>CM057387.1:75191792-76658042 GCA_030015415.1 Cynopterus sphinx
TGATGGGAAACATTTTTCAAAAGATTTTTACCCAAGTTATAGAAGTATATTCCTAAAGCCCTGATATGACCTTTAAAATTGTTCTTAACATGATAAACATTTTTATCTTTGGAATATTACTTTATACCAGTTGCTTTCATAAAATTTTTTCTTAAAAATAAAGTATTTTACTCAAAGTAATTTTTACAAAAGAGAAAGTTTAGCTTTTTCATCCTCAAACTTTTATATAAAAGTTTTACTCCCTTGACAAACATTAAATTTGAATTAACCTCCTAAGTGAATACAGCGAGTGTGTTTGGATAGTGAGATTTTAAAATTTTGTGGTATTTACTGTTTTCTTACTCCTCTTAGATTTAAAGCTAATTATAATCTACTTTTTAAAAAAATTGGTTTTCGTTTTGCTTTAACTTAAATGCTGTAAAGTTATATGAACTTTATAATACTATGCTTTACTTAAAAATTTATTTTGGATTTTTAATACTTCCTCTCTGCTCCCTGCCCATTTAAGACTGCTTTCTTGTGATTCTTTATATGTACATTATTTCCCTCCCTCAAAATTGTTAAGAATGTTACAAAATACTGACAAATAAGCAAGTAGAATGTAAAGCTGACAATTCTTTCATTTTCAATTCACTATTCTATATAAGAGACACTGAAGCTCAACTAGTGTGAATATATCCAGGGACGCATTCGTATGTTTCTGAATTTCTTAGGTAAAACAGTTTATAATTATATTAATCAGGTTTCAGTATATATTGACTTTCTTTAGGTGTGTTAAAATAGTTGAGGCTCAAAAGTATGCAAAATTTTATGTTTTAAATGTAACAGTAAATATATTTTGGCAATTTTGAAAACTATATTTGTGGTTTCTCTGAGCATTACAGATAACAAGGAAATTTCTAAATCTATAGACAGTTAAAACGATATTTTCTTGCCAGACATGTAAGTCAGTATGTGTCATATTCATCCATAATAATGCAAGCCATCATAAAGCTTTGAATAATTTCTATGTATAAGATGGCCAATTTGACTCTCCTATGATTTGCTTGAAAATGTTGATAAATGTCTGCTATGATAATTAAGCTAACATTTTTTGAAAATACTAAATTATAATATTTATTTAATTTTGGTTTACATTTAGAGTCTACAACTTTATCCTAAAGATCAATAACATTACATATATATATATACATGTACAGATTATATGCCAGAATATAGAACTGTGTTGTATGATTTCAAAACAAAGGAAAAATATACTGAGATAAAATCAGGGTGAATCATATTTGAGGACACTACTATAAATTCTTATTTCAAAAATTTCAGAAAGTAAAATCGTTTAAGAATTTTTAGTGGAAAACTTATTTCACTGTTTCTGATCAAATGAAGATAACTTAACCAACACTGTGTTAGAAGATAGATTTTGTATGTACATAATTTTCCATGTAAACCTTACCCAATTATCTTCATTAAAAAAATAGAGAAGCCTCGTATTTAAAATATCTGCTCCATTCATTAAAATAGCATCAATAATTGCTAAACCGAGTATAAGTTTCAGGAAGTTATTTTCAAGCAATATTTTAAGATGATTTTCAGGTCATGACTTTTCTTTTCCTTCTTTCCTTCCTTCCTTCCTTCCTTCCTTCCTTCCTTCCTTCCTTCCTTCCTTCCTTCTTTCTCTTTTTATTTCAGATACTGAATAAATCTCTAGTTTTATTTGGCTGCCAGTTGTTAAATTCAAAGACATTTACTATAAATTCAAAATCATATAGTGAAAATAACACCCCAAAAGATAGAGACAACGTTCGGTGTTGTGAATTGACAAGATTACCACTGATCTTACAGTATTTTCCTTAATCATACTATTTCTTTCTATTTTTTTCCTTTTGCTTATTATATATATTCTTAATTTTATAATTCAGGATCTTAAATTTTCTTGTTTATCAATATCTCTACTCAGACTTAAAACATACTTCTTAGCTGAACTCTTGTACCTAGGGAAGAAAAAGAACATTCCATCCCCCTTTCATGCATGGTAGACATTTGCTACACCTCTAACAGTCCCATATCATGACTTCAGTTTTATTGCAGACAGCTTGCAAACCTACTGACAGGACAGAGTATAAACACACCAGGCTTTGTGGAATTAGCTGATGCACTTGCAAGGTTAATGTAGCATCTGTGATGCAAATCAGTGACCATTCTAATAGCTCTATTGGTAGACCAATGCCATTTCTCAGATCTGCTCTTGAGTTCCATTAAGCAGTTTTCTAGTCACCATTAACTTCAAGTAGCATTTATGCAGTAAAGACATAAATCTATGGAAAGGAACACCAGAAGTGCAACCCTTTTACACACCACGGGATGCTGTTGAATTACAGAAGCACCAATCGCATTTAGAATATCCTGGACTGACAGCATATTCTGAAACCTCACTTTGCTTTCTGGACACACTCTCAATTTCTGCTCATGAGTAAGCTGGTCACTGGGCTGATACATTTGCTATGAAAGGTTTCATTTTTCTCATTTAGAGGTTCAGTAACATGTCTTCCTGAAGATATTTACAAGATGTCATATTCTCACAAGCATGGGATAGACTTGAGTCAGGAGCAAATTTCACACAGGACAAGCTTTCTTTTTTATCTGAGAGCAGGAAAGCTGAGAGCCCAGCAGGATTCACTTAGTCCACAAAAGCTCTTCCATCCTGCACACAGTGTGTGCTTAGCCAGAACACCCACACATCATGCTTTCTTACCAAATGACATTTTCTGGCTGCTCACTTCATATTTGTCACTTGTATACAAAGTGTAATGTCTAAAGAAAGCATGATCAGCTTGTGCATTGCTAATCTCATTACTTTAATAGCTCTGAAAACATGCAACAAAAAAGTAACTGGTAAGCTACTACACATACACATGCCATGCTCAGCATGCACCTCATTGAAACGTGCAATTCACTGGCTGCTAAGAAAGGCAGCAGTCAGCAATGCCAATTTGACTCCTCACTCCCTGCTGCAAATGAAGAATAACTCCTCAGACTTGAACGAAAGGAGTGCTGACAGGCCTATCTACCTTAAGGAGTTCTCAAGTACAAAAGTACAACACCCAACAACCTTTCAAATCCAAATGAATATTTCTCATTTTGAAGACAAGAGCAAGAAAGCTCTGTCTATCCATTTTAAGCTTTCTTATTGTCGTTTACTACACTTTCATTAGAATGTGACTCCTTAGACTTCGATTTGAGGTCTATTGAGACCCAGATTATATCATCACTATTATGCGGTATGTTATACACGAATCATAACCATTACCACTTACAAGTCTACAGCTTCATTCAATTAGCTGCCTGACATGGAATTTTCAGTTAATTCATGGTGAAGGTCGGCAGTGGTCAGAGTGGCAGGTTCATTCTGCTACCTTTCTGAATACCAATTATCAGTCTTGGGTAATTAGAGCTACCCTCATAGACATATTAATCAGAGAGATCAAAATCTAAAATATGTGGTTATGAATCTGTCTAATATTATTAGAAATTGTATAGGATAACCTATGTATTTAAATAACTATATCTCCCTTTATTTAAAATTAAAATCTATCTTTATGCTTATCTCCTTTATTCTTATTACAAAAGAAAATATTCATATCATTGATATATGGGTGTACAGGATATTCTTAATGCACATAACTGACTTTGACTGATAAATAATAATAATAATAATAATAATAATAATATATTTTTTGAAAATATGGTTAACAATGATTTCAAATATTTCTGTATAAAGATGGTGAGCTAAATCACATTTATAGTTTATGACCACACCTCCTCATCCCACCCCTTCCAAAATTGTCTTTCTTTAAAAACTGGAATCCTTTTTCTGATTATTAGAATTGTATATCATATAGAACTATTTTGTGTTATGGTAATCAAGAAGCTTAGAGCTAATTACTGTATTTATTTAAAATATCTATATTAGCCACATCCTTAGCATTTTGCTTTCATTTCATTTCAAAATGCTTAGTATTTTGATTCAAGAATGTAATTCAAGATGATGTTATGAGAAATGAGTCTAAACAGGAAAGCAAAATCCAGATCTCTAAGGTTTCTAAATCATGTTTGGATTTTATTCTGAAATTAACTTGTCTAAAACCAAAGTTTATAAAGCACTATATATTATAAGTAGTAATTTATTTTAATAATTACATTTATGTTTTCAAGAAGTAAAATCAATACTTTTGGAAAAAATTTTTTGTGTGTAAAAACAAACTTTAAAAACATGGTTTAAGAATGCAAAAAGTTGAAGACGTTTTATAAGTTTGGACAAATAGTTTAAATTGGTTTTTCTGTATATACTTTTAAAGCCAACATTTTAATCTTTAGTAAAGTCATAGTACAATATAAAGCCACATCTCAGAAAGATTTAAGTGTGGAGTTGTTATGAATGCTGACCGGACCGTTGTCAGTTATGTGAAAGGCCATGTAAACAGTGTGAGAGCATATGTTCTGGAATAGTCTTCTGTGAAAATAGCTATAGCCAGAGACAATCAACAAGATAAAATGAGTATTAACTTATTAAGGTGACTAACCCTTAGTTTGTAGAGTCCTTCAACTTTGAGAATTTTATTTGTTGTTGCTTATACCAGTCATTGTTGTGTTTTATTGATTTTTACATTTCCTTTATTTGTATTATCTTTCTACAATCCAAAATTCTCCTAAAATAGTTCATCTAAATGATGATAATAAAAATCCAATGCTATCCATTAAAAGCTCTAATTTTACAATTATTACTATACAGTGCCATTCCAAAAAGAGAATATTAGACGTCTAGAGAAGTTTTACATACAAACTTTTCCCACCCCCCCAAGATTTTCACTATCTATTAGCACAGAAATCTTCAGAAAATAACCTTAACGACTTGTAGAAGGTAAGAATATACCTGGGAAATGCTGTTTTTTAAATTTATTAAGAAGATAAGAGAACAAAGACGAATCTAATGTCTGGATCAAGTAAACAGACTTAGTATGAAAAGCTAGAAATCAGTCCCGACTTTCATGTCTTTTGCAGCATGAAAACAACATCCTATTCAGTAATGGGACAGAAACAAGTATAAATATTTACGTTCATATATATCGCATGACTATAGAAATGTGATTCTAAAAGGATCACCTTGATTTGCTTCTAAAAGGTAATGCTCATTATTTATTGATTAGATATCTTCTTCATTTGAAAATATAAATCACTCAGCAAATGTCAAGGACAATAAGTCATGACTGTAGTATGGCAGGTGATTTTAAATAAATTATTAGAGAACTATCATTTTACTTTTCTTGAGAGAAGTAGTATACAATTTACTAATCATAACATTGTAGAAATTATCATTATATTTAGTTTTGAATGTATTGTTATTTTACACAATTTTTAAAAGCTCCAGGTATATATACACCAGAACTTTTAAAACTCTAAAATATCACCTAAATAAAAAAATAATATGCCCTAAGACACTCTGAGAAAGAACATAAAAGATAATATCTTTCCAAAATAATGTAGAAAAAGGAGATCTGAAATAAAACCAGTGGCTACTCTCCATAGAAGAAAGAACTTTTAGCTCACTCATTAATCAGCATCCTATTTTTATGAGTTAATTTGTGGGTTTGAGGTTAAAAATTTATCAGTGAAATTTTGAATCCAACTACAAAATATGAGATGCACAAAATTTAAATAGATTTTTGTTATACAAAAAATATTACAGTTTATTCAAAGATACCTGAAGAGAATATATTTGCCCACAGCTAAGGTGGCAATACCAACAGAATTCCAATTAAATGTATTAATTTTCCCCAACTCAAAACACCAGCCTCTTTTTTATTTTTACAAATAGTACACAATATCTAAATTAAATCAAAGACAACATGAAACAGATAATTACTCCTGGCTTTTGTGTCTTTGAAAAATAAAAAAGAATGTCTTGTTAAGCGACAGGGCATGTACAAGTACATTTCAGTTACAGACATCTAACAGTTGAAAAAATTTAATGCTAAAGGATTATATTGATTTTAAATATCTATTGACTTTTTATTATGGAATAAAAAGAGAATTTACGAAAATGCAGAATTGACATTTGGAATTTCTTAAGAAAATATTATAAACAACATTTCATAGATTCAAGAAAGAAATATATATGTGTTAATGGAATAGGTTACTCTGGATTGAAAATTTATCTTTCATAGATAATGATTTCCTTGAGAATTATTTTTTGATGTCTTTCATATAAAGAAATTTGGTTTAAACTTACCTGAAAAGGGTCTGAACTTTTTGAAACATTAGTAATATTTCTGTTTTATTAATTAATTTCAAAGTTTTTAAATGAGCTTATTAAGAAATGTGAGTTTTTTGTCTCACTTCTAAAATTTTACCGTTTATTTTCCAAACCATATTTTTTGTATTAGAAGTATTATTCTCCTTAGACATTTTTCTGAGCATCTAGGTTCCAATGAAATTAATGTCCATGTAAAAATTTTTTTGATACATACTTATGGACTTACTATAAGTGAGGCACTGTGCTAGGTACTAGGATACACAGGTAAAGTTTTGTTCTTGTTGTTGTTGTTGTTGTTGTTTTTGTTTTTAATATACCACATCTGACAATTTCCAAGTAAAGATTATTTATTTAACTTTTATTTTTTATCTCATTTCATTTTTTAAAATATGGCTTAGAAGTGGAAATGAAAAATTTCACTGATGATACAGATATATCCAATCTTTGGAATTCACCAGTGAAGCTAGCAAGTTAAGAAGTTAAGCAGAAGTCAAAAGAAACTGTAACATTTTATGATGGCTAGGTATTAACCAAACAAACTCAAGTTAATTGTGCAAACTAAACTAGTGACATAAGGGTTACAAAAAAATAATCTCACAGGATTAAATTTGCTGCGTTATGAATAAAATCTTTCTTTCTCCCCACAAAACTAAAGATAAACCTGCATGAGTTTTGATTGCTTTTTTTAGAATATTTTAAAAATCTTTCTCTGATACTTGGAGATAACAAACATTACTAGTAAGAATGCCAAATGGCCAGTTGCTTATTATAATTAAAAAATATGTGATAAAATCTATTTAATTACAAGCATTATGTATAACTTCCTTTGAATTATGACATGTATCTATGATATCATAGAAAAAGTAACAAAGCAAATCATCATTTAACAAACTGATATTTTATATGCATTTGTAATTGTAGGGTTAAAAATTACAAATCAATTATCTATTGATGTTATATATTTATACAAAGTATTTATCATTTATTATCATAAATTAATAATACATAGTATATAGGATGAAATATTAGGGAATATAACTTAAATATTTCCACAAATTGCTTCATACAGGTTTATATACTGCATAACTAATTTACATTAATAATCCAGAAAAATGAATAGGTTTCATATCATTCTTTAAATTTTATTTAATAACCTTAAATATAAAATTTGCTCAGTATTGATACTAATGCATTAAATTTTAATATTTTTGAACTATGTAGAGCATTATGTGTTCTACCACAACTTATCAATGTCTGCTCCATCTCTAAATATATTTCCAACTTTGTATTATATATTGTACTTTTACTTGAATATTATATAAAATATGTAAATTTAACATTTTTCCAAACTGTGCGACAAAAATCAAATGCCATGTATTATAGAAAATCCTTTAATTTACTTTATAAGAGTTTAAGAGTTTTGTTTATTCTATGGCCATTCCACTCTGAACATGCCTGATTTTATCTGATCTCAAAAGCTAAGCAGAGTCAGGCCTGCTTGGTGCTTGGATGGAATTCCAGCTAGAAACATCAGGTGCTGTAGGCTTTAAAAAAAAAGTAGTTTTGTTTAATATTATTTTTTGATTTTCAATAATTTAAGCAGAAAAACAAGAATATTGAATAAAAAACAGAATTTTTAACTTTAAATCACAAAGGTTTATGTTTCTTAGAGGATAGCAATGTTGAGTCAAGAAGCCTGGTATAAGGCTCTTAGCTCTAATATTACTAGTTGTGTCATCCTGGACATATGACTTCTCTCAGCTCTTTTTTTTTCTCATTTGTAAAGTGAGGTTATACTAGAACACATTCTAAAGGATCCAAGAAGGAGAAAGTAAATAATTTATAGTAAATGCTGGTAAGTAGGAAGCAAGTAGTAAATATTAGCATTATTAGCTGGTGCTATCCATTTTGAGTACATGCAAATATTTTCACCATCATAATTTTTTATATGTGATTTTTCACCATGTTGATATTTTAGACAAAGATGAGTGGATGAACAATGGATATTCTTTAACCAACAGTTTCTCTGAAAAGAATTATCCTGCTTTTGGTACAAGTTGCCAAATTTGAATGGTGCTAAAGATTAACAAATGAAAAAAATCTTTAAAAAATGCAAATTATAATGAATAAACCAAAACATTTTAGAGGGAAGAGCCAGCAGGTTTGTTTTCCTCTTTTCTTAACTGTGCCCTATGAGGTAAATGAGTATGACAAAGTAATTTTTCAATCTCTAAAAGTTATTTTATTCAATTTTATGACATACTAAAATTAACGTTAAATAAATATTTAATTACATTTGAAAAATAGAAGCAGAAATGCCATTATAATTAAAAAACATACATTAGGCAATTCCATATTCATAGTATGTTACTAGGTGTTTTTCATTGCAAAATTAATCTATTGGTTCTTATCTTTAAAAGAGTAGAAGTTCAGAGCAATACTGATGATACAAATTTTAAAGGATTTAGAAACAACTGAAAAAATAAGGAGCTAATACCAGTGAAACACAGTTCTTATTTGAAGTACACACTGGTAGGATTAGACCTTAATTTATTCTGAGAACCGTGATTGTATTACCTGCAGAATTTGGTGGTGGGTGGTGGGTATTTTTTATGTTTTGTATACTGCTAGGGTTCAAAAGTTCATCACCCTCTTTTTACACAGGGTTATGTCTGCCCATTTGGATTTCCTCCAACTTCTTTCTCCCTTCACCCTGCATGTGTGCACACACACACACACACACACACACACACACACACACACACACCTCTAGTTACTTTGTAACCTGTTCTTTACTATCTCCCCAGATCTGCACTTAGATTTTACCTCTGACACATAGATTAGCTGTGACATTCAGTGCAGTTATCTAAGTTCCATGAGCCTTCGTTAACTGGATTCAATTACTCATTATGATGAATTCATTTTAATAGTAGCTGATTCATATAATTTTTTGATAATGATAATTTTATGAGTTACATCTTTGCTTTAGAAAACTTTCATTACTCAAATAAACCTAGATATGTTCAAGTAAAAAGAATTTCTATGAAATTCTCCAATTTTGAGACTGTCAAAAAATTTGTTTTACAAGTACATGTTATAAAATGCCTTCACCAAGGGAAAAACATTGCTTTGAAAAAAAACTCTGAAGTCAGTAAGGATTTGATTAGAGCCAACTTCTTTGGGAAACTATCTGGTTTGCAGAGGTGACATTAATTTTCTTCCTATCCTTAGAAATTTGACAGAACTACTTTAGTATCTTATTTTCTTCCTATTTCTCAGAACTCTCTTGGCTCACCCTCTATGTGTTTTCTTTGTCCTGTTATCTCACTAGACAACAAAGCCCCTTGTGCCTGAAAATTCTTTCCCTTTGGATCTGCCAAACCAAGGCCTTCTAAAAATTCCCTCTTCATGCCTGTTTTTCTGAAGTTTGCAATATGCACTAGATAGAACATCAGTAGAGCAACAGGCATCTGAGAAATAGACTGATAAATAATAAATGGACAGTCAGAGAGATGGTAAAAGATATTGACTCTTTCCTTTCATAGTTAAAAAGGAGAGGAAAAATGAACAGAAAAAATGAATGAGAATGGAAACAAAATTAACCAAACTTTTAACCATTGAGCCTTATCTAATAATGTATTAGTGTACACATCATAAATAATATACAAAAAATAATTCTTTCTATCATTTAGAATACTTTTATTAAGCAAAGTTATAATTACTAAATGAATTATGTTTCATCTACTAACTACAAATAGTAATTAGATAGAAGTATTAAGTAGTCATTTAATTAGATGTTAGTATTTACCATCTGTAATCAATCCCCCTAGATAAGATGGTTAATATATATACAGAGTTTACCATGACCTCAGCAAACTAATAAACTCTACATAGATTAGTTTATTTAAATTATATATGTAAAAAAAGAAAAAAGCTATGGGAAAGATACTGTTAACTGAGGTTCATGTAGGCTTTAGAGAGCTTTATAACGTGGTAAAAAACTTGTTTGAGTTTATTCATTGTAGAAGCAGGCATCCAAGTATAAATGCTGATCGTTTGATACCTCACTAGAGCGTGTGCTCTAAGCCTTTATGCCAAAAGACCTAAGCAATAAACAAAAGTGTCATGAACAGCAGGACAAACCTTATAAGAAGACAAATAACTTTTGATTTGAATGGCATTCTTTTATGTTTGAGCACAATTAACCAAATATAATGTTGAGTTAATTATTCCTGAACCAGATATCATTTTTCATGTTCAGGAGAGGTTTTCATATAAGCTATTTTCTTGCTGGGATGCAGAGAATTTACAAAATATGTATATTTTGTATACATTGTATAGTCTTTTAAAAGACATTTCAGCAGAGCATTTTGTCTCATGTATGCCCAGCAACATTTATTTCACCTCTGAAAAAGAGTAAAATGTTTAAAAATATTTAACTAAGAAAATTTTAAATGTTTTTCTTAATTCCAGTATATTTGTATTCATATGTGCACATGGATGATATGTCCTTCTGTATTGTGAACTCAAAAGGAAAGTTTTTATATTCATTTTTACAGTTCTCTCTGGAACATTTTATTCTAATATAATGTAGATATGAAATGATTATTTTGTAATTTCAATGTTTTAAACTCTAGGCAAATCTGCATTCATATTAATCCATGAGAAGTGATTTTTTATCTTTACATGTAGGTAATTGGGGCAAAATTAAATAAAGTTTTTATTCTACATAAAGACTTATTTAGGAAGCCATTTTTTGTTGAACACAAAATCTGTTATTTAGCCTCATAATATCAGATTGTGTTTTATAAACTGATTTTAAATGACACATGTTATTTTCTTTTCCTATATTTCTAGGAAAAGCCATTGTTAACAAATAGATTTGTTTTGCATATATACGTACATATATCAAATATAGGATTTTGGTAATATTACAAGTCTGGATTAAGACAAAGTCAATACGTATTCACTATTAAAATTGAACTGCTCTGAGTTCAATTTCCTATCCAGGTGGAAGAAAATTATAATGCTCAAAACGATATGTTCTAAGAGAGAATTCTAGAAATTTATCCTGAGAGAAGAAATTTTTATATGTGTAATATATACTTAGAACTTTTTGTACTACAGTGAAGATTTAAGAATATTTAAATACTTCAAGAAACTGAAAGAGGAAGAACAAACCTACCTCAAAATTAGTAAAAGGATGAAAATAACAAGATCAGAGCACAAATAAATGAGACCAGAAAAACAATAGCAAAGATCAGCAACACTAAAAGTTGCTTTTTTGAAAATAAAAATAAAACTGACAAAACTTTAGCTCAACTGAGAAAAAAAGAGAGATGACACAAATTAATAAAATTGTAAATAAAAGAGATGTTACAACTGATACCAAATAAATCAAAAGAATCATGAGACTACTATGAATAATTATACACCAACAAATTAGATAATTTAGAATAAATGCATAAATTCCTAGAAACAACTTACCAAGACTGAATCATGAAGTAATAGAAAATCTGAACAGTCCAATAATGAACAAAGAGACTGAATCAGTAATTAAACATCTTCCAACAAATAAAAGCCCAAGACTAGATGGCTTCACAGGTGAATTCTCCAAATATTTAAAGAAAAATTAATATTTATCATTCTAAAATCCTTCTGAAAAATTACAGAGGAAGAAACACTTTCAAACACATTTTATGATGTCAGCATTACCCTGATATCAAAACAGAAAATAATATTATAAGAAAAGAAAGTTATAGGTCAATGCCCGGATGAACATAGATGCAAAAAAAATCAACAAAATACTTGCAAACTGAAGTAAAGAGCATATTAATAGGATTAAACCCCATGATCAAGTGGGATTCACCCCTGGGATGTGAAGAGGGTTCAACATAACAAATCAATAAATGTAATACATCACATTAAGATAATAAAAGATAAAAATCATATAATGATTTCAATAGATGCAGAAAAAGCATTTGACAAAGTTTAACATCTTTTCATGATAAAAACTCAGCAAATTAGGTATATAAAAAATGTATCTCAACCTAGTAAAGACTATACTTTGTAAATCCACAGCTAACATCACACTTAATTATAAAAATTTAAAGCTTTTCCTCTAAGATTAGGAATAGGACCAGAATGAACTATTTTACCATTTCTATTTGACATAGCACTGGAAGTTCTAGCCAGAAAAATTAGGCATAAATCAGTCAATTGATCAATCAATTACATTCAAACCAGAAAGGAGGAACAAAATTATGTCTGTTTGATAATAACATAATCTTATACACAGAAAACCTGAAACACTTCACCAAGAAACTGTTAGAACTAATTAGTCAATTCAGGAAAGTCAGAAGATACAAAATCAACACACAGAAATCAGTTGCATTTTATACACTAATCATGAATTATCTGAAGCCAATATTATGATAGTAATATCATTTACAATAATATCAAAAATAATAAAATACAAATAAATTTAACTAAGGAGGTGAAAGATCTGTGCATTGAAAACAATAAAACATTAATGAAGAGATTTAGAAAGATGCAAATAAATGTAAAAACATAACATGTTTTTGAATTGGAAGAGTCAATATTGTGAAAACATCCATGGTATTGAAAGCAATCTACAGATTCAAATGCAATCCCTACCAAAATTCCAATAGCATATTTCACAGAAATAGGGAAAAGCTATCCTACATTTGCATGAAACCATAAAACACACAAAACCCTGAACAGCCAAAGCAATCCTGAAAAAGGAGAACAAAGCTGGAAGCATCATTGTTCTGGATTTCAAGCTGTATTACAAAGCGTTAGTAATCAAAACAGTATGAAACTAACATAAAAACAGGCACATAGATCAGTGGAACAGAATTAGAGAGCCTACACAAAAACCCTTGCATTTATAGCCAACTAATTTTGACAAGGTTATTAAGAATGCACAATAAAGAATGAGTAGTCTTTTCAGTAAATTGAGTTGAAAAACTGGATACCGATATGCAAGAGAATGAACTGGGCCCCTATCTTACATGAGTCACAAAAAAGTAACTCAAAATGGACAAAACACTTAAGTGTATCACCTGAAACTGTAAAACACCTCAAGGAAAACGTAAGAAAGAACATACTTGGCATTGGTTTTGGCAAAGATTTCTTGGATAAGACACCAAAAGCATGAGCAACAAAAGCTAAATAACCAACCAACCAACCAATCAATCAACAAAACAAACAGAAAAAAATCCAAAATTTAAGTAGTACTACATTAAGCTAAAGAGCTTCCATACATTAAAGGAAATAATAAATTTAAAAAACCTACAGAATGGGGGAAAATATTTTCAAACCATATAACTGATGAGGTTAATATTAAAAAACATAAAAATCATACAACTTAATAGCAAAAAGCTAATAACGCAGTGAAAAAAATGGGCAAAGAACCTAAATAGATTTTTTTTAAAGGAGATATATAAATGCCCAACAAGTACATGAAAATGTGCTTCACATCACCAGTCATGAGGGAAGTGAAAGTCAAAATCACAATGAGATTTCACCTCACACCTGTTAGAATGACTACCATAAAAAAGACAAGAGATAAATGTTGGCAAGGATGTGAAGAAGAGGGAACCCTTATACACTGTTGGAAATGTAACTTGGTACAGCCGTTATGGAAACAGTATGGTGGCTTCTCAAAAAATTAATCACATGATTTAGCAACCCTACTCCTGAGTGTATATCCAAAGGAATTGAAATCTGTATCTCAAAGAGATACCTGTGTATTCATGTTCATTACAGCATTAATTACAAGGTAAGATATGGAAACAACCTAAGTGTCCTTCATTGTATAAATAGATGAAGAAAATTTTGCTTTTGCAACAAGAATGAAACTGAAGGGTATTATGTTAAGTGAAATGAAATAAATCTTACAGAGAAAGACAAATACAGTATGATATCACTTATATGTGGAATAAAAAAAAAGCCTTATTTCATAGAAACAGAGACTATAATGGTGATTGGCAGGGGCTGCGGGAAGGAGGAAATGGGGTGATGTAGGTCAAAGGATACCAATTTTCTGTTATATGAAGAATAAGTTCTTTGGCTCTAATATATAGCATGATGACAATAGTTAATAACATGGTACTGTGTAGTTGAAAGTGTTGAATAGTAGATTTTAAGCATTCTCATCATACACATGAAAAGCTAACTGTGTGAGGTGATGGATATATTAATTATCATGATCTCAGTCATCGTTATACAGAAAATTATCCTGTTGTACACTTTAAATATACACAATTATATTTTTGAATTATTCCTCAATATATTAGAAAAATATTTCAATTAACTTTTAGAATCTACTTGGGAAAAAAATGGGGTAGCTTCACTGCTTTCTTTTTTCAAAGTGTCCAATTTGTAATCCAACTCCTCTTCCTGACATATACACACATGCATACTTTAAAACATATTCCAAATCAAAATATGAAAACAATTGTGTATTTTAAAATATCATAACTTAGCAAAAGCCATAAGCAACTAGGATTCTCTCATGAATGCTACTTGGAATGCTTAATATGCAAGAAATGTCACGCTTGTCAAATTCCACTGCAAAAACACGGTTTCCAAGCTCTAAAGTCTCTTTTGGAGTCCTTAACCAAAGCCGAATTTGAGATATGAAGAATATTAGTCTCCAAAGGATATGCCCTGCTGACTTCTTTCCCTGTTAACAGTATTAAATCATCTTTGAACAGAAACCCTTTATAGTTTATCATAGCCTGGCAGCCCAAAGATACAGGTAACTTTTATTTGTGGTCATTCAGGTGGGGCACCTCAAGTCATTGATATACATCCATTTCTATAATGTGTTTTTAAAAGGAAAGATTATCTGTTTCCTTTTTTTGTTCTTAATGTAATACAACCAGTCTTCTGCTCTCTCCTCAGCCACTCTTTCCCTACCTCCAGGAGAAATCTCATAAACCTGGAAACCAAAAAGAACAAGAAGCCAAAGCTAATCATTTTTAAGAAAGGCAAATTGAAGAGAGCTTCAGAATGCTTCAGTGTTCTTTCAACATTGCATAACCTCTACCACCAAATTGATTGTGATGTAAAGATCTATTCGTGTTAAGAAGATAGTTCATGTAATATGCTATGACTACAGTGGCTTCTGCATGAGCCTGAAAACACAGATGAGCACTTCTATTTTGTAGTCAAGAAAGGCAAACTTTCTATGTTGTTTGTTAAATACCTCCACTGTGTACATAATTAGGTCAGTTGTTCACTTTCAAGTTATTTGAAGCTTCAAACGAGACTAAACCAAAAGATATGTTGATCACTTATATTTGTTTGTTTGAAAAAGGCAACAAATCCAGAGAAAAAGGCAATTTTACAAATTTTATCACCAACCAAATTATCAGATAGCTACAAAACCAGTGATATGACCGATTATAAAATTTATATTTTACCTAGAAAATACTTTAAAGATGAATAAAACAAAAATAAATTTTAAATTGTGGGAGAATTGTCTAATAATTAAAATTTTTTTCACTGGCTAAGTGCTATTTTATTCATGACTTTGTTAGACAGGAAATTAAAATTCATTTTTGTTTCTGTTCAATACATGCATATAAACAAAGTAGCAAAAACATATTTGGGGTATAGAAAGAGGAGAACATAGAAAATAAGACTTATTTTTCTAGTGTAATGAAAAAGGATGTATCTGATATGAATTTTATAAAACTAACAAACTATGAATTTAAAAATGTAAGCTATTTTGCTTATTCTTTTTCTGATTTTGTTTACATTTCAAAATCAATAATGAAAAAATGTAGAATACCTTTTTTGGCAAGAATTAAGACAAATTTTTTAATGAAAGAGTTTTCATATTTGAAATGAGTCATGCTGAAGCAATAATATTTCTTATTTTAGTTGAAATCATTACAAAACATTCATTTCTTCTTGAATTTAAGCAATCATCTCTACTATAAACCTGAAAAGAACTAACTTGAATTAAATTTTCTGCTGCTGTTTATTTTACACCCGCAAATACATATTTTTGAAATTTTCTTAATTCCTTAGAACAGCAAAAAGAGAGATTTTAAGTGAAAATACAAAAATTCAAATTAAGGTTTTAAAAGTCATATAAACAAACAGACTAGAATTTAAATTCTATCTGAGCCTCTTCTAGCTCTGTGTGAATTTAGGCAAATTTGTTAAACTCTGTGAATGTCAGTTTCTTCATCTTTAAAATGCAGGAAATACCCATCTCCCGGGAAGGACACTTGCAATGATTAAATGAGATTCTTTTTATGTAAAAGGCCTAATTTGATATCTGAGTTGCCTATAAATAGGGGCACATAAATAGTAGTATATAAAATGTAAAGAACAGGAAAATTACAGATAATTGAGATACACAATTTGTAGCTGCAAAGGCAAAGAACAGCAGCAATATGTATAAATAGCATAGAATTCTTCCTCTTCCTCCTCATCTTTCTCCTTCTCCTCCTCTTTCTGATTCCCTCATTCTTCCCATCTCTCTATCATCCTCCCCACTCTTCTCTTCCTTCTTTTCCTCCTGTCTCCCTTTCTTCTTTTTCTCCTCCTCCCCCTTGATGCAGGGAAGGTGAATCTCCCCAAGTCAGGACTCAAGCCCTATGCCGGTTGAGAGAGAGTCCTTGACTCCACGCAGGAAAGAATTCAAGCATGAGCTAGAGTTACAGACACAAAGGAAGTTTCTTAGAGAAGGAATAATGCTCCACAGACAGAGACGTGGTCACCTCTCAAACTCAGAGAATGAAACCTTGAGTATTTGAGGAATTGAGTTCGTATTTGTTTTCCTTTCATGGTGTGGATATACAGCTTTAAAGGCATGAGAAAGTAGTTTTAGGTAATCCCAGCAGCAATCTTCCTGTAGATTCTCTGCGGTCTGGTCCTCTGCTGCTCAGCCGGATTCCCATGTCAGGCAGTCGTAGTAGCAGGCCCTACCTCTCTTCATCTTCCTCCTCTTTATTTTCTCCTGCTCCTCTTCTTTTGCCTCCTTCCTATTTTCTTCCTCCTCTCTTCAGATGATTAATGTCATCAAACTCAGTGCATTCACGTCATCTAATTTGAACCTAAGGGCAATCCTATAAAAATAATTATTATTATAAGAATTTGTGTACTGTACAAGGTACACTAAAATTGAAATATGAATGACCAAACTCTTTTGGTTAGTTAAGAGTAGATTTGCACTTTTTTCTTTTTAAATTTCTCGGTCCATACAGACAACCTTCATTCTAGGTAAAAATATGTCTATTTTCTCTGGATTTTTAAAAATTGTCCTAACAATTGTTTCAATAATGTCTATTGCTTTTTCTGATGATAAAACAATATATAGTCTTTGTATAAAATCGGAAAATATTGGAAAGCAAAGTGAAATAAAATTATGATGACAATCAAGAATAACCAATGTGTATTAACTCTCTGATTTTGAAGGTATAAATGAGGGCTAAAGAGAAAATAAGCAATTTACCTTCAAAACAGAAAGTATCAACATTGTCCACTTACTGTGTATGTGGTCAATTCTATTACTTTTTTAATCTTTTATTCACCACTTATGTCTAGGATTACCTGTGCAGTTCCACACACTAGCCTAGTCATTGAAGGTAAAAACAGTGAACAAAAAAATATGGTTTTCCCCTTCAAAGGGTCTTCTGTCTAGTTACAATTGCTGAATAAATGATATTTTAAAGTAAAATTTTTTTAGTGGATTTATTCTAAAAAGATTTTTAAAAAGGCATATAAATTAAAATATTGTGAAAAGTATTCATAAACTATTATATGTTAAATTCTGTCTATGTGGAGTTATGAGAGATGCTTAAGACAGTAAAATGTGGTGCCACTGTGACTCAATAGGGGTCAAAATTTTTTTGGAAGAGAAAGTACTAGAAACAGGTCATACTATCACAAATAATAATGAAATATGAAAGATCAAAATAATTCACCAATAATTCCATATGAGAAAGTCATTTCCAAGATATTTCTAAGATATTTTAATTTTTTACTTCTGTTTGATCTTTCATTGTATACACCCTTGTGTGTAATAAATCTCAATTTTGTGTGTGTGTATGTGTGGATAGAGCAGAAATTACATATATTTAAAATCACACAAGGTCTTTTGATCTATTTTTCCATGAATTACATATAAATCTTTGATTAATTACTAATATTTAAAGGTAGGACACTGTATAATTTCCTTCCTTAAATTGGTTTAAGTGATTTTTTAATATTTGATTAAAATTAATAAATAAAATGTTAATCTTGTGATTTTATATTGATAGATTCTATAAAACAACTTTAAAAGTAGTGTAAATTTAGATTAGGTTTATTTTAAAATTTTCCATTTATAGCTTACATCTGCAAAATTTTAAAAGAGGGAATATGCTACCTAAACATATAAATTATAAATAATCACTAAAGCACATATTTTGGTCCTGGATTACACATTTGTCTGTTCTAATAGACTAAAAAGACTTTTCCCAATTCTTCTCTTCTTTTCCTGTTTTGTAGTCACAATACAGAATCTCTCATCTGAAAGCCTTAAGCTCTAGTCATTAATAATGAAACCATAATCATAAGTAAAAATGTAAGCATGGAACTATGTTTCCATTTCTACCTTGTGTCTGATCACATCAAAATTAAATAGGGCATTTAGAGTGTGTGCAATGGTATACCCAAAGAGTCTGTTACAGTTCACTTTTCCCTTTGTTAATCTTAGTATTATTAGGACTAATAAGACTTCCAGAGTTGCTGGATATTCTAAACAATGCACCCTGAAGCCTCAGTAAGTCAGCAAAGACTCAAAGTTGTACCATGTAAAAGTCAAGTAATTAAACACTGATTGCTTACTGTTAAAAAGTAAAATAAAATAAAATAAAATAAAATATAAAATAAAATAAATTTGAAAAAAAGGACATCTGGGAAAATTTGGATTTAGAGTCTGATTTCACATGGAAGATTTCAGTGAAAATTAAGCCTTTAACTATATTCTGCTGGACTCTATTTTAAAGAAAAGGATTGGAAAAAAAGATTATAAAAGCTATTCAGTACTGTCGTTTTGCAGCAGAGCTTTGGGAGGTGACAAATAGCCACTGGTAATATATTTAGTCATCATTTCTCCAAACAGCATTTAGATTTCCTTTCAAAATTTGACTGCAACTATTTAGTTTATTATTCTTAGAAAATACAAAGGCTCCTCCCTTCTGCACTCTTGGCTGCAGTAAAAATCTTTTAGCTCTCTAGAAACAGCTAATTTCTAATAAGAATTGCAAAAATTGTAAAGTCCATTTCACCTGATGCTGCTTTATTTCTCCTAGTGAACGAACGAACCAACGAACAAACAGAGAGAGAGAGAGAGAGAGAGAGAGAGAGAGAGAGAGAGAGAGAGAGAGAGAGAGAGAGGGAGGGAGGGAGGAGGAAGGAAGAAGGAAGGAAGGAAGGAAGGAAGGAAGGAAGATAAGCAACTCTTCATTAGAGTTCTAAATTTGACCTATTTCCAACTCTATAATACTTCCAATTGGGATAATTAGAATTTAAAACATATTTAAGTTCTCTTCCTTCTACCCCACCCTTCCCACTCTTATTCTTCCTTTTATAAGGTGACATTTCTTTACATTTTGTGGATGAGACTGAGGATTATTTAACAGAAATTGTTATACTCCTTATTAACACTTAAATAGTTTCTTTTAAATATTACTATCTGTTCATAAGAACATATGAGTAATCATTTTCTTCTTGGTCTAAAATTACTTGTGCCAAATTTATTAAATACTTCTTTGTTTAATTGTTCCTAAGAAAAGATGTCTACTTTTACTGATAGTGAGAATAGGTTTAGCTTATCAATACCTACTGGGATGCAAACATAAATATGTGAGCCTATTCATACCTACTATGATATTAACATTTCACTAGGTTAGATACTCTTCCAGGAAGTTTTTATAGCAAAGATCAGGGAGCAAAAGAGATTTTCAAAACATATAAGAGGTACTTAGTAATTGAACATCTTTGAAGATGCTATTGGTGAAATTTGTTATACTTAGAAAGAAAATGTTGATCCCTAAATAGGTAATATTAAAATGTGAAGTATTTTCCTCTCAGATAGCTTCCTTATTGGTGCTGTTTTTTTGTTTGTTTGTTTGTTTGTTTGTTTTATTTTTATATGAGAAATGTTGAGAATAGTAATGGAGCCAAAGATGATTTTCATAGATCTTAGCAGCCAAACTGAAAATTTCATAATACAAATAAAATCATAAATAGGAAATTATAAAAGTATTTTTGAATGCTGACATTTTTAATGAGAAAAAAATATGTTAAATACTGTTTAGTGTAACTATGAGCATAAATTCAAAATACACCTAATTTTTCCATTTTCTTCTTTTGTGGTAAACCTTTTTCATCCAGGCAAAGAAACTACTATTCAATGGTGAACTCCCACCTAGAAGACAAATGGTATTCCTGGAACATTTGTATAGTGAAAAGAAAAATATGTTCTTTTGTAAAGAAAAAAGATGGCATAAAAGAGATATTAAACTGATGTTCAAAAAGTACTAGTAGAAATATGCTCTGTACAAATAGGCCTTTAACTCAAGTTCTTTTGAAGCATTTGTATCTAACTTCTGAACGTTTCCAGAGACTATGGGTTTCAACATTGTCACAAGTGCTAGATGAAAACAAAGAGTGAGATGTTGCTTTTGTGATGGACAAAGCGAAAAGGTGAACATTAATGTCCTTTATGTAGAAACAAAACTCTCAGATTTCACCAAGAAAAACAATGTGGTTGCAGATAGATACAGACTAGAGAGAAATGCATTGGAAATCTTTTGTCTGAATGACCTTCAGAAAAACACTAAGGTAAGCAATGTGGGTGGTATCTTTGCCACATTTCTCTGGCAGAAAGAAGGGAACAGGAACTATGAGTCAGAAATACTTTGTAATAGGATATTAGTCTTATCTCCATTCTGACAGCATCTTCTTTTACTTGTTAAAATAAAAGTAGCAATCTCCAAATTTAGTGTAATTCAAAGGGACTATGTCAAAATGAGGATACTTCCTTGGTTTGTGTTTTTTTTTTTTTTTTCCACTTTTGACCTATTTATGAAAACACAAAATCTCTTTATTTTATTCAAGTTAGTATTAACTTGATAACATGACCCAGTAATTCATAAGATACAGGTGCATTCTGGAGGAAATTTTTCAGGGTAAACGCCCATAATAGTAGAGTGTCATTTAAGGCCACTCTTTCCTTGGTGATTTTCTGTCTGGGAGATCTATCCATTGGTGTCAATGGGGCGTTAAAGTCCCCTAATGTAATTATATTACTGTTGATCTCTCCCTTTATGTTGGTCAATATTTGCTTTATATATTTAGAGGCACTTATGTTGGCTACGTAACTGTTAATTAGGGTTATATCTTCTTGATGAATTAATCCTTTTATCATTATGTAATGTTCTTTTTTGTCTCTTATAGCCTTTCATTTTAAAGCCTATTTTGTCTGATATAGGTATGGCTACTCCAGCTTTTTTTTTTCACTTCCATCTGCATGAAATATCTTTTTCCTTCCTTTTACTTTAAGATTGTGTATATCTTTCAATCTGAAGTGGGTCTTTTGTAGACAGCATATGTATGGGTCTTGTTTTCTTATTCATTTGGCTACCTTATTTAATCCATTTACATTTGAAGTAATTGTTGATAGATATGTAGTAATTGACATTTTATTATTCATATTTCTGTTTTTCCTCCTCTTCTTCTGAAAGAAGTTGCTTTAACATTTCTTTTAATACTGGCTTCATGGTGATTAATTCCTTTAGCTTTATTCTGTCTGAGAAGCTCTTTGTCTGTTCTCTGATTCTAAATGATAGCCTTCCTGGATAGCGTAGTCTTGGCTATAGGCCCTTGCATTTTATTTTTTTGAATATTTTGTGCAAATCCTTTCTGGGCTGCAAAGTTTCTGTTGAGAAATCAGCTGGCACTCTTATGGGATCTCCTTTTTAGGTAATTGCCTTTCTCTTGCTGCTTTTAAGATTCTCTCTTTGTCTTAAACTTTTGGCATTTCAAGTATGATTTGTCTCATGGCGGTCTCTTTGGGTTCATCTTGTTTGGGACTCTCTGTGATTACTGGACTTGTATGTCTATTTCTTGTTGCTGTAAAGATTGAGTGTTTTCTGCTACTTTATCTTTCAAATCACTTATTTCATTCTCTGTTTTGTCTAATGTGCTGTTGATTCCTCCTAAGGTATTCTTCATTTCAGTTCTTATATTCTTCATTTCTGACTGCTTCTTTTTTATGTTTTCTAATTCCATTTTTATTTTTCCTATTTCCTTGTTAAAGTTCTCAGTGGTTCATCTACTCTTTCCCTAAGTTCATTGAGCACCCTTATCACCAGTGTTTTGAACTCTGCATCTGATAGATTGCTTGCCTCTATTTTTTTTTTTTTTTTCTGGAGCTTTGTTCTCTCTTTCCTGTGGGACATGTTTCTTTGTCTCCTCTCTTTGGCTACTTAACTGGGTTTGTTTCTATATATTAGGCCAGTCTTCTAAGTCTCTTGGTTTTTGTAGAGTGGCTTTATGTAGTAGGCATCCTGTGGTACCTAGTGGCACAGTCTTTCCTGGTCACCTGAGCTGGGTGCCCAAGATTGTCCATTATATGGATTGTCTGTGCCCTTCTATTATAATTGAGTTTTGGTTGCTGTTTGCAGTGGGAAAGACTGACCCTTGGTCCAATTGGTTGTGAGGATTGACTGGTGAGGAGCTAACCACCCCTGGGTGGTGCTATGGCTCCTGTTGAAGTTTACTACTGGGTGTGCTGCCTGCCCCAAGTGCCTCTGGAGAGGGGCCTAGCTGCAGGTCTAGTTTAGCCACAGCTTGTGCACTGCCTGGGGACCCCTGGCAAGAATCGCCAGAAAATCTACAGATGGCCATCAACTGAACTTGGCCTAGAGGATCCTCAAGAGGCCAAGCCAGGAACTGAGGCTGGCTGCTGCTACTGCCAGGCTTGGGCTGCTCAGCAAGAGATATGGGCCATGTTGAAGCCAAATGCTGCTTGTTTGAATTTTGTGAAGCTTTGAGAGATTTTAAGAAAGTTCACAGCATTAGCCCAGACAGGGCATTTGTATTGGAAAAAAAGAAAAGAAAAGAAAAAGGAACCACTGGAGGTGGCTTGGGTGGGCCTGCAAGTTGGGAGGGGTGGGATTTCAGGAAATCACCTGGGCACACTAACCAATGTTAACCAAGTTGGTGAAGCTTAGAATGTGGCTGCCTGTGTTTGCACACCAGGAATCAGGAGGACTCCAGCACTCATAGTGAAGGCAGACAACTCAGCTCCTCCTTGTATGCACCTGGTCTTCCTTGAGCAGCTGCCCTAGTGTTGGAGCTCAGAGCAAGTGAGTCAATCACCAAGTAAGACTGCACTGGCCCTTTAAGAGGAAAATTTTTGATTCATAAAGCTCTCTGTCTTACTCAGACACAATCTTTGCTAGTTTTCACAGCCAGATATTGTGGGGACTTCTCTTCCTGTCATTGGAACTTTAGGTTGGGGAACCCAGTGTGAGGCTTGCACTCTTTGCTCCTCCAGAGGGAACTCTGTAGCCAAGATACCCCTCTCAATTCTCAAATTATTGGACCAGCTTGTTTCATATCTCTGCCCCTCCTACTAGTCTTGAGGTGGCCCCAGTTGCAGAACTTTTGTTCAGCCAGACCTCAGGCATTTCCCAATGATGATTTTTCTGTAATTTAGTTGTAATTTTGATATGGTCGTGAGAGGAGGCAAACATAGTTAGTGTCTATCTACTATGCCATCTTGACTGGCAGTCTTCTTATTTGATGATTTTCACTGGGATCATCTATATTTCCCCTAAGTTCAATGAGCATTATTATAATCAATGTTTTGAACTCTGTATCTGGCAGATTGCTTACCTACATTTTATTTAGTCCCTTTTCTGGATTTTTCTTCTCTTCTTTCATTTGGGCATGTTTCTTTGTATTCTCAATTTGGCTCTCTCTCTGTGTTTGTTTCTATGTATAGGTAGATTTGCTACATCTGCCAGTCTTGGCCAGGCAGCTTTATGTAGTAGGTGCTCTGTATGTCTCAATTTCAGTCTCCCTGATCACCTGTGCCACATGCTCTAGGTGCATCCCTTCTATAGGCCATGTGTGCTCTTCTGTTTGTAGTTAAGGATTGATTGCTGTTAGCATGTCAGTGAATGAGATTGACTCTCAGGCTGACTATCTGTGCGATTTGGCTACAACAGTATGAGTTATTGTGTGGAGGCTGACCTCAAGAAATGGAATTTGCTCCAGTGGGCTCATGTGGCTGTTAAGACTACCCTTTGGATGTGCCAATTGTGAGGGTTATTAGGTGGTGCTCTGTTGTGGTCTGATGCCAGCCTCTAGGAGCATTGGTTCTTGGGCCCCTTGGGAGGAACTTCTGTGTAGGCCAAGGCCAGCAGTTGTCTGTAATTACCCAGGGATACCTGCTAGAGCCACAAAGTGTCTTCAGCTGGTTGCTGCCTGTGCTGGACCTGGAGGCAAGTGGGAGAGGGCACGCAGTGAACCAAGGCTGGATACCACCAGAACCAGGCCTACGGAAGCTTAGCAAAATATCCAGGGCACCCTAAGGTCTGAGGCTGCCTGCTGACTTCCCATAAGGCTCAGCAGCTGATATAGCATTTGGATGAAACTGGAGTTTGGTAAGGTGAGGTCTCAGGGAGTCACTGGGGTGGAGTGAATGGATTTCTCCACATCATTGCAGATTCAGATTTGGCCATGTAGGGGGAAAGTTCAACACATACAAGATGACACTCACCTGCAAGCTACACCAAAGAAGGGCTCAATAAAGAGACAATGGCAGCTTTGCCTCCAGCCCTCGTCTTGAAGCCATACAGAACTCAGACTTTCCCTGTATGTTTCTGGTACCTGCTGAGCTGCTATCCCTCTACAGGAGCCCAAGGTGAGTGCCTGTGAGTGAGTGAGTGAGTGAGTGAGTGAGTGAGTGAGTGAGTGGATCTGTGTGTGGTCCCTTAAGGAGATGTCTGGATTTCCAGCTTCCTTCTTTCTCACCTAGATGGTTGGAATGCCCACTGATTTTCGTAGCCAGATTTTGTGGGGACTCCTCTTCCTAGCACTGAAACCCTGTTTTGAGGAGCTCTTACGTGAAGCTGGGGCCCTTCACTCCTCTTGGGGGGCCTCTATAGCCAGGATGTTTCTCCTGCTGCTCAACCACTGCATGTGGGTATAGAGTGAGCCCATTTCACGTCTCCACTCCTCCTACCAGACCTGACATGGCCTCTTACTCGTATCTTTAGTTATAGGAGTTGTATTCAGGTAGTCTTCATGTGATCCTCCAAATTGATTGTTCTGTAATTTAGTTGTAAATTTAATGTGGACATGGGAGAAGGAAAACAGGTTCCCATTACCCTGCCATCTTCCCGGGAACCTTCCTACATTCACATGTTTTTAAATAGTGTCATAATTATGCTATGCTATAATGAGATAGTCTTATTTTCATACAATGTATTATAAGGCTTTTCAACATTTGTAAATAGTCTCTGTAACCAATATATTTAATAGTTATTCTGCAGGTAGATTTATCTCTGTTTTTCTAGTAATTCCATGTAGCCAATGTATGGTATCTTTACATTATTCATATTTACATTGCTTTGTTAATAAAATAAAATTTAAATTTAAAGCATATTAGCAGCTTGCTGAAGATCATCTCACAGATATCAGTGAGCAAATATGGAACAAAGAAAAATGAGGTGTAGTTAAACTGATATAGATGCACCTTAATTAAATACCAGGAAGGATTTCTAAAAGATAAGAGTTGTAAAACATTAAAGTATATTATCATGAAGAATAGAAGTATTACCTTTATAGAATGTCCTCTAGAAAAGAGTCATATTGAATGATTTAGTTTTTGTTCAGACTAAAGTTGGAAAAATAAACTGAATGGCCTCTCAAAGGTCCTTTTAAAGCCTGTGAGTCTATGGTTATGTTTCATTTATTTATGACTCTTGTTTGTAAATTATGAGTACCTTTTAGAGAAAGTGACTCCCTTATATCTAAGGGTCCTTAGAAGATATGAATACTATGATTTAATACAGATTTTGCATTAAAATCATTTTGGGATTTTAATAGTTACTTTTGAGCTTTAAGTTATAGATGAAAATAAACTATCATCTTTTTCTAAGCTGATAAAGAATTCATAAAATGAATAATAAAATATTATTAAAGAATACACATTGAAATTAAACATGGGTCTTCCAAAACTATACACCAAAGGATTTTACTAGGTTGAAAGAAACAAAAGAGAAGTCACGAATGTAACAACTTCATAGTATTTAAAATAATTCCCACTTTAAATAATAGTCTAGATGAAACCATCAAATGGTATTGTATGCTACCCAGTGGGAAGGTTTTCTATAATTCAGCTGCAATATTAGATATAAATAGAGCTATTACCATGGCAACTATTTTTGAGGCTAATAAAAGTGTAACAAATATGAACTAAAACATACCTACAGAACCTTTACCCAGACAGTAAGTTTTTCCTTCTTAATAAAAAAAGTCACTGAAAAAGTAAAATTTGCAGACATGTAGATTTCTTTGTTGTATAGAGAAGACTTGTTTTCAGCTGGTTTCTTTTTTGTGTGTGGAATGTAAAGCTTCCTTCAGGGGAAAAGTAAGATTTATCTTGATGCATAAAGAGAGAAAAAGGTTTAGTGAAAGTGAAATCTGTGGAATGCACACACTTTTAAAGTATAGTTTCCTTTCTACCCTAAGCATAAATCATAGTTTATAAACAAGTTCTATTGTTCCCTCCTTTCTTTTAAAGGAGACACGACTGTAATGCACGACTGGTAATTTATAACTGCCCAGAAAAAAATCTTTTGTAGCTTTTTTTCCTGAAAACTTCTCTGAAAATTATTTTATATCTTTTTTACTTTTGGAGTTAAATACGTTTCATTTATGATGCCATTTAAAAGTTAATGCTAATTTTCAAATACTGTTGTAAAAAGAATATGTATGAAAATTTTCAATAGATGGTAAATTTTACAAGAAGTTTCCAAAACATTTTGACCTCAAACTACTGGATTAATACCTCATATCTTTTTAGAAACACTAATCAAATATTGTTTCAAAAAATGGAATGTAGTGTTCTGATTAAGGTGAAGAGAATAAAGGGTAAATATAAGATAATGTATTTCTGATTCACCAATAGACCATTTCTCAAAAATTAAGTGAAAAATCCACTGGGCCATGGTAGTTTCCATCCCTCAATACTACTGGTTTATTGGCATGGTCACAGACATGAACACCCTGCCTCTTAGACATTTTCATCAGCACCCAGTAGTTCTCTATTTTGCTGTAAAAGTCTTCCAGCACTAAATAGGTGGCACTTGACCAGGCTGTTTAAAGCAATATGCATTATACTTCAGATTAAAACAGGTTCACTGAGCTGGTTTTAGTGAAAGATGGATGATCACTGGGTTATTTTAGTACAGTGGGTAGAAGAATATTGATAGCACACCTTTGAACCCTGTGACAGTGGTATAATCTGCCTGAAAATGATCCCAGGTTAGTCTGATGTATAATAAACACAGATATGAGATTATTAATTTTTAGTCCGAAACAATGAAGTGAAGAGCCTATATAATGTCAGAAGCTATTCAATAACAGAATTATAGAGAGGAAAAAAGACCTTAGGCTGTGTGAAAAAAAATGCTAGACTGCCATTAGTGGCATTACATTCATTTACAGACATTTATTAACCACCTAGTATTCCAAGTACTGTTTGTGCATTGTGAATACAGTGGTAATGTATCCCTGGTCCCTGGTCTCACAATGTATGCAATCTTGTGAAAGGAGATATTGTTAAGTGAAAATACATTATGCACCTCCTATGTTAGGAGCTGAATAAAGAATTATTTGCTATTACACTTAATCATAACAATCTTCCAACATCGTCTTAGTCCATTCAGACTGGTATAACCAAGTAGCATAGGCTGAGTGGATTACAAACAACAGAAATTTATTTCTCATACTTCTAGTATGGTCAAGTTCTGGTGAGGGCTTTCTTCAGGCTACAGACAGACAACTTCTTGAATCCTCACTTGAATGAAAGCTAACTCCTGACTCTTGTATGGGCACTAATCCCATTCATGAGGGCTCCACTCTCATGACTTTATCGAATCTTAATTACCTCTCAAAGGTGCCACCTCCTAATAATACCACATTGCGGGAGCAGAATTTCAACATATGATTTTTTTGGGGGGTGGGGAAACTCAAATATAGCATCAATAGTCCCATTTTACAAATGGAAAAAATTAGACTCCGTGAGAATGATCACATAGTCAAAAATTTGTGTAAAATAGAGTTAGAATTTGAACTTAATGTTATTAAGTCTATAGATTATACCATCTTTCTATCATCTATATATCATTTTTTTCAATAATTTTTAATATTTCTTTATCTTTGATAGGAAATCACTTAAACAGGGAAATCACCATGTAATTAATAGCTAGTACATTAATAAAACTTGAAGCATAAGTTGTTATGCTTCAGATATAATTTTTTTTTTTTAGGAAGAAACACCTAAGTGGGTTAGAAAAGACAAAAAGTTTTCATACAAAGATGATTGGAAAGTTTTTATTATCTCACCTCTTTGAACATCCTCATAACTTGCACTATTTTCACAATAATTCTGAGAACAGAAACAGATGGCAGACGCAATATTTCCATTGTTATTAGATGATAAAACAAACGAAATCAAAACCACTGGCTCCAATTTTACATATGGAGTTTTGTCGCATTGTTATTTCTGTGCACTTAGTGTGGGCAGGCACTAGTTTAACTACTTGACATTCAGTTCTCCTAATAATCAAATGAGGACAGTACTATTATTTACTCTTTTTCATATATGAAGAGACTTAAGTTTAAATAAGTAAGTTAACTTGTTTTAGGTTACACAGGTAATAAATACAGGAGTTGGGGTACCAACCTTGATCTATTTACCCATATTTTAGATAACCCATACTTTACTTACCCCACTATACTGCTTTACAAACAAAATAGTTAAGCAATTTTATTTATGACATGGGTGAGAGGAGGTAAAAATACTTTTGAATAAAATTAGGAATTATTGGTTTTGTGTAGATGCAAACTTGACCTCTTTTTTATGTTAGATATCTTTCCCCTAAGGCATGAAAATGTCTCCTCCCACAGTACACAAAACGATTTTTTCTTTCAAGTAGTGCAGACTAGTAAATCTTTTCACACATACCCTCACTCCCATTTCCTCCCACGCTGCGACCCCACCCGTGCCCCCTATGCACATACAACAGCTACAAGACACTGGTATAAATTGGACAATGGAGGTGGGGCAGAAGAAAGAAAAATTTATATACATACATATTCTAATTATCCTGATTGAAAAATTATACGGTTGAAAATAGGTGAAATCTCTACTTCCCTTCTGCTATGGGGAAAGACAAATTTTAAATAATTACATAGGTCAGAATAAGGATTATATTTTTGACCAGTCTTTGAAATTAGATGTGAGTTCTGTCATAGGATTGTTATATGTGTTGCATATGCTACTTCTGGATTGCCCTCAGAGAAAGAGTACACATAGCTCTGCTTTTCCTCCTTCCTTTTCCACCTTGCCAGAATGTGGTTCTGAGCCTTTTTTTAAAACAGTGTAAACCCCAGCAAGCTTATTGAGAAATAAACCAACAAAGAACATGTGATCCTGACATCCTGGGTCTGATCTGCTCTCACCTTGACAGTAACAAGAATGAGAAATAAACTTTCATCTTTTTAAAGCCACTATTAATTGAGATTTTCTGTGTAAAGCCATCCTGCTACCCATTCCACTGATTTGATTGCAAAACTCTAGCAATCCTTTTTCTATATTGTCAAGTTTTCAATCTCCTGGAATTTCCCCATCATTACACAACCATACTGTTAGTCCTACTATCCTTAAAAATCTTTTCATGACCTTCTTTCCCTTTCAACTATCATTTAATAGATAAACTCTTTATTACCTATACTCCAGGTCTCTACTCCAATCAGGATACTTCTATTAATCCTCCATGATTGCTCTTGTCAAAGGTCGCCAATGACCACCATATTGCTAAAAGTCTTTTCCTGGTTCACTTGAAGATACTTGCTTTTGACTTTGCTTCTTACTTTGGACAGTATCCCCATCTTCTGTCTCAAATATCACCAGGTAATTCTTACCTCCTTCAGTCTGTTCTTCAGTGTCACCTTCCCCCTGAAGTTTTTCTTAGCTGTCTTATTCAAAGTCCTCAACCTCACCACAAACTCTATTCTAACTCATTGTCTTGTTTTCCTTTATAGCATTTTTACTATCTATTGCATAGCATGCATATTTATTTTATTTATTATTTGGCCGAATTCCCAACAAGAGAATAAACTCCTTGAAGGCAAACATTTTATCTGTTACGTTCACTGTTGTATGCCTAAGTTCTAGAATAGTGCCTGCCACCTAGTAGGTGATGAATGACAGAATGAATAAACAGGTACTTATTGAGAACCTATTAGGTGACATTCACTGTGCTAGTTACTGCAATTACAAAGTAAACAAGATACATAGGAATTTCTCCTTCAAAATTCCTACGACCTAAATCGGAAGGGACACATTAATTCATTGAATTTCTATACAACATTAAAAAATGTTTGAAATGTATAATGAGAACACGCAGAAGAAACACTCATCTAAAATTAAGGCTTAAAAAAGGACAGTGATATCGAACCAAGGAAGAGAGTAATATCAATCCTGGGACTTAACCATAATTAGGAGTTTTTCCATAAAATGAATGGAAGGAAAGAGGTATAAGTCCAGGCAGAAGAAACGGGTTCAAGTGAGAATTGTATGTTGAAAGAACTTTAAAATGTTCAATATTCACTGGAGCGCAGTATAAAATAAAAGTGATGAGAGAAGAGATAGTCATACAGTTATTAAGAGTCAGGTCTCAAAATGCAGACTGCTTGAATTTGAAGCTTCACTGTGCCATTTATTCATTATTCCACTGAGGCAAGTTGCTTAATCTCTCTGTACTTCAGTTTATTTATCTGTGAAATGAAGAAATGGTATTTTACGTGGTATTTAGATAGTCAATAAGGTATTAATGTTAAGAAATTTAACATAGAATCTGATAACAATAAGTGCTCAATAAATGTCAGTTGCTGCTGTTGTCATTGTCATTGCTGTTGTTTGACGTGTGGAATAAGCAGAGAAGAGATCACTATGATTCTTGCAGGGCATGTCAGGGAACTATATACACCATCCACTCTTTTAAATCTTTGAGACCTTATGTATTGCTAATTTAATCTTTTTATGATTTTTATTATTAATATTACAAATAAATGCTTTTACTTTTTCCCAGAATTATTTCCGTGACTTTGATTAGAAAACTGACATGCTGGCCTCAGAGAAGTGGGGGTGGGTAACTGTGCACTATCTTAATTAAAGCACTTGCTGAAGGCACAATTCATTTTATTTATATATTTTAAGGGTATGTGAGTCATAAAACATACAACAAAACTCAATAAACCACAGGCAATTAATACAATATAAATAATGACTATAATCACAAACAAGCATATTTTATTATTATATTTGAACATACTATATCTATATTTATGTATATCTACATATATATATAAAAATAGATATAGATATATTTGATAGCCTGATGTTTGTTAAAATAAAGTCCTGGAACAGTGTTATATGTATCCCTCCCACTTCCTCACCTAGTAGCCTTTACTTCTTTTAAGGAAAAGACAACCTAAGTTTCAGTATAAATGTCTAAAATACTGGAATAATTACCTTAAGTGTTTGGTTCAAAAAAAAGCTATCTTAAAAGAAATCTTTGATTGACATAGGTCTGGATTTTTATAAAATAGAAAAGGTATTTAGTGTAATTATTTACTTTCCCTACATGACACAATATGGGGCATTAAGGGTCCATATCCTGAAGCTATGAAATACCTTATTGCAAATTCTTTTCTGTTCACTTGGAAGGCAATCTTCACTTACTATTAATTAAATGTCAACTGCACAAGTAATCAACAGTGAAATTGAGCATCTATTTCTAAGAGGGTGAGAAGGGTTATTTTTAAGCTTCATTAAATCCTTTGTGCTTTCTCTTGTTCATTTGTCGCATTGTCTGCTTTTGGCACAAAAGTGTCAACAGGTGTAACAAAGTTTAAATGGATGCATGATGCCAACTGCTTCTCTATCTCTGGCATGATAAAGGACCTCCTGTAAGAAGAGCTGCCTCTCGGAGCATTTTGTTAGCTGTCATTGGCTGAAACTCATGTCATAGTACAAGAGGCTAGCCAACTTATGAGTAGGCAATCTGCCATCTAAACAGATGGGTATGAGTTTGGCAGCCAAGAGGCCAAGTATATACAACAAATATAGGTATCAAGTCTTCGTTTCTGACAGATTGCTGAGATGTCTGTTTGTTCTGATTTCATATCAGCTACTGTGATGGGTTTGATCAGTTTTGGAAGGCACAAATAACACTCAATGTTATTCTAATAAACATTTCAATACTTTCATTAAAAACTTACTAAAAAAGTGGAAACTGGGAAAAGAAGCATTAAAAATAATAATTAAGTCTATAAAATTAGGTTGTACACTTATATGGCAAATGTTCATGTAACAAAGATAACTTTTATGACATCTTTATATTGCCCCCTTAAAACACAACTATACTGAGGGTGAGAAAAATTTTGAGGTTATTTTTGTGATTGACATGCAATAAAACTTAATAAATTATAGGCAATTAAAATAATACAAATAATGTATATTACTCTAAAATACTCTATGAAGGAAGAGGTCTTGTAAGTCTTAATCTTGCTACTTTTCTCAGGGTTTAATAAGTGCTCAATAAATGCTTGTGGAATGAATGTATTGTTAATATGATTCTCTGCTTACTGTGTAACATTCGTTTTCATGTTTCAATGCATTCAATGTAATATAATACTTAAAACATTAGATCGGGGGTCCCCAACCACCAGGCTGCACACTGGTATCAGCCCACGGCCTGTTAAGAACTGGGCTGCACAGCAGGAGGTGAGTGGTGGGCAAGTGAGCGAAGCATTATCTGTATTTGCAGCCACTCTCCAGAGCTAGCATCACTGCCTCAACTCCTCCTTAGATTATTAGGCATTAGATTCTCATAGGAGAACTGGTCCCTGGTGCCATAATGGTTGGGGACTGCTGCATTAGTTGACTGAACTTGATTGAATCTCTGACGACTCAGACAGTGCTAAAAAAAACTCACAGTCTAAATGCATGGATATAGTAAGTCCTCAGTTAATGTCTCCAATAAGTTCTATGACTTTAAGAAAAATGACGAATAAGAAAATCATTTTTATCATACATTAATTGATATAAATAAATTAAGATATCTCATCAACATTGTAACAAAATGATATTGAACAAAATGTTGAGTACCTGATGTATATGAATGAAATCCATGCTCACATAATATAAGCACTTAGAAATTTTGTCAGTGTCAAATATATCAGATTGACCTCATGTTTATTTTAAATATAGGCAGACAGGTAGATAAATAATTATATCCACAGGTTGGTATACACACATATATTTCTTAGCTCTGTCTCCTGAGATGTCACTTAAAGCAGTGACACCTACTAACACTAAGCACACCAGATTTTGGTTTCTAAATAGCATTCTCTAATAAAAGGAAACAGAGTTCTTTGGAAAAATGACTAATTTTAGGGCCAGAGTAGAAGCTACAATTGAGCCTGGAGCAGTAAGGAAGCACTTAAAAGTAAAAAGGGTGGGGGTGATGTCAAAAAGGACATTAGAACCAACCTAAAAGAGACCCCAATGGTTAAAACTGCATTTCAAGCAATAAAATGAATGATGATAGTATTGGATTATAAAGCAAGAATAAAATTAAATACTCATGAATCCATACTTATATAAACAAGAGATTAATAAATAAATGGTGAAGACTACATCTTCTCATAGAATTCCAAGTTATAAATGTACAAGAAATGAAGGAAATAGAAAAATCACAATTAGAATACCATAGAAATAATTGCAGCTGGCAAACCTACTGATAAATGCTAAAATTATTGTAAACCTTTGAGGAGAAATGAGCTATTTGCATAGCCTCAAAGTAACTTCTAAATATTTATTAATTATTACAAATTGTTTGATATGCCTTCCCTGGTGTGGGGAGTCTTTAATTCTCCATTCCTTGAGTATAGGCTGGACTTAGTAATTTGCTTACGAAGAATATAATATGGAAAGTGAAAAATAGTGGAGAAACCTGGCAGACACCACCTTAACTGAGTGATAAAGATTAAAATCACCAGAAGTAAGTCATGTTGATATGTATCCCCTCAAACAGTGTAAATAAAGGACACTTCACCTCTGTGATGCTCTTCTCCAAATTCGTAGTGCAGCTTAATCATGAAAAGACATAAGACATACCCAAATAGAAGGAAATTCAAAAAAATACCTCCTGATATATTTGTCAAGGTAGTGAAAAACAACAAAAGACAGAATTTTCATTGATTTGGGGTACCTTAAGAGACATGATAACTAAATATAGCACAACATTCTGGGTTGGATCTGTGAACAGACCAGGATATTAATGGAAAACCTGGCAAAAGCTGAATAAATTCTCTGGCTTTGTTAATAGTATTTTACCACTCTTAATTTCTTAGCTTTGAAAAATGTTCCACAGTCATGTACAATGTTAACATGAGGAGAAGCTGGGAAACGTGTATACAGGAATTTTACTATCTTTGTAGCTTTTCTCTAAATCTATATTTATTTTGAAATTAAAAGTAAAAAATTTTGATTAAAAATATTAATATCAACTTACTCATTATTTCATTGGATTTAGAAACAGAAAGTAGAATGTAAATACAGTTTTGTTTATATATTTTTTGAAATAAGAACCCTGTACTATTATTAGTAATATGAAATAAATTTACCTTGAAATAAAAAGTACCTTGGTAGAAACTGTGTTTTTGAATTCAGGTATTGGAAGACATTATAATTAGGATTACATATTAAGATAGAACCATAATAATACAAACATGGCTATAATATATTTTTTCATTCTTTAAGAATAATTAATTTGCAGACTTCTGTTTTACCCACAAACTGTTACAGATGGTCATTTAAGGATCACTGTTTCTTTCCTGAATATGTCATACACAAATCTCAAACATATATAAAAACTGATTTAATCTTGAAAATTTTCTCCAATATTAACTTTTTGCAGTTAATGAAAACAAATTTATTTTCTAAAAAGCATTTAAAGAAGTATGGTAAAATTCTAAAATGCTGTCCAGTTTCCTGTGAGCCTTCTTGAATAAAACACCTGAAGAATAATATATTTGTATTACTATGATTTGATTAGTATTATATTAATACTATAATATTATAGAACTCACAAACCTCTGAACAAACCACTTCAGAAAACTCAAGTTCCTTATATTTGTTTAAAAATATAAAGTAATATTGGGTTTCTTGAGTAGGGTTTGGCAATGATTATATTAAAAATCTGGGTATGTTCTTAATTTAAATTCTTCTATTTCTAATCACCTTGAAAATTGCAGGACATGCTTAATAAAATCCCCAAATTCAAAATGCACCCAGAAGGAGCAAAAAGATGAAAAGTCATGTTATAAATTTTTGAACTAATTTTTTTTCATTTCACTACATTTTACCAAATTAGAAATTTTGGTTGAGAGATTTAGTGTAGATTTTTGAATTATGGAAAATGGGTTAATTGAGGAAGAGGATCTAGAAGAAGAAAATTTAGGTGATCAAATTTGAAACATCTTAGCCTAATGTTGTTCACAGGCTTTCTTGTCTGACCCAAGCTTATTTTTTAAGTCATTCAAGTCAGGAAGTATTTGCTTACAAAGAAAATAGAACAAAAAATCTACTGCAGTAGTCAGCCAGATACATTCGTTAGTCTCTAAACACACCTATGCATTCCTACATCAGAGCTCTTGTTCTCTCTATTTTTCTGGCCTGGAATTTATATATCATTTTGTGTCAACCTCTTTGATTCTTATTAGAGCATCAAGGCTCAAATCATGTAGTATTCCCACCTGTGGACTCCTACAGAACTTTTCTTATCACATGCTTGGTGATATATCAGATTCTTTCTTGGACTGTTATTTATATATTTTATTAGTATGTCTTTTCTTCCTAAGTATGTCAGTTAGTCCAGATATAAGTTTCTTGAGATCATAACGTATGTGTTTAAATTTATATTTCAACCATTCCTTTAGTGATGTTATACATATATTGACAAAAAGAAAGAAAAAAGATCCAAAAAGTACTATTGGAACAGAAAGTGAAGTTTGTTGGACTGAGGGTAATATGGAGATATTTAAATTTGAGTGTTCATTTTATTTGCTTTATTTTAAAAATATTGGAAATAGAATAGAATTTAAATTCTTGGTGAATAATTGTTTTTCTCTTCACCTCTCAAGCTTCATCTAGTTTCAGGTAAATGTTGGCTGTTGATTAATATTTCAATGTCTGACTAACCTATGAATAAGTTAAGTACTAAGTTCTTTTAAATGTTCCAATGCCAATTATAAACCTACTAAAATTTTAATTTTTAATTTCAGGTATAATGTAAAACAAAATATATCAATTATACATTTGAAACTGAAATTACATTTTTATATGTCATTTTATTATGACAAATCTTAAAGATTATAAACACTTAAAATTTACTTCATCATTTTCACTTTTGTTTCATATACTTCATTATTTAACTAGGTTAGAAAACATTTATTGACTAATTTTTTTAAAAAGTCATTTAAAATAATTTGGATTTTTTTCCTAACTTAATTTCTTGGTGACTCTTTTTCTGGCCCATATAACAACTGCAAAGACTAGATACGTGGGCCTGTAGACCTGTGGGGCAATTTGTCTCACGATGTTGTTGATTATGTGTGATTTGTCCTAATGGTTACATAGCTTTAGTTTTGTGTTTCATTTGAAATAACCTCAATGATTTTAGGCAAAATATAGTTTCCCAAGGTTATAATCATTCAGCTATTTAACAAAGATTTGTTGAGCACCAGCTTTGTGTCATCATTCCAGGTTTGGCCCAGAACAAAATTGTCATGAAAGTGGTGCTTGGCATTTCTACCTCTCTATTACAAATCCACTCCTCAGTTCTCTAATGCCATATCCTCATGGACCTAGGTCCCCAACACAGTGTGTTGCCTTCATCTCCCCTCCCTAGGAAGTGCTTTGTAACATTCTCCCTTGTTAGGAAACATATTTATTTTTCACAAGAAATTTCCAAAGATATAGTATCTTATCCTAGTAAGGCTTTTCAAACTTTAAGCACCTCTGCTTAGTAAAAGAACTATATTTTACATTGTGACCCAATAAATACAGGTGTGTATCTATAATGAATATGATATGCAACAACACTTACTCATAAAAATGCAACAAAAATCACAGTTAATTTTGACTATAATTGTATTAATAATGAAGTGTAACAATATATTCCATTTGATTTTCTTAAACTACCAATCAAACCTACTAAATTTACCTCAAGCCTTACTAAAAAGTTACACAAACAAGAATGTTTTTATTGGAGAGTGTTTCTGGCATGAAAGTGGCTTTTCTACATACCTTATACAAAGCGAGGGCCTGCTCTTATACAGTGTTCACCCACATTTCCCAGGTGTTTCAACTATTTTGTAAAAGAAGGCTTTCTGAGTATGAGTTTGGACAAAAATGAAGGGCTCAGCTGAGGGAAACTTAGGTCCTTAAGCAGTCTTTTAATTCTCTCTTTATCATTTGGACGCCACAGGATTCTGGAGGAAGTCTTCAATGAACAATTAAACACTGAGAAATTCACTTGTACATCCAAATTTGGAAAAGTGATGAATATGCAATTTTATAGCTCTAGTTTCTTCCTTCCTCCAAATAAGTGTATGCTTACTAAGTGTCTCCCACAGTGTTTTTAAGTTTAAGCAAGCATCATGATACAGAAGTTATTTTTTCTATACTCAAGAGGGTTGTATAACATCTAATATGATCAGACTTCTTACAGAGTAATGAATATGGAAATTATATAATTGATCTACCGTAAAAGTTAAAATGAACTCCAAGAATTTAAATAAATGAAGCTGAAGGATGTGGATAACATTGTGTGTCTACGAGTGAGAGTGCGTGGTAATATTTGTTGCAAAGGACATACTTTTTTTTGGTTCAATAATTCTTAAAACAATTGTTTAGACCTCTTGAATACCACTGCAAATAGTTCTAACATGATAACTCAAGAAGTACCATGGACTAAATAAAACATATTTCTGAAAGTTACTTAGAAATCTTAAGTAGTTATATTTCTAATTCAGGGGAATGGTTTTAAAGAAATGTCTCTTAAAAGCCAGGGTATAAAATAGGGGGCCTGCCAAGGTATTTAATGTTCTATAATTAAGTTCTTTCAATTTTAAAGCCACTGAACCAATAAATCAGATTTACCCAAGCAAAGAATGAACAACATTTATTGCCCTGCTGTGGGTACTTTCTTTTGTCCACATTTTCTATCCTTTAAATTTCTGGGCTTCTTGATTTCTTACTATTTTGATTTTGTGCATATGATCACCTCTGATTATGGTTATGTAGGTGAGAGGTCAATGTGTATTATACTTACCTTTTTCATTACATGGTAACTTTCTTAAGGAATGTGATTAAATCTACTACTTTCTTCACAATGACCTGTAGCCTCTAGTATGTTATTCATAAATATGCTCGATAAATGCTGTTTATGTGCTGACCAGCTCCTCATATATGGATATTTTACAGATTCTTTCTAGAATAAGGGTTCAAGAAGTTCAATTCTAAATTAATCTTTCTATACAATCATTCTAATAAATCCAAACTTGAATTCCAAATCAAGCAAGATATTCAGGAGTGACAGAAAAAAGTCTCCTTGAAGTCATTATGAAGTCATTATGCAAGACAACCAGTCAAAGCTACTGTACTTTGGGAAGCAAATATTTAAGTTTAGTATCTATATCTAGCTGTTAAATATATACATAGAAAATTTAGATCAGATGAAATATAGCATTTAGAAACAAATTAAGAATGCTTCAAATTGGCAGAAAGTATGACATAAAAATGTCTATACTCTGATCAGTCTAAATGCATGTGTAAATTTTCATATATATCATACATATGACTAGCGAGAGAGAAATACACCAGATTAATAAAATAGTTAATCTATAAGCTATGCTTAAGACCATATTTTAATAGTCATCATTTATGTTATAGAACCATAGGACATAAGCTCAATTTCATATTTCTAAAGAAACAAAAATAAAATGCAAATATATATATATACACACACACATACTTGCATATGTATATTGCACATATATATATGCAAATACATATAGCCTCTCACATATGCTTCTGAAGAATATAAAAGTTATTAAATAAAATAATAAGACATTCTTATTATTTAGCATTCTCTTAATGACCAGGCTAAAAATATATTTTTTTTTTCCTTTGGCAATTGGCTGTTTCTGAGATAGCTTTTCTAAGTTTTAAAGAAATAAAGAAAAAAAAAAGAAAGAAAAAGAAGTATGCTATTTCTTTTATCTGAAAACACAGTCATTATACCAGAAAAGTCTCATATTCCTCTGCACTCTACATTCCCAGCATCTTCCCTGGTGGACAGTCATGCTCTACCAACCTGAGGTGGAAGAACTGGAAGGTAACTCTGTCAATGCTCCCTGAGGACAGAGAGAAGATGATGGACAAACTCATTTTATGTGACCTCGTTGGGGAAAGTGTCTTTCATTCTTTTAGCACCAAATGAGAGAAATAGTTGTTCAGCGTATTTGGCAAAACAATAAAATATTTTAATAAGAATAATTGAATTAGAATAATAAAATAAAAACAATGCCAATTTTCTTAGTATTAATTTTACCTACCATGGATTTAAGCCTGGAAATTGTTCTTTTTACCCACTTCTTCCTTTAGTACTATGATACATCTCTAAGCTCTGTTTATTTTTACCTTCATAATAAATATGCAATTTATACTTTTCTCTCCATCGTTACTGTCATCCACCCTTCTAGTCTAAGCCATCACTATTCCTCATTTGAAATATCACCTAATGATATGTTTTTCTACTTCTACTCTTACTCTCTTTAATCCATTATTGACATAACAGTCAATGTGGTCTTTGAGGAAACTCCATCAAATTGTCCCATATTCTTGGTTTCTCATGCATTTGGAAGCAAATAAATTAAAATGCCCACATGTCTTAATAAGGCCTTTCATGATTTGGCTTCTGTTCTCTAAATTCATCTCATTCCCACATGTCTTCTTCCAGCCACACCAGTAATTTTGTTCTTGCATGAGTTGGACTAACTACTGGCATTTATTTTCTCCTCCTACAACTCTTCACTTGCTGGGTTCTTATTTTTCGATCTCAGTTTAATTTTTGCCTTCTCGGAGAAATCTTCCTAGATCAGCCAATCTAAATTAGGTCTTCCTTACACTCTCTCCTACTGAGTTTTATTTTCTTTCTTTCACTTATCAGAATTTACAATTACATATGTTTATTTGTTTGCCTGACTCCAAACTGCTAACTCCAAAGGGGAAAGATCTTGTCCCAGTATTGTATCAAACCTTAATGGGCACTTACACAATATCTATTGAATGAATTAACTAATTAGTTGTGATTCTAATAAGCAACTTTATTTATTATTTATTTATTCATATTCAGAAATTATAGCATATGGCTCAGATACAAATTTTTAAGTCTCTTTCCTTAATGAATCGCATAGGACCTTAAAATGCTTTCATGAGAGCAGCTTGGCTTATTCTTCTTCCAATTGTTTAAACAAAATATCTGTGGTCTTACTTATTAACCCTAAAATGATTTTTTATTTTTCAATTTCTAGTACTCTGCCTTGCATTATCTGTAATGATCAGTAGTCTTCACTTTATCATAATTGTGGGAGGATGTTTTAAACTTCTTTTAGAAGAAAATCTTTTTCAAGAGGATCTGAAGAGAAAACAATTTGTCCATTGGTGAGAAAAATGAACAGATAACTTCCAATATAAAAATATTAAACAGTCATTGTTTCAGTCTCAGCCGCTCAGAACTCTGATCTATAGTTAAATCTACTTTAACTATATCACTCTCAATATCCTACCTAGCATCAGACAAGGCTAGAACTTGATAGAAGAAACTATTTGGGCAACTTATGCATGTTTTGTCCAATAAGTAATCTTTGCATAAGATGTTAAATCTTCTTCAAACAGGCTGAATGATTCCTGAACCAGCATCTTTCCAATCCATGTATAAATGAGATCATTTAACAACCAACTGGCAAATGAAGTTTCTTCTTTGGTTCTTGGAACAACCTTCTTCCCAGGGAGAGGAAATTTATGTTCTCTAGTCTAATGGCACAGGAGTGAGCCAAAGGTAGTTTGCTATTAGTCTACCTTTGATATTGGATCTACTTTCTGGATTCTGTCTCCATCCTTATGACCAAATCTTTTGAATCCAGACCCATTCCCGAGGGATTTGGGATTTGCTTTCTGCCTTGGAATCTTGACTGGAAAAACTTTTTCTCTGTCAAAGACTCTTTTCCTGACACATAGTATTTCAGAGCTTTGGCTCTGGGTCCAGCCAGATCTAAGTGTATATACTCACTGTTGTGAAAAACACTGATTTTTTATTTGTTGTTGCACAAATTATGGAACTAGCTTCTTTAAATCTTAATTTTCTGATCTGTATAGAGAATATAATAATGAGTTTCCTCATAGGAATGTTGTGGGAATTGTGATTAGGCATGTGACATACTGCAGGCTACTTTGAAATTAGTGAAACTTCTGTCTCAAAAAGTGGTCAAACACTGGCTACTGATTCATATCTATATCTGCCTTAGATTGCAGAAACCATCCCTGTGCTAAGAGGCAGAACTCAATTTCCCGATGTTCCTGACTTATGCATCCCCATTTTTTTTCGTTTTTTTGAACGTCACTTAATGAGACTATCATCTACCAAATTGCTTCAGGCCAAATCTCATTTTCTCTTCTTACACACAACTCATCAACAAGTCCTTTGGGCTCTATCTCAAAGCATTTCCTGAACTACACTACACAACTTATCATGATTTTCACTCTTAACCATTCACTTTCAAGTTACTATTATCTCTTATCTGGACTATTGTAGAGCCTTCTGATCTCCCTCAGTCTCATATCCCTAAGGTCCCACTTTCACAGAGAAATAAGTGAATACTTTAAATATATAAACTCTTCCAGAGCACTCCTTTGTTTAAACCATGCAAAGGCTTTTGATTTTGTGTTAGAATAAAATCAAATCTTCTTACCTTTGTCTTTAAGGCCCACTTAATCTGATCTTTAAGTCTTTGACCTTATTTGCCTTCATGTCTTGCACTCCATCAATTTTCTCACCATCTCTATTCCTCACATATGACAAGCTTGTTATTATTACTTCTGAGCCTTTACACTTTTGACTTCCTTAAGACTGGAACACACTCTTGCTAGACCTTCGCCTGACTAACTCATTCTCTTTATTCAGATGTCAGCCTCAATATTACCTCTTCAAAGTTGCCTTTCCTACTACTCTTTTTAAAGTAGGACTGCCTCCAATCCTGTTACTTTCTATCCCAACCTGGTTATCTATTTTCTCCACAGCAATAGTCACTATCTAAAATAATTTTATTTTCCAGCTCACCTCCTCATGCCCCCCTAAATATGCACTCTACAATCTCAAGAAGTCTCGTTCTCCATTGAACATTGAATCCCCAGTCTATAGAACAGCTAAGGCACATGGTAGATGCTTAAATATTTGATACATCTTACTCAATGAATGAGTATTATGAGTTTGCACTTTGCTCTGCTAATCAGTGCTAGAAACAATGTGAAAAAAGAAAGCATAAAAATAAGGGTTTATTCTCCAAGACTTTTGCCACATTTTTAACAATTAGAACCACAAAAAGTGACAGACTCTAAAGATCTGACCTTTTTAAGGTGCACCTACAGCTAAAAGGGCATACTTCATTTTGTTTCTACCACATCTGCATACTTAATAAAACAACTGTTGGCAATAAGAGCAGAACTTTCAAAACAAAAAATAAGAATAGTTTCTTCAACATTTATTTTTTGTTTTTAGAATTTTAAATGATCTGTTTTCCTTTGGAGAACACATTCTTAAAGAGAATTTAATAATGAAACAAATTAAAATAGATAATGAATTATCTTCTAATCTCCATTTTCTTTTTTTAAAGTTTACATTCCAAATTAATGACTTTATATGCTCAGTGAAGAAAATTGTTTGGTTATTATAGTTTAGGTACATTTTTTCCCCCAAGGAAGGAAAGCAGTTCATTGAACATTTTGGTATTCACAGAGAAGGATAATATTATTGGTTAATGGAGGAACTGTGAACAGTAGTATATAGTTAATCCATATCTCAAAGTACATTATCTCCAAGTTTCTAAAACATTCATTTTTGACTAACTAAGGTGCTAGGATATTATTAATCACAAACAAGACTAAAGAGTACACACAAATATGACCTTTAACTTTTGTAAATATAAATCTTTAGGATAGGATAAACAAAATAGCAAAGAGAAAAGATACTGACTAATGAATCTGGGCCATATAGATATTGCATTTTGTCTTAGGATATTTGATTCTTTCAAGAACAAATTTTTCAGATCTCTGCCTATGTTTCTGTCTCTGTATCTACAAAAATATAATAATAGTAGAGTAAAAATAAATATTGTTATTTGTTTTAAAAAAGTATATTTTAACATACTTTCATGACCCTGAAGTAACAAAGCAAGGATAGATGAATTTTATAAAACAAAACTTAAAAGAAAAAAATAAAAAATAGAGGATGATGTTGAATTCATGTATTACCACAAGATTGGCTTTTTTTTTTTTTTTTTTTTTTAAAGATTCCACATATAAGTGATACCATGCAGCATTTGTTTTTCTCTGTTGGGCTTACTGCTCTTCACATAATATCCTCCAGGTTAATTCTTGTTGTTGCAAACGTCAAGACTTCTATAATTTTACTTCTCAATTATACCTCAGTAAAGCTGAAAAAATTTAATAAAAGAGGGAAATAGACCTTGCCTTATGTTTTAAATAAAAAAGTTTTAGTTAATAAATAAATCTGACGCTTAGAACCCTGCCTTTTTATACATATATGTAAAAGTGTGGATTTTTACATATAATCAGAATATGCATGTAGATAGCACTCATTGTCAAGCAACACAAAAGTTTGAAGTACAAATTACCAAACAATATTCATTTCCCAGTGGTATGACTATAATGCATTGGAATGGTGAAGAGGAGTTTGTGAATTTGACTAAAATAAGATGTGTGATATCTTTTAGGCCTTGGGCATGTGCTCAATTTTCTAGTTACTTAAAATAACTTTAATGATTTCCACCTGCCATAGTCCTATCTTTGCAGAAAGCATATGGGGCAGTTGCTAAGAAGGTGAGTTGCAGCAGCAATGAGGAGACAACTGAGTGATTCCTGAAAGCAGCTTTATGGTTGAGTGGAGATTGGGAAAGGAAAAATATCTCAGAATACTAAAGCATCTCAAATAGTATTGTGAAGATTGATGACAAAGATAATCAATATGTATCAAATAATCAAGTTATTAGAATATGACAATAAAAATATACTTGTTGAGAAGACAGTCAGCTTGTAATTTTAATGTTGAGAGAAGCACTGTCAAACTGAAACATTCTTAAGTCTCCAAATTAGATGTCAAAAGAATATGCGCTATGAAAAAAATTTGTCTACTATGAAAAAATTTTCTTAAGGTCTGACAATGTTTAAAATACATATATAAAATCTTTTAAACTATATACAAAACTTAGACAATATATACTATTGAGTTTTCATTTAATATAATATTTTAGAAGATTAAAAATAATCCTACTGAAAGGTGTTAGAGGTTAAGTTTAATGACCTGTGAACCATATGACTTGAACAATAAGAGACAAATTAGAGGGGTCCGAAATGCAAATCAAAAAACTCAAAGGGCTCTTTGAGCTCAAAATTGAATTTTAGACCCATTTAGTAGATGATCATACAGCCTTTCATAATTCCTTGTAAATAAATATAAAGACATCAGTTCTATTCAACAAATTTTAAGTTCTTTGAGGCAAGGATTGAGTCTTTACTCATACCTCCATTGTGAGTGCAGTGACTGGCACGCATTCTGAGCTCAGTAAAATTCTTGCTGTTGAATGATTGAATTTATTTTTCAAACTCTTAAGAGAATATATTTTCTTTCTATGTATATCTTTTTATCTATTTATTGACTCCCTCAGACTTGGAAGACTTGAATGAAGTCTTTATGTTGATTACCCAGTCATTTGTAATAAAATATATTATTAATAAGATACAACATGGCTGATTCTCTAAATAGTAGGTTTTAAAAGAAACACCATGTGGCTAGAACATACAATGTGCTGTGTGACCTTGGACAATTCATTTAACATTTCCATGATATAAATTTTCCATCTGTAAAATAAGAATAATACTACATATCTCCTGCTTACTTCAGAGGGATTGTATGTCCACACTTGAGATAATGGCTATACATCATTTGAAACTCTTTGGAGACAAGCACCATTTAATTACAATTGCTACCATTTCTTAGAATTAATGATGATAACGGGAAAAAAGATATCATCACATCATGTTTAAATGCATCTAGGGTAGGGTCAAAAAAAAAAAAAAAAAAAGGAAAACAAAAATTTAACTCCAATTCCTGCCAAAGTAAAAGCAGCAGAATTATTTTTCTTTTGGATTACCAAAATTAGAATATTTTCTACTAAAGAGGAAAAGAGAAAAATGATAAAATAAAAAAGTGAGAATAAAAAATAGTTGTTTGGTAACTTTTACCCAAATAAGAGAAAATAATTTTTATAAAAAAAAGAAAAAAATAGCAAGAAAAAGTTTTAATAAGGATTCTAGTTCACTTTCAGAGACTAGTGCCTCTTGGTTACATGTTTGTGGCTTATCAATTTTCTGCACTATCTAGGTTAAATCAGCACCCCTGGGCAGACTTCTTCCTTGTCTGCATGTTTCTGGGTCAGGTCTCTCTTTCTGTGCCCTCTACCCGAGGTAGTTTTTATGTCAAAGAATGCAAACCGATTTTAATATTAGCCTAAGGTAAACATAATTAGAAGGATAAATTTTCTGTCGAAGAGGGAAGGCGGAGCATCATAAATTGCATTTCAAACTCAAATGTAATTTTTGTAAAAAAAAAAACAAACATGATTATGTCTTATATTTTTCCAAAACATCATCATGTTAAAGAAGCCTAGGTTTAGATATCATCCATAAATGATGAAAACTTGTTCAATGAAAAGATTATCTTTGAAAATAATTTTTAAATCTCTAAGCCTATAATTTCTTGCAAAATATTCCACAAATCTCCTCAAACTGATCAATAAATTGCAACACCATAGAAAAATATATAGAACTTTATAAATAGTTACTATATAAAATGCATTCCAGGTAATCAAAAATAAGAAAGCAAAATAAAGAAAATATGAGATAAAGGTAAATGGGAAGAACAATTATTACTTAATACTGGGGTGATTTAATGAATAGGAATAAAAAACTGAGCCCTGAATGTGGGTATGAGCTACTTAAATATAAGAACTTGTTTGCCTTTTTCCATTATAATGTTCACACAGCAAATAGTAGAATAGTATTAAAAAATAAACCACTGAAGAATGAAAAGTAGAATAGTGTAGACAATGAACAATAAGATAAAGCATGCCTGAAATCTGTAAAAAAAAAAAAAAAAAAGTGTTGCATGGATAATGAAAACAAATTTTATTTAACTTTTTTAAAAAGACTTTTTTTTTTATCTCTGTGGATAAATTTTCATATCATTGTAATTTTCATTGTTATTTTCCAGTTTTTCTATTTTCTAGTGTTTTCTAGTCAAACTAGGAATAGAAGGATTTTCTAGTTAGCAACAAAAGAATCAACAACCCCAATGGCAGTTGGATTCTTAATATAAGTCCTGCCAAATAAGGCAATTCAGTTCTTAACATCAAGGCTGAAGTGCCCTCCTTTGTCCAATGCCCTGTTGTACCAGGGGATGCTAGATTTGTGAGCCTGGAGAAGATAGCAAGTCCAGACAAAGAACATTCACTGAACAACAAAAGTAGATAAATTCTACACACATCTTAAAGCGTTTCCATCTCTTATCTTTTACTATTGGTGTTGGTTTTCTCTTGTATGTAGCTTTTAAAGATAAACTTCACTCATCACTGATTAGTGTTAAAGCATTCGTACTACAAATTTGACTTGTTTCTTTTTGCCAAAATTTGATGAGCTCTCATTTCACTTTCTGCACTGACTTAGTGCCAAGGAGTTTTCTAAGGCAACCCAAGAAGAAAGTTGATAATAAAGAACAATTTTACGTTTTACTTTCAGAGTTTACAATCCACTTGTTTTCTGAGATAAATTTTAGTGATTTAGAAAGAGTTTTGCCTAGTGCTCTATTTAACCAAATGCTTTGATTTTTTTTTTTTAATCTACCCGTGTAAGAGAAGAGGCCAGGTGTTTCAGTAGCAAAGCAAAATCAGGTAAAACAGGGTGATTAGTACCCCAGAAGCACCCTCGTATTCTCTTCTAGCCCATAACCCCCTAAAGGGTAACCGCTATCCTGATTTCTAAGGGCATCTAAATGGAATCACACAGTAATGGTATAACACAGTTTCTGGAGAAAAGACCCACCATGTGCAGCAACACAGCCACATCATGGCTCTGGATCCTGTCTCTGGGCAATGAGTAAATTGCTTAAAAAATTTCTGGGAGAAAAAAACGATGCTCACAACAACAACAACAACAACAACAACAACAACAATAACAAACTTAAAAAACAGCAACTAAAAGTAGGCAGACTCTCCTGTGTGAAATTCAGTATTGGACTCTGACCTCATTCTCTTATACAAATGAATCTGCAATTTTAATAGAGATTTTATGGATATTAGGTATGGAAAGAAACAAACCTACCCAGTGAATTGAGGGAATAAGTTATACATTTCTATGATCTTTGAAGACAAGAAAAGTTTGTCAACAGGCTGATCTTGCCCATCTATGATTATTAATGGCTTTCAAAGTTTTGGAGCTTGGCAGTATATTGTTCTCAACATTTTATATTATTCTGTCTCTGTTTATATCTCCCTGGTAGACAGATGCTCTACATGAAATGAGAAGCTCTTTCTAGGACATCTCTGGAAAGGATTTTATTTATGTACATACAAGTAGAAATAAGACAGATCCTAACCATTAATTATGAATTACTACCTAAATTTCAAGGAGTATGAAAGGAGGTAGGAAAGCAATGAGAAAATCAGGCAGATTTTTTTTTAAGAAAACAAAAACTTGAAGTTGATTTAACAGTGATTGTTTGACTTTAAAAGTCGTATGCTGAAAGCTCTTGTGAAAAAAGGATTGCACAGGTCACACTGCCAAGAATAAACAATCATTCTTAAATCCTTCGTTTTGGGCCACAGTGAAACTTAATCCCCAAGGTGCTCCTATCTGTCCATGCATGCATGTGGATCTCCCCATTCCTCTAGCCCTGATGCTTGCTTTCAAGCGTAGAGCTCCTGACTGCAAGGCATTTGATTTCTGGTAATTAATCAGCTCATCATACACACTGTGTTTCTCCCCCAGGCCCAGCTCAAGTGAGTGATCCAAATCTAGCTTCAGGAGTACACAGAATAAAACACTGATAAACAGTTCTTGGTAAAACATTGAATTCAGATGGCATTATTTTTCTTTTCAAGCCATAAGTCATCTTAAAAATATATATATTCATAACAGAAAACCCAAACCAAAACAAAAGCTAAACAAAAATATGTTGTATGCCCTTTAAGCAGAAAACATTTTGTCCTAATAAAAAGAGTTATCGAGATTTGCTGGTGTTTGTGAGTCTGGCACTGCAGACTTTTAAAGTGTTAGCTTATAATAATAATGTTCATTTTTTAAACACCTTTTTGTCTGCAACTTTACCCACAGTACTTTATCTCAGAACTTCTTTGGCTTGTGTCTGTAATCCCCCGGTTACTACTAATTTTATCAGTTGTTCTGAACAATTTGAACTGGTATTAATAATTCTTTATGCCTAACAATTTGGCAACTTTCATTCTTTTCAATTGTTTTACTTGACAGACATTTGTAAAGTCAGGTTTTATTAGAACTGAGAATATCCTTGTATATTTGTCTTGCAGATAATTTTGAGCTCTCTCATTTCTATAAATAATGTAACCCTATAATGGGTTCCCTTTTCTTGCCAATTATTCTGCTCAAAACTGAGATTAATCAATCAATCAGTTGTCAAAAGCATTTCTGAATTGGCTTTATTTGATTTATAGAAGCTACACATGAATGTTAGGCACTTGGAAACAGGGCATATCAAAACTATAATAAACTTTAATGATTTTGAAGACAGCATGAATTTTAAGTCATGCCAATCCACATAATTTTCCCCAAGTCTGATAATATTATTCATTGCTATGATATAATAATCTTATCTTAATGAATTATTTTTTTTTAAACATCTATAGTATTCTATAGTGATAGGTTTCATTAAAGCTTCTCAGTATTTTGTTTCCCGGGAGATTCTGGAGACATTTTTGATTATCACAGCTGGAGAGAGGAGAAATTACTGGTATCTAATAGGTAGAGAGAGGTCAGGAATGCTTCTAAATATCTTACAATACCCAGGACAATTCCCCTACCCTTGGACAAAGAGTTATGATGTCCAAAATGTCAGTAGATTAAGAAATTCCAGGTTACATATATGTGTATATGTTCTTTTTTTAAAAACAGGAATACAAAAAATGTACATATCATAAATATACAACTTAAACAGATTCCACAAATTGAATAGAAACATGTGAATAACAGCAAGTCAGGTATTACAAGATGATGAACACCGTACAAGGCTCCTATACTTCCTTCTAACCCTCCAAAGGAGAACCACTATGCCGATTTCTAAGAGCATCTAAGTGGAATCACAGAGTAAGTTGTAAATATGTTACAGAAACTATATAGACACACCTCTTTGTTTCCATTTGAATTCTAAAGGCCACTGAATCCTATAAATTGGATATAGGACTTATTCTTCTTCCCGGAAAATAGAAGAACTTTGAGTTTATAATACATTTCCTGAAGGTCGCTGTTTATTATTACTTAAGCATTGAAAAAAAAAGGTAGAATTTCCAGTGCACATTGTCTACAAACCTTCACCCTGTCTGATTTCACCCTTGTTGAGCCTCCTGTTGCCAGGTGATGAAAAAGTACTGGTCTCTGATCAGAGTCAGAAGCATTACCATGATGGAAAAGGGAGACACAGATTCATAAAAGAAAACAGACAGGGGCTGGTCGATAAAATAAAATGAAGAACTGTTCTCTGGGCCTTTGTTTGTTTTACTTCAAACGAACTAACATACAAAGAGAGAGCCTTTGAGGCCATGAGAAAATGATGCAAACTCTAGTCAAATGGGAAAAAGTGTTCTATATGTCATGTCTTGTACCCTTGTGCTGTTTCCAATTTTTCCCGCTTCTTAGTTCTAAGCATACCATCCACATAAATGAAATAAGCCACATTGGTCTAGAGCTTAAGTTAAATATCAAAATCACTGCATGCTGACCGTGAAAATTCACTCATGCTGAACATTTGTGGGTTATCAGGATCAAAGAAGACTTCGATATTTATCAAAAAATTTAGTCCACCATGGTTTAGCCTTTATTAACCTGGTATGTATTTGAAGAATTCAATAGAGTTAATACAGGCCAAGCCTGAACTGAATTTTTTTTAAACTTAGGAAAACACTTATCCTCTTGAAGAGATATGTATCAGTTTTTAAATATTGAGAAAGGGCAGAATAACATAAGGTTCACACATGCTATTTGGTTGTCTGAATACAATGAGTTCTCTGCAGGGCTGAACTATGCTTTGTACATGAAGAGACACAAGAACAAATTTGTCTTTCACATAATGCTTCAAATACTGATTTGAGGTACTATAGGAAATCGTATTGAGTTTAGATGATACAATGTTTTTTTTGTTTAAATCCAAAATTATTTGAAATAAGTCAAGCCCAGTTGCAAAATCATGGGCTACTACAGATATCAGACAAATCAGAAACTCTTCCAACAAATTCCATTTACAAATCTATCTTACTCAGAGAAGTTTGGATGATCAGGTCTCCTTTTATGACTCAGAGACAAAGAGGTTTATCTCTAAAAAAAGAGCTACTTGTTTATGGCATCATTTACTTGCTGCATACAAAGGAGTTAATCTGTCATTGTTGCATACAAAGGGTTAGTCTATCATTTAAAATAATTCAATATTATAATCAGTGATGTGTTTACTGCCACTTTCCATTTCAATGTATTTCTTACTTGCAAGCAGGGATATTTTATTCATTGTAGTTGTTGAGGAGTAGTGCTGTTGGGGATGAGGGTCAGAGGAAGGGTAAGGTGAAGATCAAAAAGAAAAAAATATCATTCGCATAAAAATAACAAAGAGATTTTTCAGATAATTTTATGGTAAAAGGGAAATGCTTTAAATCAGAGAAGGACAGACAGAAATAGAGGAAGAGACTCACAAATTTAAATCAAAAATCTAAAAACTTTCCAGGCAAATATTTAGCATAGCACCTACCTGTGATTGCATGATTTTAAATATGCCATTTTATTTAACATTTAGATAAAGCATAATACAACATTTTTCTAAGAAAGTGTTTTAAATAATAATTCTTTTTAATAATAGACCACTTCTTTTATTAAACATCCATTATTTATACAACAAAAATAGAGATTTGCCATTTTCCCCTTAGGTATAGTTATAATTCTGTGTTGTTTTATTTTCAAGGTCAGTTTTCTCTTTTACACCTCTAAGAAATGGTTTTGGTGATAGAATTGCCCTTGCATAATAAGTATACAATGCTATAATTATTTTAAAATATCACTTAATTTCTGTAAGTATAAAATCAATGATCAAGTCACATTTTTAATGTCATACAAGTTGCTCCTCTGTTTTTTCTATTAGTGCAAGGCATTCTTTGCAGAATGAGGTGTACAAGCTGCAAATGTTCACAGAAGTCACTTGGTGAGAAGGTTTCACTTTTATCTTAAAAGGATGTTTCTCTGAGTGTGGCCTGGGGATCACCTGCTTCAAACTCCTTTGAAAGCAGTGGATGTTTTGTAAAACAAATCTGTGATCCCCACTGTAATGTCATTAAATCAGAATATTTGAGGGTTGTGCCTAGCAAAATGTATTTGAGTATGTTTGTGAGTAATTATCAGGTAAAGTTGAGACTCACTGCTTTAGAAAATACTCATATGCTTAAATCATCTTCAAAACTACAATTTCTCCAAGGACATGAAAAGTGTATATTTTAAATCTATTTAAAAAGTATCCAGAGAGAAACAAATAACTTTGATAGAAAATATCTGGATATGAAATAATTACAGAAATAAAATTTTGCTTCTTTATATTGTTGAAGTTTGAATCTTAACACATAAATAGATATGTGAATTTAGAAAAAAATAATTTTTATTAATACAGCTAACCTGACATATTTATACAGTTAAGCTATCCTTGAAGTAGGGACTATCATTATTCATTTTACAATTGAGGAAACCTAGACTCAGAGACATGACTTAGTCAAGGTCACATAAATAGTAAATTGTGGTGCTGTCATTTATACCAGGCAATTTGATACTACTTTACATAGTTTCTTGTGTATTTTTTTTTATTTAAATATTCAAAGATTTTTATCTTAAAGTCAAAGCTTAAAAGAAAAAAAATGCTAGGTAACTCCTCATTCCAAACTCAGCCTTCATTACCCTTCTCTGACTGACAAGGGCACTGGTACTTGAATTTCCTTTGAGTCTGGGACACCATGGAAAGTGACTAAACGCAGGTGCATTGCTGATCCTCTACCTAAGACAGTCCATTCCTTAGTGGGTATGGAGACCCCATTAGTTCTTGTTTAGGAACTGAAGAGTTGAGCTCAACTCTGAGTCTCAGCCCAGTATTGATGAAGCTCCATTGGTCCACCAAAGGGCATACTCAAATCCTGCGAAGGTCAACATTCAGGTAGTGATGACACAGAGGGTGTTGTTTATCAGCGCTAGCCCAAGCAGCTCTTTTTCTCTGTTAACAAAACAAGGCATTTGACCTCTTCCCCTCATTTTTTTTTTTTTTTGCCTAATCCAACATGAAAAATGGAGGCAGAAGAGAGGTGTGTCAAGTGCATAGAAAGCTTTTACAGCCACTCTTCCTCCTCATGCCCAGAACGATTGATAGAACACTATATCTAATTAAACTATTCTGCTGGGAGAGGAAGTGCTCTGTGAAGCAGATATGAGACTAAAAGTTTTAAACCAACTCGAACGAATATTAATGCATCCAGAGCCTTGAGGTATCTTCTATTCTCTTTAAAGACTGAAATATTGACATTTAATGACTAATAGTAGAGACTGAGGAAAAACCATCTTTTTACTACCCTTGCCCCTGTTGACTCCTAGGTAAGCTGTTTATGTAAATTATGCATTTCAAGTACAATTATGTTTATGTAAATTATGTATTTCAAGTACAATTTCTTCATCATAATTCTCTAATTTATATTGAGAATTCACATTAAGTATAGTAAGTTCTTGTAAGAAACCAGATATTTCCTAAAGGCTAGAAGACAGGAAAGAGATCTCAAGTATAAATGTAGGCATATTCAGGGACACTGTTAAGACAATGCTTTGGCCTTAAAATTGTAACAAATATTTATGGACTTTTAAAAAATTAAAACATTTTGATGCCAGTCATTCTCTGTCACATACATATAGATTTGCAACTAATTGTTTACCTCAGGAGATGGGTCCTAGAACGAAAGACCCTCTGGAAGTCTTATTTCTTTTAGTGCAGCAATGTACTCTTTATACCAAGCCAATAGAGGGCATGATTATAATCATTTTGTTGTACAGTTAGTAATCCTTATCCGCTGGCAAGGTTACTGCAGAATTGACCGTACAGAAGAGAGGGGTGGCACCAATAACTCTTCTAGTAACCAGAAGTGAGGGTACATACCACACCTTCAGAATCATCCATTTTAAATGCTTCTCACACAACTTTTTAATACTTTGACTACTGTTCGACTTTTTCAAAGCTTTTTCCAAAAGCATAGGGTTGTTATTGTAAGAACATGCAGGTGGGTACATGGCAAAAATGAAAAGTATACAGTGAATTACTCAGGTTTGGAATGAAAATAGAACACAGCTTATCTCTGTGTTAACGTTGCCACTTAATTCACTTACAAGAAAAGAAGTATTTAACATTCATGCCCGTTGGTGGCTGACTCAAACTTTAATACTATACGAAAAAAAAACAGAAGAGTAACTACCCTATAACTCTATGAAGAATGCAGAGAATAGAAAATTTTGATACAATGCTAGTTGAAGAGTCTCAGATTTATGTCACTATAAATACTTCATACATGTGTATGGCTAAGCTACAGCTTACATATCATTTACAGACAGCATAGAGCAGAGTTCCGGTAGGAAGAACCAACAGGCCACCTGTCTTTATTGAAAATGACACATTGGAACGTATCTGCAGTTGTGTGAATTAGGAGAGTGAGCCAAATTATTTTACCAGAAATCCTCTCTTTAGGATAGAATGTTTGCATGTGTATATTGTTATAGCACTCAGGGATTGATAGAACACTTCACTATTGTTAGGACCTGTCTCATCATTCAAGGAATGTGTCTGGTCAGTCATCCGGGACATCTCATCATTTTATGGAACACTTATTCCAAATGAAACAACAGGTCTGAGTTAGACCTTGTTTATTGATTTCACTTCTTGTTATTCCAGTTCACTCTGGTATTTTTCACCTAAGAAGTCAGTAGACACAATTGTTTACTCATAAGCTTGAATAAGAGCAAAGTTTTGACCTGCAGGCTGTTGTCATTTATATTGTATTATCAAGATGCAAATCAGGATATAGAATACAATTGAGTAATGTACCATTAAGGTTCAGAATCATTTGTCTATTAATGAGAAATAAAGATGTATTAATGAAGGTTTTTTTGAGGGTATCATATACTTAAATACTGTGCAATTATTGAATATTAGGGCATGGGTTGAAACCAGCTGCAAGAGGTACATTATTATTGATGCATTTGGTAAGCTTGGTAAGAGGTTGTGATGACATTTGCAGACATTTTGGTGTAGCACATATTTCTGAACATTTTAAGAGCTAAGATGCAAAATTTTGCTTTATTATCAAATACATTTGATATTTTGCCTTATTTAGAAATATTTTCTTCTACCAAGAGATCTACTAGCCTATATTTCCTTGGACATATTCATTTAAAAGCAGTTATTATTGATCATATTATAGAAGGTCATATGTGCCATATTTGGTCAAACTGGTTAGTCACTGGCCGGTCTATTATTTGGCCTCTGATACTCACCAAGGTATTTTTTTAAGCTTTTAGAAATGCTTGACATAACACCACATTCCAAAAAGAAACCAAAACATTCCTCTTATTCTTAAAATAACCATTATAAATTAGTTACACCACAACTGTATTTTAAAAAGTTTTTGAACACATTTATATATGAGCTCTTTGTCTTTTAGAGGTGATAAAATTTTAAATGTTGGGGAGCCTAAAGACATTCCTACAGCAAAGTCACAGAGTCAATCCTGCGATCTTCTTTCTTACTTCAAGCTGGCAAGATTCAGCCTGTTTTTCCTCTCTCTTTTTTTTTCCTTTGATAAACACTGCCACCCACTCTATCTTTTTGCTATCCACCAAGAAGGAAGGCAGAGGTTTGTGAAGTCTGGCCAGTTTGAACCTTTATTTGCCTATCTTTGACAAATTACGCAGAATTCTTTTAAGTATTTTACCATTAAGTCCTCTGGGAAATAGTGAAAAGATAAAAATAACAAACATGGGAAAGTGATGAAGGTTACAGACAGTGACAGAGTTTTTAAAGTCTTATTCCCTTGGTGGTGTTCTTGACTCTCTTCTGAAAACAGGAATTTGAAATTTCCCTTTGAATTCTGTCCTGCAATTTTATTTCTAAGAGTCAGACTAATCCAATGTCACTTCTCCTCTGACCCATCTATAGAGTAGGTAATGAACAATCTTTTTTCTCTGGAGACTCCTAGCTCACCAGGGACAGATGCAAATTTTTAAGATTTTCCCCATTAAACTGGCCTTTATGCACCCAGGAATTTCACCTTTCAGACACTTTCTCACATTATGTTATATCCTGTCTAAAGTATTGATTCCTTACCAACATCAAATAATGCATATTATTTTTTTTTTTTCAAATTTCAAGGTGTGTTTCCTTGTACTACTGTTTTGTATTTCAATCATGCCCCAACTCGGTCTTGATTATCTTCATTTTTTTCTCATATGTAAATACATCTATCTTAAATTTCCTCTTCTTAGAGATTTTATTGCAGTGTGGCATCTAGGAATACAAATAATTCCATTTTAGTACAAGGTCAGATTCCTCTATTTAGCAAATGTATTTATCAGCTAATAAGTGCCAGAAACTCCTGTAGGCATTAAGAATAATGCTGTGAACAAAACAAAACAAAACAAAACAAAACAATAAACAAATTTCTCTCTCATGATGGTTACATTCTAGTGAGAGCAGTAAAGCCCATAGTGTGTTAAATGGTGATAAATGGTGATAAATGATATAGAAAATATAAGGCAGGAAATGATCAGAAATTGCTGGCTTACAATTCTAAGTGGAGTGGCATGGAAAACTTCATAGAAAAGGGATATTTAAGTAAAGATTTTGAAAAGGTTTGAGAAAGAACCATGTGCATATCTGGAGGAAAAAGTAAACTAAGAGCATTATCAATCTAGCTGTCCACTAGATTGAAGGAAGAGCCAACACAAAAATCTAAAGATGGGAAAAGAAAGTTTAACAAGGGTGACAAGAGCAAGTGAGGGGCAGAAAACCTGAATAAGTAAGAAAAATCAGAAAAATAATACTTTCTCCCTCCTGTGGTTATTGGTCTTCCTAATATACCCAGCGTTTGTAAGGCATTTTGATAATAGCAGATAGAGTTCAGTTTTTAAAGATATCTTAAAGATTTTCTATTATTCAATTTTCAGTTATCAGAAGTGCTATATTTAATTCAATCATTCCAACAAGGTATAAAAATGCTTAAATGTTCATTTAATTCTTAGATTTCTTCTTAGCAATCATAACAACCTAATAAAACATAACAACCTAATAAAACAAACATAATAAAATAAAACAAACAAACAAAAAACAAAGCAATAATGTTGGCAAATCAGCTAACTAATGGACCCTTTGTAGCAAAGTAGCTAAGTACTAATGAGATTCCAAGAATTTAAAATGTATGCCAGGAACATTTGAGACTGAGGGAAACTCATTTTTCTTTGTATTTTTATGGTTCTCAAAGATAAGAACTTTAGAACATATTCTCTTTAGAAACTTATAGCAATCACAAATCTGTTATTTCTAAGAAAATAAAATCCAAATCTAACTGGCTTAAATAATAAAAGAGAACTTATTGGTTCACCTATAACTGAAAGTACTAGAGGGCTCAAATTTCAGGGATGGCTTAATACAGCAATTTAATGATAGCATCAGGGATTATTTGGGTTGTAATTCCTTTTCATCTGAACACTCTGGCATCTTTGAGGTTGGTTTCATCCTAAGGTTAGCTGTCCTCATGATGGGAATTTGTCTGCTAAAAGATCTGAGGATTTCGAATTCACATAATGCCACCAGGCATGTAAGAGCCAGAGTCTTTGTCCCAGAATTCTTAGCAAACTCTTAATCTTCAATTGGATTGGTAGAATTCATGAACCAATCTTTGGACATATCATTTTAACTAGAGTGATGCCATGTGCTAGAAGCCAGTAAATGATACCAGGTTTTCCTGAAGCTCACAAGCTAAGAGTGAGAAGACGCACATGTTTCCCCAAATCAAATTGAGTGACTCTTGCCCCAAGAAGAAAGGAGATACTGTGACTTAAGAAGTACAAATGTTCCCATAGAGATGTAATACAAATAAGATGTCTTTATATTTTTCAGGGCTTTGTACAGTTTGGTATACAGTAGATGCTTATTTTAATTGGCTTGATGATATTTACTGAATAAATTAACATTCCTAATTAAGAATATACACGATAAAGAAGGTATAATAATTCTTGCTTTTATATATCATACATAAAATCTGTATTCTAAAATTCATGTTGAAATTTGTGGATCTCAGCTGTACTTCTTCTGAGGAATGACCTTACCTCTTATTTTACCTTCAAAGCTGTCAATAGAATAATTTGGAGGATGAAACATGAATCTGGTTTGGAACAGAATTAAGTTACTCTGACAGGGAAGAAGAATTTTACATCCAGAGAAGTATAGCAAAGTTCAGGTAATGTTCTTTACATCTCAAAAAAATGAAACAACTTTTCATTGACGTTTTTTATAAATCATAACTCAAGCTTCACTTTTAAGAAACATCTACTTTTCTGCAAATTTCTCAGTGCGTCAGAGAATCACAGGGTATTTAGAAGTTATAGCTTCACACATTAGTAGATAACTTATATTTGTTATTTCATTTAATTCTCACAGATCTCACAAGATAGTGAAGAAGCTAAGAATCCAGCTACTGGAATCAGACTGCTTGAAATCAGATCCTAGTGACTTCACTTGTTAGCTTTGTGACCTTGGACAGGCTATTTAATCCTCATGGCTCAATTTCATCATCTGTAAAATGGGGCGATAATGTGTACCTCTCAAGCTTGTTATATAGAATAACTGAGTTAGAGTATGTAAAATACTAAAGAGCATGCCTGGACCGTGGTAAGCATTCCATAAGCATTATCTATTGTGATGCTCCTGCTACAGCTGCTTTTCATAACTGGGAAATGGAGGCTCTGGAAATCTCAGCAACCCTTTCACAGCCCCAATACTGAAATGGCATAAAGCTAGATTCAAATGCTGGTGTGTTTAACTTTGACTCCAAAGCTTTTTGTACTACATCTTGACCCCTATAACATTTGTATTACTACTGACATGTACATATAATTTTCTTAATACAAAATTGTCATCTGGGTGAAATCAGGACTTTGAGTATTTTTCATAAGTATTATAGGATCCTCACACAGGGTTTGACACCCAGTGTGAGCTCAATATATAGCGCTAATGTATTTATAGGTATCTTACAGAGAATTGTTCTCAAGGTTGATGTTGGAAAAGACACCAATGCCATAAGGCCCCCTTGAAAAATCACATTCTCAGCTGGGAGGGTGGGCCACATAAGCTCTCTTTATTAGCTTTCTATTATAAATATCATACCACAAAGCAGTTTATCAGATCAATTGTTTGTTAAGTTAGGGAAATTGAAAGGGCATAGAAAATCACATTAATAAGGCTCAGAAAATGAAGACAAATTTATTGGTTCATATCAAATTAAAAGGATGGAAACACTCAAATTTCAGGGGTAGTTTATTAAAGCAATTAATTGATAGCGTCAAAGATCGTTTTTGGTGTAATTTTTTTCCGTCAGAACACCTAACAGTGCAAGACTAGAAAAGGTCTGGCAGTTTTATGTGAATGCAAACTACAATAGTCACCAGTTTGGGTGAAAGATGGTGCAGAGATAAGGAATGGTTTACAAATGGGGCACCAAAAGTTCTGCTGAGAGACTCAACATTCCTCATATGGGTGAGAATTGTTTCTCTTCTATCTGTATCCTCAGTAAAATTGTAAATTAGTAGTAAAGAAAAATTGTTTTAGAATGCAATGGCTGGAAGAAAACACACCCATTAAAATAAGTTCGTGTTTAACAAATATGGCACCATTGAGCTTTCTACCTGACTTGAAATGGTAAAATAATTTTGAAAAATTTCAACTGAAGAATTCAGGTTTATCTTGGTTGATAGTCAATTAATGATTAATTACTTAACTGAGAAGTTTCATTGGCATAAAACTGCATGAAAAATGATGTTTTACAAGTAGAAAGAATGCTCAAGAATTATAAGATGCATATTCAATGGGGGACAGAATACATACACCATAAACGCCAAACACAGCATAGACATAAAAACCAGAAGTTTAGCAAACTTAAATGTTTGGGCATTTGCCAAAGAAACTAATTATATTGACATATTGTGCCTATTATATAGAAAGATTTTCAGGGCAAATCGAGTTATCTAACAGATAAAATGTAGCATATTAAAAGCATTATTATATTTTCAGCTGTAAGAGGTTTATTTTTACCAGAAGAAAGTTATTCTGTGTATGTGTGTGTGTGTGTGTGTGTAATTTATGCATTATTCAAAGTATATTTAACATGCCACAAGACTGAGAATTGATTACATTTCAGAGACAACATTTAATCTCCAAGTTCATGTGTTTTCACTCCCCAATATTTAGAAGAAAGTTTAAAGACAAAAGCATGTCATAAAATGCTTCTTGTCTGTCTGCAATTGTCAGAGGAATTCTAAAATTTAGTAGGATCTAGAACATTTTGCAGTAAATGATCCAAAAGGAGAAAAACAGATTAGTCTGATCTCTCACTGTGCTAAGCATGATAAAATTAACTGCATATCTAACCCGAGATAGCTAACAAGGGAGATGAGCAATAGAGTAAAAAGTTAGAAAAGATAAAGAATTTCCACAAGAAAAAGAATGACCCTTTGTCTTTGGAAGTAGAGCTACCGCCAAAAAAGAGTCTACTTTTTAGTGGAATCTATTTCAGAGCATTGAGCCCTGTAAAGTCCTTTCGTCAACACTTCAGTATTTTATATATTTTGTCTATAAACAAAAGACAGAATGAAACATTTTAATGTTTATCCAACACTCTTCCAATATATAAGAATTAGTTGTACTTATTTTTATTTTGGAAACAATATCCTGGAAAAAAAATGATTAAAAAAAAAAAAACCTAAAGAAGAACATGATTTGGTTTCAACCTTTTTTCCTTTGTCTTCTGCATTTATAGATTTACAATTTTATTTTTAATAATTAAGAACGTTGGCCCATGATTTTTGTAATTCTCATGCTCTAGTTTTTCTTCGTTTTTTTTATTCAACAGAAAACAATAAAATATATTGATATTTATGAATATTAAATGTTCAGCCAGAAAATACAAAGAACACCAGTTATGAGAGAGAAGTCCTATAGGGATAACTATGTATCCCAGGCTTCCTTATAGTCATTAGCACAAACTCTCAGGATTCATTCTGGTTCTTTGGTTGCTGGAGATCTCAGGACATGGGTATCTCAGAACACACAAAAAGGAAATGAATTTCACTCTATGTCAAAACTAGCTCAATGTTTACTCTAAAGGAAATTTGTTTTTTTAAACATGACTATAGATTTTAAGCAAAGTTTCAATTTTCTGGTTTACTTCATTGAGTTGAATCAGAACGATGGAGAGACTTTAAATGAAATCCCTAGAACCTGGAGGTGTTTTCTGATACAGAGTAAAATGGAAGAACTCGGGTCTGAACCAGGGCCTTATGAGCTGTCAAGTTGGTCTGGGATTGAGAGATAAGGACTTTATTTGGTCTTTCAGGTATTGCAGTGGGCTAGAAATTCTTTGTGTCTCTAATGCCCTGGGGTGTCATCATGAATGCAGCAAGAGTTGCTAGAATGACATGACGGCAAATGATAATGAATTCATGTCTTTTCTGTTTTCCTTTTTTTTTCCCCTGGCCTGGTTAAAAATATGACACAAGTGAGATGAGCAAATACATCATTGTGAATTAGAATCCCAAATCGATATTCAATGCTTGTAACTCTCCTATCTATTCAATTCTTGGCTTTGTACCTCTCCTTTGCATGGTTATAAGCTTAATTTAGTTAGTTGTTTACAGCTTCTTTATCTTTAGGTTTTTCATATTCAAGACAAATTGCATTTATATGTACTCATTTAATCACTAAATGAACTTAAAAAAAAAAAAAAAAAGCCCAAGCAGGCACATCTGAGGTAGTAACAGCAGGACAATCCAATCACTTATTTAAATGAATTAACCTAAATGTTTTATGCACAAAAAGATTAGTAAGTTATAAATCTGAGAAGTTAGCCCTTGTTTATCATAATTTTAAAATCTCTTTATGCTCTTCAAAATATTTTTATCTAAACTATGGTCATGATATTGCATTTAAAGTAAAACGAAAGCTCTGAAAAGTCCTCACAATTTTCCTATTTATAATCAAGAATACTGATTAACACAAGTTCAGTTTTCCATTACAGGTTAATACAGTGATAAGATAAAGGCTTCAATATCAAGGTTAAAATAATACTGCTTAATTCTACTGTGTGTTTTCACCTTGAATATTTTGTTTTTAACTGGAGTAGTTATGTTCCAAGTAATTAAGATGCCGCAACTCTCTTTGAAGCCCAAGAATCTAATCACTTATACAAAAAAAGGTTTTATTCCCATAAGTTAACTGCTGGCAATTGCACAAGTTTTTGAGCAACCCTACATTCCAGAGTTCTGCTACACCTCCTGACTAAAGAATAGGATAAACTTTGCTTCTTAGTGTCATCCACAATTTTATAAAAGAAAATTAATTCACGTTTAACTTCACCCATATTTCAGCCCCTTTTGCTAAAGCAATAGCTAATAAAATTATTTTTATGAATTTTTCCATAGAAAGGCAAAACTTTTTAAACATCAAGCTCTATTTTCTTTGCCAGAAAACTATCAAGATTTGTAGCTATCCCTACTTAGACCTACTTAACCATCTATTTGCACTTTTCTTTCAAATCCTTCAACAGACAAGTTACAGTGCAGAAATCCATGAGCAATCTTTTCTTTAACATTTTGCAATGCCTTCTTGATATTTTTATTCAACCAAATGAAGTTTCTCTACTCTATGTATCTGTGGCAGAAAGTCACATTCTAGCCTCATAAAATTTATACAATGGAAGGATTTTCACCTGTGACAGATAGCACCAATTAACAACCAAAAAGAACAGAGAATGATAAAAATGCAGTTGACAACTGAGGTGACTTGAGAGTAAGATGGCAGTCAAATTTTATAATGCATATGAATGTTTCTCACACATTTCAGAAATAACTGAGGGATACTTTGATGTAGACCTTGAAGATCATCTGACATTATGCGGGAAGGAATTGCCTAAATCAACAGATTATGAAATATAATTTTATATCAAAACAAGTTTTGCTCTTATAAGCAAGTATCTTTATGGTCATGCTGTGATATTTGATCTTTGTCCATAGCTTGACTCTAGAGAGTTTGGAAATAACTTTTGCTACAATGATTCTACTGGTACAAAGGAGATTTGTATCTGACAGCTAAAGCAAATGGGAGAGATTCTAAAACCAAAGGATCTGCCTCATGTGTCATGTGAGGGAGAAAAAAATTTCTTTTCTCTACCCTTCTAGGCTCTTAGTGGAGACACCGTTGTAACGAAAAGATAAATTAACAGAAAAAATATAGAAGTTTAATAACCTGTATACATCTGTACACATGGAAGATTCCCAGGAAAACAGAACAATTCCCTGAATTGGTCCAAGCTATCACTTAAAATAGCATTTTCAGCTAAAGATAAAAGAAGGTGTTGGCAGTGGGAGGAGCCAGTTTTAGGAGACAGTTGGGAAAAGCATAGTAAAGAAAAGTTAGGTTGCTATGCAGACTTAGATCTTGGCTTCTCCATTGATAGATTTCTAGAGAGTTAGTCATTTATTTTCCTTGAAACAGAGAGGGAGACACACTTACAAAAAAGATTTACATTATATGTGTGATTGTTTCTTACAACAGGGTAATGTCTACTCTGTTTTTAGAGTTTCTCCTGTGACTGTTGTTTCTTAAAAACAGTCTAAAATAATTTTTATGGCCAAGAGGTATATTTTGGGGTAACAAATTCTCCTCCCCTTTAGTGAACATATTTAATGTTCTATTTCAATAAATACAATAATTTGTCAATCTAAAAAACACTGATGAGTTCAAAAGTGAAATAGTGTGTTTTAAATGATATTCATCATACTAGTCCTCTGATATGTTATTACAGTGACAAGCAAAAACAAATAGTCAAGTCAAATTAAAAGCAATTTTTTCATAAAAATAAGATTTAAAATTTCCAAGCACCTGAAAAATTATAAAATTTTCTGAAATTACAATATTTGTATAGGTTAGCTCTGATCATCTACAATCTGAAATAGTAGATAAAAGAAGAAACATGCTTGCAATGAAAATTTAATCTCCTTTTGGAACAACAGATTCCTCTGTTACCAGAATAGATGAATACGTAATGTATTTGTTGAATGCAAATATGTGTTGATTGAGTGCATGAATGACTGAATGACTGAGTTAGATATTTTACTTGTATTTCTATGGACACTATCTATACCATTCCGTCAAGGATGTTCTATTATTCTCAAATGGGAAATCAGAACAATGTTGCCCCAAAACTCTAAGTGACTAAGTTTTCATGAAAAAACTACTTACATAACATTATGTTTACATCTGCAGCCATGGCACCCTGACAAGCCCGATCCCATCTAAGATGGGATCTGCCTGGTTAGTACATGGATGGGAGACCACCTAGAAAGACAAGGTGCTGTAGGCATAAAAAAAAAATAATAAAATAAAATAAAATAATAATATTATATTTATTTAACTTGATGAAATCAAGTCTGCATAGTAACCTAACCTTTCTTTACTATGCTTTTTCAAGAAACCTGTGAAAGCTTTCCTGACTTCTATATAGTGTTAAAAAATTAAATTTGAGAAATATTTCTATTACTTCTGTAACAATGACCTAGTTGAAAGTGAACCTCAGATTTCACCGACCCAAAATCTACTATATTTGACTTGCCATTTGACCTTTGTTCTTATATACATGGCTCAATTGCCGGCATGTTCTTCAGTGAATTCGCAGGGTAGAAAGGAAGAGACAACAACTCGTCACTAGAACACTGTCTTAGAGACTTTTAATAAATATCGTACAAAAGTAAAAGTGGCACAAATGTAACGCAAGAAAGGGAATAGAGGAGGTAGGCTGGGAGTTTTCACTTTCAAATTCTGAATATTTCAGATACCATAACAATATGAAATCCACATTTTATCAGAAGACTCAAGAAAAACAGAGGAAAAAAATCTATATCTTCAATATTAATCTGTGCAAATGTTAAAAATTAATATAATTTATTTATATTAATATTTCAAAATTTATTAGAACTATCAACTAATTACTCACCACACCATTGATCATGGAATCATGATTAGGGGCCTGTTGGTAGGAAAGATGAGCTGGCTATCTTGAATATGGGTCTGCTTTAGATAATGATCTTCATGAGAAGTTGAAATGAAAGTATGTAATTTGCTTTGGCTATTATCTCCATGAATAACTCTGCTTTGACACTGGAAAGTTAAAGAACAATCCTCAAATTGTTCTTCTGCATAATTAGAAATATCTGCTAGACTTAAACATCATGGCCATTAAGTTGTTGAGAGAAGCTGATTGGTCAAATGTTACCTGGGTTGGGAAAGAAAAATTTACCCAAAGTGAAGGTAAAATATGCATGAAAATTTAGCTTTTAAAATTTTGTACTGATTTCCTCTAAGCTTCAGGGTATATTATAAATTTTGTATCATAAATCCTAATATACCTCCAAAATAGCCCTAGCCAAGTACAGACAGGGGAAACCTTCTTTCCTTCATTTATTATGTTGAAATTCTAATATTTCTGTCAGCTCACCAGATAACTTAGATCACAGGTGCCATAGAAACAATTAGATGAATAATTTGAAAAATAGATTGAGTTAAGGGTTCACCAAGTTGCATGTCTGCTATTGTCTAGGATCCATTAACCACGAGTTTTCTACTTAAGCTTTTTCATTAAGCTAAAAGCCTTCATAGTTTTTTGTTAGTGACTAACTATCATTTTCCAGGCCTAAGACATCACTATTTCAACCAGAAGACAGTAAAACATTTCAGAACAACAAGAACAAGAACATGAAAAGAACAACAACAACAACAACAACAACAAAACCAGAGGAGACTCCCATGTAATGGATTCCTATTTATTTTTAAAGTAATCAATAGTTGTTTGGAGTAATTGCATAGTATAATCTGTAAGTAATATAAGACTATATACACACATCTGAATTATTAGATTGTCTAATCTTTTCAAATTAGGGGACCATTTACAGATAATCCTGAGACATCTAGTTTTGGTAAATGATCATTGTGACTTGCAAGGTTGGCTTTATACTGTACTTTCCTTGTGAATTTTTTAAAAAAAGAGTGAACTTCCTTGAATTACTGAACTACTATACTGATTGAACTTAAGTACTATATTTCTATAGAAATCAATGAAGCTAATCACAGAAGCATAGTTTGTTTCCCATTCAGCAGCCTTGAAAATACTTGAATATCATAATTGGTCTGCAGCTGAGCACATTCTGGTCTTCAGATCCAAGGGGGATGAAGTATTCCTCTCAATTCACTATGCACAAGTGAATAATGAAAGATTTAAACCACAGAGTGTTGCTGTTGTTGTTCCTGTTAAAAAGACTACTCTTGAAATCTTTGCAGAGGGCTAAAGTCTCTTGTTCCCACTCCTAAAATGAGTGGTACTGAACACTGTAAACATGCTAATTATTTCCAAGAAAACAATGCATTTTAAACTAAAGCCTATCTTTCAGAAAAAAAAAAATGAAATGTCATTTATTAGTAAAAAGGACCTTAAGAATTATAAATAAGGTTTCAGATGACATTATAAAGCAAGACATTGTGTTACATGCTTAACCTAGCATGTGCTTTGATGACAATAGTTATGAAGAAGGCATTATCATTGTCTCTATTATGTAGATGAGAAACAGACGAGCTATCTATCAAAGTGTACAGTCAGGTCTGTCTGAATTCTATAGACTTGAGTTTAGATGTGTAATACCTACTCTAAACTGACAAATGAAATTAACGGTTTGGCAAGTGTTTTGTAAGAGGACAGGAAAGATGTCCTTTTTGCAATGCTGCTTATGGGCAGAGTATATGCACAAAGTGTGGTGAGCAAAGAGGAAAACATTGATTTTAGTCAGGAGCCAGATTTTATTTATGTCTTAAATCACAGTAATATTGCTAAATGTGAGTAAGTCTCTTAACCTTCTTTCCTTTTTTATTTTTTAATATTTATTTTCTGTGTATAGTACAAGAAAACCTAGAATATTTTTTACACTTAAAGAACAAATTAATTTAATTTAGGGTATTGATTTTGAAACACTTTCTTCTCGAACTGAATGTCCAACACTTCTCCCTGAACAGTTTTACAATGACGACATCAGGATATCCAGATTTGTGAAAAGTGGCCATTCAAACATGTTTTGAGCGACAGAAAACAGAGGCACAGTGTGATAATTCTTATAGAATGCAGTGTAAGCCCCTGACCCCCGTAGTTCAAATCAGTGTTGCAATTATAGCTGCAAAAGATGGGATATTTTAGAGTTGCACTATACCATACGTAAAATCAGTTCCACTTGCCATCCATATACTTAGGGATAGAAATGCTCCACCAGTCTACTCAGGACATTGGACTTTCCACAACTGAAGTTCAGTGAGGAATTTCACTTGAAAAATGAGTTTCATATTTTCATAGTTTGTAAAGACTACTACAGGCAACTAAATTGCGTCCCCACTTTTATTATTATTATTTTTTTGTATAACAAGTGCATGTAGTTACAAGCACAAGAAGTGTCTGTTCTTATACACTATCCGTCAATTCCTGGTATCTCTACCAATGAACTCTTCCCTGACTTGCCCAAACCTTCTAGTGGCATTTTCACTTTCTATTCACCAAGGCTCAGTAAACTAATTCATTTCTCAAACATATTCATTGAATGTCATTGTTATGTCTTCCTTCTCACTTGCCCCACAGATCCAATCAATTTCTAGGTCAGCCACCTCGAATCCTTTTGGGAACAAAATTAGGTATAAATAAATTCCGAAACACACAGACATTGGATTACTATAACTTATTGAATCAATCTCTCCAACTATTCTGAGATGCTGTTTCTTTTAATTTCTGTATACTGTATAAAAATAGCAATCATAAAGAAATTATTATAGTTCTCAGAAAAATTCTTTATATAGTTCTCAATAAATGTCTCAGTAAATTCTTCCTCTCACCTCATTTGTCATGAACCTATGTTGACCTCTTCTATCTCCATGAACTCGATCCAATTAAGCATGTGAGTTTTCATTAAGACATCACTGTTTTCATGAAGCTTTCCTCAATTTTCCCAACTGAGGTAATTCTTTCTTCTTCTGAGTGTCATTTTCTTTACTTATGAAAGCTTTGTTTTTCTACTTGTAATGAATTATGCAATTGCCTACTATTGATTTATAAGGTTCTTAAGGGCATTTTTCTACAGACTCCCAGAGATTATAGCCTACAGCATAACAAAAATTAAATAAATATTTTAAAATTAATATTTTACATTTAACAATTCTCTATTAAAATGGAAAATAAATCCCCATTATTATGTAAATGACTTAAAATTATAATCATCCAGAGGTGCTTACATTAAAAAAAAATGTAGTGGACATTTGTTGTTTGATTTCAAAGCATGTGTTTTCCCTCTTGTGGCAAAGGTATCTAAATTTCCTTTTGGAAATCCCAGTTCTCTATAATTATTCCTTTTGAGTGGAGCTCATTTCTACTACCTCAGTTCCAGGGGCAGAGCGTAATGCTCAAATCTGTTAAATTGGGCTTTTTTATTTCTTTGGCCTTAATAATTGGGTCAGAGACAGGCATGTGACCAAAATGAAACCAATAGTACTCACTGAGGTTTTTGCTTGGGTTGCTAAGAGTCAGGTGGTCTTTACCACAGAATTCAAATCTGGGAAGATGAGAATCTGGGCTGCTACAACCATTTTTTACCATACTAAAGAATTCATCCAAGATAACCAATGGCAAAGCAGAAAGTTAAACTGGATCAGGTTGATGTCTATGAGCTCCTGGATCTATCCTGTCTAAAGTCACACTTATGCCTGGGTGTTTCAGTTATAGTAGCCAATAAATTATCTTTACTACTCAGTATAGCTTAATCTAATATATTTATTAAATTTCATTGCAGGAAATGAAAACCACAAAATATTTTAAGCAAAAAAAGAAAAAAAATAGAACAGTGAATTAAATGCTTACAAAATGATTGAAAAGCCCAGAGGATTAGGCCTCCTGAATAGACTTCTAGAACACTACAGAATTATCCTGCCAGTGAGTCTATAACTTTGGTTACACTCGGAGTACGGAATAAGATAAACTGTTAGCTTAAGAACACAATGCAGGACCAACAAATCTGAAAGTGGGAATGAGAATTGGTAAACCTCTTACTCCAGAATCTTCTTTTGACACCATCAACATAAGTGCCTGCAAAATGGAATATGGTACCTGTCACAACTGCCACCCAATACCATAGGGCTGAGAGTGATATGATAGAATGTTAATGCAGAAAAAGTTTTCTTCTTCGTGACCTTGCTGGTCAGCAAAAATAATAAATATTAACAGCACATAGTTTCTGCATCCTTTCTATCTTCTCATTGAATTTTTAGTAAGTCTAATTGGAAGAAGCTCTTTTTCATATAGAAAACAAGGCGCAAAAATGTCTGGGAAGTTTTTAGTTTTCAACTAAAGAGAAAGGTGTACTAGAAAGAGGTGGGGATAAAAGATGAGTACTGATTATACAAGAGAGTTCTAAGGTTTCATTTACTTGAAATCAAAATATGCTTGTTTAAATTAGAAAGCTCTGCTTAACTTAAATTAAGCTCTGCTTAATTTCTAAGTGATAAAATTTCAAGCTATACAACCCAGTGCAAACAGTTCTGCAAAATAGAAAAAATATCAAGAATTATCTGACATTAACTTTCTAAAATACAGTATCAGGCACTATCAGAAGCCCTTGGACAAATATTGTTGAGAATTGTCAATGAATGAAAATGTTATAATTTTTTCTTCAGTGGTATATCCTTTACTTCTAGCTAAAAATTTACAATTTTTTCAAATGTTTAATTTTTCACCAAGTTTCTCAAAGCAGGAAAGGTGATGTGTAATTTAAACATTTAGTATCATTGTTAAAGGTATTAAATCTGTTTATACCACTTGTTTCATATTTGTCCAACATAACATCCTTTAAACTTGGAAAAAAATAGACTTACAAGTGACTGTCGTTGTATATTAAGTATTATTATATTGAGAATGTATCACATTATGTACAAAGGTAAGTGCAATAACATTTTTATTAAATTAAAAAAATTAAACACAATAGATCCTGTATACACTTTGCAGATAGAAACATACAAACACAGACAGAAAAAAAGAGTAAGAGAGGAAGATTATTCAAGACGTTTTTGCTCAATGTAGAGACATTATCTGGTATACACATATCATGAATAACAGAAATCACTACTAGTATAGAAATCATTACATCTATACTAGATCAAAATATATGATAATGTATATCATATATATATATATATATATATATATGATTACTATAAAGGTGTCATTCTGATATCGTAGTTAATTGGATGAGTTAATAATGTTTTTGAAGGTATTGAGAAAATAAGATGGAATCTAAATATTTGGTAACAGACTCAGAAAATTTCAAAGGGTTTAGGACAATATCTCGTAGAGCTGTCACCTGATATATATTGGTAATTCTATATGCTCTACATCTACAAATATTTTATTATTTGCAAAATAATATAGATTTAAGAAAAACATATAATTTGTATATGAAGTGTTTATAAATAACTAAAAATTTTGAACAAAGAGTTTACATAAGTGGAAAATATTCAGTTGAATGCAAATAGATGACTAAAGAAATTAGTAATAATAAGCCAATACAAAAAAAGCCTATCCAAAAATATTAACTGCCAACCAGGCAGGCACCCTGATCTCAGATTTTCCAGGTTCCAGAACTGTGACCAATAAATTTCTCTTGTTTCTAAGCCAAATAAAAAAGAAGAAGAAAAAAGAAAATATAAACTGCCAAATAAAATATATATCATGGGATGTCTCCTTAGTAAAATCTTAGAGTTGTAATTATACAATGATGAGAAGTTATTTTCTCTATTATTTCTGAAAATATATTTTAATATGACTGTAATTTGTATAATATCTTGTTCTTATGTTTTGTAGTATTACAATGTTATAAAATGAAAATGCAAACCATTTATGTCACATAATCATTTTTGATTAGCAAATAGACACAATCTGATATGACATTTCAACTTAAAATTGCCTTTCACTATGTTAATGTTCTAGTTAATAAAGTAGAAAAACAACATTTTATTCATGAGAGGCTTATTGTCAATGGAAAGTGAAATTAGTGGATCCATGAAATATGCAAAAATATAAAATTTATACTAGGTAAAAGCATGTTAGAATCTGTGGAAATAAAATTTGTGAGTAAGAAATTTCCTGGAGAATCTGAAGATTCCACTAAAGTACCACGCAGATAACTTTATTTACTTTCTCTCTCCTGTAAATTATTAAAGTACTACCACAGTGATTTTTTTTTTTTTTTGAGAGCTGGAAGACCTGTTTTACTTTGGTGTTATAATAGATTCAAAAATTTATTTCTTTTTATTCAAAATTATAGTGGACATTGTGTGTGTGTGTGTGTGTGTGTGTGTGTGTGTGTGTGTGTGTGTGTATGCGCGCATGCGGGCGTGCAGATTCTTCAATGCATTCAAGGTGTCTTGATATACATGGATTCAATATTACAGACTTGAGAACAGTGCTGGGTAATATATTTTAATTTATGTTTTAGTGCAAGCATAATTAAATTATAAAAGATGTTTGGGGTTCCAAGAGTCTGGTAATGAGCCTCATTTTCCCACATTTGAATCCTAAACGAATTGAAAAATAGGAAAAAAAAGCAAAGCAGATGAGAAACGAAAATACCAGCTTTATTATTGATATTGTTCTCATTTGCAAATGTGGCTTATAACTGAAGATAAAGTAGCTTTCTGATATTAAAACTCAAAATTAGATAGAATCTCAATCAGTCAAAAGCTTCTACCATGAGGTCAGAATTTTCATGGACTATCCGACCATAGCAGCCAAGACCTTGTCTTCTTTGTGGGTAGGTCCAATTTTGAAAGAGAAGGAAAGGGACTTGGTCTAGCAGGACCAGCTTTCATTCTAAGCTCTCCTATCTGAATAAGAACTCATACCTGATGAAGATTAAAGGAGAAAGCGGAAATGCCAGGAGTTTCCACAAGCAGAGTTTGCTTCACATAGAAAAGCAAAACAAAACAGAAAATATCAGGGTGGGGAGAAAAGTGTTTCCTCCTAAGAAACGATACTGAATGAATTTTACATCAAAAGTCTAAATAGTCATTTAATTTTAAAATAGGGTACAAATAGATGTATTTCCATGGTTGACTCTCATTCATCAACGTACAAATGAAAACTCAAGTCATTCATTTATGTAGTAAATATATCTTATTGAGTGCTAACTATGTGTTAGGCACCAATGCTACAAAAATTAAATTTATATTTTCTTCCTTCAAGGTATTTATAATCCAGTAAGAAGACAGAGTTTTGAGTAAACAAATGAACCATAATGTTGTCAAAGTAAAAATATGTAAAATGTGAAGTTGGGACTTCAGAGGGAATAATTCTTTAGTTTGAATTGCAAAGTAAATGAAACCCTGTCAAAGAAAGCAGCATTGGAGTTGAGATGTGAAAAGTAAAAATGAATTTGCCAGTTGGATAGGTTAGGGAAAGTGTTTTACCAGAATAATCTGATGTTCAGGGTATAAATGCATGAGAGGGAGGTTAGGGAGGTTTGGAGAACTACAATCAGTTGAATTATAAACTGAAGTTAATAAAAATAATAGTAACCCAACATTTACTTTATGCTGGGAAGTGTTTTGTGTGGGTGATGTTATTTCTTTCTATTACAACTCTAGGATTTAGTTAATATTACTATCCCCATTTTACTGACAGGGAATTAATTTAATGCTTAAAGAAATTAAATGTGTCCATGGTTGGTGGTGAGATTGAAATTCAATCCCAGATACCTTGTCATCAGAGCTTATGGTGTAGCTACTGTATTATTTTGTCTCTGAAATAGGGAGTGATAAGAGATGAAAGTAGACATGCAGAGGAGATGATTTCCTAAAATGACTTGTAGCTCATGATTAGGCATTTAGAATTTATCCTGTGATCAACATGGATATATATGCCATTATGATGGACAAAATCTTTACAGAACATAGAAGCTTATCTTATAAAAATATTTTTCTCTTATTAAAAATACTTCTTTTTGTAGATCAAAAAACCTAACAAAATAAAAACTGGTTCACCTTTAAAAATAAACTACACTTTGTACAAATCTAACAATTGAAAGTGTTTATTGCACCTTAAGAGGAACACTATTCAAGAATCCAGTTAAAAAGAATGCCACTGTAGTAGATACTGCCTATATTTTAATTCTACACAAATGAATAAAAATGTTAATGGCCTTCAGTTAAGAAATCCTGAATCATGTGATCAGGATCATGCTCAACCAAATCATTAATTTATTATCAAATATTTATTCAGTAGCTGGTATGTTTCAGACACTGTTCTAAGCAGTGTGAATACAACAGTAAATAAAACAAAATTTTCTGTCTTTGTGAAGCTTACATTCTAATGGAACAAGGCAATAGAAACAAAAATATATAAAACATGTAGGATTTTAAATAATAAATGATATGGAGAAAATAGAGTAGGTTAAGTGGATAGGAAAGTGTCGAAGGCTATAATTTTAAATATGGTAGTCAGAGAAGATCTCATAGAAAAGAAGTCATTTGAGCAAAGTTCTTCTGAAGGAGATGAGGGAGTAAGCAATGTAAGCTATGTGATGAGCACTCTAGTTAAAGGGAACAGCAAGTGTGACGTTCGTATGGAAGATACGAAGGAGACAAGCTGTGGTTTTTGGTCTCAAAACTTTATAACACTAATACATGCTAATAATTAAGTATAAGACAGAATGAAAGGCAGTGAAATGTATAATGAAAGCAGGTTCTGGTGGCCAGTTACCTTGGCTTAAATCCCAGTTCTTTTTCTTACTAATTTTTCTAAAAACTTTGACAAGTCATTTATTATCTATTAAATGTGAATAATAATAGTACTAACCATAATGTTATTATGGGTTAGGCAGAACAGTGCCTGGCATATTATAAGTATACAGGAAATGCTAGTTGTTCAGAAGAAAATTGTCATACGTTATACTCAAAGAGACTTTATTATTTTCAAAATACTTTTTCAAACATGCTTTTATCTGATTTTGAAATTGAGATATGAACAATAGTTATTATTAGGCCCATTTTACAAATGAGAAAATGGAGGTCTAAGAGGGTAATGAAACTCATTCAAACGATGTTACTGGTGTGTATTATGGCCAGGACTAACACTCATTCCTTCTAGACTTTAAATAAAATTTCTAGACTTTATTTTCCATTCCAGCAACACATTTATCAGTGTACTCTACAATTTCCAGGAGCTACATACATGAGAAAAATCCTTTCAGAGCAAGTGGAAACTGCAAAGTGGCAGATGGAAAGAAGAGAGGTGGTCTTTTCAAGCAAAGAGAAAAAATAATTAGTATTTAGAAAACTCATAGAATTTTTTTATTTGAAACTTTTCACTGGGGATTTTTTATTGGGGACTGTAGAAATTTTTAATAAGGTAACAGTGATTAGACCACTTCCAAGCAGAATTATATTTAGATGTACCGGGAACTAGACAGAAATCATAGGCAAGTTGAGGCCAGATGGTAGAGAACTTTAAATGTCAAACAAAGGCATTTTGAGCTTAATTTTTGGCATTGAGGAAACCTTTGACGGTTTTTAAGTAAGAGTGTGATATGGAAAAAAGTGCATTTTTTAGGAAGAAAATCAGATAGGATAGGAGCTAGAGAGGAAAGAGATCCACAGAGATCAATTCAACGAACATTAGGAGTAATCCACAGGAAAAATAAATAATCAGAATGTCAATATTAGGATAAATTAATCCAGCTAAAATTAAATTAATTTCAACACAGAAACTTCCTTTTTTGTTAAAGCAAAGCTACTCTGTGTGTGGAAATTCAGTTATTTCCAGGTGCTTCAGGTGGGACACATGCATACAATAGACCCTTACTGGAACATTTGCTTGTGCGCTGCTCTGTGTTTCAGATGGTGACAGTTTGAGTGTGATATGGTGCACATGCTGCTTTGGAAACATATGAAGAAACATCAAATGCACGTGTCATGCAATGCATAACTTAGAATAAGACTCTTTTTCTCCTGCTTAGCAGCTGCAGTTAACACTTTTTGAAGTTAAAAATGCCCTTAGCATTTCTGCTGTTGGGTACAGTAGCAGCAGCTCCAGGAAAGTATCAAAGCAGCGGATGTTTAATTCCCAGGGTGCATTTAAAGAATGCAAAGCTTTTTAATGGAAGGGGAGTGGTCCATCAGGAAGCAAAGCATAGGTAAGGACAGAACTAATAACCAAAGGCAATATGACCTGCAATATCCAATTATTTATAAATAAGGTGGAACACACAAGTTTAACAAAATTCTGCAATATTTACTTTCATTGCTGTAAAAAAAAATCTCTTCAGTGATTTTATGGGTATATAAGTCCTCATTGAAATTTCTTTCTCTGATTCTTCAAGTCAACAGAACAACACATCAGGGTGCCTGTAAAGAGCTATGGAGGTCAAATTGTACTTCTTCAGTCTATTTTAGTCATTCATGGAGTTGTCATGGTCAATGGAACTGTCCTTAGAATTACAGTTGGAGAACTTGCCTAGGCCAAGATAAATGCATTAGAAAGCAAAAGAGGAATTCAACTCAGTGGGCAGTGAAAATCAAGTGGGAGCAAACTGGCCCATTTTTGCCTCACTGACTTGTACTGTCCATTAAACCTTATTTGCTGGTTCATGGTTGTTCACTTCATTTACTTTCTAATCCTTCTTTTGCCAGCTTGGCACATCTCCAGGTTAGTGCAGTGTTGTTAATCACTATTGCCTGCTACTGACTAAGAGTGACACAGGCCTTATCACCTCATTACAGAGAATGGACATGAAAGTCTACACATGGAACCCAGTATGAGGCCTGCTTTGTTAAGGATTGGGACTTAAATCAGACATGATCTCACAGCTTCCTGGGAATGGAGAGTTTCCATGTCCTCATACCTCCAAAAGAGCTGGGAATTGCTTCAGCTAACTTGACTTTTATGGCCTCGTTGCCACTGCAATCATTGCAGTGACCTTAGACAAGAAAGTGGAGAAGAGGAATATTCTATGATGGGACAAAGTTTTTTGAATTTTCTTTCTGTGTACAGTCCAGGCCCCCTAAGTACTAGGAATGAGGCTGTGTTAGAGGTTTATTACCCTGTGTTGTAACTGCAGGTCTGTCTGTTTTTTCATTACACAGTGAGCTTCTCAAGGGCAAGAAAATTACATATTTTTAGATTTTTGTCCTAGCACCTAGTTCAGTGCTAGCCAGTAATAATTTGTTAATTGTGTACAGCATTAATGGAAGACCTATCTCAAGCTAGCTCACTCTCAAAACAACTGTATAGGCCTAAATACTATTATTTCAATACTCTCAATGATGAAACTGAAGGTTAAAGAGGTTAAATGCATGTCTGTAATTGACAAAGCTAGAATGCAAGCTCAGAGTTCCTGACCCTAAAGCCACTATTATTCTTTCCTATCTTATATTAAAGAGTCTTAATAGATTTTGTTTTATAATGGGATCATTAGAAGTGAATCACATGTCAAAGTATCTTCTGGTAAACTGAAAATAAATTACAAAGTTTTGTCTTCATAAAATTGCTAAATATGATGCAATTTTTAAAAATGCATATAAATTTTATTTTATATCTCATTTTTACTGAAGTATCTAGTAATGTAAAATAGAAAAAAATAAATCTACTCTTTTGAGAGCATTTTATTTCAATTCTTCTTTTTTCCCCCTAATATAGTATGTCTGCTCATTCAAAGAGAAATGAGCTTAGGGTTGAACTTAATATTCAGTAAGAAAATTTGATCTCTCAAAAAAATATCTAATGACTTTACTTCATGAGTGGCACTTACTACAGGATGACTCTCATTTATTTATGGATAGTGATTGGGACTCTACAGCTATGCACTGCATAACAATATTTTGGCAATGACAGACCACATATACAATAGTGGTCCCATAAGATTATAATGAAGATGAAAAATTTCTCTTGCCTAGTGACATCATAACTTGTAACATTGCAAGAGAATACATTAAGTACATGTTTGTGGAGATGCTGGCTTAACCAAACCTACTGCTCTGCCAATGAATAAAACTATAGAATATACAATTTTGTATAGTGCATATTGCTTGATAATAATAATAAATGACTATGTTACTAGTTTATACATTTACTATACAATACTTCACATCATTATTTTAGAGTTTACTTTTTTACTTATATAAAAAATGGTTCCTTTAAGACAGTATTTCTTGTTGCAGCAGCAGAAGCTTATACATCTCATGTTTAGAGTGTCTCTTGATTACATCATTTTTTTCCTGTGTTTTATTTAATCTTGTATTGTTTAGTGCAGTAACATGCTGTAGAGGCTTGTAACATAGGGTCAATAGGCTATACCACATAGCCTAGCTGTATAGTAAGCTATACCATGTAGGTCAGTGTAAATGCACTCAATTACGCCCTCATAATGAGAAATTGCTTAGTGATGTATTTCTCAGAACATATTCCCATCATTAAATGGTACATGACTGTAATAGTCTATCATTTATTTTCTGAATTAAAATAGACTGCAGAATCATCATCTTTTCATACGGAATTGCACAAGTGTGTTGATCTTCCATAGTCCCTTATATATGCATATGATTCCACATAAAGGCTCTGTATTTTCTTCAAACTCCAAGTGATGAGCTCCATGTGGATTCTATTCCAGCCTCTGTATTCTGGATAGACTGCAATTTTAATGAAAATTCTCATTTTTTATCTCATAATAAATGAGAAGTTTTGAACTTGAAAAAAAGCAACTGGTACTACATCTTTCTTTTATACTTATACAAAGTTTGTGATCCAAATTTATATGTTTACAAGTATCTTCCATTTTTATTTTTGCCTGGCAAATTCACTCTTAATATAGTGTCTTATTTATCATTCACTCCACAATAAACTCCAAACTGTGAGAAAATTCTTTTTACTTTAAGCCAGTTGTTCAAAATTGTATAACAAGTTTCTACTTTTTTTCTTTCTTTCTTTCTTCCTTTTTTTTTGGTCTCAGTGGTAAATACCAAATTTCCCAGTGGCAAGACAACTGTTAGCAATGTTTATTCTGCAACTCACTTTTTTCTATCACACTTCCACAATTAGTTTTATTTTTGTAGCACAGAATTCTATTGAGAATTTTTGAACAACTTTATTTGCTAAAAAAATCAGTGTTTTGTACTACAGTGCATATAACCTTCTTTCATGATTTTTAGCAACTCTGCCTTGGCACAATTGGGAGATGAGTAAGCCTGTAGTTCCAACAGTGAGGCTATGAATGTATCAATAGAACTTTACTTGCTTTGACCTTGAGTGTTTATTTGCCCATTTATTCAACAAATATTTATTGAGCATCTACTGATGCCAGCCGGTCCCCTGGGATTTCTTGGTAAATGGTACTTTTTCAGACCAGTGATACCTGATTTTTGAATTAGTAATTCATTATTTGGTTTAGCCTCAGATAACTTCTGAGCCAAACCTGGATTACAGAAGGCTCTCTTCTTGAAAACTCTTTTGACTTTTCCTAAAGATTCCAGTTCTTATGTTCAGATGGTAGAATGATTTTTCTAAACATAACACAAAGGAATGTTTTAACAGTGTCTATACTATCTGATACAGTGGTCTGAGCTCAGAAAGTTGGTTTTACAAGCACTCTTGCAATTTGAAATCATATATCTGTAATAACTTCACAGTCAGCCTTTGTGTGTGTGTGTGTGTGTCTATAAAATGTTTCAGTTAGAACAGATCTTCTAAAATAAAATAGAAGCAAGTTTTGTTCCCAAGCAAATACTGTGCTATCAACCATGGAAATAGCTCTTTTATTAAAACCAAACAAAAATTTTGATCTCTACTTTTTAAACTGTGCATTCAGTTATAGAATTCTAAGCTTAATGTCTAAATATATGATTTTAGGTTATTTTAACAAAACTCTTCTAGTTAAGTGAGCAGCTAATAAACTGTGATATTAATATCAAGTACTGTATATGTATATTTATATGGCATAAGAAGAGATACAAACATGGCTTAAATCTTTAACATTTAATGTTTGTAAGCAAATGCTTATAATCCTTCTAAGCAGAATGTTCTCTAGATGTATATATATGTAATTATGAAAAACAGATGCAGCGAAGATCCACAAGGGAAATATTATTCATACTGTATTTTAGTTCTCAAATGTGTTAAAATAAAAAATAATATTCTTGGAATAGATTTCAAAATAATTTACAAATCAATATTTTACTTTGATTTTGTAGCTATAGAAACATTTACTACTTATTTAATTTCATTTCAGGTAACTTAGACACACACAATATTAGAAAGAGAAATAGAAAGTAAGGGACTCTAATAAATTACATTTCCTTATGGTTTCTGAACAAAATTAAGAAAATGGTGTTGGTATGACCAGACCAGGATACTTTCACATATAATTTCCACTGTTGCATTATTATTAATGACAATTTAGAATTCTAACACTTTATTTAAGGGTTTGACACCTCAACTTAGGGAATAAGAAAGGTCTTACCCATATGGAAGTCCATGCAACAAGAAAATACCTGATATCACCAACCAGGGAAATCCTTAAATACTATGAGGAAAGGAAGGATAGATTAAAGATATAAAGGCATGGCATTTTCAGGAGTCTTGAACTTATTTTGCAACTTCATGGTTAACAAAATCAAGAATTCTAAACACATGGCATTATAATTTTTATAACTGTGCTTATGAATACATTTACTGCTTTAATTACAACATATAATAACACATAAACAGATTGCTAAATACTTCCTTAAGTTCAAAAATTAAAATTAAAGCTGTTTATAATAATTTGGTTGAATTTAGATATGTACACATTGTAATTGTCAAGTAAGATTTTTTTTCAAGAGCTTCTAGTTTCAAATTATTTTTCTATAATTATTAATTGTATTTAGTGAATTTAATGTTTTTGGTATTTAAGAATGGCATAAAAGAAACCATTTATTTAAAAGTCTATAGTTAGTTCAGTAGGTAACAGGAAGTTAGGACTAATGAACCATGATATTTTGTGACATTTCATTAGTAAGATTTTTTCTCTGTTTTTAAATAATTTTTGTATACTTAGCCATTTTCTGCCATTTTAATACACCAGTAACTAATTTTACCTATCATCTCTTTATTTAATAAATGTGAAATGTCTTTGTGTCATAACTAGAAATGGTAACTTTGTTTCTGATTTTAAAAATAGCTTTATTGAGATATAATTCACATATAATAGGATTCACCTATTCAAAAATGTACAATTCAGTGTCTTTTGGTACATATGTGTTGTGTGCTGTTGATGCTGACTCTTGGCGACCATATGAGTAAGTTACATCCCCAATGTCCTATACTCAACTGCCCTTCTCGGTTCCTGGGGACTCACATCTATGGCTCCTTTTATGGAGTCACTCAGAAAAGGTAAGTATTACAATACTTTCAGTTCTTACATTTTTGGAGGGAGAAGCAGGGTAAAAATATCCTGGATAAATTGGCCATATATTTCAGAAATATTCTGTAGAATGACACTAAAACCTAAAGGGCCACGTATATACCATCTCCAAGAAACCAAAACTCCTAGACACAGACAACTGTTAGTGATTACCAGAGGGAAAAGGAGTGGGGAAGGTAGATAAGGATAAAGCTAGTCAAATATATTGTTGATGAAAGGAAATTTAACTTTGGGTGGTGAACACACAATGCAATATGCATATGACATATTACTGAATTGTACACTTGAAACCTATATAATTTTATGAACCAATGTCTTCCCAATGAATTTTAAAAATAAGATGATTATATTTCACAATGTTTAAGACTCTTTTTGACAATATTATGACTAAAAAATTTATTTTAACAACTTAAATAAACATGCTTCAGAGTTTAGAGCTGTTGCTAAAAAACTTGAGTAATATGTATGTAAATGTTTTTAGAAACCATTGACAGCTACTTAAAATGTCATGAAATTAAATCTCTATCTTAATTAGATGCTAATATTTCTTATTTTGTTATAGTGGCATCAAGCTACAGAATTTAAATATTCTTTTTTATGAATTGGTTTCAGGTCTGCCAGCAGTTATTTTTATAATGCTTTGTACAATATGAACATTTGATAAAGATAAGCATTCTATAGCTGTTTAACTAGTTTACCACAGTTGCATTGAAAATTTTTTTTCCTGATTTTTTTTTTCTTTTTAGTTTTCCAAAGAGAATAAATGTTTTAAAAGTTGATGTTTGAGGAAAGTAAGTAGATGAATCCAAATTAAATAAGGCAGATTGGTGCACTTCTGACTGTGAAGCTCAAATAATTTGCATTAGGGCTAATAATCCATCAGAACATACCTGCCTAGGCCCTGCATGTTGTGTAAAGATCCCTGATGATAAAGTGGGGCCCTGTTTTGATTTGTCAGTTTTGGTTCTCTATTAAGTGTTAAATATGTTTTGAAGACACGTTCTGTATCTAACGGATTTTATGGACAAGACATTAAATGTCTGTAGATAGGAAGAGAAATGATCAGAGGCAGAAAGGTAAAGGAAAATGACATTTGTCTAATACCTACTCCTGTTCGTTCCTGGCTAGGACTTTTTATATCTTCACAGAATCTTCACTGTAAAGATAGGAAATTGATCTCAGGGTTTAAGAGGAAATAAAATAACAAAAGTAAAATGCCTACATTAACCCTTATGCTATTAAAACCCATTAAAATGTTTAACAGATTGATAAACAGCTTCGTAATTTGGAATCTGTTATTATTTGCAAATCTTTTCAATAACTTTTTGGCTAAAACAAACCAGTGAATGTCAATGATTTATGCATATGAACTATGAAGCGCTATCAAGCATTGCCTTTCTTAGAGGAAAGTTACATATTTTTAGAATGGCAAGCTAGCTTTTTGATTATATAATGTAAACTGTGGCTTTCAGAAAACCATGAAGTCATGCAACAGAAAAACTATATGACTTTCCTAAACCTGGTATTGGCAAAGTCACAATTATAATTTTGAATCTACCAAAGCCTATTCTTATTCCTTTATACTATTCCATATTGCTACTAAACTGGAATATTGTAAGCTACTTGAAATTGAGACCATGTCTTCTATTTTCTTGTCATTAACTCATAAGCGTCAATATATTTTCATTACAAATATGGAATTTGATTACTATTTGGTTCACTGATTTATTCATTCAACAAATATTTTAAAATTCTTATTATATTATAAATACTGTATTGGAGAAATGGAAATAAAAATATGCTTGTTTTTAAAGCCACATAATATTAGGTGAGAAAGACCAGGAGAGAAGTACTTACTTATTAGATTGTGTACATAGTTTAGCAGTGGACGGGGACATGTGAGCTAACATCAGAAAGACTGGGTTTAAATTTTGATTTTGTGCATGTTAAATATGTGCCTTGAACAAGTTATTCTGTATCACTGAATGTCTATTTTCTCATTTGTAACACATAGGTACTCTCTAATAAGCTCATTGATAAAATTTGGTCCTTATTAGGTACATAGAACCTGATGTAATATTCAAATACATTGTCATTGTTGTTATTGTTACTGTATATACAAAGTGCTATAATTTTGCCTAAGTGGATCAGGAATGGTATTATTAAAGTGAAGATATGAGAAGAAATATTGAAGTATAAACAGGAATGTATCAAATGAACAAGAAAGTATGATAAACACAGTAAATGACCAGTGCAAATATAGGCTCATTTATTAAGCTTAAAAAGTTTAAATTACACATTTAAGTGGATGTAAACTTTGCTAGTCCACTAGTGAAAGTAACAAACTCAAAGACTCACAGATTTATCCTGAGAAGAGAAAAGTGTATGTGTGTGTGTGTGTGTGTGTGTGTGTGTGTGTGTGCACTTTGCACTCAGTTGTGAACATGTTTGAGCTTGGTCTTCAGAAAATAGGAAAAATGTTCTTTATAATCTACAGATCATATTCTTTTACAGGTGAATTATAGCACAAAAGAAGTCATTCTCAGGTAATATGCAGCTACAAAAGACATTCTGCTGCATGTGAACCAAAAAATTTAACTTTCTTAAATTCTAATATTTTATGGGTATCTTGAGTAAAATTAGGAAAGTCGTTTGCTGATGCAAGAGAAATTCGGCCAGTACACGTTTATACCCAAATTACTTAAAGTTGATGTTTGATAATGTGCAGATAGACACAGTAAACTTTGGGTGTAAGTATGTCAGCTCTGATTCAGATCTGTGAAAATTCAGAGGTGTGCAGAAGAAAACATGAGTGAGAGTCAGTATATTGAGAGAAATTAAATAAAAAAAATAGGAATAGATTATAACTAGTCATGTCACAGTATAAAGAAGGCACTCTAATCATCCCTATTTTACAGAGTAAAGAAATGAGGTAGACATTAAGTAACTTGTCTAAGGTCACAGCAATAAATAGAAGAATTAGACTCCAGTGGGATGTTTTAACCACCTCTTATTTCAGATGAGATCAGTTTGGAGCACATTGAGTTTAATATCTAGATATAGGTATCTAGATAAATTGAGATATAGAGGGTTGGAAATCTGGCTCTTAAGTTCAGGATAGAGATATTTGCTAGATATAGATTTGAAAAAACAAATGTGAGTACCATCATTCAAAAAAGAGTATAGAAATCTACACTTTTGACCAAAATAAGACACACCAGAGAAGAAACATGTTGTCATTAGCACATAGTTGGTACCTGTGGTGGGAAATAGAATAGTTCAGGAAGATAACCAAATGCAGAAGTTTAAAATCTAGTGACCAAGTTGAGATGGAGATTTTGAGCTATAGCCAAAAACAATTAGGTCTAAAAAGAGGCCATTGAGATTTAATAATTAATTGTCATTGGTAAGCTTCGGTGAAGTGGAAAACACTGAAGTAAGATTATGGTGGGTAGAAGAGTGAAATGAAGTGAATAAAGATATTAAATTAAAACAGACTTTATTCACCTGTCTGGTATTTATAATACCACCCAGACATATTTCTATTACTTATTTCAACATTAAGACAAAGGTTGCATGTAAGCCTGATAGGTTTGAGTCATCTAAGCAAGTTTAGAATAGACACCAAGAGGTTCCACAATTCTCATTCTCTCATCTCAGTCCATTTAAAGATCCCAAACATGTCAAAGGAGATTGCTTTACTGGAAAGATGGAATAGGAAACTTTGAGTTTGAATCCAGTCTTGTGACATAAAAGCTTTGTGACCTTGGGAAGTTTCTTAAACTCCCTAAGTCTCAGTCTTCTGACATAAAAAAAAAAGAGTCATTGATAGTGTTTATCTCACGAGTTGTTCAGATGATCAAATGAGTTATTGCAAGCAAACTATTTATCATTGTGTTTTACATCATTGAGTACTTAATAAATGGTAACTCTTATAATTATTATTTATTATAATCATCTGTATTTTAATTCCTTGTGATTGAGCATTGTGTTTTGTCATTTGGAAACTGCTTGACTTCTTTTGTGGGTATAATCTAGCCATAAATACAGACCACTGTTGTCACTCAGCATAGACATAGACACACACACACATACATGCACATGCACATGCATGCAAGTTGCATTTATGTAAAGAGAATAGGATTTGGAGTGAGATGATAAATTTTTCAGTCTGGTTACATAGCTTTCTAGCTGTCTTCTCCCTGGAAAATGTTTTATTCTCCCTGGTTTGTAATTTTCTCATTTGTATAATTAGAAAAATAACTATTTCTTATAGAACCACTGTAAAAATTGGATGAGGCAACATTTATTTAGAGTTTTAAACCAGCATTTATTAAATTTAATACAAATATTTTATTCATCTATCCTCAGGATTAAACATGAAAAATGGAGTCTTAGGTAAATTATTATTATGTTCACTTGACACTATTTGGTATAAGATACTTTGCTTTTTCTATTTTCCCCCAAACACTCTGCGGAAAGCCTCCTGCTAGAAATAGGGTCAGTATCTGTTATAGCCAGGTTGTCTTATGAAAATATACAATCGCAATCAAAATCACTTTTAAGAAACTTTTATTTTGTGCATAGGAAAAGATAACAGCTCTAAATTGATAAGCTATGTGCTCACCATCAGGGTTGGCACTGCCATCGGGATCTCATGGGTCTGATGTATTCAACGTGTTGTTACCTTTTGCTCTTATTCTCACATTTTTTAATCCAGAAACAAATTTCCACTTGAGTCTTTCGATAATCCCATTTATCTAGTGGAACGACTGATGTTCACTCATGTAGCTAGGTTCTCTTTGATAGTCCCCCTTTAATCCCTCTGACACTTGCTAGACTTTCACTTTTAAATAAAATGGTTAATAATTCTTCTGATGTATTTGAGAGTTTTTAAAAGTGTTTTTTCAATCTAGTTTAATCCATGTTTAATTTAATATATTAAATCTTAATTTAATATTTTATAATTTGAGCTAATATATTTTAAATGCATTACATCTTAATTTTATATATTCAATCACAGTTTAATAAAATTCCCTTTTAACATCTTGATTAAAAAGATTGTTGCACGGTAGTTATGTCTTTCAATTAAACTCCAAGCACTGTTGTCTCAGTGGACTTCGGTATTCTATCAAGAGCTAGAAGCCTGAAGTCCAAACAAGGAGGAAGAATATCAGTAGAAAAATGTAGAAATTTTACTATTGACATATTTTTCTGACCATAATGCCTTCTGTATTAGTAAGGGCAGTGCTAGATGTAAAAGGCACATTTCAGTGGCTTAAAACAACGGTAACTATTCACATAATCTACCAAACTAATGTTCCTGGTCTATGTGTAGTTCTCTTCTCATTGGGGATTCCTATACCAAGTCTTGTTCCATCTTGTTTATCTATTATCTTCAACACTTGTCACAAGATCATCTAGAAAGTAAAAGAATGTTGAGGCTTTCATGGAATGGGTTTTTATGAGCCAAATCTGGAAGCAGTACATGTTATGTTTACTCCTATTCATTTGGTCAGAACTCAGTGACATGGTCATATCTAACTCCAAGAGATGATTGGACTAATACTGAGCTATATGCAAAAGAGAGAAAAAACAGGCTTGTTCACACTTAAGACATTATAATTTGTACCCCAAAGTGCATAAAACATTAGTTAGATATTTTATTTCTAAAATCACTTCTTTACACCTGGCATGAAATTTATAACTGAGGAAAAAAAATCTCTAACTAAAAACAAAAACAAAAACAAAAACAACAACAACAACAACAAAAACAAAGCAAAAACAAAAACTATTTGAGAAAAAAACCCAAACAAATACATGGAAAATATTGTCATTACTTCTATATGTCTGAGAACCATAGCCTGCTTTCAATCAGTAAATTAAGATCCAAAGGAAACAAACAAACAAGCAGCAGCAAGCCTTAACAGCCACCAAAAGTACTTTGAAGGAAACACCCAAGACTTTCCATGTTTGAATAACTACTTTTGAAGAAATCAAACAGACGACTGTACCAGGTTTCAACCATTTAATACAGAGGGTAGTACTGATGATTAGAAACAGAAAATAGAACTGTCTTTAACCTCTTCTCCCTAAAAATAATAGAGAAACAGAGCCACAGATTTTCATTATGAATATAGTGTTAAAATATTTCTAAGAAGCTTATTTTAAGTGATTCACTAAAAGCTCATAATATATGGATATCAAGTAAGTAATATGAACAAACTCTCAAATTGTTAGCCCTTAGAGAGATGTGAACTGACATCACAATGAAATACTACTACACACATTTTAAAATGGCTAAAGTTAAAAAGTCTGACCTTACCAAGTGCTGGGGAGAAAGTGAAAAGACTGGATTTTTCATTCACTGCTGGTGAATGTAAAATTGTATGACCACATTAAAAATATTTGGCAATTTCTTAAAGAGTTAAAACGTATACCTACCATATGATCCAGAAATTTCATGCCAAAGTATTTTTCCAAGAGAAATAAAAGCATATGTCCACACAAAGATATGTGCATGAATGTTCATAGCAGCTTATTCGTAATAGTCAAAAATTGGAAACCACTCAAATATTGATCAGAAAGTGCCAACAACTGTGCTAATACCAAGTAACAGAATATTCTTTAAAAGTAAAGAGGAATAAATATTGATATATGCTACAACATGGGTGGATCTCAAAATAATTATACTAAGTGAAAGAAGCCATACAAAAATGGGGAATATTGTATGATTTCATTTATATAAAATTTTAGAAAACACAAGCTAATTCTACAGTTACAGAAGGCAGGTAACTTATTGTCTGGAATGGGAGAGAAGAGTTGAAGGAAAGGATAACAAAGGGCTTTAGGGAACTTTCAGGAGAGTTATAAATATGCTCATTATCTTAATTATAATAATCTGTGTATATATAGCCTAAATTTTATCAAATTGTATACTTCTAATGCAGCAGTTTATTATTAGTCAAATATACCTCAATGAAGTTTTTTGTTTAAAAAATTATTTAGTGAGAAAAATTTAGCATCACTTCTGAATATTTTTTTTGAAAATATATAACCAGAATTAAACATTTTATATATATATTTATATATATATTTTTTGAAAATGCAAACTAATCTTTAGTGACAGAAAACACATAATCCATTGCTTAAGTAAGAAAGTTGGAGAGAGTCAGAGGGAGGAAAAAAAAAGGGCATCAGAAAATTTTCTGAATGATGAATATGTTCATTCTGTGGTTGTGTTGACAGTTTACTGATATTTATATAAGCCAAATCACATCAAATTGAACATTTTAAGTGTGTGTAATTTACTGTATGTTATACTTCAGCAAAGCTGTTAAAAAAAAAAAAGGGACATCAGAAAGAAAAAGGCTTAGCTGAGTTCTTAATAATTTTAAGTAGCAATGAGTGCAAGCTCATTGCCCTGGTAACTGCCTGGACTGCTGCAGTTCAGTATTACCAGTTGAAAGTAGACATATCTGCCTAATAGACAGTGAAATTGAGATTCTGGTTAACATTTTTTGTGTGTGTGATATCTGAGGACACTAACAGAATGTTCGGAAATGAACCAAGGGAAATCCCTTGAGAAAAGCCAAGGTACAACTCAGAAAATTCTTTTCTATTTGCTCCACCTTCCAAAAAAACAATTATTAATAGTTTTTGATTTTCTGGTGTGGAAGTATTTCACAGAGAAGCAGAAGCCCACAAATGCCAGGAAAATGCCAGATACACTCAATTCTCCCTCAGAAAATCTCAGAGAGGTAGTACAACTAAAAGCTTTGTCTCTACCAATGTAAGGCTGCGTGGGGGTAAGTCAGGTCATGGAGTTGCTATTGCACAAGTGTCAGGAGGAGTCTTAATACCAAAACCACCTTGTATTTTCTAACTAATCAGAATCCAAGAGAGAAGAGGAAATGTAATTTTCTTCTCTCATCTTCCTTGGCTTGGTGGCCTTTGGTCTTCTAGCCTTCCTTCAAGGGCTGATTCCTTAGGCTGGTACTAAAAAGAAACCATGTATTTGAAGCACAAGGAAGCAGTCCACAAAAAGAGTTAAGGAAGGCCAACAGTGGAGTGCTATAGTAATCATTAAGGTGTTTATCAAAATACTTCTGGTTTCTCTTCCTTTAGGATATGTAGAGAATTGTACTTTCTGCAACTGGCACACAAGCTCCATTCTCACACCCCTGCCCCTTGAGGCCATGTGACTACTTCTGACCAATGAGTGTGTCATTTTTTGGCTAAAACACTTAAATTGCTTTCTGCAGAGTGTTTTGGCCTTTGACTCAGAAACTGGCAATATTGGAAATAGTGGTCTCACATTCAACCTGATCCCATATTGAGTATAATGAGAAAGATACTGAGCAAGATACCCTCTGTTTGCTGTCTATAACCATGAAGTGTGGGCAATAAAGAAGCTTTTATTGTTTGAAGACACTGAGATTGTAGAGTTTTTTGTTTGTTTGTTTGTTTGTTTGTTTTGCCACAGCACAATTCTAGTTATTCTTGTTCATTGTTTTAAAAAAAACTTGCATTTGATAAGTTAGAGATACTGACTTTCTTCCTGTAAGGTCATTTATAGACATGGACTGAGATAGAAGTAATGGTTAATAGAAGCAAATTGATTCCAAGTCTAAAGCCAGCACCTAGGATTTCCTGCTGCATTAGGTAGTTTGGATAATGGAAAATTATTTCATTAATACATGATGTAGTCCACTTCTATCCTATTAGAATATTTGAATTAAATTTTATGTGTTTAGCAATAGAAGCCATAGATCGCATGTAACAGGTAGTAAAAAAGTTGATGTGGGTTGCTGAGTTTACATCTGTTCCACACACTGACATGTACTGAATTACCTGTGGTTAAATTTAAAACAAGGGTAGTACCTCCTAGAAAAGATAAAGTTAACACCTGTTATTCGGCACTCAATCTTATAAACAAGGTAGCTGTCTTAAGAAAGGAAGAAAACTACTATCACAGAAGCCCAAGAAAATCTTGACACATCTTTAAAATTTTGCCATTAATGGCATTGGCCCACCCAAGTGTAATAGTTAATTCTAAATACACAGAATCTTTCAGAAAGATAGCCTGGGTCTGTGTTTTCTTTTCTACTGCTCACTGAGATTATGCTCCTTTCAATAATTTGATAGACTCAAGCGTGGAGCCAGAGAGAGCATCTGTTGGAAAATATGGCAATATTCTTTCTATTTATGGCTCTTTTCAGTCTAAACCACAACCTCGTTTCTCTTGTGAATACCCATCCCTTGAAAGCACAGAAATCACAATAATGAGATTTTGAAAGAAAGGAATTGTGGAAATCACCCAATACCTCCCAGCAATGGGCAATACTTCTCTCTATCCACTAAATTCAAAGACTTTTTAATAAAAAGTTCTATGGAGTTGGTCCCTATCATGGCTTCACTAAAAGGGGAGACTGGGACACTTAGCCAGAAATGAAATTAAAGAGCACACATGAGTCACTGCATTTAGAAGGCATTTTAATACCAGAAAAGTTATTGACTGAACCAAAACCACTAAGTGTTCCACATCAGAAAGATTAGTAACTGACAACAAAAGTGATGTTCCAGAAACTAGACTGGACATGTGTGATAAGGACAGAAAATGAAATAGAAGACCATGCATGTTTCTAATCCTCTTAAAGTTACTCAGTTGCCAACATCCAATAACTTGTGGGGAGAAATCAGAAAAAAAAAATGGTTGTTTTGCTTTTTTATAGCTAAAAGGAATTTCCATGTTGACAATGTTTTCCAATTAATTATAGTTTAAGAACTTATACATATTAAGCCAGAAAGGCAAAAATAAAATACACATGCCTTTTATCTAAAATAACTGGATCATAGATATATTTATGAATATTTAGCAAATTCTAGAAATTAGTGGGTAGCTAATAGTATTTAGTATTTATAGTATTTAGTATTTATACTATAGTATTTATAGTATTCTATAAATACTATATTCCATAGGAAAACAGGATCTGGTGTCTCTAAGGGCAATTGCTATGTGCTATGGTGTCTTTACCAGAAGAATTCTGCACATCTGCACAGGCGATCAAAGGAGGTTCTCTGATGTTTGCAAGAAATTTAAGTGTCTCATGACATGGCTTAGATAAAGGAAGAAAGAAACAAGGAAGAGGGCCACAAATTATGAACTCATGTTAAGGGCCAAGAAGAAGAGTAAGTGAATATAGAATTTCGATAATGTCATATTTTTCTATATGGAGAGACCTAAAGTCAGAAAGAGGCTCAGCTGTAGACCATAATAATGTCCTGATTCCTTGCTTACCCTATCACCCATGGGATCACACCCTGCACCCAAATTCATTTTACACTCAGCATCCAAAATAAAAGTATGTATCTCCTGAAAGTATATATCACATTTTACCTCAGCTGAAAATCCTTAGTGACTTCCTACTAAAAATGCAGTGGAATTTACCTTATAATACCCTAGCGTACTGTAATTAATTAATCTGACAACCCCCTCCTCATCGCTCCCCTTATTGGGCCTCCCTCATTTCTCCTTTATTCTTTATGCTCCCATTAAAATGACTTTCTTTTCAATCCTGGAATATACCAAAGTGTTCTTTTTCTTGGGCTGTTGTCCTTAATGTTCACTCTGGTACTGAGCTTCCCTCCAGATATTTACATGTACTGCTCCCTCTTTCTCTTTAGTGAGTTCTCAGCTTAAATCTTATCTCCTTGCAGAGGGTCTCTACAGGTTATGTGCCCCACCTCCCACCCCACCGATTTAGTCAGTCTCTGTCACATAAACATTTTTCTTTTAATTTTCTTAAAAATAATTATCACTATGTTTAATTCTTTTATTTGTTTGTTTGTTTGTTTGTTTAGCCTGTTTTAATCTGTCCTTATTTCAGCTCTGAAATGAAAGCTCTGTGACAGTAGAAATATAAATTGCCTTTTACCATTATCCAACTCATAGACAAGTGCTTCCAACACTACAGATACACAATAAATTTTAAAATTAATCTAAACATCTTTTGTTCAAGTTGTGTTCAGGGAAAACTACTAAAATCCAAATCAGCATAAAATGAAGTTGGGAAATTAATGAAACAGCAAACTAAGAAAATAGAACATTTCATTAGGGAAAAGCAATTGTCTTTCTTGTTTCAGCTTGGTTACGTGTGAGATATTCTGTTTCATGTTTTTCCCACTGAGAATCAAAAAATTAAATACATATAAGATAAAAACAAATTTGTATTAAAAAATCTTTGCAATGAATGACAAGCTGAAAAAGAAAAACAATATATTCTTAAACAAAGCAGAATTCTAACTCACATACCATAACTTCCATTTGTGAAGTGTTTCCATGCTGTATTTTTCTAAGGAAAACTTGCCAGCCTACTCATAAATGCCACTTAGGTATTTATGCAAATGGTATGTAGTGATATTATTGGGATCAGAGAACTTGCAGGTTGAGTTCTAGTAAGGCCACAGTTGGAATCTCATTTAATTTTACTCAGAGCAAAGACTCTCTGTCTAGGCCACAGGCACAACCTTTGAATCTTGGCCAGCATTGAACAAAAGGCATCACCACTCTCACAGAACAGGCACCATGCAGAGGAAGGAAGATAAGTCTCCAGTGAAATATCACTCTGATGCAGACATCCTAAAGATAAATTAGCATCATGTCCTTAGACAAAAGTCAGAATTTATATTGAGCTATTTGTAAAGACAAATAAGTATTGTGTCATAGATATAGAAGCTTAAAAGAGTACATACTTTTGTAAATAATGCTGTCTTTTAAAAGTGTTGGGAGCCAAAAGACCCTCATCCTGACCGCCCAGCCCCCGGGCATAGAACCTGGCCGTTAACAAACCTGTATGCTATCTAAAGAATGCAGGAGCAGACAATGCTCCAGGGAATAGTTAACCACAGAATGTATTAACATACCCGCCGGATAAGGAAGGACCTACTGAATGGCTGTGGACCTGCCCAAGGAACCCCTCTCCTCCTTGTTCCTCTTTTCACTTCTAACCTTTGTACCCCCTAACCCCATCAACCAAGGACCAATGAAATTGTAACAAGTATCCCCCTGCTTAGTCAGTCCTGCCCCCCTTTGTTCTTCTGTAATAAATATACCCGCTCTGAAATAAAAAATTTGAGGCTTGATCAGAATACTGTCTTGCCTCCGCTCCTTTTTCTCGCCCGTTTCTCTTTCAGGCTGGACCCTCTTCGAGCCCTTGGAATAACTAGGTCCCGCTGGTCGGGACAAGTGGCGCCCAACGTGGGGCTCGGCTCGGTCCTTGCCGGACGGGAGGTCCCGGCCCAGCCCGGGACGACGTAATTGAGGAAGGCCTGGCCAAGGCACCCAAAGAAGTGAGGACTGCTTTCACCGCCATGGAAGTCGAACGCCCTCGGTGAGTTTCGCTCTAAGAAACGGGGCGTTTTGTCGTTGAAAGAGACCCCCCGGTAGGGGAAGTTCAGGTAAAAGGAGTTGAGTAACAAAAAAGAAAGTCTCGGTCGTTGAAAGAGACCTGAGCAAATCGCTGAAAAGAGACCGTGAGTTGTCGCGGATATTCGGTTAGATTGAAAGAGACTATGCAAATCGGTCGTTGAAAGAGACCGTGAGTTGTCGCGATATTCGGTCGTTGAAAGAGACCTTGAGCAAATCGGGTCGTTGAAAGAGACCGGTGAGTTATCGCGATATTCAGCTGAAAGAGACCTGAGCAAATCGGTCGTTGAAAGAGACCGTGAGTTGTCGCGATATTCGGTCGCTGAAAGAGACCTGAGCAAATCGGTCGCTGGAAAGAGACCGTGAGTTGTCGCGGATATTCGGTCGTTGAAAGAGACCTGAGCAAATCGGTCGTTGAAAGAGACCCGGTGAGTTGTCGCAGATATTCGGTCGCTTGAAAGAGACCTGAGCAAATCGGCCGTTGAAAGAGATCGCGAGTTGTCGCCGGATATTCGGTCAAGAAAGAGACCTCATGAATTGCCGCGGATAGTCGGGTGGTGCCCAAGGCCATCCTTGTTTTCGCTTTGTCTTTGTTTTATGTTAGTTCTTCAATTAAGACCTAAAAATTGTAATTCATTCTGCTACTTAACATCCTAATATTAGAAAATAAAATGGGCAGCAGACTCTCTAAGGAGGCGCCTTTATTAAGGACCTCAAGGCATCCCTCAGGGAAAAGAGGGGTTAGAGTCAAAAAGAAAGACCTGATAAAATGCTTTATGTTTATTGATAACGCTCTGTCCTTGGTTTATTGTAAATGGGCCAGAAATACACAGGAAAAAATGGCAAGAGAGGTCAGAGACTTAAATGATAAACTAAATTGGGAAGGTCGGATAGTGTCCCTGCAGCCGTCTTCTCTTATTGGGGGCTTATCCGCGACATTGTAGAGGCATCTGATGACCCGGATAAACAACAGCTTTTGTCAGTTGCGGAGTATTGTCTCCATCCCCTGTCTCGAAAGCGGCCTCGGTGAGTTTCTGTTTCTCTGATAGGATCCTTCCAAGTCTCCCTCAGAGTTTATAGACATTACAGGGCCCCGCCAGCCACCTTGCAGACTACCTCCCTTCAAACTCTATCCCCCTCTCCCTAAAGAAGCCTCGTCTTTAGAGGCCCCAATGAACTTCCAATTTTCTCCAAGACCGTAAATAATGACCCTTTAGATTCTAGAGATACAACTGTCCTGGAAAATGAGGTGTGCCTTCACCTATAACCCCTGATTTGCCCCTGCTCCTCTCAAGAGAGGCCCCCTCTATGCTCCCCCAAATTTGTACCAGGAATAGAGTAGAAATTGCATTGTGCTTATAGACCACGGAATTCAGGTCAGGAAAAAAGGATAAATAGGACTTTTAAGAAAACGTTGACTAAATTCGAATTAGAAATTAGTGAAAACTAGGTAAGCTTCTTTTCCTTGGCTCTTTTGAGAGCACAATGCACCCGCCTACTATCAAAGAAATCAGGTTTGTGTGTTTAGGCTTTTTGAAAATTTTGTAACAACGATTGGATAAAGAAATTTAATAACTCGCTGTTATTGAGAAATTTGTTTTTCACTTGTAATTTCACATAAGATAATTGCTGTAAAGTGTTGTTTACTAGTGTACCATAGTGTTAAAAGCCAATGATAAATAGGTAATTGTACTTATTATACTTAGAAAAACAGTATATTGAATAGTTGAGAACATTATTTCAAATGTAAATATTTAGATAAAGTTTTTGTTTGTTTCAATATTCATTTACTGCATTAACCATAGTCTCAAATTTTACCTTTTAAACAGCTTAGTTTCAAAATCTGTAAAATGAACTAAGAATCTTGAGTATTAATTCATGCATATAAGACTAATGTGTCCATAAAGCATAGATCTTACTTTGAGTGTATAACTTAAGTAAGACTGCTGTTTTATACCAACCACTTTGGCATAATTCGAGATAGTCTAGCCTTAGTAAAACAAAGACCTTTAATATTAGCTTTTCTAGGACTGCTATTTAGGCCATATATAGTAAATTGCCTTATAAAGTATATTAACAGAGAGTCCAGGCTGTTAAATTAATAGTATTTTCTACTCAAGTAACAGGGGTATCTCAGTTTCCGCAATTTATAGGACATCAAAGATTTGATATGTGCCTAAAAACCAATGGGAATGTGACAGCCTACTAAAATGTGGAAAGGGTAAAAGTTAATTAAAAGCCCCAAAACTAAACAAAAGAAGTCTATACCTTAGCAATTTTTAATTGGGACAAGAATGCCTAGTTCCTAGAACTTTTAACTGCTTAATGTCTGCTATGAAACTTGTGACAATGAGCTCTCTCGTATGCTAAGAGCGCAACATTCCAGGGCACAGATAAGGAGAACATCTGCGAGGCCATGTTTAAAACTAGCAAATTCCCTGGCCACATTTATCTTTGTAATGACCAGTTTCTGCTAGCTTTGTAAAAGATTAACTTCTGTTCTCTTTTTAACTTCTGTTCCGGATCTCCCAAAACTTGAAACACCCCGCCACCTTGAGTAAGGACTTGCTTCGTTCAGGGGGCGGCCGCTGAGATGTTTCTCAGCCCCGGACGCCAAGCAGCCTTGCTCAGGAGGGCAGGAGGAGAAGAAGTCTCATTTTAACTGTAATTGGGCACGAGCCACCTAAAGCAGCCTCACCGGTGAATAAGACTGCGTTAACATCTGTCTAGATGCCTCAGTTCTGTTCCTGTCTGATTGGGCCCTTGGTTAACTAGCGGAAGGCTGGACGCAGCAATACTTCCCTAGTGCGGTCGGTCTGAGACGTCAGACTCTGACCCTGTACATGTTCTGGTGCTGGTTTCTGATGCGCTAGCGTTTTGTGTTATCTGTAGTTTGTCTTGTCTGTCTTGTGTTTGTCTGTTTAGGCTGGCCGAATGTATTGTTACCCTCCTATACTTATTTTGATTCCTTCCTTAGGTCTGGCCTCTGTGGCCCCCCCGACTGGATGCTAGGTGAAAGGCTGATCCTAGCCCTGGCTTAGTTGGCTCTTGTGGGATTTTCTTCTCACTACTGTTTTCACTAACATGGGTCAGGCTTCCTTCTCAAATCGTCCTATGTTCTCCCCCGTTTCAATACTTTAACCATTTTAAGGATTTCAGGAAACAAGCCCAAGACTACGGAGCTAGAGCGTCAATCCCTTCAACCTTCAAAGATTCTGCCAGCTAAATTAGCCCACGTTTGGAACAGAGTGACCATCAGAGGGGCCACTCGACCTGCAAACAGCCTTCCAGCTGCGAGATATCATCTGTGGTAATCATAGGTTTCTTTTAAAACAATGCAGAGAATGTGCATTTGTGTTAGAGATTTAGGTCTGAAGAATGACTAAACATAGAATTGATTGTTTACAGAGTGTCTGTGGGGCGGAGTCCAGAATAGCCAAGTCTCCTTCTGGCTGGTTCTTCAGTTTAGGGTTGAATTTATTTTTATTGAAAAATAAATTAATAAAAGATCTCTGCTTTAATTGGTTTAGAAAAAATAAGAACCGATAGATAAATTACATCTTCCTAAAATTGTCAGAAGAATAAAGAAACTAATTCAAATGTTTTGTTTTTGTTTTGTCAAATCTACATGATCTGAGATAATCTTTTGGTAAATAAGAATAGTTTATTATTATAATTTAAGGAAAAGTAGTTGTGTCTTCAAGTTATCAGAAACACAATTTTATTCTACCCTGTATTCGCTAGGTCGTAGATAAGTATGCTAATTATACTAGTTGTTAAAGATTACTAAATTATAAGATTGTTATATTCATAAATTTGCTAATCTATTAAATTCTGATACTTAAAAACAGTCTTAACATTAAGAATGCTAAGGTTTTTATAGTCATATTTACCTTTGAAATCTTTTATTATTGCATTGGTTAAATAGATAACTAAGTATTGTTTCATAATGACCTGTAATCCCATTTAACCAGGTGATCAAACCTTATAACATAGTGACAAATTTTCCAACAAAAAATCTAAGTAGGATTTTTGTTTTGAATGCACCAAGGGTAATAAGACATATTACACCGCTTAATTAACAAGATGGGCACCTTATGCCCCTAACACTGGCAACTGGGCCAATACCCTGTCAGCTGTAGGCCCTGAAGCTTCCCAATAGCCCCTTGTGGTGCATCTAAGGATATTGAAAACAATTTGCTGGCCAACCGATCCTCCTGTATGTGTCAGACGGTGATGGTCCTGCTGATACTCTTCATTATATAAAATTACAAATAAAAATTTGAGGAATTCCAAGGCTTTATGCCCCCTTCTCATCCCTAGCTATTCCTAGATCCCGAGGAAATATTGACATTGACACCCAAAACCAATAGTATCCTGGAAACTACTTTATGGGCCTTAAATAATTCTAATCCTCAACTTGCTCAAGATTGCTGGCTATGCATGACTATAGGCATCCCTATGCCCACTGCTATCCCAGTCTTAAACCTGTCTATTGACCATACCTTAATTGCAGTCTCAGCCCTCCTTTTAGAGTTCAGCCTGTAGGTTTCAACTCCTCTACTTGCTACCAAGGTCCGTTTCAAAATAACTCTTTTCGACATTGATGTAGGGTTTGTCACCTTTACCAATTGCTCTAGTCTTTTAATCGTGACTGGGCCCTGCTCCCTGCTCTCGGACAAGTGTTCTTATGTGGAAATAATCTCGCTTATACTGCCTTACCACAAAATTGGACTGGACTCTGTATATCAGCCAATATTTTTCCAGACATCTCCATTATACCGGGAGACAAACCGGTCCCCCTCCCTAGCCTAGATTACATAGCAGGACGATACAAACGAGCCATCCAAGCCATCCCCCTCCTTGTCAGTTTAGGTATCACTGGGGCACTCACCTCTGGTTCAGCTGGAGTTGCCATTGCAGTCCACTCCTACAACAAATTGTCCCATCAATTAATTAATGATGTTCAAGCCCTTTCAGGAACCATGTTTACATACAAGATCAAATTGATTCCCTTGCTGAAATAGTGTTACAAAACCGCAGAGGCTTAGACCTTCTTACAGCAGAGCAGGGGAGGATTTGTTTGGCTTTACAGGAACGCTGCTGCTTCTACGCCAACAGATCTGGGATCGTGCGATAAGATCAAGAAACTTCAAGAAGACCTCGTCAAAGACGAGAGAGCTCCAAGAGAACCCCTTTCTAACTGGGTTGAATGGGCTCCTTCCCTTACCTCCTTCTTATCCTCGGCCTTTCTTGTGTTCTTTTACTTATAACCTTTGGGCCCTGGGCTTCTCCACATAACTGATCTCATTAAACAACAGGTAGATGCCTTACTAGCCAAACCTGTCCACATTCACTATCACCATTTGGCTACCCAGAGCGATGACACCACCGACTATAATAAGGAAAACCCCGAAGACCCAAGATCCCCACTGGCCCCTATCTCACCTTTAAATTTACATCAGCTTCTTTAAAATCCCTTTCAGGTTATATACTAAACCCTAACCACTGGTTCCACTGTAAAAGGAGAAATATAACTTTGCCTGGCTCCCTCCCTACGGGGACGACATATAGAACAGAGGTATGTCTACCCTCGCCCATCGAAACTCGAGGGGGGTATGGGCACTGAGATGGGTGCAAGAGCAAAGCATCTGCAAGGGAAGGTCACAATAAAGAGACCCTCTGTATTTCCCTGAGAACACACCTGGTTTGTATAGAGGTTGGTATCCAAAACTACTATTTCAAAACGGCTCTGCCTCTCCTCCCAAAAGATACCAAGAGCCCAAATACTAGGCGGGCCCACACATAGCCCGCGGGAGGAACCAGGTCAATGTTCCCCCACTCGGTTAAGGCCCACCTTTTCTAAAACAGAAAGGGAGGATATGTTGGGAGCCAAAAGACCCTCATCCTGACCGCCCAGCCCCCGGGCATAGAACCTGGCCGTTAACAAACCTGTATGCTATCTAAAGAATGCAGGAGCAGACAATGCTCCAGGGAATAGTTAACCACAGAATGTATTAACATACCCGCCGGATAAGGAAGGACCTACTGAATGGCTGTGGACCTGCCCAAGGAACCCCTCTCCTCCTTGTTCCTCTTTTCACTTCTAACCTTTGTACCCCCTAACCCCATCAACCAAGGACCAATGAAATTGTAACAAGTATCCCCCTGCTTAGTCAGTCCTGCCCCCCTTTGTTCTTCTGTAATAAATATACCCGCTCTGAAATAAAAAATTTGAGGCTTGATCAGAATACTGTCTTGCCTCCGCTCCTTTTTCTCGCCCGTTTCTCTTTCAGGCTGGACCCTCTTCGAGCCCGCGAATAACTAGGTCCCGCGGGTCGGGACATAAAAGTATTACAGAAAATGATTATAAGAAATTTTCAGGGGATTCTTTTCCAAAAGGATTAGATATTTTGTAAAATTTATATTTTGTAAGATATTCTCTAATTCGGCCAGTTTTGCTCAGAAATTATGTGAGGCTAATCATACTGGAATCAGTGCCTAGAGCTGAACAGAAATGAGAAGAGGATGTAGTCTTAAAACATGATATTTTAGAATTTTTTATGACTAAATTCTATTACTGACATGCACAAATATGTGAAAATATACTTTGATACAGATGGGACTTATATGCTCTAAAGGTTATTCTGAGTTAGCACCCTTACATTGCAGTTGAGGGTATCCCTATCCTATGTCATATGTTTAAAGGACCTTGTTTCGGCTGTCATCTGGATACACCCCTCCCCATAGGTGAAGGGTCCTAGGATACCTGCTTCTAGGTTATTCTACAGGCTCCAGAGCCCTTAAATTTCTAGCCCAAATGTCATTTAGACAGTTTCCAATGCCTGTGTGGGTCTTTTTCCCAGGCCTGCCTTCCTGAAGGCACAGAAAGCTATTGCTGGTCAATGTTACTCTAGATGTGGGTGATGAGAATAAAGTATTGAAAGGTTATCTAGAATGTCCTAATGCGTGGACACAAGGCCTCTTTGAGTATGTCAGAGAGCTGGAGGTAAAAAGAGAAGGCCCATCAAAGTAGGCCTGGTTCTGGGATTGGACAGTATCTCTCCTCTCTGTCATGTTCTGATGACAAATCAGCTTTCCCAGTCTTAATGAAGGTGTATTTGTCAAAGTAAAAAGTTAGAGGATATTTTATGTAATAGTTTCATAGCATGTTATAATTTTAAATATTTAGACATATGAAAAGGGAGCTTCCATTTGTATTTTTCCCTCAGGCCCTGAAACAGGAGGTGGACTATTTGAGCATCTGTTATGTTTGCACCTGTATTAGACACTGAGCTTTAAGTGTTTGGAGACCTGAAATTAGGAGGCTGTGTATCTTCCCACAAATAGTGTTTAGGCAGATGTAATGGTGAGCAGACTCAGTGTCCTGCTCACCTCAATTTGGTGAGGTGGTACCTGTAAAAAGTACATGTGGTTGCTTGAGAGGGATATGGTTATGCTAGAGAATGATCTGAAGGACCCCCAAAATGTTGTATGTTGGGGTAGATTACATTTAAAAAAAATTTTTTTTTGCTATTTCTCCCTGGGAAAAGATTATACTTACCTCCCCACCCCCACTGAAATCAGACTTGGCTTTGCTACTTCCTGTGGTCAATGTTATGTAAATGGAAGTGATATGAGTACTTTCTAATTGAAGCTTTATAATCCAACCTGTGGATCCACCATCTCTCTTTTCCTTCTATTACAAGATTGGCCAAGTCTATATGATAAGATTCACGCCTTAACACTGCATTCTGAAATAAAGGCTGATGTTGAGTGGAACTGCTATTGACCTTCTTTTTGACTATGTAGGCTGAACAAGAAATAAATCTTTGTTCTTATAAGTCACTGTGATTTGTGGGTTATTTTTCATTGTAGTATTTCTAAGCCAATCAATAGAGGTTAGTACAGTGAGGATGCACATATAAACTACTCAACCAGAGGCCACAAAGTTCTTGGATGTCAGCAGTAGATGTCAGGACACAATAATGTGTACCAGGACTAACAACAGTGGAAAACAGCAAGGATAGAGGATAGTGTGTGGGCATTTGGACCAGAAATCTCTGATCTGATGACCAGACAATAATTATGTGCTAGAGATGAGAGCATGCCGAGGGAGCAGATGTGAAAATCTTAATTAACTGAGTCAAAATTCTGAATCAAACATATTTAAAAACTAGAAGTGACTGTTACCTTAAAAAGAAATGTGTCAATAGCTGAAATAAAATCTGCAGACCTAAGTTAACTTTACTTTTCCAAGGGACATTACATTTTTATTAATTCAACTTTGAGACTGAAAATTTGGACCCATTACAATAGTAGTTTATAGCTAATATTTCTCAGCACTTAGTAGTCACAACAGACTAAGAAAGGTATTATCATCAGCTCAGTCTCTTTGAGAAGTAAATAGAGGCATGTGGTGAGGGTTACTTTGCCCAGTCTCATAGCTTATGTCCACAAGCAAAACATCATGCCTCATACTTATGCTTTAAGTCTAACCTACCAAACGTTGAGCGTAGCTCATGTGAGGCATGGAAATTGGCATATAATGTCCCCACTGTGCAGATGACAAATATTTTACATTGGAATGAGAGATAGAGATGGAGGGAGAACATAATCACCCCTTACATCTCAACAGTGCTTGAGTCTTAAGTCACTCAGTAATAGTGCACATTTATAAGGAAGGCAACGTAGAGATTACTATTCACACTTTGTAAATGAAGAAAGAGGTTAAGTAACCTACTCAAAACCATGCTGCCTGTGCTGCTGGGGGTGAGGATTGGAGTACAGAGTGTGTTAAGAAGCATCTAATTTCTTTAAGTGACTTGAGAAAAGTCAGATCACAATGATATTACATTATTCACCAAACTAAGAGGGATTATGTAATTTCTATTTTACATTATAATTAAAACCTATTAAGAAAATGTGTGGGCAGCTTTGTAATAAATTTGTTGACTGAAGGCTTTTTATGAAATACTAAAAATAGGCTTGGTAGTAAGTAGGTAGGTATAGACTGAACAGGACCATTGTGAAATGATTTCTGGATCTAACTGCTTATCTTCATCTCTACCTAGAGCTTCAGATCTGCAAAGCCAAATTTTCTCCACAACTTCAACTGGAAACTTTGTCATCCCTTAAAATCAACTTGGCCCATCTACTTTCCACAATTTCCCCCTGCTCCTGATTTCCTAGATTTGTAATATTAGCAGGATTCTTTCAGTTATACACTATAAGTGGCTAAGGTTTATCTTTAAATCTTCAATTTATATTGCCACAGAACATTTAGGTACTTGTCTTTAGATTCGATTTCTTTCATTTTGAAAAAAAATTCAACCCTTTCTTTCCAATCCTGACACAAGCCGAGTTCAACCCTTCATTAATTGTCTTCTGGATCATTAAAATAACCTTTTGGTAGATCTTGACATCTATACCTCCTCACTCTAGAAAAGCACATTTACTATTTATTGGACTAATTTTGTTTCTAAGTACAACTTTAACTCTACCATACTCTTTTCAACCCTAATCCGATTCTCATTGTGGAATTAAATATCAATTTTTGTTTCCAAATTTGAATTCAAGAATGAGAATAGTATTACTTTAATGCAATGTTAAAACCTCCTTTTTCTAATTGCAACATGGCATATGCTATCATCTCTAGTAAATATGAACTTATTTTATATGTTCTTAGTTTATAAGTACTTATTTTATAAGATGCCCTATACTTTCCCACTTCTATTCCTTTTGTTCTTACTATTCTTTTTAGATTGAAAAGTCTTCTATTTCCATGTCCACCAAAATAACTTCTCCTGCATGAAGGCTTTCCTGATCCTTTCAAAAAGATTAAATATTACCTTTATGTAATCTTGAAAGACTATATCTTCATAAATCATCATTGATATAATCACATTGATATTATCTTCATGTAATCATGGTTGTATAATAACAAGTTTAATTTTAAATCAAGCAAGTGAAATTTAGCTGTAAATATAGATTCATACATTCTGACTTTGTTTTACTTACCTAGGTATAAAGCTCAAAGAATATTGTGAAGTCTTAGAGAAGAGAGATTGTTTTTATTCACCATTATATTCTGTGTAATGTATTATACCTAGATTGGGTATGAGAGACATATAAAAACTATTTATTAAGATAAATTAAAAAACATTAACTTAAATTTTACTTTCCAATCAACCTAAAGATATGTGAAACTATTATTTTGTAGCTCAGTGACCAATTCCCCCCTCTCCCCCCCCAAAATGTTAAAGAAACTGGAACTATTGAGAAATAAAACTGTACTACTTTATTATTTTAAAAATATCTATTCTGCATTAATAATGAAAGACAATGTTGATTTTGGATATAATAATGTAAGGAGGATGATTAAAAATTGTAGAAATCTTTTACTCTTGTTGGTTTCCTATGACTCTCATGAAAATTTAAAACTGTGTTTTATTATCCTCAAATCATTTATAGAAGCCTACATAAATTTTACCACTGGAGCCCTGCCCAGCATAGCACCAAGATCAAAGGATTATTTTCTAGTAAATTAGAATCCAGATTTTTATATCACAACTTTACAAATTTATGGACGTATTAGTCATGAAATAATCTGTCATCTGGTCTTTGCATTTCAACACTGGAAAGTTTAAACTGAGTAAAAAAGTTAATTAGGATATTAGAAAATAGACCTATGAGAGACATTCAAAAAACGTTTAGACTTTGGATATGTTTATAGAGTGAACTGAAATTGTCCACAATACTCTGTTTAAGAAAGCAGCATATTACTTAGGTTACATCTTAGTTCAAAGGCCACAGTATTTAATGACTATGTTGTCAAAATCGGTCAGAGTTTAAAATGAACTTATACTACAGCTAAAAATAAAGAGTATTATAGGTATAAACCAGCAACCATAGAAAGAGGATGTAACTAAGAGGTTATGAGGGTTGTGTAACATTAAGCCACCATAGGATGAAAGATCAAAATCTAGTGACTGCCTCGTGATAACATAAAAGAACAGGCAGGTAAATAACAGTTTAAACAAGAACCTGAAGCTGAAGTCCAGCCTGGAGAATGGTGCTCTAGTTGACACAGCTTCAGGTACTGTTTAGAGATTGTGGTGGTGACACTGTGTTTATACACATGACATAGCAACAGCTACAACGCTCAGTTCTTCATCCTCCAGGCTCTGCTTTCCAGGCAGCAGCTGTCAGTGTTCAGATGACTCCTCAAAATGTGCCCAGCCGTTCAGGCCTGCCTCACATGCACTCTCAGCTGGAGCACTGCCCTACCCAGAGGAGCACTGCCCTACCCAGAGGAGCACCTCCTCGTGGCCCTTGCCAAATGATTTAGCTTAGACGTGCTACAGCAGCTCCTGCCCTCCATGCTCACCAAAGTCGTCAGTGTAGATAGGTTAGAATACCAACAGTGAACAGGGAAGGCAGGCTCACCTAAGCTTGGACCTATGGTAGCACCCAGGCCAGGACTCTGCTTCCTCATCTCGGGTTGGTTTACCTGCTTGTACTTTGGAACACTCTGCCAAGCTGTTTAAAGAGGGCCTAGGCATCTAGTGTGGTCTGTATGATGGAAAGATCTTAACCAATCAAGTGAAACCTACATGATCTGAATACAGAATGCACAATTTTGCCAATCCTGGAAACAGCCTTTCTTTTTTTTTGAAAGATATGTGAATGAAGTGTTGGCATCTTCACCAAGAGGTTGCAATTAAGAGTTCTAAAGAAATAAATGTATAGGCATCTATGTACAGACCTGTGTATAAACAACTTTTGTACATAGCTTTTTTGAACTTATACAGCTCTATATAAAAGTAGCTAATATTAATTAAGCCTGTGCCAACAGTTTGGATTTTTTTCTCTTGTACATTTGGGTATTTTTCTTTTGGATGATTAAAGTTGCATATACTGCGTGTGAATAAAGTGAGTGTTTCTTTCACCTAAAGTGCCCAATTCAGGTAGGCCTCTCTTTGTGGGGTTCTGACCCCAATCTTAGGCGGCCCAGCTACTCTGAATGCATGTTCTAGCAGTTTCCCAAACGTCAGTCAGTTCACAATTTTCACGATACCTGCAAAATAGCATCGTGATATTTTGTATACTGCCTGAACTCCTATTTATCCAATATTTTTCCTTAAATGAACTCACTTTTATATATAAATAATTTTTTAAATACAAAAAACACATTTATTTAGAAAACTAAACTGAAAATGCTGTTTGGTACATTTTCCCAATAAGCATAGATAAATGACTATAAAAAACTGTTATATGTCAAATACAAATTACAAATGATTTTTTAAAGAGAATAAATAGATGTTCAACACAAATGTTTGGTGTATGGTTCACTGTATTTGATTTCTTGGCTATTAATGATATAAAATGATCTTTATTAAAAAATTTTGATCCATTTTTTATTCATTTGACCACATTGATGCTTTTTCTTTCTTATTCTGTAGTTATTTCTTAATCTGAGGCAAGACCACTTTTTTTTCTTAGATAACTCATTTTTAAAGAAGAGAAATCAATGTCTGCAGAATTCTTAAATGTTTCTTTTTGGGACTCTTGCAAGAAACTGTTTGTTGTGGTCTCAAAACTCATGGGACTATCTGTGCCAATAACAGCAGACATCATTACCCTGAATCAAAGTGACAGTGCAAATATTAGAAGTGCATTGAGAAGTAATCAGTAAAAACTGACATCCCCCCTCTTAACCAATATGAATCGAAGAAATGAATGCAGAAACTTTTCAAGCAATTGACAACAATGCTGTTATTGCATTATGGTTTAAGGGTGTACACAAGATGGCAAACATCCTCTCTGCAAACAGCAAAATTCTGTCCTCATATTTTCCATTGTTGCAATGCTCCTTTATTTATTCACTATCTTTTGTTCTATGTGTTTGAAATGCTGAGTAATTCTGGCTAGATACTTCCTATCTCTATATAGTTTTACCTTCCCAAGTGATAAAACAATTTGTAATTTGCTAGCTTGACTGTCGAACATAAATTTTCGTGGGTTTAAATCTGGGAATATTTTCATAGTGAAATATGGGTTTTTGTTTTTGTTGTTGGCTTTCTTGTTTAGTTCTTTTTAATTAATTAATTAATTAATTAATTAATTTAAAAAATCTTCCTGGTAACTTCTCAGTGAAGAGATTTAAAGCAGTGGCTTTTTTTCTCCCATAGGGCTTTGCTCATAGCTGTCAGATTAGAGGCAGATGATTTTGTGCAGACCATATCCATAATCATTTGTGCTCTAAAGTTGAGAGATTTGCTGCTCTAAGTTGAACAGGCTTCTGGTTATTTCAAAATTAGATCTGGCCTCAAGAAGTCATAATGATGAATCTGAAGTGAGAGAAATGAGCTGAAATGCCTCCAAATAAAGATTTTCCTTCTGACCTGGAGAAGCAGGTAATTTTTACGCCACTTTGCTGAATGCAGAATTAATGTATTTGGGATTTTTATTGCTTGAGTAGAAAGTGCTCATTACTTATAATTTTATGTTTGTAATATAAAAATCAAAATAAAACAAAAAGTGCTTTTAAATGGCATACATCACACTTGTAGTGGTTTCCTTAAGATCATCTGTGGTTTTGGTGTGGTGGGAGGAGGAACAGGTGGAGGCCTGAGTGGGTGGGGGGAGAAGCTGTTATTGTGCCTTATTCCCAGTTTCCCATTTTCCAGTGGAAAAGTAGGGAGGTAGGGTGGAGGGGGGAGGGGAAAGCCTCAGTAAGGAAGCTTTCCAGGTGGGTGGATGGGTTCGTTGTGTAAATGGATCTGTTTTTTTTTTTATGTTATATTGGTGTCACAGCCAGGACAGTAAGCCATGGTACTGCACTTTTTTATTAAAACTGTAAGGTAAACGCATGACACACCCAGAGAAATTTTTAAAAAGCCAGCCTTTATTGGGAGAGGGCTCCCGGGAGAGGTTCTCTGGTCCAGAGAAGAGAAGGGCCAGAGAAGTCACGCCCTGGGGCGGGAGGGTGTGGCTTTTATGGGTTATGTGGGGGTAGGGGTATAGGGTGGGGAACGTTAATCAAATGCTAATTGAGCCTCCGGATTAGGGTGGTGGCGCCTAGGGCTTTAGGGTGGGCCCCATTCAGGTGTGGATTCCGGTATCAAGCTGGTAAGTCTCCAGGCAGGCATCAGGCTGGCCCTTCCCGCGCCGACCTAACAAAAACGAACCAGTTCCAAGGCCCTGACTGGGGCCACCTGTCTTTGTCAGGTCTGTGCATCCAAGGCTGTACCTGGAGCCTTGTCCGCGTTACTGCCGGGTATGTAGCAGATGTCTGCATTTGGAATTTTGCTTGGTGCGCGTGGTAAGCCTCCATTTCGTAAAAGGGTGCCATTGGCCTTTCCGGGATTGACAGTGGGCGCCACCCTTTGGGGATCTTCACTTTTCACAGGTGTCAACCGTGGAGATGGTGGTGGAGGGTTTGGCTTTCTCAGGACTTTGAGGATAACAGATGGGTGCCCTGAGGCTTAATGAGAGATGCGTTGGCCTGCACTTTGATCTCCTCAATGCTGGATGGTGTTGTGCCGCTAGAGCTACTATTTAGTGGCTTGTTTAGTGTCCTTTTATTTTTTTTCAAAAAATTCACTGAAAATTCTAATGTTGAAAAAGTTTCCATTAACAAAAAACTATTGAGAAACACTGCCTTAGACACTAATGTAACTGTCAATATATATTTTTTTGTGATCAGATTTCAAATTTTTCAGAAAGAAGAGACTGTAGGCTTTCATCAGTTGAATTTTTAGATTTGGCTTTGACCATAGTCTGCTAAATATGGTTAAAGAAAACTTGGTATCAACATAAAATCTTTAAATGTGCTTTTCTACTTGCCGTATTCAACATTCAAAATATTTTCTTTCATTAGAAAGTGATTTTTTCCTGGAAATTTTAATTGGCAAATGCCTATTTTGTAACAGAAATAAATGTTTTATTTAGCATCAAGACAATTAGGATTTACAAAACATTTTAACAGTTGAGCTCTTTTTTTAAAATAATTGAGTGCTTTAAGTGAAAATTATCTTAAAATTGTTTTTTGGTGATAAATAATTGCTTAGAAAGTGAGAGTCTTTAGAGATGATGGATAAGATGTGTGAAACGAAGAGGGCATGTATATTTGGCTATTTGTATATATCAAAAAAAAATAAAAACTAATATTGTTCAGTGAGATATATGGTTTCTTTAGAAGAGTTAAAGCTGTTTCTAAGCTATGCTGGTAAAACTAATTTAAGACAATTGTGAATACAGAGTTACATAACCACTTCAGTGGTCGTTCTTGTTGAAATTGAATACAAGTTGTTTTAATATTGCTTAGGCAAACAACATAACTTAAAAATAATGATTTATTTAAGTAAAAGAAACATAGTAACTCAGAAATAGAATTTCATTCAGAAGTCAAATACCATGGATACCCATCATTTAAAACCGATCTTGTCAGTAAAGCCCTCCAGGACTACACAGAACCTCAAAGACTAAATGAGATAGAAAGTTATTCTAAACCAAGATGTCAATAATTGCAAGTAACTCCTCACTAATAAAAAAATAAGAGCTTAAAATGTATATACTTTAAGAAGAAAAAAGGTTATTGCAGGAGATGCAAACTTATTTCTGTTCTGACTACACTCTCATTCACTGATATGTTGATAACTTTGGTATATATATGTATATAATTTTAAAAAACAAAGAATCTGAAGTCATGAGTGAGCTAGGAGTTGAATATCACTTACAATGGTTATTCATTGGAATTTGCAGCCCGATAAAAGTCATTATGTGTTTCATGGTAAAAATAAGCTTAGGAACTGATAGTACTACAGTTTTTGTGAAGGAAAACTATCTCTTTTTTCAATTAGACTGTCAATTCATTCAGGGGAAGATTTAGGCCTTTGATTTATTGAAATATTAAGTATAGTATTAGGCACATAGAAATCTCTTCAGAAATAATAGATCCGGATCAGCTAATATAGTGACTACTAGAAAAGCTGAATTACAAATAACCTTTCTTCAATCCTGAGGGAGAAAATTATGATTATATAAATACTAGAAAATAATGGGACACGCTAACATCTATGAAATGGGAACCTTATGAAAAAAATTAGAAATGTAAGTTGGTTGAATAATTGTAAAATGAAATTGGTAAATATGTTGCCTAAAAAAAAGTTCACAGAACATTTAGGTTAAAATCTAGGTTTTTAAATTAAGAGTGATCATAATTATTTGCAATTATATATACTTATCTAATATACTTAAAAACAGCTATTTATGTGAAAAACAGAAATTGATGGCTGAGCCTAATAATTCTAGAACCCAGTAGTCAGGGTGTGAAACTCTGTGTCACTTTCTATTTGTGTGACAAGGAGTAGCAGGGGTAAGGACACTCAATCTCTCTGTGACTCATTTCTCCTCATTAGTAAAGCGGTGATAATAATAGTACTTAGCTTACTGAGGTGCTGTGAGGTTAACATTAGTTGATAAATAAGTAAGCACATAGAACAGTGCTAGGCACATATTAAGCTCCAGACAAAATTCGCTGTTATTAGTATTATGTCATTCTTCACTTAGCATTGTACCAGTGACTGAAAGGTGTACTAAATAGTTGGATACATACACATATTAATCATTACATTTTAATTAGATGAAAAAACTTATTAATACAAAGCATACATCTTAAAATCTTAAAGTCGAGGTTGTAAGACATGAAATGCTGAATTTTATTTCACTTGATACGTAATATGTATGCCAAAAATTTGGTAAGAAAGCAAAATATGTAATGACTTATTTTGATCAGATATTATTTTGATAATCACCTTCTTTTGATTTTAGAAATTTTAATTTTAGAGATGTACTCTCCCTCATGATATGTTTATGAAAATAACATTGTTTTAGAATGATTTTTTTCACCTTAATTGTCACCTTTTTCATCAATATGTGGTCTAAACATATAAATCTTCCCTTCAAAATTATCTCTGAAGGAAATGAGTAAATGTCAACATAAGTATGTGTGTGTTTACACTTATTCCAAAATATTCATTTTATACCTGTTATCTTAGGAAAAGCACCCCGAGAGATGGTTAACCCTGAGAGAAGAAATTAAAATTATTTCTTTCATTTTGGAATTCTTTGTATTCTGTTAGTTTTTCAAATATTTATTATAACGTTAGAGTTCTTCCATAATATAAATAGAATATTATGTTTAGAAGACAGTTGTTGTCACAGTTCATTTAATCCAAGGCCTTCAGAAAACTTAGATATGGCTGCAAAGCGTGATCAACATCAAAGGGAGGAATATTTTCTCAATTTCTTAATTTCACTTATTATATTTCTCTCACATCACACATTTATTTAAACATTTTGGGAAATAGTACATTTTTTGAACCATGTTTCAATTTATTGGAGCTATCAATCTATGAACAAGATAGGTGTTTTGTTTTGTTTTCCTATGAAGTGAGATCATTTTCAATTTGCCATAACATGTGCTTACACACCTTCACTTTGACAATGTAGCATTCAAGTGTTAGTCGGGGCAGTTTATTCCTTTTTCACTTTCACAATTTTTGTGTTGCTGCCATAAGTCTTCTCAGCATTTGCTTTGAATTCTGTCTTCAATTGCATTTCTCACTGCTTTTGCACATACCTGGCATCTCGGATATAAGCAAGTACAACCTGTCACCAGGAAGTCATCATGAAGTGGTGAGAGTGGATGCTATTCAGCTGAATCTCAAGAACATCCCCATCCTTCTAGGTTTTTTTTTTTTTTTTTTTTGGCAGGGGGAGGGGGCAGTTAAAACTTGTGGATTTATCTTTAACCATCATCTTTCCCTTATACCCTGCATACTGTTCATTATGAAATACTATCATCTGTACGCTTCAAATATATTCAGAATCCAGCTCCTCGTTATTATATTCACTGTGGTCTCCACCTTATCCACTTTTACTTGTACTATAGTAAACTCCTAACTTCCTACTATAATTTCTGTCCTTTTTGATTCTCTTAAAATGGAAATTAGTTCAGGATCTCTTTTTTCCAAAACCATTAACAACTCCTGTTTCACTCAGAATAAAAAGCCAAAGGTACACAAAGGTCTCCCCAATCTTGTCCCAAACCCCTTTGACCTTTCCACCTACTACTCTCAATATCCTCCTCTTTGTATACCCTGCCTCCTTGTTCTCCTGAGTGCTACAGGCGGAGGGCCTTTGCACTGTCTGAATATCCCTATGGCTAAATCTCTCACTTCCTTCAAAATTTTACTCACATGTCACCTTCTCAATGTGGCTTACTTTACTACCCTATTCAAAATTTCAGTCTCCACCTCCTTGCTTGCACTCTTAGTTCCCCATTTTCTGTTGTTTTTTTTCCTATGGTATTTTTTTTACCTCCTAGACTATTTATATTATATATATTATTTATATATGCATCTATATATGTCATATTTATATTATATTGGTTTATATGTGTGTGTGTATGTGTGTGTGTGTGTGTATATATATGTGTATATATATATATATATATATTCCAAATCAGGAACTTTTTTTTTTTCTACCAATTTATTCCCAGTGACTAGTGTGGAAACTACTTAATGGATAACTGACTGACTGAATGAATGAATGATATTCTCTTAATTGTGTAGTGTTCTTTTCTCTATCACTAGAATGTTTTTATTGAGCTTGTTTTTAAGATGTTATTGCCACTTCATATATGTCTGTATTTTATTTCCATTTTAGTGTGAGGTGTCATTGACCTTATTTATTGACTATTTATGCAACACTGACTGTATCTTTGCTTCATAATAAAGAATACATGGGTTATGAGAGTCAAAAGGATGTAAGTGTTGAGGCAAAGCCCAGGCTGGAAGCAATCTTTGCATATGTTCTAAAAGTACTTCTGATAGTAATGTGTTTAATGATCTAATGACTGTCTAATTGATAAAATGAGATTCTAGGTTCTTAGCACTTCATTGAAAGAACTTGCTTTTAAGATTAACTAATCAGACAAGAATTACAGAAACTGTATTAAATTCACTTTTGTGCATGATAAAGAGCCCTCAAACATATAGTCTATCACAAACATAAAAGTTTTACCATCAAAATTAATTATAAGTTAGTAAATAATACCCTAAACATGATAAATATTTATAATGGTTAACATGTATAAACAATTAAAGAAATATAAAATAGCAAATAAATGTTTTTATACAGAGAACATTCATGTTAGATGGTGATAACACTTACTTTTCATGATTATAATGTAACAGAGATGTTATATATCCAAGTTAACTAATTTTAACAATAGGTATAGTGCAGGCATTAATTCATTTTCAGGTAAGGATATTAAGAATTTCTATCAATTCTCTAATTAATAAACAGGAAATCTGAATGCATTTTCCCCTTTACACTTTCAATTTTTCAATATCTTTCAACAACTCTTTTTAAACGTCGTACTTTTCTCATAAAATCATATATTTTCATTTTTAATATTTTCTAATTTCTGTCATTTTACTTCATCTGATGACTTCAGTCTTCATAGTGATTAAATATATTTTTCTTACACCATCCAGAACTTGTCATACATACTCTGTACAACTATAATCTTTAAGTTAATGATCAACTAACATTCTAAATAAAGTTTCTTTTTCTTATTATAGCTGTATTAAATACAACTGACACACATTAGAATGTACATATAGAAAGGGTATAATCTGATACATTTTAACATATCTAATAATCCGAAACCATCACTGCAATCAAGATAATGAACATATTCATCAACCTCAAGTCTCCTTGTACCTCTTGGTAATCCCACTCTCTTCTTCCCTCTTGCCTCCCTCATCCAAAACAACCATTGATATATAACTATAGGATCATTTGCATTTTCTAGAACTTTATGTAAATTAAATCATGTGGTATCTACTCTTTTTTTTTTTGCATAGTTCTTTTCATTCAACATAATTATTTTGAGATTTATCTATTCTGTGGCATATATCAATAGTTTATTCCATTTATTGCTGAGAATTATTTCAGTGTACAGATACAGGAAAAATTTGCTTTTAACCTGTTGATGGATATGTGGTTTTCAATTTTCATCTATTGTAAATGAAGCTGTTATGAGCATTTTTTGTGTGAATATATGCTTTTGTTTCCTTGGGTAAACACATAGTCTCAGATATGTTTCATGTTTTAAGAAACTGCTAAACTGCTTTCCCAAGTGTGTGCGCTATTTTACATTCTAACTAGCAATTCATGAGAGTTCGAGTTGCACATTTTTGTATGGTCAGGCCTTTTAGAGTTAGCCATGTTAGCGAATATATAGTGACATCTAATTGAGGTTTACATTCGCATTTGCCTGGTAATAATGGTATTATTATCTTTCCAAGTATTATTTGTCATTTGTAAATATTTTTTGGCAAAAAATTCTGCTCAACGATGTTGCTCATTTCTTATTGTGTTGTCTTGTTATTGAAATGTAAAAATTCTTCATATATTCTAGTTGCAGATCTGTTGGGTATACATATTACAAACATTTTTTCTACTCTCCGTCTTGTCTTTTTCCTAACAATTTTAAAAAGTGAAAGTGTTTCAATGAAATCCTATTTGTTGATATTTTTTTTTTATAATAAATGTTTGGTATTAGATTTAGGAAGTCTTTGCCAAATTCATATAACTAAGATTTTCTCTTTTGTTTCCTTCTAGAATTTTTATAGTTTTAGTTTTTATATTCTGTCTGTTATCACTAAGTGTTAATATTCTGTATGTGCTATAAGATCATGGTCAATATATTTTGGTTTTTGTTTTTACATACAACTCCCCAATTGTTCCAGCATCATTTCTGGCAAAGATTATCTTTCACACTGAATCACTTTGACACTTTTTCAAAAATCAATTGAATATATATGTTTGTCGATTTCTGGACTTTTTATTCTGTTCCATTGACCTACTATCGATCTGTATGACAATACCATACTGTCTTGATTATGTTAGAGTTTTAAAGGACTTGGAATCAAATATTGACTATTTTCCAACTCTGGAAACTAATTATTTTGAAGCTTGCTTTAACTTAGGATGGTTAAAATGTAGTAACCTTTAATATATGGCTATTTTTGGCAAATTTCTGGGGCTACCTCCTGACTACATCATTCTATACATCATGAATTACTGTTTTTCCCCATAGTTGAGGACACAAACTATAATCAGACTTCTGTGATAGCTACGGATTATTCCCTCTCCTTTTTAGGGGGTAGTTCTTTCTTTATATGCCTATGCTGATCGTTACTCAGTTGAAGACTCAAGAGGAATGATCTGTAAATCTACAGAATTTACAGTTCTTTTTTCTTTTTCTTTTTCTTTCTTTTTTCTTTTTTTTTTTTTGGTGCAGTAATCTTTTCTCTAGTACTTTGTCTCATGAACCCAGCTGCTGTGGACTCTCAGCCTTCTAGTTCTTTCTCCTTAGCACAGGTTGGTGCTCAGCTACAAATGCATTCTCCATTCTCCAGGATGCTCTCTTTAATGGCAGTTGTGGGGCTCATTTCAATGGTTTTTCTCCTTCTTAGAGATTACACAGTTCTACATGGTCTACTGACAAATATGTGAAAACCTTGGGTTCATATACTCAGTCCATTACTGTTTTTCCCTCATTCATTATAAATAACAGGGTAAATCTGGTTCCAAATACTCCATCTGAACTGTAAGTGGTAGACCTTCATTGAGTTTCCCAATGGTCTCAAATCTAATGAACTTGAATTATACCATTGTTTCATGAGCTGAAAAGAACTTAGTCTCACTTGGAATCATCCTGTCACTCATATCTCATCTCATACACTACCTCACCTTTACCCTAAGTTTTTTACCTTTTAGTTTTCTATGATTTACTAAAAATTGCTAATTCTTGAGATTAGGTATTTGATGTATGTAAAATAAAACTATGTAAATTTTAAAAAGATCGAAACAATTCAAATTATTTTCAGTCACAATGGAATAAAGATAGAAATCAATAAAAGAAATAAAACTGAAAAAAATTATAAGTATGTGGAAATTAAACAACATGTTAACTAAAGAAGAAATCCAAAGGAAATTAGAAAATAGTTTAATATGAATTTTTCCCAATAATTATTCCCTCAAAGATTTTTAATGGCCTGCCAAGGTCCCATATATATTTGGTTCTGTTTCTTAATTCTTAATTTTCTTTCATTTATTGTTTTTTTTATGTAAACATGACATTGTCATATAGCTTTATAAAAATCTTTACAGAACATATTCAAAATCCTCTTTCATATATGGTTAATACATTTTACATGTCTATTCTTGACACATTACTTTTACATATAAAATTTAAGATCCATTTCTCAAATTCCACAAAAAGTCTTTAGTAGATTTTTATTGGAACTACAGAAAATTTTTAGATTAATTTTGTAAAATTTGACAATTTTGATGTCATGTTTTTCTTTCATAAATATACTTCTCCATATATTGAAATATCCCTTTGCTTCCATCAAAAAATGTAAATGTTTGTCCTTAGTTTTTTGCACGTCTTGCATTATATTTATGCACAGGTACCATAGTTTTTGCTGTTGTTTGAATATCTTTTCTATTAAATTTTTAGATAGTTAATATACATAAATGAAAATGTTCTAATTTCTACTTTAATTTTATTTTCAAAAGCTAGGATACAACTCTCTTGTTAGTTATAAAATTTTTTTACTGTTAGATTTTATATATAAATAATTATTTATCGTCATGTATTCATGAAGATAATGACTATATTTTTATATAATTCTTATTAATTTAGCATTAATCTTTTTGCCTCAATTTCCTGGCTATGATTTCTAAAAAAATATTAACTAACAAGTATTTGGGATCCATCTGTTTTTGCAGATCTTAAAAGGAATTCTAGTGGTTAAAATAATATTCATTTATTCCTGGTTTTCTATCAGTTACCCCCCCCCTACTTAATCAATTAATTTTAAAATTTTGTATTTAAAAAAATGCTAAGCCCTATTTCTTTAAGGTAAATTGAGTGAATACATTCACGAGGTTTAAATGTTCTTTCATTTCTGGCATAAACTCTACTTTGTCAAGATTCAGTATTGTTATTCCATTCAATTTATAATTTTATTTGCTAAATTTTATTTAGTATTTTAGAACTGTCTACATAAGTGATTGGTTTATAATTTTAATATTATTTTCCAGTCATGTTTCAAGTTTATTTATTAAACGGATTGGTTAATTTTTCTATTTTTTTTTCTTTTGAAACACTCTATAAGCTAGGAGACTCTATTCCTTGGATTTAGAACACTTTTTCAAGGCAATTTAAGTTTTATTGTTGTTCAAAGTAAAATTAGTAATGTTTGATTACTCGTATCTTTAATGGTTACTGATTTATACTGGTTTTTTATTTATTCTCTATCAGTTTTAAAATCAAAACCTCTACAAAATTATCCAGTTCATCCTCATTTTCATTTTTAGCATAGGTTTAAATGCACCCTTTTTTGATATTATAGTGTTTTCTCTTATATTCCAATAGTGCTATTTGTGCCTTCTTTCTGTTTTGTGAAACCAGTATTTCCGGAAGTTTATTTATTTTATAGTTCTTCTGGGAATCAGCTTTTGGTTCTACTCATTATCTCTTTTCCTTCTGTTTTCTATTTAATTTCTGACATAACCTTTATTATTTTATTCTTTCACTTTTCCATGGGTCTGTCTACTTTATTGTATTTTTTTAGATTTTGAAGTTAAATACTTATTTATTTTTATGCTCCTTTAGATGAAGGATAATAAATGAAAGCTTGAACTTTCTTATATCATTTTAACTTCATCATACAAGTTTTAATATAAAATACATTCTGTGTTGCCTAGGTCTAAATATTTTATAACTTCCAGCCATATGGTTTATTTAGACTATATTTTAATTATTGATTTTAAGTGTAATTTATTGTGGTCATAAGAGTTATGTTTTTAATATTGATCTTTGAATTTTTGAGACTCTTTTTGTGACCTACTAAGTGGTCAAATATTGTAACTAATTTATTAGTGTTTCAGCTATCTGCTTGATGCATTAATTTTTGATAAAGATTTGTTAAAATCTCAAAGTTCAAATCCAGTGATGGAATTGTCAATGTTTATTTTTAAATCACTAAGCTTTTACACTGCTTATTTAGAGGTTATCTTTTTATGAGTATTCAAGTTTGTGACTGTTATTTCTTGATGATAGATTACTGCAGTTTTCAGTATTTAGCATCTCAGTTTATTTCTGTCAGCACTTTTACTCTTAAATTTCATTTCATCTAATAGTAACCCTGTGGTATAGACCAGCTTTTTTTTTGATTAATGGTCTCATCAAGAATTTTTTCATTCTTTATTTTTTGTGTTGCTTTAACTTGATCAAGCACATGTGCACACACACACGCACGTGTGCACTCACACACACACCTCTCTCTGAATTTTTATACATACATTTAATCTATATAAATTTACTGTAGTTACTTAGTTCTATCATCTTATTTAGTACTTCATAATTTGCTTCTGTAGGCTTTGCTCTTTTTATTCTTGAATTCTATTGTTAATAGTAATTTAATTTTCATTTCCCTCTACTTGTTTAGAAAAATAATTACTCTTGTTCTTAATTTATATTTATCTGTATATAATTTTAATAAACTTGAAAAAAGTTATTATTCTCTTATCTTCCCTGTTAGTCTAACCCAGATTGGTAGTCATATCATTTGAATCAATAAAAACTTATTTTTTTTTCTGTAAATGAGTTCATTTAACAAAGTATTTTACTGAAAACTTAGCTTGTACACTCCAATATTTTTCCATATAGATTTACCCATTTTTTTCTCTTATGGCCTAAATACAATGGAGTAATTCCCCTGTCATTAGAAGTTTGCCATTGGTAAAATTATTTTTGTAGAAAATATGTAATATTTCTGAAAGCTTTAAATTTACTTTTATTTACTGGTCAAAATTTGCAATACCCTGTAATTCAAATCTATTTATATCTATAATTTTAAGAATATCTTAGCTTTTATATTTCATATATTACCAGTGTATCATTTTATTTATTTTCTACTTTAAAATTAACATAGAATAAAATCTGCTGCTTATTGCATGCTTAATATTTCTCAATAATTTCTCTAAGAATTTTAGGTGTTTCCACTAATTTAATTTTACAATAACAGTTTGAAATAGGAATTATTATTATCACCACTTTATACGTAAAGGAACTTGTGTAGATATGCCCAAAGTAACTCAGATAACAGAAGCAGAACTTGGTTCCAGACATATGATCGATCTATCTTGTTTATTTGTATTTTCTTTTTATATTTTTATCTCAGTGCTACATTCTGTGCTTAAGTCCTTCATATTACATTCCATCTTACTCATTGTTTCTTTAGTTACATCTGGATAGCCTTTATGCTGTTGAATTTTCTCTTACATAATACATAATATTTGATTATGTTTCTCACTTCCTGGATTTTAATTGTCTCCTTTTTATAACCATCTATTTTCGATTCATATAATCCTGTTTATTCTTCATTATTACTTGGTCTACTGTTATGAATATAGTTCTTCCTTTGAGAATCTTAAGTATACTTTTTGGTTTTGGAACAACTGTAGTGTATTTAACATGTGATAAAATGCAAACATCTTAAACAAATTGGTTTTGCTTACATATACATAACTCACATGCCCATTTAAGACATAGATTGTTTTTATTACTTCTAAGAATTCCCTTTCCAGTTAATACTCTCTACAAGTGACTATTATCCTAATTTCTGTTACTATAGATTAGTTTTCCCTGGTATTAAGGTCATATAAACTTATAGTATATGTTCCTTTATGTTACTTTCTTTTGATCAAAGTAATATCTTTACTGATGAATATTTTTATTACTGGTTTTTGACTTTATAAATAAAGATGCTATAAATAACTTGTGAAAATATTTTTTTAGACATACAGTTTCATTTCTCTTGGGTATGTACTTAAGAGTGGAAATGCTAAATTAATGATATACATGTGATTATATTAGTAGAAAATATTAAATAGTAAAGTTTTTTTCCAAAGTGATTGTACTCATTTACAGTACCACCTGAAACACAAAGGAGTTTAAAATCTTCTATGTCTATACAAATATAATGTCAATTTTAAAATTACAGCCGCTTCAGTGGATATGTAGTATATTTTATTGTGGTTTTTAATTTGCATTGCCCTCTTTTATGTGCTTGTATTATAAACCATACATTTTTTAGCATATTTACATTTTCTTTCTCCTTCAATGCTTTACTCATATCCACTGTTTTCAGGCTTCGATCATTTGATCATTTCTAATGAGAAGTCAATTGCTTTTTTTGTAGTTCCCTTGAAAGTAATGTGTGTTTTTGTTTGAATGCTTGCTTTTAAGATTTTCTCTTTAAACTTTTGTTTTTAGCAGTTTGACTATCATAAGTCTACAAGATCTTCTTTGTATCTCAGAATTTCTAGGAACTTTGGTTTGTTATCTTTCATCAATTTTGAAAAAATTTCAGCCATTTACTATTCAAATATTTTTCTCTGCATCATTCTCCCTCTCCTCTTATTCTGAAGCATAAATCAAATGAATTTTCAATTATGTTATATTATTTCAGAATTCTTAACCTTGTCCATTTTATTTTATTTTTCTGTTATTTTTTTCTCTAGCTTTTGAATGAATAACCTGCTATGTTCTACAACACACATGATGCCACAGTGAAAGCAAATTTCTATTGAGTCTCACCACAGTTCTATTTTCTATGTATCTCTGTTATTTTGCAGCTCAACTGTAAATGTTAACTTCTAACTGACCTCAGTTCTCCACTTCCCATGTAAACATTAACTCATTACTCTTTCTGATGAACAGTTTACTTTATGCGTTTTCTTTGACTGAAACTTTTCACTGAGATCCTATTGCCCAGTATATCAACTTCTTAGCCTTATGTTGAACATTCTTCAAACTTAGTCCTAATTTTTAATATTCTGGATTACATCCTATTATTTATTTATTAACTCAACACTTATTTTTTTGAGTGCCTACTAAATATCAAGTACTTTGCTAGGCACTAAGGAGGAAATAATAAGCAAAACAGATATAGTCTCTCCTAAAAAATAACATAAACCATGGTGGTTGGACTACACATTAATATAATGAAAAATCACAAAGTGACAAATGTAATTTTAGCAGAAGTTTTATGGTGCAATGGAATAATTTATTAGTAGATTCTGACTGGATTAAGAGGGCTGAAAATTCTCTCAAAAAGTCATAATTCATGATGGGAAATAAAAATGAGCATAAGGTGAACTAAATGAAGAGAGGGAGAAACCGTGCAAAAGGGAAAAAAAGAGCATTTAAAAAATCTCTGTGGCAGGATGTAAGATGAATCACGTAAGAAGCAAAAACAAAACATTGCTGCTTAAAAGAAGAGAATGAAGGGTTCCAATGCTGATATAAAGTTAGATCAGTAGATTGAAAACCAGGTATGCAGTGCTTTGTAGGATTTCACTGAAGGTTTTTAAGTAGAGGGGTGGCATGATCAGAAGTGTATTTAGGCAAAAATATTATTATGGCTGCTATGGAAAATAGATTTGCAAGAAACAAGATTTGCAAGAATGGATATGTGTAGGTGGTGCAGTTAGGAGGCTATTGTAGCTCAAGCTAGAGATGATGATTTTGCATTACAGTAGTTGCTATGGTTATGTAGTTGCTATGGTTATAAAGGGAAATAAATAGACAAGAAATATATAAAATCACATCTTAGTAGTACATTTGATATGATAGGTGGGTTATACAAAATTAAAATTGATTTCTAGGATTTTTGTTTATTTAATTTAATGGAAGGTGAAGTCATTAATTGCAGTAATAAATATTGGGTGGGGAGTCTATATTTGGCTTTGTTTTGGAAATATGAATTTTAAGATGCCTTTGGTTTATCTAAATTGAGATTGTAAAAATACAATTGGAAGTACAGATCCACAGTTCAAAGTGGAGGTCTATGTTGGAGGTATACATTTCGAAGTCACCTAAATATAAGTGGTAAATAAATATGATGAGATCACGTAAGAAGAATATATAGAATGAGGAGATAATGGAACTAAGAAAGACTCTTGAGTTTTGTTAGAGTCCGTCATTAGAGAAATGTCAACCTGAAAATGTAGAGAGAGACAAGCCAAATAGGTTAGAAAAAAACTTAAAAAAAAGTACATTATTCAGAAAACCAAAGGAAAGATATTAATTCTCAAAAGTTATAAAAGTGCTGATCAAATTAGGTGAAAACCAACCTTTTTTTCTATTAAATTTGGTGATGTTAAAGTTATTGTAATCTTATTTAAAGCTATCTCTGTGGAATAACAGTGGTATGTGTCAGATCGGAGGTCGTATGTTTAAAAGAATTAAAAATAACTGGAGAAAATAAGGAGAGCATAAAGAACAGCATAGACATTTTTAAAAACTCTGAAGAAATCCAGTACGAAAATAAACAGTTACATGTTTATATATGCAGTTCATGAAAGCTTTTTAAAAATAAAAGTAGAATTGTATCTACATAATACACACAAAGAATCTACCAATGTATTAACCTCAGCCAACAAATGTGATGGTGAGCATAGAATACATTCAATTGTAGAACTGAGATTAAAACAAATATAGACATTAGAATGAAAATTAAGGATATATATTATTTCAAGGTAAAAACAATGTAACTTATTAAAAATTAAACATTAATAGGAAAAATGGTGGGCAAGATGATAGTTACATTAATGACATTATTTGTAAAGCTCAGTATCCAAAGGACATCATTTTAGATTGATGAATCATATTTAAAAGCACAGGTATATTTCATTGCACAAAAATAAACAATTGGAGAGTTAATAGTTTTAGGGGAGTGCTATAAAATGATTAACATTTTAATATTTATTGTATGCTGACTTAGAGGGGAGGTCAAAGTCTAGGACTTGGAATGCAGAGATTGCTAGAAAGAAAAAAAACAATGTAAGTATTTAGAATAAATAGCAATGAAATGACATTTAGCATATTAAATTGATTTGGTAGTAAAGCAGAGTAAGGAAGAGAAAATTTTGAATGCTTTGCTTGGAAGGTTGATGGAAGAATGTTGATGCTTTCTGAGTTAAGATTTGCATAAGAGAAGAGTTGAAAGAAAAGGTGATTTTTTTTTCTTCTATGTTGACACAGATTTAGCTGGATTGTCACCCTACTGGCTACATCTATTCCCATTGCAGAGTAAGTGAAAGGACTCAACTGAAAGGACAAATTCCAGGGACAGATATTGAACATGTGTCTTTTGTTTACTCATAGAAAGAAACAATGTAGATAAGTCTCCAGAAAATGGAGACAACTACAAGAAATCCAGGACAATGTGGTGCATGGTAGGTGTAAGGAGAATTATCAGATGTCAGGAGGGTGAAGAAAGGGTAAATAGGCAGAACTCAGTTGTGATGATTTTATTTCTGAAAAACCAGGAGAGGGTGGAGCTGTAACGGAGCTTCATTTGCCTTATTAAGAAACATAGATGCTTCCTTTTTTCAACACTAAAATAATATAGTCCAAAAAAATATATCACAACACATCAAGAAATATTTTTAAGCTATGAGAATAAAATTAAGCTAATAATATGTTGTAAAATAAATCTGAAATGATATAAGAAAACATAGCTGAGGAACATAGCAATAAAATAAGGGTTGCTATTAACATCTACTCAAAATAAAGTGTGACATAATATTAAGCATGAATATGTATACATATAATTTTCAATGTCTAACAATAACTAGTTACACGTAACGAAAAGAACAAGGGTATTTTCTGCTTACAGTGTTTTTATTAAATAAGAAAAGTGCATCCAGCTGTGTCTATATGTATTATTGGAACTATTATGAAGATAGGCAAATTTAAAGAAGGCAAGCAGATCTTTTATAAGACTAGGATAAAAGAATTTTGAGAAAAAAAAATAACTTACAGAAGGACAAAAACTACTGGCAAAACAATGAGTAGCTATTCTAAAACAAGAGAAAATAGGCTTACCTTGTAGATAAAGGAATTCAAATTTTGTGTAAGTTAAAACTTGAGAAAGAAAAGAGTTTTGAGATAGTGGTTGCATATGTTTTTGTTTGTTTTTGTTTTGAAAATTATTAAGTCAGATTCATTTGCATTTTTAACAAAGCCCAAATTACTGAAGGCTACACTCTGCATAAAATACTGTCACATTTATTTAGTAAAGGCATTTAAGAATATAAAATACTTCTTATGCCAAGAATGCTGACCAGTTTATCTACATCAGTCTTAAACAAGAGAGCGAATGATCTTTAATTGTTTCAGAAGAATTTGGTTAAGTACAGAGAAGAATTTCCTGCTGGAGAGAGGAATGTTAAGCACAGAAATAAAATCTCTCAGGGACAGATAATAATGAATAAAACACAAGATGCTGTGCAGCTGGATGACCAGTGAGTAGGAGTTTTACTGCTGAGCTTGCCAGCCAAGTGTGCCCAGAGAGTCTGGTTCAAACACCAATCACCATTGGTGTGGAGGGCCTGTGAGAGAACATAGACTTGTGATATTAAGACCACAAAAGAATGGTTTGGGGATTACTTCAAATCTTTCAAGTCTACACTAGACTACCTTGAACCAGTCAAGAGCTAATGCCATTATGTTCACTTTGCATAAATTTCTCTTTAAATCAGACTTCTAGGACAGGTAATGTGGAGTGAAAACTACTCACCATCAACCTCACAGTTACATAAGTGCTAGGTGTTTTTCTAACAACTTTACATGCATTATCTAATTTAATCATTACAAAGGATCTGATAAAGAAAATGAAGAAGGTATTATTTCAATTTTTATTTTACAGATGATATTAAGACTTTAAATAGTAGAACTTTATTCAAATTCTCTACCAGGTAAAAGCAGGTCAGTCTTACTTCAGAGATCATTTTTTCAATCATTATTCTATATACTGATTCAGTTGTAATTTTGAAAATGCAGCAGATTTCAGTAAGTATGGATTAAAGAAGACTAAACTATAAGACTGTTAATTTGTTTACTGACATTGATTTACTTAGAATATTATAAATGTTTAGAAAAATGTAATTTTTCATTAATAAATTATGTTATGCTAATTTCAGATGTTTAAAAACCTTATTAAAATGCATTCATTATTTTCTAGAGTTAAAAGATTAGTCATTCCCCCTTATGCATGAAAAAATGGAATAATCCTCATTTCTGACAACTTTTGAAGAAACTGCTCTGGAGGAAAAACAAATTTCAATCATATATGATTTGCCTTTCAATAACACATTTATGTCCTTTATTTGGCCTCCAGGAAAATATGATTATGTTGGATCACATTTCTTTAGATATATACAAATTAGGCACATTGCACAATGGCTAGGAATTACTTTCCTAATGTTTCACAATAGCTAGAATTAATTGAAATCCTTTAGGGTATATAGGCCAGAAGTGTGTGGTGTTCATGGTATAGTAGAAAATAATTAGATCTGTAGTGAAGAGACACTCCCAATTAAATCTTTATGGGAAAATGATTCTGAAATTAGCTTTAAGGAAATTGAATGGAAGCAGATCACAGGCAAAATGTAATACTCATGCATAGTATTATTAACAAGTATATTTTATATCTGTGCATGGAACTATGTTATTACCCTTAAAGTCAGGATATAATTTGTGTGACTTATTGGAGAAATTTAGGTCTATAGGTGAACTGAAAAGAGCATGAGAAACATTTTTGTCACAATAAATAATGTTTATAGCAACAGCCAATGACTTATTTATGGTCATCAAATTCACATATAAACCTTAATAGGATTAATTATGAATGTAACTATCTTAGAGTTTACATAAGACAGATACAGACTGATTAAAAACTTCATTTTTATTTCAGCTTTATTGAGATGTAGCTCATATACAACATTGTATAATTTTAAGGTGCATAGTATAATGAGTTGACTTACGTTGTGAAATAATTACCACAATAAGTTTACTTAACTCAGAAAAATCTTTATTAGACTTATTGTTTCTAAATCTCTCTGTAATTTATTTAATTAATACTTTGTTTACTAGGCCATGTGAAAAATATATTTTAACATCTTACCTTTTTAAGTTGATTGACAGAATTTATAAAACTGTCTCAAATTCACAGGAAACAGTATAAATTTTAAAATGTCTAAAGTAAGTGTGTGTGTGAATGCCCCAATCTTTATTTTATTGCCTTGTTTAGAAGTTCTAATATAGCTCTTCTTTTCTTTTAAATATCTCCAACATTTAAATGATATAGTTTCAAATTATGAAATGTTTATATAACCCTTGATTTAATTCAAGCATTTTAGATTTGTAAGGGACTTTCCAATTTTATAAATTAGAAAATTTAGATTCAGAGAGGTTACATAACTGGCCAAATTTAGAAAGTCTGTTTGCTAGTTAGTGACACCTTTTAAACTATAATTGAATTCAATACTTCTAATCTTAAATTTCTAGTTTGTACATGGAACTAAATGCTTATAGTGGGTAGCTACTTGCTTGTATTTGTCTATCCTTAGACAAAAGTTAAGGGCACAATGAATATAAACATGTTTTAAAAGTTAAATTAGAAAACATTTATACTGAGGTGCAGCTTTTAATGTTTTTCTGGATCATTATTGACATTCAACTGTCTTGTAGAAAGATTGTGGCCTCCAGGTTTTTGTCATAATTTTCCAATTATAATTTACACAGTGCTTCTAGTGATTGGCAAGAAAGAGACTACAGTGTTATTCATATGCAGAATTCGAGTCTTCCATGAGTATGTTATTATATATAAGAAAAAGTATTTTAAGCAAATTGATTTTCTGTGTAGAGCTTTAGCTTAAAAGGACTTCTCTGTACAAAAATCAAGATCAATAGTTCTAATCAAAGCTAAGTTGAACCATGTCATTTCTTCAATTTTACAATAGTTTTAATGTAAGATAAATAGTAAAGTTGCTTTGGAATCATTCTTGTTGGTTATCCTAATTTCAATAATAATTAGTGCATGTTTCATTACGACACTTGCCATTGACATCGAACCGTAAGTAGAATTTACAGTGAGGGAGGTATATGTCATGCTTGTTAACCAAAGGAAATATTCCTGTCACTCCTTGTCATCTGTTTAATCAAAACACTAGTAAAACAAATCTATTGTAATAATTAAACTCCGAATTTATGGATGTTATGTGAAAAAGTGAAAATAAAGAAATTAATTATTGCTAATAAGCGAAGTTGGTGACAATATTACAATATTCGTGTAGCTTTATGTTAGTGCATTAAATGAATACTAATGATAATATTTTTAATGTAGGAGTTGCAGTATCTCCAAAGAGAAAGGACAATTTAGATGATTATTCTGACAGTACAGGCTTAAAAAAAAATTTGTTCCAATAACAGAAACATTTGAGAAGAGACTGATGCAAATAATTAGCTGGAAAAAGGAAAGGAATGTAACATTTGTTGGGTACCCTCTGTGTGGGAAGCAGCATATATATGATATTCTACATCTTCACCAAACTAATAAAACAAGTATTTTTAGACTCCTACTATGCTGGGAGTAGGATGTATAATGTTGGACAAGAAAGATACAGTCTTTGCCACCGCATAGCTTATAATAACCTTGCCATGGGTGTTTAAGTAGGAGCAATTTAAGATTAAGATAATAAGAACTCTGAGAAGTGAAATAACTGGTGTAAAGTCACACTGTTAGGAAGTGTCATGAGAGGGTCTAAACACAGTTTATTCCATCTTCAAAGTCTGACATATTCCATGCCATACTACCATGAACCAAGTCCAGTGAACAGGGAATATGTGATCAAGTATATAATAATAAACATGCCTACATCTATTAATTTGGCAAACTCCTGGTCTCCTGAATTTCTTTGGGTTAAGAAAAAGCAGTTCATTTTGCAATTCTTGGCAAGTACTTATGTCTGGGCCTGAGTACATTTCACTACATTTCACTGTCACATAAAAGCTTTGTTTAAACTGTAATTTGCACATATTTTTGAAAATTAATTTAACAAAAGTTTCAATAGAAACAAAGATTAATTTGTTGGCCAACACAATCAAGCACTGGTTGTGGTTTTCTTTTTTAAAACAGTTGTTACTAAGACAAAAATTATGATGCATTTTTAGAAGTGAGTAATTCCTAAGTTGATATTAACTGTTTCATAAATCATAGGACAACTGAAAAAATAATGAAAACACTTTAACATGTAGGTGTGTTAAAGTAGGCAAATCTAAGGCTAAAAATTAATCTCAAGCCTTTTACACCTTCTGAAATTAGTTAACTTCACCACTGATCTCATTAGGAAATACATTTTAGTAAGAAATTAAATTTCTGAAATATTTAGTATATTTTTGTCATAAGAAGTTATATAATTATCTCCTTTTCGAAATACTGGTTTGAAAAGATTCAAGCATGTAGGAATACTTAAAATATTTAGTATTTTTTAGTCATAGAATATTGTATAATTAAGTCTCCCTTTTTAAAACTACTTTGAAAAAAATTAAGTATGCAGATTATGTTGAAATTCGGTTTGGGAAATGAGAATTTTAAAGATATTTGAATGGCACTATTTATATCTTGTCCCTGAGCATTTCAAGTACAATGACCAACTTCCTCCCTACAGAATTTGATCCTGATCAGCATATTTGTACAATGTTTATTCACATTTACTATTTACTGGGTATTATTTCAGGTACTTTGGACACATTAGTGAACAAACAGAAAAAAAAATTTATAAGCACTGCCTTCACGATGCTTGCATCCTCCTCTTCTTCACAGATTCTGCAAATTTACTCCTTCCTGATTCCTTTCACTTACTCCCCTTCCAGAAAACATCCTTTACATGCTAATGTTCTCTGAGGCTTTATTAACTTTCTTCTCTCTTACATTATCTTCCTGTGTAACATTCTTTGCTTCAACTATTTTCTATATATTGATGTCGCTCTGAAATCTATGTCTTCCTACCTTTGACTTCTCTCTTGCTTTCTGTTTCCATGTGTCCTGGTGCTTACACAGTATCTCTAGAAATCTCACCCTCACCTCACACATAACATTATCTTTTACTTACCTTCCAAGAAAATCTTTTCTTTGCATAGTGCCCCCTTTTTCTCCATTTTAACTTTATCATTGGCCAAGAAGTCACCCAAAATAAATGTCTATAGTCTAGGTGATTAATTGCTCAGATTTCTAGACTCAGGCAGCCTCTGTTTCTATTTCAACTTTGCCAATAATTAGCTTGGTAATATTGGCAACTGATTTAACCTATTGGAGTCATAATTTGCTTATCTGTAACTTGGGCATTGAAGATGCTGAAAAGATTGACAGAGGTGAGGTTATTAAGGGTTCAGCACCTCGTAAAATATAAACAAAAGTAAGTTTTGGTATTAGTTTCCCTTTATTATCATATTTTATAACCACCATTACCCATTTCAAAATGTGCTTGGCAATGTCCTTGGATATTGCAAAGCAATGGGATGCTTCTCTGGCTTTGAATAGGTCTGAGCACCATGACTTCCAATTGCCCTCCAAAGTTATTTCATTCACTCAGAGTATCTCTGATGTCAGGTTTATTTATTAGAGTTCAGTTTTGAATTTTGACTGAAATGGATTCTACTACTATTGAATACAATTTTACAAGCCAATGATGTTTTCTTAAGGATCTTCCTTTGTTTTTCTATTCAAATCTTTTTTTAAACACTACACTTGTAGAGCTAAACTTTCCACTTGGCACTGAATTTTTTTTTTTGTTTGTTGAATCCTTTAAGTGTGTGCATTTGGCTCAGAACACCCCTAACCTGCAGATGAATACTCCTGAGAAAATTTTGTGAAAGGTAGACATACTGTGAAATGTAAGGAAGGGTGACATTACTGAGTCTTTCTAAAACTGTTTTAATTAGATCAAGTTAGAGCTATGCCATTAATTTAAAGGAGGTTTCTTTCCTCTTTAATACATTATACACATTTGCAAAGCTACTAGTCTCCAACTGCAAAGTACACTCTAAAAAGGGGAAAAAAAACTGCTGATGTGAAGAGTCAGCCAAGAATAATACTTAGCTTTTTGACATATCAGTTTCTAATGAATGTGTTATTTATTTTGTAATATCTGTTCATGCAAAAATAATGTATACAGGACCAAAACTTACATGCTATATTGAACATAAATTCATAGATAGATAAGTTTAATAGTTGAAATGAGTTAAAGGCAATGAGAAACTGATGTCATGGGTATATATATATATTAAGTACAAATTTTAGTCAAAATTCAGATGTGTATAATTAAACTTTATTTTTCTATTACCAAATGTAATTTATAACTTAAGTTCCTATTTCCAACTCACCCAAGTTTCCACTAAATAAACTCAAAAATAATGTTAGTTATTTCTGACTCAGTTTTTTAAAAAAGATGTCCATTCCTCACTTGTCATCAGATTACATTCCAATTAGAAAGTCTAGATATAATTCACATGATTTCGACGGGCATGGATACTGAGAATGCAGGCACCTTTTTGACCACAGTAACCTTTGCCTTGTAGACTCTGCAGAGATGTAAATCATCATGTCAGGTCTTTGATCATTGGTCTCATTTCCTATAGCATCAAATACTAAATCCATAGTTGACCTTGGCCCTAGCTACTATGATCCATGCCACTGACAGTGTCCTCCAGTTACCACAAAGAGACTTTGTTTTGTCTGGCATCTCTCTCTGCTATTTTGGTCTCATCTGGCTAACTAGAATGCCTGGAAAACATTCCAAAATAATACAAATGTTTTTTTCTGGAACTATGAGAGACTTGGGGAATTATCTCAGGTCCTCTTTTCTGAGATACATTCTCTCCTCTTTTCTTTTTTGCTGAGGATTCATGTTAGCACAGGGGCCTTTCTTCTATCCCATCTCTCCTTGGCTTTTTGGCTCAACTGCTCTTATTATTTCTCAGGTGCAGAGAATTAGGTTTATTGCTTCCTAGCCCATAACACATTATCATCAATAGTTCATGCAAAGCATTTCTGTGTGTAACTGATTTTTCACTTTTATCCCAGTCTTACATTCCTATTTCCTTCCCTTAATAGGAGCTCCGTTAAGTATATTTGACAAGTGTCATAAATGCATCTTTCCTGGAAAGATATGTACTGTATTCTTGCATATGTATTTTTAATATATATAAATGACATGCTATAAATTTTATCTTACCTTTATATATATAGTTTTAAACTTTTTTTTTTTATTTTTCAGTTATAGTTGAAATGTAGTATTATATTTGTTGCAGGTGTTCAACACAGTGATTAGACATTTATATAACTTACAAAGTGACCACCCTGATAAATCTAGACCCACCTGACACCATACGGTTATTACAATTATTGACTATATGCCTTATGCTATACTTTACATGCCATGACTATTGTGTAACTACTAATATATACTTCTTAATTCCTTCCCCTTTTTCATCCATCCCCCAACTCGCTTTCCATATGGTAGCCATCAAAATTCTTTCTGTTTTGTTTGTTCATTTATTTTGTTTTTGTTTTTGTTTTTTAGATTTCACATATAAGTGAAATCATATAGCATTTGTTTTTCTCTGAATTATCTCAGCATAATACCTTCCAGGTCCATCCATGTTGTTGCAGATGGTAAGATTTCATTCTTTTTTTATGGCTGAGAAATATTCCATTGTATATATGTACCACTTCTTTATTCATTCATCTGTTGATGGCCTCTTAGGTTGCTTTCATATCTTAGATATTGTAAATAATGCTGCAATGAACATATGGATGCATTTGTCTTTTTGAATTAGAGTTTTAGTTTTTTTTAATTTAAATTCCAGAAGTGGAATTACTGAGTTCTTTCTTTCTTGTTATAGCCTTTGTTTTAAAGTCTATTTTGTCTGGTATAAATATTGCTACCCCAACTTTTTTATTTGTTTGTTTTCATTTTTATGAAATATTTTTTCTATTACTTTATTTTCAGTTTGTGTGTGTCTTTTGACTTGAGATAAATCTCCTGTAGGCAACATATGTAAGGATCATGTTTTCTTATCCATTCAGACACCCTGTCTTTTGATTAAAACATTAAATTTGTACTTAAAGTAATTGTTGATAAATATATGGTTATTGCCATTTTATTTATGCTTCATGCTTTTGATTTTTTTTTTTTTAACAAAAGTTCCTCTAACATTTCTTGTAATACTTTTTGGTGGTGACAAACTCCTTTAGCTTTTTTTTTTTTATCTGAGAAGTTCTTTATCTGTCCTTCAATTCTAAATTAATAGCTTTGCTGAGTAGAGTAATGTTGGTTGTAGGTTCCTGGTTTTCATGATTTAGAATGTTCATTCAGTCCCCCTGGCCTGTAAAGTTTTTGTTGAGAAATCAACTGAGAATCGTATGGGAACTCATTTGTAGGTAACTAACTGCTTTTCTCTTGCTGCTTTTAAGATTCTCTTTGTCTTTAACCTTTGGCACTTTAATTATGATGTGTCTTGGGGCAGGCCTCTTTGGGTTCACCTTGTTTGGGACTGTCTGCTCTTCCCAGACTTGTACATCTATTTCCTTCTCCTGGTTAAGGAAGTTTTCTATGATTATTTCTTCAAAAAGGTTTTTAATTCGTCTCTTTCTCTCTTCTTCTGATACCCCTATGATGCAAATGTTGATGTACTTGATGTTGTCGCAGAGTCCCCTTAAACTATCCTCATTTTTTTAGATTCTTTTTTTTGGTTGATGTTATGATTGGGTATTTTCTGCTAGTTTGTCTTACAAATCACTGATTGGATTCTGTGCTTCACCTAATCTACTGTTGAGTTTCTATAATGTATTCTTCACCTCAGTTACTGTATTCTTCATTTCTGACTGGTTCTTTTTTCTGTTTTCTATATTCATTTTTATGTTCCTTATCTCTTTGTTGAATTTTTTACTGAGATAATTGAGCATGCTTATCACCTGTGTTTTAAACTCTGCTTCTGATAGACTTCTTGTATCCATTTTGTTTAGTTCTTTTTATAGAGTTTTATTCTGTTCTCTCATTTGGGATGTGTTTCTTTGTCCCCTCATTTTATTTTATTTTATTTTTTTTGCTGCCTCCTGTATTTATTTCTATGTATGAGGTAGGCCTCCTAAGTCTCTTGGGTCTTAGTAGAGTGGCCCTATATAGTAGATATTCTGTCAGGTCCTATGACACAGTCTTCCTGGTCTCCTGAGCCAAGTGCTGGAGGTATATCCCTTATATAGATTGTATGTGCCCTCCTGTTGTAGTTAAGTGTCAGTTTTTATTTGCACATCAGTGGGAGGGACTGACTCTCAGGCTAATTGGTAGTAGAAACTGGCCATGCTTTCAGTGGAGGAGCTATTTTGCAGGGGCTGACCGTAGGAGCAGGATTCACTTTAGTAGGGCTCTGGTGCGTGCCTATTCTGCCCTTGGGGTATGTCTTTTGAGGAGGTAGTTAGGGGTTCTCTAGTGTAGTCTAAAACTGGCCTCCAATTGTGTTAGTTCCAGTTTTTAGGAGGGGTTATTGTGTAGGTCAAGGTCAGCCACTGCTTGTGCCCTACCCAGGGCCACTTGGTATGAGATGGTTGCTGCTCATGCTGGTCTTATAGATAACTGGGAGATGCTATGCTGTGAACTGAGTTCAGCTATCACTAGTGCCCTTGAGCCAGAGCTCAGAGTAAATGAGTTTCTCAGTGAGTAAGTCTGTGTGTGGCCCCTTTAAGAGGAGTACCTGGGAATCTAGTAGCCCTCTGTTTTACTCAACCACAATCTCTGCTTGTTTTCACAGGCAAAAGTTACAGACTTTTCTCCCTGGCACTGGAAGCCTAGCCTGGAACCCCTTGCTCCTCATAGGGGGGATCCCTGTAGTCGAGATATCCTCCTGATTTTTAATTGCCACACATGAGTGTGAGACCAGCTTGTTCAGTGTCTCTACTCTTCCTACCAGTCTCACCATGGCTTTTTCAGTATATCCTTGATTATAGAACTTCTGTTTAGCTAAATTTAGAGTGATTCTCACTGATGATTGTTCTGTAGTTCTGTTGTAATTTTGATGTGGTGCACATTTATATACTTTTAACTTTAAGTTTTAATGTATGTCTGTGCTACTGTAAACAGATCTAGTTTCTTTTGTTTCTGTCTACTTAATGTTATAAACCTACCACATTGTATTAGGTTGAACTGTATGAAATTGATACTTTCTTTAGTAAAGAAGGTCAAATATTAGCAGTTTCATATGTTTCTAATTAAATTTACCCATTCCTCTAGAGACAGACAGATAACTAGACTGTAGCCAGTTTCCTAAGAGCACAAGCAATGCATTAATTAGCATAGTTGGGTATCTGGTACATATGCCTAAGAATGAGTCTATTGGATAGTAGTCACTTAACTTCACTAAGGCTTATTTTCCAGAATGGCTATACTACCAGGTGCCTTCTCTGGAAGTTGTAGTATCATCTTGAACATGACCAGCAGCAAGAAGTAAATCCCTATTGCTCTTGGACCTCTCCAAACCCATGTGGTATATTTCCCCTTCTCAGCCAAAAAAGGAAGGTGTTCTGTTCTCTTTTTGTGGGAGGAGGCATGTGGCCTGGCAACAACAACAAAAGAACCTTGGTTAATATTCTCAAGTTATATCTCATTATATGTGCCTTCATTTAGAAGTCTTACAGTTTTAATGTCAAAATTCTAATTTGAATTATTTTACTCAAAAAAGAAAGGCTGTATGTTCAAACCAAGAAATCATAGATACATTTGAAACCAAACGTAAGGGCTCAATGAGTAATGTGACTTTTCCTTTTGTAGTCCTTGTGACTCTGCCTGTCAGCTTAATTCTCTTTTACTGTAGACCATCTTTTTCCACATGGTAGAAAAACACAGTGGTTGATAGTTTCTGAGTTTTATCCCATAAATTTTTTGCCACCTGAGAGAAATTACCTCTGTCATTCAGATTCACTTTGAAATATCCTATGGAAGTTTTCCTGATATTCATGCTCACTCTCATTTCTGGATCACTCAACTTTAATCAAATTAGGTGTATGCTTATGATGAATATGTTAGTTTTGAGGGGGTCATGTGCATGAGAAAAGAAGTTCCAGGAAAGAAGAAAGGCAGGCTATTGGACCACTTAGATGCTGAGGAGGAAGCAGAAGTGTAAGGGGTATGTCATGTGCCCTCACATTACTGAAGAAACACTCACTAGGCTCTTTCTCCTAGAATGACAATTCTGCCAATATGTTATTTTTGATCTACGTTCTTCTTATTTCACCTTACACAACTGTGGAGCTTCTTGGAGAAAGTTTTCTAGAATCTCTCATAATATACAGTGACTAAGTAAAACCAAATTCAGCCAGAATATTTCTTTTAACCTTGATGCTGCCCAAACCATTGTTAAAAAGGAGATCCATGGACACAGTTTATTAACCCTGAGCTTTTTGGAAGAGTTAATACAGTATCTCTGTATGTTAGAAATTGTTTGCTTCAGGATATTAGAGGAATATCAATTTTCTAACCAACAGATGAATTTAAACTGGATAAATTCTATTAATGCTGATATAAGATGTACTAATCCTTAAGACTGATTTGGGAGGGAAGGTGACTAGGATGGTTAAGGCAGGCATCAACCATTAATGATTAAACAGGTTTAGTCTCCACCTATTGTTAATTGCACAGGTGTAGAAAAGAATCGTATATTTTTCTGTATGTCTTCTTTCTCAGGTTCTCTTTTTATGTGGCTTAAAATAACCTCCTGTGGCCAATTGTAGGTTGAAGATAATTAGCCTTCAATTATCACCAGTTACATTTTCACCTGTTCCACTTGCAAATATCCAGAACTTCTAGTTTTCCAATTAGTGTATTCATCCTCCAACAAGCAAGTGTAGGGAAACAGTCTTTCCCTTTGGGAACAAACTCCTTCCCTACTAACCTTTCAAGTTATATTTTAGCTAGTGTAAGAACACCCTTGAGATGATCAACTTATTTTTATTTGCAATATCTGTCTGTAGAATTTCAGATCAAATGTGTGCTCTCAGTGCAGTAGCTGAATCCAGGTAGATATTGAGAATATTATCTCTGGGGAGATCAGAATAGTGAATATTACTTGAGAGAAGAACAGAAGGATTAAAATTCTCTCAAATAGGCAAAACATGATTTGCTATCTATTTTCTATTTTCCCTTTTTGGTTGCATATAAATAACAGTCAAATGCAAAACACTGGGGTGGGAAAAGAATTCTGATTTGGGAAATTTTTTATCTTCTGTCAGAGGACTGAGTATGTCATTCGAGCAAGAGATAGAGAGGACCTTTGGCTCACACTAAGGAAGGTGAATGTGGCATATGCTTGGAAGAAGTAAAAGGAAAAATGAAAAAAATATATATAAATGAAAAATTTCATAGAAAATTTGTTAGCAACAAGCTGGAAAATTTAAAATAAAATGCACTAATTCTTCAAAAGCATATTTTAAAGGAAAGAAGGAATAATTTACTTCACAACCTTTGTCTCATATGGTGTTTGTCATATATACCTGATAGGAAAACTTTAGAGAAAACTTTGAAATGGCTGTTTTGGGAATACAGGCTCATTAGCATGCAAATCATTTATCAAGATGCAAATAATTTAACAGTAATGTAGCCAGAGTCCCCAGAGTAAAAAATTGCCATTTCCATTACTGTATATAACACAAATACCCTTAATATTTTTGTTGACAATTACAATACTTATTTAGTACACTTTTATCTGACTACAAATTTCATTACATTTATTTTTACTTTAAAGCAGGTAAACGAAAGAAGTTATTTCCCCAACTCCCAGATGAAGAAATAGAAGACAAAGGGTCAGACTGATTATAGTATGAGTTTAACACATATAGTGTTCTGGGTTTCTAAGTTACTGATTTGGCTTACTGTTCACCAGCTCACCTTTATGTGAATTCTAGTCAACTTGTCACACTTCATTCTAATTAAAAAAAACAAAAAACAAACAAACAAAAAAACAGTTAATGTGTTATTTGGCCCAGTATCAAAAAATGTAGTTTTAAAATTCAGTATCATAAATAAATAAATCATAAGCATAAAGTATGAAAGTCATTGAGATGTGTGTCTCGAAAAACTTTGGTGCACAAAGAGTTATGTGTGATACTCCTTTTGAAATGGCAGGATTTGAAAGTTACACAAAGAAAATTTAGTGACATAGTTTAATCCTTTGGTTGTCAGCATTTTTATTTCTAAATTAGAGTGAAGAAATATTAAAGAAAGAAGGAAGAAATGGGAAAATGGAAAGAATCAAAAGATGAAAGAAGAGTTAAATAACGTATTTTTAGCTATTTGAATTTCTTATTACGCCCATATAGCCTGTTAATTTCAAATGAGTAATTTGCCTATCTAAGGAAATTAGGAATGAAGGCAATGAGTTAAAATAGAGTTTTGTTATTTGTATTTGAAAAAAAGAGAATTGCAATTAGTAAGCCTGAATATGTCTCTGTTTTCTATGACATTTCTCACATCGGCTATAGGTACTTCTAACACGGGTGAGAGCTGGTTTGCTGTTTATAATCATCCTGTATCATTGGTCACTACTTTGGCTTTCATTGCTTACTTAGTAGTTTCTCACAAAGAAGAAACAAGCCTTTTCTCCTTGCTACACATCATTGGTTTGGCCTCTTGATGTTTTTGCTTCCCAGAAGCCAATGGCTTTGTTGCCTGGCACAATCACTTTAGCCAGTCTTTAAATCTTTAAAGCAGTGATTTCTGGCCATCTTTGAAAATGGTCTAATTTACTTCCCATTACATCATGAAATGCCTTGAAGTTCTCCAAGCAAACAGTGATCTTGACAAGTAGAGATGTTTCTCTATATCTCATACTTCCAAACAAATTGACCTTAGTTCACATTAAGTATACAATATATGACCTGGAACCTTTTTGGGTGAGATAGAATGCTATTTCCTGAATCTATTAAATGTGATTTATTCAGACAACTGAGACATCTTGTCCTTTTGACAGCAGCAAGAATTCAGCTCAAAGAAACAAAGGCCTGGCCTCCAGTTCCTAATCTGGAAAAAGCTCATGATCTGAGAAAGAGATTGGGCAGCAAGCTTAAGTTCCACAAATGAAGATTGAAGGGAACCTTATTTACAATGAATGGAGGGTGAATAGGATCCCTGGGGTTGTACTGTACTGGGGCAATCCACACTCAAATTTAGTTGTGAAGGACAGACACAGGGTTAGTGAGAATTAAAACACCATTAGGAATTCTGGGAGGATAATCTAGGAAGTAAATTAAGAAGAATAAAAAGATCAGAAAGTGAAAGAATAATTTTATAACTGCAAATTCAACCATGAGATAATAAATCTTTGAATATAGGCTCATCAAAATCAAATATTTTTTACATTTATACATTTCTATAACTCTAGTCTCTCCCATGTGTCAGGCTAACAAGAGACATTCACATATGAGGCATTGTGATGAAATTCTAACTGGTGAATTAGCTTAACACAGTAGTATTTTTGTAGTATTGTATTTTGATTTACTATACTAGTTCCTTATCTCCCAGCAGTTGCTTTTACTTTTATGTTGATATGTAACCGTATATGATTATATGTGGGGTAGAATCCATCAAGTACCATGCTCCTATTTGACGATATATACTGTTCATGATACAGAAGAACAAGAAACAGTGTATTTTTACCCCCAGAGATTGAATTGTTTGTTTATAGGGGGACATTCATGAAAGTAGGTCTCCAAATTGATGAGAACTATACTACTAATCATATCTATAATTTATTGCTCGCATATTATATGACAGTTAGTGGCACTTATTATTTTCACCACAACATTTCTAAAAGTTAGAACTGTGGTTCCCAAATAGTGCATCAAGCCAAACTCAGAAAAGCTAAAGGAGAGAATTTTCTAAGGAAGTACAGTGATATCATTTGGTCACTCACTGTACAAATCAGTATCTCAATATAGTTGACAGTTTTGACATTAGATTGCTACAATGACATCATAACTTTCACTGACATATCTTTGCAAAGCTGGATTTTCAGTGGATGCTATAAATGAAAAATAAAACGACACAAAATTCCATGTGGAACAGGAATTGATGGCAGTATCCATCAGTATCAAACTTTCGATTTCAAAGTTTGAGAAGCTGTGGTATAATCATTATATGCTAAGTTGCTAGGATATAAATATGAATTGTTTTTAGACTTAACTAGTTAATAAATGAAATCTGTTAGATTTTTTTTTGGATTAAGTGTACCTTGAATGGAAAATATTTATGTTAGTATGTCATTTAGGAATGCTTTGGCTGTTAGTAACAGACTGAATTTTGGTCACTAAGTGATAAGGGGTTAATTTTTTCTCATATAACTTGAAATCTGGAAATAAGCATTTCAGTGCTATTGCAGCAGTTCGATAAGGTAATAAGTGCTCTCTCTTTCTGTTCTATTTTGCTCCCATCCTTAGCATGCTGTCATACGATCTCATGGTCAAAATATGTCTGCTTGCCCAGGTATTATGTCCTTTTTCAGGGCTAGAATAAAGGGGAACAGGGCTGGCCAGTGACATCTCCCTCTAGGATAAAAAAAAAAAAATCAAATCTTTCCCATGGGCTGCTAAGCAGATTTCTATTAATATCTTATTGACCACATCTGTTTGCATACCCACCCCTTTCTGCAAAGGTGTCTGGAAAAGAAAGTGTTTAACATTTCTAGCATCCTACAGGGAAGACAGGTGAGCAGATTGGAAAAAATGTTTACTTACTTAGCAACAGTGTCTGACTCATTTAAGTATTGTCATCTCCAGGGTTATTTTAGTGAAAGGGATTAATCTTACTAAATGGTCGATCTTGGATTAAGTTCAAATTTCCCTGTTTCCTAAGTGCATGCTTTTACAATTATGGTTAAATACCACATTTACTTCTTTTTTTAAATTTCTCTTCCATATTAGCTTGCTCTGCCTAAAATTCATACTTAAGTTATTGGGACACTAAAGAGTTCCATGGGGATGAAGAAAGAAAAAATGAAGCATGCAGTATTAGATAAGAGCATAAGAGCTTTGAAAGGCAAACATAAGGATTTTGGTTTTATATAACAGGAAAGAGCAAGAGGTGATGTTTCCTTAAGTGAAGACTGGTGTGAAAAATCAGTGTACAAGGAAAGTCAGACTGGAAACAGTTTGAGCATTGTTTTATATATATGGACATCACAGCACTGAAGCTATCGCTTGGCATACCCACTATGTCGGGATTCCTCAAATACTTTGTTCTTCTGCTAGCAGAAATGTGAGACTAATATGATGAATTTTTGTTTCCTTTACTCTGTTATTAGGACATAAAACATTTTTTAAAATGTCTTTTATGAATTAAAACTGTAATAATATATTTCAGGGCTTTGGGATTTTCTTATAGGTACCTTTTAGCTGGTTGCTCACAAGCAAAGAGCTGATATGAAAATGGAAAATGGTTCTGTTCAGAGTCTTCTCTTAAGAATCTGTGGTTTATTGTTTTCAAGAAATGAGGGAGAAGAGAAACAGTTGAGATCTGTTAAAAACAAAAACATTTTCGTTACCAACTTTTGAGCAATGTTTCATTCCAAATATAGTGACATTAGACTTGCCTCAAGTGTAGGATGTGGAATTGCACTTGTTCAAGTATTTCATTTGGCAGGAGCACAGAAGAGAATATAATTTGCCAAGAATGCTTCACTCTGTCTCCCTTAGTAAATGGAGAATTTATTATCAGTAAGAAGGTATATAAGAGATCTGTTCACTTGGTTATTATCATTAGGGGGAGTCTGCCCCAATTTTTATTATATATTCTTTTTTCTCAAGGATTTAAATTTCATTATAAAAATTGAATAGACTATAAAAATTAGAAAAACATGTTTTGTTTTATATATCTGTAACTTGAAAAGGACTGCATTTTTATAGTGAGGAATATAGGGTCTTGAGGCTTAGAATTCTTTAAGCTTTGAGGAAACATGTTCAGACAACAAGTGTTAATTTGACAATATATGTTTCCTATGTAGAGGAGAAACCCATTATTGTTAAATCTTTGGCTTGATTAGTACATTATTTTCTATTAAATGTTTTTCATGACTTTAGGGTTCACTACATTGTAATTGGTCAATTGATTGCACTTATAAAATTCATAAATAAGATATGCTACATTTATGAAACATACATTAAAGACAATAACATTTTTAAATGCAAAACGTAATGATTTTACACAGCTTTGCAGCTTTGGAAAATGAAAACTTATTACTTTCAAATTTATAGTTAGTGACATGTTAGGTCACGGCATAATATGTCCCAGCAGCACCTTGCAAAAATAGTTAATTACTCTTTTGTTTATACAAACGCTCTCTATATAAGCCTTGACAAAGAGAGAAGGATACATGGATAAAGGTGTTACTTTTCTAAGAGACACAGCAATGCATATTCAAAATGGGCCATTTTGATGAGTGACAGCAGGTGACATATAGATTCATACTTTAAGAATTGAAGACAAGAATTAAAATAACGTTTACCATAATATTATTTTAAAATTCATTAGCTGTTTCAGAAAGGATACTAGATGTGAATGATTCTACACATTGACAAAATCTTGTAACTTATTCAGTTAAAATTTTTGTGTACTTACTTAGAGCCAAATATTGTGCAACTTACTGATAGACCATGATGGAACAGGTTGATACAATAACAACCATGGACTTTGAATATAGTAAAGGGAATAAAATGTGAAAAATATAACAAGAGGATGCATGGAAAGGTCAGGGAACATAAAAAGAAATAGTAAAGTCGTTTACAGAGAATTGTGGGTCAGTGAAATTTTTGAGGACAAAGATATAAGCCTGAATCAGGAGTTAGCCAACTGGTGTGTGCGTGTGTGCGTGCGTGCGTGCGTGCGTGCGTGTGTGCGTGCGTGTGTGTGTGTGTGTGTGTGTTAGGAGGACATGAGTAGGAGAGGGTAGAAAAGAGATGCATGATGAGTCATGAACACTCTGAGATTGACCATTGGACAGAGAATATTAGTTGGCTTTTGAGGTAATCCATGTTAGAGATGGATAGAACCTGATGTATGGTAATACATAGAAAATGTAGTCTAATAAATTAGATTTAAAAAACAAGAGGAAGCCATATGAAACTCTACTTTGCTCAGGTGAGTGGAGCCCATCATTAAGACTAAAGACAAAAGAACATCAAGTTGAAGTGACTTAGATGGTATGTTCAATTTTATGTTTTTTTTTTTTTTTTATTCACAAGCATAGATGATGTCTAAATAGGAGGATGTTTGCAGTAGACTATATGTTTCTGAAGCTCAGAAGAGATGTTTGAGCTAGATGTACACATTTGCAAGTTATGAACATATAGACCAGCTAGTTTTTGAAGATGGCATTCATACAGATGGGATATTTCAGAGAGACTGTAGATTAAGAAAAAAATAAGACATAGGGCGTGACTTGGATAAACAAGGACATTTGAAAGATCTAGTAAAGATGAAGTGAAACTTAGGTGAACAAGTTGTAATAGCTACACAGGTAATTTTTTAAAAACGTCAGTTATTACAGAGTTTGACAACATTATTCTACAAAAGATCAGATGGTAAATATTTTTAACTTTGAGAGTCAAAAGTCTTTTCCAACTACTTAATTCTGCCAAAGACTCTAAAAGAAGAGACAATGCATAAGCAAATGAGAATCACTGTGTTCCAATAAAACTTTACTTACAAAAGCAAGCGATGTAGTACATTTGGTTTTGTGGGCTATAGTTTGCCAACAACTGAAATACAGTATCAGGAAGACAAAAATAAGAGGTTATTTGAACAATGAGGGAGTAGTCAATGCTATCAAAAGGTGCTGAGAAATGAAGTAGGATGAGAACGAAGAAGTGTCCATAAAATTTATCATAAATCACTCAATGGTGATTCTGGTGAGAGCATACTTACTATGGACTTTTGAGAATGTTGCAGTATCTGGAGGAGGGAATGAGAGTTGAGGAAGAGGAGGCAGCATGTGGATAAGAACTATATAAAATCATTTACAGGAGAGAAGTAAAATTATAGCTGGGAAAACTTGAGATAAAGGCAGATTGTTATTTGTTTGTTTTTAAGCTGAAAAAGTCCTCAATATATTTAAATGTCAAAGGGTAGAAGCCAATAGAATGGGAGAAGGGATTCAGTTTTCTGAGAAGGCAGAAAGGGCTGGTATCTGGAACAGATATAGAGAGTTTATATTTTAATGCAAGGAAAGATATGTTTTCATTTGTAATAGGAAGGTTGAAAGTTTGGTGATGAGATGTAGAAAGTGTTTCCTATTATTGAATTCTATGGAATAGGAATTTATTCATCTTTCAGAAAAGTGCTGAGATGATGGGTACAAATATTTGAGGACAGTGGAGAAGATCGAAGTTGTAGTTAAGCAAATATAAAAAGGCCTGCAAGAGGCTGGAGACAATTTAATTAGAATGGTACGTATCAGCAGGATTGTGTGATTCCAGTCTTCCTATCCCCCAAACCGCAATCCTCAGCATTCCAGGTACAGGGAAGGTTTTCTCCAGGAAGATATGAAAAAAAATTCTAAGGTGGGAGGAAAGGAATGAAATAATTTTGGAAAGGAATTTAAAAGATGTTGAAGAGGTGTACCTCATGTTGTACCTTATTATGTTGAAGTGTACCTCTAATAATTCAAAATAATTACATACAATGTCAAAACCAGTCAAATTCTCTCAGATCTTTATTCAGAGCATTGATGCTGTCTGCAATGGCTTTTCAAGCTCATTCTTCACCAGTACTGTCCAGTTAATGGTGGTGCACACAATAGTTCATCAATTATACCATGATAAGTGAAAATGTACCCTCATTAGAATTTCTGTACCCTTACAGGACTATTGGTAGCCCTGATAAAGAAAGAGACAAAGAGGAAAGTCACATAAGAGGTTATAGAAGAATATGCAGAACACATTAGAATTTGCTTGTCACTACCTGTGAGAATGATACAAAGCAATCGTTTATACTTGTGAAAGAGATAACACACAAACTACATAGTTATGAAAAAAGCATGTGTCACAAATGTGTTTTGTGAGGTACTTGAGGGACTTTGGTCATTGCTAGACAAAACATAAAAAAATCATTGTTTAACATTTCAGAAAATTAAGCAATTTAGGTAAAAACATAGAAGGACATAAATGTTAATAATATCTAAGACTATTTTGAAGAAAATAATATTAGAGCCATTTGCTAAATTCCTACTAAAAAATCTACTTGAATTAATCCCTTTCTTTATGTCAGTAACACAGCCCTTTGACTTATTTTAATTTACAATATTATACTGGCTTTTTGACTGTTTTAATGCCCCATTCTATAATCATTTGGTTCGTAAGCACTGAAAGAATAGCACAGGATTGAGAATGTCACTCCAAAGTGTTTAAAAGTCATTAAAATTTGTGGCCTTTCAGATTAAGAATAAAATTATACTGAATTATATCTCCCTCTCAAATCATACAAACAAGGAATTTGTCATATATATATATATTCAATCCATATTTATATATTCAATTAATATATATATATTTTTCAAATTTTAAGAATGATTTTCCTCTGGCCAGGAAAGGATTATGCTCTTATTGAGTCCTTAGTTCACCTGAGCTCACTTTTTTTTTCTTCTTATTTTCATTTTCCCTCCATTTTAAAATTTAAGATACAATGGATTAGGTTAGTGGAAATGATCTTACAATAGTTAACCAAATCCTTTTAAAAAGAGTAAATATGAACCCGGAACATTGAAATATGTACCATGGGTTTCTAGGAACAGTATCTTTTCTATCAAACATTTCATTTTTGAAACAGTGAGTGTCAAAGGGGGCTTCAATAATCCTGGCCATTTCTACATATATGATTGATATGGTGACTCAGTTCAGATTGTGAGAAAAATAATTTACTGTCTGACAAAATGTTGAGCTCTATATTTATATTTCCTCAATATGAAAAGCAGTCATAGCACATAGGACTTTAGTTTCTAGTTTTCACATGAAAATATTTTCAATTACTAATTATTTGTGGTAACATATAATCTTCTTTTAAGAACAAAGTTTAATTGCTTTTTTTTGTACAACTTCATCACCTAGATGTTATTTAAAATACAGACTTGTGTGTTAATTTGGGATATATTTTTTTATTTATTTAAGGGACAATTGCAACTCGATGTTAACAGTTTACTTTTTTCAATAAACCCTAAAAGCATACTTATTTTGAATGATTGCATGAGAAAAGCACATTAATGTTGAAAGTAATAATTAAAATGCCTGTAGTCTATCTACAAACACAGCTTCATTATAAATAAAAACAAACAAGTGCAACATAAAAAAACATTTATTCCTTTTTAATGGACTTTTTAGTTAGTTTCTCAAATTGTTGATGAACGTAATAAAATTAAATTAAATTAAAAGAAATGTCAAGAAGAAAACACATTTAAAAATTAACAAAGCCCACAATAAATTTGCAATTACACATCCATTAAAGGTTTTAAAGGAGGTTATTCTCGGCAAAAAAAGAAAAAATTGACACTATTGGAACTTTAGCAGGAACAATTATTATCATTGCAAATTACTTAAACTATTAAACTGAGGATAATTTAGAAATATCATTAGAAGTCAAATTACTGAAAAAACTTGTTTTCTTTCCCCCTTTGTTTAATTTAAACTTAATGTCTGCTTATTCTCACACAAACAGAAAATGCTGATAAATAATTCCAGAGCATGCCTAAACATCTCCCTTCACAGCCAGCTTCTAATTTGATCTCTGGAGACCCTTCTCGGTAGCTGAATAAAATATTTTCATTTATTCTAGGAGAGCCTCTACCACCATACGTTTCTAATCTCGAGCTGCTTGGTAATGCCTCTAGATGAGGTCCTCAGCAAATCATTAAACTTGTTCAATAACAACGTGACAAAACACAGGAGATTTGCCGTTAGTGAAACAAAGAAGTTTTTCAAATGGGGAAAAAAACTTTAATAAGCCAACTTGAGTTTCTAGGGAGAGTTTGAGAAATTACTTAACGTTTTAAACTTTCTGGCAGTCACCATACAAGGAGACTTCAGACTCACAGTGACAGAATGTTTTGCAAGGGCCATACTTTCAAATTGCAGAAACCCAGCCTGGGAGATTTCTTCTCTGATAGAATGCATGTCTGCCTGGGTTCCCACTCTGGGTAGCGTACACAGCCTGAGAGCATGCATAGGGCCTCAGCTCTGCAAATATATGAAATACTAAGTTACTAATTTGTTTGTTTTTAATAAAAATAAATGTTATGATGATCAGATAATGGAAATTATCAAAATTGTTTCCATCCATCAAGATGCAATTTGATGAAATGCAATGAAAGATTTGTTAAAAATAATTTTTCTTTCTAGGCTAGGAATTCATGATAAGCACTGATAATTTATGTCAGGTAAGACATTAGCAATTAAGAAATGCTAGTAGAATGAAACAACTTTTTAATGAATTAAAGGATCAGATTCTATACAAGAATAGAGATGAAATCCGACTGCCTGGGCAGGATCAAATGCTAGGGAAGTTTAACGGTTTTAAATCTCAGGAGCAAGGAGGAGAAGTGATTCATGTCTATTGACAGTTCATCAGTCTTGTTGTGTTGTTAGATTACTGTAATTCTGATTGTAAAAAGTTTACTGAGTCCGTTGTTCAGTGTCAAAATTTTCTTGTACATAAAGAAGTAATAATAAATAAAAGTGTACAGATAGAAACAGAGACAGTGTTTTCTATAAACCTTTAATTTTCCAACCGAAGTTCCAGGGTTATAAATTTTCCTTGAGAACAATTCAAATGATGGCAAAAAAAAAAAAAAAAAAGTTTTAGTTGATCTTTGATTACCACATGATTTCCTCTGCTACCAGAAAGCTCTGTGCTCTTGAATTAATTATATGTTTTTTTCCTTCAGATCTTACCACCAGCTTAACCTTCAGTGTCTGTTCTCAGTCCTTCCTCCTACCAACTATTTCACTTTTCTTTTTCATATGGAACAGAATTTTCTGAAATCTTAATGTGTATTAGAGGCAATGAGGAGTACAGAAGGAAAACTTCAATGGCTAATTCCCATCACTATTGCAATACTTACTTTAGGAAGCCAAGAGTAGCTAACATAGCTCTGTTCTCTGTATGTACTTTTGCTTACTTGGCAATGCAGCATTTAGAGCCATTGTTAGAACTAAAAAAAAGTTGCATGTACTGTGTCCAAAACAGCACATATTTAGACTAAAAATGAATCATGTGAGAAGAAATGGAGAATTTACACATTCCTTTGAACAAAACTCAATTTATCATAGACTTTTTTTTTTTTTTTTACTCTTATCATGGTCACTATACAGTATAGAAATTAGAAAAAAAATGCTCCAGAAAAATCTTACTAGTATATACATATAATGTGTGTATATATGTGCTCTGTTGTGTGTATCTGCTAATTAATGTCAATAGTGGTAAATATTTTCTAATGCAAAAGGACTATAATTCCACATCCCTTTAGGGCCCAGAAAAGATGCAAATATTGTGCTAATTAGTACTTGAATTACAAAACATTATCCTCTTTATAGTTATTTTTCGGGGGTTCAGTGCCAAACCAGAAAAAATGCTGTTTCATTCACATTATATAATTGTTTTCTTTCTTCTGCTGGTTGAGATGTTTTTATGTATTTTAAATTAAAAAATACATCTTGAGGAATCATTTTTAGGAACAGAAATTCATTAAAAAAAAGTCTGTACTGAAATAAGAGGAGGTGTGGACTTCTTTGTGGTTTTGATTCATAAAAAAATGGGAGCAAACACCCTGGGGGCTCATAATCATGGCCAAGTAGGTTAGGGATCAGAGATGTCAGTTTAGGAGTCACCTTTATCTGAATTTAGTCACAAATCTACCAACTACTTATAGCTGTGTGACCTTGGGAAATTGCTTAATCTCCCTTTACCTCAGTTTCCTCATCTGAAAATGGTGAGTTGTACCTGTTCTAGGTTGTTGTATGAATTGAGGAAACATTGAAAAATACATTTAGAGTACCTAAAACATTGTAAGCATGAAATCATGATTATTTTTATTATTTATTGTTATTATTACATGAAGATTATGGTGCAATTAGATAAACTGTATTTATGATTGGTTAATTTATGTTTCACATAGTGTCATGAAATATTTTTTCATTGACCTACCAAACTGTTCCAAGAATATATCATCTATATTAATTGTTTTCCCACTTCTTCGAGTACTAGCCTTTTTAGTATATGTAGACTTTTGAAGCTGATAAATGGAGTAAAGCTTAAGTTTTTGGAGTGTCTGCACTGAAATCAGACTGAGGTAAATCTGCATTCCAGGCCCACTATTTACCCAGCACCATAACACAGTGGTTAAGCACATGGACTCTGACTCTACCACTTGCTCAGAATATCTCTGTAAACGGGATAATACTAGGATAATACTTAGCTCATAACCCTGCTATAAGGGTTAACTTATTCTGTATTTGCAAAGAGCTTAGAACAGTGTCTAGTGCACAGCAGTGTTATGTGTTTGTTTAAACGAAGTCTCTACCAGTATGACCTTGAGCCCCTGTGAGTCTCACTTTTCTTTCTTGTAAGATCAAAATAATAATTCCTCCCTCATAGGGTTATGGGGAGGATTATATGAAATAATACACATACAATGCTTGACATATAGTGAATGTGCACAAAAAAGGTATCATTATTATCAGTTCTAATGCTCTATCATCACTTTTTCCATTATTTTTTCACCACTCTTCAAGACAAATCCTGGGAAAAGTCTCCTAAAATATTTTTCTGTGAAATCTTTTTTAATTTCAAGAAACACCTTCTTTTTTCTTTCTGATGGAGTATCTATCCTTGCAGTGACTATTTTTTATATTCTCCTCTGTACCATTTTTCTTTTATTAATTTTAGTGAGAGAACTCTGAATATATCTCTATTAGGCTTTGGATAATCAAAATTGTTTTTAAACATTTCCCTATTTCTGTAAAATATTAGCAAGTTTTAGAAAAATAATAAGCATTTATAGCGTAGGACGTATCAAAGACTTTATTTTGCTAATGTTCATTGTGACCCTTTTAGCTCTGTTGAGTGCAATGTTTCCCCACTGTACATCACATGAACCTAATGGTCCATGAAACAGAGTCTGGTAAAAAGCATTAAAAATTATATAATTTTATATGTGTATATGTGTGTGTGTGTATAACCATTTCCTTTCGGATGAAGTTCTAGTAAGAAATAGGCTCTAATAAAATTAAGGTTGAGTAAAAAATAGTAATACATTTTATTCACTTTTTAATATTTGATTGTTTTCCAAATATTATCTTTATGTTAATTTTTTCTTTGAAATTCAGAAAAATTGAGTAAATTATTTAAAGTCAATTAAATTTGTAATACTGAAATTTGAGGCCGTGTCTTTCTGGATCCTACATCTCATAGGTTCTCACTATGTCTGAGATTTGTAGCTGTTCTGATACATTTATCTCCAGCAATTTAGGAGGATCATTCTATAAGTGATAGTGACAAGTCCATGTAGGACAAAATTATATGGTTATACATAAAAACAAGTCATAGGTTGCAGGTGGCAAGGGAGACTTGGACAGAGCAATTATATTAGGAGAAGTTCTCTTACCTGTGAAAATAATGATATCAGAGAGAGATTTTGTTTATTTTCCAAATTTGTTACCTACATTAAAGAATTTTTCACCTATTTTCCATTGAAGAAACAGAGATTCTTCTGATTCAAATGTCTGTCTGGGGATGTTGGTATAATTTTAACTTGAGATCTTAGTATGGAGGAGAAAAAACATTTTTCCAACCTTGGACCAGAGTACTTTATAATTTTACTGCAAAAAAAAAAGGTAAATAGATATATAAATAAATGAGACAAAGCACTCTTTTAATGTATATATTTATTGGCTAATTTATATTTGCTCACATTAGCATTTTATCTTTCAAATGGTAATTTTAGCATTTTTGCAATTTTTCAACTAATTTTTTAATGTAAAAATATGGTGTCCGGAGTCCCTGGTAACTGCTATGATAGTTATGTACATGGCCATCAGTGTTCAGCAAGAAGTCAGCAACTCCATCTAAATATAACTGGAATAAAAGCTCTTTGAGCCATCTTCATTATCTCACCTGCTGGATTAGTCAATACTCTCCAATAGCTCCTTAAATCAAACTAACTCATGCTCATAGAAACTGTGGTGGGCACAAATGTAAAATGACCCCCTAAGAGTCTGACCTCCTGGTATACATATCCCTTCTCTATGGGTGGGACTATGACTATGATGGATTTCACTTGAGTGACTAGATTTTGATATATAAAACATTGAAGTGATTTTGCAGATATAATTGAGGTCTCAAATCAGTTGACTTTTAGTTAATCAAATGAAGATTATCCTGGGTGGGTTTAACCTAATCAGGTGAGCTCTTAAAAGGAACTGGACTTTCTGAAGAGAGAATTTTAAAGCATGAGAGATTCTCCAGCTGTCTCTGAAGAAGCAAAGAACCACGTTTTGAACTGCCTATGGAAGCAGACAGGTGACAGGTACTGCATATGGCCTCTAGTTTTGAGATCAGTGTCTGGCTGACAACCAGCAAGAAAATAATGACCTCAGTCATATGGCCACAAGAAAATGAGTTTTGCCAGCACTCAATGCTTAGAATCGAATCTTTCCCTTGTGGAACCTTGAGACTATAGTTGGCAAATGTCTCGATTTTGTCTTTGTGAGACCTTGAGCAGAGGATTCAGATTCCTGACTCACAAAACCTGTGAGATAGGAAGTATATGCTGTTTTATTCTACTAAATTTGTGATAATTTGTTACATAGCAATAGAAAGCAAAATAACCACCAAACAGTAGTGATGAGACTACATGCTAGTAAATCCACGTACTCTGCTCCCTTTGATTGAACTACATGAGTGAGAAAGATCAGTTACATTGGTCTCCAAAGTCTTGCATGATTTTTTTTTTATTTTGTATGTAAATCAATAAAATGCAAAAGTATGAATTAGAGAAGTTGATTTTTGAATAATTGACTTTAGGTGAAAACTGTATTTGGTAGGTTAAAAAAACAATTTGTAAAAAAAAGAAAAAGAACTTATGTCAAGTTAGTTATAGGGAAATCAGCTATAAACATTAGGATATGAGTAAATCCCCAAAATCTTGAAAGAATCTGTAATGAGATTGGTTTTCATATACTTTGAAGTCCTCTTTGCATTTGAAAGAGGTTTAAGATATATATATATATTAATATCTAGATATATAATTATATAAAAATATATTTATGTATCCCAAGTTTAATCAATTTTATTTTGATTAGCTATATGACTATAAGGGAGTTTCCAGAAATACAGGTAAGACAGTTGTTTTGCATTTGAAACTTTGTTTTAGTTCCAATATATGCTCAGCCTCCAGAACTGGGCTATCAATGTTAAGTATAGCCATACAGTGATGAATTGTGTAGCACTGTTATGTTATTTTATGTACTGGAATAAGTCACATATAAAATAATATTACTCATTGTTTTTGCATTTAGTTATACTGTTATTTGCATATATCACAATAACCTCTTAATTTTACCAAAAGGACTATAAAATATGAGAATTTCACCAGTCATGTTCAGTATGTATAAGAAAAAAACATATCTCTATCTTCTCTCTCTCTCTCTCACTATATATATAGTGATATATATATGTCTATCTACCTATCATCATCTAATCTATAGATCCATCTGTGTATATGTTCACCTATATAGAGAGATAAATATGATCACTCCACTCAAAAGAACAACTTTGAATGATGACTGAATCCTATGTAAAACAACACAAATACATATACATATGAGTTCCTCATTGTGTTTAGATTCATGTGTCTACTCTGAATTTGAGAATTTCTTCAAGTTCTAGCTGCAACCTAAATGGAAGGACAAAATAAAACTGACAGTCAGCAGTAATTCTTAGAACTGTATATATCATTTATAATGAGTGAAGCACTTTATACTACAGTAATTCTCAAAGTGAGTTCAGCAGTACCTGATCACCTGGGAACTTGTTAGAAATGCAAATTCTTGGACCCCAATTTCTATCTAGTGAATCAAAATCTCCAAGGGCGAGGCCTTGAAATCTGCACTGTAACAACTCTGCAGGTGATTCTGAGGCACCCTGAAGCTTGAGAACAACTGTATTAAACAACTCTAAAAATTACTCTGTAGGTTCATTATTATTATTCACTCTAATTTACAGATGAGGACATGAAACAGTGATATGCAGATGAAACTGTTAGGGTCCAATCAGGAAGCTAAGAATCTTTCAATGTACTTTAAAATGGGAAATTTTAATATAGAAAATTGATTACATAAGTAATGGGGAAATTAGAAGCTATCCCTGACTCTAGAGGTACACAGAGAAATCTGTCTGGATCTGTGGCCACCTTTACAACGTAAGACTACAGTAAGTCTGCCCTGTGGTTGGCCAATGAGTGAGTGGCTGTCCAAATAAGACCTTGAGGAATAGAATCTGCCCAATACTCCACATGAAACAGTGAGGAATGCAGAAGAATACCACACTCTTTCTTTTCGTTCTGTCCTCTAGACTTCTAAAGTTCCTCCCACTGGCTGCATTTACACAGAAGCCAGGAGCTAGAGAAGCCTGGGAAATGTAGTTCCCTGTAATAGAAAGGTGGAATAAGAGCAGAGCAGGGAATAAATCTGAGGGCCAACAGACAAATGGATTACACAAATTGTTATTTAATTCAGTTTTCCAAAGTTAGTAGATGACAGAGCTGGGACTTGAAGTGGAGAGATTATTCACCAGATTCTGACTCTCCTCCATGCTACAGTGAAAACAGAAACTCTTACCAATTCAGCAGTAACTAAAAATATTCCAGAAGAATTCATGAAAATAACATATTACACAGTTCAATTGTTGAAATCTGGCTGACATCTAGAAATACATAATTAATACTTTATACTAGCTAAAGCTTGAATTTTAGATTTTCTTGAAGTTTGGTCCAGTCATCCAGGACTGTTTACAAAGAGAGGTTAGATGCAAATCCCAAGGAGGGCATAATTTAAACAGAAAATAATCAGATCCTAAGACTGGATAGGACGTGATGATAATCGATGGCCTAGTCACTAAGATTTCTATTTCCTAAACTTTGAATGATTCAATGTCTGTAGAAATATTTATGAGTGTTAATTCTGATGAATATATGTTGTACTGTAGCATACCTTTTAATTGTTGAGCTAACTGGTCTTGCTCTTCCTGAATTACTTTGTAAGAGTAATTATCTGAGACCATGTTGGAGCAGTTTACTCTTGCAAGAGAATTGTTTTTGTCTACCACTTAAAATAAACCTCGCTTGTTGAGCTCTTGCTTTATGCATTCCTCTTGCTCTCTTTCAATTTAGAGAGAACTCTCAGAGGTAAACCACAGGAAGACTTACACATGAAAATTCCCTGAGGTCAAAGCTAGGAGCTGTGCCAAGTTGGAGACTCTAAGCATATGACAGCTCTTTGGGAGTTAGTTTTCACATTGCCTGCCAAATGGGAATTTGAGATAAGCGAGGCGAACATTAGGCTTCTTGCAACTTTACTTGTGAAGGTGAAAAATGAAGACACTTCTAATTAGTAAAAAATGGTTTGTCACAACAGTTTGAATTCCAAATCCTGTGGTTGGTAAAGCATACATATGGAAGTATAGTTAAGTTCACTTGCCAAAATTTACAATCCATTTCCTTTCTGCAATATTTAAATCCATATGGGTATTAGAGAGATCCAATTATTGTCAAAGTGCCTTCCATATTTATAGGAAGAGATAGTTAAGCTTCAGCACCTTTTTAAGATGTGTTCAAGTTTAGTTTTAAAATCCATCATCTTCTTATTTAAGGCAGAATACTAATAGGTGACTGCCTCAAAGTATTTTTTGCTCTTAAAATATGATAAAAATTACATGGTAAAGTATCTTAAAGACTTAAAAATAAAGTTTTAGGTGCTTAAGAGGAAGCAAATTGTAACATCTTTAAATGCTGGTAATATGTTGACTAAAAGAAAATAACCCAAAGAAATAGGAGTTTGCCTTTATGTTTCTGTTATAATAAACACGTGGATTTTTTAAGTAAGAATATAGCAGCAATAATTAAATTTATGAGTGTCTATAGGTTAAAATTTAAAATATAAAGTATTAACGTATATTACTATGATATACATATAAAGTATGAGATGAACAGTAGTAACATTTTTGGAAAACACGTATTAACATGCATTAATTTCTTTACGGTTTTTTGGTGGCATATATTTTTTAAGTTTGGACTGTTTCATTACCCACTACAACTTTTAATACTACATATTATTTTCAAAAAGGCAAGAAACCTCACAATAAGTAGATATTACTGCAATAATTTATATCATTCTGCATGCATATTAGTAAACATAATGAATAAACATATCTTTATCATTGCTTTTTAAATATTTCAATCATAAGAATTTACTGAAACCTATAATTTATAAGCAAAAGAGAATATTTAGTGGTTTATAGGTTTAAAAATTCAATTAGAATTTTAAGTTTAAATTGTTACATTTGTAGATTTGTATTTTCTTAATACAACTCAATTGCTAATGAATAATTAACTATAAAGGAAGATATAGACAGTTATAACTTTATGATTTTATTTGTTAAAATCTCATTGATTACTTTTGGTATACCACAGTGAACATTAACTGTTATTTTCATCTATATAGTTAAATTTGAGATAGAGTATATAAAACAACCCTTAATAATCATTAAACTTTATTAATTATGTCTTCTAGATTAACGGAAATCATACTCTTGTGAGCCAGTTCAGAGTTTTAGGAACTCATTGCGTTATTTGAAGTACATATTGAATTATCAAATGGTAAACTCATATTTGATAATTAAAGAAAAAATAGGTGTGCCTATGTCATGGATACATTTCCTTAGAAATCAAATTCTGATATTAATATTAATGTACAGGGGATTAGGATATCTCTTGTGGTCCCCGTTTATGGAAGGCAACGGTAGGAAGTAAAGGGTTTTTATGAGTTTGATTAAATTAAGTTTTAAATTCTAGCTCTAGAAATCATATCTCTCTTGGTCTTTTTCTCTTTCTATACCCATCAGAGACCTAGGTTTCCTCATACCCCTGCCCTCAGATAATCAGCAACCTGAAGCAGCAGAAAACAGTAGACTGGACTTGACCAATGATCAAAAGGTCTGGACTTCTGGCAGACTAAAGACAACATCTTGACCCAAAGTTATGTTTTACCTCCTGAACCCTAAGGTGGAAGGATCCCCTGGTTACTTTCCCATGGGACTGGACAGAGGGTTATGAGAAAAGACCTCAGAGTTGTCCCTCAAGGCCTAAAGAAATGATTCATTACCCTTACCTCACCTCTGGCCAATGGGCTCCCAGCCCAACCCCAAACCCCACAACCCACAGTGTTTTGTGATTTTGCCATATATAATCTGTAACCTGTATGCCCTATATGCAATTGGGGATATGGCACTACCATCCTGCCTTTATAATAATAATTCAATATTAAACAATTTTTCTTTGTGTACTGCAAACTTCTGTTCAGGCCAGTGCACACAGGTAAATGAATTTCAAACAAACATTGGGGTCCTCATAATAAAAGAAGGATTGGGCATTGAGGAAGCTGGTCTACAATGTAGTCTCAACAAAGACCTCAGGTGATCTCACAGTGAACTCTGAAGTCAAGGTGGTTGAGAAGGGGACTGAACCCTTTTTTCCTCTTCACATTGATTAGTTACTGGATATAGGTTATGTAGGGAAAAGGGGTCATTTTTGGCCAGGCAACTCTCTTTATACAAGGCAATACCCAATAAAGCTTAAAGTTGAGGGTTGTCTGCCCATAGCATTACATATAGCTGAGAAAATACATCCATCAGTTTCGAAGGGGTATTTTCATGGAGGCCACCACAGCCTTCTGTAAACTCTGTGGGATTCAGCAATGAAATTAGAGGTTAGAAGTTAACCTGTTATTCATTCACTTCTTTTGTTATTCACCAAGAATTTACTAAATATATTTTTCATTTTATGACTAAATATTTGGCGCATAGTAAGAACTCAATAGTTATTGTACAACTGCATGAGTATGTAATGGTCACTTGGAAGGAGAGGAAACATTTGTGCTGAGATTTGCTCAAAGAGGTGTTAAGTGCTGTTTTTCTTCATGACTACTAAAGTTTGTTTAAAAAATGATTTCAATCAACTTTGATTATATCCATTGTCATCTGACTCTGCACTTTAAGAAGGTAGTAGCTGTCTTTTTATCTTTATAATCACTGAATCTAGAGGTTTCTTGCTTATAGAAAACAAGTAATAGGTTTTGCATCAGTGAAATAGGTTTACGATGCTTCTTGAATGTTTCAGCATAGATGGGAATTTTACACTAAAAACGGTGAAGGGGTTGCCACTAAAAATAGAAATTAAATGAGTAAATTAACAGTTTGAAGTTTGAGGAAGCAGTATGGAAGATGGATTGGAAGTCTGAGGTCAAAGATAAGGAGTCCAATTAATAGGTATTGCAATATTCAGGCAGGAATGTAAGGTCTGAGCTAAAGCAATGGAAATGAGGATTATATGGTATAATTTTAGTTGTTTGTTGGTAAAAGATTAGATGTGTTGGTAAAAGATTAGGAGGAGGATGTGAGGCAAAATGGAGGGAAGGTTTTTAGTATTTAGTAGAATTAAACACCTTCATAGGAAACATAGGAGCAGCTAGTACTAACAAAACAATTACTTCTGTATAGTGACTAAAATATTATTATTTAAGATAGAAATTGTAACTTCCAGCCCAACTCTGCTTATCTCCTCCTTGTTCCACAGCCATAATTAGATAGCACATTTTAGGCCAGGTATTCTGTTAGGCCACAATTTAAGAAAATTGTTCAATAAAATTTAAAGATCTACCCCCTCTCCCTCCCACCCAGCTCCCTGCCACCCACTGGTGGGAACAGCATATGAATTTAGGCAGCTGGGAGGGTGGGAAGCCCCTAGAGACTGCCCCACAGGAAAACAAACAAAAACAACAGAGTAAAAATCTAGCATATTTTGATAAGTAGCAATTAAAATTTATTCAACTATTATTTTTCTGTAATTTTAAAATTCAAGTGTAAATTTAAAATTCACAAACTTAGTGCCTCTGCTTTATAAGCCATTTTGTTTCTGTGAATGATCTGATCAGCTTTCCATACAAACAAAATTGGTTATTTTGTTTTCCTCCTAACCTCCCTCTCTTTTCTTTCAGTTCTTCTTCTTTTCTCTTTTCCTTTCTCTAATCCCCCTTTCCTTCTATCCCTACTTCTTTCACCAAATGAGGAATTTGGAGTTTGCTATCCACCTTTCCCTTTTCGTTTAATATGTAAATAACATCATATTCTAGAGGAGATAAAGAAATGATGGTCCAGATTAATTAAAGATTTATTTCCCCAGCAAGCAATGCTTAACAATGTACATTCATTAAGACATAACTAATCTGAGAAAAAATATACAATAACTAATAATAATAATGAGGAGGAGGAGGAGGAGGAGGAGGAGAAAAAAATCACATTTAACTTTCCGTTTAAATCAAGCCTCCAGTTGTGATATCTTAAATGTGTGGTGCACTGCTCTGCATATACTCATTTTTGATATACTTTTGTTTTACTTATATTTTATTTCTACTAGTAGAAATAAATATACTCATGAAACCTGGGTTTAGGGTAAATTCAGTGTTCACTGTTTTGGGCCCACTAATTTCTACATGAAAATATGGTTGTAAATATAAGGTCCTACTTTATATTAATTAATTCTGGTGTAACAAATGTATATAAGTATGATGTTTCCTAGATGGCAAATTACTCTCTAAGACATGTATGATTTATCAAGCAAGGACAGAAATTTTGGCTCACAAGAAATACCAGATGTGATGATATAGTCATGTAGTGAAGGAAAAACAAATTTAAAAAGAAATACAAAAAGGTACATCAGGTTGGTTTATTCATTTGTTTTTTAACCATCAAACTTTGAATATTCCTGGTTTGTTAAAATTATTTCGTATGTCCTAAAAAATAAAAATCTAAATTTTCTCCCTCTCTCTCTGCCTCTCTCTGTGAGTGTGTGTGAGTCATACCAAAGGTATGCAAAAGATGAAGGGTTTCAGTTTCATCTTCTGATTGACATTGGGGTAGCAGAGAGGAGACAGCAAACGGATGAGTTGAGAATGCGTTATCTGGATTCGAAATACTGTTTCTTATTCACTGCTATAAATGTAAAAATATGTTCTCTTTTTCAATATAGTAACTTTTTAGTTTGTTTCTCTACTAGTGGTTATATGGCTATACTCTACCAAGCTTTGTCTTTTCTCTGATTTAGGATGAAAAAAGAATCAAAAGCATAAGAATTCTCATCACTGCAATCAATAATCTTTGCACACCATAATTTAAAAAAGTGAAATATTTCTAAAATTTTGTCCATATTTGGTGTTTTAACTAGAAATTTGATACGTTCTGCCTAGGTATTTAATTTTACATATTGTTCAAATTACAAAAGTAATTCAAATAAGACATATGAAAATTAAACTACTATTCAAATGTTCTTATAACAGACATCTATAAATGGTTTAGCACATGCCTTTTGACTTTATTATTCTAAAAATGTTAGTGATAGTTTTATAACATACATTTTCTTAAGCAGTCTTTATTAAATATTTTTATTAAACTGATCTTTTTTTTTTGTAAATTCAAGCACTGGCAATCCTTTTAACTATCTCTTAGAGTATATAAAGGCAAGATAGTAAGCTACATGTATATATACCCTGACCATATTAATGTTTGATTTAGTTATGTTGCTCCACTCATTCTCTGAACAGCTCTCATATTTACTTCTGATTTGAGATCCACTGTATTTCTGCTGCTCTATTTTTTTATCCAAAGATTAACAATATTTTAAAGTTCAGCTCATGGCACACCTGAACTTCTGTCCTTGTTTCAGCTTAGGTTTTATTTCCCGTATCTCTTACGTTCTGTTGCAGTTATTATCCATAGCTTATTTTAGCCCTTAAAATGTATTACCTTAAGGAACAACAATAATAATAGTTATAGTATATGCAGGCCTACTATGGGGCAAGAATTGAACCAATTGTTCTCATAATTAATTCTAAAATGTATAACAGTCCTGAAAGGTAAGAAATATTTTTTCTTTTACAAATGAGGAAATTAAGTTTCAGAGTTAAATGATTTGCCATCCTCGCAAAATTAGTGTGAGAGCCAATACTCAACAGTAGATTAGGCTTCCAAACCCATTTTTTTTCCATTAAAAACTTAAAATATCTTGTATTTGTTAACTTAAATAGGTTGTAAAATATGGAACCCAGAAACCAAGTTTTAATTAAAAACAAAAGCGTAAACAAATCCTCTCACTTCCTAATAGACTATATTTGCTATAAGCTCAGAAAAGGCTGTCTTTAAACAAACTTGGTTAATTCTATCATTTTGTACAATTTAATTTATTGTTCATAGAAAAGTACTCAAAATGAAAAAAGATGTATGTTTATGGTTTCTTTCCATTAATCCAATAATAAATAATTTGGGGATAGCTGTTCAGATTCATGTTTCAAATTTTCTTTTGTGCTCTCAAGTACTTTATTTTGTGCAATGAACTCTCAAATATCTGCACTCATGGGTAAAAGTTAAGGTAAATAGTATTGGTGGACACATAAAATTACATTTGTAGTCAATTTTAAATGTATATATTAATAAATGTATTTAATATTCTAGTAATTTACATTAAAAATAAGGCTGAGCGAAACAACAAAATTAAGGCAATAAGAAATCTTCCTACTGTTCCATTTTTGTTCTCTAGTAATGCAGGCCATTATAAATATCAAAGATTCTTTTTGTTATTTGCATACAGAGCGCAACGACCAAGGTGGAGACTCCGTCTTATCTTTTCCTGTAGCAGAGAATATTTAACTGTTAGGAAGAGACCATTGCTCACTAATACCCATGCCCTCCTCTTCTTTCTCAGTACTTTGCTCAATTACATTTCATGCAGTCGGGGCCAAATGACTGCTTCTGCCTAATGGCATGTAACCAAAAGTGATATGTGCCACTTCCAGATCTGGTTCCTAAAACTTTCTACAAGTTCTCTCCACTTTTCTTTCCTTGTCTTTAGGACTTAGCATAAGACAGATAGATCACTAGATACACGAGACTAGGGCTCTGTCTGAATGACAATGAGGAACAGACCCCTTCCTAGTCCTTAAACCTTCATTCACTCTTCAGTGTGAAATGAATAATTAAAAGCTCAAAAAAGAAGATCCTAGTTTATCTTAGGTTAATAAAAATTAGGCGGTGTTTGTCATCGTAGTTAACATAACTTGACAAATGAAAATTGAATGCAAAGTCACAGTTAATTGGTTCTATGGATTGGCAACATGCATAAATAGCTTATTTTAGATACTAATTTTCAATGAACAAAATGATATTTATTAGATCAATGTTTATGCTCTGGACATAATTACTGTAGATTTTACTAATTAAAATTAAACATAAATTTGATTTTTACTTTGTCCTAAAAGAAATTGAAGTAAGTAATCATTAAAGTACTGTCCAGTTTATTGGTTCGATTTTATCCATTTAAGAAATATTATTTGAGCATCTTCTATGTACTAGATAGAGCTGTAGGCTGCAAAAGTATGTCAGTGTGCCATACAGGTGACCATCCCTATCCTCATGTAATTTACCTTTTAGTCCCAACAGGCCTTAAGCATTATAAAAACTGATCAGCTATATTATAACTGATAAAATGCTATAGGGAAAATTGGAACAAGTACTAAGAGATTAAGAGTGTGGATGTATGGTAAAGGAGATGAACTTTTAATGGGAGGTGGTCAGAAGTGGCTAAATTGAGGACAAAACATTTGAGTAAGACTTGAAGGAAATAAAAGAGTGAGCACAGAACATTTGGGGCAGAGAAAACAGTCATTGCTAAGGAAGTAAGTGAGAACATATCTAGCTAGTGTGTTCGAGGCAAAAGAGAAAGTCACTAGAATAGAAAGTTAGAGAGTGTTTTGAATTTGCTAGGGCTGCCATAAGGAAATATCACAAATGGAGTTGCTTTAATGACACAAATTTATTTTCTCATAGTTTTCGAGGCTGGATGTCCAAAATCAAGGTGTTGGCTTGCAGATAGCCTCCTTCTCACTGTGTCTTCACCAATCCTCTCTGCTTATGTTGTTTGTGTACAAATCTTCTTTTCTGGTAAGGACACCAGTAAGATTGAATTAGGGCCTCCTCTAACAAACCTATTTTAACTTAATTACATCTTTAAAGCCCCTATCTCCCAATAAAATCACATTTTGAGGATACTAGAATTTAGGGCTTCGACATATGGATTTTGTCAGGGCAGGGGGGAAATCTAGTCCATAACAGAGAATGTGTCCTGGTTCATGCAGGTCTTTAAGAAATTGGGTTTTCACTCACTGGAATAAAATGGAGAGCCATTAAAGGCTTTGAGCTGAGAAGCAATGTAAACAGGACTTACGTCTTAACATTAGCGTGTGTTGGGGTCAGGGAGAGGAACAGCAGCATGAGTTAGAAAGCTATTTATATAATACAAGCAAGATATTAGGCAGTTTAGGTTCACCTATAAACTGCTCAGTATTGGTATTGCTGGATTAGGTACTAGAAAATCATTTTATCAAGTTGAAACTCTTAAGGTTTGGAGGACAAACAGAAAAAATATATATATTTGTTTTACAGATAGGGAAACTGAGGCTTAGATTTAAAAAATCTTTTTAAATTTTCTTGACTTCTTAAAGCAAATATTATGTTCAAGAATATTTGATTTTCTCTCAGATATTTGCATTCATTCCATTCAGGTATCAATTCAAAAGCACCTTTCTGAGATTTTCCTGACTACTCCTCATGAACTTGTAATCAACTCCCTCATCCCTCCTATCTCCAACCCCTTACTCTGCTACATTTTTCTCTATATTACGGATGTACATAATTTTAATTTTATTTATTTGTTTATTGTCTAAATATCTCCTCTAGAATATAAACTCTAAAAGGTCAAGAACATTTTAGTTATATATATATATATTTAGTTATATATACATAATTTTACATATTTATATATATTATTAGTTTGGTATACTATGTAAGTTTAATTGTTTTCTTATTGAAAAAGGATTTTAAGAGAATGTGAGCTGTACATTTGGGATTTTAGAATAGCGTTTTGATTTTCAAGTAAAATTTCTGATGAAAAAATTTTTTTAAGTTTATTGGGTAACATTGGTTAATACGATTATATAATTTTCAGGTGTACATTATCATTTGACATCTATATATTCTATTATGTGTCTAATACCCAAAGTCCAGTTTCCTTCAGCTACCACTAGTAACCACTAGTCTATAGTCCATGTTAATGCGTCTCTGTTTGTTTGTCCTGTTTATTTGTTGCTTTTAAATTTATATCCCACATATAAGTGATGTATTTCATTTTTTCTTATGACTATGTAATATTCCATTGTATATATGTACCACAGCTTTTTTTAGCTAATCATCTATCATAGGACACTTTGGTTGCTTCCATGTCCTGGCCACCATGAATAATGCTGCTATGCACATCAATGTGTAAATATCTTTTTGGATATAGATTTTCAAATCTTTGGGGTAAATACCCAATAAGGGATTGCTGGATCATGTGTTAGATCAATTCTTAGTCTTTTGAGGAACCCCCATACTGTGTTCCATAGTGGCTGTACCAATGTGCAATCCCACCAGCAGTGTATGAGGGTTCCTTTTCCTCCATATCCTCTCCAACATTTGTTACTACTTTTTGTTATTACTTTTCCTGTTGATTATAGCTATTCTAACAGGTGTGAGAAGGTATCTCATTGTAGTTTTGATTTGCATTTCCCTAATAGCTAGCGACATTGAGCATTTTTTTTTTTTTCTGATGAAATTGTTAACACAATTATTTGACCAGCAGATTCTCCTCTTCTTTTAGAAACAGAATTTTTTTATTCTATTCTCCCTTCCCCCAACTCCTTTTGGGAATTGCCATCTCCCCCATTCTCCAGTCTAACCATTTATTTCAAGGGGAATTGGCCACTTCATACATCATTTTCCTCAGTCACTAGTGGGTTGGTCAAGGGATGACAGATCCAAGTTAGGCCAGTCAGAGTCTTTTCAGTTTTTTAAGATTAAAAATGAGAGGATTATTCCTTTTCCAATGACAAAAATGAACAGGACTGCCTGAAAGAAGTTGATTTGTGAAAAGAAATAATGAGGCAGATACTTAGAGACTCAGATATGAGTGCTGGTGGTATTCAATTTCTTGACTCCAGTTGTATCCAAATCCACATCCTTTCTGCAATTGTTTGTTCTCTCTTTCTCATATTCTGAAACTAATAAAGTTTTTTCTTGCCAATTTAGTTTACTTTAGATTTTTATTATCAGCAGATACCTCATTTCAGATTAATATACTATCAACCATAAGTATCTACCAAATGTCTGTACCAAAGTTGTTATGATTCCTGCATTTATATCATATTTAATAAGGAGGTGTAAAAATACACATGAAAGAATATCATTTACAGCTTAACTTTTTTTTTTAATTACTATTTCTATAAAAGACATTGCTACTATGTTGTATCTGAAAGTACAAGAAAACAAATGATTCTTTGCAGGTGAGCCATCATGCCTGTGTGCTCTTGATAAGGATCAGACACTTATGACCATGGCTTACAACACATATTTGAACAAGATTCCTAAGGAAGGACTCAATTGGTAGAGATAGAACCTTTTTATGAATCTGACCTTTGAAACCAGCATAGTGGGCAATAACCATTAACAGATGAAATATGAGAAATGTCAGGTGTGGAATAAGCCCTGACAAGAAGTATTTCATCAGCCTAAGCCCTTAAACACTCACCGAGGCCATTCTGTAGATACCCTTCTCCCACACACAGTGATAAGGATGATGGGTTACTTTTACCGCTGCCCTCCTTAGCTGAATGTTTGGCTAAAGGGAGATCAAATTGACTTGTGGGTACTATAATTCTGAGAAAATTACCACTGTGAGGTGACCCAGTTCTTTTATTATTGTTTTATTGCCCTAGAGAGTGCTGATAGAGAAATAAACTTAATATTTTTAAATAGTCTTGTATTTGTCTAGACTATGTTTAGTGTATAATGGTATTGTGTATTCTTTTAGCCAGAGGCATCTTCAACCAGTTTCCCCAAATCAGTTTCTCCAGTTGTTAAGTATATCTCACATCTTCAGGTTTAAAGTTGCTGTGGAACTGTGGAAGTCAGATTAAAAAATAGATATTGGTGTGGTTTGCACAGAATTACTATTCTAATACTTTTCAGTGACCACATTTGACATACAGTTCTGTCACTTTCTTTTGGTGCAGCTGACGATTAACCAGTCTGCTGTGAAAGAATAGTAGTAGGTCTACTAAACAATTTAAAATAATGACACAGAATACCTGCAGAGACCTGTACTGTTAGCCAAATAGTTCCTCCAAATGTGTTAATTTCCTGACTTGTGACTGCATCTGCTAAAGACCCAGTTTTTGAAATTAGAAATCTCATTAATGGCACATTCAGGAATGTCTTTAATATAAACTCTGGTTCTGAATTATGGGGGGAAATCACTGGATATTGCTCGGTCTGTGGCAATGACGCCTGAACTCTTTAGTAAACAATCTATCACCATCTGCAGTTCAGGGAAAACATAAATTGCATGCATCATCTAGCACCCAATAAACACTAACAAGTAATAATAAGAAAAGTTGAAGTGCAGGTTTGTAACTTCAGGGGAATAAGATTGGATACTAAAAGAGAGGGAAACATTTGAGTTCTCTTCGTAACAGCTACTTCTGTCTTCTTTCTTGTGAAGTTTTATTTCCTTTGCACCCTTGTACTTTCATCCTGATGACATGGCTATTATTTTATAGCAGTTTCAAGCAGTTAATTAATGAACTGCACACAAGTGACATGACACCACCTTGCCCAATTATCTCTAGCATCTATTTTTACAGTACAAAGCACTGCCGCTTTGTGACTTGTCTCTGCAAATTGGCTCAGGAGGCAGTTACTTTAATAGCCAAAACAATGCAACAGTAGTGCCACACTGGTGACACAGAGTAATTGTAAATCACCATGTGAGAACTCATAAAGCACACCATAAAAGCCTGGTGATATCATGTAATAAAAGTGTTCTTTTCTACTGAGTTAAGCAGTTATCACTCAATTTGCCATGTAATCTCATGAGCCCCAGGCTCATTACCTTATCTAGGATGGGATGTGGCATGAGAATATGGTAAACACATAGAACCAAAGAGTCACCAATACTTTTTAAAAACGTCCTTGTGGTGCTTTATAAAATTGAGAAAACTATGCTGTCAGGTTGTTATATATCATTGGTTCAAGCTGCTTTATCTTCATGTTGCTTTTTCTCTCTAACCTACCCTCTTTCCTCTAGTCACTAGTGTTTTTGGACGTCTAACATGTTTTATACCCACAATTTGGCTGTTCAGTTTGCCTGTCCATGTTCCTACACTGATTATATTTTAGAGTTTGTTATAGTTTGTTTAATTAAAAATCATCTTAAGTATAAAATAGTACCAATGTTTTGTCCAGAAACAAAAATGTTAATTTTGAGTAAGCCAGGGGTAAATTTTACAATTTACTTTTGTGAAAGCAGAATTCACCATGGTAACAATATACTTTCTTGACACAAATAATGAAAAGACATAGGTATGCTTTGTGGTTGATATATTTAATAGAATAGTTTATTGTATTCATCTGTAAGAATTCCCATCCTGTCATTGTTAGAACTAAGTAAGAATCGCAAATTTTATCATCGAAAAGAGCACACTGATAGTATTTGTATGTTATTTGTAACAGAATTTTTCATTATACTTACATTTCTCCCGTAAAGTCATATCTATAGGACTAAAATATTTCATATATATTATTAAGATTATTTTTATGAAGCAGCCTTGTTTACAAAATAGCTAGCCTGGGATATAATTTTCTGCCAGCTACCATTTATAAAAAATATATACATTTATAAAAAATAAAAATAAAGAAGCTGCACATTGTCATATTTAGTTCAAATCACCTATACTATTATTTAATTTTTTCCTATCATTTATGAATATTCCTGCCTATTCTCTAATAAGTTCCTTTGAAGATCCTTTTCTTTTTCTTAAATTCTATCTATTACACTCTATATAGTTTATTTAATAGGTATTTATTAGGTAGGAGTCATTTTCAAGGAAAAGTACCAAAACTTGCTTTCTAAAATACTATTTGGACATACAATAAGTCATTTCAGGAGGCAATATGTGCCAATAATATTGCTGTGAATTTTGAAACTCCTCTCTTAAAATTATCTTTAGAAAAATATTTTAAGACATGTAGAAAAACCATGTATAACTTTTATTTTATTTTTAAATCAAAAATATTAAATGCTTGAATCCTTCAGATGTCCATTAACTCCCAAGAAATTCTGACTCATTCTCAAATCGATTCTACTGGAAGAAAGCAACTGAGGTTATACATCTGGTTGGTCCATGGATTTGATGGTTAATCAAAAAAGGCATTGACATGACAACTATATTGAAATAAACTGATGGCTTAGTAAAATAAGACCTTTGAAGTATATAACTTTATTTTTGTTTTAATATAGTTAAAATTACAGAACCATTATTTTATGGTAATACCTTGAGTAATGAGACCACCATGAAACACTGTTATATTTTAATTACTTGACTAAAAGAAACATGTAAATATAAGACCACATTTGTATAGGTTATAAAATAATTAATTATGAAAATATTCTCACTTAAAGTGTTTGTAATACATTTTACTTACTGAAAAACTTTAGGAACAAAGAGGCAAAATATCCATTATATGTTACATATTTTAACATAGACTTCTGAATCTATTGTTTCGCACAAAAATATGACCTTTTCTTATTCACTAAATATGGTTAAAGTTTGTTCTTATAGTATAAGTTATTTAATTATATCATAAGTGGATATAGGTGTGTGTGTATTTTAACTTAGTTGATATTTACTAGCTAAACTTTTACATTAGATATAGAATGAATTGTTGGTGTTTTATACATTTCCCAGGAGGTTTCTGGTGGCAGCATATGCTAGCTTAAATTGAAAATACTTTGTTGATTTATTGTGTCAAAACTACGTCTAGTATTAATATATTTGGCCAATACAAATGTCAGGAAAGATAAACATCTCCTTTGATAAATAAATTGACACTTGATTATTTATTGAAGGAGGATAGATTACAGGAATAAGATTCATAAACAGATGTCATCTTACACATGTTTAGAATCTGATACAGATAAATTTCTATGCCATGGTGTATTGTTTGTATTGACATGGGGGAAAACTATTGCAAGAATGATGATGCCATGGAATGTTGAATGGAAACCTTGTAACTACTAAGGATGATACAAATTATCTGTGATTTACACCCTGCCAGAAGCAGGGATAATATATTTGCTATAAGCAGTTATAAAAACAAAAGAGCGATCACAAAGATGGTCCTTCTATTAGAAAATCAATGGGAGCATACAGTTACCAGAATGTGAAACATTATTGGAGGTTCAAACAGATAGTTTGTAAGGAACCCAGGCAGTTTATAGATTTTAACACATGTGGTAGAGATCTCCTTTAAGAATGTAAGATGGGCATAAAATGAGAGAAAAAACTCACATTTATATAGCCCTGTTAAGATATATATATATGCCTGTCCTGTTGACAATGCCCAATAGCCTCTGATTTGGTTCATTCAACAGTTATTTTCAAGAAGCTACCTTATGTCAAGCAATGTTCTAGCCCTTGAGGATTTCACAAGGGCTTCAAGACATAGAGTCATTGTTCTCGTGGATTTATGTTAGAATTTCTCAACCTTGAAATTGTTACATTTTGGGCCAGATAATCCATTGTGGTGGAGACTACTGTGCATTTCTTGGATACTGAACAATCTCCTTGATCTCTTCCCACTAGGTGCCAGTAGCTGCCATGCAAGTTGTGACAACCAAAAAATGTTTCCAGACATTGCCAAATGTCCCCTACAAAACAAACTTGCCCCCATTTGAGAACCATTAATTTAGATTATATTGGACTGATGACACAGTGAATCATTTAACAAATAAATAATGCAATTTCAAATAGTAAGAAAAATAATAATGGGAAAGAGTTATACTGGGGGTGGTGGTGAAGAAGAGGGTTCGTATAAAATATACAAGCTACTGGAAAAGTCTCTCAAAGAAGTCTTATGAAGATATTAAATAATGTAAAGATCTAAGAGGTTAGAGGCAGAGTAATAGCAAATGCAGAGGCGTGGATATGAAGAATCCTAGTCTAGGTAGGTTTCTTCATTTGCTCAAGGTCATATAGAACCTGAATAGAAGTCAGATCTGTCTGCTTCCTGATCCTGTCTGTGTTCTTTGCGTGACCCACTAACATCTCACTTTAAATCAAAGTGACTACAATTCAAATGTCATAGAGTGGAAATGTGGTGAGTTCTGCATGTGGAACAATGATTTGAACACAGAGCACAAATATACCAGTAACTTCTGTTGGTTAAAGGGTCTGGGAAGAAAAATGATGCTATTAACAGGAAACATAAATTTCTCACAAAACTAACAAAACATTTAATATGCAAAATATTAATGTGGTGATCCATGTACCTTCCCCTTTTTCCTTCCTTTCTCATAATAAAATCTATCAGAGACATATTTTTTCCAGAGAATAGTTTTCACAGGAAACTACACTGGGTGGCATAGTAATGTGACATTAGAAAGTCTTTTTATCTGATAATAATTCATTCTAAAATATAATGTATCTCTGACACTATAAATTAAAATATATGTTGACAAAACGATATTGTCTTTTATATTAGGTGATATACTTGTTATGGATTTATAGTTTGTATATAATATTAAGTGGCCCTGATGGAGAGATTTCAGTGAACTCTTGGGAAAGACTGTAACATATTTCCTGCTGACTTCTGTTTTCCATGGCTTTTTATTAAGAATTTTGGAATATTTAGTCTTTGATTCTTTGATTATAATTGACAGGTGTCCCTGAAATTATAAAGCAACTATGAAGCCTGTAGTTATTTTCTTATAGCATCAGTGCTGGTGGACTTGATTTTTCTAGGGTGTTTATCATACCCTATATACTTTCATTTATCATTCCAGATTGGATCCCTCAAGGATAATATTCTAGCTGTGACCAAAACCTCAGGGCACAGATTAAGATAAGGAGCCCAGCGAATATACAGGTAAATTTATTGCACATGGGATTTGTCAGTGGTAACATTTTAACACCTCACAATATGAGCTTATCTGTACATAGTCACTAAAAGTAGAGTACTACAAATTTTAACTCTGTTTAAACTTGAGGCCTTTACTTATCTAGAGATAGTAAAATGTTCCATAGTTTAAAAGCCCTCTATGTAAGAAAATTGTTCTCCCTAGTCCATAAAATAGAATTTTTAGATATCTTAAAACCAAATAAGCAAAAATAAATATATTTCCTTGACTGACTCTACAAATTCAGGAGGGACTTTATATTCCTCAAGAAGTTTATACTTTTTTCCCCTCTAGAAGGGAAAGATAGCTCAATTCATATTTTATAGAATTTGTTATTTCGATATTCAAAATGGGTTATAAAATGATACATAATAAATGTTTTCAATGATGTCTTCATTTATTCAATAAAATATTTATTGCTCTACTTCTATGTTCAGGTACTAGATATATGTTGCTGGAAAAATATGGTCCCTTCATTCAGATTGTAGTCTAGGAGGGAAATTATTCATTCATTCATTCATTCATTCATTCAATATATGTTTGTTGTAGCAGGTTTGCTTTTGTGTACAATGATAAAGAAGACAGTAAAAGTCTTGAATTCAAGAAGTGTGCATTCAGTTGACAGGTACTAAAAGTAAAAAAATAGATAATATAATGAAGAAAAATAAATCAACATAAGCAGAGTATGACATGCAGCTTGGGATCTTACCTTCTATAGCAATTACTTTTTTGTAAGCTTAAATATTATAACTTTTATTTTAAAGAATAAATGGGAAGTATGGGACTTGGAATAATCTGTTTCTAATATTTGAACTGCTTGACTGTGAAGAGATTAACGTGATAGAGAAATACAGGAGGTAGATGTATGGGATCAGATGAAATATTTTAAAGATGAAAGAGCCTCAAACATGTTTGAATATGAATAAGAATGAGGCAGTAGGAAAAGGGAAGTTGAAAATAAAAGCAAACAAAGGGGATTCCTAGAGGAGTCCTTGAGAAGGCAGGAACTTCCACAGAGATCTTACTGCATGGAAAATTTCCTCCATCCATTTACTATTCATTCATTCATTTAGCCATTTATTTAATCATCACAGCTTTTACTCAAATATGCTTTGGAAGGTAAAAAAATTAAATACTATCTTTACCAATGAATTACATGTATCTAAGAGATATGAATGGAAAATAACAATACGTGAAAATATGAATTGTAATAACATCTATTGCCAAGGAAATTTTGAAGAAAAATTTACCATAGGCTGAAGTTTCAATCCATTTAAATGTTCTGTACCTGAAGTTCTTGGCTTTTCATGGATACTTGATGATAGGGGCCCATAGTCGTTATTCATGAGGAAGCTGTACCTGAGTTAGCCCTGGAAATATGAAGAAATGGTAACCAGCTTCCAAGATAGGAGAAATTGCATAAGCACATGCAGAAGTAAGAATGGTCTTTTCTATATTACATATTACATTGTTTCCCTAGAAAAAGATGTGTTGACCTCTTAATTCTATAATCATAATGTGATCTATTTGGAAATCGAATCTTTGTAGATGTAGTTAGTTAAGATCAGGTCATACAAGAACAGGCCTTTAATCCAAGATGACTGGTATCCTTCCAATAAAAGGAGAGAAAGATACATAGGGAGAAGACTGCCACGTGGCAACAGGCAAAGATTAGAATGATGCATCTCTATAACTCAAGGAATGCTAAGGATTGCCAGCCAATATCAGAAGCCTAAAGGTGAAAAGAAAGTCTTCTCTACTTTCAGAGGGAGTGTGGCTCTGTCACCACTTTGATTTCAGATTTTTAGCCTCTACAACTGTGATGTAATGTAATAAATGTTTATGGCTTAAATTAATTCAGTTTGCTATTGGAAAGTACTTCACATGATATATACTATAATAATGTAGATATTTAGTTGTATACAAGGTAATTTTGTTCTTTAATTTTTTTATTTTACATTTCATATAAAAACATTCTAGCTGATAAATAAAAAGAAACATTTGAAAGTTAATTATATCACATTTTATCCTAGTAATAAAAAAAAGTATTTTAAATTCAATATTATGGTAGCTAGATGGTAAACTTTTAAAGTAAATATATTTAAATGTCAGGAAGCACAGCATAATATTAAATTATAAGAACATACATAAAAGTGTACCTATCAATTGTATTTAATGTATATACCCATACCCACAAACATATTCAAGAATAAAAATGAACAGAAGGAAAAGTTAGAAGAAACTATAGCAAAATAATGATAGTAGTGATGTATGGTTTTTCTTTTATTGAAAATAATTCTAGAATGATTTACACATTCTTGAGAATGAAAATGTCATCGATTTAAAAACAAAAACTTAGTTTTTGTTTATCTACTATGAAGATTGATATTTGTATCCTAAACAGAGCTGATCTAGTGAAGACTGTTGAAATGTGCTTATTGCTTTGGACCTCATATGTGTTATATTCAGTAATATTTCAATTAGAATTGATCTTCTGAAAAAAAAATACAACTTTCTTTTACAAAGTCAATGTGAGTTCAGAAGTATGGAGGTCATTTTAGAGGTTCTCATATCCTCACATTTGATTCTGGGTCATCCAGCGGCAATACAAAGCCAGGCTGTGCTGAGACAGCCAAGATACAATAGTTGCCTTTCTCTGAGCCTGGGGCTCTGGCTGTTTTCTTATTCAAGCTGAGAAGGGTGTGGTGTGGGTGGTAGAACTGAACTCATGTTTGAAGGTAAATATGAAAGGATCTTGTTCACTACTATACACGTGGTGATTCTGTGTTATTTTCCCAACATTTTTGTTATCTCTTGCTCTATTAGTAAAGTTCTTGAGAATAACTTTGTACTGAAATGTGTGGTAACGCTCTAAATACAGCAAGGCTAGACATTAAAGAGTTAATTCCAGAATATGTAAGATGTGCCTGTAGATTTCAGGTGAGGCTTTTCTATACCTAGTCGCCTTAGTAATGAGTTTTGATTTGATAAGTTTCTATGACTTAAAAAAATAGTTAAAATATTATAGCTCTATGTTTTAAAGTTCACTCAAAAATAATTAATTGGGTTTTAGAGCATGAAAGGACTGAGCTTTTGAATTATCTAGTGGACTCTATTTCATACATAATATATAGGAGACTCTGGAAGGTAAAATAACTTCTTAAGTTTCCTTAGAAAATTTGTGTCAGATCCAGGATGGAACAAAGGCCTTCTGACTCTCAGGTGACGGGCTCTTTCCATTACACCATGCTCTGCTATGATGATCTGTCAGAGATATTCAAGCACAGGCACAATGACTGTCAGTCAACCTGAATATAATCCACTAAGTTATGCTAATTCCCATAAAAACTAAGATGACACACAGCTGAAGGAATCCCCACTAGGATTTTGTTCATATAAATTTGCCCATTTATGGCAAACTCATCCTACTCTTTGGAATCTTTTTGTTCTATTTATGCTATCCCTAGTGTCATAAACCCAGATATCTCTAGGAGTAAAGGAGGAGAAAGTGAGGAAAAATGAAAGAGAAACAAAAATGGTGCTCTTTTCCGCACGTTAGTAACAAGTATCTGAGTAACTAAAATAGGGAAGACAAGAGACGGCATGCCCTGGCATCCAATAAGTTTCATCAGTATCAGAGCTAAATGGAAAAAGTTCCTATTCTTAAACAGGTCAGAGGAAAAGTAAGTTTGCATCTAGTCATATAGTTCTGGTAACAAGGGCTTTTATAGTTAAAATAATTTAGTAAGTGCAATGTTACCATGTACTCAGGCTTTAAATGTAATCAAAATGTGAAAAAAAAAAAAAAACCCTGCTGTTTGGAATATCAAATAACTTATTACTATTATTTTCAGTTTCAATTTGTTAAAAATGCTTTAAAATACTCAAAGAAAACAAAAAGCTTGGTTACTTTAGAAAACTGTTTTTCTAGTTGTTGTTGTTTTGCTTAAAGAAGGTAATGCCAGGGAGAGAAATCCTATGGGAAAAAGCAGCTATCAAATTGCTGGCTGGAATGCCTGTGAGTAAGGACTTCTGTTTAGTAATCAGAAGACCAAATTCAGAAGTGAATGAAGAGAAGCGATTTGGGTAATCCCTTGCAAAAAAATGTTTTTTAGAAGTCTTTTGTTGTTGTTGTTGTTGTTTTTTTTATGTTGTTTTTTTCTTTTCTTTGTTAGGAGACTAAACAGGATATTTCCTTCTAAGTCACCCTCTAAATTTTTGACAGGGGTTACTTTTTTCTCAGCGTATAAATTTCATTACTTTATGTCACCATTTAATATTCTATTGTGACTTCATTCAAATTCAAAATAATTTTTATTTAAAAACTATTTAAAATTGAATATTGTCAGTGTGCCATTCCAGACCTTTTCCAAAATCCAAGGCTTTTCTCCATGGCTATTTAACACTTAGCTTTTATACACATTAGGCTCCTTATCACCCTATGTGCAAAATGTTCTCATACTTGAGTACCTTAACTTACTTTTTCTGCCAGGTGTCTCCAACTCTCTTTTTTTGACTAGAGACCATTCTTCAAAGCCCAATTTAATTATATACTCTGGAATGTTCCCTGACTGACTTAGAAATGTCTTCTGTGCATTTGTAGCATTTATATGTGACTCTAGATAGATCCTCTGATGAGGGACTAAGGTTATGCACATGTGAATATGGACTTTGCCTTAGTCATTTCCTATCCCCAGCCCAGCTCAGTGCTTGACACATTAAATGTCATCAATAGATGCTTTAAGAATAAACAAATTAAAGAATGCATGCACTTGTTGAAGCCCAATTCAAACACATAACAATATTGAGGAGTAAGAGAATGCTGTGTGCTTATCCCACAGACATTTGTAGACGAATGAGTGCTATTAAGCTAAAAGCAACATCAAAGACAGCTTTAAAAGCAGAAAGAATTCACAGTTGAAGGAAGTGTAAAAAAAAGAGAAATAGGTGTTTCATGTCTTTAGCTTAAAGGTTATTCCATGTATAGTGTAGGATTATGGACTGACTATATGCATTTGAACCTTAGGCCTTTTTAAAATAAAGAAATTTTCAAAAGCAATTATTTTAGTTACCTATTTTAGGCTTTTATGCTGAGTTTTCACCCAGAAATTTCTAACTTTCTTTAGATTAATTGGTCCCAGTCATGCTTTTCTAAATACGCTGTACCTGTGGACAAATGTAGTTGACCCTAGTCGAGTGATCCCTCAGGAATAGATAAAATGTGATTAGACTCAATATCCAAAAATTCTCTTCTACCACACAAACCAATAGAATATTTGGTTCTGACTGGGGCCTAAAACACTGTAATTAAATGCCATTATTTTGGATACTTTTTGCTTCAAATAACAAAATATTCATATACAAGTCTCTTTAATGACTGTAATTTATCTAAAAGTTCAAAAGTAGGAAAGCATTGGTTTAACAATTTAAAGATGTCAAAGACCAAGGTTGTTCTCTACTTTTCTCTTTTCTGTCTTCTAGATGTTAGCTTTCATCTTGGCCTAGTTCATTGTCTCAAGAAGCTCCTTCAGGTATCATGACTTTGAAAAGCAGAAAACTGGAACCACCATTTGTCTATGCTGGAAATAAAGTCTATTTATTGTACCTGGGTACATCAACAAATAATAATGCCATCGTCTACCGGCAGGTTCCAGAATTATAAACATAACCCTGGACATACATATGGGGTCTTTTACAAATGTAATTTATTTCCATTATGGCTATCGTAGCCTAATGATACGTAGGAATCTGAACTTTTCAGGTACTAGGTAGCATGGGGTTGTAAGGAGAGTGAGTCTATGATAAATATTTTTATATAAGTTAATTTTGCAAGCATGAAAGATAATGATGATGATTATATGAATGAGGGATGATTTAAATATTTTTTTAAAGGCTAAACTTATTGTTAGGACAGACATTTGTAAAACAAAGGCTAGGTCTGAACTGCTTATGTTATAGAAGTACTAGAAATTTTGCTTTAATAAATTAAAAAAAACAATTGGTTAATCTTTATTTAAAATTTACTAAGATATTTTTAGGATAAAAATCTAAAGTCACTAGTTATAATGAATTAAAATAAATCAACAAAAGATATTTTATGAGTTTGTTCTAAACTTTTAATATATACTATCTTCGCTTATTTTTAAGGGAAGTTTCTTAGAAGACTAACCCAGACTAGAGGAAAGTTCTTTTAATTTCCCCAAATGTAAATAAGAGGCCTTACTTTTTTTCCTTCCTCTTTACTCTAAGAAGTCATGTTTGTTTTTTAATTCCTGCAGAGAAAGACTTAAAGTAACTGCTGCTCACAGCTTGAAAGAACAAGACCTTCACTACTTTTTAAGTCTTTCCTCCCCAGAGGTAGCCCCTTGCTTTAATAAGTTGAGGCTTTAACCCTAATGATTTTTTTAAAAATTTGGTTTAAAGTTAAAGGGTAAAAAGGAAAAACCCAACTATTTATTTCTTATCTAAGAAATTTATCATTTTAAATATATGCTGTGCTAATAGTTATGTCCCATAAGCAAAATCATGAAAAGGAGATGATAGTAAATATAATATATAGTGGTTTTAAAAATTGTTAACATTTCTCATTAAGAAAGCCAAAAAAATGTACTTTTATAACTAAATTCTCAGGCATTTTAAAATCAAAACAGGAGGTCTATGACCCCTTCACTTGCATCTGGACTGGCCTTAGTGATTTGTTTGTAACTTAAAGAATTCTATAGAAGTGATATTGGATAGTTTTCAGAGGAAGATGGGAAAACGTCATGCAACTTCTGCTTAGTTCTTTTGGGATGCTTACTCCAGGGAAAGCCAGCTGCCATGCAAGAAGTTCAACTACCTAGAAACTGCCATGCTGGAGTCATCTCATGTGGGCACTCTTGCCAGCATCAACTGTAGCCATGTGAGTGAGTTATCTGGACATGGTACAGTCGAGTCTTCAGATGACTGCAGCCTGACCTACAGCTTACTTCCCATCTACATGAGGGACTTAAAGCAAGAAGTGTCTGGCCAATTCCTTCTCAAATTCCCGACTCATATTTCATAAGTCCATCCAAATGCCTGCCTTAAGCTACTATTTTTAGAGTAATTCAGGAATAATACCACTAGAAATTTCGATAAAAATTATTTAAAATCAGTTTCATAAGGACAAGGTGTGTAGAACAAATTGTTCAAAATACATACCTTTCAGTGAACAAAGTCAGTTCACAGGGGCTCTAATTCATTCTTAATTGTATTTTAGCTTATACTTTTGGGGAAGAGAAATCTGAAGCTGATTTTTTTTTATTTGGATGTACAGTTTAATTTTGAAGGAATATTAAGTCTTCAAACTCGTTGTATTCTAGTCACAAGAAAGAATATTTTCAGCTTTCCTGAGTATTTCCTATGTGAGATAAGCCAAGATCAAACAAATATGAATTCTCATAAGGAGAGATTCTTCTATTATTTTGAAGTAAATTTATATAAATTTACAGTTAAACAAAACACAAAATTGAGCCCAAATATTAGAAAATAAAAGGTGATAAAACTTCTTTTTAGAACCTAGAAGATGAAATTTTCAGTCACTACTCGTAAGAAGAAAGAAAATAATTGTAGGTAGTTGAAAATAAAGAAATCAGGATTAATGATGTAATTTTGTGAATTACCAGGGAAAAACGTACTGTTAAAGCTATAAAAATAAATTAATTCTCCAAGGAAATAAATAGATTATGATCAATAAACATGTATATATGATAGGTAGTATACATGAAGACAGTTCTGAAAAAAGAGAAAACATTTGGAAAAACTTTTTGTTTTTACTTCTAAATATCACTCTTTCATTGTTTTCGCTTTGTCTTCCTGTACCTCCTTGTTACTCTATAAATTCCATTTTTCTACCAGTTCTTTTCTGTTTTTTCCTCTTTGTTCTCCTTAAGTATTTTGTTTAGTTTGTTTACTTTTTTTTTCTCTCTCTCTCAAATACAAGTCTGAATGTTAGGGCCAGAGTGGCATTTCTGTTGTATCCCCAGAAAGGACTCTGGCCCCTTCCACTTTCCTGCTCTACCTACCATCCCTAGCATTTGTCTTTCAGTCTCATGGCCATAAGTTGTTAGTTTATTTAAACACTTAGTTGTATCACTGCTCCTATTAGGAGGAAGGTGAAGGTGAAATGTGAAGGATAAATGTGCAAAGAGAATAATCTGCTAAATGAAATCTCTAAATTTTTTTTTTTTTAGAATAAAATCTTGCCATTTGCAAAAACATGGATGGATATACAGGGAGGGTATTATGCTGAGTGAAATGAGTCCGACAGAGAAATATAAATACCATATGATCTCACATATATGTGAAATCTAAAGAACAAAATAAATGACTGAACAAAACAGAAACAGACTCAAACACAAAGAACAAACTGATCACTGCCAGATGAAAATGGATTGGGGGTGTGGGAGAGTTGAAAATGGTGAATGGATTAAGTACCAATTGGTAGTTACAAAATAGTCATAAGGATCTAAAGTACAGCATAGGGAATATAGTCAATAATACTGTAATAACTATATATGGCATCAGATGGTTACTAATCAGAGGATCACTTTGTAACTTATACGTGTCTAACCACTATGATGTCGACCTAATACTAATGTAAAATAATATTGAATGTCAACTTTAGTTGTACAAAACTACAAATGGAAAAAATATTCTTTTAAATAATTTATTGAACTTATTGCTGTGACATTAGTAAATAAAATTATATAGGTTGCAAATATAAAATTCTATAATATATCAGGTCTATATCGCACTGAGTGTTCACCACCCAATGTCAAATCTTCTGTCACCATATATTTGACCCTCCTTGCCCTTTTCTACCTTTCTCCCACTCCTCTTTCCTTCTGGTGACCACATACTGTTGTTTGTGTGTGTGAGTCTTTGTTTCGTTTGTTCATTTGTTTTGTTTCTTTCAGTTTTATATACTGCATATGAGTGAAATCATACAGTTCTTGACTTTTTCATCTCACTTATTTCACTTAGCATGATATTTTTAAGATTCATCCATTTTGTCACAAATGGCAGTATTTCATCTTTTCTAATGGCTGAATTCCATTGTATATATGTAACACATCTTTTTTATTCAGTCATCCATCAAAGGATTCTTAGGCTGTTTCCATGTCTTGGCCACCATGAATAATGTTGCAATATACATATATCTTTACAAATAAATGTTTCAAGTTTTGGGAGTGGATTATCATATGCTAAATTATCATATGATAATTCTATTCTTAATTTTTTTGAAGAATCTCCATAATGTTTTCCATTGTGGCTGTACCAATTTACATTCCTAAAAGCAATATATGAGTATTCGTTTTTATCCACAACCTCTCCAGCACTTGTTATTACTTGTCTTATTGGTGAGAAACATTCTAACTGGTATAAAGTAATATCTCATTAAGGTTTGGATTTGCATTCCCCTAATAGCTGGTAAAGTTAAGCATCTTTTCATATATATGGCCATTTGTATGTCTTCTTAGGAGAAGTGTCTCTTCAGGTCATCTGCCCAATCTTTTAATTGGATTGTTGGTTTTCTCATTGTTGAGTTATATGAGTTCTTTACATATTTCAGATACTAACCCCTTATCAGAGGTATCGTTTGCAGATATCTCCCATTTGGTTGGATGCCTTTTGTTTTGTTGATGGTTTCTTTCACTGTGTATAAGATTTTTAGTTTGATATAGTTCCATTTTATTTATTTATTTTTTCAATTCCCTTGACTTTGAGGTCAAATTCATAAAATCCTCACTAAGATCAAAGTCCATAAGTCTAGTACCTATGTGAAAAAGGATTCTTAAATCTCATCCAGAAGACTCTTGTTTATAGAATTTGACCATAAGAATAATCATTGCTATAAGAGAGTTTTAGGAATTAAGTAATAGTTTCTGAACACAAAATAATCTAATAATCTTTTTAAAATTAGAGCTCTATAAGGTAAGAAGACAAAAAAAAAAAAAGATACAGGCAAAAGCAGTTTCTTCTTTATCTCTTAAGGTAGAAATCTAAGAGTCATCCTCAAATTTTTATTCTCTTTTAAACTCTTTGGGACTGTTTCTTTATGCACTCAATAGGTTTTATCGATTTCCCTATCAAATCTGCCATTCTCTGTTTTCTCTTTCTATTGTACTACTATAGTAAATAGATTGAATGTTAGCAACACTACCCTCCCCCTGCCCCCACAAAATGTCCATATTCTAATTCCTGGAATCTGGGAAGTTTAATTGGAAAAAGAGTCTTTGTAGATGTAATTTAAGTTAAGGATTTTGAGAGGAAGAGATCACACTGGATCATCCAGGTAAACCTTAAATGCACTGATCCTTATAAGAGACACACAGGAAAAATTTGAAAGACAGAGGAATGGAAGGCCATGTGAAGATGAAGACAGATTTGGTGATACAGACATAGCCAAAGACTGCCAGGAGCTACCAAAAACAGAAGACACAAGCATCAAAATTTCCCACAGAGTCTTTGGTGAGAGTTGAGCCCTGACAATAACTTAAATTCAGTTTCTGCCTACCAAAACTGAGAGAATAAATTTCTGTTTTTTTAACCACCAAGTATGTGCTAATTTATTACAACAGCTCCAAGAAATTAATACAACTACTACCTGAATCCTCATCTTTCTCTTTTTTTGGTCTAGATTACGGCAACAAAGCTATATTGTTTCCCTCCTTTCGTTCTTACCCTACTCTCATCTATACAGTCACTAGATTAGTTTTCTTCTAACACAGATTTGATTATTGCTTTGTCTTAAAACTTTTCAGTGGCAACCCATTGACTATATAGGCTAACATTTAAATTCCTTCATGGGTCACACAAATGCCTTTACAATGAAGCCCCTGTCTATGCATACAAATTTGCTCCTTACAGTCTTTCCTTACAGTCTTAACTTGAATCATACATAGCTTCCTACAGTGCTGTGAGTTCCCTGGCTACACCATGATTCCATTTCTCTGAATGCATCCTTTTCTCTGCCCAGAACACTCGTGATTCTCTACCCAATAACCTTCTTCTCTTCGTATTCAGATAGCACTTATTCTATGAACTCATGGTACACAATGCCATGAATTTTTTCTAACTTAGTTTGTCCCACTTAAATGTGAACCCCTTCAGGATCTAGCAGATTTTTCTACAGTCTAGAAAGTAGCAGCTACATAAGTACTTAAAATAATTTTGTCAAATAAAAAAAAAAGTGACATAGATTGTGGTCATTAGAATTGGATGCTGCAGAGGTTATGAGTCCATTGAACAGAGAGTAGCAGTCATTGGCTTCAGCTAATTGGTATACCTTAAGGATACCAATTTTGATAACAATTTGGGTGCTGTTGACTGAGGGCTAGAAATTTGAGGTAGTAGGTATCTAGGAAGTAAATAAAGTGACTTTAGATTCTGAATTCCAGGAATCTGGCCACAGAAGAAAGAAAAGTTATATGTGTCAATCATTTAAGTTAATTTCTGATATACTTTTTTAAAAGAGAGTTTAAATTGTGATTTATGGTATTGGACATGTGTTATTACAGCTATTTTTGTTTTCCTATCTAGTATCTATTCTCCCCTGCCTTTCTGAAGAGCATCCTGCTTTTATTGAGAAGAATCGCCTCTCCCCCATTTTTCATACTCTTAATGAGATTGAAAATCAAATAGGTTTGGCTTAATACTAATTGAGTTATAATATGTGACCCAGCCTCAGCCACCAGATTCACATGGTTGGTACTTTGACCCCTGAAAAGAAAGATAGAGAAAATGGCTTAATTTCCTTCATTCCAGAGAAGAGCTTTAATAAAAGAGACCAGTAGTTCTCAAAATTTCAACTCTCACAGTTGATCCTGTTCTTATCTTTTTTTCACAACCTGGTTTATCTTTCCATTGATTCTTGGAACTACTTATCTTTCCCCCAACAAGTTTTCCTGTTTATGTCAGCCATAGACAATTTTTGTAATTTAGAACCAAAGAATCTAAACTCCCCTAACAGATAAACCTTTTTATCTAAAGTTTTGTTTTGCTTTGGCTTGTTTGTTTGTTTTTGTTTTATGTTTGTTTGTTTTTGCTATTAATGTATGAGAAACAACTTAGAGAAGTAAAAAAATAAAATTCTTTAGTAGAGATAAAAACTAATGTTTGTACAATGGCTGCTATTATTATGGCTCATACTAAGAAAAAAAATGAAAGAAAAAAATTGCCCTTTTCTGGGAGAAATTGAAAGAGTAAGTTTAAAGAAATAATTTCAGAAGTCTTTGTAAGAAGTTAAATGTCACAGATTCAAGATTATTCAAATTTACATAGAGAACTACTTAGAGGAGATCAACTAGGTAAAAACTGTGATGTTTGTCATTTCTAATTCCAGTAATTAAGTGCTGCTCCCGTTCTACTTGAAAAAAGCCTCAATGGAATTATATTAATGGCATAATGTAGAGTCAAAGAAAAAAATCAAAACTATTATGAAAAAGAATGATATTGAAAAATTCATGAGCTGCTGAAACCTTCAGAAAAGGAGAGTTTAGTGATAGGTGATCAGTATTACTGGAATGGTACATAGTCTTTTGTCCAGAAGGACATGCTACCTTTTATATTTCTAAAATCTATATAATGCATTAGAAACATTCTCATCATGAAGATTACAGTCGAGTGTTTTAACTGAAGTTTTTTTCATTACTATCTCAGTATTTAACGCTTATTTCTCTGAAATGGAGATTATTTTACCTAATCTGCTTCCTGTATGGAATTGTTATGAGAAAAAGAAATATGGTAGAGGAAAGCATTTTACTAAAAAAATTCTATATAACTGCAGAATATATTATTAATTGAGTCATAAATTACATAATAATTTAGGGGAGTGTGCTTCTCCACAAATAATAAAGCTCACAAATTTGTTAAATCATAAATTAGATACAATTTAAAAACAAAAATATATTCAAATGAAATAAAATATATAAAAGTTAAAAAGCTGTTATATATACATACTACCCCCAAAATGCAAAATGCTTTAATCTTGCATATCCTGGCTAATTCTTTTTAGAGAAAAAAAAAATCTCTAGAAAGGTTGCTAACAATATATAATAAGATATTTATTTGTTTTAAGCTTTAATATGAGATTTTCCTTGTGTCTATGGCCTGTATTATTATGATCTTTTACTCCTAATGAACACTGATTCATTTCTATTAGTCATAGTATAGAGGCTCTCTGAGAAAGCCTATCATTTTCTATTTTTGTTCTATAGCAAGTTGTAATGCAGAAGGGTGATTTACAATCTTTTTTTAAGTGTGTACTTATGACATACCAATGTATAAAAAGCTTTTTGTGGTAGGTTATGTTGGCTGATATAGAATGTTTACAAATATGGCCAATATTTTTATAATTGCATTTTAATTGAGCCATATATAGCATAAAAGATAACTTTATATGTATTGTCTACTTAAATAATATTTCAAGGTACATCTTTTAATTTTACTGTTTTTATTGATACTTTGTGATTTTTCACAGCTGTTATTTCGTGAAAATCATTCATCCCATGAGCACGACTAGAGCTATAAGCATTTTATAATAAATTGTTATGATCATTAAATGCATGTAGTTAAGGATTTCTTTGCATTTATTTCCTTGTTCTTAGTTTAAAATTTTTCATCATCTTTATTAATTTTACACAGCAAATGCAATTTTTAAATTCCTCAATTAATAAGCTACATATGTTCTGTCTGTGCACTGAGAGCTGTCTTCCTACATCGTTTCCACGCACAGTACACATCTCCTTCCTGGTACAGACTTTCCAGAAGCATATTTGCTCTCTTCATGCTCATGTTGCTGAATACCTCCCATTCCTGCCATAACTGTGGTCCTTGCTGATTTCCCATCCTGCAGCTACATATTCTCCTCTTTAGGTCTCCCAAACAATGTTCCAATTTCATCTCCTCCTCTGTAGCTCCCCCGATTGTCTTTTCATCTTATTTCCACTGTCTTTTCAATATGTGCCTGCAATTGCCACAAGATGCTCACTCTCACATTTGGCACTCATTATTATTTATTCATTCATTATTCACTCAACCCAAAAGCATCTCTTTAGGGCCTACTCATTACCAGCCTGGTGCTAGGGACTGAGGTTATGAAGAATAGCATGACACAGTCTATTCTTTCAGGGAATTTAGAGTAGTGATCTAGAGGGAAGATTTCAGACTTCCAAGACCTAAAACAATGGTCTCTATTTTTTAAATTTCTAGACCCCAAGCAAAATTATCTCTGGAAAGTATCTTTTATGGAATTTATTTTCTTTTGTGAATTCTTAAGTGATATAAAGATTGCTTTGATGAGAGAAAAAAACTTCATGATTTTAGTTCAAGGCTGCTGACTGTTGGTATGTGACAACCTGTGAGTAAATACTAGCTATTACTTTTATATTGTATATTGAATCTCTGGAAAAATCAGTTCTTTATAAATAATAAAAACAATCAAATATTTTCAGAAAATAAACTCCCATAGTTTGTATTATATTTGTGTCAGTAATTTGCATAATTAATCTTGGCTTTACCTGACACTTGACTGTATATAAAATTCAGATTTTTTAAAAAAACTTACCCAGTTTCTTGTGCTAAGTGCTCCGCAGGGCAGCATTTCTGAAGCAATTACAAAAGAAGCTAGACTGCAGGATTTATGAAGGTGTGTAGACTTAGCCCAGTATAAACAAAATATGAAATCTAGATGAAACAACAAAATCTACAAATGATAACAGTAGCAATGTTGCTTTGAATTTCCAGAAGGGTAGGGAGAATTTTCTCTCCTTCTGAATAAATTTACCTTTATAAAAAATAAAATTCTTTTTCGTAGATTGTATTTTATTTGCAGTGATCCCAGAGATCCTATAAAGTATACACACAGAGCCAGTATTCAGTAAGTGGAACAGTGTCACTCAACATATGAATAAGAGTCCTACTTATAATGGTTTTTTAAAAAGGCCAGATGGGAAACATTTTCCATGATGTTAATGAGGAAATTCTATCCTCGCTGGGGTGGGAGGTTAGGGTTGGAGGAAGAAGTTTTTTATATTACAAATGTCTAATTAAACTGAAGAAAAGGCAAATTATAAAGATTTGACAGGAATGCCATTACAGTGAACCTCATAATATAAAAAGGAGCTAAAATAGAAACTTGGTGTTCAAAACAAGGAAATTACTAGTCCTGATGAACTGTGTTGTTTGATACTGAGTTTTGGCTGCCACATTTTCTGATAGACTTTGAGTAGCTAAAATGCATCCAGAGAAACATGGCCAGAATGGCAAATAGTCTGAAAATCTGATTTCTTAAAGAAACGATGAATTGATGATAGCTTTGAAAAGAAAACATCATAAGGGAATTTCAAGAGCTGTCTTAAAATATTTAAAAGATTGTGCTCTTTAAGAGTGTAGGTTTATTTTTTTTTCCTGGTGGATAAAAAAGAACAGAATTGGTTGAAAGTTTTACTGAAGCAGATTTTAATTCACTATTAAGAAGATTCAACTGTTAGAGTCATCAACGACAGTGTCTGGAAGGAGATCCTGTTGCAGCAGGCTCCTCCAGTTCTGTTCTTGGGGTATCGCCAAGTGGGCCCTGAAGGCTCAGAGGCTAACCCAAATGCTGACATATGAGGTTGTGTTAAGTAGTTTATTATCTGGCTGACTAAAACAGAAAAGGCCAAAGAATTTGGGCAAGGTAGTCAATAATTACTAAAAGCATTTGTTAACAGACGTGCGACAGTTTATTTTTTAAAATTTAGCTAATCTTTCTCTGTGTCTTTCTTTCTTGAAAAAAGGATAAATTATGAATATTAGAAGTTTCATATTTTGGATACCTACATTAGGCAGTCAGAAATAAACTCACGTGCTAGTTTTATTGTAAATCACTAACATATTTAATATAACAAATTTCCACCAAACAACAAAATAGCCAGTGAGTCAAGTAAGTAGGCACTGAGCCTCACAATCTGTATATTCTAGTTCTTGCCTTTGAAAGCTTATAATCTTATGGCAGAAAATTCTTAAATTCATAAATCAATTAGGGGTCATTAGAAGAGATTAAACTGTATAAGCAAGACCAGTGGCTTTTCTTGTTTGTCTGCTTGTTTGATTTTAAAAACATTAAGTAGAAGTTCTTGTAGTTGGGTTTTCCAGGAGCAGACACTGAGCCTTGATAGGAAGTTTGGCATATAGTGTGTTTATGAGGGGTTAACAACACCTGTGAAAGGGAGAGGGAGGAAGCAAGACTTAGCAAAAGAAGTTCAAATGCAACATAGTTCAGACAAAGCCTTTCCTAAACCCACAAGGAGATCTGCAGCATATATAGTCTATCAAAATTATCCAGCAGTGGGTGATATGTCTAGGTCTTTATACCCCTGCTGTGAAATATATTCCTGCGTGGAAAATGCCTTTGGTCAAGGTAGCTCTTTGTAATTAAAGCAAACCTTGAAACCTAGACTTGTGTCCATCAACGAAGTCATAATAAACTGATAAAACCGGAGCTTCTTTAGTTAAAGCTTATGTAAGAGGTCTAAAACCTCATCTCAACAACGTTCAAGACAATTCCAAGAAAAACAAAAGAACCCTAGAATCTCTAGTGGCAGAATAATAACAGCTAAAAGTTATGTAGTGGTTGATAAGTGCCACACGCTTTTCTGAGTATTTTGTACTCATATTTTTTTCAGTTCTTCCTTTACAGATAAAGAACAGGCACAGAGAGATTAAGTAATCTGCCCAAGGTCACCCAGACCTTTTAACTCTAGAGTCTGTACTCTTAACCACTACACATATAAGTCTTTATGTAAAATTTCATGAATAAGGCTCCAGGTAGGGTTTAAGGAAGAAGGTATGCTAATAAAGTGCCTTGAAGACTTGTAATATTAGACTTGGCATAATCTTCATTATGCAGTGGTGGATTCAAAGGGACAGCATCTGGGGACAATAGTCAATTATGCGCTCTAGTGCAGAAGATGTGAACTGTGAATGTTCATGGCTGCCACAATCTGTTTCTTCCTAATGAGCTTTTAGCTGGACTGTATTCCTCTTTGTTGTTAGGCATGGTAACTGAGTTCTCACCAACTGAATGTGAACAGAATTGAGGTGCAACTTCCAGATATGGCCAATAAGGACTTGAGATCCCTCAAAACCATTCATGTCTTCTTCTGTATGAGCTTAAAAACCATGGATATGGTTGGTCTACTTGATATTGCAATCTAGCCTACCTAAATTTAGATATTCTTCCCACACAGAAAGTTTTAAAATATCTCTAATATTACTATTACATGCAAAGAATGCTGCTTGTATATATGCCAGGACAGTTACTCTTCCTTCACCATGCTGACTTATTATTAACACTTGCTCTTTGGTTAGGAGAAACTCCAAATTTGTATCTGTGCATATATGTATTACTGTAGTTTGCGTGGTTAAATGTGTCTTGGGAAATATAGCACATCAGACTCTATAAAGAAGACCGACTAAAATCTAGTATGAATGTGGGAGTAGGGCCTGGAGGGGAGGTGTGGAGTGGGAGGTGCAAGAATAAATAAAAATAGGCCCAGCAATGTTGACAATGCTTCAAAAATGTCCCAGACAACTGGCTACCAGGTTCATGCTAGTTATTCCGAGGGTTACAGGGAGAGAAGTCTAAGGGTAAGTAAGTGTCATGTGGAGCTCTGCCATGCTCAGCCTACTAGCTGTACGTTGGGATTTGTATAGTTTCAAAACTGTTTTACAAAACACAGTCTCCCTTGTTGGCTCTAGGTCCAAATGAACAACTCAAAATTAAAATGAAAAGGCCAGATCCTTTCTACAGAGTACTTGTCACAAATCAATAAAATGATAATTATTATTAATGTTGGACTATAATTAATGATAATGTATATATTCAGAAATATATACTGAGTTCTCACTATGTGCCAGGCAATGTTCTGGGCACTGGGGATAGAACAGTGAATGAAGCAGAATAAAATTCCTGATTATTCAGTTCTTTTCAGAACTGAAATATGGATGGGTTGTAATAATAGTAATAATTATCATTCTTAGACCACTAAATAAGGTGAACTCTTCCTGACCTATGTTTTAGAAGTTCAGAATAGGCAAAAACAGAAAAGAAGCAATCATTAAAGTCATCTTTCTGGGAAAGTTCTGCATTTACAGGAGTTTCAGTTATTCACCCTGGAGCTGAGTGGCAATCTGGAACCACTGAGAAAGTATAGTTACAGAATCAAAGCTTTATTATATCTCAAAAGGCTGATTTGAAAATATGTATATAGTTAATAGAGTTTAAGAAATACCTGAGATATATGAAGAGAAAAATATATATAGGTATTTAAAAAATAATGCCTTTACAATCTGGCTTGAAATAGAAAACAGGTAAAACCTGTTAAGGAAAAAAAGTGGCATTTAAAAAACAGATTAAGTATTTTACAAATAACTTGTAGAAATTCTAATGAAAACATAATAAAACATTACTATGTAATTTATAATCGAAATATATTTTCAAGTGCACATATGTACAGATTAAACTTTAAATATGTGGCCAAATTCACAAATTTGGTTTTTATATTATATAGCAATTATCATGATTTGAAAATTTATCTGTAAATATTACTTGTGTGTTGATTATCACTATAGGATCAAATTCCTCACAAATGTAAATCCTGCCAACCTAATCAAGTATTTAAATACACATGGCTCATGTGTGTTACTGATTCATTTCACACATTCACAAACCTGATTCTTCACACTTTGCCATATGAATAAATCTAACTCAAAAGGAAATGAGAAGATGAACTTTTATGTCTTTTCTTTAGGCATGCTATAAGTGACACAGGAAAAGCAAATGTTTTTTTTTTTTTTTTTTCCAAAAGGATTTATTTCCACTCTGAACTGTTACACTCCAACCTGAGCATAGTTATTTAATTTTATTATCTAAATTTGAAATCGATAATTAACCCTGGACCGTTCCTCCTGCACCAATAAAAGAACTCTCCACAAAACATCTTGTTAAAACATGAAAACTATTGATCAAGTGGAACGCTTTTTTCCTTGCTAATTTTGCTGGCTTACAAGAAACTTCAAATAAAACCAGAAGTAGTGAGAAGTTGTACAACATTTTTTCACTCAAATTTAATTTACTCTTTAATTTGGTCTGAAAAAAACAATAATGATGGAAATTCTGTAGAGACAGATTCATTCAGAGGTCAAACAATAACAAAATAGTAAAGAGAAGTTAATGAATCTTTACCATGTGAGGCAATGTACAGAAGGTCCTGGAGAATCCATAAGCCTGGTGAGAAAAGCATGAGCTGTTTGTTAATGACACAAGGGCTTTGAAATTGAATTTATCTTGTATACTTAGCTGTTTGGGGAGTACATAATTTATAAGAAATTTTTGTTATTAATATTTTCCATTCCACAGGCTCTCTTGACAAACTATATACTTTTTCACTGCATTAATTTTAAATTTAAAATGAACATCTGGTAACTCCATTTATTCATCTGATTCTCAACCATCCCACTCTCTCTGATTTTCTTCTGCCTTTCTAAATAGCCAAAAGGAACCTAAATTTGTACTGTAAATTTAAAGTCAACACACGCCTATTGTTCAGATCAGGAAGATAATAGCTCCTTCCTTTTATCACCAACCATTCAATCAATATGTGTTCTGCTGACCACACTTTTAGTCCAAAGACAACTTTCTTACCTTAGTCTAGTTTCATGTGGCTGTCCTCTATGCTCTCAGAGCATTGTTCCTTGTTACCTTTTCAGTACACCCAAAAGCAGAGGCTGAGACAAAACTTGAAGCAGGTAGCTAATTTGTGGAGAAAGAAGGAAAAAGCAGAGTTGGGCAAGGAAGAAAGAAGGTCTATATAAGTGTGCATAATGAGGCTACCACAAATGCAATAGGTGCTTAATTCCTTTGGAAAAACTGAGAAGCATGCAGAATGTTTCCCAGAATTGTCCTATGAATGATGAAGGCTAACTTCCATCATTTACTGCCTGCCTTCTTTCATAGTTTTGAGTTGCCCCTGGTGTTCACAACTCCTCTAATTGTTGCAGGAGAGGCTTCCATTGCATTGGAGAAGTCTCTAAAGCAAAAAGCAGAAAGATGGGTGACAGGAGCTTGAAGTGGATTCCGGCCTTGGTAATGTGCATCTTAGCGCACATGCAAACTTCTACAGCAACCGAGGCTGTATTTGGAAGTGGGATCTAGGGAAGTAAAGATGGAGTATCAAGGGACTCAGCTACATTTTTCAATGTACCACATTATTTATTTCTGAAGTGCAATTGTCTATCTCTTTCACTAGACCGAGAGTTATTAAGGGTGGTGGTCCTGCTTTCTTACTCAGAGCCAAGATGAGTACTTGGTTTACAGCAGTCTCCCCAATTCTTGGTGAATCAATAATCAAATAATACTTTCCCTTTCTACTGTCCAATGGAAATGATTGCTTACATAGTACTACTTTTTTAGGAACTAAAATACAATTTGTTTACTCACTTAAATGTAGTATATTATTCATAAACATGAATTTATTTATGTATTACAGTATGGGAGGCCAATCCCAGAGGGGAAAAAAATCTAAGCTACATACCTATTATTTTTAACTGCCTATTGCTGCATGGTAAACCACCCTCAAAGTTAATAGCTTAACCACAATAACATACTTTTTTCCTATTCTGTGAGTTGCCTGGGCAGTAATTCTGATTCATGTGGTAATTTCTGGGATGCTGAGCTGACTGGAAGATTAAAAATGGTCTCATCTATGCGGCCAAAATGTAGGGCAAGCTTCTGAGTAAGAGCTCAATGGGATCTATTTGTTGAGAGCCTCTCTTTTCTTTACTTGGGTATCTGCACTTAGCTATTTTGGTTTCCTCTTAGAATGGTGACTGATTATAACAAACACTTAAGGACTGGCCTTAAACATTATGCAACATCACTTTCTTCACATATTTCTGGTCAAAATAGCTCACAGGGCAAACCAGATTCAAAGGGAAGGTAAATCAACTACACGTTTGTATAGAGGACTGGCAAACCCCTTTGGAAAAGAGTCCATAGGGTGGGAAATAGTGTTGTGACAATTTCTGGAAGCATAATCTACCATAATCAATGTGTATCTAGATGTAACAAGGCATATTTATATTAAGTAAAAGACACTTGAGAGCAGAGCTCATATTCAATTCATCTTTACATCCCCGGAAACTAACACAGTATCTGACAGGTATTGGTATATAATAAATGCTTGTTAGATAGATATTTGAAAGGTAAGAAATATAGACATGCCAAAAAATGATTCTTCGGCTGTGACAATATTAGAATTGAAAATACTGTAGCCTTCCCTTTAGGTACCAATTTCCCACCCACAATCTTCTAGTATAAATCAGTATTCAAAGACCATGTCTTGCCCTCCCAGGCAATACACTGGAGATAAATGGAGGCCACCTTGTCAGAAAAGAGTTTTTAAAAGAAAACTTAAACCTGGAATGTGAGTTGGGGATGAGAAATATGGGCCATTCCAAATTTTTGCCTCAGATCTGCTTCTTTTGGTTTGAATGTGGGTGAAAATAGGAGCATGGGGAAGAGAACTATGAACAGGAGTCATGAAGTGAGGTCAGGAGCTAGGAAACAAGAAGGAAAGACTGATGTATTTAGTTTGATAATTTAAAGACTGTAATGCTTTTTCAATAGCATTCCCTTAGAACGTGGGATTCCGAATGTCTTCAAAAGTTTCCCATTTGGAAATGATGAGAACATGTCAAAGCTTCAGTGAGAGTAAGTAAGAGCACAGAATTTGAGACTTGGAGTCAGTAAAACGTATACAGATGCTCAATAGATAAGCCTGTTTCTCATTGGTGTAAGAACACATTTTTTATTTTTATGAAAAGAATATAATGACTCTGGAAATGTTAACAAAATATAACCTATATGAACCGTAACAATGTTTATTAATATAATTTCTAACTCTCTACTCCTTTCTTTCTTCTTTTTTCATTGAATATTTCTGAGAAACAGATACATCTTGTGTCATTATAGATTTGTGTCATACATGAATATTGCTGTAATGGCTGCCTTTCTGGAACTTCTTTATTTTTCATATGAAAAGATATCTAGGCTCTTAGTGACAGTATTAACTCTGCCAGTTTATACATCTCACATGCAGCATGTAGATGACTATAAGCAAAATCTATATAATTTTGGATAACCTGCTTTATCTTCAAATTTTGTAATCTTATTGAAAGGAATAACAGTGCCAAAGTGATGACAGTGTTACCATTTGAAAAAATGAAAGTAGAGGGAGATCTAGAGATCTTGCTTTATAAACTTTATTGACTTCTTCCAAAGAAATCAAATATATTTATTATTACACCTAAAAGTAAGATCCTGCTCTCTGCATGTCAGTCATTTGAAAAGTACGTTAAGCTTGCTCTTTCTCTATCACAAAGCTGATATCACAGCTTGATTGTTTGCTTTGGTTAATTTTTTTTTTTAAGGTAAGATTTTCCTCTTATCAATAGCTTTCTCTGTTTCTTCATTAGCCCTTTTTCTAGATGGTTTGGGGTAACTTTAATTATGTCATGGATTAGGAGAAAATAACCAAATGATTAACCACCTGTCACTTGTCTTAAGCAATAACCTAGGCCAGAGACTCCAAATATGAAACTTTTTATGGACAGTTTCTTTATCTTTAAATGTTAAAAATGAGACTTCATAAAGCTATTTTAAGAAATAAAGAAGATAATATAATAACATTTAATCTAGAGCTTATTTACAGAAACAATGAAAATAGTTACTTTTATTATGTAGCTGTTGTCATTATCAATTAATAATATAGAACGTGACCAAATTTAGGACTTTTAGAATACTGTTATTTAATAATTCTTGTTTTCTCTTAAAAGAATTTAGTTGTAATATTGATGCAGGACGAGGCAAATTTCCTCGAGTTGATGGGGGAAGACTAAGCCCTATACTGAGAAAAGAAGAGGGTCTTCTGGCAGAGCGTGTAGAAAGAATTCAACACACACGCCAAAGTTAGAGTCAAAAAGAAAATTTGTTAGCAAAGGGGTAAGACTCCACAGACAGAATGTGGTCTCCTGTCAGAGACAGAAAATGAGAGGGACCAAGGGAGACGTGGAAAGTCAGCACGTAGTGAGTGGGCCAAGTGTTCAGGGAATTCAGTGTATATACCATTCTTTAAAATCTGTGAGTTATAGTTTAGAAAACTTTATTAACCCATTTCCTTTGATAGGGATATACAGTGAAGAAGGGAATAGTATGTAGTGTAAAAAAGTAAATACATAGAGTGCAAGGCATGCTGGCAGTTCCCAGGCTTTAATCCATAGGTTCCCCATGGTTTTAACCATAGGGAATGACTCTTGGTTCCTGTTTGCCCTTCACAAACGTGGGGTATCAATCCCAGCGGAAATCTTCCTTTGTTCCGAAGGTGTCCTTCTGGCCTGGCTGCAGCACTGATCAGCATATTGTAGTCTCTGATTTTGGCTTTATTAACATTTCAATTTCTTGCTTCCTTCTTTTGTTAGTCACTAAATTACATTTCAAAATACAAATCACAGTTTGATGAGTAATAGCTCATATTATTTTCTTTAATAAAAAGAAGATAAACAAACTATTAATAATGATCAAATAGCAAAGTCTAGTACAATTGTTATTTTCTCCACAACCTAAAAAGTTTTAAGCTTTATCTACTCTATGTCCTCATGGAGAAAAAAAATAGATATATAATCTACATGTACATATATCTGTGTACATGATATATTTTAAGGCACAGAATTGGTTTCAAGTTCTGGAGAGCAGTATATATTACTTGTTTCTTCATTGGACTATCTGAACTGCAAACCCCCCACCCATACTCCCCACCCCCCAAAAAAAAGAATTTAATGAAATAAATTGTTTATTTTCTTTTATAATGCACTAAGAGCACAAAAGAGTAAAGGTGCTTGCTACTCTGAATTACCACTAACTCAGAGAAGCACTGACTTGGCCTGGGAAAAAGTAAGCTCTACCATGGGAAAATAATTTTCATTGTACTTTCCATCCTCTTCCTTAGGGGGGAAAAAAAAGAAAGGAAAAGAAAAAAGAAAAAGAAATATATATATAACTCATTTGAGTTAGTAGGTATTGTGCATTATTTCTGTTTGTTATATTTTCAATATTGGATTAGTCACTCATCCTAGTTCATTCCAACACTTTTCCCCAAATTTTGGGACCAACATTTTAACAGCAAAGTAATTTTAATTTTGACAAGAAAAAGTTGAAGTAGAATTTTACATAAAGGCCCTGTGCTAAAACATTTTCTCTTGGGATCACATTTAACCTTCTTCACAGGACTCAGATATTGGCTCCTATATGAGATTCATTTTAGATATGAATACAATGAGGCCCAGAGGGGGGTGAAGCCACTTGCCTGAGGTGTCTCATCTAAGAAGGGGTAATGTTGGCATACAAATGGAGGTTTGGTTTTCTTTAAAGCTTTTTAAATTTTACACTGTATGATCACGATTGTAAATAATTCCATTTCAGAGATTTGTTTATTTAAAAAAGAAGAAAACTTTTTAAAAATATAAATATTAACAACCCATTGTTTTTTCAAGAATATTTAAAAAAAACCAGGTACATCTTTGTAAACTGAGTTTCATCCAAAAGCATGTTATTTCAGAATAGGCTGTAAACTTCTGAAAAAGCTGAGAGACATGAGGATACCTTATTGAAAGATTATAGCAGTGGTAACCCAGAAATCATAACAGGCCTTAACACACACACACACACACACACACACTCACTCACTCACTCACTCACTCACTCAGAACCTGAATTTCTAGTTTACTATACAGAATTTTTGTTGAGAAAGTAGTATAATATTCTGATTGAGACTTTTTTACCTAATCATGAATCTATCTTCAGACAAATTCCTCTCTAAATTCAAATAACTCCTAAATCTATCTCCACTTCACAAAGAGCACAGAAAACCAGTTATGGAGAAAGGATCGAGAGGCTGTCCTTTTAATGTGTCCCAGGTTTTGCCAAGAATATATACCATCTTTTCAAAGGGGATAGATAATTTTCTTAAATAGATTCTTGCTGCTGTTGTCTCAGTTTTCACATGTACTCCCTTAGGTGGTTTGCGATCTTTATGTGAGTCATCTATGAGTTTTGCACTGGCTCCTAGTTAGCTCCTAAGTGCAAGCTGTTTGCACTGAAGTATTGATTTTAATCCATAAAGTCCTGGACGGATTGGGTGTTGTCTGCCTTCATTAATTTTATTTCCTAGAAGCTGCAGTGAACTAAAGAGGGCTGTTCACTTTCTCTAGATGTCTGTCTGTCTGTCTGTCTATCTATCTATCTATCTATCTATCTATCTATCTATCTATCTATCATCATCTATCATCTATCATTTGTTTATCTAATCTGTGTACCCTAGGGGCAAGGACAGAGCCAAGTTTTGTAGGACCTGAATCTTAGGCAACCTGTGAGGCTCTCCTTAAAAGAAAACACACTAAAAATTATGTATCAAATTGGAAAATAAATAAAAAAAACTATAAAGTTTTAAAAAGCTGATCACAAATATCACAAACTCCATAGAAATAGCAATATTTTTAAAATTTCTATGCTTCCTGGGACATGCTGTTATACAATTTACCTACATTTGGCTGCATATTCTTTACCTCTTCACATGATAACTTACTATCCTTTCATTTTCCTTAGAGACAGTATAGTAAGATAATTTGGTCTTTTCTCAGATAATTCGATCTTTGTTGAATGAAATATTTTATTATTATTAGTTTTAGAAAAGTGTTTTCCTCATATCAAATACATTTTTAGAATTGTCAAATTTGAAAAACATCTCAAGATTTTTTCATATACAAGCTATATCAGAGCATTTTAAAAGTTGTTCGGTAACTGATGTTAATTTTTTTTTTATTAAGCCAACTCATTAACTGTTAGCCACATTGACTGCTGATGTCAGATGTCATAGGATACTTTCACACACTATACAACCTCTAAACTTGTAGTTTCAGTTTTAGTGGGTCAGCAGTGGTTGTTCTAAAAACCATTCTTGCATTTGGTAGGCAGCAAGATTTACTGAATGTGAGAAGGAAAATGGCCCCGTTGCTCCCAAAGCCTCATTTAAAAGCCAGCACCAACCTAGACATGTGAGTTGATTTTAGATCGTTCCATTCTAGTTGAACTCACTGATAATGGCAGCCACATGAGTGATCTCAAGTGAGAACAACAGAAAACTTTCCAGTGAGGCCCAACTCAAATTGTTGATGTGAAATTGTGAGCAAATAAAATTATTGCTTTAAGCCCTTAAATTTTCTTTTCCACAGTAAATGATAACTGAAAGAACTAGTATAACTAGTATATATCTCTTATAATATTGCTATTGTTCTTATTAATACCTTCTTTTAGTTGTTAATCAGAATATCAAATGATTTTGTATAAATGTATATGCAACCAACTCTTTCAGTCACATACATACCCACAACTTTTACCTGGTTGAGTCTTTTGAGTTGTCTAGTAGAGGCATGAGATGAATAAGCATGTAGGAACTTTTCCTGATTTCAGTATGGAGTCCATTAAGTACACAAAGGTACTTAAGCAGGGACTCTGCTGAAGTGAGCCAAAGATATGAATATTTCAAAAATTATCTATGATTTTTTTTAAAGAAAGGTTAATTTGTAGTTTTGATGAAAATTCTTTCAGGTTTGTGAATAACAATTTTTTGAAAGAACATTGTTAAAAAACTAAGAAATTCTTTTCAGACATAACAGTAAAACTTTTTTTCTGAAATGATCTACTTGTACACATATAATGATTCATGAGGATGGTGGGAACTAAAATTTTGAAGCATATCCAGGTGGTAGAATTGTCTGAATCTTGGCTCTCTCTGGAGAAATTGCCATTCTGATCACAAACAATCTTTTCTTTAAGTTAAACATTTTATTCTCTTGAGTGTTTGTTGCTAATGGAGACAGAAATACCACTCTCATCTGGATTTAATACATTTCACAAACATATCCATCAAGTGCACTATTCTCTCAGCAGAAGTAGAATTTTAACAGTTTTTTGTGACTTTTGACACATCATCACTTACAAGGGGTTTTCTTTCAGGGGACTTTGCAGAGAGACTTGGTACAAAATTTGTCTGTATCTTGTTCACGAATGGATAAACAGATGTCATTTACAGATTTATACTAACAAAAACCAAATGACACCACGCAAAGGAACTGTCACAATAAAGTTTCTCTTGTTCGTTCTCTATGCTAACCATGTTCTATTTGACTTGACCACATATCAGAGTACTCACACCACCTCCTCACTTTCTGCCAGTAAACATGCATACTTCAACATTTTGGGACAAATTGTGTTCTTTACAATGCAAAACACCACTTAGGAATAGAAAGCATATAAGTTTCTATACTATTCTCAGGTCTCCACTCTGGGATTTGTGTTTCTGAGTTTTTTTACACAAACTCACTTGACAGGAATGATGAGAGCAGTAAGAGCTGGTGAATAAAATCACAATAATTTGGAGGTGTTGTAGACTTTATTATTAAAAGTTAATGTGAAATAGTAAAAAAAAAAAAAAAAAAAAAGCCTTTGGAGCCAGACAAACAGGTTTGGTTCTATTGTGTTTTTTATTTTATTTTATTTTATTTATTTTATTTATTTTATTATTTTATTTTATTTTATTTTATTTTATTTTATTATTTTATTTATAAATTGAGTTTGATGATTCAAGCACAGATTTTAGTCTCTTTGACCCTTTTTTAAAAACCTTAATCACAACAAAGGGAACCTACCTCAAAGGTTTGATATTGAGCATTAAATTTCTATAACAATTATAATGCCAATAACCTTTACTACTTCAAAAGTAAACATTTGCTTAATGTTAAAAAAATGAAAGCAATTATTTTTATTTTTTTTATAACCATAAATTATGTAACTCCAAGATAATATTCATCATGATTACTTCTAATTTCATAATGACCTATCTCTATTTTTTTTCCTGCCACAATCTGCATGTTCTACCAATACATAAGTCTCTGTAAATCATCCTGAATATTTCACAGGAGCTTAAAAGTAGTTGGGCCAGAGCTGGCCCTGTGATGCAGAACGCACTTTCTACACTGTGCAGCAAACTGGGGAATAAGCCAACACATGGATAGGCTAAGGCATGGCCAGGACTAAATGAGGAACTTTCACATTTCTGATCTCCTTTAATCCTCCTAACAACAGCAGGAGGCCAGTGTTAATTTCCATTTACAATTGAAGACAATAGCTTCTTACAGGGTAGGCAACTTGCTCATTATCGTACAGATTTTGTTGGGAAACCCAGATAGTTTTCTACATTATTCTTTTGTTCACAGGAGTGTAGGGTATGTTTAAGAAAGCTTCTAATACCCAAGTTATTCCTGAAGATTAACATGATCTTTCAGTGCTATGATGCATTAGATTTGAAAATAAAATGAGAAATTGTTCTATTACTTTATTATTTTTGAGTTGTAATAAATGAGACAGTATATAGGTACTAGCTCAGGATTGTAAAAGGGCTAAACCTCAAGTTTCAAAAGTCCTAGAGAAAATGAAATAATAAAAAAAAGCTTACGATATAATTTTTCATCTTCCTTAATTTTATTCTTCAATTTACAGAAAAATCTCTGTAATACTTTGAGCCTTTTTAATTTACAAAAATTGCAGAATGATAACTACAGTGTGATAGAGCTTTGGTGATCATCTAATCTAAGTATTCTCTTACAGAAGTAGAAATAGGAGTTTTAGTTAAGAAAAATCACTTGTTTATGTCATCACCTAAGAAGTAACATATCATAAATATAAATAATACCTTTAATTTCTAGTCCAGTGCTATTTATATGGTACCATTCTATCTCTTTCATCAAGCCCTAGTATTTGACCTATAACACAAAGACTTCATGGTAGCTGAAGTTAAATCTTCCAAAGTAGGCATTTTCTTCAACTCAACGAATTCTGACAATCCTAAAGGAAAACAGAAAGTTGACTAGAAGCTGGAAAGCGTCCTTTAGGTTTATATCTTTTTCATTATATTAGTTCAAACATATTACATCAAAGTAATAGATAAAGATGTACAATGGCTGTCAGAGAAATATATTACTTTTCATTTAAGAAACTTAAGTGGTAGTGAAGGGAGTCAAAAAGAAAGTTTCATGTCACAGATCCAGGTGAAAGAGAGCAGAATATGTCGACCAAAATATGCCTCTTTGGCATAAAGATTATCTTGAGCTGATTATTTTAAGAAACAGTAGACATAAAGGCATCTCTGAAAACAGAGTAGAAATTACTCTTCTGAAAAAGATATTTATGTTTATAAGGAAAATCTCCATTTGTAAGGATACCTCCCTCTCTGACCCAGGAAGGGGTGGAGGATGAGGAAATCTCTGGAAACTTTATCGATTGAGAAGGCTACTGACTTAATCTGCAGAACAACCATATCCTTGAATACTGTGCTGAGCCTGATATCCTCTCATAACTGGCTTTCTTCCCTCCTTGTATCTTCTTTTGTCTTTAGCTGGAGATGCTATTTAAGGTGGTGTTTTGGGTCATTTGAGGGAGTTTCTCAATTTTCTTGGGTATCTCCTATGCATAAAGGAGATACATATTTAGTGATTTTTCTCCTGTTGGTCTGACTTTTTATTACAGAGGAGGCTCAGGGAAGAACCTAGAAGGGTAAAGGAAATCTCACTTTTCCTCACCTATACATCTCTATCACCTGTGACAAAAAGCTACCAAAGTCACCATTGATCTTATTTTTACCCCATTCAGCCACAGGAGAAACACACATAGGATGTCATTATGGGCAAAGCACAAAAATAGAACTTATTACCTCTCTCATTCTATTGCCTAGAACTCAGTTACATGAGCCCATATGCAAGCAAAGCTGTAAAATATAATCTGTGTTCCCAGAGATGAGAGAAGAGATTTTGGCAATCATTTGTTACACTTCTATGGGGCTTTAAAATCCGTTTTTTGGATCTAATTTTTTTTTCCCTGAATATATTTGTTTTTCTGAATGTTTGTGGATTTCTTTGCATGTGACTTGCTCTACTTGTGAGTATCTTTCTCCATATATGTTTAAGTCTTTTTCAGGATATTGTAGCATGTATATATTCTCTCTTTATTTCTAAAATGGGAGCATGGCTCATTTTGATATAAATACTTTCTCCAATTTGGAAAATTGGCTTAAAAACAAACAAACAAACAAACAAACAAACAAACAGGAAACTATAGGAATTAAGTGCTTGTTAAACAGTAACTGAATCTCTAATAAAATCTAACCACCATCAGTGGACAGTCAAAGCATATTGCAGATTGCTTTCCTACCTTTGTTGAATTTTAAGTATTACAAAACCTGTCTTTTGCTAATAAAAACTTATTAACTTAGCTCATTTGCATAGAGAAACTACACAGTTAATTTGCACATTTAAAAATGTATAAACATTTTCCCTTGCACACGGAGTTGGGGGGAGGGGACTAAGTTGCAACAATAAGAAACTTTAACTCAAAGACAACCAGAAAAGCCCATAAATACACAAATAGGACTAATTGGTATTTGGTTTATAGCTACATGCTGACAACGATTAAGCTAATTATAAGGCACATGTTGCTAAATTACTATCTTTTTCATACATTTTCTGAAACAACACGAATTCCAGAGAGGTTCTGGTTCAAAGTCTAGTTATTCTAAACAAGAATAGAGTTGAGATAATTTCTACAGTTAACCAGTTAACACCTTGCAGCACAGCACAGTTAATGTAATATTTAGGAAAACATTACATTTTGTAATGTGTCAATCAAGTAAAAACAAATTAACTTGGGTGTACACCAATAAAGTTCCAAATATTTTTGTCATATTTTGCTGCTGCAAAATTGAGGTGTCAATAACATGGGCATCCGGCATGAATTATAAGACAATTTGAGAGAAGAGAAGAGAAAGTATTTTCTAAAAGTAATAGTGTCAATATCTACTGACAATTTAGGAGAAAAATAGGAATTGATGCCAAGGACCTTTTATTCTTTCAAAGAGCTTGGCCAAAAAGAGATAGTTGTTGAAGAAAATTGTTTGTACATAAAAATATATTGTTCCAATTCTTAAAAAGACAATAGGTCTCAAATGGAGACACTTGTGCCAAACCCACGTCAGCAAACCAAAATTTGATCTTTAAACTAATTGCAGTTTGAGCTTCCTAGGTATGTGACATTTAACTAGTCAATATGGAATTACCTGGTCAGCACTAGAGAAACATTCCACCTGATAAGTCCTTCTGTCCTCCTTAGGAGGGTAGCCTTGTTTGATAGAATGTGTCTTTTGCTAACAGTTTCTTTTTGCTGCCTTCTTTCTGTCAGTAAAATCTCCCATCTTATAAAGCCCTTTGGAGCTGCTTTCTATTTACTAGATGGAATGCAGCCCGATTAATGAATCACTAAATAAAGTCAATTTGATCTTTAAATTTACTCAGTTAATTTTTTTTTAATTTAACAAAATTAAATAAAATCATTCTTGGAGCTCTAAAAACTAAGATTGGATGCCAATAAGACCCTTGTTAACTTTCAGACTATAAGGGGTTAATTTCAAAGTCATTAATGAATTCATTTCATTTGGTTCTATCATTCAGATTTATTAAAACCATATATAAATTCTATCTTTTCAAACTACTGAAATTTATCAGAATTGTAAGAGGAAGAATTTTAACAAAAGATTATAAAATAATTAAATCCGACATAAGAATCCTGTTTCTCTAGCCTTCAATCCTTACTTCCAATTTTTGTCTTCCTTCCCTGCCTTCCCCAACCTTTTTTTTTTTTCTATTTTTCTTTTCTTTCTTTCTTTCTTTTTTTTTGCCACCATCTTTGTGAACCTTGACCAACTAACAAACCACAAGGCTTGCAAATAACAGCTCTTGAAAGAAGTATGCTGGAAGTTATCAGGATAGAATTATAACAATAATACAAACAGACAGGAAAAATTGAAATAATCTCCAAGTGTTGTAAGTATGATTTTCATTGCTGTTAGAGACAAAAAGTGCAATCTAAGCTGTAGGGGAAAAAGAAATTTCCTCTGTTCTTCTAGGTTCTTTTGTCTGATCTAATAATTAAATCTACATGAGACAGATTACCAAGGAAAATAACCACCGTTAGTTATATACATGTAACTCATGTATGTATGGGAATCTCATGTACATGAGCGAATCAGAGACCCCACATACATGAAAGGTTCCAAGACAGAAGGATAAAATAAGGCATACATGACACCCTGAGTCAAGAAATGAAGTAAGATGCCTTGAGGTTTTAGAGATGAGGAAGGTTGTTTGAATGAATGAAGATATTCAGTAATTAGAAGTTTTCCCTGACCTTCAGGTAAGTCATAAAAGTTATTTCTGGTAATAACTCTTAATATGGGTAATACTCCAATTTAAATTCTTTCCTGAAGAGGTAAAAGTTTCTCTTGAGCCTGGAGGGTCTCAGTTTCCTTCAGCTCAAAACAATCTACGTGCCAAAGTATCTTGTGGGGAGGACTGTTCCCCAAGATACTTTGGCCTGAACCCCTTCAGAATCAAGCCATAGGAACATGTACTGCTCTCTTCTTCTGACCCTATAAAAACCCAATTTTGCATCAACTTGAAGAGTAACCTGATCTTTAGGTGTTCCCTCATTCACATTAGATGAATAAAGCCTTTATCCTCTCTTTGATGCCCTTAAATTATTTTCTTTAAACAGGAGTCTAAGAAAATTTTTTTTTTCATGTTTTCCCTTTCCTTTTCTCTTGTCCTACTTTAAGCCATGGGGCACTGTGAACTTGTATGGTTAGCATTAACTTATAAGTAAGTTGATGTGTGCTTGTAATTATCATATCTTAAATGTTGAAACTATTGAAGTGTGATTTACTTATATGAAAATGGCAGAATAGCAATAAGGTCCGGAGAATTACCTATTGTTTCTCTAATGCTATCCGAGTATTAATTATTTATTGAAAAAAATTCAAAACCACAAATACACGATCAGAAAGAAAAGTCTAGATTAAAGAAAACATAAAATGACTTGTGCATGTCTTTTTGTGGCATGAGTAAAACAAACAAAAAGCAACCCAGTTTATTCATAAATAAATCTATGTAAAAGAAATGTGGGAATTTTAGCACCTTTACTGGTTTGAGAAAAAAAGAGAAACAAGAGTTAAGGAAAAGTATTTGAGAAAACTCTTCTTTGTACACAGAAAATTCTATTCTTAAAGCATACTAATTATAAGAAATTTGCCCTATCATTTTATACATTTTGATTTGGACTAATTTAGGAACATTTAGAGGGCCTTATCAATAGTTATCAGGTGAAACATATTTAGTGACACTTAGCATCTCTTTTATTCTGAAATTTATGGACAAATCAAAAGCCAAACTCACAAAAACTCAGAAGAGCAAACTCTGTCTCATAAATAGAAAATTATTTATATTTATAGTCTCTCATATATTTAAGTGTGTCCATATAAAATAATACATTGCTCTTTAGAACACAATAGAAATGATAGAGTATATAATTCCCATTTGAGAGATACAGTTGAGAGAAAGGAAATATTAAGTGGCTTGTACAAGTTCCACATGTAGCCTGCAGGGGAATTAATACTCAAAGTCAGACTTTCTGACAATGTTATATACATAAGAGTTAACTCCTCTAACTGAAAATAAATATGGTATGAAACCAGGTAGATAATCTTAACAACCAAGAGAATATTTTTAAATTATGTAACCTCTCGACTCTCATGATTTTGGTATTTAAATCTATTACAAGTATTAGAACATAAAGGATTTATGGTCTGCAAAAAAAACAGCCAAATTAGATATACAGTTAATAAAATTTACTATATTTGGCAAGTTATCGGGAGGTAGTATTTTTTAAACTCAATGTAAACTTTGCATGCTATCTGCTGGTATTACTGGGAATATTGCCTGACAAAATATACTACTATTAACATAGATGATAATCATCTATCATCTATGTTAACCACTTGTATTATGCTGCAGTGCATCATAAGAACCACTAATAAAAGAGTTCTCATTTGGCAATGTGTTTAGATGTCATGCTAGTCAAGAGTATATCTGAGATAGAACACCTGGCAAACACAAGGAGATTCTAAGGCATCCCTCTAAGGCATACTTACATCTCAGAACAAATAATTTTGAACTTCATTTCCCCAGAATGCATTATTTGGGTACCTGAATCATTTGCAATTTGCTTAGGTCAAATTAAGTTAAATCTCAAAATTTTAATGGTGGTAGAAGTGAAAAAGAGAGATTTAAGAAAGAATTACAATAAATTTTTAAAATTTATTTACACAAACATTTTTACTTTATTTCTCAGAAAAAACATATTAACATAGCTGTAGGCAACTTATAGAAATATTCTACTGGAACAGGCTACAAAGTTAACTATTATAGTCCTCAAATTGCCTATATTTACAGCAAAATCTTTTAGTTTCTATTTCTCTATGTTCCAATTTTTAAGTATACTGTAAGGGAGACATTAAAATTGTATTACAGAATTAGACAAATAAAACATTTTTACTTGTTCTTAAATATGAACTAAACATTTATTTTTAATATAAAAAAAATCTTACCATTGATTATGAAAAGACAGCATTTAGGAAAACTGCATTCTAGATTAAAACAGGCTAAAACGTCCCAGGTGACCTTATCAATGTGTAAAATTAATTGAGGGGACTTACATGGCTAGTAGGAAAAGGTCAAAATAGCCCTTTGAAGTTTCAAATATCTCAGATTTCTTGTTGTTTCTTTACTTTCTAGATACGGTGGGAGAGAAGGATAATCCCTCCATATTCTTTCCATTAGTGTGGCGGTTGGAAACTGCGTATAAAGTATTGAGTTCCCTGTCCTTCCATATTAACCAGGAAAGCACTTATTAAAAGCTAATACAGCTAAATCTTGAATGATGTGGGGCATGGGGACGGGGGGTGGGGTGGTGGCACTGTTAGGGATTCCAAGACACAAGCACTCAAAAAATTGCTTATAACTTTCCATCCTACAGTCGGCCCTTTATATCTTCAGATTCAACCAGCTGCATATTGAAAACAGTATTTTCCATCTGCTACTGGGAATTGGCTGTCCGGATACTGCAATTGGGAACTCAAAAATAGTTTTACATTAGAGATTTGTTGAATCAGAAGATACATAATTCCACAGATAGGAAAGGCTGACTGTATTTTTTGGAAAAAATCCACATACAAGCAGACCCCACACAATCTAAACATGTGTCAAGGGTCCACTGTATATCTCTTTTATAATTCAAGTGGGCCTATTGGGGGTGGGGTAAGAAAAAAAATCAAATGCACCTCCACTCACTAATTGGGGACCCCGATTCAGAGCAAACAAACTCCCCATTAATTGAATTTCCCTCCCCTTTTCTCAGTATATCAGTATGGATTTAGACTGTAGTTCAAAGGTAAGTTAAGATCTATCCTTGAGAGATATGCTTACTACAATAGTTTCATCTCTTACAGAAAGTAGCCAAAGAGAGTCACATAGGTGAGAATGTTGATCAGGAAATTTACTTGAATAATTTCTTTTATCCATTAGCTGATGATGACAGTCAGACTTTGGCATTGGGTAGTGAAGTCTGTCATTGTCATTTGGGCAAAAGCTACTTGAACCTTCAGGAATGACAAAGAACAATGTGTGTGGGTAATAATAATGATAATAAAAATAATAAACACATTGTGCTTATTACGTGACAGGTACTCATCAAGCATTTGCATGTAACAATCTAATCTTCACAACCATCTAACAATATAGGTACTATTACTATACTCATTTCACAGATAAATGTGGGCATAGACAGGCTAAATAATTTGCCAAATATGGTGATGATGAATGGGAGAGACATCTCAAGGGAAAGATCTAAAGCAAGAGGTTCTTTGGGAAGGTGTATATACCTGTAAGAGGAGAAGAAAGTGAAGATAAGGGGAGGTATCCATGGAAGTATTTCTTTAATATTTTGACACAGAAAATTAAAGATTTTCTGAATTTTTGGCTAGACCTTAAAATTTTTCCAGATTGTATAGAATTCTCTTCTAAAATTATTTGAATTCTTTTGTAAGGAAATGTAAATACATATCAAAATTTTGTCTTCAACATTTCTCTGTTGTCTGCTTCACCTTTCTCTTTGAAGTAAGCTTTGCACTACATGGGAGCCCCCATGCCTACCAGGTTCTCCTGTGAGATGATCAACCTGAGCTGAACAATGTCTTTTACATTTAATTATAAGTGTCCAGGAGAGATTATTTGATTGGCCTAACTTTGTAAAGATGCTATCCTCTGGTCAATCAAATATGATTGGTGGGAAGGTGGATGTTGGACATTTTTAGGGTCATATTGCAGAAACTCGATGTAGAGAGATATGACCATGTAGGTCATGGATTGAGCAAGCCTTTTAAATGATAGTAATGTAACTTAAAAATTACTTCTAAAAATTTCTTTCTTTACACTCAGACACACATACACGTAATTATACACATGCATGCTATTTGTGATCACGGATGGGGTCAATTTCATTAAAATAGCTGACTGTTTCCTTTTACTATGTTACTATACCTGTTCCCTTTGAACTAGGCATTAGACATCTATTAATGTAGCCTCAGTATCATTGCATTTAAAATAATAATAACAGCTGCCTATGGTAGATTAAAATTTTGTTCAGCACATACTTACTCTCTCTCTTTTTATTTCCATTAGAGGAACAGATAGTCCTACCCTACTGATGTTTGGCTTGGCAACAGACCAAGAATTGTTTTGCAATGGGATTTTAACAGACAATAAGTGAGTGGGTGCTTGATTTATGCTTGTACAGGTGGGTCTGCACACTTGTCCTCCTGCTTCTGACTATGAAAATTAATGCTTTTTTTGTCCAATAGCTCAAGGTGATGAGAGACATGTAGAAAAGATTTAGACCCATCCCACAGCTTGGAATCAAGCCCAGAGGAGGGAGACCAGCTTAGATGGGCTAAATCCAGCTGTGCTATAGGCATGTGAACAAGAAATAAATGCTTGTTAGTGAATGCTACTGAAATTGTGTATGGTTTGTTATTCAGTGAAAACTGACTGATACACAGCCTGCTTGCCACATGCCAAGCATGTTATTTCACTTCATTAACTACCCATCTTATTCTGTGGACTCACATTAAGTTTATATTAAGTCAGATGCCTAGATTTTTATCATATAACATCTACTGTGTTAGGTTTTAATTAATCTTCATAAAAATGGAATGCATCAACTCATCTGCATTAACGGTTATTTACATTTTCACTACGCCTCTTTTCCCCTCTTCTTCATCTTCTTAGATTGACCAAAAACCACTCTGAGTTCAAATTCTTTTTAACTCCAAGCACTGGGGTTTACTGTACTTTATTGCTGAATATGAATATGAAAAAGCTCTAATTCAGAGGTAGGATATACTTTGCCACATTGATTTTGAATACTGAAAATTTTAAACATTTATGAATAAGTTTTGTAAATAATGCCAAAGGATAGAACTGTGGTAGTAGAGGGAACTTAAATACCTTTTCTGTGGTTCTTTCTTTACTTATTTACCCCTTGCTCATGACTTCCTTCAGTGGTTAACTTAGTTTGTCTGATAGTCTAAGAGTACGGGCCTTCAAATTGACCAATTTTATGTTTTACTATTTTCAATGGCCTTTCTGAGTAAGGTAATTTTCCAAATCAATTGCATTTAAAAAACAAACTAGTTTCATGGAAAGATTTTACATGTGCAAATAATGTATTACATCTCATTGTTCCAGTATAAAGAAATCATTTTAGGCTATACTGGATGTTTGCCTAGTGAAGACACAATTTAAAGCTTTGTTTAGTATGGGTAGGTAATTCCAACATTTTGATCCAGAAAAATTTTGGCATTTAAATAAGAAAAGTGATACTAAAAATTAATGATTTATCACAAAGATATGTTTTTCCAGTAGTTTTCGATTGAATAGAGTGAATTTTCTCTATACTTTAACAGCAGTTCTCTTGAGCTAGGCATTTGGAAATATTTGAAGAAAATCAGCTGAACTAGGTATTCAGAAAATAAAAGGTTACCTCACTAAAATAAATATGACCCATTTTTATTTTTTAAATTTAAGGGTGATACTGAAAGTAGGAACAGCTCATGTAGAAAAAAAAAAACAATAAAAGTGATTTGCAATTAAGTATTATTGATAGCACACACATTTTGTTTTAAATTTTTTCAAGAGAAACAATGATATTTTTATTTCTTCACTTACATGCTCACTCAACCACACATAATGCTATACAGATATAAGTGCCTGAAAGATCAGTTCTTAAACCTCTGTGTCTTTCCAGAGATATGACCATTAGGGAGCTACAACTGCTTTGTAGTTAGTTGCTGGAGAAACAATGACAGAACTCTAGCCAGGAATCAATTAAACTAGGAGACTGTTTTCTGGAAGGAGAACAGGTGTTTAATAATTTACATAAATTATGCAAACTCTAAAGCATTTACAGTAACTAGACACTTAGCAACAGACATGAATGAAGAGGTAAATTGGCTGATGATGTTCCGTATTAGAGAGGAGCCTGCTAGCATTAGAGAGGAGCCTGCTAGCGCTGCTATGGTTATGGGTTTGTCAGCATTTCCATTATAAATGCTATTTTTTTCAGGGATTTGTATTTCTGCCTTACTGTTGTGTGTTTTTTTAAGCCCATAGTAGATAAGACCATTGCCTGGTAATGTATCTTATTTGTAAAGAGAGTGCTTTTTGTGTGTGGAAAATTATTTGCATTATATTTAAGTTACTGAAATAAGATAATAACAGAATTTAAACTCTTATTTAGCTAATACTCAGGAAACACACTGATTGAAAAATGTTCTTTAAATATCATTTAAAATCTTCAGTATAAATTTAGATTTTTGGATAATGTTGTATAAACTGCATTGGGGACTTTGTGTACTAAACAGTAGAGTTGATAATTTCAAGGAATAAAAATTTTTTTTCAGACTTTTCATGTTCTTTGTTGTATGCTATGCTTGGTAGTGAATACAAAGAATAAAATATAGTATATGCCTCAAATAAAAAGTCATCCTAGTTGAGAATTAAAACACACAGGTTTCTAACAATAAATGAAAATAACAGCTGTATCCATAACTATATATGCTTATAATACAATAGAATGTTGAATTGTTTATCATAGTAAAATTTACTATTTTGGTATAGTGTTTTTACGTTTTGTAAATAATTGGCCAACATACAAACTTTTAAAGCTCAACTTTACAATTAGTATATACTGCTGAATTCTTGCCAGATATGTGGGAGCTTAAAAATCTCTAGGTAAATGAATATTTAAAAATAAGACACTTTTATTTCTTGATGTGATACCCAAAAGGTTTAAAATTCCTTTAACTTTACCTGTTTTCGACAAGTTTAACATATCCTATGTCTTGGGAATTTTAAACTCTTTTGTCAAAGGTAAAACACTAAATTTAACTCTTCACTTACTCTGTACCTGTACCTGTGCAGCTAAACAGATTTGGCAGAAAACAATCATGATAACTAGTCTCATTTTATGGCTAGGAACCTCAAGAAGGTATTTAATACAGCGAGTCATGACACCATGTCCCTAGACTTTTTATTTTCCCACTCTGATAACTATTTCCCATTCTCTTTTCTAGCCTCAACAAGTCCTCCTTCATCTTCCTTCCAGGAAGGATCTTGCTTTCTTCTTCATTGAGAAAATTAAAGCATTCAGACAGTAAGTACCACTCCCACAGCTAATGTCCTGCATGGCCTCAGCACTCACACTCTGCTTTCTGACTTGGTACTGAAAATGAAAAACTGTGCCCACTTAAGCCAATTCTTCTCTATTTATTATACTAGATTCAACCCCTCATGCTTTCTCAAAGAAATAGCTCGAGCAAATTCTCCCTTCTAGCTACTACATCATCATATTTTTTATACTCTACTGTAACTTGCCATTACAATACACATGTAAAATTATTTCTGCTATACAAAATCTAAAACTTTTCTCTTGATCCCTTATCTACCACCATATTCTTTTGCAATTGCTCAAGTTACTGCCATGTCGTTCTCTTTTTCTACTTTCTATGTTCTCTTTTGAATATAGTTAGATAAGTCTTTAGAGTCTACTACACCACCAAAGCTGCTTTCTTCGCTGTCAGTAAGACATTTTTGCTGCCAAGTCTAATAGCTAATTCTTAGTCTTAACTGCAACTCTCAGGAAGTATTTGATCCAATTGATCATTTTGTCACGGTTGATAAGTTCTGGTTTTTAGTAGACCACAATCTTTTGGATTTCCTCCTACTTCACTTATTTGTCATCATTGTAACCTCTACCCCTTTTTCCTAACTTCCTAGTGTTGGAATGATCAGTTCTTGATCATTTCTCTATCTATCCTTGCTCTTTCGCTGATCTTTTCCAGTCTCAAATATAATCTCTATGTGGATAATGACTAAATTTATGTCCCTACCTCAGACTTCTGCCCTTAACCCCAGACTCATATATGCAACTGCCAACTTGAGTTTGCTATCAGATTGTCTAATAGACAACTAAAATTCAGCATGTCCAGAACAACACTTCTGATCTTACTCCAATACTTAGAATTCTCAAGGCCTTTTTTATTTCAGTTGATGGTAACTCTCTTCTATTTATTAAGGTTGAAAATTATAAAATCATATTTGGTTACTTTGTTTCTCTTACACCACATAAAAGTCTATTTCACTCTTTTCAAAATGTATTCATAATGTGCCAAATTTTCATCACAGCTACATTTCACTGTGTGGCAAACCACCTTTATTTCTTACCTAGATTACTACAATAGCCTCCTAACTGGCTTTTATGTTTGTCCATGTAAATTAGTTCACAACACATGCCAAATGATTTTTTTTTAAAAATGTAATTTGATTGATGCCATTCTTATGCTTGAAGCACTGTAACAATTATCATTTTATATAGAGCATGCCCAAAGTCCTTAACATAGCCTATGAGATCTTGCACAATTTGTCCCTCACAGGCATCTCCTTTTTTACCCTTTCTTGTTCTCACTTTTCTCTAGCCAAATTGGTTTCCTTCCTGGGAAATGTTGACAGTTCACCTGTATTAGGGACTTTGCTTTGACTGTTTCTTCTGTTTGGATGCTCTTCTAACAGTTATTTACATAGCTCACTCCTTCATCTCTTTTGAACCTTTGCTTAATCTGACTCTTTCAATGAGACCTTCCTGACCCCTAATTAATACTACAACCTAGCTCCACCCTTAGCATTTTTTATTTCCCTGCTTTACTATCTCTCTGAACATAGAACTTATCATTTTCAAATATGTTATGTAATTACCTCATTTATTTTGATTATTGTGGGTCTGTCCCCACCAAGAGAAAATAAGTTCAATGAGGGTGAAGGTCTTTGTCATATTCACTGGTGTATTCCAAATTTCTGGAATCAGTATTAGTCACACAGATATCAAATAGATACCTGTTTGTATAAATTATGAAACTGACAAAGACATTGGAACAGAGAGTGTCTGTGGTCTGTTTGGGATCACCATTGTGAGAGTTAAGTGGCATAGAAATTCCAAATAGTCCTTCTTCTCATCCTTTTTTCTCTCAAGAAGTATCTTGTCAAAGTAAAATGCCCACATGGGAGAAAGCTAAAACAGAAGACATGGTTCTGAAGGCATTAAATGAGCATAGTCACTCAGCTGCATAAAAAGCAGGGAATCACCACAGTAAATTGAGAAAAGTGAAACTCTAGCAATGTGTCTTCATCTTCATTTTCTCTTCCTCCATTCTCTTTGCCCCTTCCACTTCCTTTTCTCCTCCTGCTTCTCCTCTTCCTCCTCTTTCTCCTTTTAGTTTGAGATAAATTTCTGTCACTTCTATCAAAAGATAATTTAAAAAAATATGAAATAAAATCATGACTTGAATAGAAATATAAAAATGAACATGCGTAAAATATTTTATTTAATTCTTTAAGGAGAAAGCTGTTGGCATTACAATCAATTAAAAGGAAAATACAAAGAATAAACACATTTGTAGATCATGAATATTGAAATGAATGTGTAAATTGAGGCAAAACAAGCTTATTCCACAGTGGAGAAAGTCAACTGAATCTGTATTGGACAGAACAGAACCTACATATGTATAGAGAATTGTCTTGCATTTCTATCAGTAATCTACTATTAGAATCGTCAAATAGCTCCTATAGAATCAGAATCTGATAATTTATTGAAAATGCTGTAGACAACACAGCTTTCCATTAAAGCACAACGTTTTTCTATACTTCCCAAAATATCTTCCCATATCTTTCATGCTGATAAAACAAATAGATAAATTTTACAATAAAAACCATGGATTAATACTTGTATTAATTATTATATCGCTGCTGTAACAAATTAGCACAAATTTGGTGGTTGAAAATAACACAGGTTTATTATCATACAGTTCTAGAAGTCAGAATTCTAAAGTGGGTTTTAGTGGTCTAAAATCAAGGTGTTGGCAGGTCTCTCTCTTTTTTCCCTCTGGAGGTTGTAGGGGAAAATCTATTTTCCTGACGGTTTCAGATTCTAAAATATGTCTGCACTTCTTGGCTTGTGGCCTCTTCTGTCTTTAAAGCTAGCATCATGGTGTCTTCAGATCTTTCTCTTACTCTCAACTGCTCTCCTGCATTTCTCTTCCAATTTAAAGAACCCTTGTAATTACAGTAGGCCCTCACAGATAACATGCTGGATCTCTTTATTTTAACATCATGTGATTGGCAATATTAATTCTATGTGTGACCTTAATGTATCTTTGCTGTGCAACATAAAGTATCACTAATCCTGGAGATTATAAAGTGAACATTGTGGCATACTGGGGGGCCGTTATTCTACATACCACAATACTGTACGTACCACAAAGTATGTACAAATTATGATCTGTTCATTTAAGAACAAATCTTAAGGAATATATAGGGCCTCCATATTTATTCCCATGAAATGTAGCTTTGCACTTTTGTTTCTGTTGCTTAAGGAAAAAAGCTCATTTCACTTGCACCCTTGAAACACGCAAAACAGTAATAATTTAAGATATTTTTCTTTTTCATCTTTGAAAATAAAAATGCTCCTATTTTTTAAATTCCTTGCCTAATCCTTTAGACTAAAATATGAAATAAACCACTTTTCTAGCAGAAATTTTTATACCTTACTCTTTTCTAATGCTGTAGCAGTATCCATACGAGCCTTCTCTGCAATTTTAGGAATCTTTGCAAGGTTACTTGAAATAATCTGTGTAATTGGATGCACTTTTGTTGTTCTACAAGCTTCAAGGATTCATAAACATTATTCAGTCACTGAGGTTTAAGATAAGTAAAATAAAGACTGTACATACTTGTGCAGTTGTCTCATGAAAGAGGAAAAGAGAAAATATAATACTTACTCCCAATTCTAAATATAGCCATTGAGGTAGAGTTTGGGCTAGGCAAAGTAGTTTATTCCTCAAAATCTAATGGCAACAATTTTATAAATTTTGACAGTGTGAAGTATTAGTGTTCCTAAAGCAAATTGTAATCTACATGCTCTGTACTACACTTATGTTTGTTTAACTCTGCAGCTGAAATTTCCTCCAAGGCTTTAAAAACAGATAAAGAGTAAGTAGAGTTAAAAAAGAAAGGGGGGGGAGGGGATCCTGAGAGGAACACCATCAATCTTTCATCTTTGTACTTTTTAAAAAGTTGGTTTTAATAATTTGTTTTTGTCCAAGCTAGAAGATATCATCTCTTCACCTTAAATATGAAGAATGAAACATGAAGATATTTTATACTTTGCTTCTGCTAAATCTTTAACACTTTGTTCCTAAAATTCTAAGACATTAAAAACATTTTCTGGGAAATTTATTTGGAGTCAAACAGATTTTTTTCTGTTTTCTCTTATAAAAAATATATATTTTCATGTATCATAAACATGTTAAGTTAAAAAAAGGTACTTGTAAGAATAGTGCAAATGCAGGATATACCTTATTTAACAAATTGCCTTTTATAGCAAGAGATCAGGAATCTTGGAATTTATGTCAGTGCATTAACACTGTCTTCTCTCATTTTTTTCTCCATATTGATTTAATTTTGAAGACTCCTACCAATAGGACTACTACAAGAATTAAACAAAAAAATAAGATCTTCAAACTTTGTAAGTAATTAGTCAATATCAACCTTTCTGTTTTTTTAAGTTCTTTCTGGAATAAGGAAGGCTATGAATACTAAATGGTTAATGATAATAGTCTCACGCGTGCGCGCACACACACACACACACACACACACACACACCCTCTGTTTTCCTGAGTAAGAAAGAGTAGCAGTGAGAGAAAATAATAACTTATGTAAGTTCCTTCCAATGAAAAGAGAAATGACTGAGAATATTTGTTATTTTATAGCATTCTCAAGGATGTATCATGCTCAATCGACTGCTTTATTCTCTAAATTGACTTCGGTGTTTCTATATCTACGTTTTGTATCTGGCTTTCATTTCTTTGATCCTCCTAACTTTTGTAATTCTACTAATTTTTTTCAAGGTCTAATTTAAATTCTGTTTCCTCTCTGAATTGTCCCCAACTATGTTAGGCTGAGTTTCCTCTGAAGCTAAACCTGAGATTAGGGCAGTCTATGAGGCATATTTGAAATGAGGTGCCAGGAAGCATCAATAACAAGTGAGAAAGAAAAGGGCATGGAGCTAGGGCAGTGTATCTTTATGAGCAGGGTACCTTTGTAGACAACTAAAGCTCATTGCTTCTTGGGCTTTGAAGAGATTGCAGAGAGCATGCGTCACCTAATGGGTGAGAAAGCTAAGCCATTTATCCACTTACTGGCACCTGCCATTAGCTCAGAGCTGCTGTGGGATAGGGAGGAGATCATTAATCCCCCAGTGCATCTGGCATTTCTAGCCCCACCTGTGCAACTCTGATGGCCATAGTGGCAGTCACAGTTGTGTACAGTAGGGAGCTATAGGGGAGAACGTATGGGAGTGGAGGGGAAACATGATTCCTGAAGAGACATGGGAAGTGCTGTGACTTTGTGACATGCCAGTTAAACTTTCTAGTTATTTGCAAGTGTTTCCATGATTTGGGTTATAAAAAGATATGCACACACAGCCACATACACTTCTATCATCTCCCTAGCTAGTAAGGCCAGAACGGAATAATGGTAATGCTTATAGCATGGCTTTGCGCTCAGTCTGTCTGTATTCAGAAGCCCATGCAACTAGCTGTGTTGCCTTGAAATAGTTGTTTAAAGTCTGAGCCTTAGATTACCCATCTGTAAAATCTGAATAATACTGATTTATTTCCAGAGTCATTATGATAATTTAAGAAAATGATGCAAAAAACATGGTAAAAGTAGACATTTCATAAATGCTGATAGCTCCCCTTTGTCCTATTTCTTATGCATTTCCCATAGCCTTTTGGTCTTTTCAAAGTTCATTGTGTCATGTTCATGCTCATCTACAGAAAGAGACTTGCCCTTCTCATTTAACTCATTTAAACAATGTGTGTCTCCCTTTCTCTTCTCCATACTACTCCCATTGCTGTCACTCTCTTCAAATTCCATGTTACTTATGTTTTTTTTTCTGATCAAAAGGGAACATTTAGAAGAAGAATTTAACCTTAAATATTTAATTGAATATGATTTTTTTATCTTTAGATCCACTCTTTTGACCTCTTTTCTAATTTCTCTACCCTACCGAAGTTGAACATCACCCTTGAGGGGAACCAGAAAATAAAAGGATTGGGGAAAAAATGCTCTCTTAGTCCTGGGTTTGGAAATTCTTTTAGGCTCCCTGGGATAGGCTCTTTGCATTCTTAGAGTGCTCATGTGGGAACAGGCACTAGAGCTTTACTAGATACTCAGCAGGTAGGATCCTTAGGAAAAACATAAAGGATTTCGCTGTTTGTTGTACTGGCAGAGTATTAATTCCGTGAAAGCAGGGGCATGAAATTTCTGTTGACTGTGGTTTCTGTGGCACATTTTGTTTAACATATGGTTTTTTAATTCATGAATTAGGGGTCTGCATATATATCCCATGACTTGTCAAGACTGTGAGATGTTGAAAACATTTCTAACATCTTCCTTCATAAAATGAGGCAATAGTACCTACCTTGAAAGGTTATTCCAGACTCTAACGGGAAAGCACTTTCAAGATGCTTCACATAATACACAATGGCCAGTTCACAATAAACATTAGTTTTCTTCATACCTGACTTGTAAGGTTGCTTCTAAAAGATGTGATAATATAGCTTTTAAAGTTAATTAAAATATAGGAGAAGCAAGAGCATCCTTGTAGGTATGGATGTATTTTTGTTTGTTTCTTAAAAACTCTAGTGTTCTCTTGTGAATTTTATTATAAAACAAAAACAAAAAACAAAGAAAAACAGAACTGTCTGAGTGGTAATCACCATATGCTCTGCTGGCTTTTATTTTATTTCATTTTTTTAAAGATATTTCATCACACTAGTGCAAAGCTCATATCAAAATGCTACACAGAGATTTTTACTGTCTGTAATAATTGTTAAAGAAAAAAAAGCTTAAATGAGCTATTAAAAACTGGAGTTTGTTAAGTTAAATAAAAGCTTTCCTTGGAAATGCGGTTTCTACTGAAAAAAAAAAATCTACATGGAAGTGTTTACTAGTAAAGCTTGCTTGATTATCCCCACCTGATGTGTCTCACACCATGGTCACCACAGGGTAGATTATATAATGTGCATTGGTTTGAAAATGTATAATCTATTCTCCTTTGCTACAGTGCTTGTATTTCATGCTGACACATTCAGCTAAAACCCTGTCTGCTGTATCTGCTTTATTTAGGTTTTCTTGATGGTCTGGGAAAGGAAAAAGAACATTAGTGTCTCTTTTTTGTGCTCTCTTAGATACCTTTCAGAGAAATCTCTTTTTGGTAATGGGTAAATAACTTTGAATGTATATATGTGTTTATTTGTGAAATATTTTTTTTTCTTTGATATTTATCCCAGGGAATATCCAATTAATGAAAAACAGTGTACTCTCTCCTAAGGAAAGAGGTACATGTTTGTCCTTATCTATGATATCTGATTTTTATCACTTCTGTGTCTTTTTTATTTATTTTTGCTTTCCAGATACACCTGGGCAGAAACTCTAACTTTTACTGATTTTACATTGCCCTGATCACTTCTTTGAAGAGATTGAGCAATTCAAATTATCCCCTGACCTGTATTAAAATAGAGGTTTAATATGGTGGAACATGTAGAATAATTGCCACTAAGCCAGTCAGAATATATTTACGCATGTCATTGATTGTTCAGGACTTTGGTAGTATTGATTCAGTATTGGCAGCCCATGCCAATGGGAAATGTGACAAACATGGCTGTCAGTGATATGATTCAGTCTTAATCAGTGATATTACAGACATGATACACAAAAAAGCTGTATAGATAATAATAATAATAATAAATAAAACTATAGTCTCAAATTAGTTAAATTGAGTAATGGACCTACAAATAAAGTTTATTTGTTTGGAGCCTCTAGCAGGAGAACTCATCCCCTCAGATAGCCTTATTTTTGAGAATGAGTAACCTTTATCTGGAAATTGATTGAAAATAACAGCTTTAGTTTGGCACACATAAAGTGATAAAGAAGAAAAAGGATGCCTATGGAGTCAGCCTGATGAATAATGTCAACCATGCTGATCAGTGGGGCTAAGATGTCACAGGTAGATCATATTCACTTCTGGAATTTATTCCTAGCATTGAGCAATTGATCTGGAAAGGGAATAAGAAATATTTACACTTTATTAGTAAGGAGAAAAAAAGTGTCCCATGCCTATTCTTTTCACATAGTAAACTTTGCCAAAGCCAACTTCTCAATCATCTTAGGGAAGATAGAAATACCGTGATTGCTATTCATGGGTTATTCTCTTTAGATTACCTAATTTCTTTTCAAAAGAACATTTTCTACATAAAGCACATAGTTTTTGAGATTGGTGAAGATGGGGGCTTTTTGTATTCTTTATTTTGTTACCAGATTTTACAATATTCTATCTTCTTTCTCCTGGTAGTGTATTAACCTGTATATCCTTCTTATTGGATATAAAATAAATTTTAGAATAAGCCCTTAATCAGTTATTTTCTTTGTGTTTTTCTTTCCTTCCTTCTTTGGTTCCCCAAGTTAATAGTGTGCTTCATATAGAAGAGATTCACAAAATGTTGTTGTTCACTATATGAATCTATTCCTTTTGGATTGACATAACTTTCTTTACACATTGGGAAATTTCAAATACTACTTATTTACTGTCACAGTCACTGTTGCATTCACCAGTCAAAAAAAATGCTTATTTTAAGCATTAAGAAGTCCTTCTTGACGGATGAATATAATTTTGATATGCTCAAGATTTTATTTTGGGCATTTAGCATTCATTTGTATGAAAATCTTCTTTTTTGGTATTATTATTATTATTATTATTATTATTATTATTATTTTTAAAATATGTTACATTCCATAGACTATTCACTGCGCTTGTGTCCACAGCCCCTATAGAATACCTCTTACATGAGCATTTGTGCAATGAGACTTATTGCTTAAATACAGTAACACTTATCTGGCACACTGAAGCATATCACAAATGACTTTATGGGAGTTTCTATAATTGTATTTTTGTATAATTCCCAGCTACAGAGTACAAATTTTATATGAACTTCTGAAAAATATGAAGAGCTTCAAATCCTTAATTTTTTTTTTCTTTAGAAAGAGGTTACATCAATACTCATTCAAGTTGGAAAAGAGAATATGAACAGATGGCTGTGGCAAGCAGCACATTGCAACTGAGAAGCAGCATACAGGTACTAGTGAATACGACATTTGGTATTCCATAATAGTCTTGAAAATTAATTTTAAATCAGGTTTCAAAATCATAATAAAGAGCAACTTATATATTATTCATTTCTTTATTCCAAGGGCTAATGTTCAGAGTGTTAAGTACAATATATGCTAGAAGAAGGCAAAGAAAATGTGATTTTCAATTAAACACATAAAGTGTGTTTAAAAACTGCTGGCATGACCTTAGTTATTTTTCTGGGATCTCTGAATGACTTTTTGAGACTTTTGGCCCCAAGAACTACTTAGATTTAACAGAGAATATAAAGTTAAAGAATGTAAGAAAACTATTATAAATGTTTTAATTTTATATTTTATGCCGACTCTGGTTGAATTTTTGAAGGTAATTAGTTGGTCAGATGCCAAGAGTGATAAATATTTTATACTTGCTCATGGAAACAGGTAGCTGGAATGTCAAATTTGTACACATCATCAAAGCAGGAAATTATTATCTATGCTAATGTATAGGTAGGTAGGTTGCTGCCTCCAAAGTTCACAGGCAGTCAGAGATTTTCTGGAGTTCAGCACACATTTCTATTTCTATTTAAAATAAATACTGCTGTCTGAAAATTCTGATTTTTTTTTTTTGGAGGAGCTGTTTGGGAAATGGTAGTATTATGATAGGAAGGGTGGCTTGTTACAGTATTATTCCTTTGAGTTACCATGTCTGATTTTCTTAGTAGTAATGCAAGCAGAACATTCTTTAAATTAATAGAAACTTTCCAAATTGCATTCATTTTACAAGAGATGATAATTATGTAAAGCAAAGAAATTAGAAAATAAGAAATAGCTCCATGAGTGTAGAGATTTTAGCACAGATATGCATTATTCTCATGGCATTTATTAATATCATGTGGATATATACTTGCTCTGTGTATGTGTGCATTCACATTAAAAAAGATTTGAATAGTTTAGGAACTTATTTTACAATGTGAGTCTTTAGTGGGTATGTTTTCTGTCCTGAGGATATGTCTCTTAGGGACTCAGAAAATTATATATCAAATAAAAAAAAAATGGTTCATGATGAGAGTGATATGGATATTAATATTGAGTAGACCTAATATGAATCCTTTCTCTAGCACTTAACCAGTTAGGAAACTTCATAGCCAGTTAAGTGACCTCTGTAACCTTCATAAAATGCGTAAAATGGCTATATCAAGAATAGAGACCCCACAGTGTTGTTGTAAGGATTATTTAAATATTGTACATAACATGGTTCAGGCATGTCACCGGTTTTTATTATTATACTTTTTCATACCAGCAGAAACATACATATGTGTGTCATTGAAATGTTACAATGAAGTAACTTAATTCTGATCAACCAATTTTTATAGAAGATCTCATGTGCATATGGGATTGTGACCCATAGAAAAATAACATATTTTTCTGACATACCAAGATTTTTGTTGGGCTGTGACATGGATTGTTTTATAGGAGTCTCACAAGAAAGCTAAAGAAAGTCAAAATAACTTGTCTGAGATTGCGTAACCTCTTCATGACAAATAAAGAATGACCACTGATCTAGAAGTCTTCACTATACGTCATTACCTCCCAAAGAAAGTGAAATTCTTTTTATCTAGTTGAAGGTAAAAATTCTTCTCCATTCTTCCTACTGTCTAAAAAATTCAGTTTTATCTATTTTTTGTCATTAAGTTCACTGCAATAAATGTATTAACTGATTATAATAACATCTTACTAGTTTGATTCTTTCCTATTGATTTTGTCAAATTGAATGCTAAACTTCACTCAGGGAAAACCAAGTGTGTGAGGCATAACTTAATTAAATGAGACAAGCATTTATTAAATGCTTAATCTGTACAAAGAAATTTCACATGGTACAGTGTTGGTAAACTTGCATTCATTTATGGTCCTTAGGTTGTACCCATTATGTCCGGGAAGGGAAGTTCTCATCTCTCAACAGAAAGAAATCCTTGTCACTATTAATTGATTACATGCACACATGGAATCCAAAGGCTGTTGCAAAAACATTTCTTAACATTTCAGTCCAGAGAACAATGGAACAGTGGTGTGTACAACATCCACCACAGTGACCTTTTTCTCTCTCTGTTCATCACACCATGTTCCCTTGGTCTTTTCTCTCAGTCTGCCTCTATTCTGGAAGCCCACAGCTATGCCATCCTCTGATGGTGATGGCAATGATTGACTGAGAACTTTGAGATTTTTTTCCAAGTAGAATGTTTAATAGTCAAACAGTCACTTCTCTTATAAACAATGGCTGTTTCTTAACCATGAGTATATTGTTAAAGAAAGAAAACAGTCTTTTTTAGGCTCTAAATTGTTAAGAATTTAAGAAGGGCTAAAAAGTTGTTACTTTTGAGTTATGGCTCTTGTCACTATGAACTGTGTGACCATAGCAAATTAATCTCTCTGAGTCTTCCTTCTTTATCTACAAATGGAGATAATATTAGGGCCTTGATCTTCCTAGGAGGGTTATATGAGTTAATACATGTAAGGCTCATAGGATATTGCCTTGTGCTTAATGATTACTATAACTGAATTATTAATATTATTTTTAATGTGTGTATTTAACCAAAACTTACTCATTACCATGTTAAAAAGGAAAGAAAAGAATGAGGAAACAAGAGATCTTTACATTCATACATATGCATTCATACATACATAAATATGTACAGACAAACACTGATTAAATGATTAAAGTTCTGTGTTTATTCAGAAATATTTCAAAGTTTTGAATCCCTTTTCACCTATGGCTCTGACATATTATACATAGGCACATATGGAATGAACAGCAGAGTTCCTGGCCTATCAATAAGAATATGCATTTTCTCTTTTTTAACTTCTTACCATTCTATTACACACACGTAGAGAGGATAATATAAAGAATCCTCACAATAATGCTGTGGGATTGCAATTGATAATATAACTTATTTAATTTGGTATAAAGGGTAATAGAACACATTTCAATATTGATTATAAAGGTTGAGTAGAAATTTGTTAAGTTGGAAAAGGGAATTTCAAGTTGAGAAATGAAGATAGGATAAGTGCAGTCAGAGGGATATAAGATACCTATATTATAGATTGGGGGTTACTAAATCATTGTATGTGTATTTCTTAATTTGAATTTTCTGGAAATACACTCTGAAACTGAAAGTTTCATGCAGAAGTTTATTGAGGAGTACATTTAACTCTTGAACATCATGGGAATTAGGGGATCTGAGCCTAGCACAGTTGAAAATCTGCATATAACTTTTGAGTCTACAGTTAGGGCTTTGCATCCTCGGATTCAAAAAACCACAGATGGAAAACAGTATTTTTGATCTGTGGTTGGGAAACCACAGTTGGGAATACAGAAATACAGTTTTCCATCTGCAGTTGGTTGAATCTGCAGAAGTGAAACCTATGAGTAGGAAGGTCCATGGACTGAGTGTATTTATTGAAAAAAATAAGAGTATAGGTGGATTTACGCAGCTCAAACCCATGTTGTTTAAGAGTCAACAGTACTTTCAGAAGGGACACCTGTAAGGAAGTTGTGAAGGCAGGATTGGGCAGTAAAAAGAATAGATCTTCTAAGCAATTATAACTGAGTCCTCAATCCATCTGGAACTGGTACAGCCTTCAAATCTTTCTTTCCCTAGGTGAGGTGAGAGGACCAGATATTATGTCCCTGTATCAACTATCTTAGCTGGGGGCTATCTTTGGAAGGGGTAACCTTGAACAAGATTTCTACGGCCTGGAGTAGGGATCTGTCAATCTGTTGATATAGTGCAAAAGCAATTATAAACAATATGTAAACAAATGGTATGGCTATGTTCCAGTGGAATTTTATCTGCTAAAACAAAGTCAGCTCACGGGCTATAGTGTATTAACCCTGGGCCTCAAGTTAAAACAGAGGAGCACAACTCTGAGACAGACTGTTGATATTCCCAGAAGCTGGGGAATGGGTGCTCGACCCTCAAGAATAGTTTTGGACAGAGCGTAGATGCACTATGTTCACCCTTTGCACTTTTTAGATTTACATGTTCCTTATGGTAAGTTTTTCCCATCTGTTCTCCACCATCTGTTGACAGTTCTACATTTCTACTATAATTAAAGTAGGTCATCACTTTTTCTAAGCTTCCAAAGCCCATCAAAACAGGATGTTGGCGCCAACAAACTTAGAGAACTTGATGTTTCACCTCCCACCACCCCTACTTCCTTGCTTTAGCACCTTGAAGATCCAGGCCCAGGAGAACTCTCCTGGCTCATGCTGGTATCTGCCAACTAGCTTCTGCAGCTCTCTTGGCATTGAATCTCTCTTCCTCCATACCAGGCCCAGCAAATCCTCATTCAAACCATGCTGGGATTTTACCTCATTACTGGTCTGGTTGCTGGAGGGAGAAGTGGAGATAGACACTGAGTGGAGTAAGCTTCAGGGTCCTGAGAAGTTAATCTTGAGTTCATATCACTTTCCATAGCTCAGTATTATCCCACTCACCACAGTTTCTTAAGTTAAATTAGCAGGTTTCTTAGGCCTTATAAATACCATAGCAAGAGGCAATGGAAACAGCCAGTCTGACACAAGTATGAAAATGCCTAATCACTAGAAAATATGCTTTTCATTTCAGTACTAGTAGCTAGAAAGAGAAAGTTCAGAGGTAAAATGAAAATTAGGAGATTTTTCATACAAAGGAGGACATCTTAGCCTTAACAAACACTGCTACTACTAGATCAGCTTTAACAAACACTGCTACTTCTTTCCCAATATCATTGTTTCCTCAATATAGAGACATTCAGCAGCCTCTTTTGCAGCTGTGTTAGCTATATGACTAAGTTTTAGCTAAGGAGATACAAACAAAAGTGATATGTGAGACTTCCAGAATTTTTCCAGATAGATTGGAGGAGACTGCTCCATTTTACTTTTCTTCCTCCTTGAACATAGGAATAATGGCTAGAGTTCTAGTAGCTATCTTGCAAGGGGGCTTAATCTTTGGGCTTAAATTTTTCTTTCGAAATTTGATTACAGAGGATTGTATATTCAAATTTACATTTTATTATTGGAATATCATTAAGTTGACATCTTATTATTTCGCTATTCTAATATTTTCATTTGATTTTATTATAGAAACTCTGAGTTGCCTATTTTTGACAGCATGATTGAGCATGAGAAATAGAAAGAGCACATTTTCAGCCTTGGCCTTTGGCGTTGATGTGCTTAATGTACTATGTAATCATTTTCAGATCAAAATCAATTCAGTCCCCAAATCAATTAGGACTCAAGTCTTTACTGTCCACCAGTGGTTATTAGAGGAGACTCAAAGGAAATGATGTTGGAGGAATAGCTTCATGAACATGAGGGGAGTATTGTCTGATGGATTTCTACTTTCCTATAACAGTCACAGACCCTCAGAGTCCTTGACTTATGGTTAAAATAATGGAAGCCTTAGGAATAATGTTGGGTACATTGGCAAGTTTTACTCTCCATTGCTGATGTTTCCATTTTCACTGATGAAGCTTTGTGAACATTATGTTCCTGGGAACTCCCCTCCCTCTTTCTTACTGTGTCATTGGGGATAGAATGATTTAACTGACTAGGAATAGGAGAGGAAAAAGACACAGATTGGCCAACATCTTACCTTCTCCTTCCTCTTGTGAATAAGTTGCCTGAGGTATGCACATGTCCATGTCACTGCTGTGGTAGTTCAGCTCTTTCTGCCTAGGTAGGTAAGTCAATCATACTTGGGAATTCAGTTTTGGGAAGTCCACTTGCCTACAATATGACACAATTCTCAGTATAAAACAACATGCAGTTAAAGAAGTATATAATACATAAAGATTATACTGAATTATAAAATAAACATCTGTGTAACAATCACCAAATAGAACATTGCCATCACCTCTGTATTTCCTTTCCGGATCTGATGCCATCCCTACAACTAAAGATACCATTATCTACATTTTATGTATGCTTTTCTTTGCACTTTTAACACACATACGTGGATTACTAAATGCTATAGTTTTGCCTATTACTGGACTTTATAAAATTGAATCTGGTTGAATCGGGTTCCCCTTAAATTTTATATGTTGAAATACTAAACCTTGATATCTCAGAATGTGATCTTATTTAGGTAGGAGTCTCTACAGAGGTAATTAAGTTAAAATTAGGACATTATGGTGGGCCTTAAAAGAAAAGATGGATGTCTTTATAAGGAGAATAAAGTTGGACATATATAAAGGGAAGGTCATATGAAGACGCAGGAAGAAGAAGGCCATCTACAAGCCCAGAAGATCACCTGCAACAGATGTTTTCATCACAGCTCTCAGAAGAAACTAACCCTGCTGACACCTTTACCTCAAACTTCTAGCCTTTAGAACTATGAGACAACACATTTATGTTGTTTAAGCCACCCAGTCTCTGATACTTTGTTTCAACAACTTCAGCGAACTAATAGAGACTTATGCAGTATGTATACTTCACTGTCTGACATCTTGTATGCAATTTCGTGATTCATTCATGTTATTGAACGTAGTGGTAGTTTATTTTCATTGCTATATTTCATCATATGAATATTATGAAAATAATTAATCAATTTTATCAATTTTGTTATTGATGAATATTTTCCATGCCCTCATCCAGCCAGTCAAACCATTCTCGCTGATCATAAGTCCACATATGTTATAATTTTGAACCACTTCTTTCTCTATACAAAGTGGATGACAGATTTACTGTTCAGTGAACTGACCATTGGAAGAATTTTCTCTCACCACTGTCTTTCAAGACCATCTTTGACAGAGGCTGTACTATAGCTGTTATCCTTGTTAAGTTTGCACTCACGATCAGAGCCAACAAATTTGTTTTAGTCAGGGTTCTCTGGTTCTCAATCACATGTTCCCATTTTCATCTTAAATCTCACCAGAAGCACTTTTAACATTCATGGATCTACTAGTATTCTCTGCATGATGATATATGTATTCTCTAATGTGACAGAAGATTTCTCTCTAGCTCTCTTCTTTTTGAACCCTTACCAAATTTTCAATCTCTTCAAAGCAATTTAGCCTTTTTCTAACATGCATCTTAAAACTTTTTTAGTCTCTATCCAATACCCAGCTCGAAAACTACTTATACATTAAATTTTTTTATTATTTTTTTTATAGCTGTATCCCACTTTTTGGTACCAAAATTTGTATTAATTTGCTAGGGCCACCATAACAAAGTACCACAAACTGAGTGACCCAAACAACAGAAATTTATTTTCTCGCAGTTCTGGAGGCTATAAATCTGAGATCAAGGTTTCAGCAGGGTTGGTTTCTTCTGAGGTCAAGGTTTCTCCTTGACTTATAGCAGTGGTTGTTCAGTACCCAATAGCTGTTTTTTCAAAACATCTTCAAAGTCTCATACAGGTACATTCCCTTTACCAGTACTTATTCCCAATTCACTGCCAATTAAAGTACATGGTCAACATCTGTGTATCAAGGGCTGCATGTGTACCACTCACTACTCTTGATGGAGCTTCCATTGCCAGGGTGGTGGTAAATGAAATAGAATCAAATTCTAAATTGTCAGATACATTCTCAGACCACTTGTAATACCAGCTATTACAGTCTGATTTCTCCAGAAGCCCATGCTGAGATGAAACTTGGGGTATGCAATGTTTTTAGAAACTAATACCTATAAAGGAAAAAAGGTTGTATCAGAATTGGGCAGAGAAAAAAGGTGTAATGAGATACAGGCCTGATTATGTCTTAACAAGATACAGGCCTAATTATGTCTTAACAAACCTGGAAGGCAGGTACTAGCAAGCACTTAAGGCCAAAACAGTGGGCCTTTAGAGCCCTGTCTCCAACAGTAACTGGGTATTGCTATGAGAGGCTGCCTGGGAAAGTGATTTGGGTGGTGAGCTCTCTGCAGCTGACGTGGAGGAGCTGATAACAGGAGACTGTTGGCTGACTTGACAAGAAGCCTCCAGACAGCAGGTTTTCTTTGAATGGTGGCAGATCTCCGAGACTGACAAAGGTACATTTTCTTCTCAGAAGTAGAATATTTGGGTGGTAGATTATAAGTACCGTTAACTTTAGCCCATAATGCCAAACTCTTTTCCACATTGTTTCTAGTACTTAATCCTTCTTAAGGTGTACGAGAACTTTCAGTTGCTTTACTTCTCTGTGAACACTTGGTATTTTCTGTTGTTTTCATTTTAACTGTTTTGGTGTGTCTGTAATGATGTTATAATTTGGCATTAATTTTCATTTCACTAATTGCTAATGGAGTTATGCTCTTTTACATTTTTATTAGCTGCTTGGATAAATTCTTTGTAAAGTGGTTGTCAGAGGTTTTTGTACACTAAAAAAAATTGTGTTGTATTCTGTTAATAAGTCGTTTGTCAGTTATATGTGTTGCAAATCTTTTAAAAAGATTTTGAGGCATTTATTGGTATGTTTTGATAGACTTCATTTTTTATGCAGTACAATTTATAACTTTTCTTACAGATAATGCTTTTGTGTTTTGTTTAGAGAGCCTTTCACTATCCTAGCATCATAAACATGTACTCCTGCATTACCTGCTAAAAGCATTTTGTTTTGCTGTAGACCTGCAACTCACTTAGAATTAATTTTTGTGTATAATGTGAGGCAGGGGAGAATTTCTAAAAATCTTTTTCCATATAGAGCTACTTTTATCCTAGCACAATTAACTGAAAAGATTACGAATAATTTCCCAAGTGCTATAGCAAGAAATAATCCTTAAGTTTTAGCAGCTTTAAACCACAAAATTTACTCCTCATTTATACTCCTTGTCCTTTGTGGCTGGGCTCTGGCTTTATGCTACAGGCTCTACCTGGAACATTAGTGGTCTTTGTGGCACAGGGGAGAGGAAGATGGAATACATGTGTAAATCTTTGCCCTGAATTGATGCTAACTTCTCATATTTCATTGGCCAAAGCTGGTACATGGGCAACATTTTAACAATTTTGTGTACTTGTTATCTTTTTGTAGTGAGGGCCAGCAAATTTTAGTGACTACTAATGTATTCTTTCACACACTTTTGCAATAAAACAAGCATGTATCTATGAATCTTACAGCTTTTTATCATTCTTTTCTTTTCCATTCAATCCTTGCACTAATATACTGTTTAATTACTGGAATTTTATACATTTCCATACTCAGTGTAGTCATCTTCTAACCTCGTCCTTCAAGAATGTATTGTCTCTTTTTGACCTTTTGCATTTGTATTTAAAAAAAATTTATTTGATGAGTTTCACAAGATACAGAAAAGGGTTGGGATTTTGTTGGCTCTGAAGTGAAACATTCTCATTTCTTCTGTTTGGGAAATATAATATAACATCTACATTCAGTTAGTGCGTTCATAACATGTATATGCTGTAGTAGTAAACAAGACTTTATTCTGAGTACTGGGATTGACATTAAATTTGGAATTCCATTTCTCTTTGAGATCAGGATATTGAGAGAAAAGTTGTAAAAATTTCAGATTAGTTAAGAACAAGAGTTTGATGTCAGAACATATCAAATTACTAATTTCATTCAGTCCAATAAATATTTTTGATTATATACTCAAAATACTTTGCTAGGTATTGTAGGAAGTACAAGAGTTGAATTCTAAACTTTAGAAGGAACCTAATATAAAGCTCAAAGTAATAAATGCCTTTAAGAAGCAAGAGATGCAGTTCTAAAAGAATAAGAGTGAGAAATATTGCTTCTTGCTATTGAAATCAAACAGGGCATTATGAAAAAGCTAGGATTTGATGCAGAGCCCTGGAACAAAATTAAGAAGTGGGTGAAAGGGCATTCAAGGCCTTGTCTTGTAATGATGACTCATCAGTTCTAGAGAGGCTGGCCCTTTAAATTGTGGAATATATTTTTATTTCAGGTAACAAATTCTGAGAAAAGGAAAAGTATAAGAGCTGCATTTATTATGAGAACAAATTCATAAAAGGATACATAATTAGGCATTTAAAATTTTGTTTGCTGAATTTCAAATCATACATTCAGAGAAAATCCATTACAAATAAATGAATTATGAGTTTAAAATTTTTGCAGAGCTTTCTTTAATTTATTTACCTTTTGCTTTGGGAATTAATTGCAAAATCTTACATTAATAAAACATTGAGGGCAAGCTTTCTAAATGTATATCAAAAAATTCCAATTACTTTTTTTCTTACTATATCCAATCTTTGTGCAAATAATCAAGTGTTAAAACTAATATGATATATATTGTGCACAATGAATGTGAAGGCTTATTTTTAATTATTGTATAGTAAGCATCATTGCATTTTAAAATTGGTATTTTTAAAGTCCTGACTTGAAATTTCAAGGACTATTTAAGAAACTTTATTTTTATATGCTAATTACTTTTATTTATTTAAAAATCACCTGTTTATTTTAATACAACATAAACAAATTTCATGTGTTTCTGAAATTTAATATATCATTAAATAATAAAAATATCCACTTATCTAAACAGTTTAAGGAAGATAAAATAAGTTTTTGCATTGGTCAAAATGGTAAGCATTTAGGATTATATATGATGTGCACCTATGGATAGTTAGTTCTTTTTGTAAAATAGCTGTCAAAAACATTTTAACGCAACACCAGAGTAATTTGCACTAAGTGACAGACAGAATGAAGTTCTTTGGTAATATTTAAATTACAGATCTAATTTCCACACAAACTAATTGGAGTGCTTTGGTTTTATAGCTGTACTTTCCACAGCTATCCTAGCCAAATATTTTATTAATGTTTGCCTTGACTTTAATAGGAAATAGCAAGAAAATTCAGTAAAAAGAAGTATATTGTCACATAAAAGCAAAATTTAACATAATGTGGATGGTCTAATGAAGGTTGTCAATAGAATAGTTTTTATACACAAAATTCATTATTAGTAATGCAAAATAGGTAAAGCTAGAAACTGGAGGTACATGTAAAAAGGGACCCATCAGGATAAAGATTTGCAAAGCAATAACTTTGCTCAAAAGTATTTTAGTTTGGCTTTCTTGCCCTCTGTTCTTGCCTGATTTTAGTATTGTTTATCATTGTTTTCTTTTAATACTACCTTTGATTACTTGTGTATGTTCCATTTCTACTTTCACCATATAATTTTAGATGTAGTTTTTTCATAAACTGCCCTCAGATAAGAATGTTTTTTCATTCTTTGTTGAGAATTTAAACATGAATGTTACATTTTTAAAAAATGTTTTTCTTCATTTAGTGCAATTATTGAATGCCTTTATTTATTAATATGGTGTATTAATTGATTTTTCAGATGTTAAACCAACTTTGCATTCTAGAGATAAATCCCACTTGGTTATAATGTATAATCCTTTTTATATGTTGCTGAATTTTATATGTTCCTAAAGTTTGTTGAAAATATATTTCGATGTCAAAATTTGTGAAGAATTTTGATCTCTAGTTTTCTTATGAATTCTATGGCCGACTTTTGTTACCAGGGTAATACTGAATTCATAGAATGAGTAGGAAAATATTGTGTCCTCTATTTTTTTGGAAGAGTTTAAAGGTTTGGTGTTATTTCTTCTTTAATTATTTGATAAAATTCTCTGACCAAGCCATTTAGCCCTCATCTTTTCTTTGTGAGAATATATATTTTCAGTTCTGTTGGATAAATATCTAGGAGTAGAATTACTGGATTGTATGCTAATTCTATGCTATAAGTTTTGAGACACTGAGAAACTTTCTGCAATGGCAGGTTATTGATTTTTTTTCTAGTTTATTAGCAATCAAAGATACCAAGTTTTTTTAGTTACTATTTTAGTTGCATATCATAATTGATATATTGTATTTTTATTTTCACAAAGTTTGAAAAACTTTCCAATTTCTCTTCTCATTTTTTTATTCATAGTTTTTTGTGTCTTAGTTTTTTAATACTTTAGAATTTCCTCAATTTCTTTCTGCTGTTGATATCTAATAGGTTTAAAAAGTAGATATTTCTACTATAATGTGTGATTTCAAAATTTTTATATTTATTTGAACTTGTTTTATGGCCTAACATATTGTTTAGCTTGGGTGATGTTTCAGTGTGCCTGAAAAGATGTGCATGTTGTTGTTGGATGAAGTTTTCAATAAATATCATTTAGGTCCAATTGGTTAATAATATTGGTCAAGTCTCCTATATCTTTGATAATTTTCTCTCTAACCATTTTTCCAATTTTTGAGAGTGTGTATTGAAGTCTCCATCTATTATTATTAAATTGTCTATGTCTCTCTTAAATTCTGTTAGTTTTTGCTTTATGCATTTTGAGGTTGTATTGTTATATATGTATGTAATTGTTATATTCCTGGTTAATCTTTCCATTATTATGAAATGTCCCATTTATCTCTAGAAACAATTTTTTTAAATATCTATTTGTTTAATATTAGTATAGCCAAATTTTTTATGAGTGTTGTTTGTATGGTATATCTTTTTTGTTCCTTTTTTCAACCCATTTATGGCACTGAATCTGAAGGCTGTTTCTTGTAGACTGCATATAATTGCCTATTATATTTTTTCCAGTTTGACAATCTCTGTCTTTTTTGAAATATTTACTCTATTCACATTTATTTTAATTATTGATGTGATTATATTTATCATTTTGCTACCTTCTATATATTTCTTATGCTTTTTATTCTTCTGTTCTTCCCCTCTTAGATGTTAAATAAAAATTTTCTAGTGTACTATAATATATAAATTGTTTTTTTGGTTACCTTACTGTACATAGTTATTTTCTTAGTGGTTTCTGTAGAAGTCAAATATTAATCCTACTTATCACATTCTACTTTGGATTAATACTAGTTTAATGCCAGTATAATATAACAACTTTACTCCAACATAGCTACATATTCACTGTTCTTTGATAGCATCACCATATATATTAATTGTTGTATTCATAGGCCCCAAAATACCATTTGTAACATATTGTTTTAGGTACTTAAAAATAACAAAATAAATAGATGCTGCATTTTATATTAAGCACATAGAAAAGTTACTTTTCCAGTGTATTTTATTTTATTTTTTGTATGAATTTATTTTTTTTCTCTGATGTCATTTTTTTTTTTTATCTTGAAGGAATTCCTTTTGTACTTTTGATAAGGCAAGTTTACTAGCTAAAAATTCTCTCAGTTTTTTATATCTTTAAATGACTCTATTTCACTTTTCTCTTTTAAAGAGTAATCTTGCTGGGTGTGGAAATCTTAGTTTTTGTTTTTCCTATTAGCCCTCTAACTATTTTGTCACAGTATCTCTGGTCACCACAGTTCCTCTATGTGATCAATTATTTTTTCCTCTTGCTGCTTTATAGATTATCTCTTTAATTTTGACTTTGACCAGTTAGATTTCAAATTTTATCCAACTTGGGGTTTGTTGAGTGTTTTGAATATGTAACTTAGTGGTTTTCATCAAACATGAAGGTTTTGGACATTGTTTTTCTTCAAATATTCTTTCTGGCCCTTTCTCTTTTTTCTATGACTCTCATTTTAACATGTTGGTGTCTTTGATGGCATTGTACAAGTTTATGAGGCTCTATTTTTTACTGTTTTCTTTCATTAGATAACTTCTGTTGTTTTGTCTTCATTTGCCGATTCTTCTGCCAACTCACCTGTGCCCTTAAACATCTGTATTGATTTTTTAAAAAATTTTAGTTATTGTATTTTCAACTACAGACTTTCCAATTGATTCTTATGATTTCTATGTTTATTGATAGTCATTATTTAATGTGCCATTGTCCTCATGGTTTTCTTCAGTTCTTTGAACATATTTATAATAGCTGCTTTGGAGTCTTCTAATTTCAACATACAGGAACCCCTTAGAGACAGTTTCTATTGACTGCTATTTTTTTCAGGTGTGTGTATCATACTTTCCTGACTCTTTGTATGCCCCTCATTTTTAGCTGCAAACTTGGAAACTATATTATAGCAAATATAGATTCTGATTCCCCTTCTCGGGTGACTGTTATTTTTGTTTGTTTTATTTGCTTAGTAACTTGCAAGGATCATTCATGTAGAGTCTCAATGTGTGGCCACTCATGTCTCTGTTCAGATTTGTTTTTATTTCTAAGCCTGACATCTTAGAACTGAATCAGCATAGCTCAGTTAGCCAGACCAGAATTATTCAAAATTATGTTTGAATACCTTGAGCCACATAAAATCTATCATCTTTGCCAGTGAATTTGTGTGTGGATTAGGAAATGCATTCAAAATTCAGGCAGTTTACAGGTTGCCTAGCTTTTACTTTTTTGTTAGGCTATCTCATGTCTCCTCTCTGCATCAGACCTCACATCCAGTCATACATAAATAGGTAGGGAGGGAACTCTCTGGTGTCTCCTGAGTATGCATGCTTCCTTGGGCACATGTAAATGCATATCAAGATCCAATATTGTTGTCTTGTTCTTTGGATATACACATTAAATTCCAGGTATCAAAACTTTTGACTAGTTGTTATGTCCGTCTGCCTTGAAGCATTTCCACCAAGATTAAAATCATTTCAATAGCATCCTTGGGGATACATTTTGCTCCAGATTAAGGCAGCTCTTTCTAGCAGCAGAGGTTTGTCTCACTCTGGTTGAACTACTGAGCTGATGGAGCTGGGAGTGGGGTGGAATAGGAGAAATATTAGGCTAATACAGAGTCCCACAGAGTCCACTGTTTTTATCTGAATTTCAGTGTTTTTTTTTTTTTTTTCTTGAATTAAACTTCTGATTTGTTGTATGCCTTTGGTTGATTTTTAGAAAACTGAAACTGTTGTTGAGACAATTTTGTGCAGTTTTATCATTATTTTATCATTACTTTCTATGGAGGATATTTGCTGAGTTTCTCCACCATCCTAGGAGTCCTGCCTCTATATCATTTTTATTGTAAAAAACCAAAGCTCTTCATGAAGCCCATTGTAACTTCTAAATATACATCAATGAACAAAACTGTGTCATGTGGCTCTTTTTTTGTTACAAGGAAAATTGGTTAGGAGGAGTAATTAGCTTTGGTAGTCTCTGTTTTGAAGCTGACAAGTGAGAAAATGTATATCTGGAAATACGATTTTGTTAGACAGACACCATTAGATGTCAAACTGCTCCAACTGTTAATACCTTAAGTAGGAAATACAAGTAGTCTTTTTAACACTTTTATAGTACCGTTTCAAAGGCAACTGAGCATTAATTTCATTAAAACTTAAGTTCAAAGATTTAGAGAAAAGGGACTAGTTTTTTGTAAGGCATACAGACTATGATGTTAAACTATCTGAGTTTTACATTGGGTTTACCGTGGACTAGTGTTGTTACCTTGGGCAAGTTACATAACCACTCTATTCTTTAATTTTTCCATATGTCAAACATGGGTAATTATTTTGTTTTTAAGAATTGTAGTAAGCATTAAGCGCCTATAAAAAAATTTTTCCAATGTCTAACACACAGCTGGTGTTTAGCAAATGTCAACTTTCTGTGCTCAGAGGACACTTGCTAGGAAACCCAAACTAAAATAATATGGAATTCTACCTTTGTTCCCACAGAATGATTTCCAGTGATAAAACTGGAAGGAGGAATGCTTTGATTTTATGTTAGCCATTGGATTCTCTGAGGACCAGCTTTTTCATGTAGAGAAATGCCTGGTTTTTATGTATAACACTGCAACTAGGCAAGATGCCAACTGATGTTGCAGCTAAACTCTATTTTTTTCTGAGATTGAGTCACCCAACCAACATATGAGTCTTGAAACATTTTATGAAAGCTGGAGAAATCATAGTAGAGTTTTTTACTATTCAGGCTATGAAATGGGGAGTAAGAATAGAAATATACAAATAGAAAAATGTTACATAAAAAACATACTGGCCACTTTATTTACTACATATGTATATACATATTATATATATATATTTCTCATGGTGATCAGATTCTAAATAGATTTCTGATATCACAAAATAAGTTTGTTTTGTAATAATTGGAAAGGAAATGAAAAAAATAAATGAGATTCCATGAATATTCTGGGAGCAACTTGCAGTCAGAAAAATAAATCAGCATGTAGATATGTATGCCATAATCCAATTTCATTTTCAGTCAGCCAAAAGTAATTGATAAAATTAGTTATAGTGAAAATAAGTCTTTTAATGATAATGCCCTTTGCATTCATGATGAATTACTGATCACTGGAGATATCTCCGAGTAATTATAAAAAAAAAGATTTTTATAATAAGAAAGTAAAAGTTTTGGTCATGTTTTAAAAATGGAAAAAAAAGTCATGCAATGCAGTCTGAAATTTATCTCAGGGAACCACAACTTTTTTGATGAATCAGGAATGGAAATGAAGCTACTTCCAGTATGGCTTCATTTAAACATGAAACAATGGGAGCCATCTTCTGTTATGAATACTGCAATTACCACAGTTCTTGCCAAATTTTCCACCCACTGCTTATTATCTCATTATTTCTCTAGAGAAGCAATAGCTAAATATATCATTGTTGATGATACAGACAGTGTGAATAAATTTGCACTTTTAAGTGGGGAGGGCAGATGGGGGCAGGTGTATTGTGTGCACACTGGGATGACAGTGATGATGTTTTATAACTGGTCTCCTCTGAAATTTAGGTTACTGTAAATGTTATGTACTTCTTTCATATCCCCAGTTTCATTCCTGAAAATTGCTAACCACCTTTCCATTGCTTCTTTCCTACCTCATAACAGCTGAACTATAACTGCTCTGTTTCCTGATTACCTGAAACTGAGATCAGTATTGGTACCTAATAAATCCTCAAACTCTGTACCAGCATTGTGTAGCCATATGGCAATTTCAGAAAAGCTAGTCAAAACCTATGAGAGGTAAAAATGTACAGACTTTTCAGCAAAATTCATTACAAGGAAAAAGTCTTTAGTAAGACACACATCAATTATGTCATGTTGCTACAATTTCATTGTGTATGTATGGCAAAGGTGTAATTCTCTCTCAAGTTGAGTGGGGAATTGAGAAAGGTTCTATTCACTCTTAGGTGACCATTTAAGACTTATCAAGGGTACAGCACAGCTATAAAGAAAAAAACAAAGAGATGACAACTGAGGCTGAAGTTGCAGAATGAAATAGGGGGAATGGAAATGATGAAAAAGGCTGAGTGGAATAATTTCAGTATTATACTTCAAGTATAAGATGAATTGTTCAGTAAATGCCTGGTTGCAAAGCATCTTGTAAGGCTATGAAATTGAATCTAGTGTAAGACCTTTGCATGTAACACTCAAGAATTGAAGAATTCATTTGAAAATTTTTCTATCCTATGAATTTTGTATAGGTGTATGTTTTACAATTTGAACCTGAGATAAAGGATGGTTTAGAAATTCTTTGCTATCTCTGCATGTATAGACGACATATGATCCTACTGTATATGTTACTAGGTGTGTGATCCATCCACAAGTCATTTTGTCTTTCTCTGCTTTAGCATTCTCATCATTCACTTAAGAATAATGATAGTATGAAGCAGGGTTGCCTAAAGATTGCTTTATCTCATCCCAAATTAAAAAAAAAAATACAAATCATAATCTTAACAAAGGGCTCTAATTTATTCAGTGAGCAGGAAACAAATTTACTATTGTCAGGAATGTGAAATATTATGATAGATACAATTTGGATAAAATGTGTACAACTAGATTAATCAACTGGGCAGTGGTACACTCTATAAATGCATAGCAGCTCTAAATCAAAATCCAAGGTTGGGATGGGATAGGGAAATATTACCCATAATGATTGAGATGCTGATCCCCTGATTAGACAGAAAAAATAATGAATTTCTTCTCTAAGCTTTTGGTGTGATTACTCTGAATGTTGTAAAGAAATGTGCATTTCTTGTGCATCAAATTCCTGCTGTAGTCTTGGGTATTTGGGTGGCTTAAGCATCACAGTGGCATTCCTCATCTTAAGACTTGTTCTCTTATCAGACACTATCTGCTTCCTCTTATTTTGCTTCTTAGAAATATAACTAAAGTGGATTTGGAAGTAAAATAATCACTTTCTTCGAGTAAATTGTTCTTTAATTAGCTCTCCCAATACAATAGCACAATGTTTGGTACAGATCTGTGTTCACTACGACAAAATAAATTACTGTTTTCAATGAATAGAATATATGTTTAACTTTTACACAGACTTAACCTAAGTAATTCAGTTTCCACATTTTTACAATATTTTAAAATAAACAATATTGCAAAGTGCCTCATTGTATAACTGATTGTATTTTTTTTTTTTTTTGGACATGGTGTTATAATTGAGAGATATTATTGATCAAGAACTTGTGATAAAAAACATGTCATAAAGCAAATATAGTTCATTGACTGCTATGTTAAGATAATTGTGTTTTAAATAATCCAGATTTTATGAAGTAGGCCTTTTTTATCTGTACTTATTGAATATTCAGGAGACTGCTATATATGTATGTGCAAATATACACACACGACTGTAGTAAATTGTAATACAATTTAGACTTAAAACCAACATACCATCTGTAATATATATATTAAATTTACCCTTAAATTATAAACACTCTTTTATCAAATTTAATTAATAAATTCATTCCTTAAATATTTAACAGTTTTTAAGTGTCAGGTACTTTTTAAAGGACCTGAAATAATAAAATGAAAAACACTATACTTATTTTTTTCTGCTCTTGAGGAACTCAAAGACTAAATAACAGGCAAAACTTGAAAATTCAAAGATAGGTTATCTGCCATAATAGGGGAAAAAAATGTGTTTGTGTATACACACACACACACAGATGACACACACACAAATACATACATACATACATACATACCTACATACATACATATTTTTGGAGCAGAAGTCAATGTCTTTGAAAAAAGTTGTCAATGAAGGTTCATCTATTTATTTTTTTCCCCAAATATATTTATGATAAATAAAAGCATTTAAATATCTCACTGATAAGAAATATCTCACAGTTCCGCAACTTTCTTTTCATTTGTTCACAACTCTCATGGTCTTAATACTCAACAAAAATTCTTGTTTCATCATTAGCTTGGACATCTAATAGGAAAGTTCCAGAACATTTTGATAGCGTGGCTAATACAAACAAAAGAGAGTATTTCTGAACCTTCATGACCTAGGGAATTAAGGGATGAACAGAAAGATTAAAAAAAAAAAAAAAGACACCTGAGATAATGGTATTAACTTATTTTTTAAGTATTATATGAAGAAGCAGAGAAAATGTGATTTTTTTGTGTTCTTTAATTTCTAAAAGAGTTAATCTGTAAATAAATGATTTCTACAGAGAGTTTTTTCTCTCCATGGTTCATCCTACGTTGAGCCTGGGTATTGTGCCTGGGTTTTTGATAATTAGATGAAAATATAAATGCGCATCAATGTACCTTGTAGAAGAAAATGAAAATTATAATTATTTGCCTATTCTGCTATAATATATCACCTTGAATTAGGAGAAATGCAGTATTGACATTAGCTAATTTTTGAAGTGTACACATTTAAATATTAACAAATTTTAGCATTATTATTTATTCAATAATCTAATTGTTTTACACAGGTGGTTTTATGCATGGATAGACAAATTTCAGATAATTGAACATAATAGAATGTATGCAGGAGGCTGTAGGTATAAGTAATTGTACAATGTGTAGGCTAGTCTCTGTAGGTGCTTGAGGGTAGTTATGTTTTCAGTTTGTCTATTTGGCATTTACAAACATACAGCATTTCTAGGAATGGTATTGAATGAGAGTCTTTAAAACGGTAGTGAATGATTCAGTTAAGCAGGACTTGGTGTATATAGACTTTAAAGGCAAGATTTTAAATTAGCTAACATTGTCATCTGTGTTGAAAAAATTTTGCAGCTAGAATTTGATAATTTTATGATTCATGCTGGTAGGAAAATCTTTCTCACTATTTATTCAATAAGTTTTATTGAGTGATTATTATGTGCCAGGAACTATGCTTCTCATTAGAGATAAAAACTATGCCATAATTCTAGCCCTAATGACTTTACATTTACTACAGTGAAATAAATTGTAAAAATGTATATGTACCATTATCTTTCATGAAGTCCCCTAGGTGACTGGTTTTGTGGAAATTTTTTGTACCACTTTACTTTCTCATCTGACTTTTTCTCCATCACTACTTTCTCTCACACTACAGGGAATATCTTGACAAGTATGTCTTTACTTAGTCTAGTAAATATTAAAAAAAATTTTTTTTCAATAAAAAGATATTTCAGTTTAGATAGAAATCCCCCCCCCCCCCCCGCTCTTACTCTATTGGATGTATATGGGCAAATTCTGGAAAAGACCAGGCAGGCACTTTCAGCTCTACCCTCGGCTAATTGCTCTCCTGTGTCTCTGTTGGCAGTGGTCCTACCTCCCGCAGCTCAGGCTGAAATTGTTTAATTTTCTCTTTTCCAGAAGAGCAGAGGGCTCCTAGCAACCTGCTTGGCATACTCTCCACTCAATGTGCACACAAAGCAGGAATCCACTCTAATATTGTCAGGGAGAGAGGAACTGAGTCATATGATGTACATCAGCCTTATTATTTCCTTCTCTGTATAACTTTTTGTTTCTTGGCTCTAGTGTAATTCTCCCACTGGGTTCTCCAAAGGCCTCTTGTGTCTTTCACATCATCTTACTTCATACTTCTAGCTTCCATATTAAATCTCTAAATTTTAGACCTCTAGTAATAAATACATTTACAGAGCAGTACATCTCAAACTTTAGTGAGCATTAGAGTGATCTTGAGAGCTTTTGAAAGCACCAAGTCCTGAATTTCATCTCAGAGATTCAGAATATTAGGGTGACAGAAGGGAGTTGAACTGGATTTTCAATAGCCACACAGGTCATGTTTGTTAGTGGACCACACCTTCAGCAGCACTAAAGATCAATGATTAAGATGTTATAATAGAAATATGTGGTGGGCCCAGAAAGAAGTGATCAATTTTTCCTAGTGCTTTCAGAAGTCAAAGAAGAGTAACTGTGAGGGGAGGGGGTTTGGGGAAGTAGATGAGATGAAAGGGGTCAAATATGTAGTGACAGAAAGAAATCTAACTATGGGCAGTGAACACATAATGTAATACACACACACATACACACACACACACACCCCTTACTGTTAAATTGTATACATGAAACTACTGGATTTCTTTTAACCAATCTTATAATTAATAAACAAACAAACAAATAAATAAATTTAAAAAGAGCAACTACCTAAGTTGAGTCATAAGCAGTGATGGCCTATTCTTTAGGCACGTGATATAGAGAAGTGGACATGTCTCAGAAAATAACATTCTGGTATGTGAGGCAGAATAAACATGGGTAAGAAAGGATACATAAAAGAAATGAAAAGAAGTTCACACATCTGAAGGATAAAACATGAGAATAAGAGGGTGGGGAAAGGGAGAGATAAGGCCGGGTCAAAAGACAGGGCCCAGATTATGAGTGATGTTCTGTTCTATTTTTAAATAGCTCTTTATGTAATGTGTAGACAATAAAATAATATAAACGTGACTTTTGAGAAAAATTAATTGGCAGTAGTAGGTGAGATGAATCAAGATGATTTAAGATTGGATGTACAAGAAATGGAAGAAAATGCTTGCAGTAATCCTGGTGAATGATGAAGGCTTGAATTTGGGTAGTAAGTAGCAGTGAATAGGAGAACCATTAAGGTGATTACATGCAGACATTTTGGTGTAGAATGTCTCCCTGGTCCTAAAAAATATTGATACAATTGAGATGGCAAGATAATACTTGCAGGAGAAATAACAGGTCTGATGGCAAGTGAGAAAGAAAGCTGAGTTGATGAGTTTTGTTTCAGAAATGTGGAGATAGGGGGTCTAGACCTTAGTAAAATAGTCTGAGCTGAAGATATAAATTTTGAAGTCATAATTCAGTCATGTGTAGCTGTCTTTGGAATAACGAGATTAAATGAGATCGCTGTAGGAGAACATAGAGAATAGGGTAGTTTCTCAAGGGGGAAAATCTAAGGTACATTAATGGTTACAAAGAATAGTTTGAGAAAGAAGATCTAGCCATGGATACCGAGAAGGTTTAGTTAAAGAGATAATAGAATTGAGGGAAAAGTATCAGGTAAATCAAAGAGAGAGAAGCTCAAGAATATCAAAAACTGAAGATATGCAGATGGCTCAGACACCAAAGACATTGGGTATTGAAAATAGTTTATTGAATTTGGCAATGAGAGAATCATTGGTGAATTTGGTGAGATTTCTTTTATGGAAGTAATGAACACAAAAACCTCATTTAAGCAACTAAAAGACTTAAGGAAAGTTTAGATATTTGACAAAAAACAAACTTTCTGTAGAAAAGAGTTAATTAGATAGTAAAAGGTGTCTTTTCTTGATTAAATATTACCTTGAATCAGCACAATAGCCTATGAGTTAATGCCAATAGATAACCAAGATTAGGGACCAGTCAGAGGTCAACAAAAAGACCTTATGAGCTTGATGTAGGAGGCTCACAGGAAGAATCAAATCATGAAGGAGGAGGGAATGGCTGTCAGGGAGATGGAGAAGAACCCCCTGTAAGTAATAACTACTTCCCAAGCCATTCCAAACACATCCAGATAAAAATATGCAATCAAATCTTCTAAGAACTGTGTCTCAGAAGCCTGGTTTTTCAACCAAAACTTGGCAATTAGTAGTTGAAAACTGCATTTATTGTCTAAAAACCACCCACGAGTACTTTGACATTTATTATACATAAGAGAATATACAACCTTAATCTGAACCAAAAAAAAGGAGAAACAAAAGCCATTTGCAGTAATTTCAATCATGTTTCTCCAAACATCAGACTACTGAATGATAATGTCAAATCTAATGAATAATGTCTTGAGAAATAATTGTTCACTGTATTTTTAAAAATTTCTGTTCCTGATTTTATATACATGAACATGTTTCACTGTGAAGAAACCTGTGCTTCTAACTGTTTAGAATGGCTTTACTTCACTCTGCTTCCCGTGTTAGAATATTTAAACTATTTTTCATAGTTGCTTTTTAAGATTTATTCTTTATAAAATATGATGGATAAGAAAATAACTTTTAAAGAGCGCCTTGACATACTGAATGAAGGTCTGAGAAATACATAATGGCAAATCTTCAAGAGAAATAGATTGATGACCTACTGAGAAAAGTAGAGGGAAGAAAATATATCCTTATTGAGGAATATTATATCCTTATTGAGAATATGATTATTATATCTTTTTTTGAGGAAGAAAGAGAAGGTGGAGAAATGTGCCTAACCAGCTTTAATTGGGCCATACCCTGTTTTAACAATTCATCACCTCCACCATTTTTTAAACTGGGTTTCTCAAATTACTAGTTCTCTTTCACATGATAATACATGCTCCTTAAAAAAAAGATGCTACCTAAAATAACACCAGTTTATTAGTTTGCTAGGGCTTCAGTAACAAAATACCACAAACTAGGCAGGTTATATAACAGAAATTTTCTTTCTCATAAATCTGGAGGCTAGACATTTAAGATCAAGTGATGGCAGAGCTGACTCCTGAGGCCTTTCTCCTTGACTTGTAGATAGTAGTCTTCTTTTCTTATGTCTGTGTGCCCAAATTTTCTCTTATTAGGGTATTAATCATTGAAAAAGGTTCATCCTACTGACCTCATTTTAACTTAATTAACTGTAAAGACTGCAAATATGGTCACATTTTGAGGTACCGGATGTTAAGACTTTATCGTATAAATTTTTGAGGGGACACAATTAATCTCATAACACCCTGTATTAAGTATCTACTGCTGTATAACTGTATTACAACAGAGTTAGTGGCTTACAAGAATGAATCTGGAATCTCACAGTTTCTGTGGATCAGGAATCTGAGCATACAGCTGGGTCTCCTAAAAAGACTACAACCAAGGTGTCATTCAAGACTGTGCTTTCCTTTCAAGGATCTGCTGGGGGAGGATCTGCTTCTAAGCTTGTGTAGTGGTTGTCAGAATTCAGTTCCTTGAGACATGTTGCACTGAGTGCCTCAGTTTCTTGCTTTGGTCTCCAAAAACCACTTTCAGGATCTTGACATATGAGTCTCCTCAACATGGTCATCTTGCTCTATAACAACCAGTAAGAGAGAATGTCTTCTAGCAAGATTGATATTACAGTCTTATGTAAAGTAATCATGGAAGTGACATTCCATCACCTTTGCCATAATTTATTGGTTAGAAGCAAGTCACATGCCCTGTATACACTCAAGAGGAGGGGATTACACAAGGATTTGAATACTAGGAAGTAGGGATCATGGGGGCTACCTTAGATTCTTTCTACCATAATTCTCCCTTAGAAAATTATAATGGTTTAAACACATTAAAAGCTTTGGGCACACCATATGGAAATAATCTGTTAGACTACTAGGTTGAAGTATACTCCTTATCTCAGCATATAAGACTTTCATCAATTTGCTTCCAACCTTCTTTACCAGGAGAATGTTGATATATATTCCTTATATAATGTAACTCTGTATACTCGAGAGCTCATTCTTTCCTATATTTGCCTTAAATTTTCCATCTGGAACTTTACTAATTTTCCTTTTTAAGTTTTTTTTTTTTTTTTTTTTCTTTTTACATTTTCAAGGCTTATGTCAAATTTCACTAGTTCCGTGAACATTTTGTGAACATTTCCAGCTGGATTCGTATATTCCTTTATTAATTTACTCAACAAATAAGTATTTGAGAATATGATAGGATGCTAGGCATAGATTTTATATCAATGAAGAAGTCAGATATAGCCTTGTTCTCCTGAAATTTACTTTCTAATAGAGGAGACAGGCATGAAAAAAGAATCAAACAGGTATAAAAGTACAGATAGAAATATTTAGTATGCAGAAAAATAACAGGGTGATCTTAGAAAGAAAAATAATAAGAGCCTAATTTTGTTTGGGATTGTCATAAAAGCTGCAGAGAAAGTGACTCTGAGTTCTCAAAGGTGAAAGAAAAGTAAGATGATGATTCTAGGCAAAGGAGAGCCTGTACAGAGTCCCTGTGTTGGATCAGACTTTGGCATTCTGGAAAAGGAAGTAAGGATGATGCAGTTGAAATGTAATGAGCATGCAGTAAATGTAAAGAGGTAAGTAGGGCCCAAATGTTGACACTGCTTGAAGGCCACTTAATAGTTTTTCCTTCCTTTAAGAAGGAAAGCAACACTATTTGATTTATGGTTTCAAAATACCACTCATGTTGTTCTTCATGAATGGATCAAATATGGGTAAAGACACAAAGAGCAATTAACATAAAGCTTTCAGCATATATCTAGAAATTAGTTAATGGTAGCATGGTCTAAACCAGAAGTCAGTAAACTATGGCCGCTGGATCCAAACCTACCTACTATCTGCTTTGTATGGCCTATAAGCTAGAAACGTTTTTTACATTTTAAAGGTTGTAAAAAATAAAGAAGAATATATAACAGAGATCACAAATTTAGAGACCACAACACATAAAATATTTACAGAACAGTTTGCTGACTCTGGATCTAGACAAATTGTAATAGTTGATATGTAGAGAATTAGATGGAATTGAGATATATCTAGATGCAGAGAATTTGGTAATGAATTAGATATGAGTATGAAGAAGGGGATTTGAAGGAAAATATTTAAGTTCTGAGTTGAGTAATAGAATTGGTGGAAATGCCATCATATAAAGTGTAAGACTAAAAGTGGAATGATTTGTGATTAGGGGAAATGAAGAGTTCTGTTTCAGATACTGTGGAAAACAATATGTTCTATCAGGGGGCTCCACTACTATTGCTATATTTTGGAAATTTTCTGCTTTATAATTTATGCCTTCCTGAGATAGAAGCAAAAAAAAAAAAAAATACCATCCTTGGTTCTCTTTGCAACTTGATGTTATGTCCATAAATCACATAACCTCATGGAAGAGGTCACTTGGCTCTTGAGAATAAATTTTCTAATAGACTTTGTTACTTCTTCCCACTTTTTAGAAGTGGGGTCAATGAATGCAAGATTATCTTCCTAATTAGGACATCAGGGTTGGTGGCCAGTTGTGGAAAACTTGTTTATGTCAGTCATGCACACAGTAGCTTCAGGAGTTTGGTAACAGCAGCAGCTGCACAGGTTTTCTCAATAGGCCAGTCCTATATTGTGGTTCTGATAATTTTCCCTAGAAATTTAGCCTTGAATCTGGTTTTCCAGCTGCTCTTTCAACAATTCTGTGAGCTTCTCAATATACTTTTTAAAATTCTTTTTGATTTTTCAACCAGTCAGTTTCTGTTGCTTGCAACTAAGAACCATGACTGATAAAGACATTTAATTTGATATGCCTGTGGGACATTCATGTGAAGACATTAAATAGAGAGTTAGCTCTACAAATCTGAAGCTCAGAGGAGAAGTCTTGGCTGGAAAGAGAAATTTGGGAATTGTTTGACTATAAATGTTATTTAAAACTACAGGAATGGATAAGATTGTTTAGTAATGGAGTGTAAAAGGGGACTTAGGACTAAAAATGGAACAAATTAAACATAGAAGTTGAGTTGAAAATAAAAGCTTGATTTTTCATTTTTCTAAAGTCCCAGAGCATTTCATGCCTGCAATAGTTAGTACATTCTGCTTCATATTATAGCTATTTGTCTACCTGTAGGAAAATAATTTCCTTAATTTTAGTTCCTTGAGGTAAATGGCTGTATAGTTTTCTTTATCATATTACCTCTAGTAGAAGACACATTGCTTTATGTAGAATAGGCATTCAGTATGTTTTTTCACTTGAAATTCAGTTTTCAATTTTAGTTAACACCCCCTTAGTTTTTAAAATATATAAATATAAATACAAACATTTATATTTATATCAATATATATATATATATATAAATATGTATATTTATTTTATACACACACATATTTAGGCACAAACTAATTTTGAAGCAATTGCTTTCTATATTATGTGGGTTATCTTTGGTCTGTTGGCAATGAGTATATAAAATCATTGTTTTGATGTTCCCTTTAGGCATTTTCTCTACTATAGGGTAGACAATTATTGAACCTTCTTTCTTCTTCTTTTTTTTTTTTGAGTGCTCTTTAGAAGGCTTAATTGGGAAACCATTCATTTATCTTTTAAAAATCTTCTATCGTATACATATAGTTGCCTCTGGTTTCTTTTAGAAAGATTCCAGAAATCAGATTTCCAAGATATAAAATGTCTTTCAAACTGATGATTGGTTAGATAGTTCAATTATTCTTACCTCTATTTTAGATAGGCACATTTATTAAGGCTGATGTCATTTATATTTATTGAAAATTTTTATTAAAATTCACATTTTTTGCTGTATAATAGGTTAGTATACTTAGCTGTAATATTGGAAAAATTGGATTCTTATATTTACATCACAGTATTTGCATATGTCAGAAAGCTGTCTTAAATACTAACTTATTTAAAATCAATTATATAACTACTACGAGCTAGGCATTTTGCAGTTTAGGAATACAAAAATAAATAAAAGAAGGCCTACAAAGAATTCACAGTCCATGTAAATAGCACTGGACTGTGTTTGATTTTTGTGACTTATCCTGCTATTACCTTCAATAGTTCTTTTAATGAAATATATTTTTAAAAGCTCAATTGTGTACCCTTTGTTTTCTGTGAATTTATATGTGGAACAAAAGCATTCTCTGACTTTCATGAAACTCTGTCTTATTCTACTAAAAAGTAATTTTCAGCTGAGCATTATAAGGATACTGTAAAATAGGCAGTTCATTTTAAATACCCTAAGTAAGTTTCTTGCTATTGCCAGTGCCTGACCTTCTTCACAGATTGTTGAACATTTGGCTCTTTATGGATACTCTTCAATCAAATTGAGGAACTGGGCTAAATCATTGTCTGGTAAATCCTTTTGTCCCCCTATGTTTACAGGTTGTCAAAGGACTCTCATATTCATTGTCTCACGTGATACTGGTAAACATGTAAAAGTTAGGCCAGATAGATAATATTCTTCCAATTAGCAGCCTCAATGGAACATGGCTAGTAACCTGCTTTGCTGGAAATGTGATCTTCAGATTTTCATTCCTTATCATTGTCATCCTATATCCTATAAACTAAATAAAATAAAATAAATGTGCCAAGGGAATTATAGCTATTGATAACTTTAGCTGTGATGTACAAACCAGAGATTGTGGGTTAGAATATTACTTTAAAATTTTAGAGTTTCTCAACACAAAATTCAGATCATTGAATGTATACTTATTATAATTATTTTTTCAAATGGTACACATATTGTAAGTTATGATTGGATCAAACATATAAAGGAATAAAAGTCAACGCATGTAGAGACTTTGAGAGATACTGGAGACTGATTCGAATAACATATTTGTAAAGAGGTATCCTCTGATCTAGGAGTGATATAACTATGCAAACACTATTCTTGTATACCTAATTATAGAATCATATAAGATAAAACATAGATTGGGTAAGTGATTTGTCTGCTTAAAATCATTAGAAGGCTCCCATTACCTTTTCAGATTTTCTTAACATACTTAAAGATTTTACAGAGTGTCTTTGAATCAGTACTTATGTTTGACTATAGTGAGAATATGTGCAGTGGGAAGAGGCTGGTCTGCTTTCTAAGTGTGACATGACACATTCCCTATTGAGAATCACTGGTCTGCCCGTCATTTTTGCCCCAAAACAGCGCTGTCCTGACTGATATCCCTTTCCCACACTGTCACTTAAACCTCATGTTCTACTTTTCTCCTTTAAGATACTTATGTTTTAGCTACACCTGACTGATTGCTCTTTCCTGAATTTATAGCTCAAATGAACATCAGCCACTTCTGTTTCAAGACTCAATTGTTACTGTGTGAGGTCTTTCCGAATTTCTTTTTTCCCAGAAGATTGAAAATTTATATCTCCTCTTCTTGTAACCCTAAAATCTTGCTTAATGCCTAAAAACAGATTTACCTGTAAATATTCCACATATGAATGAATGAATGAATGAATGAATGAATATCTTTGATGTCAGAATGCTGGTTAACATCTGCTGGAAAGAAAATATTTTAGGGGGTTCACTGATTTTGTCCCTGTTTATACTCTCATTGCTAGTGTATGAAATTCTAGCTTGATGGCAGACCATGAAAATTGTAGGGATATTAAATAAATTCTTATTTTAAAAATCTTGTGTTTTATACCAGAGAGCTAAAGCCATGAAATAACCTTGTGATAGGGGATGTGGGAATGTGCTTGTTAAACACTTTTCTTCTCCCGAATGAATAAACATTTTCTAATCTCTATACTCTATTTAGAAGGTAATGATTCATTGCTTGGAAGTTTCTCTTGCTTATGTGTTCTAACTTCTAATATTCCACTTCAAAGAATAGTATAGACGATATAATTACTGTCTCTTCAGTAGCTGCTCAGGAGGACCATTTACTATATCTAAGTCTGCATCTTGTCTTCTGGGTTCAAAACACAATTAACTTCTTGCTCTTAGAGGAGAGCAGCCAAATAAATAAATAAATAAATAAATAAATAATAAACAAGCAAACAAACAAATATTAAATTTGTTTCCTATGTAATTATGCTACCCAAAGAGTAAAACTCTTCTCAACTCTTTACATCTAGGGCAACAGGAATAATTATTAATAATAATGCTTGATAGTACATATTTTAACGTTTTTCTCTCAGGAGATCAAATTGCTTTATACACAATATCTCATTAATCCCTACTCAAATTTTGTGAAATACAAAGTGTTGGCTTTTTTTATGCTTATATTAAAGTATTATTTCTGCTCTCAGATGTAGCAACTCAATCCCAAAGAGGTTAAGCAACTTGCCCAGGGTCATGCACTATGTCAAGTGCTCATTTAGATCTTTTTATTCTGAACTCCTGTATTTTCTCCCTCAGACCACACTGCCTTCAGAAACAGTCCCTTCAGGCTTCATTGCATACATAGTATAGTGACCTATATCATGGTTGAATTTTATTAAATAACACAAGGTTAAGCCCTTTACAAAAGAGGCCCTGAGTCAACAGGGATGCATTGCATCTCTGTTTTGTCCAAGGTCTTCTCCATATGAATGAACTGCCAGAATAATTTTATAGTTCATTGTTCTTTCAGATTTACAAACGCATTCCCCCTATTTACTGGCGAATGGTGAACACACAAATCTTGCTAAGCCATAGCAATGAGAAAAAAATCAAGAATCTACTGTCAGCAGAATTATTTTTTTTCCTAACTGCATTATTATACTACCCCAATGCTCTGTAACTTTGATGCTAAAAATGTAAATGAAAGGGAACAAAGTCTAAGCTGCTTGAATCTTCTAAATCAATAGCAAACATTATTTGAATATTACATTGAACAGCTGTAATGCTAGTGTAACTTTTCAGCCCTGGGGCTGCAGCCATTAAGCCTAAAGAATGACAGTTCTAAGCCAAAATAGTATTTTGAAAGGCATTTCACTATCTGCTTCAAATAGTATTTCTACTCTGATAAAATTTAATATAAATTGATGAAAGAATTAAACTCTCGTCTGTAATGGAGAAGCCAAGGACAGGCATATTGTTGGGATACTTTTGTTTTCTTTTGTACCAAAAAATTGATTTTTAGCTGTAGGCAAGTTAAAAACAACACGAATTTAGAATATTTTAGGGAGAATATGGCAACATTGCTTGAATGTGGCTTCAGCCACAGGTTAGGTAAAATATAATAGGGATGAGCTTCACAACATGGAGTCTGCTTCTCAGTATTCTAACTCTACAGGAAAGCTTCCTGAAATCTCTCATTCTGCTCCGAGCAATCTTTGACTCTTTGGGTAATTAATTCTTTTCCCTGAAATATGCTGTTCAAGCCCTGCTATATATTTTTGCCTACATCTAAAACTCCTGGAGAGTGACAGAGAATAAGGCGCTATCCCAATGGTGAGAACTACTCTTTAAAGATAAATATCTCCTCTATTTTATGTTTTGTTTAAATTGGGAACGAACAATCCAACAAAGCCTGCACAGTGTCAGTGTTTAAGATCGAGTTGTTATGCTATTTACAATAAAAAAGAGAAGAAAAAGGTGAAGGAAGAAAAGACCATGCACAGCAGAAACCATGAACCTTATTATGTGACTGCCTCCTATTTTACCAACTGATTTAAGATCTTTTTAAAAGTGTGTATTTTTAGAACTTGGAAGCTCAACATAAATTGTAAGTAGATTGTAATGAATTCCTGAAATATGAAATCTTTAATGGAAATATCATCTGATTCTAAAATCCTATATCATAAGTATTTATTTTTTAACACATGGTACGCTTTCAAAAAAGTCTAGGGATTATGGAAGAGGATATGAAAATACAAATTATAACATATTAACATTTTATTAGTAGACCATTTCATTTATAGTCTTCATATTTTTGATTCCTCTCCAGTTTTTTCTGTAATTATATTTCATAAATGCCTTAAAAGTTACAATTAGATATTAGTCCCCTTTTTTTTTGCTTCCTAAATTTCATCTTTCTATTACTTAATGATTTTCATACTAACTTATGTATTTTTATTTTAATAAATGGAAATGACTTCCGGAATAGGTAGAGCTGGTTGTTAATCAGAAGTTTGTTTTAAACTATAGTGCTTACGAGTACTACTAGCTTTGTGGTCATGGGTAAACTACCATACCACTCTGGTCCTCAGTTTTCTCATTTATAGGATGGAGAATATAACAGAACTTATCTCACAGACATATTGTACAAATGAAATGAATTCATCTGAAGCAAGTGCTTCTTGTTTGATATTTTACAAACACTATAAGTGTTAATTTATATTTGTAGCATAATCATCAGCATATTTTAATTTAGCCTTTTTCTTTTATAATTAGCCTCTTTTGTTTTTTTATTTTAGACTTTTATTTTTTAAACAATTTATTTATATCTTTAAATAAATGTTAATAGTAGAATGAGCACTGGATTGGGATTCAGGAAAACCATGTTTCTTGTACTAGTTCTGAATGTGTCCCTTGTTTGTTAAAGTTGCTTGGGAATTTCACTTTGTCACTTAAGATTTTAAATTTCTTTATTAAAAAAAATTGTGGTAAATTAAATTAATATTTTCACAGTATTTCAAAATCAGCCTATAAATGAAAAAACTAATAAAGGACCAGCATAGTCAGTGGTTAAATCTTTATTTTATCAAGAAAGCACATTATAAAAAAAAAGTGCACTATCAATAGGATTTCATTAAAAACTTTTTTGCACCACAAAAAGAGAAGAAACACATACTCTTAAAATAGTCTTTTTTATTAAATAAATTTAACTTTATGAAAAACGCATGTGACAGAATAATAAAATAGAAATATTTCAGTATTAGTTTCAGCTGAGGATTTGAGACAGTCATTGCCACATTACAAGCTGAATTATGAGACCACCATGAAGGATTTGCAAAGAAAATTATGGAGTCCAATTTTGTGACTCTAAATATTCTCAGCCACTTTGCAAGTTTGAAAGTATTAAAATTAGAGGTAAGAAGTGATTTTTGGAAAAAACTATGCTGTAAAGTCCCGTTCTACCTCCTTATGGGAAGTTTTTGGGAGTATAAGGTGTCTGACTTTTATTTCAAACACTGGGGAAAAGTGTTCAACTGAAATACTCAGAGTATGAAATGTGTAATCTGGAGCTTGAGAGACATAATCTATTGCCAACAATGGATGCCTAAGACATCAAAGAACAGCAGAACAAGCCAAAGATGCCTTAGCTAGGCAACAAGCGTCCCCTGGGAAGTAAATAAATTGCAAGGCTTTCCCATGGAACAGATACAGGCTATATAAGATTGCTCCAGCACAGATGTGAAGGAGAGCAAACAATAGGGGCATCTTAAGTCCCATCTAGGAGCTGGACTATGGTTTCAACATCATGGTGCGAGGTAAGGTGCTAAGGAAAGACCTAAAGTAAGGAGTCAAAACTTATACATTTGCCCTCACCCAGAGAACTGCAGGTAAAATCTCATTAGGGATGGGAATGTTTTAGCTAATCTGTGACTATTCTCCATTTTGTAAGAGGTCAGTTTAAACATCTGACTGGTCCACAGGGCATGACTCCAATCATAGGTCATGGCAGATTTAATGAGAAAGAACTTTTCTTCCATTTCCTCTTTCCTTCTCCTCCCCATGGGAGTTAGAAAATATCAGTGAGCAAAATGGGGCAAAAAAGAAACAAGTTAGGGACGGGAAAATAAAATGCCACTTACTCTAATCTCTCAGTGCAGGTGCTTAGCATGAGTCAGGCCCAAGCTGGCAAGGAGCAGAGAAACTCTCTTTGAATAACATGTAAAGATTTTATCATAGCTATAGATAAAATTAATTTTTGAACAGATTGTTTCTGTAAACGTAAGCAGAAAATCATTGAACGTACCCTAAATTTTACCCATGGGCAAGAAAAGAACAAGGCCTAAAGTGTAAATCTTTGAAAAAAAAAAGGGGGGGGGTCAAAAATAAAGTGGCTTAATATATCACACAAGTGATACATTTCAGTTGAACTCTTGCACTCACTGAAATGTTCTCATTGGTTGGTTATTTTCTTCTTCTTTTTTTTTTTAGATTTTTCTGCCAGCGCTCATGGTTGATGTTAGGAACTAGGGAACCAGTAGGCTAGATAAGACCTAGTCTTTGTTATCTTTGCCAGACATAGATGTAGGAGAAAATGTAGAATACACATTCCTAAATTTTAGTTTATCTTCTGAGACTATGTTATCATTGTTTAGCATCTTATTAAATAGCAAAATAGTAAAAATATTAAAAATACTTTCTATTGAGGAACATAAGTAAAGTAATTTAATATTTATATCAACATTTAAATGCATGTAATGTAGCTAGAACATTAACAAGCATTTCACAAAATTCTCTTTAGTACTTATGTGCAAGGACTTCTAAAACTGGAGGTGTCATCACATATATAATTTGAATTTTGCATGACAAGAGAGAAAATAGTTTGGAGTAAGGAAGTCATGCTTACCCCTGATGGTTTCTCTGGTTAGGTTAGCCTGAGAATTAGCAAAAGAAACTAGCATCAGTTAAATGATTACTGTGTCTCAGGAGGTATGCTAAGTGCTTTACATATAAAACTTTAGGTAATACAAGGGACTCTGGTATTGGGAATTCTTAACCTTAATAAAACAAATGAGAAATTGACACTAATGTTATTTAAGTTACCATTCCCAAGGTCATAGTGTTACTGAGTGGCAGAACTAGAATTTTACATCAGGTTTAACCTACCTCAAATCCACTCCTTTTCCACTATACCCATGAAAACTTCCACATATTTTTTATATATAAAAGTTTAAATTGGGTATGTTGCAAAGGCTTTTCATTATACAACCTGTTTCATCCAACAGAAGCACTGATTTTATGACATTTTTTCTAGTCCTCTGACCTCCAGTTTTAAACCCTCTAGAGATCCAGTCCTTAATGCTTACTAGCAGGTATTTAAACACTAATTTTGTATAGCTATGTTTAGACTAATTTATTAGATTATTTACTTCTTAAGGCAGTGACTGCCTCATTCACTTTGTGTCCCAGGGCCTATCACTGTGCCTAGAACCTAGTAAGTGCTCTATTAATATTTGTTAATTTTATAAGTAAATGATAGTGCCTTTTTTTTCTGTTAAACAACAACAACAAAAAAATTGAGACTGAAATTTCTCCTGAACAAAAAAAAAAAAAAAGAAAAAGAAAAAGAATGGGTTTATTGAGCCATTTGCTAGCAAAGAAAGTACCAGATCCTGAGGCATGTAGTCTAAACCACCAGCAGCAGGTCTAAATGGAGAAGACCTGACTGTCATCCTGGGGTTGAAAGGCCTCTTTTATACAATGAGTTTAGGGAAGAAAGATGGAAGTTGTTTGGGAAAATTTTACATTGGCGATAGATAAGTGGGGCAAGAAAAGGTAAAGAGAGGCAAGTTCTGGGGTAGGTGAATAGTCTAGCTTTTGATTTGGTTGTGAGCAACAGTCTAGAAAGTTCATGCAGGATGCAGTGGCCGCTGGTAGCCAGCTATTCTTTCTAGATAAAAGGAGAAATAGCTTCCCGGAAGTTGAATCAAAGTTTCAAAGTACATTCAGGAATGCAGGCAGTTTATATCTTTGTTTTGGCCCATGGCTGCTAACTGATTAACTTCCCTTGTCTCTTCCTCCAACCCTCTGACCTGCTGTAATTAAATTGAGGACATCTCAGAATTTTTCTTTTGTTAGTTCATTTACTCATTTAACACATATGTATTAAGTAACTGTGAAGTTCCAAACACTGGTCATTCCATCAATGGAAAGCAAGCAGGAGATGGTTCCTGCCAAATTTTGTGGTCTAGTGAGGAAGACTTAGATTAAGCAAAAACAGTAAAGAATGTTAAGTGCTCACAGTGGAGAAATTTTGGGTGCTATGGAAGCACAGAGCAGGAGTCTCTAGTTTGGTTTTGAGTGCTTGTTGGTGAGGAGAGGGGGATGAGGTCAGGGTTGTTTTCTTGTACTTTGCATTTAAGGTTTGCATGTGGTATGAGATAAAGTGGTATTATCATTCTGCCATTTCTTAAAAGGGAGAAGCCAAAAAAAAAAAAATCAATGAAAATGGAGCCAGTATCACCCAAGATTCATCAAGAACCAGAAAGAAAAGGAGATGGTTGTATAAAATAATTATAGTTTAGGTGCTCAGGCCATCAAGGAAAGATGTGGTCCATTTGCCAGAAAATATCCTACACTCAAGAGGAATTATCTGCTTTTCCTGTATCCTGCTCTCTCATGCCTTTACATCTTTGCTGGCCCGTTACTTTTGTCAGGAATGACCCATATCTTTCATGTCTTAAGCCTGTGTCCTCTGTGAAATCAATCTGCTCTCACTTCTCTAGAAAGAGCTATTGCTTCTTTCTTTTATGAACCTACTATATCTTGTATCTTCATTTTAGCACCTAACACATTGAACTAAAATTGCTGGTTTGCATTTCTCTTTCATTACAAGAATTTTACTTCTTAAAGACAGCAGTCATTTTCTTTTTCATATTTGTTTTCCCAATACCTAGCACAGTGCTTAAATGTTTGTTCAATTTTTTCAATGTAAAATATCCCTATGAAAGTTGAAATTTTGTATTGCATATCCAAATATTCTACTGGTGTGCAATCAGACATGGTGATATTTGAGTTATAAAATTTTCCACATTTTTATCTGGATATTTGGGATAATGTATATAAAAGTTTCTTTTAAGTTAACTTTTGGAAAATTACAGCATATTCAAAAACAGATAATATGGGTTTTAATTTAGACTACCAGAATCTGAGTCTCACCTTTCTACCTTGTAGACTTCACAGTTTGAACTTCTCCCTGCCATGGTTTCTTCATCTGTAAAGTAGATATAAAAATTGTACTTAACCGGGTGATGGAGATGAAATGGTAGTAAGATAATACATAGAAAGTGCTTTGTGTAGTCCTGGAAATAGAGTACAAGTTTAAAAACAGTCAATGAGTGAAAATTATTCCTATTTTATAGCTTACCATAACAACTTTTATGGATTGGTATGGATTTTCTGAAAGTAGAGACTAACATGGAGTTTAGAGGGAGATGGATTCCCATCTGTAAAGGGAAGAAAGAAGAAGCAGTTTGGGACAGAGCTACAGCAAGTTACAGTGCAGGCCAACAACGTCTCTATGGCCTTGGAGGGGAGCTTGGAAGTGAATATTGTGAGGCAGTGTCTGCCTCTGGGCAGAACTGGTGGGCCCTTATAGCTCACCCTAGTCAGTACCAGATCCTGCTTGCCCTGACGAAAGGGCAGGACCTTGGGCAAGGTGTCTTTCTGCAACAGACCCCGAACTTGCTGACAGCTAGGTGCTATCAGCCTTCCTTATTCCTCACAGCCCTTCAAAGAAGGATGCGAGAAGTCAATAGCAGTAGATTTCTGCGTATACTAGATGACCCTTCATGCTATACTGTGAATGAAAGATACATTGCATTTAAACAATGAATTTCAGAATTCGTTCAATTTGTCAACATAATATATTTCAATCCTTTTATCATTTTCCTTTTGTTTTGTTGGTATTTCTTGTTCTATCTACAGAGATATGTCTTTATAAAATATTTTCTCTTACTCTTCTTTTACAAAAATAATCATGAATAAAAATCTAAACAAGAATGTTTTCTGTATCTGTCACTATCTGTGATGACATGTGAAATATTTTCAGTGAACAAAACACCAAGCAAAAATTAGCATTTTATTTCACTAACTTTGCTTCCCTCACAGTTTCTTCTCCATTATTTGTCCTTCCTTCATTTTTGTTTTTTTCTCTCCTTCCTCCCTCCCTCTCTTTCTTCTCTCTCTTCTGTTATAATTGGACTAGTTTCTGAGTTCTACAAATTATTTTCTGTTTATTTTCTCACGGAAACAAATATTAAAATGCCTCATTGTGGTTGCTGAGTTATGCTGACTCTCAGTAAAATTGTATTTGTGTTTCAATTTTCTCCATTTACTATTGAAGTTTGTCATGGTCCTGCATCAAGTGACCTTGGGGCTTTTAGTAACTGAATTTGTTTCAAGATGCCTTTCAACAGCAGCAGTGATTTTTTTTTTTTTGGCACAAAAATAAACAAAAGGAAAACTATGTACAAAGAAATCAACAGACAGATTTGGGAGACCAAATCTTTTTCTATGCTGCATTAGTATTTTGAGAAGTTTAGGGTAAATTATTCAAGGTTGCTTTCTACTAAGATCTAACATTTTTTTAAAATGTTGTCAAGCTTTTTGGTAAATTTTTCTATAAACGGTTTCCAAAAAAGCATTACCGTAGTTTTAAAGGTTCCATGTAGATGTATGATTTTGATTGCGTTGCACAGATTAGATCTGTAAACCATTTTTTAGGGTAGAAATATCATGAGAGAGATTATATTACCCCTCGAGGCTATTTAAAAAAAATATTTGCAAGTTGAAAATGAATTGTAAGCACATCCTTACATTGATTTCAGCGTTCTTCACTGAAAACATAGTATTTAGGATATTCCTTTTGCAAATAGGAAATATAGGCTCAATTTATAAATATTTTCTTTAAAATTTAAATCATCAAAAGAAAATGTATAAAACTCCTTTCTCCCAAAAGAGTTGCAAAAAATTACTCCTTGAAACATTAGACTGCAAGAAACACTTGCATTTAGTAAACTGCATTATTTATAAATGTAGAACTGCAACCCCTCATCCCTGTATAGTAGTTTATTTTAAATCGATAAGATTTACAAAACAAAAGTGAAAGAAACATGTGTTGAGCAATAAATAAACACTGCTAGTGAGCTTCTGTATTCTTTTAGCATTACACTATTTTCTTCATTTTTGACACAAAGATGTGTTTTGCAGGGAGAAAAAAGAACATTTTGTAATAACTAGTTAAGCAGAGGATGGAAAACTGGTAACAAAAGGAAGAAAAATGGTTTTGATTTTATTATGCTTAAGGTCATATACAGGTTATGTTTAACAGATTCCATTTTCATATATTTTAATAAAATCTGTATAGGAAATTTAAGTAACAGCTGTGGAAAGAATTTAATATAAAGAAGCAAAACTAGTGTCACTTTAAAATTAACCTTTCAGTGATAAGCAAACAGAAAAAAAAAAAAAAAAAGAATATCTTCTCCCAATCAGAAGGCAGAAATATTTGCTCCCTAGCCACTGGTGTAAAGAAATATTTGCTAATGGTGGCCTTGTTAACAACATGGCCTGTGTTTGGCATTACAATAAGGATAGACAATTAAATGCTAATACATGTATTTTATTTAGAACATTCAGTATAATTGGAGAGAAAGAGTTAAGTGTCAGGTTGCCTTGTCCTTGTAATTTTTAAAAATAGTGTGGCAGGAATTGAAGTTGTACTACTGATAATTACCATTTCTTCTTTCCTTTCATACTTTCCCAGAATGAGGGCATCTACTTCTTTATACCTTTGCAGTCATTCTTAGAATAGACTGCTGGTCTGGGTCTTACCTATAACACTGTCTCCCATGTTTGTGCTCTTTTAAGAAACACACTGCATCTCTTTCTATAATATCTTTGAATGCCAGGAAGAATATTGTAACTTCAAGCACAGTTTCAAGCTTTAAAGTTGAAATCACTCACATTTCACTTAGACATAGCATTAAGAATCAACTCTCCCTCCCATCCCCAAAGAGTGATATTCTCCTTATTTTTCTTATTTACACGGCTATTTTCTTTTGCATTGTATGCAATGTAAAATAATTCAAAAAAGGTCCTGAGTGAACAGCAGAATGTCTGCAGGCCAACTGCATGAGTTAGTATGTAATAATTGGCCTGAATATGAAGATAGGGCATTATAAGGCTTGTTAAGGTTTGTGTCAGGTCCCTGAAATAATTATTGAAGGCCTAATTCAGACCAGCTTTCCTCCACAAAATTAAATAAAAGAGGTACTGGATACATCATGCATCAGAGGGATTAGCCAATTCTCTTTGCACAGCAGTGACCTTTGTATCCCCTCTGTTAACGAGTGGGAAAGGTTTAACTGCGCTGCACATGCCCCTGTATTTTCCGGTCATTATTTAAAACATGTCAAAGTGAGTTCAGTAACTCTTCAGTCATTTTTGACTTCACCTGTTTCTCAGTCAAGTATTTCAAGCTCCACCTTTTCTTTCTGTCTTTCCTTTTTAAAAATGAAACCTAGAGCTACTTGAAGTTTTTATCTTGCGTAATTCGTACAAGCCTTAGAACTGCATATCACTTGAAGTTTTGTAAAATAGTGGTAGTGCTTGTCAACTAGGAAGTGAATATATACACTGATACTTGCCATGGAGGTCATACCATGTCTAGTATTTTGTGATTTAATTGCCCACTGAACGTGGAATTGAATCTGTTAGAAAAAAGACAGATGTAAACTTGATGAGGTAGTCTTTTACCCTCCACATCATATTTCACTTAAGTGGTAGTCAACATGAAGTCCTAATTGGCAGTCAAATCAGAACTTTGTTGACTGTAGCTAAACGCATATTTCCTAATTGTATATTTCACATAACTTCATGCAGTATTCAAGGAATGAATGCACTTCCTAAGGATGGAATCACTGAGCATAAATCAATGTCTATGTATTTCAGTCTTGCAAAGTACATGTATTCATTGACTTGTGACTTTGTGGGTCAGTTAATTATTAGATTTCAGAGTTAATTAAGTTAATGGATATATAAGTATTATAACAGATATGGAACCAGTTATTTTACTATTTCATAAATGTGGCTGCTTTTTGGGTTGTTTTCCAAAGTTATAAATATTTTTTTTAATGTTTCCTTGCAGAAATCTGTTTTTCTTCTTTTTTTCTTTAATTTGTAAACATGATTTGTACTAAAGAGCATTAGTGATTTACTAATATACTTACTTTTGAAATTTTATACTGAGGGTACTTAATATATTTTTAAGCTCTTAAACCTTCTTTTAATAGGTTAATTCATATAATGTTCACAGAATTATTGAATATCATCTAATTGAACTGCTTGCTCAAAAGAATCTCCCTCATAGCATCCTTATTGCTTACTTAATCTCAACCTCCTAGTAGATAGGAATCACTTTCTTTGTACAGTCTGTTATATTTATTGTCATCTCTAAAAGTTTTATAGTTCTTTATATTAAGTCAATGTCTGCCTTTCTGCATCTTTTCTCCACTGGTATAATTCTGTCATTGAAAATCTCAAAGACTAAATCTAAGATCTTTCAAGTGACAACCATTTGAATACTTCTAGTCAGATGTCATGTTCTATCTTTGGTTCTTCAAACTAAACAACCCCTGTTTTTTTAGCTGACCTATAGAAGATGATATATGTTTATATAGCCCTCATGATGCTGGCTACTCGTCCTCAGAAAATTTCCAGTTCTGTTTAGAGATTTTAAGACAGAACAACCTGCTCCAAGGGTAGTATGACTAAGCTACAGTAAACTGGGTCTGAAATATTATAATATGCCTATGATAGTTCAACTAATTTAAGCTACTTCATATTAGTTGGTTTAGAAATTTAATGCATAATTGGTCAATTCTAAGGTAAAAATATGCACTTCAAGATATTTCTCCTCTAATTTGCTGATATTGCTGTTAAAAATTGAGGACTAATTTGTTCATAAAAATTTCAAATGCTAATTTTAACCTACTGAGATATTTAATATCTTGGTCCTGTCATACAACTTATAACCCTCTATTTCAACTTTATGTTACTTATAAATTTGACAAAAAATTATTTTGTCTTTAACAACACAGTATGTGTATTTTATATGTGTATCTGTGTAGTATATGCACATATACATAGACAGTTTGTATAAATAAATGTGCTGTGTGAAATACTATAAGAAAATGAAGACTAATAAGATATATCTCCCTCCCTTTCTCATCTCCCCAGATACTCACTAGTGCGGTATTTGTCTTATATACAAGAATTCTTGTAAAACACAAATGGAAATACAGTATGTGATAAGAATTATAAGCATGGTGAAAATTCACAGGAAGAGGAAAGGGACATTTTCTAAAGCTTCTGAAATGTTTTACCTCATTTAATACAGAAACTTTTGAAAGAAAGAGTTATTATTCCCATTTTACAAACATGAAAAAATAAGGCCAAGAGAGTTCAGTGGCTTGCTAGTAATTGCATAGGTTTTAAAATGTGAATATGGAATTAAAGCAGCGTTGTTCGAAGCTCATGCTTTCTGTATTGCATAGAGGCTCTATAGATGAGTGTTGTAGCAATCAGCATGATATTGATAAATAAGAATGAGGAAGAAGACACTCAAGACAAAGAAGGTGGTAAAACCAGAAGAAACAAAGTATATATTCTAGCACTGGTGAAGTGTTTAAATATAAGGGGAGAAGTGAGTGATAAGATTAGGAAGAGAGTTTATTTTCATCTAGAATAAGGATCAACAATCTACACATAGGATTGCTTCTGAGGAATTTTCTGGAAGTTAGAGCCCAAAAAACTATGTTAGAAATTAAATGATTAAAATGTTAAATAGACTCACTAATGGTTAACTAGTCTGGTAGCAGTCCACTAGAGATCTCCTTTTAGTTGGCATTAAAGAAGCTATTTTATCAACTATCTGTATTTACGTAGTTTGTGGGAAGAAAGGTTTACTGGGTTTCTTTTGCATGACATGTTTTATGGTTTTTTTCTGAGGAAAAACACAGATCAGAAGATGACATTCTAGTAAAGAGGGAAAAAGTAGGGGAAATCTTGCTAATTTAAATACAATGTGGTATCCATTACAAAATGTTTTGTATAGATGCTAGAAGAGCTAAATTCAGTTACATTTGAACAGTGTTTTAAACAGAAAATTGTCTGGAAGAAAAAGTTAAGTAATCCACTAATAGTGAACAACAGGAGCAAAAACACATGGTGGTGAAAGAGAGTGCTGTAATATGATATTGCTTGAACATGAACTATGAAGGGAAAGGTAGGGAAGAATAGCAAGAGTCTGAAAAGCCAAGCAGAGGTCAGATCTCAGAAGGCCTGTATGCCCTGCTTAAGAATGTAGATTTTTCCCTTGCTGTTATGTGGGGAGGAAAGAGTGTTAAATAGGGGAACAACTTGTATTGTTTTCACTTAATATCACAGTGTTAATGTTGGATGGGAGCAGAGGAGTAGGGAATGACAAACTAGTGAATGTACTCTGATTAGACGTATTTGCTTATAAAAAACAAAGTCTAGTTTAGATAACGGGAGTTTTTACATGTCTACACATGAAGAACAGGAACTGTAGTAGATACTTTGGTAGACCTTAGCGTCAAGAATTCATAGAAATGCTTCACTAATAATGTAACTCCACTTTTCTGCAATGTGTTATTCAATATGCATTGCAGTATGTCTAATCTTGCCTCCAGAGATTTCATCACCATCTACTTTCTTTAATCATCTACTTTCTTTATCCTTTGCCTCATGCTCTCTCCATACTTTTAACATTGGCCTACTCATAACTTAAGTAACAGTTCATCATGTCCTTTTCGAATGTTTTTATATTGGTAATCTTTTAGCTTACTGACTGGTTCTCTTCATATTCTATAATTCCTTTATATTGGTAATTTGGAGGACCCAATTTGAACATAGCTTTTTCACATTAGACACCTTTTTGTCCTTATGTTGTATACTCCTACCAAGCCAAATCAATTATACCCAGAGGATATAGGATTAGATACATGACTATATAGAACTACCCCTATATAAGGACAGTTTAACTTAGAAAAAGAGATATCATAAATATAATAAATTTACCTTTGGAAAGTATTGTGATTAGTGTAATTTTGGAATGTAATACAGTAAAGATAATATTGGAGAAGTGGCAATGGAGAGGTAGTCAAGAATTATTTAGGAAATAAATCTCTAAGTCTTTAATTAGTTTGCTGATGAGCGAAAAAGTGAAATCAACAAAGATTCCAGTAATTCTGAATGTGCTGACTTATTTGATGGTAGGCAAACAATTGACATTACAAAGGATGGAAAAAAAAAACAATTTTATTTGAGCAGAGAGAAAAGCATGGATAGAGTCTTGAACACATTAAACTTTTGTTGTCTGTGAGTCATCCAGGTAGATGAAGTTAAAATTCTCCCATGAAGCCACTCAGAGAGAGAGTAGGGTGTATAAACAGATCAGAAAGACTTTTATTAAAAATAGGAGTGTGAATAATATTGTCATTGAAGAAAAAGAAAAGCTCCATAGGTTCCAGGGCAATAATAATGCGAAGGCAGATATAGAAGTAATACAGTGCTGGAGACCTGCAAAGGAACTGTTAAGGATGTTAAATCAACAAAAAAGAACAAAGAGAACATGGTGTTAACAAAACCAAAAACAGTCTTAAGAAGATTGCTCAGATTATCAAAAAAGGAAAAAAATAAAAGTCAAGTAAGATAACTGACAAGTGTCTCTTTTATTTAGCAGTTAGATGTCCTTCATGGAGTTAACAGGAAGAGTTTGAGATATGTTGGGGTCAGAGTAAGATTGTTGTTGATTAACGAATAGGTGGATAGTGAATGCTTGAGAACTTAAATGTGGGCTTTTTTTTTTTGAGATCTTTAATGGATCTCAAAAGGAAAGGAAGAAAACAATATTAGATAAGAATGTGCCATCAAGACATGTTATTTTTTTATTTCATATTTTTTGTCTTTTGGGTGAGAAAAATTTTAACATGTTAATAAGCTGAGAGGAAAGATCTAGATGTTTAGTACAATTCAAATGATCAAACTAGAATACAAAAGGAAAAACTGTAAAGCCTAGAAAGGTTTTTTTGGGAAAGAAGAATCACAATGTGGAGAAGGAGGAGAAGCCAATATATAAGGATGTATTATCAGGTTGGCTATACTATAAGCAAACAATTCCTGATTCTGTGTAAAGGGAATGAGAAGCTGGATGAAATGCAGCTTGGTACCAACTGTGTTTCTCAATTGGCTCCGAGAGCCCAGTGGTTAATGTTTTGCCTCATACAGTGTTAATCCCCTGGAATTCTGGGTTGTGCCTGTGGGTGCCAAATGAAATTTTAAGACATCCCATAAGGTAGAGTCCACAGAAAAATCCAGTACTGGGAGGAAGTGGAAGGGCATGCGGTGGACCCGAGAAGTTCATGTGAGTGAAGCTGGTGTGAGCCCATGTGGGGCTGATCATTACTGCCTACTGGAAGGAGGAACAAATGAGGTCAAAAATATCTGAAGTTGTGCATTGCAAGTACAGGATGAAGAAAGGAAGAAAGTGGAGTTAGATGTTAACATCCTTGATGACAATTGTCATAGAACCCCAATTCTTTCTATTTTATATTTAAGAATAACATAAGAAATCATAATAGATTTCTAGTTGAAAGCAGAATAAGTATTCTCAAGTATTCACTGGAGTACGTGCTAGGAATCAACCCAATCAAAAAGAAAATGGTATTAAACTAATTTGACTTATTTCTCTTGATATCTCTGATTCATATTAATACCTTCTTAATATATCACATTGTTTTTTCACAGAAACATAAGTGCAGTTGCTCATAGTTTCAAGAATCTTGTATTTTTCCCTTGTTTTAAAAATCTGGATATCTACCTTTCTATGTTGTTTTGAACATTACTCTCATTCTCTATGATTATTCAAAGAGTCTCTGCAATAAGTAGTTCAGAGGTAATTCTTTCTAATGCTAAGCCTCCTGAAAGTTTTCTATATTTTGGATTTGAACGATAAACTAATTTAAATTATTAGGTACTTTCTACCCATCTTTCTATCTGTCCTTGAGTCCAATGGCTTCTTAGTATCTTTGTAGACTATGTATTACAAAATAAGAGCAGCTGAAATAAACATTTTTTTTTTAATTTAGACTCCAGGTTTTTACCTTTCTAATTTTTATAAAAAACGTTAATTTTATTGGACTAACAACATATATGCTTTTAAATAAATCTATACCCTTGAATGCTATTGTAATTAATTTACATTGGCAGTATATATTAGTACAAGTTTATTAGTAAAAAATATAAGTAATGACTAATATTAAAACAATTCATCAATACAGTTGTAATTTCATCATCAACATCTCCTGTAGGACTCTCTGAGACTCTTCCAAGAGCTATGTATTTTAAATGACTATCTTTCAATGGTAACTAAAATACTAACCAGCCAAGTTGTATATGTGGGGATCTGCTCTCTTTTCTGAGACAATAAATAAGCACAGATTTTCTTTCAAGATCAATTATTTTTAAAGCGGTGTATTCACCCAAGCCCACTATAGAAAAGCCAAGCAATGTAATTTAAACAAAAGGAGGAGGAGGTGGGCTACAGTAACATACTTTGTATTATAATCCAACTGGCATCGGCCTACCAAATCCACAGTGGGTGTTGATGTGTGTCCATCTATTCATTCTTTAAGAAGAGACTATGACCACTTAAGGATCAGTGGATTGCTGAGACACAAGTTTCAAAAAGTGCATCTTCGTTTTATAGAGGACTGCAAATTAGAATAAGTTTGTAAATGATGTCTTAAGTTTAAATTCATTTTCCAGAGCAGACTCAGCAGTCAGCATGTTTTATAATATAAGCATTTAGGTACCAGCCAGTTTAGATTTATTACTCATCCCATTGTCTGTTGCAAAGACTGAGAGAATTGATGAAGCTATTTTATTAGCAGTGCTACATATCGAGTGCTCTTCCGAAGCCTCCTTTTATCACACTTTAGAAATCATTCTCTAATTTAACAACGATATTAAGAGAGCTCTTTTATTCAGTCCAATTACGTGGAAGCACACTCATTTTTTTTTAAGGGGTTAATCTTTAGGGATGAAACAGATTATCAGCTTTTGAACCAATTTAAGTAGAATCACCAGAAACAAAGCCGGGACAAATAATTATTGGCAGTTCACAGGAGGCGTTCTGTGCCCACTGCTCTGCTGGATTCCGTTAAAGTCAGCCTGCTTGTCTTAATGGGAAACACCTGTGGTCCAGACGTAAGAAGACAAATCAAACTAACTGTGCTTTGAGACACTCCAACTAAATTATGGAAATAAAAATCTCCTCGTCTCAGCATCACCAATGTCCCTCTTTCCCTTGAAACAGATATTAAAAAGAGGTTGTTTTGAAAGTATTTATTTCCCTGAAGCATTCCAGAACTCTAAACATTGTCAATGAACATGTCAGCCAGAAAACAAGTCTCCCAGACTCCATGGCCGTTATTTTGGTGGCCCATTAAATGATTTAAAAAGAGCAAGCTTGTAGAACGAAATACAAATTCTTTTTAACTCATACTTGGAGAATTATTAGTGTATCAAAGAGACATTGAAAGTATTTTCTCTTCCACTTATCCCAGGCCAGATGTTTTAATAAATAGAACTATTTTTAAAGGAGAGTTTACTTATTTATTTTTGAAATGGTTAGAGAAGTATTTGAGTTAGGAGTGTGATCTGACGGAATGGTGATGATGTCTTAAAGATTCTTCACAATAAATGTGATTAAAATGAAAAAGTTTTTATATTAATGGATGCTCACAGGGAAAATTCAAGGATAAAAAGGAGATCTTTGAAAAACTACATGTAGAACATCAAGGAAAGAAGTAGAGGTTTACTTGTTAGGGTAGAAGTGATGTTATCATTAGTCAGAAGGTAAATTTGCTTTTTATCTTTCATCATTTCTTGGAGGAAGAATGGCCCTCAAATTGGACATTGTACGATACAGTTTTTTTTTCATAACAGAAACATTTTCCTGAGGCTGTAAAAAATTTCAGAATACTAAAATGGACTAATGGATACCATCACTTAATTATCTTTCTGGATAAGAATGAGAAAAAAGAAAAAGAAGAGAAAATACATGAAGCAAATTTTATAAACTCAAATGTCCATGAAGAAAGGTGGAAAGCATGCCTGACATAGAATATAACTTAAGCCAGCCAGGTTTTCCCAGTTTTTTCTCTTAATTATATGACTATACTGTTATATTTACCCCTCTCCCCTTTTGATAGGTACAATGTGTAAAGCATCAGACAATAAATGATAACATGTAGTCTCAGTGTTTTAAAAATATAGAGCTATTTTGATATCATGGCAAATTGGAGATGTTTATCATGATTAGGTGTGTGACTTAGTGTTACCATGTCTTCCAGCCTTGTGAGGGAAACTGAAAGCCCAGATTAAATAAAGAATCTCATAATTTAAAAATATTATCATATTCTTTTGGTTTATTTTTAAGTCCATATTTCAACAAAAATTAATCTTTAAGTGCATTTATTTCTTCATATGTTTGTTTATAGCATGGAATAGGTCAACACTGAGCAAATTGAATAACATCTCTGTGGACCACATAATTTCTACTTGCCTTTGTTTTGTCACCACTGGCTTTGTATAACTAAACAACAGGGGAATTCAGAAGTAAAGGTGGTCTGTAGACTGAGATTCAAAGACCTGGCGATTCTCCACTGGGGAAACTTGTTCTTTAGGCAGTACGAAAAAGTACAGTAGTTGGATTAAGAACAAAACCTAATTTCTTTCCTTTTTCCTGAATGTTTGGCTTTTTACATAATCACTTAAACTTCTTCAGTAAAGAATTTAAATAGTATTGGGACTCTAGTATGCCTTCACTTTGGAGAAACCCAAATGAAGATGTGGAACAGGTAAAACAGGGTAATTCCTCAGTCTCTGGTCATTAAAGGGCAGTAGCAGCCACCACTTTGTAGATTTCTAAGCTCTAAGGTGTAGTTGCGTGATGACTCACCTGTATCCCTTAGGTTTTTCTACTTTCCAGAATATATCTGGAGAGAAATAAAAAACTACAAGGTAGAATTGCTCTCAAGAATACTGTGTTAGATTGTGCTGCTTGTTCATACAAATCTTCAGGCTGCCTGTGTGTGTCTCCCTTGGTCTTCTGCATGACTAGCGGTTGTTCCATAGCATGGGTTAACATGGTTTAAGGAATTTTTCCCAATTGTAAGAAACTGACTTAGAGAAATGTCCCAGCCAACATGTTTTAGTATTATTGCAGATTGATCCAGAAAGATAATTTATATTTTCCAGTTGAATGCATCAAACATGACTTTTAAGAAATTTCTAGTGAGGGTGGACATTTTTTTTTTAAATCTAAAATTAACTATTACAGACAGTTTATAAGAATTAAGAAAATAATATAGTGACCACTAGAAATCAATCTGCACTTAACGTTTGTGATAAGATTACTAATTTGCAAAATCAAGAAAATGTGAACAGTGTTTCCAAGAATTTAAAAATTTTTTTGTAGCATTTATGGCAAATTTAATAATAATGATGTGTGATTTGAATGATAACATATTTCACTGAATAGGCAGCTGCTAGCAATAAACAAAAACACCCTATGTTCTAGTGATTACAAGATCTGAGCAAAAGAGCAATACTGGTAATTTGATATTTATTTTACACAGTTCCAAAAAAAATGTTCAGTGTTTATCTTAAATTTTCAAAAACATTTAATACGTTCTCAATATGAAAAGTGAACGTTAAAACATAATGCAAAACAATTGGTATTAAATGATGCATTTTCCTTAAAACAACTTATAGATGATAAATAAAAACTAACATATTATTAAAAACTAAATACATTTTAAACAGACAAAATTTAACCATGAAAAATTGAGAAATACATATTATTTAATCCATTTAAAAAGTCTCAATTCGCAAAACACATCTGTGGTATTATCATTGAGTATCAACTATACTTTTGTGTAAATTTTTCATGTTGTTGATAAACTGTTTCTAACTCTACCTGCCTGGGGCATGGGGAAGGGATATTTTATTAACTCACTCCAAATAGTTTCTTTGGACTTCATCTTCAAATAATCCCATCTCTTATTTGATAACATTAAGAAATCTTTTTGAAAAGGCCTCCTGCTTTTTTTTGTCAGGATGGATAGAGAACTGTAGGTCTGATTTCAGAGAAACCATTTTTGGCTTGTCCCAGTCTTTTTTAGTATCATAATGTATATGTGAAAATTCTGATCCAGAGTTATCTGTATCATTTTCAAGATTGTAATGTTTATAGTCCACTTGTTTACAAAGCCTTTGAAAAGTTAAGTAAAAACTACTCTTTTCATTTAAGTTTTGCTTTGCTTATTGTCATTTTCTTTTTCTTCTTGAGGATTCTGAGCTGTAGAATAGCTCTTCTACTTAAAAATTTAATGCAGTGTATAAATCTTCAAGAAAGTCTCAGGACATAAATCTTAACACTTAAAAAATAAAAAAAAATATATATTTTACACCAACTATTATCAACATATATCATCTTCAGCACTTTTGAATAGCAGATTCTCAATTGGTAAATGGGTATAACACTGAATAGCGGTCTTAATTGTTGTGGTAAATAATGCTTTGTCCAGTCCTGGTGAACATTGAAAGAAAGTCAGGCTTTTATATAAGGATATTGAAATCTGTTCATTAAAGCTGTGATGAACCAAATCTGGGAAATAGAACAAACACATGTAATGCTTCTGAATTGAGATGAAATGTAATCCCCCTAGGTTAGGCTTTAAATTACAAACCAAAGGGAAACAGGGCACGTTTAGATGTAAGTAATCAGACACTTAAAAATCAGTTTTAAGAGTACATAATTGTGTCAGCAATTGGCATAAGAAATATTGAGTGATCTCCAAAGGGGTAAAACAAATTCAACAACTATTCAGAATTGAAACTTGGCCATTTGTACAGTAGAGAATTTCATTGTATTATTGATCAGATTATGTAACTTTGTTTTATGTTGTCATTGCTGACACCAAGATATACTGGAATGGTAACTTCCTGGACAAATAGTCTATGAAAGGTGTTAAAAATTCATTCTTTGGAAATAGTCAGAAATATAGTTCTAGTTAACTCTGGTTTCAACCAGCAACTGCTAACATAACTCAAAAAAGAAAATGATCCAGCACCAGAGCATGTAACAAAGCTTTTATTTGAATCTGAATGTGTGACAGAAAAAAAAAATCTTATTTACCTCCTCCTATTGCTTTCTAAGATTGGTGGGTTATACTAAGTATACGGTCTTTTGTTTGCTGAGCAGTCATACATAAGATTGTCATCTTTATCCTAATGGTCTCTGACACTCTTAAAAATAGTAGTGGGCAGGAGCTGTAGGGTGTTGGAGGTTAAAGCAAAACAGAACTAAATTACTTGGACCAAAAAATAAAGAGGGATTTGGAAGGTAAAAGGTATGAATAAAAAATTAGAGTAGAGAAAAAGAGGCAATAGCTAAGAGAGTTGAAAAAATTTAGCAGAGAGAGAGGGAACTCAATGTCAGTAAGGCCAAGAGAAGGCTGGTCCGCTTGAAGAACTGCCAGGGAAATCCTGTGATGTGTTCCACTTACAGTTTCTCTTATATTCCAACACATAAATCTTTGGAAAATTAAATACCGCTCTTTGATGAGAAGAGGTTATTTAGGGGATAGCTCAAAAAGAAGGACAAGGGGACAAGTAACACATGTAATTTCCAAATATTGAGAAAAAAGTTTTACAGTTTATATTAATTGATAACAAGTGTCTCCCTGTTTCACTAAATAAATTTTGACTAATACTAAAAAGAAAAAAAAATCAGTTGAATGACAAGTAATTGTGCCTGGAGCAACTGATTCTGATGGTCACATAGCAACAGGTAGAATATTAATAAACTAGGATACTCTCAACAGAAGGCTACCCCAATCATAGAGCATCATGATAGATGAGGAAATATTGAAGTAAAACACCTTCAGTTCTGAAATTAAGAAATGTGTTTTTTTTTATTTAGGGGAAGGACAAGGGTCCATGCTGGCTTTGTGTCACCTTGTCTTGCTGTAGAAGGCAGACTGGGAGAAATCGAGGTTAGTGGTAGGAATGTGAGATTGGTTGTAATATAATAAAGGACTTTTTAATAACTAGATATGGCCAAAAATAGAAGATACTTTGGAAGGTTACTGAAACTATTCAAGTAAATATTAAGTATTCATTGTTTCTGATGGTCATATTAGACCTATCTGGACCATGTAGCCTCACAATGCAGTTAGAATTCTATGACTCTACCTTTAGTTGTCCTTACTCAAGTAGTGAATTTAATCTATTCCTTTCAACTATGATATATCATTAGGTTCTATAAACAGACAAAAAATAGATTCTCACATTTTCAATCAGTTAGCATCATTTTAATAATCATAAGTTTCCAAAATTTAACTCACTGATTACATTATATGAACCATTATTTACAATAGAATATAAATGAAATACAATTTGAGTAACCATTGATCAGAATGACTAAGAGGAAAGAACAAAAAAAATTGTTTTGAAGTAGAACTTCAGTTTTGAAAATCAAGTTTGTTTTTAGAAATGTATGTGAAGGTGAAAAGCATGAAAATAAGAGATAAAGAGGAGAGAAGAAAAGGGGGCAAAAAAAAGTTGAGAGCAGGGCAGGACCAGGTGTGAATATGTGTGTGTTCAGTTTCCCATTCCAGTGCCTTTCAACAGGAGGACTAGAAGAGCAGTGAGAAAAAAGATTTATTTTTTAAGCATGTACAATTATGGAGAAAAGGCCACGACATGCCAAAATGTTGAAAAAAAGCAGCCCTTGAACTCTGGCTAGAAGGATTATGAAACTCCAAAAATATACCAGACTGTGAGAACTACCACCTACATTTGCAATGTTTTACAAGTTAAAAATGTCACAGTGCATAAAAATAGTTTTTTTTCACCCAATGGACTGGTGGTTGGTAGTTTAACTTGAGAACCAGATTGCTGTGGTAGTTTGAAGAGTGTGAATATTCATTCACAGTAAGAAAATAAAATGAAAAATGGCTTTCATCAGACTTTCCTGTGTCCAGAAAATATATTTAGTCTTCTGTTTCCCTCAAAGTCTTTTTAGGAAGGGAAAAAAAATATCTCGGTTTTCAGAAATTTTTGTAATCGTTCCTCTCAAATCCAAAGTGATTGTGTCAGTTTTTGTCATGAATGCATAAAGATGTAGGTGTGTGTGTGTGTGTGTGTGTGTGTGTGTGTGTGTGTGTGTGTGTGTGAGTGAGTGAAGGGGGGGAGGGAAGAGGGAAGGGAGGGAGAAACTAAGCTGACTAGGAAAAGTAAAATATAAAACTAAGCCACACAATTTTTTAAGAATAGGCTGATTCTTAAAAATATGCTGTGAAATATGAACAAGCCTACTTTAAAGCATTTAGTTTTTCTGTGTTCAGCACAGTAGCTCACTCTTGAAAAGCTTCCAGCTTTGATCACTTATCCACAAACAAAAGGGGCTCTGTTACAATCTCCTTACATTCTCTGTTCAGAGTGCTCTTATTTTCTCTTGTGGATCTTCTCCTTCACAGTCCTGGGCCATCAGTAAACACCAAAGGTGTCCCAAACATATGGCTAACCACAAGGTTTCCTTGTGGGGTCTGGCTTTGAGTGTGTCTGATGATTATACATTTCAAATAGAAACCCAGCTGGCGATTCCCTGAGCCTAGCAGGTCTCCATTTGGCTCCAAATGATCTGGGAGTGGATTTTCCTGTTTGAGGATTACCCATTTTGTAATGACCCAGCTTCTGTTCCTTTGACCCTTTGGTCACCTGAACATCCTGGGGATCAAGCTGCAGTGATAATTCATTCCATTGTTCAGGAGATGTAGCAGCTTAGCTGAGGCCAGGTGGGCCCTCAGGACTAGGTGAGAATGACCCATTGGTAGAAACAGAAACATATTTTTAAATAGGCTCATATGTTCAATTCACCACTAAAGGATTTTATTTCCTTCTTGAACTCTTTTTTTTTTTTTTTTTAACTTGTGGTTTTCCTTTTAACCCTGACATCAGTTCACATAATAACAAAATTATGGATAATAGAGAGTTGAAGGACTCATTTTTTATTTTGCATTTTATCAGAGGGAAAAGCAAAGAAACTCTTTGAAGTCTTTAAAACATCTGGGATAGCATAAATGTTTCCACATAGTGTAACTTGGTAACAAGTTATCTTTATCTTTTTTTTCCCCTCACTTTTGTCTTTGAAGATATAGTTCTTTCTGCCAGGAACATTCTTATTCTTCTTTTGCTAAATTCCTTGGAAAAACCTAGTAAAACAGATGTTCTAGAGTTTATTGTGTTTCTTTTATGTGTTCTCATAGACGTTTGTACTTTAAATATGTAGATCCAATTATAATTGTAATTAATTTTATAATAATGAAGCAGGGATTATTTCTTTAATATTTGTCTTCACTACATAACACTCTAAGTGGGCCAGGATGGTGTCAATTTTGTTTCATGTGTATTAATGGTGGACAGAGTACCTGGCTTATGTTACAGGCACCCAATAAATACCTATTGAATGAAAAAAAGTGGTCAAATATATTAAAGAAAAAGAAAAGAAAAGGAAAGGAAAGGAAAGGAAAGGAAAGGAAAGGAAAGGAAAGGAAAGGAAAGGAAAGGAAGGAAGGAAGGAAGGAAAGAAGGAAAGAAGGACAGAAAAGAAAGAAAAGAAAAGAAAAGTAAAAAAAAGAAAAGAAGAGAAAAGAAAAGAAAAGGAAAGAAAAGAGAGAGAAAGAAAGAAAACTTAAGTAACCTTTTCCTCAACTTTCTAGATTACAAGTAGGCATTTTTTAAGTGCCTTTCTGGGACAGTTCAATAAACCCATACTTGACAAAACTGGGCTGGGCAGTCCACATGTAGGGTCAAGAGACATGATCAGTTTCTCCAAATGTCATGCCTTCTGTGTCCCAACTTAGTCTTTAACTTTGATAGCTCTTAGCAGAAAATAGAGGAAAATGAAGGAGATGGCACTGGCAATTAGGATAAGAGCCTTAGGCTGAGAAGAGAGTGGGAAGTGAGCAGAGGGTTGAACAGCTAGATCTGGTTTTAAAATGTTGGAACTGGTTAAAGGATGAGGAGGAAAAATTTCCTTCTACCCTTCTAGTTCTTTGACTGGCCTAATAATCAAATTAACATAAAACAAATTAAGGAGAGAAGCAAATTTAATTCCATACATGTGGGGGGCATAAGAATATGAGACCCAGGACAAGTCTGGCAATTGAGGCTTATATGCTCTTCTTGAGCAAAGGAATGCCATAGAGCCTTAGAGTTTCTAAGGGGATAGGGTAATTCACAGGACAATGAGAAAGGAAGAGGTTTAGTAATTGGATGTTTGTCCTGCCATAAAGATAGGTAATTCATATCAGCAGCCTCCAACCCTTATGGCACGCACCAGAGACCCTGGCTCCTATGGGAATCTAATGCCTGATGATCTGAGGTGAAGCTGAGGCAGTGATGCTAGCTCTGGGGAGCTGCTACAAACACAGATGAATCTTTCTTAGCCCGATGCTCACCTGCTGTATGGCCTGGTTCCTAATAGGCCACAGACTGGTACTGGTCTCGGGAAGATTAGGGACTTCTGATTCAGACAAACAGATAACAAAAAAAAATGTTATTTCTGATAATATTTTTTTTCTGGGACAGGCCCCATCTTAATTTTTTTTAGGTAGTTAAGGGAAAGATAAAAGCTTTCTTTAGTCTGCTGGGTCTTGAGTATCTTCAGCTCAGAGCAATCAGTATGCCAGTGTGGCACATTTTGGGGATGCTTTGTTCTGAACCCCTTCAAAATATAATCTTTTCACTTACAATGAATGTCTCCTCTATGTGAGACTGTCCTTTTCTAAAAGGCTCTCTATTTAAATGTGCAGCTTCAATTATTGCCTAGGTACCTTCCTTTAATAAAAAAAAAAGCAATTTAACCTCTGAGTTATTAGTGTTCCCTCCTTCAAAATATCTCTGCTATGTGTCTGAATACCTAAGAGTCTACTCATTGTAGAGGATATAGGGGAAAAAACTTAGACTTTAGAATCTGAACATCTGGATTTAAGTCTCTGCTTATATGATTTTTGGGGTGTGTGTAAGTGATAAGGTATTAAAATACCATATAAATCTTTATGCAAATCTGCTTTTACTCTTCTTCTGTTAACTCACTTGATGAATAAATAATCCCTAAAAAATTCCCTGATGACTATATTTCATGCCATCCACAATCTTCTACAGGCAAATCTGTAGAGCCAAGTTATTTTTAACAAAACAACAAAAGCAGCTACTGTGTACTAATTACCTGCTGTGGGTAGGTGATTTAACTAGCATTAATAAAATTTGAATAATTATTTTCTATTTTATAGATTTGAAAACTGATGCACAAAGGTCATGCGGCTGCATTTCAAATCCAAATATGAGTTTAAATACCAAACTTCTTAAATTTCTATCCAAAATGAAATCTCACTATTAAAGAAATTCATTAATTTGCTAGGAATTCTAAACAGTTAAAAATCTTATGTGGGTAATATTAAAAGATATATGAGTCTTGTGGACAGGCTTCTAAAAGGTTTTTAATTTTGAACCCATGTTTAAAAAACCGTACATGTGAACAAAATTTGCATATAATTTCATGGGTTTTCTGAACTGCCTTAAGCCAATCCATGGGTCTTTGGCTTAACAACCATTGCATGAAGGTATTATGAGCCCCATGGCATAAAATTCTTTTGCAGTACACAGCTAGCTTGAGACTCCTAGGTCAGAAAAAAGGCAGCTCAAGGTGGCTCATGTGCAGCTCACCAAGATTTTTTATCTGCAACACAGTTGACATTTTAAGGCTGTGTAATTCTTTGTAGTCTCTCCTGTGTATTTCAGGATACCAGCCCGCTGTCCCCTCTGCCCACAAGATGCAAGTAATTGCTACCACTTTCTGGTGAAAGTACAAGTGTCTTCAGAATTGCTTAATGTCCCCTGAGGGGCAGAATCTCCCCCTGTTGAAAACCTCTGAACTAGGCTTGCCTGAGAGCTGAGGCAATCTGATTAAGTAGGCTTCCTCCACCATGGATGTTTGGAATTTCTGGATTTAGAAATGCTTGTGTTTATCAAGCCTCTAAGGCTTGACTTGTTAGAGGTGTATGTTCTTGGCAGGTTCCAAGTTGATTAGTTTTGTTTCTCTCCCCAGTAGCAGACTGAGTAAGGACAAGTTGGGGGATGGGTATAACTTTTCTCATAAATACTTCTAGCTCACATCTCACCACTTAGAGATTCATTTTAGTCAACAAACTCCTCCTTTAGAAGGTAACCCCCTCCAAAAGAGACGATAAAATCATATTTCCACCTAATTGTGATTTTCTTAATAAGGTCTTAAAAAAAATTATTTGAAAGCACTAGGTTTTGATTCAAGGCATGAAGTAAAAAGGCAGGAGTATTGTATTCTGGAACCTAAGGCCATAGGATGTCTGAGAGGATGGTGTCTGGAAAACCACTGAGGTAGACATCATTTATTTTGCAATTTTTGGTAGTGTCCTGTCTGGAAAAATGACCAGCAGGAAAGTGGTAGTGATTAGTTCTGCCATTTCCTTCCCCTTCTCCTGCATCCCCCAGTTTTTTTATTTCTTCTTAGTATTGAAGTGAGCATGAGGAAGGAATAATCAGGATTGTGTAGTAGAAATAACTAAACATGTTATATGAATTAATTTCATTTATTACTCACCTGAAGTGAAATTCTCATTTTACAGTTGATATTATTGTCTCAGGGATGTCAAAGAACTTGTCTAATTTTAAACATTTATTAATTGTTAGAATAAGGATCTGAAATAAGGTCTGATTTCATAGCCCCTGTTTTTCTTCTTGTCTCTTTTCTTTCCCGTCCCACTCTTCTTTCTCCCTCACTCTCCTCCACTTCTCTTTCACCTTTTCATCCTTCTCTTCCTTTTATTCTTTCACAATTTTAAGATATTTGAGAATAAAAATAGAAATTTACATGTAAATATAAAATTTAATGTATAAATCCCCATGAACCACAACAATATTTAAGGCGTTGCCAAGATGATTGTTGCTACTTCTATGATCTTCTCTTTTCCTACTCCTCTGGATATATACCATTATTTTAATTTGGTGTTTATCATTGCTTTACATATATATGTGTGTATATATGTATACAAACACACAAACAACTAGAAACCTTGGATAAATGGAATCACCAACTCCTTATAAGTAAAGTTTGTTCAGTCCTAAAGTTCCCATCCCCTAGCAAGTACCAGAAAATGACATACAACATAATACATTTTTAAAAAAATTTATAAACTAGAAAACTCAATATTATGTTCCTATGAGTCATCTAGGTTTAACATTCAGCTAAAGGTCATTCACTGTTATTGCTCTAAAATATACTAGTTTTCTAATATCCTATATTTGTTTATCCATTTTTTCCATCAATTGGTAATTGAATCTTTTACTTTTTACCTATTGTGGATAATGCTGCTGTGAACATTTGTGTACACTTGTCTTGGTCCAAGAAATACACACTAAGTTATATCTTCTAGGTGTATCTTGCTGGGTCATAGAGTATAGGAATGTGCAACTCTAAAAGATTCTGTCAAACTGATAGTCACAAGGATTTTTCAAATATACTTCTATCAAGAATGTCCAAGTCTATATTGATATGCTTTGTCTCTTACAGTTAGTATTTCAGACACTTTGTTAATCTAGAGATTTAAAGTGGCATCTCATTAATGCTCTATTTGAATTTTTCTGATTACTAATGAAGTTGAACATTTTTCCATATATTTATTTACTATTTGAGTTCTCTTTTCTGTGAAATGACTGTCCATATTTCAGCCATTTCTAGTTTTATACTTTTTTCTTATTGACTTGTAGGTGTTTTAATAAATATTTTAAGTTTTAATACTTTGTCCTATTTATGTTTTACAAATATCTCAGCTGTTTTTATGTTGTTAAGTAATAGCCATGACTTCTGCTTTTCATACTACACATTACTTCTCAGGAAGAGCAGTACTTTTGTTCAAATTTACCTTGCCTAATCTTTTTCTTTATCCTCAGCTATTATAGAAGCACTGATTACTATACTTCTTTTGGGGGGCTTTTTGACCTTCACTGATACTCAACTATAATCTATAGTAAGTATAGAGGCAATTTATTTTGTCAAAGAGTTGAAAATAAACATGTGCTGTAAATATGTATATTTCAGAGAAAGCAAAATGAAGGATGAATTCCCAGGTTTATGTAGCCAGATGACCCAAACTGGGCAATTAACTTTTGGAGACAAGAAAATATAAGGTAGAAATTGGTCTCTTTTGTAGAATTAGACTTACAATAGGTAAATCGGATTTATCTTTCCCAAATCTATGTTTATCTCCCCCCACAGTGCTGGAATTCTAATAATTCAAGATTGATTAGAGTTAGTAAACAAAATCCCCAGGTAACCAGTTTTCATGGCCTTTGCTTACTAACTTCTAAGTGCCAATTCTGAGGGTAAGAGTCTGTTTAATTTACACCTTAGGGATAGAAGCTTTGTTTGGGGCTTGGAGAATTCAACTTAAATTAAATTTCACTTAAATGTGTGAGAGTGGCTTCTGGGAAGGAAAGAAGAGCAACATTTATAATCCTAACGAGATAGAAAATTTGGGCTATAGCTACTGTTTATTGGAGGAGTGGAGGCACTATGTCTTTCTTGAAATTTGAAAAATTGTGTGTTGTGTCCAGTTATTTTTGTTTTCCTGCAGATTGGGCTAGGAATTTTTTAATTGACTGGGTAAAAGAAATGTCAATTATAGTAATTTATTTGCTTGTCAAAATCCATCTAATAACAATGTAGCAGAATAATGATTGTAGATATTGTTAAACATATATGAAATTATCTCATTATATGTTTCATTTGGTTATGATTAATGTGGGGGCCATATATGTGATCTTTAATTGAACCAGGTCGTGTGGTTGAATAGTCACAGGCAGTATAGCATAGAGAAAAAGTGAGGGTGGTGGGGAGAGAGAGGAGGAGGGAGATGAGGAAGGGAGAGAGAATGAATTAGATTTTGGGGAAAAAATGTTAAACTACAAGATCAAAAATAACTGGATTCAAGACTTGGTTGACTCTAACAATCTCTAGCTTTGTGACTAGCGGTAACAATTCTTTTGAGCATCCATTCCATAGTGTTTAAACCAGCCTAACATTTTTCATTTGTGTTATGAGGATAAGGAAGGATTTGTGGGTAAAGTCTGGCACCAAGTAGAAGCTCACAATGGTAATTATAATTTGTCTATTACTGATTTCATTGTTTTTTATCAATAATATTTTGGTTTTTTAAAGGTCTTTTTTCTTCATTAAATAAAGATGTAACCATCTACTCTTTCTGCCCTGATTACAAGAATAAGGAAAATTTTAAGTGAACTTTTAGACTCTTTTAAAGCTAGACTGGATGGGATTATAACTATTTAAAATATAGAGTAACTTTAAAAAAATAAAACTAATTTCTGAGGGACACATTGCTGAGACAATGTTTCCTAAACAAATAAAATGAAAGCATTTTTGAATAGATTCTTTAAGGTATAAAGAAATTAGTGATGTTTAATTACCAAATCTTAGATAATTAGGTAAAATACTATACAGTCAGTCATTTAACAAACATTATTGTAATACCATGGTAAGGGAATGGGCTTTAGAATCACATATGACTAGGTTTGAATCTTGGATTTTTTTTCTGTATATTTATACTCAAGCATATTATTTCACCCTTTAAATCACATTTTCCTTGCCAGTGACATGAAACCTATTGGGAATGTTTAAAATAATGCATGTGAAATTCACAGTACAAACTTGGAAAAATGTAGGCTCGTGATATATAGTAGATGTCATGAGAATCCTAATACTGATAATTGGTTAAATGTGAAAGCATAATATTAAGATAAAGATATAAAATGCAAATTTTACTCAAGAAATTAAAGATATTATTCCAATAGAAAAATAATCAAAGTATAATTGGACATGTGATAGAATAAGTACATGTATCTAAGTATAGAATGCTACAAAATTATGGAGGACAGAGTTATGAACTAATTAATTGTGTATAGAAAAATGACAATTTGATGGATAGAAAGAAGGAATGATATTATTGGCAGTGGAATTGCATTTTTAAAGGAAGTAGAACAAGGAATAGTAAGTGCAGGCAACAACAAGCCATTTAATATGGCTTAGCAAAATCTAGAATTTTAACTCTCAGAATTTAGTTATATGTAAAGATTACCTAGAAAAATTCTTAAGCATGTAGTTTTCTGGGCAATTCTTCAGAGAATTATGGTTCTGTATTTGTGTGGAATAGCCCCAGATCTACATTTTTTAAAAATAAGTACTCAAGTGGATGTATATAGTCTTCTGATGACTCTTTTAAATTAAAGGACCTAACAAGATGTGAAGCACAAATTGGAGACTTTTGAGTTAAGAAGTCAAATGAGGATGTTATTAGCAGTGTCTCGGAGAGACGGAATCAGACTTTGCTGAGAAAGGTTTTATAAGGCATTTAAAACAAAAAATAACAAAGCCTAGTGACATGTTAAGTATAGAAAGAGGGAAAATTCAGCTTTGAGAAAAACTCTTCATTTATTTGAAACTACCATTCTCAAACAAATGAAAATCTGATCATCATTATCCACCCACCTATTTATAGTCTTCTAAGTTAATGTTTACCTCATTTGGTCCAAAATGAAAAATAAATTGAATGCAATTTCAGTAATCATTTATATCACTAAAAATGGACTTGAGTAAACTTTATATTATTAGAAGGAGTATTAATTTCTTTGCTTACAGAGGAACTATAATCATCATTTTGAATGATTTTATTTTCTTCTAATATATTCAAGCATATTGAAGGCAACTTCAAGAAACAGATATCTCATGCTTAATCCTTCTATTTGTCTTTAATGTAAGACTCTTCACTTACTTCTTCTCTTTCTGTCTTTTAAGGAAAACATATTTACTACACTGATGCTTCTACACAGAAATGCTTTCACTAGCATCTCATTTTCTGTGGGCCATTCCTTTTTGAAATACAAATATAACTACCAATGGTGATACATGAAAGATTCATTACCAATTCACCTCTAGAATAGATGAATTTATAAAACTCCTTGTAACCTCTGTAGATAAAGTAGCTTCCTATATATAATGTGTTAAGGACTCACTGAACAAAAATGGTAAAAGAGGGTCTAGAGTTGTTTTTGTCCAAGAAGCAGTAGAAATTTTGCTAGTTCCCTGTATAGGGTTCTAGTGACATCAGAGATCATGATGACCACTAAACATATTAAGAATATGCCAACATTCCTATTTTGAAGAAAGCAAATTGAAACATTAGTGCCATTTTACAAGAACAAAGCAAAAAAACATATCTGATAAGCAAAAGTGAGAAGTATAGATATATTTTAAGTGCTGTTAAGAGGAGCAATGCTTGTTCAAATATTGCTACTGAGAATGTGGAATACTACAACTGTTTTTGGAAAGTAATTCTGTAGCATCTATTACAATTTAAATGTAAACAGATCTGTAAAACAACAGTCCTACTTTTAGAAATTGTTAATAAAAATTACCAATATGAAATATTTTATGTATTAACATATTTATGTTATTGTTTCTAGTAGCTCTCAGACTGGGAGCATCTTAAGTGTTTATTGATGGCAGGATGGTTGAAAAATTGGAGCACATGTTTACGAAGAAACATTAATCAGCTATGAAAAGAATGAGTTAGATCTATATGTATTGATTCAAGAGAATATTCATGGTATTGTCAATAAGTGAAAAGAGCAAGATGCAGAGTTTAGGATATAAAATGTCATGATCTTTGTGATAAGCAAGGTTTTGAAAGGCAGCTACCAAGCTCTCATAAACTTCATGACTTGAGAGTGCTAATGTATACTATTATTATTTTTATGTAACTGTATATTGCTAACTTTAATATGAATAAAAACGTAATATAATATAACACAGAGGATGGGTTTTGACAAAGAAGGCAGAACCTACTAATGATAGTGTTCAACATAGACAACTTATATATATGACCCACATATGCAAAATTAAGACAACTTTGCATATCAAAATTTGGCATTTTTATTTTGGCTTTAATAGTATTTGTTGGTGCCAAGAACTAGGAATACATTTTTGATCGATTTCTTGCAATATTTTTTTTTTAAATTAAAGCCTTTCTTATAAAAACAGGGAATTATTGCCAAGATATTAAAAATTTTGAACATAAATTCCAGGAGGCTAGAAGTCTCTGGATAATGTATGAGTTATAGGGAATCTATTACTATCTAGACAAAGCTTTTTTTCTAAAAACATAAGGAAAGTAGAAGGTCATGGGCAGTCAATTACTTTATTTGTAATGACATAAGTAAATATTAGCAGGACTACTCACTTCAGAATAATTGATGTCTAGTTAAAAATAAATAATTATAAACTTATTATTTAGAGTTTTAAGAGGTTGATTTTACCTTCCCCTTTTATTTTTCTTTTAACCACTCCTCTCTCAGATCTTTAGAGAAGATTTTCTGGGAAACCAAGAAAGTGAATGGCTTCCTAATGAGGAGTTACTTTTACGATTGAAGGGAAAGATACAGTGCACTGAGATGTTGTCTCATTGTCATTATTTAGTTTTATAGTTAACACCTAGATTAGAATCCTTTCTCACAAAATTCTGATGATATGAGTTTAATCATATTAATTTTACTTGACCATCATGTCACAATTTTTAAATCATTTATATATTTGATTCAGCATGTAATTATGAATCACCATATTTAGAAAAGTATTGGGAATTAAGAACAAAATTGATAAAACGCCTTTCACTCATGGAAGTTGCCTTATATCAAAGTAGTTATCCAATTGATGTATAACTTGACACCTGCATTCAAACTCAAGAACATGACCTCAGAATTTCTGCCCTCTGTTAATTCACTGTATCCCCTTTGGCTGGTATTTTAGATTTTATATCATATGAGACATAATATATGATCTTGAATTTTCACATATTTAATCATTTTATTTGCCTATTTACTTTTTTAAAAATTCTATTTGATAATGAAGAAACTGAAGCTTAGATGGGTTAAATATCATTAATTAATTTATTTGGTCAAAAAATAATGAGTGCTCACAAAGTAAGGCACTGTGGTAGGCAGTGGAATAATAATTCTAAACAAAAGTTATAAACCATTATGGGAGAGCAGAAAAGTAAACCAGCAGTTAAACACTATGGTAGACACAGGGCTGGCTTCATGGTTATGCAACCCATATAGCCACACAGGGCTGCTCAGAAGAACCAGTGGTTGATTTAATACTCCATTCTCACTGTCCAGAAATTCTTAATAATTTTACTTTTAAATTTGTACTTTGTATGTGAAAGGCATTGGAACAGTGCAATATGAATATGAAAGCTTAGCTATGTCTTGTAATGATATTGGGGATGGATCAGAATGAGAAAGGAGAGAAGGCAAGTGGGTCATAGACTATGAATGGCAATGCTTATTTTTACCTCTGGACAACACTGGTACAAGGCTAACACTAGACAAGTGGCATTAAGAAATCTATTGGTCTTCACTTTCAACTCTTTCCATGTGACTGCGGCAATTGGCCCTGTGGTAGGAGGGAAATTTTTGAATATAAAGCCACTTGTTTCTGAAACCACATCTTACATGCCATTTTATCATTCTTTTTGTAAATGATTAGGATCTGAAAGATAATCATGGCTTATATTCTGAATTGATCATCTGTTAATAACCCCCTTACACTAATATATATTATATGTAATTATATTCCATAAATATTATATTTATAAAAATATATATAAATATACATTAGTAAAGGTAACTTCAGGATATTTTGATATATTTATTTCCTTCACCTCTTATTGATGGTGAGCAATTTGACCTTGATCTACACTTACCCTTACATTGGTCTACAGCATTAAGAGTAAACATGCATGGTGCCATATCCATTGTGTGACATACACAAAAATAGACATAGAGAAAACAATAGCTTGACTGGAAAAATATGAAATCTGGAATTTATATGAAAATTCAGATTAGAAAGAAAAGAATGCTATTTCAAATGTGACTTTAAGGAAGTGAAAGTAAATGGGTTATAGTTTACTGAAACAGAATTAAATCAGAATAGGATTATGTTTTATGTTTTTTTTTAAATAACTACAATGTTTTCTTTAATCTCCCCCAAATGGCAGCATGTTGAAAAAGACAACAGCCTCCCATATAGTCCTAGATACTGTTCCAACAAAAGAATCTCATAGGTCCACCATTTTCAGCTATTAAAGTTGTACAGCTTTTCACAAATCTAATTGCACTTTACTGGTTTCAATAAGCTAATTTAGATAATACAGAGCTTGAAGTACTCATCCTATACTTATTTTCATTTTAATTGTTTTTCAAAAATAATTTATAATCTCAGCTAAAATATTAAAAATATAATTAGGAATAAAAATAGGACATTTAAATTGTATTATTTTATCTTTAGAATGGTTTAAAAATTTAAGAATGATTTGTCCACTGAGTTAAAAAACACCAAAGCTCCCCAAATTTGCATTTATTTTGATAGATAATATTAGATTGGTAGGTCAGAGGAAAACTGGTGATTTAACAATGTCTCACATTCTGTTTTCTCAGTATGACAGAGAAGTATGGGCTTGTTGATAAAGCAGATGGTTGAATTAGTAACTGCTTAAGCTGTACTTCCAAGAGATTGATGAACACATAGATGTCAGCCGTTTGGACATTAGTGGTGTGTCAAGGCTGCTGTCTACAGACATTGGTGATCTGCTACAAAGGAATTCACATAGCATGGCCAAGGTAGATAAAAAAACTCAACAGGCTGAAAGAATGAATTGAAACTAATGAGATAAAATCCTATGGGGATAATTGTAAATCTGGTAAGTTGGTTCAAAATATTTATTGTTAAGTATAGGATAGAAAAAGAAATGTTTCACATTGTTATACTTAGTGGCTTTATTGCAAGTGAGTTTAACATTTGTCAACAGTTACTTTTATGCCAGAAAAGACATTCCAATCATAGTCTGCATTAGTAGAAGTAGAGAGCCTAAAACACTGGAGGGGATTACATCAGGAGATTGGAGAACCATGGAGCTGAGTACACTAGTCTTACTACATGGGGAACATTATATTAAAAATCATGTCAAATAAGCATGTAAAGAAAATGGAGATATTTTGTCTGTAGAAAGATACTGGAGATATGTGATAGCTGCCTCAGCTGTTTAAAGAGATCATGTATGGAAGATAGATAAAATTTATTTTTTTGTGACTCAAGTAAGTGTATACTTTCTGAAAGGAAGTCAGGAAGAGGCCACTTTTATATCAATAGAAGGAACACATTAATTGGAACTCTTAAAAAACCGACTGGATGCTTTTCCAGGCAATGAATTCACTTGTGCTGAAAGTGTTTAAGAAGATACTGGAAATTCAAGTTATCACTGTTAAGAGCCCTTTACTGAGTGACAAGTTGAACTAGATAACTTCATAGCCTCCTTCCAAATCACAACACATTTCAGGAATCAAATCAAGTCTGGGAAGGCATTGTGTGAATCATAACTACACAGTTAATAAGGCAATATCTTTGCCATAATACAAGTTTTATTACCTAAATATATTATTGGAATATTCCTTTTTGCTCCCTGTTGAATTTATAGATTATTAGCTATTGTCTACCCAAATAAATACTTATTTGGGAGACATTTTACTGAAATGAAAATAAAAATCTTTCTATAAAATTTTTGAAATATATACATATACATATATATGTAGATAGATAGATAGATAGATAGATAGATAGATAGATAGATGTTATGGTGATCTTTAAACTTTAAGCCCTCTTTACTTTCCAGATATATGTATCTATTATATCTCCTTATTTATAGTTCTGACTATAATTTAAACCATACAATAACACCTCAGATTAATATTTTAAAGGTCTAAAATATAATTACTTAATTAGGAAAATAATAAAATAAAATGCTTTCTCCAACTTTTTTCTCTTTGTAATTTGTTAGTGTGCTATATATATTAGACTCTGGGATATATGCTTAAGTTGACTGGATTTAATTAAAATCCTTTCTGTGATTTTCATCTCTTAAAATACTCACCTAACAGAAATAGTCAAAGATTAGGCAGGTAAGTTTATCTATTATGTTTCAACATCTTTCGTACAGAAAGCTTTATGCTTTAAAAGTCATACAGATAGAGTAGAAAACAAGAATATGATTCATCTTAATGTAAATATAATTTTGATTTGTAGTATCCAATATGAGAAACTATAAATCACAGATATATTCAGTCAAATTGGACCAAATTATAAGGTAAACGTAATTCCAAATGGGGATGCTAATTTCATCCTCTAAAGCTCATGTATGAGCTCTAGATTGGCACTAATTCAGGAGCAAAAATGCAAAACAAACAAACAAAAATAAGAAGTTTGTGGAGTCTACACTGCACTAGCTGCTTCATAATTGTAAACCACAGTAATGCCATGTGTGATTACTAACTTTTATTTTTCTCAAATGACGAGTTCTAAGTAATATCTGTGTTAGGCAGTTAAGTCTTTCCAACAGAGGTAGGATATCAAGGCAGCTAGTGGAACAAAAGCATTTGGCCTGAGGCCCAGTACTGTTGGTAAACCACAGTTTCTTGCTTTGCCACTATAATTTAAATTAAGTAGAAGCCAGGCTTATAAACTCACATTATGACCCAAACTTTATGGCCCTTTTATATCTCCTGGGTTCTGATCACAATGAAACTTTCTCCATCTGAAGCAATTTAATACAAACATTCTTTTGGCAGACTATAAAATGTGATTTTTCAGTCAACCTTTTATAGGTATGTTGGGTGCATATTGTATGCCCAGTTGGAAAAGGAAAAAAAAAAAGAAGAAGAAGAAACAATGACAATGTAAGCACTGAAACATATGTGTTGTGTTCCTATAAAACAGATTTACACATGAAAAAATACTAAAAGATCTTCCGAGCCCAGTTTTTATTTTTCTCTGCAGAAAGCAGATGAACAAACTTTCAGCTGAACATCTTAGTCTGTTAAAGAGCAACACTTAAACGCTCAACAATTAAAAAATTTCTAGCACTCAAAGTCATTTTATGCATTGTCTTCTTCACAGTCCCAACAAAACTGTTTCTCTTTGCAAGTGGAAAATTCCTCTTTTGCCTGTAAGTCTAATTCTAAGCAATAAACCACTAACATTTAAGTTGAATAAAGAACAAGAAAATAGCAGTTTCACTTCATAATTTTATTATAATAGGTAAGCTAAAAATAATGCCAGATGTTTTAAGAGACTTGTACCCTCAAAAATATACCAGGAAAAACAGAGTATTGAAATTAAGTTGTTAAAATATAGTGCAGAGACAGTTGCAGAATTTGAGCAGGGAGAATTTGGTTTAAAATAAATGTATGGATTCCATATTTAGAGTACAAATACCCAGAAATATGCATTTATGATGAAATTATTGAAAATCTAAGGAATTAAGTGTGTAATGGCTAGTTGGTTTTAGAGTGGTTATATGATAATGCTACCATCAGTTACAGTCTTTCAAATGACATATTTTAAATAATTTGTAACAACTACAGAGAGAACGATACTGACAGTCAATTCAACTTTCTCTCACCAGTTCTATCCCTGCTCTTGTCAAAGATCAGAATGTAAGGAGACAGGTTGTATTTGCACATGTGACAAAGATAATGAATCACTGTGGAACTAAAATGGGGAAGCAGAGGCAAAAATTATAGTTATTGGAGCATACATTTGAATCGCAGCACTTGGGATATTTTTTAAATGAGGAGTTAGCTACTACAGAAAAATAGTTTAAAAGTGAGACTTTTAATATTGAGACAAAAGAAGCCAACTAAATTGATGGAAAAGTTAGTTACAGATAACCAATATATCCATTGCCCCAGAACAAGAGAAGGCTGGCTGATGACAAATAGATACACCGAGTTCCATTCTGAATTTTGTCTGCTAAATGTATTCATCTCCTTGTTCCATCTGTCCTTTCCTGTAGCTGTGCTGTCACTAATGGTCTTTATGTACTTTGAATGGTATAGCATGTGTTTATAACTGCAATCAGTGATACTGAACCCAAACCCTTGGAGACTGATAGAGAGCTCCTTGCAGAATGGCCTTTAGTAGAATGCTCCATTCTACTATTCAAGATGGGGCTGAGTGGTACCTAAACATTGCTAATATGCCAGCCTTACTCAAGTAATTGTAAATTTTAGCTGTACTTAAATAAAAATCATCTTTTTCATTTCTCTTAAGTAGAAAAACAAAACCAAAAAATGTTTTTTTCATTTCTGGAAGAAGAAAATGGGTGGGAAAGGAGTCAGAGCAGCTAAAATGAAAAGCTACATGACTAAGGATTAATGAACATTTGCCCACATTTAAGATCATCAGTAGTATCGTCACTTTAAAAATCCAAGTTATACTCTAAACTTGTTGATGCATGATTTACTTGAGCTGCTTTCCTTAATTCACCAAATCTTTTTATTTAAGTATCTTATTCCATATCCTGTCAATAAAAATTTATAGGTTGGTAGCCATACATTGAAAATGAATCTGATTTTTTTCAATTGTATTGCATATGTACTCTGATTTTCTTTTTAACAAGAAACACTTCAGTTTTCATACTTCTACTCAGAAATTATCTAAATGCTGCTAAGTTCAAGGTAATTATTCTTTGCTTTTTCCAGAAAAACAACTTTTATGAAAAATAATATATATTTTTCTCACAGTGGTGCTCCTAAAAGTACTTTTCTACAGTGCTCTTAACTGATGCTTAATATTCTGTTTCATGAGGGAAAAATGTGAATTGCTGCAATCCCATAAAATAATTAGGTTAAAAAATATCTGCACCACTCAAAATTGATTTATAAAAAATATTCTTTCCATCTTTAAATATACAAGAAAGAAATATGTTAGCATTGGAATTCAATTTGGAAACAAATGTAAAAGCAAAATAAAATTGAAAAATAAGAGCCAATACACTTTTTTTTATTCTCCCAGTAGGCGTATATCCCAAAAGTACTACTGAGGGAACAGAATAATTCAAAAATGTTTTCCAGACGAAGAGACAGATTCTTCTGTCTTCCAGGTTGATAGAACTACTGTTAGTTTTATAGGTTACTGAAAAGTGTCAGGCACTCAAATTAACAAATGAATATGGGATTCATATGTGGATATTACTTCTTGAAATGTAATTCAATTTGCACCAAATTAATGCCTTGAATGAGACTGTGGTAGTAGTAGAGAGGCAGATGTTAATAAAATAACATCAACAGTCGTAATTAGAGGATATAAATTGTCTAAAAAAATGGTCATCATAAAGAGGATAGCAATAGGTCTGATATAGTCTTAAGAATATGGGATATGCATCACAGGGTTCAACATTTGCCTTATTTTCACCCACATTCATGGCCATCGGCCAATACCTAATCCAGAATTTTAAAGTGGCCTATATAATGATAATTTACAAGGTATGTGGTAATGTTTTAATTATATTGGTGGGACTATTGCTTTTCACATTATCCATTTTCTTTCAAATTGTACCTAAAAGGAAGGAGGAAAGAAAAAAATGTAGGGGATTTAGGGAATAATTCTCAGAGAAAGTAGACTTCTGTAAGAGACTGAATAAATTATAGGATAATTGCTTCATAAGTATGTTTCCTTTGCCATAGTTGTAGCATTTTTATTGAGTGTTTTTCTGTAATTTGTTCATAATTATTAAAATAATAATTATAATTTTTTCTTCTAGCAACAAAAGAAATATAAATTCTAGAAAATTTATAATGAAAATTATAAAGATGAAAATCAATGAATGACTGCTTATAAATACTATTTTGTTGTTTATTATAAAAGCAAATTTAGATTTAGTTCACTTTCTGTGAGGCATTATGCTAAACACCTTAAAAGCTGTATCTGTTTTTCTTAGAAATGTTTTTAGTATTATAACTTTTTTATTTTCAAAAAAATATTTTTAACTTTTTGTACTAAAACTTCACAGATTTTTTTCAGATGCATGTCAATTTATATTAAATATATATATATACATATATATATATACACACACACATATATACACACACACATATATGCACATTCAAGTTTTACTTTATCACAATTGGCATCATATTTTCAATGATTCTTTATAACTTTTCTTTTAAAACAAATGTTTTGTAAACATTTTCCCATCATTAAATATTTTTACAGCATAGCTTTTAGTATTTGGCCTTCTTTTGAATGCTATAGTTTTTTAAACTGATTCCTGTTATTGGACACTTAACTTTTAGCTATGACAAATAAGAGCATAAATTATATAATTATACCTAGATTCATAAATATTTACATACATTTCGATATTACAATTTCTACTTTTTATGACCAGGTACACTTTAAATTGCATGGAATATTACTTGTACTTTTAAATACTGAAAAGCAAATTTGCCCAGTATATTTGACGCCAACTCTGTCCTTCAGAAATTTCTTCTTTGACTCATAAATTGTTTTCACGTTGTTTGAACTATTCTACCATATTTTAAAAATTTTTGAGTCAATGTTTAAAATTATTTTTTAGAGAACTATTTTATCCAAAATAAATTTATTAGCTTTAATCAGGTAGTAAAATAACATTTTTTATAAAAACTCTCGGTTCAGCCTCTTTCTTATTTTCAATTTGTGACCTATACCACTATCTTCATCATTAACTTTGGCAATGTGATATTTTGATTTCTAATGATGTGGATGAATGCAAAGAACAGTTATTGACTATTAACAAATGTGGAGACTATTACCTGTTTATACTAAGGAGGGCAACCACTAATAGTTGTGTGACCACTGGTATTTATCACAGAGACAGTTGTGATCAGAATTATCACCTAGATCCTCCCTTGTGAGACACAGAATATGGCTGTGCCGGGTCTCAGCTCATGTACTCTATCAGTGAGGGAAATGGAATAAACTTCTATTATATAGTTAATATACTTAGGAAAGATAAAGATTAGGTTGTTGTTTTTTTACTTTCCTGAAAATTTAATGAGGCCTTAGTTAATTGTGAATTTACCTTAGCTAATTAATTAGTTAACTTACTCATCAAACTTATTTTGACTTTCTTCTGTGTACCACATACTGAGTTATTTGTTGGGAACATTAAAGTGAAGGAAATATAATCAATGTTTTCAAGAAACTTACAGGCTAATTAGGAGGATGGTATAGACATTTATAATTACAATTGGAATATATACAAAATGTCATGGAAGCACAAAAAGAGTTCTGTTTCTTAGAGAAGTCACAGAAGAGTTTATAGAAGCAGTGAAACTTAAATTAGATGAGAAGCCAATTACCACGTGAAGTTTAAACATGGCACTTAAGGAAAGAGGAAAGAGACTCCAAAGCCCTGGGTAGGCTTGCAGGCTATACGAGGAGATCTAAGAAAATTCATACTTGGGATGGAATGCAGGGGCCATGTTCCTACATCTATGCTTTATCACATGGGTAAACAAGACAGAAGAGACATATTAACAATAGTTTCAGATTCTCATCCAGAATGATGAGTCTAAATTAGGAACTTTGTCTGCCTTATTCATTGTCACATTCCCTTCAGAAAAAGAGTGTCTCGCACATATCGGGCTTGTAACACATAAATGCTGACTGAATGAAATTCAACTTCAATTATGGGCCATTATCTTAGTATAAAATGTTACAATTTGTGTGAGAGCAGTTTGCAATATCTGATAATATGTTCAAATGTCCAACTGGATACACTGAGAGGGACCAACATCCTTTGATTTTATAATTCCCATAAATTTAATTATATTCACAATCCACATTGTATTATAAAAAATTATTTTTTTCACAAGTGAATCAATAAAAGGCTTTAAGGAATTTATTACACTACATAGTACTGTGGCTTTATAAAGTGCTTTTAAAGTTTTGACTAATGCGTCAATATTTCTGGGAATCAGTAAGTTTCATACAGTGCTACCACTACACACATAAATAGAAACATTGTATTGAAGATCTTGGGAGTCTAAGTTAACAACAAAAATACTTTATGTTTAGGGTTGTTAATTCTCTTTTTTTTGCCTCTAGAATCCCAAATAATTAGAAGAGCAATGTGATCATCTTTATCTTACATATCTATTTTTCTGCTTGTATGAGAAAGATTTAAAACAAATACATTTGCTTCAGCTTTATTTAGATAATCAAACTTTTAGCAGGTATCTATGGAGCAGTCTGCTTCATTGATGATACAGCAAGGGTACCTCAGAATAAGTTTTATGATGGGACTGAAAAATGAAATTTTAACTGAATTGGGGGAAGCTATAGTTTTGGGTTGTATGTATGTTTTATGTAATCAAATCTTTAAAAAATGCTGAATATATGTTAAGTATTCTTACATGTATTTAAATATTACATTTCAGAGATATCACTTCTTGATCCCATCTTGTACAAGTGAAAATACATATAGTGACTTAGCATAGTTTTACATGATTTTTATGAGGCAGAGAGTAAAGGGGGAGAAATGGGTGGCATGAAATAAATGGAAGGACCTACGATGGGGACCAGTTTGTTTATTTTAATTAGGTGGTAGGGAGAGTTATTTTATTTTAAATTTAACAAGGAGTTAGGAGGTTATTTTGAAATTTATCCTTACCCCATTCCCCAGATCATTAGTCTTCACTCTCCTTTACAAAACCACACAGATTTATAGCCCATAAATTATATTTTCTCTCAGATTTATTGGAAAATACTTTTTTTTTAATCCTAAAGAGAAAAGTAAGGTGATATGTGTTTTAATAAAATAAAAATTTGTCTTTAGGCTAACTTGCAGATTAGTAACTCAGAAGACTATAAAAAAAAAATACATAGCTGTGGTTTATATGAGCAAACCAATCTGCTTCCTGAGTGGATATGCAACTGTTAAAACTGTAGCTCAGTGTATTAGATAATGTTTGGAAAGGCCCCCTCATTATCTGCAAACCATGTTTAGATTTAAACTTAATATTTTGGGCCCAAGAGAAGGGGATCACCATAAACTCATCTGTCAAATAGACAATACACAAGAGGATTCTGGTACTATAAGAGTGAGGATTTGGGAACTGGCTGCCAAAGATGATAAGAACTAAAGTAGATTTGGAGAAATTTAAATATGGCTTAATTTAACATTTAAACTCATTAGTGAAATGCAGATGTCACTGATAGGCTATAAAAATACAGAATGAAGGCTCTGAATACTTTGGTTTGCCATAAGTAATTTCTGAGAGAAGGTTGTATGTAATACTGTAAATTTGCAATTTTAGTATAAATGGTATTTTACCAATGTTTTGACTTTAAAATGTTCCAATTAAGATAACTAATTAAATAATATATCTCAAGCACATCTGTACTAGCAACTTGAGTCAGTGCCATACAAGAATATTAAATGCAATATTAAACCTGAGGCAAGGAATTTTTACCAAAATCCAATGAATGCTGATTACATATATAATCAGATATAAGTGCAGGATGTAATAAGCATAATAGTTTTTCATAAATATATGCTGAATTCACACAAATCCACAGATATGTGGATTGAAATGCTGTGTTAATTCTGAATTATTTAGATCACAGAATTCTAGGAGTTGCCACCAGGGATCATCTAATCTAGTTAACATCCTGGATGTCTTTAGGAACAAAGAGCGGCTAGTTCTTTTTTCTCTTAGGATGAAGACTCAAGAAATCATTCCATTCTTGGCTTTATAACAGGGTCCCCAACCCCTGGACTGCAGACGAGTATGAGTCCATGGCCTGTTAGGAACTGGACCACACAGCAGAAAGTGAGTGGTGGGCAAGTGAGGGAAGCTTCATCTGTATTTGCAGCTGTTCCCCAGAGCCAGCATCACCACCTCAGCTCTACCTCAGATCATTAAGCATTAGATTCTCATTGGAACGCCAGTCCCTGGTGCCAAAAATGTTGGTGATCACTTTTTTATAATTCTTATGGCTACAAATAATTCATTATTTCCAAATTACACTTTTCTTAAATTTGATAACTAGTTTTACAATTGGATATATTCACTTTCAATATCGAGTGTCTCTATGGAAGTATTTCAAAGACAAGAAGAGTAAATATCATTCAAATGAAGAAAAAGAAAGCAAAAAAAATAATTTTTTATTTTCTCTGGTCAAATAGAGCTCTTAAGATGTACATGTAATGTGTAAATATGTAATGAAAATTTTGTATATGGAGAAAGGAAATAGAAAAATAATGTAGCTTAGTAATAATAGCTAAAATTTATAATAACTATTTCAGACACTGTTTTAAGCACCTTAAACTAACTCATTCCACCTTTAGATACCTATAGAAATTTATTATTATTATACTTTATGCTGGCGAAGATATTACAAGACAGATTTCAATTGCTCAAATCACCACAACCAATAAGTAGTAGAACTAAGTTTCTAAACTAATTTAGACCTTTGAGTCCTGAGCTCCTGCTCTGACCACCTTCATCTACTACCTGCAACATAAAAAGCTCAAGAGGTTTGGGGAGGAATCAATTAGGTTATCCCTGTTAAGCCGACAGGGAAGAGCCTCTTGTATAATAAATGCTCCATAAATATTAATTTATAAGATTATGATAATGATATGGTGATTAAAGTTCGTGATCCTTTATAAATCCCATTTTTAGATAGTGTGACGTAAACCTAGAGATCTCACAGTACATATTTGGTTACATTTGGCACTAACTTTTGATTTAATTTCTTTCTTTCATCACTATGTAAAACTCACAACATAATAAGTCAACATTTAATAAGTCAACAACATTTATGAAACATGTATTATGTGCGAAACATGCTCAGAAAATGCTTTGCCTTAGAGAAGCTTATATTTGACTTGTTAATTCAGAATATTGTCCTCAAATAAAAGATCAAATACTTTAAAATCAAAGTAAAACAATTGCAAATTAATTTAGTTAACTGCACATATATAATAATAATTCACATTTATATTACTTGCTTAGCAGCACATATATAAAATATATTTTTATGATGTTTTATAGTCTCCAAAATACTCTCACATTTATAATCTCATTTGATCCCCAATCATCTTTAGCTACTTAAATCTCTATTGAACTTCAGACATATTTTCAACGGCTTCTAGACATCTCTACTTGTAAATTCCATATTCTACTTATTCTCTACCTTACCAAAACCAGGCAACTTATTATTTTGCTGACACTCAGCACTTTTCCTCTTTCTCCTTAACTACAAAATGATGTATTCATAGTACTTACTTTTTACCTTATAAAGTTTACATATTTCTTTCAGTTTTTAGAATACAGATAATATATTTAATTTACCTCTGTATCTTACCACTTTGTATAGTGCCTAGGTCATAGTAGATTAATATTTGTGGAATAAAATACATCTCAATTTTATAGGAGAAGAAATTGAGGCTGAGGGAAATTGACTAGTGTGTTGAAACAAAATGATTTGAAAGTGTGGACAAAGAAAGTAAAAACAAATAGAATGTCAGTTTTATTATGAAAATGTGTCTCAAACACACACAAGTCAACATCTCATATATTCTCCTGACACACAAAAAATCAAAGATGTTCTAAATTTCATCAGGCCAGAGAATGAGAGAAAAAGACAGAGAAGTTAGCCTGTTAATAGCCTGAGGCCAGCTGACAAGATTGCTCACATCCCTGAATGTATGTTGGACCTTTGAATCAATACCCAGGCTTTTAATAGCCAAGCATTAGATGGTCCATCGTATACTGCATATTGATGAACTTTTAGGACTATTGCCTACAACCAATTAAAAGCAGTACATATTTCTTAATTACAGACTGCTTCCAGAATAGGACTGCCCCCTTCAACTTATTTTGTCTCCTTAAATGGAGCCAATGTATATTCTTTCAAAACAATTTATATCTTTCTTATAATTTGTAAAAAATGCTCAGAAAATGCTTTGCCTTAGAGAATCTCATATTTGACTTGATAATTCAGAGTATTTTACTTGCACAGAAGATTGACTACTTTAAAGTTAACATAAATAATTGCAAATTAATTTAGTGTCGACTACGCGTACATATGTCATATATAATATATAGAACTCCAAATATAGTGTTTAAAAACTCTCCTTAATCCAGGATGGTGGACATGTTGCCTTTGCCACCTATTGTGGCTGCTAGTGGTTTAGACTTTATGTCCCAGAACCTGATTCTTTATGGTGCTATAAATCCTTTCTTTTAAAAGGGCTTTTAGCTGTGGAAGTTAAGTTTTTTTTTTTTAATACTCAGTTACTGCCATACCTCCTTCTCTGTTTTGCCAAGATGCCTATTAGATAGCAATGCCAGTTCTGCTCAGGGACCTAATAGTAATCATCTACCAAAATGATGTTTTCAAAAATGTAGAGAAATGAAAAGTATGGCTAATTTTCCTATAATACTTTGAGATTTCTGTTCTAAGTAGAAACAATAATCAAGTAACGTCAAATACTGACATACATCTCTACTTAAAAACACCATGTTGGATTATAGATAACAAGCACCATAGAAAATACACCTCAATAAGTTTTGAGGAAAACAATAAGATTTACATTGGCATTGACCCTGCAAAACTTTATAGAGAAATGTCAAATTCCTGTTTTGCTAAAGGCAGAGCAGAGGGATTTTTCCTGAAGATTTACTGAGCTTTATTCCCAAATGGGAATGTGAATTACAATTAAGAGTTTCTATAACTGGGTTTAATTCCTCACTAGAGATTGTTTTTATTTTTTTATTTTATTTTATTTTATTTTACCTCAAGAAGAGGATCTTTAACTCCTCTCCTAACGAGACAGATTTCATCCTGCTTGTGTCTAGATCCTGTTTTGTATACAAAACAGAAATGTGGCTAAAGAGTTTCCTCAGCTCTCTGCACACTGATGGAAGAAGATAAATGTCTAAGTAATATTGTTTTCCTTAATAAAAGCAAGTCTGATGTCTTGTTTTAATAAAGTTACTGGATGTTTTGGGAGGACCTCACTGACTCCCCAGAAAACTCACAAAATCTATCTGGTAACTTTTGGCTTCAGGCTCATAATCTTCAACTTGACTTTTTTGAACTGTTACATCAGACGATATACACTGACTTTTGGGATTCAAAAAATTAGTTTGAATCCCCATGTGCATGGGAACCTTGTGCCATTCCTAATATCTCAGAGTTCTTGTGGAGAGGGTTGTCTCCTATTTTTCTAGGTCTTTGCTGGCATTCACACCCTCCATCTGCTGATATATTATAGTTATTGGTTAACCAGTCATAGAAAATATTCTGTATTTTCTCATTTTTTTGGCCTAAACAATGCATACAGTCAATTTCTTCCCAAAATATTATTTACACAAGAAATGTGTGTATCTTGCACACTAACTAAGACTTGAAGTGATAGAATTCACAGAATAGCATGATATGACATAAAAGTAAATGAGCCTTAGATAATCTCTTTCACAAAGCGTTTTAGTCTTGCTGACAGGGAGCTTATGAACATCACTGCCTTCCTGTTTCTCAGAACTTATCTGTGATGGTTAATTTTACATGTCATGTTGATTAAGCTATGATGCCTAGTTTGGTCAAATGTTAGATTAGATGTACCCGTTGAAGGTATTTTTGTAAATGTGATTAATATTTAGAATCAGTTGACTTTAAGTAAAGATGTGGGTGTGTCTCATTTAATCAGTAGCAAAGGCTGAGGTTTCCTGAAGAAGAAGGAATTCTGCTGTAGGACCATAACAGAAGTCCTGCCTGAGTTTCTAGCTTGCTGGACGGCACTACAGAATTTAGGTTTAAAACCGCAAATCCAATGCTTACCTGGATTTCCAAACCTACAGATTTTGGACTTGCCAGCTATACAATCATATGATCTAATTCTTCAAAATAAATCTCTTCTGTGTATATACATATATTCTATTTGTTCTTGTTTTCTGTCAAACTCTAAACAAAACATTTTCCCTTCTGTAACTCTTTCTACATCACTCAGTTTTCCTTACTTTTTAATGTAGTATAAAAGGATTTTCTAATTCCTACTCTGCTCTTTACTGAATCTCTTTTACTTTTTTCAATTACAGTTGATTTCCAATGTCATATGAGTTTCAGGTAATCAATATAGTGATTAGACATATATATAATTTGGGAAGTGATCACCCCTTCCCATCTGGTGATTGTCAGTTTGTTTTCTGCACCTATGAGTTTGTATATCTATGAGCTTGCATATCAGAAAGCTCATTATTGTTTTGTGCTTGACAATGAACCATTAGCTGTGGGACCCATGCAGTTTAGTGACATAGAGTAACTGTCAGAGACTTTGATATTTCATCTACCTTTTCTTTGTACTTCACCTGTCTCTGTGAGCTCTCTGTAGGATCCTCTTCAGAGCTTGTTCATCTATGACTTGAATTATGCCACCTGCCTCTAAAGGTGAATGTATCAACCATCAATTGTAAATTTAAATATATCTTTGTCACTATCGTATATGTAAAATAGATTTCTTAAAAAATCTTTAAAAAGCAACTAAGCACAGTATCTTTTCCTGCCCTAGTCCTGATTCCTTCTTCAAAAACTAGATATGTCATAACTTAAGTTTATTAATATATAGGAAAAGAGCAAAGATACATCTTTATTCATCTGGCTTATTGACTTATAGTTTTCCTTTGATGTGTTTGTATGGATTTGATATCAGAGTAATACTGGCCTTATAAAATTAATTTGGAAGTGTTTTTTTTTTTTTTTTTGCAACAGTTTAAGAAATATTTTACTTTAAATGTTTGGTAGAATTTACCAGTGAAGTTATCTGGTCCTAGGCTTTTCTTTTCAAGGAAATTTGGTTCCTGATTTCATCTCTTTACTAGTTATAGGTCTGTTTCAGATTTTTTCTTTCTTCACAATTCAGTTTTGGTAGTTCGTTTCTAGGATTTATCCATTTCTTCTAGGTTATCTAATTTGTTGGGGTATAATTGTTCGTAATAGTCACTTATTATCCTTTTTATTTCTGGGTCATCAGTTTAAGATCTCTTAAGTTTAATGTTATTTGAGTCTTTTCTCTTTTTTCTTTCTTAATCTAGTTAAAAATTGTCAATTTTGTTTATCTTTTCAAAAATGGAGTCTTATTTTCATTGTTTTTTTTCTGTTTATTTTTTTCTACTCTCTAATTTCTGTTTATTTCTGCTCTAATTTTTACTATTTTTTTCTTTCTACTAATTTTAGTTTTATTTATTCTCTCCCCCCACCCCCCAGTTCCTAGGGGTATAAATTTAGGTAGTTAATTCAAGATCTTTTCTTCTTTCTTTAATGTAGATATTTATCACTCTAAATTTCCTTCTTAGAACTACTATTGCTGTATCCCACACGTTTTGGTTATTTTCATTTGTTGAGGTATTTTCTAATTTATCTTTGATTTGTTTATTGACCCTTGATTGTTCAAAAGTTTGTTGTTAAACTTCCACATATTTGTGCATTTTGTACATTTTATTTGTTATTGATTTTCACTTTCATTCATTGTTGTGAAAAGATCCTTGATATTATTTTAATCATTTAAATAAAATAAGACATCTTTTGTGACTTAACAGTTGCTTTATCCTATAGAATGTTTGTGTGCTGTAGTGAGGAATGTATATTCTGCTGAGTGGAAGGTTTTATATATGTCTTCTAGGATCATTTGATCTATAGTGTTTTTCAATTCTGCTCTTTTTTTCATTGTCTGTTTATTCTAATTATTATTGAAAGTAGAGTGTTGAAGTTTCATACTATTATACTGCTGTATATTTTTCTTTTAGTTCTATTAGTAGTGCTTTATATATTTAGGTACTGATATGTTGAATATATATTTACGTCTAAAGTAAGTCTGTTGTACTATTGTAGACAGCATGTAGTTAAATCTTATTTTATGTTTATAATTAATATTTTTTCATCTATAGGTCACTGTATGTCATTTGATGGGAAAGTTTAATTCATTTACATTTAAAGTAATTACTGACAGGGAAGGATTTACAATTCCTTTTTGGTATTTTTTTTTCTTTTTGTTCCTTTGTTTCTTTTTCTCTTTTGCTGTCTTCTTTTGTGCATCATTGATTTTTTTTTTATTTACATACTTTAATTCCTTTTTACTTTCCTTTAATGTAACACATCTTGGTATAAATTTTTTGGTTACCATGGGGCTTATATAAAAATATTATCATTGTAACAGTCTATTTAAGTTGATAGCAATTTTACTTCAACCACATACAAAATCTCTACATTTTTATGTCCCCCAGCCCAGAGTTTGAATTTGATGTTACATATATTTATATTATGTATCCATTAACATATTTTTATAATTGTAGTTGTTTTTTATACATTGTTTTTTAAACTTCTTACAAATGATTTACCTACCATCATATTGTAATATAATGTTCTGTATATGTCTATATATTTACCTTTACCAGAGAGTTTCACACTTTCATATGTCATCATGTTGCTGTTTGACATCTTTTTATTTTAACTTGAATGACACCCTTTAGAATTTTTTTAAGGCAGATTTAGTGTTGTAGAATCCCTTCTGCTTTTGTTTCGGAAAGTCTTTATTTCTCCACTTTTAAAGGACAGCTTTGCTGGTGATAGCATTCTTGTTTGGCCGATTTTTTTTTTTTAGCCCTTTCAGTATATCATCCAGTTCCTTTAGACCTGCAAGATTTCTGAAAAATCCTCTGATAGTCTTAAAAGGGTCCCTTTTGACAATTGCTTTTCTCTTGCTGTTTTTAAAATTCTGTCTTTGTGTTTGACTTTCAACAATGAGATCATAATATACTCTGTCTAAGTTCTTTTGAGTACCTCTTAGTTATCCTTTGAGCTTCTTACATGTAGTGTCCACTTCCTTTCTCTGATTTGGGGAATTTTTAGCTATTTTTTTAAATAACATTTTTCTCTTTTTCTCATTTTCTTAGATTTCATAATGCCTATATTGTTCTTTTTGTTGGTGTTTCATAAGTACCTTAAACTTTCTTTATTCTTTTTTTATTATTCTTTTTGCTCCACTGGATAATTTCAAATGTATTGTTTCCAAGTTTGCTGATTAATTCTTTCTTAATCTAGACTGTTATTGAACCCCTCTATTGAGTTTTAGTTTAGTTATTGTGTTTTTTGAACTCCAAGACTTGTTTGGGTCTTTTAAATTTTTTCTCTTTGTTAAAATTGTCACTTTTTTTATTTATTGTTCTCCTGAGCTCACTGACCATTTTTTTATGGTGGTTATTTTGAATCTTTGGTCAAGTAATCTATATATTTGTTTGCTTAGGGTCACTTTCTAGATTTAATCTTGTTTCTTTGTTTGGACTATATTTCTCTGTTTCTTAATTTTTCTTTCTTCTTTGTTTTTATATCTACAACTTGGAAAACAAAACAAAACTGCTACTTCTCCCAATTTTCATGGATTGACCTTTATGCGGAATATAACTCTCACCAGTCAGCCCAGCCAAAGATTCTGTAGGTCTCTCAAAACTTTTTGCTAGTCCAAACTGTTGTCTTTGTTTTTAGCATGACCTCTGCTGTCTAGACGATGCTGGTTACTCTCACCATGTTGTATCAGGCAAGACAGAAACTATTCCATCAAGAAATACCCAGAGAAATGAAAAGATTGGATTCAGAGTCAAACTCTTTCTCTGATGGGGAAAAGCTAGACACTGAGGTTTTTACCCATTTGATGTATGTTGAGATTGTGATGAGTGCTTGTGTGCTAATTCAAACCATCATCTTTGCTCTTATTGGCCCCCAAACTTCTAAAATATATCAAGGCCCTGTTGGTGCTTCCAGACAGGTAAGACAGAAGTCAGTCTCTCAGATAGCCCTCACTAAGTTGGAACATTTGACCTGATGGTTCACCTCTTATCTCTCTTCCCAGGAAGAAGCTGGGAGCTGGGTAATTTCTCTTGATTGCATGGTGCTGCACCATGATTGGGGACGTCTTATAATGAGAATGTGTCTCAAATTTACTTACCAGTTTTGGTGTGGCTCATTTAACACTTGCCCAGGGTGCAGAAGCTTCTCAGCTTGTTTTTAGGTTTCTAGTGGAGGGAACTGATCTGTGTATTATTATGAATCAGTATTTCTGTACGGAGTAAGAAAATCCAGGATTACTAGTTCATCATTTTGCTAATGTCACTCAATCCAGCTGTTTTTTTTTTTTTAATATATATATATATAATTATTGTTTTTTTTGTGTGTCTTGTCTAAGAAATATTTGTGTACTCTCAGGTTGTGATGAAATGTTATACTGTTCTCTAAAATATTTTTTTAGCTTGATTTTGTATTTAGGTTTATGAGACATCTCAAAAATATTTGAGTGCTATGTGAAGTAGGTATAGATGTTCATTTTTTTTTCTCCTTATAGTTACCTAGTTATAGCAGCTTCATTTGTTGGAAACAGTCCTTATTTTAACTAATGTTCAGTCCATTGAAAGTAAAGTGACCATTTATATGTCAAACAAGTCTTGATTATAATTTCATTAATTTTATTTATTCTATGCCACACCGCCTTAATTATTGTAATTTTGAGTAAGTCATATATCAGTGTTTTTGTTTACTATTGCTACATAGAAAATTACCACAAACTTAGAGAATTAAAACAAGCAAACAAAGAAAGCTGGCCATGATTATCTCACAATTCTGTAGGTACTGTATGGCTGAGTTCTCTAAGGTTTCCACGGGCTGGAATTAACGTATCAGATGGCTATATTCTCATAGAGATTGGGATCCTTCTCCAAGTTTATTGAGTTTGTTGGCAGAATTCAGTTGTTCATGGTTGTAGGACTGAGTATTTTCTTGCTGGCTGTCAGAAGCCAACCTCAATTCCCAGAGGCCACTCAGATTACTTACCATGTGGCCCTTCTACCCTCAAAATCAGTAATGGAAATTTCTTTTGAGTTGAATTCCTCCTATGCCTCAAATATCTCTTTTCCTTTGTCTCTGACTTTTAGACTTAGATGAGAAGACACATGTCTTTAGGTCAGGACCACCCAGAAATTTCTCTTTCTTAAAGTCAACAATACCATATAATATAAACCAATCACTAAAGTAAATTCCATTGCATTTACAATCCTAGAGTGTGTGCATCAGCTGGAGAGGGTGTTGGGGGTCATTTCAGAATTCTGCCTGACACTGTCAGGTATTGAAAGTTCTTTTTGATATTTACTCTTCTTTTCAAAGATTGTTTTGGCTATTTTAAGACCTTTGCATTTTCATAAATATACTTGAAATAGCTTGTCAATTTCTGTTAACAACAACAAAATGATAAACTGATGTTGAATTAAATCTCTAGATCAGTTTGGAGAGAATTGATATGTTAATGATGTTTAGTAGTCTATCACTCTATAAACTTGGCATACGAGTCCCTCAGCAATGATTTTTAGTTTTCAGTGTAGTAGTTTTAAATGACTTTTATTATTAATTTTTTCTTAAATGTAAATTTTTTGTTGCTGCTATAAAATTTAATTTTTCATTTCTTTGCTGCTAGTGTGCAAAATATAATTTGGTATATTAACATTTTTTGGAGAGTTTGCTAACTTCACTTGTTATTTTTAGAAGCATTATTCTTTAGGACTTTTTATATCAACAAGTATGTGTGTGTGAATAGGGACAACTGCATATTTTCCTTTCAAAATTTAATATCTCATTTATTTAATTTAGTCTTTATTGCACTGGCTAAGACATTCAGTCATGTAGAATAAAATGATGAAAGTAAACATTTCTGCCTTATTCTTGCTCTTATGAGAAAAACATTCTGCCCTCACCACTAAGAATAATGTTAGATATAGTTTATTTATACATGCTCTTGATCAGATTGGGGAAATTATTTTGTATCTAATTTGATAAAAGGTATTTTAAAAATTATAAATGAATATTGAATTATGTGAATTTTTTTCTGCATCTATTGAGATTATCATGTGTGTTCTCTCCTTTATTTGTTAATGTGGCCTATTACACTGGTTGACTTTTTTGTTTTGTTTTGTTTTTTGTTTGTTTGAGCATTAACAGGGCAATCTTTATTTAATGGCCAGAGAATAAAAAGGCCGGAGTTTAGCTCTCAGATCTGCTTTTTGTCTGCTCAGGCTCAAGGAGCTGTTCATACTGGGTATAGTTGGTTCTAGGTAGGTGAGGGGAGCAATATTCATAATTTTTCTGGGAAGGAGGCTGTAATCTTCTCAGAATTAGAGTTCTGCCTTTTCTTCTATCCTTTCATGTTTTTTGTTTTTTTTTTCCCATTTGTTGCCGTAGTGATTATCAACTATCATGTCACCTGGCAGGTATCTCACTTAGTATGGAGATTAGATTATAATGAATTTTGTGGTCTTCTGGAAGTCACTTTGGTGGCCATCTTAGTCTTATTTTGTTTAAATTGGTCCTTTCTTGAGAAAGAACTGTTAACTATAGGTCTTCTTGTTCTCCAAGTTAGAGTTAGGCTGGGGTAGGAATTTACCCATGGACAGAAGCTTGGTTAGGTGGCATATGCCCATTTGTGGGGTAACAAATTTTCTCTTTAGTTTCACATTTCATTCTTGAGAGGGGCTGAGGGACAAAGGTCCACCTTCTGTAACTTCTTCAAGTTAAATTTGGATGTGGTTGAGCATCCTTTAGAGAAGTGAAAGTTTTTCTTGTGTTAACCTTAAATAGATCTGATCATCCATTGGCTTTATTTCCAGCCATTGTTGGTGCTTTTAAACAGTAAACCAATATTGCTTTCTGGAGATAAATTACAGATAGTTCTAGTGCAGTATGCTTTCTGAATATTGCTAGATTCAAATTGCTAATATTTTGTTAAGGATTTTTACATCCATGTCTAGGAAGGATATTGGTCTATATCTTCCTTTTTCTTTCTTTCTTTCTTTCTTTCTTTCTTTCTTTCTTTCTTTCTTTCTTTCTTTCTTTCTTTCTTTCTTTCTTTCCTTTCTCTCTCTCTCTCTCTCTCTCTCTCTCTCTCTCTCTCTCTCTCTCCCTCCCTCCCTCCCTCCCTCCCTCCCTTCCTCTCTTTTTTCTTTCTTTCTTTTTTGTAATACTATCAGATTTTGGTATGGGGTCTTCATAAAATAGAATTATAATGGTTTCCTTTTACTAATTTCTGAAAGAGTTGTTTTCCTAACACGTTTGATAGAATTTACCACTAAATTCAACTGGTTCTGATATTTCATCTTATTTCAATTTTATAAACTGTTTTCTAAAAAATTGTCGATTTCATCAGATATGTAAATTTTATTGGCATAAGATTGTTCATTATATATTCTTATTTTTTTCTTCTATAAAATTGGTAGTAATATTTTTTTTTCATTACTGATACTGGTAATTTACTTCTCTTTATTCCTTGATCAGCCTTTCTATTGATTTATCAATTTTATTAACTTTTTAAATGCACTCAGAGAGGTATTAAAAATTTTAACTCTCAATGTTATTTGGATTATTTTCCTTTTATTTTTTTAGTTTTTGCTTTATTTATTTTGAATTCTGGATATGCATACATATTTATAACTATGTCTTTCTGATATATTGATAGTTATCATATGAGCTGACTTTTTTCTTGTATGGTATTTTTCTTTTTTTTGAAGTCTGTTTTTTATGATGATATACAGTTTTATTTTTGCTTACTCTTTTGCATGCTTTATCTGTTTCTATTCTATTATTTTTAACTTATTTGTGTGTTGATATTTAAAATCCTTTCCTGTAGACAACAAATAGTTGGGTCTTACATATTTATCCACTGTAATAATTTTCTTAATCAAGATTGAAAATTTTTATCTTTTCATTATTTTATAATAGGCAATTAATATTTAATGTAACTATCGTAGTAATTGTACTTAGGTGTGAAATTTTGTTATTTTTTCTATGAGTTTCGTTATTTTTTGTTATGAATTTTTTGCTACTTTAGAGGTTATCATATCATGTTGGGATTTCAGTAGTAGGGTTATGTTTTACTTAGATGTGTTTTTTTGTTTGATGGTTTTTATTTATTCTTGTTGAGTTTTATTGAGTTTTTGTATATGTTAGTTGATGCTTTTCCAAATTTAAAAAATTTGGGGGCACTATTATTTCTCTTACAATTTTCTCCTTTTTTATTAGGACTCTCTCTACACAGATGTTAGATAACTGTTACACAGGTTCCTCAGATTTCCTCAGATTCTAATCATTTAAAAAAAGTTTTTTTTTATCTCTATTCTTCAGATTGGGTAATTGCTACTGATATATTTTCAAATTCCCCACCTCCTTCTTCTGCTATTTCTACATTTCTGTTAAAATCATTGAGTAATATTTTTAAATTTCAGATATTGTATATTTTAGTTATAATTTTTTTGAGATAAAATTGACAAATAATATATTAGTTTGAAGTATACAAGATAATGATTGGTATATATTATATACATTTATATATATTGTGAAATGAACATTACAATAAATCTAGGTGACATCTATCAACATACAAAGTTATAATTATTTTGTGTTAAGAATTTTTAGGATCTATTTTCTTAGCAACTTTCAAATATACAATATAGTATATGTAGTATTATTAACTATATAATTTTTTTAACGGTTTCTTTTTTTGGTTGTGATTCTCTCTTATTCACTGTATATAACTTATTTGAGTTTGTGAGCATATTTATTATAGCTGCATTAAAATCTTTGCTAGTTGCAATATGTGGGTCCTCTTAGGGAGGTTCACTATGGACTGCTTTGAAAAGGGTATGAATATTTTTATATTTTGCACATCTGATGAGTTTAAATTGTATTCTAGACATCATGAATGAATCATTGTAGAGCCTCTAGGTTCTGTTATGTTTCTCTGAAGAATGACTTATCTATCTACCAAGTTAACTTGTCAGGACTCAAACTCTATAATCTTTCTCCCTTGAATATGTAAGGCTGAAATCCATGCTGATTTATTGCAGATTTCAACTGATGCTCATTAAACATTTTTTTCTATGCCCCTGAGGCCTTTGCTACGAGTGAACAGTTTGGTGATCTGCCAAAGATTTGTATAGATTTCATATGCAGTTGTTGGGATTTAACCCTCTGATGATCTGTTCCTTTCAGAATTTACTCCTAACTTTCCAACTGCTCTGCCATTCCTGACTCTCTCCTATGACTTCTTAAATTATTAAGGCTGGAACATTTTATTTTTGGAGGTAAGTGAAGATTGAGGTTGACTCCCAACAAAAGGCTGCAAGACTCTTATATCTTATCAGATGCAGATTGTTTTTCAGTATTAGAATCCTCTTCACATTCTAAATGTTTTGGCAGTCTCCAATACTATCTAATAAGTGTTTTTTTTTAAATTATTACTTTGTTTAGATTTTATAAATGGTTAAGAGTGTTAGCATGACTAACCTACTTAACTATAACTTGAAGCAGGAAGTTAAATTATTTTTGTAAGTTATTTCACAAAATGGCCTAAAAAAGCAAGTATTTTATTGCCTTTTTACGCATAAGACTAAGGCTTAGATATATTATAGTAGGTTATAATCTAATGTCTAAAGATTACAACAATATACTGAAAAACTAAGATTAAGGTTGTAAGGATGGAATAAGAGGATGACTTCCTCAGAATACTTGTCAAAGTGCAACTGCTTGCAATTCCTTAGAGCCTCCACTTTTCAAATGAATGATCAAGCCTGCAGAAATGTGCTTTAGTTTTATTCAGGCAGAAGCTAGATTCTTTTTGGTTGAAACATTCACAGAGTCTGTTATGAAAGAAAGTGTGATATGTGTATTTTCCCAGGATCTTAAAGGAAGTTGAAGATCCCAAGAAACAGGCTGCCACTAGAGAGAGGGTGTCAGAGAAACAGTCATTCGACTAACATTTGAGTATCACATATATGGTACCTAGAATATGGTAGCTGTGGTAAAAAAGAAGCAGATTAGACACACTTCCAAACATTATATATTGTATATACATAAGATGACTACTCTGTGATCAATGCTATATTAAAGTTTAGCTGGGTGCTATTTGAGAACAGAAGATGGACACCTATCGAAGAATAAGTGGTTTCTTGAAGGAAGTTTGAGATATTATGGGTAATAAAGTAGGACAAGGAATATTTTAAATTGTGGAAGAATCCTGTGGCAACATTTAGAGGTGTGTAACCTCTGGAGAATGGATAAAATTTCTGGATAGTAGAAGATAACGCAGAAAGGGAGTAGTGATAAGATATAAGAAGGTAGAGACCTTAGAGGGCCTTTTATGCCATACTAAGGAGTTTAAACTTTTCTTAAGGCCTTTAGGGGTTTATCAAAGTGACTTGATCAGATTTGACTTTTATAAATATCACTCTGCTTGCAGAGTAGGGCGTAGATTAGAGGGTTAAAAGATTGCAGAAAAGGAGATTGGTTTATACGTGTTTTCAGTAACTCAGGCAAGAAATGATGGGGCCTGGTCTAAATAAATTGTGGTGGGACTGGGCAGGAGATGGATTTTGGACATATTGCATACAAGTCATATACATGTAGAAGATAGGGAGAGAGAGGAGACACAATGTGTTTAAACAAAGCCATAGGATAATGGAAATAACTTTATTGCCCAACCTAAGCTTTGAATTTATCTTTCACATGAAAAATTAGGTCTCTTAAGTTTTCATTACTCATAGCTGCCACACTCTATTACTTAACAACTTGTGCCTTAATGTCTAAATAAGGTGATCTGAGATTTATATATACACGTGTGTGTGTGTGTGTGTGTGTGTGTGTGTGTGTGTCTGCGTGTGTGTGTAAGCATATACATTTATGTGTTTGATTTCAGGGTGGGAGTTACAAATTAGAATCTGGCTCTAATATAATGTGCAATTATAATAACATATAATTTTGAGAAATACAAAGCAAATACAAAATTCGAATAATTGGAAACAAAACAAACGTACATAAGAAGAATTAGCACACACTATCTTGCTGATTCTTTGTAGAGCAGACTCAATAGAATGAGTAAAGAAATGGAACTATAGAGAGATGGATCCTAATCCCTGTTTTGCTAAAGCCAATCTGTCTAATTCTAACCAGGAGACATTAATTTATAGAACACTGTTTCTCTATACCTAAAGTAATGAGGTTAGACTAGATGGTTTTTAAAACAAACTCTTGCTTTAAAATTTCCTCCAAGGGTTTCCTGAATAAATGATTTACTGGTGCCACCACCACCCTAAATACCGGAAGAGGGGCAAATATTCCTGGCATTAATGTGTACAACAATCAACATTACATGTCATTATATCAAAAATATTATGTGTAATTACACACAAAATGAACACAATTTAAAGAGCAGGATTTTTATAGTTGAACCTGAGTTACAGAACAACCTTTTAGTTCACATTGATCTGTCTGTCCATTCTCTTGTGTTCATTTAGAACTATTTTTACTAGGTAATTTGAAGCACTCAATTTTAAGTATAAAAATTCTTGCATTCTTGACTTTAAATAATAACAGACATAAGCACATAGGCCTAAGTAAATTAGAAGCATATGTCAAATGACAACAAAATGTGGATCAAAAAAATGTACTTGTTAAACAGTACAAACAGTAATACTATATATGACCCCTTGCGTAATTTTATGAGGGGAAAAAATATATAATCAAGTAAAGAGTACTATATTTATTTAATTTTATTAGTTTTTAAATTGTGAATCTAGGTCTTACATCCATGTACATAGGCATAGAATTAGTTTGATGCAAATGCATGTTCTATGACTATAACAGATATGTAACTATAACTTAAAAGCTGTCAAACTCATATTACTAATTGGATAACAGTGGAGTTTTAATTAAGAAAGCAGGAATTTGAGTCCTTGTTCAGTCACTTACTGTTTTAGATAACCTTAGAGAAATCACTTCATCTTTCTGGGTCTATTACCATCTGTAAATGAGGATAACAGTATCTATCTATAAAGTCTGTTGTAAAGATTTAATTATATAATTTACAGAAAAATGCTGTATTGCATAACACTTTTAATTATAATTAACAGAAAATCTGTTCAACTTGGCTTTAAAACTAAATAAAATTTATAATTTTAAATAACTGAAAAGTATAATAGATGAACAAAAGTTCAATTTATATAATCAAGAATCTGTATTTAATCCCATTTTTTCCCTGTTTTGCTTTCATTCTCTGTCAGTTTTCCCCCATGAAATGGCAGAAAGAGATATCCACAATCAACTCTGGATTTAAAACATTTTTATAGCTAACAATCCTAATGAAAATAAAATGCTAGTTTCCTTAATAATTTGAGTAGATGTTTGGCTGATTATTTTATATAATTTTTATTGAATTATAAAAGTCATTGCTCTTCATATGCCTTTCTGTTTGGTCTCTTAAGACACCATTCCTCATTACATATACTTGTTTTTACAAATAAAAAGCCCTTAGTATGTTTCCATGCTTGTCTGAGCTAGGATACCAGTTACCTGGTTCCAGTTACCAGGTACCAGCTATTGACTCAAATAAATGGTTGGACATATAAACTCATGTTCTGAGAATGAGTAGGAGTTGTTTGTTGATAATAAGAATGCATTTTGTAGACTTCCTACTGTAGGAAATATAATTAATCAAAGGTTTCAAATACTATGCTTTGAAATCCATCACTGAATTTGCACCAAGGATATACTTTTCACGGACTGCTCCTAGTCAATGACCCAGTGTGGTGGGGATGTCCAGACAAACCCATTCCTAGGACATACATCCTGTATTGGCTGAGAATAGCTCAAGGACTCCCCCACAGCTTTGTTGAATATGCTACTCCATAGACTATGATACATGTACGCAACATTTTCTCTCTTTTTACTCTGTGTTCAGACTCTCATAGTAATTCAATGACTGACTCGGCCATTCCCAGTTGCTTTCACACAAGTATTTCCCCTTATGAAATCCTTGCACATTTAATATTCTTTTGGCATCTGCTTTTCAGTATATCTAGACTTAGGTGGTTGCAGAGGGAAAAAAAGCATACTCATGTTGAGGTAGAGTATATTCTGGGAAGGCAAAAACAATAGACAGTATTGGCTATAAGAGTATTTTAATATATAAACTAGGCAAGGATAGGAATTTTTGTTTTTGAGAGTTTTATTCTATATATTTATATAAAAGTGAGTCACTCTAAAGTTATGACCAACAATTCATTTGAGAATTCTGGTAAATGATTTTAATCAGTATTTAAGAATTCCTTTGGTATATTGCTTAAATAAAAATCTTTAAATTATAACTGTGATTATTCTAACTCTGAATCCATCTAATATTGTAAAATTGTCAGTGATTATGGAGTGTGGTAGTTTTAAAACCAGAGAGTACATGAGAACTACCTGAGAATTTTCCAGGTAGAGTCAGATTTTTCAGGGAAAGTCTGACCAGGTGTATTTTGAATTTTTTCTCTATGCAATTCTAACGTATAATTCTAGCTGAGATCTCATGGCCAAATGAACATCTTCATGTTCTAAGTGAAGAAACAAAGAACTCGAGAATTTTAAAATGACTTAGCTGAAGGGCTTGTCGATGAAGTGGTTATATTAGAAGTGAAAATCTGTTAAATTCTGACTCCCCATTCACTGCTCTTTTCTCTTCTAAATTATTAAAACAGGCCCTAACTCATGCCTCATACTATGTTCCTCCTACTACTTATTCTCTTGCTTCCTGAATCCCTGATCTGCTTTCAATTTTGCATCTCCTATAAATCACTCTCTCTTTAGGGCCTTTGAAGCTGCCATTTTCTACTATATGAAACATACTTTATTCCCTTCTTTTTACAAAATGAATAAATAAACTTCACATTATAGGCTTTTTCAGACTGCAACTAGTTTTACATTAATGGAAAAAATTCATCCTAACTATACAACTTCTTAATTAATAAAATCGTTTTAAATCAATGAGAATATTTGTCTTCCCAGATATCACTATCTCACTCAACTCTCTCCCTAGGAAATCAGAACTAGATTACTAGATCAGATGGATAGCTATCTGAGGACACATTTCAAGATCTTAAAGGGAAACAACATATATTTAACAGTTGGGTATATATGTATGTGTATTTTATTGTTAATTATTATCTTTTTCTTCTATTTTTTTTTTTCCTTCTCAAAGAATAAGATAAAATGCTAGACTTGTATCAGTGCTACTCAAAATGTGGTCTTTGGACAGAATCTGCTCTACCTGGGGAACAGATAAATGGGATTAAATACAGATTCTTGATTATATGGATTGAAAAACAGAGCTTTAGGTCTCATTTTTGGCTTACTAAATAAGAATCTCAGGCTGGGAACCAGGAATCTGTGTTTAATCACTCCCAGATGGTGCTTGTGCACACCCTAATTTGAAAAGCACTGGTCTGGGGTTAAAAAATAACAAAACTGGGTACTTATTAAAGGCAGCAGGACAGATTTTATTCAGTAGTACTGCAGCAGGAGGGGGAAGGAGGAAGAGAGGAAGTGAGAGAAAGAAAGATTTCATGGTCATTTCAGCATAACTCAGGTGTGATATTTTTAAAAAAGAATAAAGGAGAATAAGGGAAGTGGAAAATTTCAAAAATTGAAAAGAAGTTTGGTCAGTTTGATTAGGCCATCTGGTTTGTTATTTGGGGCTTATTTGAAGAAGTATGTCTTTAGGACAGGAGGTAATTTTGCAAATTAGACCAAGGTGCCCAGCAAAGTTAGGCCCTTACTCTTCCATGGAACTGGGAGTTAAAAGAGCAAACACTATCTCCCTGGAGGTTTGCATTTCAGAGAAATGGCTCCCAAGTCCTCGAGCAGGCAGTTCTGATTAGTAGAAAATTTATATCTCAAAGGGGCAGAAGAAGCATGAGTTTGAAAGAGATTTCTCATGGAGAAGGTTTGAGAGCCTATCATCAGGTTTGGCTGGAACAAATGTTTCTTTGGTGATGAGCTATCTCAGATTTTTTAGAAGGGCCTGGGTTCATCCTAGGGACACAGTCTTGAGCTGATAGAAGTTATGCTAGTATTTGCCTAAGTCTTCTAGAAAGGGGAGAGGGGTGGCCAAAAAATTTGTTCTGAGAAGTATAGTTCTTATAGATCAAGGTTGAGGCCCATTTGAAGAGTAGGCTTAGAGGAGCCTGACTGGAGTTTGGTGGAGGAGAGTCTTTTTCCATTGTACTGATTAAGGAACCATAATTTAAATTAGCTGAGGATGCCAGCCTTGAATAAAAGTTGTAAAAACTTAACAAAGTGCTACTTAAAGTAGTCAGAAATTGGTTTAGTATGCTTTCTCTTCTAATTTTGAAACTCCCTCTTTGTCTTTTCTCTGAATACAGTTCCTTTACTTACTCTTCTGACTTTCAAAGGACCCTACCTGACGGGCCTTTTTATAGGGCATTTTAAATATTTACCTCTTTTCATTACCAATCTAATCATATTATCTTTTCTTTAAGATTTGATTTGATGTATGATCAAAAGATTTCCATAATAAGTTGTCATTGAGGCTTATTCTTCCTAAGGTGTAAAGCAGGAAGCTAAAAAAAATAATATTAAAAAATGAAAAGTTTGTTAAAAATATCTCTAATGGAGCATGTAAAAAAAAGTCTTGAGAAAATAGAGCTATTAGCATTAGCTGAGTGATTTTTAACACATTATTTAATATCACCGAACTTTGACCATTTATAACAAGGTATTTCCAAAATGTGTCTCAGACTGAAATTTTAAGATTTAAGATTAAGCTTTGTTTGTTTTGATCTTTTTTCTCCCTGAATGTACTTGAACAACCAAAGAAATATATATGGGAAAATTATAAAACCTTGTTAAAAAACAGGAAGGGTATTATCAATTCATGATATATTTTGAGACATTTCTGTAGGATACAGGGAGATGGAATCAGATTGAAGGATTTATCTACAGTTTTATGCAGCATATATATAAAAGAGGGGGTTCACCTGTATAATAACATATTAAGATTTCACAACCAATCAATGGAGAATTTCCAAGTGTGACACAGAAAGAGTAGTCTGGAATAAAAGAAGGGGAGTTATTCTGGAAAATTCTGTCATTTTTTTTATGAACCAGATTTCTAAAAATAGAGAAAACTTCAAACATCTCAAAAAGATTTTAGAGAATGTGGTATTTATTCAGTAGGCATAACCTACAATCATAAAGATATCAATCAGATGAAAATAAATATTTAAAAAAAGAATTTAGTAGAAACAGTGAGGAAACAACTAGCTACTTCAAACAACGGAATTAATAAGTCAGATCAAATTAATAAGTCAGATCAACTCAATAGTTCTTCCAGAACTTAAGAAAAATGATAAAATTAAAATGGAAATGTTTACCAAAAAAATCAGAAATGAAGGACCAATTCAGGAATCCCAAGAATATATAATGAGATTTCTAGAAACCAATAGTACTTACGGAGGAGAAATATTAATTAGGACAGCAACAAGAAATATTAATCAATGTAATAAAAATATGAATTAAAATAATAGCAAACATAACTTTAAGTCTGAATCCTTAAGAGAATCACAAAAAAGACCTATATCTAAGCATATCTTGGAATTTTAAATTCTAAAAATTCTAGTACACATCCAACATGATAGAGCACATACAAACATATAATTTAGTTTAGAAAACAGAAAACTTGCAAAGATAAAAATGATGGTGATATCATGCTTATTTTCATACAGAAAAAATGTTCAAAGACAATAAACAAAAAATGTTTCTGGCTTAGGAGAAAAACATGATTATTAAAAAATTTATCACTGGACCAAACAATAATATATCAAAAGAAGCAAAAGAATAACATTTTAAGAACTAGAAAAATTCATGGAATTTATATGCTAATATGTTTAAGTAAAAATTTAGAAGATTAACTTGTCGATCTCATGTATAAGGAAAATGTATTTAAAAGAAATGGCTACAATAGATGTGTCAATACTGAGATTTAATATGTAAATATAGTCAGAATGATTATAAAATCAAATGTAAATGTCAAAAAGTACATATTAAAAGATAAAGAATGATATAATAATAATAATAATAATAATAATAATAATAAATAAAATATCTCTACATAAAATTTGGTTATCCAAAGAAAATTTGCAAGACATAAGGTGGGTAGAAAATGGGATTAAAACATTTAAAAAGATAGCTAAAATCTCTCATCTTTAATAGACTGTGGTGTACATGCATATACACACACATACACATATATATGTAAATCTTTATTTTCATTTTTACAATTGGTTGAAGACTTTATGTCCATGGATGTTCAGTATTTGTTCTTAAGAGAGGGGGCTGATGCTGCCTGATATTTTAAAGGCTCCTCTGACCCTCACTGCAGTCACAGATTTTGGTCACAAGGTCCCTATGCTCTTATTTCAATTCCACTTTTGTCTCGTTTGCAGATTTGCTTGGCAACTTATAACCTCTTAGTTTGTATCTTAGTTATGCTATCAGAATCAGGTTAGAGAGTCAAAACTGTGAGAATGTTATTTATCCTACTTACCTATAGCTAACTCTCTAATTTCTAAACTACCTTTAAGGTGTTGATTGAAAGATTTTTTAGATTGCACATTGAGAAACAAGGACCTCTGAGAATTTTCTATAAACATGTCCAGATATGAACTACTTTACTTTTTCCCTTTTAAAGGGAAGAGTGGAAAGTGAAGAGACAAAAACATGCTACTTGATCTGTGTCATTCATTTTCTTTTATTTCCTTCAACTTCAGACACTTTTTGTAAGAATAATTTTCTTTCTTTTCCTGTATGTTGTGTGGTGGGAAATTTGCTTTCTGTGACCTTTAGAACTTTTCCCCTTTTCTTGGGCAATAAGCCTCAGTAACTTTAATAGTAGTTGAAGAATATGGTTTTTGAGGAAATGAAATTATATCTACTCAGTGTTTTAAAAATGTTATTTAATTGAAATATTCTAAATGTCAATAGAGCACATCCTCCAAATTCATTTTAGCATGATCATAAACAAAGATATCTTAAAGTGTCCTTGGTTAATAGATTACAAAAGAAAACCATATTATCTCGATATATAATGAGAGAGCATATGATAACACATTCGGTAAATAATACATATTTTATGTCAATGGTCATTCTCTACTGGTAAAACAACAGAAACACATCAAATCAGAATCAGAAAAACATATTTGGCATAAGAACAACTCTAAAGTCGTAAAAGTGCTCACCAATGCAGTTAGATAAGGAAATATAAAAGGAGTTAAAAATATTGGAACAGAGGTGGCAACATATTTATTACTTTTTTTAAAATAGATAATCTCATTATTCCTCTGAGAAAACAGATAGGAATCAATTAAAAACAGTTAAGTTAGTAAGATCATTCAGTAAGTTATCTAGTTAAAAAGGTGGCCAGGACATGGAAGCAACCGAAGTGTCCTATAATAGATGATTGGATAAAGAAACTTTGATACATATAAACAATGGAATATTACTCAGCCATAAGAAGAGATGAAATACTGCCACTTGTGACAACATGGATAGACATTGAGATAATCATGCTAAGCAAAATAAGCCAGATAGAAAAAATTAAAAATTGCATGATATCCCTTATATGTGGGATATAAACCTAAAAACAATAAATAAACAGGACAAACAGAGATTCATGGACATGGACAATAGACTAGTGGCTATCAGAAGAGGGTTGTGGGGAGAGGTGGAAGTGGGGAAAGGGATGAGGGGAGTAAAAGCGGGCCAATATGTGGTGACAGAAAGAAATCTAACTATGGGAGGTGAACATACAGTGTAACTATATATATGCCTTACTGTTAAAGTATATAGCTGAAACTTATTGAATTTCATTAATCAGTCACTAAAAACAAACAAACAAACGAACAAGCAAATATATCAAATCAGTAGTTATTCCATGTAGAGATAATTTTTGCTAGGCATAACATAATACAAAAATAGATCATGTTCCATAGAAATAGCAACTACCTTAAACCTCGAATTCACTTAATCAGAAATGTAAAACTGCATAATTAAACCTTTAAACTTCATTGGAGATCTAAAAGGAAGTCTTAAACAAGTAAGGATATCTCTATATACTATATTTCAAGGAAGTACTAAGAGACTTAAAATACCAAAAGAGATAAAAGTAGATAATAAAGAATGAGTAGCTAACTTTTGCTAGGATAAATCAGGAAGAGATTTCTTGAAGAAAATAATGCTTGAATTGAAACTGGGAAAATAAGAGTTACCCATGTGTAAAGGGTAGAGGAAGAAATATCAGAAGAAAAGAAACAGTTTATATAAGGAAGTGCTACCTCTAAACAACAGTTAAGGTTCAGAGAATAATGACTATTTGAGTATGAATGAAACAGAATAGTTGAAGAGGAAATATGGAAACTAAGCATTTTGTATTTATCTTTTGGGGGAGGGTAAGGGGGAGAACATGCAAATGATAAGAGCATGAAAATACAATACTGTTCAATTTTTTCAAGTCTTCAGGTTAATTCATAGATACTATCAAACGGAAAGCATATAACATTATTGTGGAATTGTTTGAAGAGATTCAATTCAAAGCATACATTGTAGAATACCTCTCAGGTAAAATTAACTTGTCATTTGAACCTATATATTTTTCATTTATAAAATATTTGCAATTTTACAATATGTTCAAGTTAAAATATATCTTGATTAAAATTTGTATATCCTTACTATTTTCAGTAAAACCTTATAAAATATTTTCACATGATAATATCTAGCATTATTTCTCAGTAACAAAAAGTTGAATTTAATGCTGAAGTTAAAGTTTTCCAGAATCATACCTGAGAATTAAGACATTATTATCCTTTTGAAGAGGTATCAAGTGTTAAGCTCTTAGAGTTAATTTAAAAATTTTAGCTTTGTATCTGAGGCAAATTTCATTATAGAAGATCTGCTTCCTTTACAGTTAATAACATAATGAGAGGCAATTAAAGTGTTAGCTATTTAGCAAATCCCTTTATCAAATACATAATTTGTACTTTAGTTATTGATATTTACTGTTTCTATAAAATTTTGTAGAATTTGCTTTATAGAAAAGAGATGCAAAATATAATATTGAGTTAGAATACTTTTGAAATGCCTGAAGATAAGGGTAAAGCGAATCTCTACAGTGTTATGTGTCTGGCCATAGAAAGGAATATGTTTATATATGTGTTCTCAAATTTGTTGAGGAAATATTAAAATATTTTTAGGTTTTTATTGAATTGATAAATAAGATGTTTGTATATCTCCCTGTTGAGTCAGAAAAAGCAAATGTCACATGAAAAAATGTAAACACAGGTAAAGATTTATAATCAAATATGATGCATTCAGATATTTGCAAAGATTTAATGAATTTCTTTGTATAACAAAATTCCAATAAATTTACTGAAGCTTAATTTGCTTTATCCCACTTGGGAAAAGTTGTACATCTCATTATATCCTTCCTTTTTGTTTACTTTTTATGCTTTTTGGTTTTCTTCTATGTGTAATTCAAGCATATTTTAGTACTTTTATGTTAGAACAGTTGGTAAGTGCTAGCAACTCTTTTTCCTTTCAATATTTTTACTCTTACTCCCCAAACGTGAACAATATAAACATTTTAAATAACTTGTCTTATTTTCCACGGTTAGATTTTTCACTGATTATGATTAGTTGGCTCTTAAAAACAATTAGCCATTTCTACTCTTGGACCCTGTGTGTCTCAATAGATATAATATTCATATCCCTACCCATAATATCCAATTCAGGAAAATACAAAATACTCTAAGTTCTAACATCCCTCTGGAGAGAAAATTATCATTGAATTTTCTGGTAATTTTATCTAGACACAATATCTTTCTTCTTATGCATTTATGAGCAGTATAATTGATGTGTTTGCAAAAATGTTTTTGATTCCTAGTTCTTTCTCTGAAGCTTTCCATCTCATTTTAAAAATTCCAGTTACTTCAAGGGGTATTGTGGAATTTAAAAATAATCTCAGAGCTTTCATTCAACTAAAGTATCATTTTCTAGATAGGTGTTTTATTCATTTTTTAAAATCCAGCATCTAAAATAGTTTCCAGCATTTATAAGGAAGTTAAAATTTATTAATAAATGAATAAAGGAAATATTTGAACAGTGCTCATGAAATCGAACTAATAAAGTATAACAATCCTTGAAATGTTAAAACTAACATGAACGTAAACTATTCATCCTGTGTATTCTGTTCTAGATTATTTTTCTTTCCTCCTCTTTATATTTTTTCTCTGCTCATAGCTGCTATCTCTGAGCATCCATTTTGTACTTATGGAGATTTATGGAGATTAGCCACAGAAGGCTAATTCTAGTGTCTAACAATCTAGATAATACGAAACATTAGAGCTATACTAAATCTCCCACAGTTCAGAGAGCAAGCATGATTAACGTATTCGTCAGAAAAATTTGAATTTGAGCTCTAGTTCTGAAAATACTGGCCATGGGACTTTTTAATAAATCCTCCAATCTCTCTGAACATTGGTTTCTAAATCTCTAAAATGGGAAAATAATGCCTGTTCCATATCAGTAATATACAAATGAAGGATGCACGTGCAAATCAATTAAACAAATATCAGATTGTTCGAACCTTCTGAAACTTAGGCATCATCCACAGCAACTGAAGCAGATCAGTTTCCAAGTCCTGACCAAATCTTTCCACATTCAGGCATACCTCATTTTAGTTTGCTTTGCTTTATCACACTCCACTATTGAGTTTTTATTTATTTATTTTTTACAAACTGAAGGAAAGACTCTCCACCAGCAACCAGATTAAGTACTCACAGCAGAACTGTAATGGGCGGGTGTTAGGAAAACTTTTGCTTTCCTCATGAAAGGGGAATGACATGAAATATAAGGGAAAAGTGTTGGCGCTGTTACCATTTTTCCTCTTCCTTCTTCTCCGTCTGTTGAAGTGATACATGGACCCTCCACAAACTTCTTATGGAATGAGGAGAACCAAGAAGGGAGGGACATGCTTTCTGATGTAGGTAAATTGTGGAACTAATGCCAACAGCCATACAACCTTTGGATTTTCAGTTAGGTAAAAATAATAGGCCCCTATTTGTTAACGTTGGGCATTTGACTATTTCTGTTTTAATTGATAATGTTCTCTATGGCCTTCAAGATAAAATTCAAACATTTTTATTTAATGTGCAAAACCTTTTATGGATGTTTCCTGTATTACATCTTTTCCCGTTTCCTAGGCCACATCATTCATTCTAAGATTCTTGCGCTTCAACAAGTTATTAAACATACCTGTGCCATTGAAAATGTTCTTTCTTTTGGCAAATATTTCATTTGGCAGACTGTATTTTTTTCCAGTTTGGCTCAGATACTACTTTTTATCCTTTTAAGATTTTGGTTGGATATTTTATGCTTTAGAAACTAAATGCATGCAGAAGTTTTATGTAAGGATAATCTCATGAGATACATCTAAAGGGAAATGAGGAAAGCAAAATCAGATAGAAAGAGAAACTGTCTCTCAAAACAGTTGTAGCTGAGCACTCAGCCAATCCCATGAGGAGTTATGCATCTGGATGGCCCTTCAGAGTTGTCCCAAATGGAGGCCAGGAGGCCAGACTTTAAATCCCATGTAACCTTGTATGCAGCAGTTCTGAGAATCTGAGGGTAATTCCCAGTGATGTAGCCAGCTGTGAGTGATTCTTCAGCTACCACATATTCTAGCTTCTAGGAATTGACTGTGTTAAACTTGAGGGGGTGTGAGTGGAATAGCAAAGTTCCCACTACCTTGCTTCTCCACACTCCCATGGGTGATGGTGTGCTGGTCAATGTAAAACTTTATTTACTGGTTTTCCCTCAGTAAATTGTAGGTTCCTTGAGGGAAGAGGTCATTTCTCATTCTTCATTACACTCTGCTCTAAAACAAGCCATGTGTTGAAAGGCATACCGGTTGAATGAAAACATCATGCTATGAAAGTACATAGGATTACTATTTTGTGAAAGAAATTTTAATATTTTAAAGATGGAAGAATAATGACAAATAAGAATTACTATTTATGAATATAATTTTCTAATTTCAAATAAATCTTATTTTCATTAAAAATGGTACTACAGATTTCTTTCATGAATAGTTGGCAATATTGTTAAAACAGATATCTTTATATATTTATTTTATAATGTATTTTTACTAATACTATTGCATCACATGTCTATATAGTTACTATAGTTAGACTATGGAATTCTCCACAGTTTATCTTCTCAGTTTAGAAAATAAATACAATTTTAAAAGAAAATAAGATATTAATTAGAAAATTATTAATGTATTCATAAAGTTATTTATTTGGACTTAATTGACACATCCATTGCTTTTATCTGTGAATAATAAATTATTTAACAGTAGATTTTAAAAAAATGAAGATTTATTTCTATCCAACAAGCAGTCACATGAAGGCACACCTGGAGAAGCTCAATATTACTGCACTCCCAAGTGCTCTCTAGCCTATACCTTGCCACATTCAATGAAAGGAGAAGGAAGATTGGGGATGATAATAGATTTTTTTTTCTCTTTTATGAGAAACATGAAGTCCTTCCCACAGTTCCCCAACATACTTTAACTATAACTTCTACCAGGTTTCTTTTTATGTCTCAATGGATGGCCTTAGCTATAAGAGAGACTGAAGAAATGAATAGTTTTTTGTTGTTGTTGCTGTATTTCTAACATCTATATAGAGGTAAATAACAATGGAAGAGGGGTTTGGTGATGGACATTGGTCTACTCAGCAAACAGGATCTATCATACTTGAAGAAATGCCATTTTAGTAACTCAAATGATGAGTTTTTCTGAGGGCAGTGGAGGAAAAGGGTGGTTTAGAAAAGACAAAGCAAGTAGAAGGCTGGAATAATTTTGTGTTTGTCTCTGCACTTCCACTATCTATCACTGTGACTTATCTTCAAGGGACATGTAGATGCTTGATAAATTATTGGTAATCATATTGTCTTTCTAAATGTTGATTATAGATGTTACCGATACATATGTTAATCATAACTTATGTATGAGAGCCTAGATGCAAGTATAAAATCATTCAACTATATGATTATTGAAATTCAATTTAATGTTCTAAAGAGAAGCTCAGAAGTACATATTTAAGAGTCAGTATTTAGAGGTTGAATTAAAAGGAAAAGAATGAAATTAATGTTGAAGACTAGTAATCTGCTTTATCAATGTCATAGTATTTGTTAAAATTCCACGTAAGTATTTCAGTAGTGGAATGACAGTTCACCAAATGAATTAGAGCACTATATAATTATCCTTAAGTAATGCAAGCTAAGATCCCATATGAGGAGTGATAGTGGCATATAATGATAGTGTCAACTCTCCATTTAGGGTACAACATGCCATCAGAGAAGATGAGATGAATCCTAAATGGGTGGTGGGTAATGCTCCATATTACAAACTTAACAGCTTATGACATCAGGCCAATCCCCAATCCATCTGTTAGCTGTGCAGGACAGAGGACATATTGTTACGGTGATTAGGCCAGGTGGTGCTTCATTTGATATCACAGCTGCGCTAAACTTCCACTCCGAAACCTGAAACCATGTGAAGCATTTCTTGTTTAGGGTCACACTGAAAAGAAAGAACAGCAGCTGGGGTATATTCTTAAAAAGTTCCACACAGAAATTCTTTAGTTAAAATTAAAAATAAAAACCTTTGCAATCTGTCATGAGGAATGGAGTTTAAAGTCTAGGTTCTGCTGTTTGCTTCCAGATTATTATATGGTATAAATTTTGAATTTCTGATCTATTAATTCAGTCATGCAAAGCCAAAGGCATTTATGGCATACATAGAATTTGTTATTCAACAAAATATTGAAATGATTTATATAAAGAATGTATTTTAGTTCCTGAGACACAGTCTGCTCTTAAGAAACATTAGCTATTGATTTCATTATTCTGAATATTGTGAATTTCTAATTTCCAAGTTTCCTGTCCACACCCTGTCTCATCCTTATTTATTTAGTTATCCATTCTGAAAATAGCTATGTGCCATACATATTCATATGTATGGCTACGTATGTACATATAAAATCAAGAATCCCCTCCAGCCAGATTTTGCCTTTGGATTCAGGAATAGAATCAGGCTGCCTTTGCTTTGAGGAGGTGGATCACAGATTAATTGCAGCCATAGTTCATCTAAAAGTTGCCTTTGTGTGAATTTTTAGCAGGGTGCACCTTGCAGAGGTATAAAGCCCCATGTTTCCAGAAGGGAGTTAAGGCTGGATTCAGTGTACCTTTATCTTCTGGAATGCAGCCTTAGACAAGGCCCAACATGTGTTATCTTAATCAGTGCTACTTGTTAAATGGGATAAGCTGCTTGGACCAAATATGGAAATGGAGAAGCCAGTAAGTCAGTGGTAAACTTTTCATAGTAAAATTTACTCATGCCCAGTGAGAGATATGAGAATTAGAAGTGCCAAATCAATAGAAAATTGAACAGTGTGGCTTGTTCATTTATGTAGACATGTTAACCATGAAGGCATAAAATGGCCTCTTCTACTTTAAGTCTATATCGTACTTAAAAGATATGTCGCCTGCAAATTCGACCATGTCATATTTAATAAGGAACATCTTTATTAAATTATTTTAAAGATGAGAAGTAAAAGAACCAGATGCCTCACAAAACAGTATGACCAACCCATAATTTATAAGATATTCTTTGTGCTATTTACAAATAATCCATAAGATCCAAAACATGTAATAAATTATAATTTTGCTAAGACACTTTAGAACTGATGCCTGAGACAAGTCAAGCAACTTCATCTCCATTCAGCTTCTTCTACATTACCCTTCCATATGTGGAATAATTTTTGTAAGATGATGAAAATGAAAATAAGAGCTGTCATTGTATCTGTGAGAGAGATTTTGAAGGGAGGAAGAAAGGAGAGTGGAAAAGATGGGGGTAGAGATAGTTCAAATAAAAAAATAAATCAAAATGACAGTGATATAAGTAAGAAGTGAAGTAATCTGCAAAAGTGATACTTCTTAGTGTTTAAAAAAAAAATTATCCAAAACTTTAAGGCATAAGCATGACTGCATGAATTTCAGTGTCATACTAGAACATTGTCATACTAGAACATTGTCTATTAGGGCTTTCCAATAAGTGTTTATTTTATTCCTTTGGAAATTGTGCTTTTGTTTGATGTTCTATTGATTAGGAGCTAGATTTTGTTATATTTTACACTAACTTGTGAATTTTGTCTTGTGAAAATACAAATAATTTCTTCCATGTATAAAAATAAGTACTAATTTTTATTATTGTATTGTCCTATGGGATATTAACCAGTTTTATTTTTAATTTAGCAAACATTTCACTATGACTTTCCTCATTAGCTATATACATTTTTGTTTCTCAAATACTCTTTGGATAGGCTTGACCATTTTGCTGGTCCTTCATTCATGAGTTGAATAACTTTTTTGAGTATTATCTACTCATTAATTGTATGAAAGTCATGTTTAAACTTTTTGAAAATTATGCTGTGACACTAAGGATATCCTTTATGAAAAAAAAAATTAACACCTCTCTATGCTGCATGATCCTCTATCTTGCTGTTAAATATAATGTTGTAAAACAATACATTACATTATCAATGCTTGACTTTAAAATAGTGAATTACTAGCATGCTATTAAGCAGCCTTTAAGTCCATTAATGAATATTTAAAATGAATGAACAAAATTTCCCCGCATATCTTGAATCTTCTTGAAATAAACTTTTAGTTCTCCATTGGATTAGATGTCAGTGTGATGTCTTTACAGTGTACAAAACAATATATTCTGTAAGAATTAATTTAGAAACAGGTATTTATCAACAAAAGCAAATTTGTAGCTTTTATGCTCCAGATCAGAAGAATTAAGAGGATATTGCCCACTGACAAGCAGCTGAAGCAATTTAGTTATAAAATTTATAAAGTGACATTTTAAAATTTGATTTGAACGTTAGATCCTTTTGGAATATAACATGTATTTTGCTATATCTACAAGCAATATTTTTAAAAATGAAATTCTGAAAAGTCATCTGTACTTTTCTAATTCTCATAGTCTTTCAAATTTTGATCTAGTGCATTACTCCTTAAAAAAATTAAAAGGAACTTCTTGTTAGCCTGAAAAAATAATCGGCTTCAGTATTGTTTTATAAACTGTAGTTAGAGTCATTAAAACCTAAAGGTATCACTAGCTATTGTTAATAACTCTTTACTCTGTTTCATGGAGCATATTCCATGTGATAGTGGTACTCATAAGTTAGGGAATTAAAGTTCTTGATCATGTCAACTCTTTATTATTTGTGAGAAATCCTGAAGGGAGGACTTCAGAGGAGACAGAGGTTACTGAGGCCCCACGTGTCACTGAGAGCCTTCATGAAGGAAGTGAGACAGGAGCTAGGCCTGGAAATATGGGGATGATTTGAATTGACGCAAAGTAGAAAGAGAACATAAGAAAGGTGGGAAAAGGGAGCAAAGGCATATTAGCAGGAATATGTACAATTGTGTTGGCAAAAAAGTGAGCAATACAAATAATTAAAATTAAATGATTATATAGGGCAGACATGGCCACTATACTTCACCTTCTATGAACTCCAAATAATTGTTAGTAACTACGTGAATGTTTGCGTTAAGAAGGGGCGTGAGATTGGATTCAGGCTCAGAGGGAAAGGCAGCTGTGATCTTGTAGGGGTATCTGCCTTTAGCATAGGAACTGGTTTTCAGGGAGAGGGAGGTGGTGTTGGAGAGAACTAGGTTAGTCCTCCGTAGGACAAACTGATAGGCTATGTCTGCAGAGAAAGTTAAAGACAGGGATAACTTCAAAGTCTGCTTCCCCACTTTTATTACTTCTAATGATAATAGAAGATAATGAAATGCCCTTCGTGATAATAGAAGCTAATTGTAAAACTATTAATTCAAAGTCTATTCAGTCTTCTTAGTTTACTGGAAAATTTTCTCTTGCTTTTTGAAAAACTAGGCGATATTAAATAATGTACATAAACCTTCTCGTTCAAGCTCTAAGGTAGACTGTTAATGTGACAAAGAACATTGAAATTACATGGAAACATCCTAAGGGCTTTTCATTTTTACAAACAAGTATCTGCAATGAGGAATGGTGTCTTAAGAGGCCAAAAAGAAAGTCATAGGAAGAGCAATGACTTTTATAATTCAATAAAAATAATTATATAAAATAATCAGCCTTTTAATGGGCAAATTCTGAGGCAATGACTTTGAAATAGATGTAATCATACTGTAGGAAAAACTTTCCTAAAGTAATTTTATATACTTGTGTAGTAATTGAATGGTATGGTAAATATCTCAAAATGACAGTTTTTTAGAAGGACTATAAATAAGCATATTTATTTCATTGGTATCTCAGTCTCATAGGGTATCATTAGTGTTGCTTGTACTGTTTCATGTGCTTTCAAATGAAATGACTACATATACTATAATGAATTTGGAAAATTCTAAAAAACACAGGAAAAAATTTCTATCGTCTGCTTTTCTACAGGCTTTGTTTTAATTGATAAAATGAAATAAAACTTATCAACATAAAGGTTCATATCTAGTTTAGAGCTTTAGTAACAATATTTTAATAACTGAATTTATACTGGAAATAGAAAATTAAATGCTCATTCAAAAAATAATCTCATCAGTTCCTCTTATAGAACCAGGCCTAATATAGAGTTAGATTTTTAAAATAATCCATTATCTTTGCAATTAGGAAATGGAAGGAATAAAATTTAGTTTTAGCAAAGAATATTAAATGAACCCCCTTCTACTACTCTAATGTGATTGTATTAAGGATATATACACCTTTATAAATACACATGTATGCACACACACAATACATACATAACATTTTATTTCATGGGTCATGTTCTACATATTTATATGCAATTTGCTTTTTATAATGAACAATTTATCAAAACAAGTTTCAAGGTTAGTATGTATAAATCTGCCTCATTAATACCAATGGCTAAATACTATTTATTTATTGATATACCTTTATTTATTTATACATTCCCCAAATGATAGGCATTTGCCTTGTTTCTCATTCTGTGTCATGGCAGTCAGTGCTACAACAAATATTTTCTTATGTGTCTCTGCAAAAATATATGATTATTTATCTGTGATAGAATCTAGAAATTTTTTTAGATTTAGCAATTACAATTAAATTACCCTAAATGAAAAGACCATTTTAACCAAAACTACATCACAGAATTATTTTCACACAACTTTATCAACACTTTATATTATCAAACTTTTAAAATTTTCCAAGTCTGATGAAAATAATATTGTTTGAATTTGCATTTCTCTATTAGCTAATTGGAGTTATAGAAAATATGTATCCACGGTATCTTATTTTTAAAAACATTTTAACAGTATATCTGTGGACATATAATGGTATTAAAATATGCAGAAGCTGTAACTATGACTCTTTTCCTTTAGATATCTTTTCCTTTCATATCTCTTTTAAGAATTTCTCTACTAAAACTATAAATATATTTAATTTTATAGTAAGCATTCTGAATTTAATTTTATATATTTAGCTCAAATACCCATGACAAAAATTTTCAATATATTTTGTCTATATTGCACACTTGGATAGTCACTGTCACAAAAGGAGTAGACCTCCAATGAATGATTTTTGAAATAAATGCCAGCTTTATTTCTAAATTCAGTGAGACATTTTCCTCAGTTCTGTTCTGTTCTATCCTATTCACCAGTACTATAATTATTTTATAGAATGTTTTTTAACAGATAAAATGAGACCTTCCTCACATACTTCCTTCTCAGTATTTCTCTTCATTTTATACACCAGCCAATTTTATCATTAGCTTGTCAAACATGAAAAATTTTCCTTTAGAGTTTTATTTGAGATTGCACTGAATTAATAGATTATTTTGGTAATCTGTTATGTTTCTAAAATAGTGTATTTCATTCCAAGGTTATGTTACTCCTTTTATCTATTTTTTATAGATTTTTTTATTTAGCTTGTACAATTTTATTTGATTACATTCTAGATATTTTGTGTTTTTGTTTCTATTTGGAATTAAATTATTTTATGATTTTTTTTTGTTTGGTTAGTAGCTATATCAGCAGACATACCCATCTTTTTCCTAAGTTTATATGAACACTTTTAATATTTAATTGTTTTTCATTGATTTTAAAAATTCCTTTTAAAAATATTTTTTTCTATTGTCCCTTTGTGTGTGTGTGTGTGTGTGTATGCACATGCATCTGTGTATACAGAAAAGGCATGTTTTGATGTTTTTTAATTTAAAATGAATTTTTAATTTTATCAATACATTTTAAAAAAACATTTCATTGAGGTTTGACTGACTGAAATTTTTTGACATTTATTTAAAAGGTCATTATCTTGCACATTTAAACTTTGAATAAAAACTTTTACTATTGAGCTCTCCTTGAGATAAACTGTTACTTGGTTATGATCTGTTTTTCTTTTAGTATATTACTATGGTAGTTAATTTTCCAATATTTAAATCTTTATATGTATGATTATGTGTAAGGTTTATCTATATTTTGTGTTTCTGTGTGACAATTTTTAAATCCAGTATTGATGTTGATATTACGCTATCTTTGAATCCTGCATTGTAAATCTTTACTTTTTTCCTATTCTCTTAATGATTGTTTAATATCTTTGACTTCATTTTAGTGAATTTACATTTTCCTCCTAAACTTCTATTTAATTTGAATTTTTCAAATTTAAAAATATTAAGTAATGTATAATATAGCCTTGATTTCTTGATCAAGCTTATTTTTGTTTTCTGTTTCATTAAATTCTACCTTATGTCTTTAATAAGTTCCTTCTACTTATTTGGGTTAATTTGGCTATTCTTGTGATAGCTTCTTGAATTAAAAGCTGATTTTGATTTTTTTAGTCTTTCTTGTTTCTTAAACAATGCATTTATGATTACACAGTTGCCTCTGAGAGATGTTCTGGTTGCAATGATGGGTTTTGATATGAGTCGTTTTATGTTCATTCATTTCTAAATAGAGTATAATTTCCATTTACAGTGTTTCTTTGATCTAACAGTTATTTAGGTAGTATTTTTTGGTTTCCAAATGCATTCAATTGTTATTTTACATACTTTCCCTTTTTGTCAACATCTATTATATTCATATTGTTCAAAGAATGTGGCCTGTATTTCTAGCTTTTAGAATTTACTGAGTTTTTTTCCCCTGCAACACAGTGAAATTTATTTTTATAATTTGTGTTTGAAAAAATCTGTATATGCTCTTAGCTATATGACAGAAACCAAGTTAATTATATTTTTTAAATTCTTGGTACTCTTAACATCTTTCACCCTAAGTTTTTATTCTTGTTAGATGTTTGTTAGTCTTCTACCATGATTATAGATTTGTCAGTTCCTTCTAAAATATATATTTTTGTTTTAATTTTCAACTCCCTTCTTGTAATAAGTTTACATATTTACACTATTTACCTGTGGCTTGGTGCTAACTCCCAGCCAAGTAGGTGGAGAATCATTTCTAGTCATGTAACTTGCTTTTGCAATGGACTGTTAGAGGATTGGTATAAAGGCAGTAAAATTGCTTATATAATTCAATTTGGGATTATATTCATCTTCTCTTTGAGAATATCATGCCCCAGAAGACTGTCCAACCCACTGTCAAGAACTATATAGTTTTGAAAGTCCCTGTTATTCAGGGGTTTCATTTTATACAGCATTATTACAGCAGAAATAGGCCTAAAACCAAAATTACTTACAGGATTGGGTTGCTATATAATGAAAACTAAAAATACATGCTTTGGGTAAAAGTGACAGACTGTGATGAAACTGTCATGAGAGGAGGAGACCTGGTGAGATTTGTTACACAATTCCAAAACGTGCTAAAACTATGATAATCTGGAAGACAGATTAATGAATTTGAAGTACTGGATTAAGAGTTTTCATGGCAGAATGTTGATAGTAAAAGCTGGTTGCTATGAATTGCAGTTTAAAAGGTGTTTTAAAAAGAATGATCGGTATGAATTATGGCATATGAAGTTGATTCAAATTAAATATATTTTCTTAAAAAATAATCTAAAATAAAATTTTAACAGCTCTATTACCATTCTGGATTAAGAAAGACTGTGACATTTAAAGATTGAAAAAGATGTTTTCCTCCTGCCCCCAAATTTGGCCAGGAAGAAAGCTGACTAGGAAAATTCTTTTTTGACAGGAAGGACATATTCTTACTTTTTTTTTCTAGATGTGAATGATGACAATAAGGAATGATAATAAGGCATGATAATAAGGGATGTTGCAAAGAAAACAGAATAGAAACCTACACCCAAGGAGGAGAACTAGGCCTATTAAAGAAACATTTCTACCCCAGCGTAGGAGGATCTGGCAACATTTTCTCTGCAATATTTCTGAATTGTTATGAACCAGTTATTTTTATGAGCCATCCATTGTCTCCTCCTCCTTTTTTATTTTATTTGTATATTTTTTGCCTATTCCTGTTTCATAATTGTATGTTAAATATATAGAGAGTAGGTTATTCATCTATTTTAGTTCAGAGTTCTCTGGATCAAGAGGAGTCATATTTAGACCTAACTTAGATCATAAGTTCTTGTATTTTGAGCCAGTTGTCACAATTTGATAGACTTTGGGGGAATCTCAGGATAAAGGGGATATATTTTGTGAGTAAGAGTTAAGTAAATAATTGTGGAAAAATGTCTTACTGAACATAGATCCATAATTTTAGAGTACTTTTATCTATAGACATAGAAAATTCCGTTTGACAGTGAAATATAGTAAAGGCCATTGGTTTATATCAAATAATGTATATTCAATTCTTCTTAAGCCTAAATCATATTTCCCTACACTGAAATGTATTACAGAAATATTAACCAAAGATAATTTTAAATGGTAAACATTAGTAAGGTGAAGGGCAGAAGGGGGTGAAATAACATGTTCCTGTAAAGATAATAAACTGAGTAGAAACCTATTGTAATTGGAAGTACATATTCTTGTTGATGGGGATTTTATGAACATTACATCTATGTGAGGAAGATATCCCATTGTGAACATGAAAGAAGATCATTTTACTACCTGCTGTGGAGACCAGTGATTAGGAAAACTAGAAAGTAAAAATTTTTTTTCAAAACTAAAAAAATCTTGATATTCGAGTATGGTTACTTTATTGCATTTGAAAAAATCAATTTCTTTAGGTCTAAAAATGATTATTATTTACAAGGGATGCTATCTACCTCATCAATTTCTTTGTTATAGTTTTATTTCCCTGGAAGAACTTGTGCTCTGACATTTATTTAAAAGTGAATTCTCAAAGACTTGTAGAATAATCACAATGAGAAAAGTGCCAAATGATTTTATGAGGCAATAATCCAGTTTTCTTATTGCAATACTCTAACCAGCCTTCAGCCTTATAGCTTATCCACACGGGAAACAGATTATTGCCTCATAAAACAGTTCAGTGCTCCTATTATGACTTAAATGTAATTGTGTTTAAAGACCCTGTTGATTCCATTTAACAGAATTCATTTTTTATCTTATATTTTCATAACAATGGTTTCTAATAACCTTGATGATATATATGTGTATATATATGTATATTACTATTTGATTCCATTTAAGTGAAACCTCCAGAATAGGCACATCCACAGAGACAGAAGGCAGACCAGGGAGGGGGTGCCAGAGTCTGGAGGAGAAACTGTTAATGGATATGAGGGTCTCCCCTTAGGGCACTGAAATACTCTGGAACAGACAGAGGTGATGGTCACACAACATTATGAATATACTACATAATCCTGAATTGTACACTTTCAAATGGCTATAAACCGTGAACTTTATATTACATAAATTCTATCTCAAAAAATGTTTTCTGAAACAAAACATGCTGCAGGTACTCTGACTCTGACATGTGCATTTATTTATCCTAAAAGAAAAAAAAGTAATGAATGACAGTGTCAGGGGCAGGGGAAAGGGGGGAGCGAGGCACCTGGAGTCCTGGAGACCCAGAGAGTGGGCAACTGGAAGGAACCAGGGTGCCGATCTAGCTCCACCTCTGCATTCACCGTACCGTGTACTTGTCCCACTTCTTCTGGGGGTCGTAGGGCTCCCAGCGGCTGGCGGGGAAGATGTGCTTGTTCTTCTCGTACCAGCTCCTTAGCACCACCTTGCCTGCATGTGACTCGTCCTTCTCCACGGTGGCGTCACTGAGCAGCCGCACATCATCGTGAACGTCAAAATTAAAGAGTGGCCCACTCTTCCCTCGCGCCTTGGTGACGATGAAATCATAGAAACTGTGGTGATGGGGTATGATTAAGTCCTCTTTGATGTACATGAGCTGCTCCACCCCTGCTGATCTGAGCTCACTGAAGTCCTTGCGTAGGACCTCAAGCGCCTTCTGCAGGAACTGCTGCACGGTGTTGCCTTTTTTCATCTTGACGGTCCGCCGGTGCCCACAGCCATCCCAGTAACTGAAGGTGATTTCAATCTCCTCGCTCTTGATCTTCTCCTGCTTGGCTTCCCACTCTTGCCGCAGCTCTTCCCGGAGCCGGTTCTCCTCTTCCTCCCGGTCTCGGTCAGGCAAAAAGCTCGTGTCCACGTCTGGGTTCTTGCCCAGTTTCCTCTTCTTCGTGGTGACCTCTTCCGTTTTCAACTTCTCCTCGTTCACGGCCGTCTTCTGCCCCTCCTCTTCCTCCTCACCTGCTACCTCGTCTTCCTCCAGGGTGAAGGACAGGCTGGAGATCTTCCTTTTGGCCTCCTTCTTGCGCTCCTTCTCTCGCAGCTTCGCCAGCTTCCGCTGCAGCTCCTTCGACTGCTCCTTCTTGGCCAGCTGCCTCTCCCGCTCCTTCACCAGTTCCTCCTGCTTGGCTTTCATGTCATTCAGGGTCACAAGTCCCACCGTGCTGGATTTGAGCTCCTCCTCCACCGCATCGTAGTGCGCAGAGAACTTCTTGTCGATGTTGGATTTCATCATGTTCTCCTCGGCGATCCGCTGCCTCAGCTGCTCCATCTGCCTGCGCTGCTCCTCTCGCTTCTTCATCAGGTGCATTGCGCGGCCCGCCTCGCTCACGGCGCCCTTGTACTGAGCCATGGCGGCGGCAGCAGAGGCGACGGCGACAGCGACAGCAGCCTGGCTGAGCCTCAGCGGCTGTGGCGACGCTGGTCACGCAATCAGCAGACGCCCGCGCCGCCTAGTGACGTGGGCCACCAGGAAATGCGCCGCTCGGTGGTGTTTGGACATGTGCCCGTTTCAGTTTTCAAGAATAGTTTTTTGTTTTTCAGTAATATTTTTCCTGCCAACATTTTCAGTGTGTCGTAGTTTGTTATAATTCACCCTCTTCGTCCCCGCCAGAGGTAATTTATTTAACTTTATAAGCTGATTATTTTTTTGTTACAATTAAGACAATGACAATTTTTTTTTTCTCTCTAGCACATTCATCAGCAGTGATAAGTTAGAATTCAGTGTTGGCATTTAATGTTGTATATTCCGATGTTACACAATTTTATATCTGAACCGGGTTTTAGCACTTTTAAGATATGTGACCATGGTCAAATGTTTAATACTCTAAGCCTTAGTTTTCTTATTTATTAAAAAGTGGGGATATTATAATAAAAATAGAGCTAACAGGAAATTTCATGGGAATTAGATGGCACATGTCAATTAGTATTTTTTTTGTTCCTTATATATATTAGTTTTATACGTAAAAATGGATATATTATAGAGCCGCTACATGTATCTAAAAGATTTAGATAAAATAATCAGATAAAAATCTGGTCAAAAGATTTTTGTAACAATTAAAGGTTATGGACTTCAGAACAGTAATACAAAATATAAATTACTTCATAGGATAAATTTCAATACTGTAACAAGAAAAGGGATAATTTGAAACAGTTAAAAATTATAACAATATGGAGACAATGATTGGATGGCCTCCAATACCCTTAGCTAATTTGTTAATAATCTGATTGTTGAGCCCCCCATAATTTTGTTTCCTGTCAAATATCATCATTAATTCTAGAGCAGCATTTTTTATTTGTGAATATTACAGCAATGTAGCAATGGCTTTGGATTTAATGAATTGCTGTGTCATTCTTTTCTGTGAAATGTGAAATATTCTCTGGGCATTAATTCAGTAATTGCTCATCCCTTTTTTTACTTGACAATCACAACTGTAACTCATGTGAGTCAGATTTATATTGTACCCAAGAATGTATTTTTCTTCAGTCAAATATAAGTATAGAAAATCATGTTTGCTTTTTTCCACTGGAGTCTAAGTATTAAGAACCAAATTTTAATTTCCTTTAAAGTGAAAATCTTAGATTCTTCTAACTTAATAAAAATTATTCACTTAACTCTCAGTGTTAAGAAATTATAATTTCTCCAAGTCGGAGCATTGTTAATTACCAATTTACCTTATATATGTCAAAAGCATGTTATAGTATTTGGAGTGTTGTTTGGTCTCATAAATTTAGTGCAATTAAAAAATACTTTAAAAAATTTCTAGCATATAGTAGGCATGAGATTAAGAACACAATATAAAAAAGGTCTTATTTTTGTCATTTTCACTAACATTGATTTTTGGTTATATTCAGTAACTGAGTCACTAAATATCTATTTAGCTTAATTTTTTCTACAAGCTTTTTAAGAAAGAGTGTATTTCTGGGAGATATTTATAATGTAGCACTATTATCATCTACTTCCTAACTTGTGGAAAATTGAAAGAGGAGAAAGATTAGTGGTTATGACTATCATCAGTGAAGAAAAATTAAAAGAAAGTGGGAACTAGATTATCTTACCCCCGAGTAAACACACGGTACCTTCTGTAATCATTTTTCTACTATTTTTAGAAAATTATTTTTATTATAAACAGAGGAGAGGCCAAAGTGAAATCTGCTTACTTCATTATGTTAACATTTCTCTTAGGGCTTAACACTACTAAGACTCTGAAGTTTTATGTGTTAACATTTTTTTGTTTTTGGTCCCTTGAAAAATGACATCAGTGAACTTCACAGAACTTGTTTCCATCTTCTTAGGAGCATTGTGAAAATAGCCATTAACATTTATAGAGTGTCTTGAGCTCCTAAAAAGAAAGACATTGCTCAAGAACAAAATAAATAATTTTAAAAGAAACCTTTAAATAATTTAATTGTAAATGAATCAAACACACATGCATTTAACTTATGTAAATTCAAGTATGAAATTAAGCAATAATTTATTTGGCCAAACCTGCTCTAGGTTTTATAAAATGGAAACATTTTACAGGGTTGGATAGATTTTATAAACTTCATGTTTTGACAAGTATGCCAATCCTTTATACTACAAATATTTTGTTATGAGTATTCAAAATAACTATTTATATTTCTACTAATGATTCCATGAATTATTAAGAAAAAATTATAATTTAAATAAATATTTATTTTAAATCAAAAAAATTATTGCTTTGTTTTTTTTTACTAAACACTGATTGAAAAGATAAGTCATTTTCTATCCATTCAATTGATATTTGATTACAGATAATGATAGACTTTACTACATTTATTAGACAGACAACAAATATTTATTAAATAAGTTTTGGAGTAGGAATACTGAAATGAGAAATTACAGGTTGGCTCAAACATCCACGGAGTCAATGTCTATCCTTGGAATCTCAAACATGACATTTAATGGGCCTCAGAAGACTGAGAACATAAGTATGAAAATATAATGATTACAAAGTCTTGGTGGAATCCATCATTAATGAGCCTATGCAGAGACTCAATTGATATTATAGCCTTTTAAATGGAAATTTTTTTTTCGTACCTAAATCGACAAGGCTAGAGCAAGACTATAAATAAAAGATAAATTGCATTGACTTCTTTTTCTTCTTAACACTGCTCAAAATTATTTAAGTATATTTGAGAAATATAACTTTGAAAATTCATAATCCTGCTCTGAATCCACAAAAGTCAATTTGATTCTAAATAATATATGTCATTTTGGCTGCTTCAAAATTTCAGGATTGTTATTGCTAAGGTCACTAAATTGTTAACTTTAATACCTTGCCTTTGAAAGCATTCACATAAAAGTGATAGTTTCATAAGTAATAATTATTATAGCATAATATGAAGGTAAAAATAAGAAAAGAAAAAGTACCAGCTATGTATCAAGCCCTGTGATTTGAATAACTTGGTTAAGATTACAAGCAGGAGACAGACCTAGAATTCAAACCCAGGTCTGTGTGGCTCCAAATTTTATTCTATTCTCTTTTTATTCTACTTTCTACTATGATAATTTATTTTTATGGCTTTTCTTAGTAGTTACCACAGCTGCAAAGATTGCTCGAAGTTATTACCTTCGTTAGTAGCTAAAGAAATTATGAATATTAGGTATTCTCCATATACTTTCCAGCCGTGAAGAACTTACTACCATATGTTAGCTGATTAACTTGTTAGGAAGTTGGAGTGATTTAATTTAATTTGCCAGGAATAGATTAATTTGGCCTAACAGTATGTAGAGTTTTTCCCTGATTTAGGGAGAAACCCCATCTTTATAATCTCTTATTTATTTGAAATATATTAGAAAAAATAGAAGAGTATGAGAGATAGCACTTAGTAAATCTACTAAACTCTTTGCATCAATTATATATAACACCAATAAGAACAAAATAGTTCAAGAACTCATGTGTGCTGACTTTGTATTATCATAGTACTCTCTGTATTATTATTCCTAATGTAAATGAGAAAACCAAGGCCCAGAAAGTTCTCATCAGCCATCTGTTGTAATCGGGGACTGCGACAAAAATCTTTTTTTTTATTTGATGACAATACTGAATATTTATTATTTGATATTTAAGTTATAGCACTGACTTCTGATTAAGGAAGAGTATTAGCTATCATCTTCTTTTCTCTCTGTCTTTGTAAGCAAGCCGGGAATCAATTTTCAGCTGCTAAGTTGATAAGACAAATGTAAGATAGTTAGAAGTGTCTATTGAATTATCAATAGTCTTTTAAAGTATGACTAATTCAAGAACTTTTTTAAGGTCTGACTCTAATTTATGAAAGTATAACAATGTGTTTTGTGGCTTATTTTTGGCTATTTTCTATCAGTTTTCTTTGCTTTTTATTTCTTTCTGGCTATAGACTCTAATTGAATTAGAAATATTGATCAAATAGATGAGCATGTATTTATATACAATTTGTAGACTATTATGTTTTCGAAGAGGGTAGACATAGAGGGAAATTATTTTTACATTATCCTAGGTAGTCTTCAGATAAGAATGGGTATTTCAGCTACTTAAAATATCAAATAGAGAGATCACGAAAGTATACAATAAAGACATTCTATTTTAAATGTGAAAATCTGAAGTCAGTCAGAAATTCTGTATACTGAAAACTTTCCAGGCAAGACAAGTATTAAAAGAGCAAAAAAAGAGATTGAGAGGTAATTTATATGGTAAATCCTTGGTGTAGGACTTTGAAACAGTAATTTATAATGTAATAGACAAACTTTGGTAGGAATGATCCAGTTAAACAATAGGTAATAAATATCTAAAGAGTTATTGTTATTGAGATGCTAGGTGGATTGGAGTAGTAAGTACTAACTTCTTGATTAAGGAGACATTTTACTCAGAAAATGGAGATTATCAAGAATCACTTTTATTCATTCATTAAGCAATATTTGAGCATGCCTTTGTGTCAGGCATTGTTCTAAGTTCTGGGGGTATAGCAGTGAACTAAACAGATAAAAATCTTGGCCCTTTGGGAGAAAGACCTATACTCAGTCTGAAGCACATGGAGGGTGGAACTTTTATCAAAGCATATTGGTTGGATTATTTCTTAATTCTTCCTAAACTCACTTAATAAAATGAATCTTTAGTTCCTAAGTCTATTCTTCTAAACTCAATTATTTTTCAACAAATCAAAGTTTTTGTTTTTTAAATTTCTCAAGCAAGTCTATTCTAGGTTTTCTCAAACACGTCTATTCTAGGTTTATTTATACTATCAAGTATAATCAGAACAAATTTACAACACCTGACCTGTACACTATAGTTCAGAACAACTGGACATTCTAGAAGAAAAATAAAATCACTAAATAGTACATTTTCAATTATTTATAACCATAAATTTTTATAATTTTCTCACATTTAGAGATAATATTTCTTGGAAAAGAATAGGTATTCTCTGCAATTTCTCAATTTTCTATTTTAGGCATTGGGTCTTCTGTGAAATGTGGTGTTTTGTGAAGTTGCATTGGATTTAGGTTTTTGCAAAGGCTAAGGCGAAATTCAAAACTCCTTTTTGTGATATATTCTTGTTACCATCAGTGACCTCTTCATTGAGGAGAGGAGGAGGAAGGAAGAAAGAAAATAAGGTTTTCTCTGATGACAAGTCAATTTAAGAGAATCCTCTGATCAGTGACTGTACTTGGCTGAAGCAAGAGGTTTCTGGTTTCTTTTAAGGGAAAAAAAATGCCATCACATCATTGATGGCTTGTAGTTTTTGAAAGTGAAGATACATGTTCTCAATGAGGCATATGAAAGTTCAGCTTGATTTTACATAAGGACTTCATTTGTGAAGCATAAAAAATATCCTCACTTAAGTTAATGGGCAGGAGAGAGGAAGTGAAGCTCACAAGTCACATTTGAAAAATTTCATTAGGAAACTAATAATAATGTACATTGTCTTATTAGACAAAAGTTGGCTTTACAGTTAATGACTAAACATTTTTTAAAATACATATGACATGGTTTATTTCTTTCTTGAACTAATAGGAGGTCTAATGTTGAAATTATGCTAAACTTTGATTTTTAAACTTGTTGCTTCTCCTGAATTTAGAAGCCACAAACATGAAGAATATTTAAATATGAGTTGTTTATAAAATACAAAATACTAAATAAAAGGGATATGATTTTTTTATTCCATTTCACTCAGGAAACCAAATTTCCTGTTAGATCAATGTAACGAGGGATGTGCAAGCATCTCCAGTAGGAACTGTTGTGTCTATCAGTAACAACTGCTTATAAAAATGAACTTTTTTACACTGAGAAATTTGACTACATTAATGATTTTCTACATCCTTTATCCTGCATGCTCTGAACTCATACTTTCCTTTGTTCACAGTGTTTTACTATCAGCTAAATGAATAATAGTAATAATTTGCTTTAATATAGTACTCATTAAGGTATTTTAAAATGCTTTTGCAAGGAATTAAACTGTACAAGGTCCTGTAATGCATATGCTATGTTGTTATTCACATTGCAAAGTGAATATACAAAGTGCTTAAGTGGTTCTTCCCAGATCTATGGAAAAATTAGTCAAAGATTCATGAATTAATTGTAGGAATCCTGGCTCCTAGTTCATTGATCCAAAGCTGGACCTCATATTTATTAGAAGACGTATTTGTCTTTAAAAGCTAACCAGAAGCATACATTTCTTACAGCTCTACCTATCTCAGCTTAGTAATAAATAATAAGAAAGAATTGCCAGGGTAGTGCAAGGTTGAAGTGCTAGATTTGTAACAAGTTTGACTATTTTTTTTAAACATAATGTACTTGTAAAAAGCAAGCTCTTTGTGTCTCTGTCACTTTTTCTCAATTTATTTGTTTATAAAAGAATTCGCCTGCCAATGAAAAAAAGCATAGTCATTATTTTTCCTACTTGAAAATTTAAATTAAAAGAAATATATGAATAAACAATACATTTCTATGCTGTAAAAGGGGAAATGGGGTTTTTTTTGACCCAGTTTTATTTAAGAATAAAATTAAGGGTTCCCCTATGAGTACTTCTATTAAATGGAAGTAGTCACTAAGGGCCTATCATATATAGGCCATATGTCTGCATAAATATATGTGGGTCTCCCTGTAAGGTATATGTGTGTATACATACAGATAAAGGTATTTTATTTATTATTTATTTATTTATTAACATTTTTTAGGCAAGGCAACCAACCCTTGGTTGACCTCACAGATTGCAAGGACCTTGTCGGTTTACAATCTCTTAATTTTTTATTTTTACATCTATAGCACCTAGTCTTCCTAGGTAGTCTCCCATGCAAGTACTAACCAGGCCCGACCCTGCTTAGCTTCCAAGATCAGACGAGATCAAGCTCATTCAGGTTAGCATGGCCATAGACCATATATATGTATATTATATGGAATATAATTAACTCATATTTTAGCTACATATTGATCCTACCTTATAAGATGATTATATCACCTTATGTAATATATTTTAATAAATCTAGAAATCTTTTAAAAATACAAGAAACCTTGTATTTTCTGAGATTAATCTAAATATTAGGTAAGTAATATCTCATGCTGTGCTAAACATTTGTTTACAATGTATACTTGGTGCAAATGTTGAAAACTAAAATGCTGTGATCCAACAATTGTGCTTCTTGGTGTTTACTAAAGAAGTTGAAAACTTACGTCTATGCATACAGTTATATACAGCAGCTTTGGAGAAGCTTTTGTATTTTCCAAACTGGGAAGAAGCCAAGATGTCTTTTAGTGGGTGAATAGTTAAACTTTGGTACATCTAGACAGTGGAATATTATTCAGCATTAAAAAGAAATGAATCTGTGAAAAGACATGAAGGAAACTTAAATGCATATTACTAAGTGAAAGAAGTCAATCGAAAAGGCTACTTACTGTATGACACTGAAAAATATAACACTATGGAGATAATAAAGTAATCAGTGATTCCAGGGGTGGAAATGTAGAGAGATGAATAAGTAGAGAACAGAGTATTTTTAGAGCAGTGAAAACACTCTGTACAATATAATGATGGCTATATGTAATTGTAATTTGTCCAAACTTATATAGTATGTACAGTACCAAGAGTGAACCGTAATATAAACTTTGGATGTTAGGTGATTATGATGTGTCAATGTAGATTCATTCTTGCTAAAATATGTAGTATTTTGGTGAACAATGTTTATAATGAAGGAGACTCTGCATGCTTGGAGGCAGGGAGTATGTGGAAAATCTCTGTACCTTCCTCTTAATTTTGTTGTAAATTTAAAATTGCTCTAAAAGAAATGAAGGACCAGGTAGTCCATTTTAATGTTTGATATTTAGATATTTTTGTTTGTGGAATCCAAAATGAATATCCCAGACTGCCTGAGGCGAGTCTAAGTGTACCTCTTTAGGGACTTTTTTTCCTCCTTTGATGGATTCTGTTCAGGATATTCATATTTCTCAAACAGGCCTGAGAGAACAGTCTTCCTTTTAAGCAAACTGTACTCAGCAGCTCAGTCATTTGGTAAATCACTTATTTCTAAATTACAGGATACTTGGTATAAAACCTGGATAGTATATAAGCTTTTTGAGGCCATTAGACAGACTATGATAAGCTTTCCTTCTACAACATTTCCTAATTTACTCTGTTTCTTGTGTCTTGTTCGCCTATTACATGAGCTGTAGCAGGGGATATGAAAATAACTAATACCCATTTCTTGTCCCCAAAGAATCTTAAAGCTTGGGGAAAAAAGAGAACCTCGGATACAAAGTGGAAAGCTGCATGCCTTGATAACAAGTGGCAGTCATATTCAATATGGATAAACAGGGATAAAATCATAAAGCAGATGTCCTCTAGAAGGTCTCTATGAGTATATAATACAGACTGAAAAACACAAATAAATATATAAACAAGGCATTTAAATAAGCGATGATATGCAAGTAAAATTTACAGATTAAGACCTGCTTAAAATTATTTCATTCATTCAAAAATATTTATTTGATGCCTATACTGTGTCAGAGACTGCCCCCAGAAAACTAGAGTGAGTGACAGGCATGCCCCTTATGATGAATGTAGTTAAGAGGAAGTGGGGAGGAAGATATTACAAAAGTCCCTGTTCAGTTCCAGTGGTGATCAGTGAAATGAAGGCAATGTACAGGGTGTTGTGTATATATATCACAATAACATCTAAGCTAGTGTGGAGAAATTGGGAGAACTTCTCTGAGAATGCCACATTTAGGCTGAGATGAAAAAGTCAAATGAGTTTGCATATAGAGAAAAAAGGCAGCACCGTACTTTACAGGAGTTTAAAGAAGGCCAAAGCACAAAAGTGTTACTAACCTGGAGGAGAAGAGGGGATAATCAGACTAAAGGAGTAAGAAGCCAGCCCATGCAATGCCTTACTAACCTTGCTGTTCACTCTTTCTTTTTTTTTTTTCCCCAAAGGACAGTGGGAAACATGTTAAAATTTTAAGTAGAGCAAGATGATCAGTTCCAGATTTTTGTTTGTTTCTTTGTATTTTTTTAAAATGATTACTCTGACTGCTTTTTGGGAATGGATTAGAAGTGATAAGGAGTAGATGTGGGAGGACATTCAATAGACTATAAGAAGGCCAGTAGAGAGATGATGGTGACTTGCATTAGATTCCCAGTAACATGGTTTCTGGGCTACCCATCTACCTCTCATGTTTTCAGTATCAGTTTCTAAAATTAAGTAAAATGTACTTGTTTAATAGCAAATGAAGTTTTCTGAAGAGATCTAAATAGGAAGCTGTGTATTAGCCAAATGTGTAGTCAGTGTATATTGATTATTAGTAGAGTGTTCTGCTGTCTGTGAGTTTTTATAATGGTCCAGCTAGTACCTAAAGATTTCATGAATTGACTCCCAAGGAGTCAGATAATGATTTTATGCCCTAGAGAGGAAGATGATATTAACATATTACCATGACCTGTGAACATTTTCAGTAAGATGAATCTTTCAAAGCTTTTTAAATTAAATAATGCATTCCCTTTGTATTTCTAATGTTGGGAATAAAGCTTTGACTTTAAACCTAGAATGTGCATGTATGGAAGAACTTTAAAAAAATCTTTATTTCACACTTCAAAGCACACATATAATACATGTAGTATGCTTCTGATTTTATTTTAATCATTTAATATAACAATATAATTTTTTCTAGAGGAGGATTTAACAGTGTAATAGAATATATTTCAAATAAAAAATGCTATTCTATTTATGAAAAATTCATGCATTTAAAACAAATGTGTGATTCTTATAAATATCTCATCTTAGTTTATCAAACAACATTACGATTGATTAGAGAACAATTTAACTATGGCAACAATATGAATCAGCTTAACACTTCTCCTCCTCTTCATTCATCTTGGAATGAGATAATGAGGCAAGACTATGCAAGTAGAGATATCACTTTTAGCTGAATAATTCATCTGTGAATAGCCCCAGATTGCAAAAATTACAGCATCATTTAAGCATTATTTATAGTTAGGATGAGGTTATAACTTTGGCAATATTTCACAGTGCATGGAGAAAAACTATTCATGGCAGCATACTTACACATTTATAGAGTAGATAGAGATGATTCTTTATGTTAATTGAACCTGTTGAATAACATTACTAAATTAGTCTTTAGGTCAATGAATATTATCTTTAAAATTATATGAACATTATCTATTAAATTCAATCTCTAAAGCTATCTAATCTATCTCTACCTGCTAACAGAGTGTTCCTGTGCATATTGGCATCTATATTCTATTTTAAAATATAAACATAGATAGCTATTCAATAACATAAGTAAATCTTACAATGCAATATTTCTTTCTAGTCCTAAATGTCATCCTCTCTATAAGACATTTTAATGCAAATAATCTGATAAGCTTGATAGTAAGTAATTACATATAACAGCAACAACTATGGTGGTTAAAAATAAAGTGATTAGTTAAAATAAAGTGATTAGTTAAACATGAAAATTACAGAATGATACATAAAATGTTATTTATGTAAATTGAAAACAAATGCACAGATTCCAGTAAGTTTGAATTAAATTGCAACATATACAGAAAATGATGCAGTGTTGAGTTCTCAGTGCTCTTTTTTTTTTTTTTTTTTCCATCTGTATTCTTCCTTGAAGTCTTGAGTGATTTTATTCAGACCACTGGTTTTAAATACCATTTGAACACAGATTATTAGCACCAATACTTATTTTACTTTTGGGAATTTGCAAAACTTCTCTGTGCTTCAGTATATCTATCGTACATTCAAAATGATAATAGTAACTAACTGACCAAGTTTTTGTGAGGATTGAATGGTTTAACATGTGAAAATATTTCAAACTATGTCTGTTACAAGGTAAGCATAAAACAACAGTGAATATATGTGCATGTGTATATGCCTGTGTATTCATTCACTTTAAGTAATATAAATCCCACTGGGTGTTTGTTTGTTTGTTCTGCCTTTCTAATTCTTTAGTGGATCTTTCCTTTCCTTCTGAATGGATACATTTATACATTGACATTAATATTGATAAGCAATATGCTGTCATGGAAAAGAACATGGTCTGGAATCAAACATTATAAATTCCAAGCAAATATTCACAATCAATAAACTGTGTGACTGTTGGGAAGTTAATTAAACTTTCTGAACCTCAGTTTACCTCATCTCGGTTAAGGAGATTAAAATAATAGCAATACTTATTTTATGGAGTGATAATTTAATTGCTTCATTTTATAAAGTGTTTAGAACAATGTCTATAATGGAGTAAATACTGAGTGAGATATAGTTATCATTATATGTGGTGAATTATACATGCTTACATTTCACAAATTAAGGTGTTTTCGGTTATTCTACTTTCCCCTTGTTATAAATTCATTAAATATCAAGCCATATTAATGACTGTTATTACCCAGACCCCCACTCACAGTTACTTATATAGTTGATATAAAAATCTTAGTAATTCTTCCTAATGAATAATCTGCCAGTAAGATCTTACATATACATCTCTTAGTTTAGCAAACAAATTCTATATGACCTCTTATTAAAGAAATGTCTTATAAATAGAAGCTTATAACCAAAATACAACTAATGCCTCTATTCTGATTACAGCAACTAAGTACATGAATCAAGTTTCTTTTAAAATTTGTATATACAATACATTTATAATTTAAAATGTAATTTTATAAAGACAGATAGGTTATGCAATTAGGACAAAAAGTTGATTAATGTGTTTTTCAGAAAGTAAAAATACAAGATTCTGAAATCAGTATGCACTAAATGCTTTCAAATTCTTATTGTGACTACTTTAAAAGCAAACCTTAGGTAGCAATTACCGTGGGCATGCAAACAAGATTCTTTCTCATGTAATTTCCAATTTTTCTTTGCTGCCATAGAGATTAATTCCAGCTTGTTTTAAAGCCATGGCCTACATTCAACTGTAATTAATGTCCAAAGAGATATTAGAAATTTGCAATTAGAGTAGTGTTTTTCTTCCTACTACTCAAGTGCACGAATGTTCAAATTTAGCTAAGAGGCATTAACATCTCAGTAAAAATAAATTTTATTTCAATATATTCTGTCAATATTTATGTAAATAATAAAAGGATAAGATGTTAGAAAGTTCTTAAATATGATTATCTCCTACAGAATGATTTACAATCATAACCATAACTATGTTATACACACATTCTGTTTCATAATAGTTTAGTAATTTTTTGTAATATGTAGTAGTAAATATATAAGAAAAATTCACCTCTTTCTTGCAAGTGTATATAGAAATATGTATAGTGTTTAACATTTACGCTATATGTAGGTGTCAGTGATAAATATCATGACTAAAGCCTGAAAGGAAGGTGGAATTACTAAGATAGTAAATAACTAAGATAAAATGTAGTAATATTATATATTTTATACATAATATTTTATTTTATCTATAAATATTAACAATATTTGTTAGCTACATGTACAAGACACATAATGTAGGTCTTACTTTTTCTAACATTGCTTTTAAGATAACAAATATTTTAAGAATGCCAAATATGTGTAAGTCATTGTTCTAGGTACTGAGGTTATTTAAGATAAAATTCGTGCCCTCAGGGTGCTTATGTACTAGGAGTAAGCTGTGTAGACAATTAAGTCCATATATTGAAATCTTAAATAAATGATTCAGATACAATAAACAATGGTTTTATATACTTGAGAGGGACTGTGTGTATGTAAGATAGTTCTTTGTATTAGGCAGTCAGGAGAGCCTCTCTGCCTTGGAGCTTTTTGAAGATCTGGAGCTTTTTGAAGATCTATGTGAAGAGCATTCCAAGAAAAAGCATGAGTACAAATGTTTTGATACTGGAATGCACAGGGTGTATTCCAGAGACCAAAAAGGCAATGTCCTGGAGGAAGTAAGGAAAGAAAGGAGTAGGGGAAGATCAGATGACCAGGTCATAGACTTGACTTTCTTGTATTGGGAACCTGTTAGTGATCTGATTACATTTAAAAGATGAAAAATAAAATTTTGGCTGCTTACTGGGTATTAGCAGAGCAAGAGTGGGAAGCAGGGAGATGGCAAATTATTTGGTGCTCGTTGTAAACTGGGTCAGAGATGCTGATGAATTAGACTAAGGTTTGGAATAATATTTATTTTGAGGGACATTCCTGATAGAGAGGAGTCAAGTATGAGTATTAGGGTTTGTTTATTTCCCCCTGGGGAACTGAGCTGATGCTGCTGCCATTAGTGAAGCTGGAGAAGGATTGGAAATAGGACAAGTAAATATCTGGGCATGTTGTAATGAACTCTTCTGTTTAGGCTTCATTCAGTTCAAGATGTTTATAGATACCACAGTAAAGGTGTCAAAAAGGAAATGAAATACATGAGTTGGGAGGTGGATGAAAAAGGCAAAACTAGAGAGAGAAATTTATGAGTGGCCTACACAGAGAACATATTAAAAAGTCACCAGAGTATATGAGATAACCTTGGGAGAATGTTTAGCTAGCCTTAGCAGAAAGTTAGAAATGAAGACCTTGAGCATCCAAAATTTGGTGGTCTAGAAAAGAGGAAGAACCAGGAAAAAGAGAGAGAGAAAGAGAGGAGAGAAGAGAGAGAGAGAGAGAAAGGAGGGAGGGAAGGGAAGGGAAGGGAAAGAAAAGGAAAGAAGAAAGGAAGAAAGAAAGAAAAGAAAAAAGAAAAGAAAGAAACACTGTGAAGGAGAGGCTAGAGAAATAAGAGGTAAACCAGGAGATTGAAGGATGGATTAAACAAATCTAAAAAAATATTTTGAGAAATCATGTCAAGGGTGTGACAGGTTGACTTAGATTGGCTTGGTATGATACAATCGGTGCTGGCCTCAATTAGAGACCTGTGGAGGAAAAGACTTAATAGAAATGGTTAAGAAAGTTTTGAAGGTTAGGAGATGGAAGCAGTGAGTAGAGGCAAATATTCTGAGAAGTTTGGCTCTGAAGAAGAGCAGAAAAATGGCTAACAAGTAGATCTAAATGTATTTATTTCGTTCAAAAAGTAAAACATGAAAGTTCTTTGGCTGCAACAGCTGTCAGAGTATTTATCCTCAGGATTAGTGCAGGTAATCTAGATGGATAGGTAAATACTGTTTTCTGCATATATTATTCTTTCCTAGACTTCTGGAAGCTATAAGCTTGATGAAGGAGGATTTTTCTTCAATCTAAGGCATTTGAATAGCTGCATTTTCTTGCTAGAACTTGTGGTCAGGCACAGAGTTGTACTACATACCAGTAGCTACAAAGTTTTGGAGATTCTAAAGTAAAAAAGAGGTAGCCTCAGTCACTAATGAGCTTGAAGCCTAATCACTCTTTATTAGGTTCTTTGTCATTTTGGGGGGCGGGGGAATTGTGAAATTTAGTGCCATATAAAACATGTGACCACCTTTTTGAGGAAATATATTATTTGTTCTAGATAAATAAAAATATACTGACTGCTATACTTACTTTGGAATTAAAAGTCCATCAAAAATAACTTTCATATTCAACTTTTCTGGAGAAAAGTATAAGGAACAAAAGCATCTGCAGTGTGTGTAAGTTGGCAAGTATCCTTGTCTGGCACTTTCCAAATTGTTTTAGCAACGTTTGGCAAGAATCTATCACAAAGCACGGATGATTATAATTTTGTAGTATGTGAAAGCAGATGGAGAAATGAATTAACAGAGAGAATGTTTCTCCCTAGGAAAATGATTGGTAATAATAATTATCTTTAAAAGGTAAAAAAAAAAAAATTTTTCCACTGAGATATATATATTTGAGAACTTACCCTATTTGAAAAGCCTTCAACCTATTCAAAATTTAAAACTATATAAAAAAAAATCTACCAAAAATTACTCTAGAATGATGCACAGTTACAAACTAAAAAATATTTTACTATAAAAGGATAATTGTTTCATTAAAATGTCTATTTGCAAAGGAAAATAATTGGTAGTTTGTTGAAGAAAGAGCACATATTTGATAGTGGCTTATTTTTCTTTGAGGTAAAATTTTTGTTCCCCAAAATGAGATAATTAAGAAAAAAACAAACTTATAAACTCTTGAGTAATCCTGTGGAAAATCACGATAACTACAAAATGGCCACAGTTTAGAGGAAGTAAATTAAAAATAAGCAAGTTGTTTTAAAATTTATAGTAGTACTTTATTGTATATAACAATGTACTGCTAAGGAGGACTGAGCTTTAGAGTCAGAATATCTAGATTCAATTTCTGGGCCACTTAATCCTTGTAGATGACTTAACTTCTTTGATGCCTCAATCTTCTTTGCCTTCACAGTGCTACTACCCCCAGTATCCAACTGCTACTCACCACCACCACTACAACCCTGGTCTAAAGTTACCCTCATCTCTCACCTTGATTATTGAAATAACCTTCTAACTGGCTTTCTTGATTTGAATCTTGCTCCCTTCAGACAGTTCTGAAAATGGCAGTCAGAGAGAGATCCTGTTAAATGTGTCAGATGACGATGCTCTTTCTTCTATTCAGACCCTCCAAGGCTTCTCCTGGTCTTTAGGACCCATTCACATTCTATACTTGCTTCTCATACCTCTAACCTCATCTTTTGTACTCTCCTCCTCGCTCCTGTTTCTCCACGCACGCTGGTCTTCTCCATGTTCTTTGAACACACCAGGCATACTCCAGTCTGTAGTTCTATTTGCTGCGCCCTCCGCCTGGAGTACTCTTCTCTCAAACAGCATTATAACTTGTGCCCTCATTTTCTTTAGTTCCAACTTCAGGAAAGCTTGCCTAAATATGTTTTTTCAATCTGGAATCCTCCCCTGACACATTCCTATTACTCCTAATTTAATTTTTTTTTTTCTGCAGGAATGTCAACTCTGTACGTTAGTTATTTGTATCATTTATTGTTTGTTGTGTCTCACTAGAAAATAAGTTCCATGACAATAGTGATTTTCACTTCTATTTTTAGTGACCTGGCACAAGATAGGAAAAACAATATTTTTAAGTGAATCAAATTGTAGTTACTATTATCCTGATTGGATAATCATATTCTCTTTGTTACTTCAGGCATTTTCTGGCAGGTTAATCATTTAATATTGCCTTATCTAGAAAATGAGGCTAAAAATTCCAACTTCACTAGACTGTTAAGAGAGATTTGTTTGATAAAAATATCTACCTTATAGGCTACTGTGAGGGTTAAATAGAACACTATTATAAGTACCAAACATGCTTCTTGGCAGATAAAAGATGATGAATTAATGTTAATAGAATTTACATCTAAATGAAGAGATAATGTCATGCAAATCCAAACATCATTTATTTGGGCTCCAATTTTGTCTTTAGGAAAAGAGAATTATATATGAATTATTTTTGTGAGAAATTTTGTAGAGCATAGAATCCTATCCAATTATGTATTTGTTCCTAGACTGCTTATTCATATATATTTAGGAAGTTTCTTTTTAATCATGATATACATATCTTAAAATATGCATTGATATCTTGCCAATTCCTCATGCCTATAAGTTACCAGGAACACTCCCATTGTCTGAGATGGATATTATGTATTGCTTTGAGGGAAGTGGAGACCATACACTAAGGGAAGTGCGGCCCCTCTCAGTAGAGGGGTATAGGAGGGACGTCTAGGTTTTGGGTTCATGTTAGGTAATTTTAAGGGAACATTTGAGAAAGTAGTACTTGGAGTGGGGTACTTTCAGGAAGCAGAGACCATTCTGTGACTATCTTAATTTTTTTCCAGAGATTAGGTAGAAAAAAAATGGAGCTAAAATCGTAATTGGAATAGTAGCACTAGTCATTTACATTAGCTTGATGATGGGAATGTTTGGTAATTATTATGTGTGTGGTCTGCACAAGTCTTGTTATTTTTTTGCTTAGCCATGACTACTAAGTGGCCTTATCTTTGTCTCTCTTTAGGGAATATGAGGACCTTTCTCTGAGTACTGACGTTAGTTTCTAGCAGCACCAAGGCCTGACTGCTAGGACCAGAACTGCTCCCAAATGTCATGGGCTACTTTCCCCTTTCTCAGGCTAAGACACCCAAATTTAGTTAATTATATATATTTATATATATAATTTTGGGGAAAAAAATGTCAGCAAAGTTCTATCTCCAAATTCTAATTCATTTGTAATATACTTTTTTCAGAAATTGGTACTCAGCTCTCTTTAGGTAAATAGTTATAAATATCCCAATATAACCTAATTTAATAATGTTTTGGAACAAGCAAGGTTTGCCAGACGTATCTGTAATGCATGTACCATTTTTTAAAAAATGCATTATCACAATTAAAAATAGCATTTTTAGTAAAATTAAATAGAAATAAAAATTGCAATGCAAAAAATTTTTCTGTAAGTTAATCATGAAGAAACGTCCAGTTTCCTAAGTGCCCTTTAAATATTATTGTAGCTTGCATAAATTCACACCATTCATTTTTTGAGTCTGTGTTAGGAGATTTGCATTTAAAGTTCATTTATTATTTATAAATATCTCCTTTGTTTTAAAAAATTAGAGTAGTTTATTTAAATGTTAGTCAGCTGTTGATGCTTAAGCTAGTAGTTATTACCTTTTAGCATTGTGTTTTTAAATCTTATTGAATTAGTTCATTATCAAGATAAATGGCTCTCACATTATATATATACAGACAGATAAATAAATAACATTATAGACTTTTAGCTCTGAATGATCACCTAGTCAAATCCTTTTCTTTTTTTTTGCTGGTAAGATGAGACACATAGACAGACGTTAAATTATACTTGAAGACATGCAGAGCTAAAATAAGAAATTGGAGTTTTTTAATTCAGAGTCAAGACTTTTCCACTGTGACATTTGTCTTCTCTCTTAAGGTTAAGTTGAAAATCCCCTGTGGATTTATCTTTCTTATATAGCTATTCACATAAATTTAACATTTATTATTTGGGACACTCAGGAAGAAACGTGATAAAATTGTTAAGCTCCTTTTATTTCACCACATTCTGCTAGTCTGAAAAGAAAAAGCATATTTGATCACAAAATGCTGCAATAGAGGTAGACATAGGTGACACTTTCTATTGCATAGTATGGAATGAGAGCTTCAAAAATGACGAACACTTCTGTTGACAATCCCAAAGAGTTTATGCTTCTTCTTTTTTTTATTTTTTAGTATAAATTATTTAATTCTTACTCAAATTGACACCTAAATCAGATATTTTGGAGTCTTACCAACTTTTACTAAAAATCTGGCTGTTTTAAGTTAAAACTCTCTAAGTCAGGAGTTCAGTATATTGCTTACTCCTTGTGCGGCATGTATATGCATCACATTTAAGAACTCATATTCTGTGAAGTGCGGTTCTGTGGCAAATTTTATTGTGTTATAAGGTAGGACTTGCAGGAGTAATTGAAAGTGGATTTAGAGTACAAAACAGTTTCTTTAAAGTACTATTTTATGCTATAAATTACTGTTTAATGAGAATTCCAACAAATCAGTAAGAAAACAAACATAAACAAAATTCTTATGGATTTCACTATAACTTTAAAAGTTTGTCATCTTTTTCTTTTAACAAGTGCTTTTTCTTTACAAGAGCATTAAGACTCGTAAATTTCATTAGAAATTTCATGTGTTCTCTCCAAATCCCTTTTTAAAAATCCCATATACTAGTCCATGGTCATGTGTGATACATTTTGTTAAATGAAACACTCAATTATAGGACTGTTTGCTTTGTGCCAATTTTTAGTAAATGTTTTTTGCATTCGCGAGGCCATCCTTATTTAACACCTCATAAAATAAAAGCCACCCTCTTCCAAAATAACTAATTTATTGTACACCAAGGATCTGTGCTTAAAAAATGGTCTCCTACTGTATGTAAAGTAGGTCTGTCTAATGCTTTTACTGTACCTAAATGCAGTAGATGCCATATACCTTGAAAATAAAGATATATATCATAAGACAATAAATATCAGGTTTATATCAAATACTTCAAAGACAATTTTAACAAATCATAACTGTCAGTCAGATAGAGGATGAAAGTTTTTGTCATACAAAGGAGTACGAATCATTGTGTTGTTGCAAGCATCTGTTTCCCTCACTCCTTCTCTCCCCCTCCTCTCTCTCTCTCTCTCTCTCTCTCTCTCTCTCTCTCTCTCTCTCTCTCTCTCTCTTTCACACACACACATTCTCATTCTCTCATATTCTCTTTCCCTCTCACACCGTACCCTCTCTCTTCTTTGATAGCAGACACATCATCAACCTTAACGATAAAAGCCTTCCACAAAAATAATTCTTAAGCCTCAGGAACAAACACCTTTTTGGCATTCTGAGAAAACATTCCACAAACATCATCAATCTTCTTCAGATCATGATTTACAACCTTTCCTTTTGGCCAACTTGAGCCATTTGTGAGCATGTCCCAGCAGCGTCACATTGGGACTTTCCTCCACTTTGCCCTCCAAACACATAGCAATGTAACTATATACTACTGCCCATTAAGAAGCACATGCATGACAAAGGAATCAAGTACAAACTACAGATATTAGGCTGTAAAAGCGGTTTCCAAAATAATTACCTATTAATGTCTGTACTCTTCAGAAAAATGGAGAGGGGAACACTCTTTCTATGTAGGTTGCGGAGCCAATTTGTTCTGTTTAATATGTTAGTTTTTAGTGGCATTCATAAAGCTAAATAAAGATATCTTTCGGGCATGAATCTGTTTTTTTTTTAAAGAAAAATAAATCAAGTTCATTGGAATAATTTATAAGGGTGTATGTTCATTCTCCTAACAAAACCAGTATCTCAAAAATGGTTAACAGTTGTCTGATAAATGCCATCTTTCTGGACATTTTTCTTGAAACTCAGGAAAAAAGTCTGTATCACAGCTGAATTCATTTAGTATGTGCCTAAACCCACTCTTACTCTGTGTGCTTAGTAAAACAGATGCACATACATTATTAATTGTTGACTAACTTGCAATCATCATCAAGGGTAGAAAAACTATACCCCCATCAGGAAAGCACACAAACATGATTACTTAAAAACATAGGCATATCTTTAAGATGTATATATTGTGTGAAATAGTAGCTACTGGCATGTCTAGTGATATTTATGAAGGAAGCTTTGAAAACCAAATTGTTTACTCTAACCAACTGCTGCAAACCAGAGGAATTCATGAAGCCCAGTCCTTGATAGAGAAGACAGAATTTTTATTCTCCCTCTCCAACCTCAGTAAATAAGAGTGGGAGGGAGAGAATGCAGTAATGAAGTATAACTTTGGTCTTAATTGTATATATTTTTAAATAGTTGGATTACATTATAGGAAGTGATGGCTCATAAACCCAATCATTCTGGTGGTCTTGTGTAGAGCAATCAGATCATAGGAAAACATCTATATTAGGAAAATCAAATTCATGTATATTAATAGGCAAAAGGGTTTATATTTTTATTTTCCTCTTTCCTTTGGTTTCTACATGCTGTGTAGTATGGGCTGGGATGTTTGCAGTTTGAAGTATCAGGTTGCTGAATCACAACCCACTCTGGGTTTAGAAGACACGTTCTCTCCTACACTGCTGGTAGAATTTTAAATTGAAAAAAAAATTGGAAGGTGATATTGAAATAGTTTTACACTGTCTTAAAAATATTCACATTTTGACAGAATAATTTCACCTTTTTGAATTTATCCCAAGGACATAATCAGAAATTCATATAAAAATTTTTATAGAGAGTTTCACTGTGCTATAACTAAAATTGGAGGCAGATACTAAAAGATGAAAACAGTTAACTAAATTATGGTGTACACATATGCTGGGGTAATATAAAACCATTAAATTTATATATCTATAATGAATATAATATATTCAATTATATATCATGTAGTACAGTGAGATGTGTATTATAATGCTAAGTGACAAAAATCTACCCCCAAATTTCCATACAATGGAATTATTAGAAAAACATAAACTTGGAAAAAATATGAAAAGCAAAGATATCAAAATTAATAATAATTTATTTCAGGGTGGGATTATGGATCATCCTTAATTAATAATTTAGTTTTACTCTTCTGTATGTTTTATTTATAAAGCTACAAAGACTCCTTTACTTGGTTGTAGACGGTTATAGAGGAGAAAATACAGTGTATCCACCAAACTGTTCCATTTTCCTAGGCTCAAAATGAAACTACATTTCCTAGCTCCTCAGAATCAAGTGGAGGTTGTTTCAGTTTTCCTTAGTGGAAGGTGGACAGAAGTTATCTGTCACTTCCAGTTCAGTCCAAGGCTGTCAAGTGTGGATACGTCTTTTCATTTGCTTGCTCTTTTGTCTTCTGCTAAACTGAATGTGAAAACTTCAGGAAGAGTAGAGCAGCCTAGATCCCCTAGCTCCTACTTGGATAAAAGCTAAACAAGTGAGCCATGTCATTCTTATTAACATTCTTATAATTATTGAGATTTTCAGGTTTATTTGTTACTTCAGCCCAGCAATTATCAGCTATTTTACTGGGATACGAGTAAGTCACTTGCTAGCTTTCTTTCCTTAATGATAAAAGTCACGGATATGTAAGCAGTGCAAAACAGGAACACATAAGATACTGCTGCTTTTATGTGTTCTGATTACTTTATGTAGGTCTGCTTAATGCTGTAAAAAAGTTATGGTGTTATGATTCTTACTCTGGTTGTTTATCTCCGTATGCTGGGAGTGGCAGGCCTCCAGATTTTACATTAATAGCAAAAACTACATACAAAAATGACAAACATATAGATGTTATTTCTGTGAGATGCTTTCTTCAATTCAGGAGAAATTTTTTTACACTTGCATGCATTTATACAGACTGTTCCTTCAACCTGTAATTTTTTGTTCTCTACATGACTAACCAGAGACTGTGCAGTATACATAATCAAGGTTAACCAATAGAAAAAGTCATCTTGACTTAGAGAGTTTGAAAAAGAGAGAAAGAAAAAGGTTATAAGAAAATGGCTGAAACTCCACTATGCCAGTGTATAATACCAGTAAAAGAGAAAACTTTCACTTTTCATTAATTTCAATTATTTGATCTATCAATATAGTATATTTCTACCTTGAGAATTTAAGGGGGTCTCTGACTCCACCCCTTAGAATCCTTTTCTCTCATAATATTATTCTACTTCTAGGAAAGGGATTGACTAACTATCTTGAATCTCAACAATTTCTGGGACATCAGTGTGGATCCTAACATAAGCCTCACCAGTTTTCTTTGCAGTATTTGGTAGCCAAGAATAAAAATGGACTCTTGTTAAATTGAGCAAAAATAAATAGGAAAAAAAAATGAAAGACTACGAAGGACTCAGAGAAATTATAGATGAAAGTTTTAGATTTGAGTGCTACTAAAATCTCTGGCTGCTCTAGAGAGTTTAACAGAAAAAAGTAGTTACTGAGTACCTATTTATGTTAGGTGAGATCCACGTATTCTAGGGGAAGAAGATACAAACTGTACACATCTTAACTCTCCAGTCCAGCAGAAATCTTATGAGGTATATCTATGGGGAAAGGCAGGCTCCCCTTTCGCCTTAATCTCAGATACATTGAGGGAGGAGAAAAATCCTATCAGTGGTCAACTGGTAAAATTTATATACAATAAATGTAAAGTGAAGCAAATGAATTGCTTCTGCATTAATAATTGAAGACCTTGTAAGATTTGTAGTTTCTATATTGCTCTGATCATCGAACGATTGTATATACAACTAGAGAAAGAGAGAGAGTGAGTTTTGTGGTAGCTCAGGGTAATGAGAGGAGTAAGTTATAAATTCTACTTTAAGTGAGAGAAGTCAAGGGAGGCTTCACTTTTAAAGTTGTGACTTGTACTTAGAAGAAGGAATAGAACATTTCTATAAGATGAGGATGGGAATGTGCATGCAGAAGTCTGTGGACACATACTTTCCAAGCACATTGATGGCCCTGAAGGTTGTGCCTTTTGTTCTTTGTTAAATACATTGCATCAGGGAGAAATAGTACTAGTTCAGGACAGAAAAACAGTAGGGCAACCTGTGAAAACTATGAGTGCCAAGAAATTTGACTTGACTATTTAGGGCATAGACTATTGTCAAAGATTAAAAGAAAAAAGTTAGATGATCGAATTAGCAATTCAGAAAGGTCAGTCTATTCAGTGAAGCAAACAGGGACAAGGAGTAGATAATGGGAGGGAGGTTAGATGAGAGTAACTGTCAATAAGGATTTCTTAGAAAACTGAAAATAATTTCAAATTTTGTAATGTAAAAAGTACTAGAATGCAAACATAACATAGAATATATAGGTGAACAGTGTCATCCTTTAAAAATATAAGGCTGCCTGTAAATATTTTCAGATAGACCTTTTTAAAAATTAAGTCATGTCTTTTATTAAAATATTTTTAAAATTTCAAGCAACCATCTATATTGAACATTTTTAACTAGTGTTAGGCTTCATTAATGCTGGCTTGGAGTATATTCATAGCATAATAAGACTACCTGGGCTCAATTTTTGATAAATATAATATTTTAAGGTAATAAAAAATTACAAACATTTAATTTTCTTTAGCAGATATAAGGTCTCATAATTAATATGTTACACTATAACTCATACAATATATATTATGTCCCAGGATCTGCCATTATAGTTCAGATGCTTCCTGTTTCATCAGAAATGTCAAATGTAGGGATTTGATGTGACACAAACCCAGTATTTAAATTCTGTTTTTATAACATCTATCAAGGGCAAGGTTGTTTCTGCAGTTGATGCTAAAGATGTGAGCTTCCAAAATTCCAGAATAAAGACTTACTTATTTTCTCAAAATGAACTACTAAATTATTGAATTGTTTCATGTCATAAAGCCAGTGCAACAGTTTAATCACTGGTAATTTTGGAAAATAAAAATCTACTTGATTTTTCCTTCCTCTTTAAAACCAGCGCTGGCCATGTATTTGAAAACTAAGTGCAATTTTAAGTGTTCTTTTGCATCACATCTTTTAGTCCTTTAATATTGAAATAACACATTGATTTGTTATTCTTTCTCTTTTTATACATACTGAAAATAAGTTCCTCATTATTGAAATAGTAGTTATTACAGCCAAAAGAACAGTGAATGATACAGGTTCCTCAGAAAGATTGTGGCTATGCAGTGTCTATAAATAAACTATGAGGCCATAGTTCTCTCTTCCTGGCATTTAATGAGAAAGATAAATAAATGTTTACTATCTGTTCTGGGTCTAAAAATTTTTAGTCTAGAAATCTTTAATTAAGAGGCTAGGAAGGCATAATCCTTATTCCTATGGAGGTTATAAAATGGATGAATGGGACTTCTGCCCCATTTCCTACCACAATGTTCTAAAACTTATAGTGAATTTTAAAGTCCACTAGTGGACCTATTATAAATACAATAAGAATTTGAGAAAGCCAGAGAATATAAGCAAAATGAAATAAATTATTCAAAGAATGACGTGTGAATGCCCAGAAAAATAATATTGAAGAACTCATATCAAACTCAGTATTACCTTTTATTTTGTAAGAGATATTGAATAAGATTATCAAGCAATTTGGAAGTTCTGGCATATGTAAAAGTGTAATTTCAGCTCAGTTTTTGTCTTTTTTTTTCATCATTCAGTAGTAGAAAATTTGGTGAGGATAAGGGCATAATTTAACCTAATAACTAGCTAAATAAAATATCCATAAGATGCTGATAATGAATTAATGTTAAAGTAGAAGGTTTCTTGTAATTTACCATGAGTATTATTTGACTTCTCTAAGTCACCATGTTTAATTAATGTGGTTGATGAATATTCAGCAGGCATTCTCACTAAGTCTATAATTGACAGATATATCAAAGTGATATCATAACCAGAATTAAAAAACAAATCATAGTAGGTGTTATTTATTTTTTTTTTACAAACCTCAATTTTTTGTTTTGTTCAAATATCACAAAGTTACATATTGGATTAGACATCATATAAATGCCAAGTTCTTATAAAAGTTTTTAAACATTTGCTCTTCATTTATGTCACATGGTCTATGGATCATCATTGTTTTTTAGAGAATTATATTTTTATGTATACTTCCTGTGAGCACTACAGCACTTTATGGGTCTTAGTAGGTTATTAGTTATTGATCACTATATATCGTACTATATCCTTTTTTTGTTAACTTTTCAGCCTCTATTTTTCTATTTTTTTCTACTTTATTTTTAATTTATTTTTAATTTTTAATTGCAGTTGGTATTTAATATTATGTTTCAGGTATACAGCATAATGGTTAGATATTTATAGAAATTATGAAGTGATTCCTCTGATAAGTCTAGTAGCTGCCTGGCATCATATAATTTTACAGTATTATTGACTATATTCCCTGTGCTGTACTTCACATCCCCAAAACTATATTTTGTGACTGCCAATGTGTACTTCTTAATCCCTTCACCATCTTCAACCTGTATTTTATAAGGTGAAATTTAATAGGAGTGGATCAAATACTCTGCAAAGGTCCCCTAAAGCCAGTTATATAAGTACAGGATGAAAGAAACATAGCAGCTTCTGTAAAAATATGTGTCAAGTTTATAGTAAGATCGATGTAAGTTCTTGTGTGTCAATAGGAATCAATAAAATAGAAGTTAGAAGATTTCATTGGGTAATTTTCACTGTAGTATTGTATTTGGTTATGTGTACTTTCAAAAGGAAGAAAGGTCCATAGAGGGAGAAAAACTCTGGGCTATTACAGAGTTGAACAGAATTCAAGAATTTTATAGTATAAAATGCATGGATGGATCTGGGGAGAAAATGAGAATAGAGACTAGAAGGCAGATCAGAGTTAGAAAATCAGAGGGTTCCAACAAAGAGTTTAAAATGAAAGAATAACATGATTAATTTTTAATGATTTTAGAACAGCTAACTACTCTTGCAGCCCTGGGCAGTAAGCTTGCAAGCAGTGAAAGCAGCCTGCAGTCTGAGAGAGGTGATACAGAAAGTAACAAATGGGAAGGACATCAGGAGACAAATCTGAGTAAGAAAATGGCAAAATCTAGAACTTTGGGACTAATTAATATTAAGTGAGAATTATACTTAATTATTTCCTTTTCCTCAGGAAGAAAAACAGGAAAAATGTTAATGGGCAATTCTGGAAAATGAAATACATATGGCTATTAAATTCATTTTTTTATATTTTACCTTACTTTTAATAATAACGCATGCAAATTAAATCAAAATACCAATTTTGTCAGCTGTGAGAGTGTAGCAGGTACTGAATTCTGATAAAATCTCAAGTTGTAGATGGGAGTATCAAAGGAAGAAATGGGAAATGTCTAAGCCAATCAATAAACACGACTGCCTTAAGTTACTTATAAAAATTGGGTAACAGCACTGCCTATACTCATTGCATAAGATTTGTTTAGTACATGCTGAATTTGAGGTAAACTGCAATGCTGAGGTTGGAGAGCCTGCCTCATCTAGAGACAAATTGGACTGAAAGTATAATGCTACTGAAGAGAAAAAAAAAAATTTTTTATTTTTTTAGGTCATTTGAAGCATCTGCAGGAAATTTCAAACTTAGCTTTTAATAGACTTCAGATGGATAATTTGACACTGAATATATGATGTATAGGATGTATTATTACTCCTGGAGACAGACAACTTTCAGTGGTAGAGTATCCCTGGCCTTAGACTCAGGAAACTTTTACAGATACTAACTCTTTGACCCTGTTTCCTAAAAATAATAGTAATCCATGCCAGGTAGGTATGAGGAAATGAACAGTCATGTACATGAATGAAATAAAGATTTAAATCAACTTTCTAGGAAGCACTGTTGTAATATATAAAAGCAGCTATCAACAGAAATAAGTTTGTCAACAATGTTTATTTCCTTAACCTCAGTAATAATTCCTCTTCTGGCCATCATTTTTTAATGAAAATAAACTAATGTAATGATCAATGTTCAAAGACATTCACTGGAGTTTTATTCATAATTACAGCTAAATGTAAGAAATATTCGAAATAACTAATAGCAGAGGAATAGTTATGGTGGTCACAATAGAGAGAATGAGCACAATAAAATACTATGAAGCTAAAATATATGTAAAAAGTGGGTTGCCAAACAGAGTATACATAAATGTACATTTATTCTTTAAGATTGAATATCATACATTAAAATATTAACAATATTCCTTGGCTACAGGATTATGAATGTTATAAATTTTTAATTTTTTTGTTTTAATAATGAAAAATCATTGTTTATATCATTGAGAAAAAAATAACACTTTAAAATTCCAGTAGATCAAGCTTTGTTATCTTAGACTATAATTTCCTGTTAAACAAAGTAAGTTTTTTTTTTTTTCAATTTTAAAACTTATTTTTGAATAGAGAAGACAGAAGCAAAAGGATGTGGTAAGTTTAACTTTGTCATTTGTTAAATATTATAGAATCTGAACCAATAGTAAGTCCCCTCTTGTAAGAGCTGTAGTAGTGGCTAATGAAAAAGACAAAACTCTCTGAAGAAAAATCATCCTAATCTATATCATTTATCGATTTCAAATTTCTAAATGCTCCCACTATGTCTGATAACAAATTAACTTTAGCTTCCATCTTGCAAATTATCTGATATGAACAATTGCCCACTCTTGCCCAGGCAGCACAAATTGGCTCCAACTCGTCACTACAGTTGCTTAAACAAGTTTGTTGAGCTAAATTAGGAAACTTTTTGTTGCCTTCTTTCTATGTCAAAAGATTGGTTCCTATGGGCTTAGCTTTCCTTATGCTATCATTATTATTTTACTGTTTTAGAGGGTTTATTTTGCTTATGTGCCCTCTTCTTCAATTTTGTAGGCATAAACTTTTATTTTACCCACGTGAATTGGATTTTTAAGGATACTGACACCTCCATTTTTCCACAGGGTTATTTATAGATGTACTATCAAAGGGAACTTTTAGTAGTCTTTGATCATCCTCTCCTTTAAAATTACTTGTGAGATTATATTTAATCATTTTATAATGAAAAAAATCTATTAAAATTTAAGGTGTGTTCTACCTGTTCCAGTATTGATTTGTTATTTTTATTTAAAAATTATTTTATTTGGGGTCTATTTTATATTCTAGGTTGTGTGGTGTTTTTCTCCACATTACTTTTTTGTCATCAAGCATTTTTTTCTTTTTAGTTAGTTCTACACCAGAAGAATGTCCCAACTGTTTTTTTGATTATTCACCTTTTTTAATGTTTTCTATTGCAGACACTTATCCTTCTAGTCATTTGATGCCTATTAACTTCCTCATTATTCTTTAAGATACAATAGTTCATTAAGTATGCTCATTGTTACTTAGTGCTCAGGGATTTAAGTACTGTGTAAGTCTGCTTCTTATAAATAATTCTCAAATTTTCTCATACTGGCTTGGTAAGGAGAAGAACAATGGCAGTTTTTGCATTCTTCATTATTTCTTAATTGTTTACATTTCTTTATTTTTTTTCTGTTGAAGTCTGATAAAAGAAAGGAATTCAATAATTTAAGTGTGTTACAGCATCATTAATTTTATTTCTCCTCTTATTAATGGATCTATTTTTCTCTTTGTTATTTGCCTTTCACCTATATATTTGTAAAAGCCATTTAATTTTAATTAACTTCTTTAGCTATAATTATCTTATTTAATTTATTTATTTTTGATTGTCATCTTTTCACTGTAGAGATTAATATATTTTTTCATTTGTTTTTCTCTTCATTTTAAAACATATTCTTCTTAGTTTTTTTGAACTAAAAGTTTTTATTTAAAAATTTTTTTACCTTTATTTTATTTTAGTTTTTCTTAGTTTCAGGTATATAGTATATTGGTTAGACATTTATATAGTTTATGAAATGATCCCACTGATTATCACCCATCTAGTTCTACACATAGCCATTACATTACTGCTGACTGCATTCCCTATGCCATTCTCTGCATCCCTATGACCATCTTTCAGCTACTAATTTATTCCTCTTTAACCCTTCACCCTTTTCTCCCAGCCTCCCCAGCCAGCCCCTTCCCCTCTGGCAGTCACCAGAATGTCTTCTGTATTTATGAGACTGTTTTCATTTAGGTTGTTCTTTTTGTTCCTTAGATTCTGCATATAAGTGAAATCACATAGTATTTATCTTTCTCTGCCTGACTTATTTCATTCAGCATAATAACCTGTAGACCCATCTATGTCATTGCAAATGCTAGGATTTCATTTTTTGTGGCTGAGTAATATTCCATTTATATATGAACCATAATTTCTTTATCCAATCATTTGTTGATAGGCATTTAGGTTGCTTCCATATTTTGGCTATTGTGAATAGCACTGTTGTCAACTTAGGGGTGCGTAGATCTTTACAAATTAGTATTTTGGTTTTCTTAGGATATAATATCCAGAAGTGCAATTGCTAGGTCAAAAGGTAGATCCATTTTTAATTTTTTGAGGAACCTGTAGACTTTCCATAGTGGCTATACCAATTTGTGATCCCACCAACAGTACAGGAAGGTTTACTTTTCTTCACATCCTTGCCAACACTTGTTCTTTGATTTATCAATGATAGCCTTTCTGCCAGGTGTGAGGTAATATCTCATTGTAACTTTAATTTGCATTTCTCTGATGATTAGTGATCTTGCTCATCTTTTCATATGTCTATTTGGCCATCTGCATTTTCTCTTTGGAGGAATATCTATCCAGGTATCCTGCCTAGTTTTAAATTGAATTGTTCGTTTTTGTTGTTGTTGTTGTTGAGTTAAAAGAATTCATTATAAATTTCTGATATGAACCCCTTAGCAGATGTATCATAGCGAATATCATTTCCCATTCTTTACATTGTCTTTTAGTTTTGTTGATGGTTTCCTTTGTTGTGCAAAAACTTTTTAGTTAGAGGAAATCACTGTAGTTATATTAAAATCATCATGTTTAACAGTGTTTTTTTTTTTTTTTTTTAAAGAAGACTAGCCAAGGAATGATCAGTCCATGATACCTATGCCAAAAGTTACATGTAAAGCAGAAGCACTGATTGCCCTTTGTTTTGTACTGTCTTTTCAAGGATGTTTGTATAAAGAACAGCCTTAAGTGATAGAAAGTATCTTCCTCTGGAGTAAAGAAAGGGCACACATCCTTACTCTCCATTATAAAAGATATGAATTCCCTATGCTTAGTATTTTTTCCTGTAATGAAACCCACTACAAATACAGGTGCCACTTGTTTTGTTTTGCAATCTCCCTGTGAGAACTAGGGTACAAATAACCAACCCCAAAATGCTATTAATATTGTTACTTCTATTGCTGTGAATAATAAAAGGTCTTTTGCTTATGACCTAGAAATTTTGTGTCTTTCACCAGCATCCAAGAAACTAAGATAGCTTAACTTTGTAACTTATAAGTAGGATAAAATATCAGACCCTTTGCCATTCTTTATACAAATGAATAAACCATTGCATTAGAATCAAATAGATGGTTGTATCAAAAGTTCAAACTTCCAAAAATCATAATTCCTGATCACTATGTTTCTATTTCATAAATAACCAAGGTTTTATTTTAACTACAAAGACTAAAGAAAGATAAGGATATTAAAAATTAATTGTAGTATGCATTGTTGCTATACAACAGCAAGGTGGTCAAGTAGGTGCTAGACTGAGAAACACAAAAATAAATGATTTAAGAGAAAGCTAACATCTCAGTTTTGTAACTGTAGGAATTAAAAGCAGTACACCAAGAATCTATATAGTAAGTTGTAAAGCTGACTCTTTTGATCTAAGATGCAGAGCTGTTTACGAGGCTATAAAATACTATTGCACTTCTATAGGTGGAAAGGATAATATGATCAGAATGGAGACAACAGGTATTTTTGTGTGGATTTAAAAAGTACTACTTGTCTGGGCCTATGTAGCACACTATTTTGGGAAGCAAAAGATGTCTCTGCGGGAACAGAGCCTTGTTCCAGGGCTCAAAATTGATAGTTTTGCCAGTGAAACTTGGTGATTTTAGATCTTATGCAATTCTCCAGCAGAACATCTTAGAGAAGATCACTTAAAACAAAACAAAACAAAACAAAACATACCTGTAATCTCAAGCAGCATTTTATTTTATTTTATTTTTATTTTATGTGTGCCTGTTATTAAATACGAATTGTTACTATTAATTTAATATGTACTATGTGCCTAGCACTGTATTAAATACTTTAAATGAACTTTCTAATTTTATCCTCAAAACAATTATATCAAACAGTTGTTATTATTAACCCCATTCTGATTTAGAAGAAAAGGAGGTTTGAATCACCATTAGAGTATAAATGGCAAAAGCAGGACTCAAGCTTAGGTCTGTTAGAGTCTAAAACTATAACGCTCTATTATTGCCTTTAGTATCTTCGTCTTCCAACCTGAAAGGAAAAGGTAATAACCAGTTTGAAGCTATATTATGACTTTATTTCTCCTCTTTTATTGCACTTTTAAACTTTTTAAAAATTAATTAATATTCATAAAGTAGTTATTATTCTCATCAATATGATGATGTTGGAAACCAACTTCAGTGTAAATCCTTTTGTATTATACTGTTTGCTTCATTATGCCTTTATTCTGCCAGAAAGAAAAAGTTGGCTGTTTCTGAAATTTAACAAGGTTACTATTTCTCATACTTTCACTTGATATGTTATAACCATCTAGTAATTTGAAAATATTTTTTTTTCATAAATTCTAATATTTTTAATTTTATGATATCTTTTGCCAATCTTTTTCTATGCAAAGCATTCCTGACTTTATAATCAGGCCAAATTGTCTCAATTAATTCTTCTAATTTTTTATTCTCATGTCTGGAGCAACATTTCTTTTTAAATTCTCGGTTTCCCAGAATTCAGCAAAAGCTCATTAATTTTTTGGTCTCTTGAATAAAGAATTAATAATAACTTGGAAATCAAATAGGTTCAAATGATCTAAATTTTTAAGTCAGGGCATATGTCATGCCCTCCACTTGCTTCTATGAAAGAAAATGGGGACATCTTTAGATAGAGTTTGCCCCAAACTGCCCTTCTGTAGCAAAGGAGAATTCAACTTCTGAGGAACAAACCAAACTGAGACAGATGCAAGGAGGTCTCGAGACACACATCCTTTAATGTTTGTCAATGGTCAGTCATACTCTTACCTATGGTCAGTCTTACTCTTTCCTTTGTGAGAAGAATCAACTTTTGGCATTCATTTTTACCAGCTCCAAAAGAAAAACAATGTATAAAAACTAGTAGTACATTGTAAATAATAAAATCACTTTCACTTAAAAATGCATTTGAAAAAAAACTTAGAATAATTAGTTTCTAACTGAAATTTTTATATTTTAGTGACTTAATTTTATTCCAAATAATACATTTTTCACTCTTCTAATTAATTTTTAGACAATTTTTAATAATGGACTATAGGAAAATTCAGAAATAAAATTCTATAGGCAAATTTTTAATCAAATAAGTTAAGTGTGAGAATTTATTGTAAAACAAGCCATTATTTTTATTATTCACATTTACATTCTTATTATTATTGAATGTCTTAAGTTTTACTTATAGCGATTATTTTCAGTACTATTTCATCAACATTCACGTATTGTCTGATTTAGTGCAACTTGGTATGATACATTATATAAATATTTTTAAAATGTGAAATTCTAATATAGCAGCACAGTTATTAAATTATCACATTAAAGGTATTTACTATTGAATCAAATTAAATTGGCTAAATATATTAATAAAATCCTGTTTGTGAGAAAGATGTATATAAAATGTCTCAAAAGATTTTCATGTATAAGAATACGAAATATTGATTCACATTTATTAATTTTATGAGGCATAATAATATCTAATGGTAAAAGAAACTGAAAAAATGCAATATTGCCGTGGAGTTAAAGAATCTTCTGGTTGTGACAGCAGCCGACTTAACGAGCTGATTCTAGGAATAATTGAGTTTCTCTGCTTTTCTTTTAATTTCACTACCTGATGATACCTGAGAGCAGTAGACTTTATTTCAGAATCCCATTAGGTACCATTATGAGATCCTGTTTCCTGGGGTTTTAAAATCTAATTGTCAGTCAATGTGTTACAGTAAGCCTAGCTTTCGTTTGATTCTCATGACTCTACACAGTGGGAAAAAAACAAAAGAAGTATGTTCCATCATCCTGTCAAGGAGGTTTCTTAACAAATTACCTTTCCCCTCAAAAGAAAACACAGAGAGGCTTTTTTGTTGCTTTAACAATTCTCATAGTTCATATCTTTTTTCTAGCTATTAAAGGGAACAAAAACTGAAAACCCATAGTGTATCAGACATCCTGACAACTGATGTCCTTAAGATTTATGAAGAAATTTAAGTATTTAATAACTGTATAAGAGTAAGCTGTGCTTCTTAAGGATATTTTAGACATATCACAAAACTCTGCCTTTTCTAAAAACAGAAGTACCCAACATATATTTCATTTGACCCGCAAGAACATTTGACTTAAAGTTTAAATATTGATTATTCTCTCTTCCTTTAGCTATTTTGTGATGAAAGATGTCCCATAACACTTTATAACTATTTTCTAGTTTTAGCTTATTGCTGGATTTTTAAAAATATTTTAAGCCTCACATGTTTAGAACAATGAAATTAATGTTAGATATTCATAAGTCTCACCCTTGCTATAATTTCAGAGTGAACAACTCAAAGCTAGAGAAAGAGTAGACTGCATACTAAATTAGCTGGATTTTTTTTTTTGGCAAGCCCTGGGTAGATGTATTTGAACTATATTTTACATCAAATTCATTTTGACAAAAATTAAAATTTATCTGTAGGTTGGTTTGAGTTATAGATTTCTTACTACTTTTTCATTACAAGTAGGAAAACTCCAATTGTTTTGAGTAAAAGCCTATGAAAAATTGCATAAATAACAAACTGCTGCTTTAACATTATGACAGCATGACTATGTATATATTACTTTTCCTGTTGACTAAGGAAGAGGAAATGAAGAGATATCTGTCTTCTTTCAAAATTAAGATTTTTGTTATTTGCCTTTACCATGACATGGGAGAACTAGTTTATAAGTGGTCTCAAATTGATCTTTCAAAACGTCCTGAAGTTGCTTTGTTCCTAGTCAAGGACAGTGCATGGCATGGCTATCCTGCCTGCTATGTATGCAGCAATTTTACTGTGATTTTTCCAGGTTTTACTAATGCATTAGGTTATATAACTATCAGCTCAGCACTCAGTTCCTTTCAGACAGTCTGGCATAGACTATCCCGATCTACAGTTACATCCTTCCCCTCTAGCAACAGCAGGAAGAGCAGCACATAAAAGCAAGATATGCACATTCTGGTCAAGAGCTAGCCATAACAGAGGACTTTCAGCCCCTCCCTTATTCTGTTTCTCATTTACTCATACAGACTTCTAAAACCGTGAAACAGCACAGACCTGTTTAGTTTTTCCTGGTGTACGTGGAAATAAATACAAAAAAAAATTATATAATCATTAAAACAGCCTTTTAGACAGGGAAAATCTGGATTGAAATAATCACCAGAGTAACTCCAAAGATAGATCTACAAAATTATAATAAGTCTTAGAAATTAGGGATTAGATTTAGTCATTGAGAAGTGTTAGTCATATCAATACCATTTTGAACAATTACTTGTGCCAAGCACTGTGTTTAGTAATATATATAAATATTTTCCATTAACTATTATACAATAGTCTAATGAACAGGACATCACCTTCTCTATTGTACAAATAAAATGACAGAGATTTTCAAGGTCACTTAATTAGTAAATAGCAAAAGTGGCTTTTATATATGATTCCAAAGCCTATGCTTGCTATACTTCATAGCCCATTAAAACACATAGTCTTAAATTAGTGAAAAAACACAAATGATATAAATTCTAGAGAAGAAAACTCATAGGTTTACTATATAGGTTTCTTTTGATTTTAATATAGCTCTGCTTATAGCACTTTTCATTGTCTTGTTTGACTCCAAAGGCATTGATAAATGCTTAACCACAAGCATTGTATTTTTTATACTTTGCTGAACTCACTCTACTTTGGGGTGATGCCTTTGAAATATAAATAAAGTATAAATGAAAACAAAATATGCCATGAGTTCCCATTATACAAACAAAGATTTAGAAAATCAGCATATCACATTATGAGAAAAACTAGACATGAATATCAGATCAGACACTGTCCTTTAAACAACAGAAGGCAAATAGATGTTCAGCCACCACTTTTCTTCAGTTAGTAGGCCAAATATAAGAACTCATGTTAAGATGATAGATTTATAATAACACTTATTGGCTTATATCTACAAATTTAATTCTACTTCAGTGCTGTATAGTACACACAACTTTATCTAAAGGGCAATTTTGTTGTTCAGGTATTTTTTAACATGTTGACTAGATAATTCATTGTCCAAGCTGGGATTATTTAAGAATGAATAGGGCTATTAATAGTATTCTGGAATAAAAGACATAAATGGGAATGTCTTAGGAAATTTATGGTATATAATCTATTTATGAAATTCCTACTTTGCATTTGAGACTCTTTTAGACACTATGGAAATACATAATGAAATTAGAAGTTGACTTTAAAATTGAAAATATAGTTAGAGAAATAATATCCATGGAAACTCTAGAGGTAATGCAAAAGAATATATAATAAAATGTTAAACATAAAGTACTTTCTAAAAGTGCTATAATAATGTCAGTAAAGAAAAGTTTCTTGTGGGAATCTGGATTCATACACACACAAAAAGCTAAATTCTAAGTAACATTTGTTGGCAGCTTTCAACCAGTGTTCTACCTTTGTTAATTAGTAATTCCTCTAGTAAACAAATTGATAATAAATATATTTTAAAAGGTAAAAATTATAGAAAAAGCCTGGATTATTATTTATATTTGAAATACCTTGTACTTAAAATGAGAAAAGTGATTAATATCTTTCAACATTATGTCATAACTCTAAATACATTAATCATATGTTTCCTTTTGTGTTTTATCAAATTGCCCTAGAGGAATTGTATGAAAATCCTACTGCCACAATATGCTGCTAACAAATTACCCCAAAACTCAGTTCTTGCAGCAAGAATATATTCTCATTACCATGAAACTATAGGCTGACAGTGGTTCAGCTGATCTACATATATGGGATTTGGCTGGGCAATTCTCCTTCGGGCTATGTATTGCCTAGACCTGGATGCCAGCTGTGGTTCAGATGACTTCTTCCATGTTTACTTATTTTATAACCCAAACGTAATGTTCAGCCACCTACCTCAGGCATATTATTTTCAAAGTAAAGCACTGAAACACAAGCATAAACAAAATCACATACAAATATTTAAGGCTTCTACATGTGTTATGTCACTAAAATTGCATTGGCAAAAGCCAGTGGTACAGTTAATCCTAGCATCACTGGGGTGGAAAAATATGTTCCACCTACAGAGGAGTGTGGATATTTTTTGAATAATTTAAACTATCCACTAGAAAGCTCCATTCCATCTGGATTGTCTCTAAATAGGGTTTCTATTTTGTTGATTTTTCAGAATTAATTATTTTACCTCTATCAAGAAGAATATCAATTTGAGGCTACATCTTTAAAAAGTTTTTACACTTGGAGGAAAATTTAAAAAATAATAATGTATACTATCTCCATTAATTAGAGATCTAAGCCAGGATCTGCAGACATAAATTTGTTTAAATAAATAAATACTTACTCAAAACCTTTTGTTGAGCATCTATTCACTATGTGAGGCACTGTTATTAATACAGGCTATAAGAACAAAAATCATAAATATTTCCCTGGAGCAGCCCACAGTTTACATTAGGAGACAATATATGAACCAATACATTCTTGTCATACAAGTTCAACTTGACTATTCTGATATGAATAATGTTATGTATAACTGCAGATCTACAGAAGGATTACCAGATGACCTGATACTTTTTGGAGCTAAAGTGAAGTAATTATGTAATACTGATGTTGGATACAACTTAGTATAAAGCAGGCTTTAGGACAATATCTAAAGAACCTCTTTTCTGTCTTTGGGTAGTGTTGGAACTTTAAAAGAATGACTTAATTGTTTAATAATACAATTCAGTCTGGAGACTTACTTTTCAAATGTTTTTATTGTTCTCTTTAAATTGTTCTCTTATACCCAATGGTTATTTAGGATAAAAAATATAGATTTTGTATAGTTACATTTACATAAAGAGATTGAATATTTTAAGACACTGGTTGTCAAAGTTGCGTGTGCTTTAAAATCACTCAGGGTAGCTTTTCTAAGGAAGACTCCAAGCTTACAATCCAAATATTCTGGTAGAATGTTATGGAGTGAAGTCCAGGAAACTGCATTGATAACAATGAACCTCTCTTTCCTAATCCCCAGCTAATTCTAAGGAAAAAATAACTTGTTCGTAATGTGAATGCATTACTTTATTCCAAATCATCAGTGTTAATACTAGCAGTAGACTTACTTGGCAAAATTCTGGCTTATTATTATCCAACTTAATGATTTAGAATATTCAGTTTTGTTAATAAACATGCAGTTTCACAGGGTCCAGGATAACCCATTAAAGGTTAAGTAAAAGAAAAAAAAAAAAGACTAAATGTCTTTTCCCAGAGCAGGCAATCTCCTTAGGTAAACAGTGTATGTGTAACTGCTACTCATATTTAAATATATCTGAATAATTTAAAAAAATCAAAATGAAGTACACAAGCTAAGAAAATTTGACAAAATGTTTTTTAAATATAAAAAAATATATAAAAGACCAAAAGAAGAATTATACATTTTAATATGATAAAATAGTTAAGAATGAGACTTTAAAACAACTAAAAACTAAACATCACAAGATAAGACAAATTGGTAACATTTTTAGAAAGATAATTAGGCAAAAGTTATTTGTAAATAAGAGTAAAGAAAGAAAATAAAAAGAAGACTGTATTACCAAGAAAAGACATAGCAAACTAAGGATTTTTTAGATATAGTGAAACAGATAAAGCAATCAAATAAAAGAAATTACTAAGAGTTTAAAAGGATATAATGCCAAAAGGAACTAAAATAATAAAAAGGAATGTGAAAAAACAAATGAGTGCAAAAAAGAAAAAAGCTAAAGGGGAAAAAGTAAAAGCTACAGAAAGTACTGATAATAAATATAAAACCTAAGATCTGCATGAAGCAGCAACAGGGCCTCACATATGAGCTGCAAAAACTTGAAAATTTGTAGTCAATTTTGGAGTTAATGTTTAGAGTCCCTTGAAAAATGTCTTTAAGTTCAGAGGCCAGAAAGCAACCTGTTGGCTTATTATCATTTCTCTCACACGCCTGGCAACTACCTTACTATATTATCTTTAAGGAAAGGCCAAAACCAAACACTTGCCAGCCCACAATTTTTAGCTCTCTATACAGAGACTGAAGGTACTCTTTCATCAGTAAGCAGTATGCTTGTTTGAAGAAGTTATTTTGCTTTGTGGACAAAATGACGCCATTCATTGACAATAATGGGAGAATAGCACTTAACTCTGCTAAATATAACTTACTTATACATTCTATGTAGGGTTTATTTGTATCTGATAAAAGAGCTTTCTTGATTTTCAAAAAATAGGCTTAAAGTTTGGGGCAAAAATCCTAAATATTAATTGATACTACAGTACTAATCAAGAGTCTCTGTGTATCTCAGATAATCTCTGACTAATAATTAGTATGAAGATTGTCTTGCACTCAGGTTAAGTGTGAATTATTTCACACTTAAACATTACTATTACTTAATAAGTATTAGGGTTTTTTTTTCTTCACTTCATTTATTCATTAACTAGACAAATATTCACTGAGCACCAGCCATTTGTCAGGAAATGTATTAGTGCTGGGATACAATGGTAAACAGGATAAACCAGGTTGTCTAATGAAACTTAATTACTAAAAAAAGACAGAAGCTTCACAGAAGAATAAAAACAACTAACCAAAATGTCAGATAGGGATATGGAGAGATAATTCTGTTGATAAACTATTTAATAGTTACTGTACTAGAAGACCCAGGGTAGATGTCATTGAGAATGTGATTTTTAAGCTAAACTGTGAGTCTCAATAGTATGTTACCTATTTGTTGATTTAATAATAAAAAAAATTGCAAGAAAAGCCCTAAAGAGAATGAGCTTGGCACTTTCCAGGAGCCAAGGACAGCCAATTTGTCTGGAGCAGAATAAAAAAGAAAAGAGTAGCATGTAATGAAATTGGCAAGAAATGGAGAGGCCAGGAAAGGGCTTCTTGAATGTGGTGAGAGGTTGTGTTTTATTCCTGGTACAACAGAAAATTATTGGAGGATTTTAAACCGGGAATTGACATGAAGTGAGTCACAGTGAAAAAAGATCTCTTTTGCTGTTTTGTGGGTATGGGCAAGAATAGAAGCAGGATATCAGGTAAGACAAAAAGGTCATCTAGAGTAGGCATAGTTGGACTATGAAGAGATGTAGAAGGATCTGGATATGTCTCAGATGGCAAAGTCAAAAGAAACATTTTATTATTATTTTAAGCAATCAGACAGATGATTGTTATTCTTATTGAGACTGGGAAGAATTTGAAAAATAAAAGGGAAAACTCCTTCAGACAAATGATCATATCTAACCCATTTAACATGCATGCAGTTCTGGGGTTTGGGGAATGAAGAAATTAGAGCTTGAATTGAAGACTTAGTAATTGTTGATTTGATGATTCTTTAAAAGTTGCAGTTACTTCATCTCTTTGTTATTCTTTTCTAAGTCATTTCTAGGAGAGTGTATTTTTTGCAGTAGTCTTTACAAAGAGTTAGGCCACACCTATATGGCTACACTCAAATGACCCAAGTTCTTTAGTCATCATTAAGTTTTCTCATCTCCCTGATTCTCAAATACCTACCCACTCACTGTCTCCATGACCTGTGCTCCCAGAAACCTGATTATTTTATTTTATGAATACTCCCGTACATTGCCTATTCTACACCATCTTTTCTCTCATCCCTTGTCTGGGAAGGCTTCTGATTCTCTGAAAGCTTCAATCTTTGGTCATGGATCCTCTCTCAATTGAAACCTAACAGCAAATTTCCTATCACAGTTTCTCCATTTCTAAAAAGGAGCTACAATTATTATTGTTCTCAGGATTCCTATGAGATTAAAATATTTAAATGAGCCTTCTATATATATTGTTATTTTTAATATTTTTACTGACAAAACAGTTCTTGCTGTCCATTTTTTTTTTCAAATTTGGAAAAAATAAAACAAACGATATTAACAGGAGCTTTATCTGAGAGTATAGTAATCATGTGTTTGTATTTATCTTGATGTAAGATTATTTTGATTAACTCATCTTTGCAAAAGGAAAACTAATGGAAGGATATTTAGTACTCAAAGAATTGACAGAAACATGGCAGACAAACCTTTAGGACAACCAGGAATTCTAGGGATTTAGATGGAAAGAAAACTCAGAGCAGGAAGCTCAGTAACTATCCAGAAGCAAGTTGGGCCCCCCTCAAGACTGCTGCTATGGCACCGCATGCATACTTTAAGGGCATTTGCTTCTCCTATTTTGGCTAAGTCAAATTCCAAAATCCTGGAAGGGAAAACTCCTTGGCTGAGTTTCTCTGGGATGGAGGGCAAGAAGATTTGACTTTTTTGGTCACCTTCCACACAGTATGGGCAAAGAGCAAGTAATTGGCACTAGAAAAGAGTATTATTAAACTGGGGAACAGATACTCATTACTAAAAACTTATGTACTACTGTAGCTTTTAGAGGTAAGTGCTTCTCCCCTTTTAAAAACAGCCCTTGGGGAGCTTACATACTTATAAAATATATTTTATAAGATGTATATTATGTTTATATATCTTATGTATGTCATAGACTTTGAAGTTTGAGAGTATGGGTTTCAGTCTTAATTCTTGCATTTATTACTAATAAACATTATTACATTGTTATAAGATTTTAATGAAATCACACCAGTAAAATATTAGTACAATGCTTAGAAAATATTCAATAAATAGATAATGGTGATCAATGTTATTAATATCAATATGACACAAGCTGCTTATCTCATCAAAAGAAGGAACGTGAAAAATACATAATTTATTATAGATCATATAATAGCTTAGTCCCAAAATTTAAAGAGCTCATGACCATTTTGAATCCACTATCCTTGTGTAGAATTCACTTTTTAATAAATATATTTGTTTTAAAAACACAAAATCTGAAATATAATTGGACACATTAGCTCAAAGTACAATTTTTCATTTCACTCTAATAACTCTTTCTCATATCGCATTTTTATCTTAATACACCGCCAATACTATAAAGTGCTGTTCTCACAATCTTCTAAACTAAGCAGTGTTCAGAAAGATGCACCCACTATTATTAATCAACAAAGATTTCTGTCAATCTCAGCGCTCAAATGTTCAATTGCATTCTCCCTAGCGAGCCACAAAGACCTTTTTGATATTAAAATATCTTTAATCTCATCATGGTCGATTACACAGTCCATTTCTTTAAGCTATTAATCTCATTATGTAACCTCCCTGGCCAAGTCACTCACTTTAAAAGGACTTCCCTTTGCCATCACTGTAAAGACCAAAAGAAAAGATGATAGCTCTTTCCAAACCTCAAAAGGGAAGGAAGTGATCTCTTCTTTATTATACTTTATTATGTCCTTTTAAAAATCTTATCATGTATTAGCAGTAATATTCATGACACTGGAGTACACTTACAATAGTCAGCTCTCATCGTTATCAAAAAGCTTCACTTTAGCATTTAATCAACTCTAAAAGCCATTCTTGCTTTGGATATTCCCAGTGCAAGGAACATTATCCATAAGCATTTTTTTTTTTTGCATATTAAAGCAAATGGCATAGAGGATGGAACATAGCTCTGGTAGGGACTTATCTGATTTTTAAAGGGCATTTGAATTTCCATAATATCTTCTTCAAGGAGCCTGCTGAGTGGCTATTTAACCTACCAAATTTAGGAAAAATTTAAAGGCACTGTCTTGATTTCTGCTCTTAGGACTTCTTTCAGAAAATGAACAAATATCTTGATGTAGCCTCAAGCAAAGCCCCATCTAGAATGGCTGGGCTGTGTAATTGTAGTGGAAGCTGCTTACTTGAATGATGGATATTGGGACATGAAAAAGCCTGTCAAATTCCAACTATTTCTTTCTGTGATGATAGTACCACTGTTTTTTTCTAATGGAATAGCTTCTTAGAAGCATGATCATTGACTCTACATGAAGAAATTTTAATTTCTGAAAGATAATGAAGCCCTAGATCTTTATTTTCATCTCTTATCCCACAAACAATTTTCACTGAGGAACAGTGAAGCTGTTAGTATCATCTTATTACTATTACTGTGTTATTATTGACTTGCTATGAGTAGGAGCTCAATCAGTGTTTCTGATAAAATAAAACCTGGTTCCCAGCCTGGAACTTACAACAATAAAAAAAAAAAAAAAAAAAAAAAAAGAATTCTCTGCTGCCTAAGCAACTCAACCAAAATTCCAAATATTTTTGTTGTTGTTGTTTGTTTTTATCATATGTGACATCTAAGATTCATTTGACACTTGATTAAATCTATTCTTATGTCTTTTTATTTTCTGTTTTCTGCTTATATTTATGATCACTTGTTATCTTCTTTACTATTCCTATTTATTTTATTTTTAATTAAGTTTATTGGGGTACCATTGGTTAATAGAATTATATAATTTTCAGCTGTACATTATAATTTGACATCTACACACTCTATTGTGTGATTGCCACCCAAAGTCCAGTTTCCTTCAGCTACCATGTATTTGACCCCCTTAACCCTATCCAACTCTCCCCTCTTCCCCCACCCCTACCCTAATTTCATTTTTTAAAATCTGTTTTTTGGTTGTTCATCAAGCCCATAATGTCAAAAACAAGAAAAATAAAAACAAAAACTCTCTTTTGTCTCTACGTGATTTAAATATTGCTTTTATGCCTGAGTTCCAAGATTGATCCTAACATTATTTTGAACTTTATGCTTGGAACTCCTACAAGAATACCCCATTAACAGTTCACACACAACATTAAACATGCACACACAGAGACAGCTTTTGTGTATATATGTCTCTGGTTCTATCATAAGATCCTTGAGAGAAGGGATGATGTCTCTCACCCTATTTATTCCATTACAATTTCTCATTTAGGTGTTATATAAAGATGCTGTGTAAAGACTGATGAGAAAAGCTAAGTTACTGAGTAAAAGCCAACTTCTGTGGTATGCTATGTCTTTTTTATTTATTTTGTTTTATGATGATCTGTTAGTATCTTCTCAGAACTAATGCTGGTGAATATATACATAATGAAATTATATATATAATTTCATTACAGTGTGCTTGGCAGCATGCTAAGTGATTTACATACATTATCATATTCACTATCACAACAGAGTGATAGTACAGTCACTCTGGTAATTTTTTATTACCTATGTTAGAGGTGAAGAAATTGAGTCTCAGAATGTTGGCACTGGATGTGGTCTCAGTACCTTGCCTTCACTGGAGGATAGACACATTAAAATTGACTAAGACTGAATTTCTCTATATCTGTGGGGTGGATATTCAGAGTCAAAATTAATATCATTTAGAAAAAATAAAGATATGCAAGGATGACATTTTTGTAATTTCCCCTTTATGTAGTAAAGCTTTATGTTATAAAAATATTAATTTTGTATAATCTCTAAATTTACAAAAAAAATATTGCAAAATTAACTTGTCATTTGTGTCAAAATTTGCAAGTTTAGAGGTTCAGTTTAAAATAAAAGATTACTAACTTTCTTCTCCTCGTCCATTTTGTTCTTCTGGCATAGAGGCTGCCGAGGAAAAATCAGAAGCTGTGTTCTATAAAAGAGGTAGATGTGCAGACATTAACCTCATTTAAATTTCGAGTGATTTAGTGGTTGAATTTCCCAACAGTAAAGTTGCACCTAAATTTGATCAACTTCAGTGTCATCTACAGATGTCCCTAAAACTGTTAGCAACTAATGGATTGTTTAAAGGACCTTAATAACTCATTTGTCTAGTCAAAACCACATCAACTCTACCTTTGAAAACTGTATTTTCCTGTCATTAGAAAATTGAGTTTATTGTCCTCTAATTTTGAAATGGCATGTATTTCAAATCAAGGCAGAAAGACCAATTATCTGGTGAAATTGCAACAAAGTGTTTTGAATAGCTGATGAAAAAGATAGCTACAGTACAGCAGTCTGTGTACTGATGAATCAGGGAGAGGAACCAAAAAGAGGATGTATGTAATCTTAATATAAATATGTTAGCTCCCAAAGGGCTATTAAGTAAGATGTGTGTGTCTTCTAACAGCTCCCAGTGGTTTTTAATAATGAAAGCTTGGGTTTAAAGGCTTCTATCTTTCTACACTCTTTGAGAGGTTTGGAAATATTTGTAGTTTTAAAGTTCTTTATTGTATCTTATTAAATACTTTAATCTCTCTTTTTTTCTTATCTTCCAATAGCCATGGTTATACTATGTAATTTGTTCTGTAATTAAAACATATCAACTTTTATTTATAAAACTTGTTCTTAAGAGAAAAATGAGAGGAATTTTCCCTTCATGTTCTTATGTTATCTATGATACACCTGATCCAAATTACGGTCAGACAAATGAACAAATTTTAGTATGCAGTTTTTCAGAAGGGCTGTTAATATGCTTTGAATTGTCATCGTGTCACTGAAAAGGTAGCTATATTTAGCAAGTTGTTAATAATGGCTTTGTTATCATTCTTGAAAAACAGTTACACGAATTCAGGTATGTGATGAGAAGACATTTCTTGACAATCTAAACATGTAAGACACTCCAACTACATAATGTATTCTTGAAGTTTTAACTCTAAAATAAATATTCTCCTACTTTAATTCATATTGATTTTACTTAACACGTTTTATTGGGGGAAAAATAACACATGCTTTTTATTTAAAATTTAATTTCTTTGCATAGGGTAAAGATAAGTGAAAATGTCCTTAATTTGATTTAATACAGCCAAATTAACAAACTTTTAATTTAATTAAGCAATTTTTTAGAGAAGAGTAGGTGGGGGGTCTGTCAGAGAATGCCTTGTTCAATAAAATATTTTCCCCCATTTAAAAAAGTGAAGTACAGTTTAGACACAGCAAAAGGGACCTTTCTAGTGTACAGTTATACAAATTTTAGTAAATGCACATAGTTGTGTAACATGAAGATAAAGATATAGAACATTTTGATTTCATCGAAAATTTTTCCAGCCCCTAGCAACACTGATCTGTTATCTATCCCTACAGTATAGCCTTTTCCAATTGACATTATAAATTCGATTATTCAGTATGTCGCATTTGGGGTCTGACTTCTTTCACATTGCATAATATCTTTTGAAATATCCACACATGTTGTGTGTACCAATAGTTCACTTCTCTTTATTGCTGAATAGAGTTTCATTTTTACATATATACCATGGTTTGCTTAACCATCCCTCAATAGAGAATTTGGATTGTTTCCAGAGAGGGTGATTGTGAAAAAGCTTTTAAAAGCTTCTCTAAATATTCACATAAAGGTTTTTGTGGAAACATAGGTTAGAATTTTACTAAAATAAATAACTAAGAGTAGGATTATTAGGTCATATGGTAAGTTTAGGTTTAATTTTATAAGAAACTGTCAAACTCTTTCCAGTTTGTCATTTCATACAAGCATTGATAAGAGAGTTCCAGTTTCTCTGCCTCTTTGTCAGCTCTTGGTATTGTCAAATAATGTGGTATTTAGTTGTAGTTTTAATTTATATTTCTGTAATTGCTAATGATATTGAACATTGTTTAATGAGCCAATTTAAAATTCTTTTGTGGAGTAGAGTTTTAACTCTTTACTTTCCTCTCCTTTTTTTTTTTTCCATTTTTCTTTCTTTTATTTATATAATGGTGTTTTGGTTGCTAGTTTTCTTATTGAGTTTTAGAAATTTTTAAATTTATTATAGATATATATGCTTCATTTTATATGTGCTTTGAATATATTTTCTGTCTGTCACTATTCTCTTCTTTTAATAGTGTCTTTCAAAGTGCCAATGTCTTTGATTTTTATTTCGATGAAGTCTAATTTATTACTTTCTTTTTTATGAGTCATCCTTTTGGTGTTATACCTAAGATATTTCATCGAACCCAGGCTCATAAAGATTTTTTCCTGTATTTCTATGTTTTGTAATTTTAGTAATTGCATTTAGATCTATGATCGATTCTGAATTATTGTTTTTAAATTTGTTGTGTGGTAAGAATAGCAACTCATTTTTGCGTATGAACATACTCTTGTTTCATTATCGTTTATTAAAAAGACTATCCTTTCCCCATCGAATTGCCATTGTACCTTTGTTAGAAATCAATTGATTATATATATGTGGGTTTATTTCTAGGTTTTCAATTTTGTTACATTGATTTATGTGTTCATATTTTCTCCAATAACATACTGTCTCTATTTCTGCATCTTTATAATGAGTCCTAAATGTAGGTAGTGTGTGTGTCCTCCAGCTTTACTCCCCTTTTGGGGTTATTCTAGCTTCTTTGCATTTTCATATATATATTTAGAATCAACTTATAAATTTCCACATACCTTCCCTTTCCCCTCTTCTCCTCCCCACAGATACAAACTTTTTCTTTTGATCAGTTTAACTAGGAGTTTATCAGTTTTATTAGTCTTCACAAAAGTCATCTTTTTACTTTATTAATTTAATTTTTTATTTTTCTGTTTTTAATTTCACTAATTTCTGATTATATCTTTCAACTTGCTTTGGATTCAACTTGTTCTTTTTCTAGTTATGTATGCTTATAAGCTTAAATAATTAACTTGCAACCTACCTTGTTTTTGAGTATAAACATATAATCTCATAAATTTCATTCTCAATAGTGCTTTAGCAGTAACTTCAAATTTTTCATATATCATATGTTTATTTTCAGTCAATTCAAAATATTTTCTGATTTTACTTTTATTTTTCTCTCCAACCATGGTTTATTTAGAAATGTATTGTTTAATTTTCAAAAGTGTGGAGATTCTGCAGATATCTTTTTCTTACTGATATATAGTTTATCTTGTTATGATCCAAGAACATATACTGTGTAATTTATTTCTTTTAAGTTTTAAAGTTTGTTTTATGGTCCTAAGAATGGTCTACATTGGTAAAAGCATATTATATGTATAATTAATTGGAAAGTTATATGTATAATTAATGTGTTTATTTTGTAGTTTGATAGAGTATTTCATAATTCCCAATTACATCAAATTATTTATATTGTTTCAGGTCCATTTAACATCTAGTAATTTTTACCTACTTGTTTTGTCATTTACTGAGGTAAGTATGCTACATCTATACTGGTGAATTTGTCTTTTCCTCCTTTCAATTCTATCAGTTTTCCTTCATGTGATTTGAGGCTCTGTGGTAAGGTACTTATTAGGATTGTCATCAAGTCTGTGTGAATTGATATATTTATCATTATTTAGTTTTTCTATGAATCATTTACAATATTTCTAAATATTTGTATGGTGTGTCTTTTTCCTCTCCTTTCCTTTAATTTATCAATAACTTTCTATTTTATGTCTTTTTGTATTGCTTTGGTTTTAGACAGGATATAGTTGAGTCTTATAATCTGCCTTTTAAAATAAATGTGTGTTTAGAATAGTTACATTTACTGCTACTGATATGATTGGAATAAAGTCTGTATTTTATTTTTATCTAATTGTTCTATATTTCTGCTTCTTTGTCACTCTTGCAATATTTTGGATTTAGTAATTTTTACAAATCCATTTTATTCCTACTACGTATATCTATTTTTAAAAGCTGGTTATTGTCTTAGACTTCATAGTATGCATCTGTAATCACAATTTACCTTCAAATAATATTGTAGCCCTTCATGTAGAGTAAAAATATTATGTAACAGTTTCTCTTTCTCATCTATTATGCTGCTTTACCATATATTTTTACTTCTACATATGCTATAAACACAGTCCTTGGCTACTGTTTTTGTTTAAAGAGTTTGTCTGTTAGAACTATTAAAAGAAGAAAAAATGAATTATATATTTATTTTTATTATTGCATTTTTGACATTATTAATTTATTTGTGTAAACATAAGTTTTTGCCTGGTATTTTATTCTTATTGCAGAAGAACTTTCTTTCAAATTGATTGTATTTAGGTCCTCAAATAAACAACTTTCTGTTTTTCTCTGTCTGGAAAAAAGCTGTTTATTTCTCTTTCATTTTTGAAAGGTACCTTCATTGAATATAGAATTTAAGACTGACTTTTTTTAAAAGCATTATGAAGATGTCAAATCATTTTATTTTTGTTAACAGGAATTGTGAAGCAAATTTTACCTTTGTACCTTCATATTATAATGTATTATGTTCTCTTACTGCCTTTGCAATGTTCTCTTTTTCTTAAATTTTTAATTGTTTGAATAATTTATGTTTATTTTTCTATTTTTCAATTTGGTCTTTTTATTCTCCAAGCTTCTTTATACTGTTTTTCTTTTTCACTAAAAACTTCCTGTACAGTTATTTTTGACTATTTCTTCTGCCTCATTCTTTTCTTCACCTCTTAAAGGCCTATTAGCATGTGTTAGGTTGATATTTTCACATAGTCTTTAGTGGCTCTGTGCTCTGTTTTGTTTTTTTGTAATTTAATCTCTTTTTTTTCTTCTTTGCATTTCAGTTTAGGTAATTTCTATTAATGTGTCATCAGTTCACTGATTCTTTCATCATCTATATTATTTTCTTATGAGATCAATGGAAACATTCTCCACCAGTGTTACTGTATATTTCATTTCTAGCATTTTCATTATGTTCTTTTTTATAGTTTTCCATCTGATCATGCATGTTGTTTATTATTTCTACTAAAGCTTTCAACCTATTAATTCTGTTTTCATTTTTATGTTTGATAGTGCCAATTGCTTTGCCATATCTGAATCTGATTTTGTTCATTGCTTTGTCTCTTGACAGTGTATTATTTTTCTTAGTTTCAGTGTGTCTTATAATTTTTGAATGGAATCCATGTATCTTATATAAATTAGTAGAGAATTAGGTTTAAAAATTATGCTTAGAAATCCACAAGCTTTTTCTTCTTAGTCTTTGGTGTCAAAGGTCAAGTCAGGAGTTGAGCTAGTAATTAGTTTTTGCTGCAAAGATGCCCTTAGAGTACCACAGGCTACAAATCATTCTGAATTACCTTGTGTTTAGGTTGAGGAATGATTTTTCAGAGAGTTTTTCCATTGTTTGTTCTACCCTTAGTTTTAGGTCTTCCCATTACACTATACCTATCTTCAGATTTCTTTTCCTTGACGTTTCTCCATGATTAGAATACTATTACTCTTTGCATAACACTTGCTAGGCTAGTGGCGGTGAGTGGTAAGGGGAACCTCTGTTGTTCTTATCAAGCTTCAGTCCTAGGCAGGTGCTATGCCCTGCTTCTTAGGAACTGAGTCTTTTCAGTGATTCTACCCCTCTTCTAGCAATAGGAGGACTCTTGCAGTCTGGGTTTAGGATGTATTCCTGCCCCTACCCAGGATTAGAGGATTTTATTATTGTCATTTTTTTGTTTCTGTTCCTTTAGGTGTAATGGATTTTTATCTATAGCTCTAAGGTGACTATTTGTTATACTTCTCTAAGAAGTTTTATGTTTTTTTTTTTCCCATGGCGGATATAAGAGATAAGGATCCCAGTGGGATTTATATCTGTTCCACAGTAGTTATTTTTCTTCTCTTCCAGGCTTACATTATAAATGAGGCTGTGTCTAGTTGTTGTCCTCTAACCAGTTTTTTTTGAGAGTAAATAGTGATAGATTCTATGGAAAAAAGTCTTCAAATGGATGTGAATTCTTGTGTCTCTAACATCCCATTTCTATACTCATATGTGAACTATCATATTCAGAGTTTAGCCATTTACTAAAAATTTTATAACTTCTTTTTGTATAGCATTTGACATCTGTTATAGGTGAACAAGTTCTCTCATTTGGTTTCTCCTTGGAAATTCCTGTCTTTCAAGTATTATGTTATTTTATTGTCATATAGACTCAGGTATCTGATGGATGTAATAAGAAATAACCCTAAAATTAACCAGCCTTTATTCTGTTAGTGTTGTAGAGGAAACAATGATTTTTCCATCTTTCTGTACCCAAGCCAAAGCCAGTAATGGCAATTTAATGAATTTTGTAATTATAAGTAATATCTGAATTAGAAAGTGAGTGAGGTAGTGTAAATATGTCAAGATAATTAGAATTGTGTTGTTTAATTTGACTTTTTTATTTGGGGTTATTTTGTGTATGTGCTTCTACATGAACAATTTAATGAGTACATAAATATTTATCTGTATAATGTGTATAACATAGAAAACATTTGATAGACATATACAATCAGAAAATAATTATATGTTTTCATTATAAAAGAGAGGTAACCCAATGATTCCTTTTTATCTGATCTAACAAAACTTCTAATTTACATAACAGGGCAATACTTTTCTTACAAACACACAAAAAGTTGGGTTTTAGTATATCAAACATTAAATATTTGTGGTCAATGAGAACGTGAACTTCTGGAAATTTTTAATAAAAATCATTTTGAAAATTCTAATCTCAATATTCATAATGAAGCAGATACTGAAATGATTACACTGACTCTGTGGTTTGAATATTGTGGGTTTTTTTTTTTTTTTTTTTTATTTCTCCTTTTAAAATAAGGTCCACTTGGTTACTCTGAGAAATCCAGTATAAACTTTCCATTAGAGAAATAGGAATAACATTTTCCATGATGGAGTTTTGCTTTAAATACCTAACAATGTTTTCAAAGACTGAAAAAATTAAACAAATTAATGCATTTTCATCATAAAAATGAAAAATTACATAATTCTACTTGCGTTGAAAAGACTGATGACAGAAATGATTTGGGCCCACATGTTGGGCCTGCTTTCCTGCCAATGGGTGGTTCTAATGAAAAAAAAAAATTTAAATCTTAATCTTCTGGTTTTTATTCCAGAAATGGAAATATCAGAATTAAATAGCTTGTACTCTTTCCCTCATGTTATATAATGCAAGATGTGTATAATGAGGCACAGCTTGGAATGGAATTTTTTCTATTATTCCAGGAGAAAATATATATAATAGGTAAAAGAAAAATATGTTATACAATGAAAATTAGTGAGAGTGGGGTGAAAAAATAAAATCTCCCCTTGATCAGTATTTGAAAAAACATTTTATTGAAGTTTAATCAACATCCAAACAAGATTACATATCATGAGTGTTCAGCTTGACAAATTTTTATACCTAGATAGTCTTGTCTAATTGGCTCTAAAATAATATCCCAAAACAAAACAAACAGATACCGTAGATCATTACTACGGAAGCTTCTTTCACTTTCCTTCCACTCACTGTTGTGTGAGAGTATCCTCTACCCTGATTTCTAACAGCATAAATTAGTTTTATAATCTTTTGTATTTTATTTAAATTTCTTGAATCTTGGTATATGTCTTCTTTTCTCACTCAATGTTATGTGTGTTAGAGTCATACATATTGTTTTATGTAGTTAAAAGTCATCCATTCTCACTGTAGTATGACATTCCATTTTGTGAAAATAGCACAGTTTACCCAATGATAAGAATTTGGGAAATTGCTAGTTTGGAGGGAATTATTCTAATTTATATACCATTGGGAAACATTTGCTCAATGTGTTAACTGTAAATTTAGGAGTATTATCGCTAGGTCATCAGATATACACATTTTTACCTTTGATAGATCTGCCATGCAGACTTACAGAGTGGTTTTACCAGTTGGCACAACCACCAGCAGGTTATGAGAGTTGTAGGTACTCTGTAACCTGGCTGATGTTCTACATTTTTCATCATTTTTACTTTAACTATTCTAATGTGTGTTTTATAGTATCACATTGTGATTTTAATTTATATTTTCCTGATACACAATGAAGACTGATAGCTTTACATATATTTTTTGGTATTTCAGATATTCTCTTTTGTAAAATGTCTTCTTAGATCTTTTGTCCATATATTGAATAAGCTGAGTTTTTTTTATTGATTTGTTAGAAAGCTTTATATATTCTAGAAACCAGTCTTTTGTCAGTTATACATGGTATCTTTTCTCGTCTTATGGACTTTGTTTTTTTAATGCCCACAGCATCTGCTCTTCTTAGGTGGTCTCCCATCCCAGTACTAATGGGGCCTGACCCTGCTTTGCTTCTGAGATCAGATGAGATCAGGTGTGTTCAGGGTTGCATGGCCATAGACTTCCTATGAACTTTTTATGCTATAAAGATGACTTCTGATAAACAGACATTCTTAAGTGTAAGATCATCTGATTCATCATTTTAATTTTATGATTAACATATTTCATATTCCATTTGAAAAAAATCAGCCTATTTACCTCATAGAAATTTCTTCTATTTTGCTCCTAAAAAAATAGATATGCTTAGATCTGCTTTTGATTTTTGACTTATTTTTGTTTAGGTATGAGATAGAAATCCAGTTGCGTTCTTTCCCCCCATAAAACAGGCCTAGAACCATTTACTGGAAAGATCATTCACATATTAAAATATCAACACCACCTTTACCATTAATTAGTGGCACGTTTATGTATGGGCCTTTTTTTTTTAACTCTCTATTCTGTTCAAACAGGAAACTTGTCTATTGTTGCATCAATAGTAGTACATTGTCCAAATTACTGTAACTGAGATATTGATAAGGAGAGAGTTTTTCAATTATGTCTGACTTCTTCAAGATTGCCTTGGCTAGTCTTTCCATTTCCATATGAATTTTAGAATCTGATTTTCTATTTACATACACACATTTGTTGGCATTTTAATCAGAAATGCACTAAATCTATACATTAAGTTGGAAAAGAATTGATATTTTTATAATTTTGAATTTCTAATTCAATTAAATTGAATTGTGGACATGTATACCTATTCATTTATCTCTAATTTCTCTCATATTCTTTTGGAGATTTTTATTTTTAGTTATTGCACATCTTTTAGATCTATTTAAGCATCTGATATGTTTTGCTGTTACTATAATTAATATTTTTATTTTACTTTTACCTGTATTATTAATATATAGAAATATAATTTATTTGTGTGTTTGCTATGTCATAGTCTCCTTGCTAAAGTCATTTATTCTAAAAATTTCCCTTGTGATTTTTTTGAATTTTCAAATTAAACAATCATGATTTTTTAGATATTATTTTCATTTATTTTATCTTAACATTATGATGTTTCTATCTTTTTTTCCCCAAAGTCTTATTGTGCTGTCTAGTTGTAGAATAAATAAAATATTGAATAGATGTAAGGAAAGTTGCATCCTTGTCTTATATCCAATTCTAGGGAGAAAGTTCACAATAATTGAGTGTAATAATTTCATTTTTATCTCTTGTAACCTCCCCTTCTTTTGCTTAATACATTTACTCAATCAGGATACATTTAAATGTTCATGGAATCCATAGTTCAAAGGTGAAAAGAGGAATAGCAAATCAGAAGAAAATGGACAAAGAACTATAATGGTTTCTTTCACTAGTTCTTATCCTGCCTGTCTAGAGAATAGGAATGTTAAAGAAAAGAAAGTTGAGAAAGAGATTCAAAAATGAGAAGAATTTCGAGTAGTCATTTACATCTTCTTAGAACTGGTATTAGGGAGTATAGAAGAAGATAACAAAGAAGACTCAATTCTGATACTTCCCACATTTAAAACACTTCACTTTTGAAATAGCATCTATAATTATTGTTAAAAATTAAAATAGAGATGTTTAATGTACTATAAAGAGATGCCATACTTAAAATAGTTTGTGCCCGTTACAAGGTGAGATCATTCTTTAAATCTGATAATTTTATTTACAATTTCACTTTGATGTATATCACCATTGAAACTTGAAGGCATGCATTAAAGATTTTTATTTATCTTCTCAAGTCTTAAAATGGTTAGACCAAAATTTAGATGCCATAGAATCATTTGAGAGCTACAGTATTTTTTTTGGTTATGTTATGATCCATGATTAATATTATGGCACAACCCAAAGATATATATTTGTTCATTAATTTTGAAATACTTTTACTGATATTTATGATGTCTAAAATCTTTGGTAGTAGGTAGGAATAAAAAATTAAATACATCAGATACCTATTCATATGGAGTCTTTCCATTTCTATACTTTGTGGCATAGACATCATAATGTGGTTTCAAGATTTTATCAAAACATTGCCACAAAGGTTCCTAGCAAGGTTGTGTTAGTAAATATTTAACAAGTGGCTATCTGGGTACACAAACTTGAATTTATAGCGTTCACCAATTCCCATAGCATAAATATTCTTCCCGTAGCCAATTTAAAACTATCAATAGTTTAAAACTTGCAAAATTCCTGAAAATATAAAACTTAAGTCAGTATGAGCTGGCTCTAGTACAGCACTAGATTTAGGAGTAACAAAAAGTCACAAGCTGGAACAAAAGAATCCTGTTGGAGGGAAACTAGAGCTGAGGCTGGAAATGTGGGCAAGGGCAAGGTTAAATGTTTGGTAAAACATGTCAATAAACTTGAACTTTACACTAAGAGCTAAGAGAAGTTCTTTAAGGGCATGGCCAAAGAAACGATCAGAAAGAAAATTATTGATATATGTTACAGATTTCCAACACAATATCCTGCTTGCTTAGTTTAGTTTCCTAAAGTTTCTCACATTAGTAAGTGATTAAATATGCTCTACCAAGGTTCACTATTTAATGCAAATTTTGTAGATTGATCTTAAAGAGAATCACTATATTCAACTCTTTCATTTAGAATTTGTTTACACTAATATTTTTGGTCAAAACCAACAATAAAAATGAGCTACTTACATGAATTTTAATCATTCCTTCAAGGCTATTTCTTGAGGATATTCTCTGCCACCCTCAATTTTTTCTTTGTGTTGTTTTACCCTCTTTCTGAAAGCACACAGCTGAGTAAGGTTGAATTATTTATCACAGCATATTAAGGTTGAAAATTTATCACAGCATATTTAAGAGTCAAATTGAAAGTCTTAAGAGAAATTTGAATTTAGAGAATGTTCCTTAGCAATATTTGCAGATGCAAATCTCTACACAGATAATATATACTGTTAAATTAAATGGTAGGAAAGAACTTATGTCTAGAGCTGATATCTACTGTTATTCACACTGATATTGTTTGAACTCTTGAGCTCTAAATTGTATTTATTCATTCATTCATTCATTCAGTATTTGAGTGTGTACGATGGGCCAGATGCTTGGAATATATCAGTGAACATATCAGACAAATATCATTCCTCATGGAATTTACGTATTAGGAGAGGAAAATGGATAGTAAACAATAAACATCATAAGTAACTGCAAAAACATTAAAGAATGACAAATAACCTACAGTATGATGAAAGATGGTAAGTGCTATGGAATAAAAAGAAAAAACACAAAGTAGAGTGAATTGAGAGTATTAAGAGTGAGAGGAAGGATAGAGTATTCAATAGAATAGTTAAGATAAATCTCTGAAAAGATAAGATTTGAGCCAGGACCTGAATTAAGTAAGAGAGTGAACAAAAGCAGTATCTTGTAAAAAAAGTATTCTAGGAAGAGGAGATAATTAAAGCTAGTGCACTAAGTCAGAGCATATTTGGTATATTCTAGAAATAGCAAGAAAACAGTTTGGCTGTAGATAAATGAGTAAGGGTAGAGTGGAATTAAATAAAGTCAAAAGGTAGTAAAGATCAACTTTATGTAGGGCCTTCTGAACAATTATAAGGACTTTGGCTTTACTCTTAGTGAGAAGAGGAGACACTGGAGTACTTTTATACAATATTCTGGTTACTCTGTTGATAAGAGACTTTAGGAGAGTCAGGCTAAAGTTTAGAATTCCAGGGTAACCCAGGTAGGTGATGATGGTAGCCCAGATGAAATGGTTACAATAATTGGTGAAGGGATGAATTCTAGATATATTTTGAAAGGAGATCCAAATGTATTTATGTTATGGATTTGAGACAGAGTGAGGAGTCTAGGATAACTTTTTTCTTTTTTTTTGTTTTTTACCTGAACAATTGGAAAGTTGCCATTAAATCAGATGAACATCAGTACCTATAAATAGAGTAGATTTGGGGGAAAGATTAATAAGACTTTAAACATCTCAGCAGACATGTCATGAAGGCAGTTGATACGTAAGTTTAGAATTTATAGTATGAATCTATGGTAGATTTTAGAAGTCACTAATAGATATTATTTAAAGCCATTGGCCTAGATAAAATCACTAATGGAGTAAAGACCAAAGAGGAGAGGTCAAAATACTGAGCATGGCAAAATTCGGTATTAAGAGATTCAGAAGAAAATGAGAAAGCAGCAAGGTTATTGAGAAGGAGGGATCGCAGAGGAAAGTAGAAAACTAACAATGTGCAGTATCCTGGTATCCAAGTTAAAATAAATATTTGAGAAGCAGTGAGGAAGTAGCTATGTCAGCTCTTGTTTATGGAACAAATAAAAATGACTAAAATTTAACCATTAGCTTTAACAAGTTAGGTCATTATTAATCTTATGAAGAACAGCTTCAGGGTAAAAGCCAGACTTCTGTGAGTTTAAGAGATAACAGAAGAGTTTTTGAAAGCTATTATCATATGATGCTTTTCTATAAAAAGAGACAATAGCTATGGTAGTAGCTAGAAGGGTGAAGGAGAGTTATAAAGACCTTTTTAAATTTAATTATGATTTTTATTGCATTTTTTTCTTTTGTACATATTCTTAAATTGACCAACATGGTAAAATTTTTAAAAATATTATTTAAAAGGAGAAAAATTATAACAATGATGAATCACATTATAGTCCTTTCTGCTCAAAAGCAGAATTACATTGACAATAAGTGACAGTAAATAAAGAGGTACATTTGTTACTTTTAAATATAACACAAGAAATATAATATCAATAAAAACCTTTTTTTAATATTTGCTACTTGAATTTCATGTTTTACAGTATTAATTGAAGTTAATTTATGCATTATTTATTTTTTTAAATAAAGAATATTTTATGACAACAAATATCAGTATGTTAATGTTGATAGCAATAATAAAATTTCAAAAAGAAACATTGATGTTGTGGAAGAAATGGAGAATAGTCAGAGAGAAATGTTTGAGCAGGTGAAAGGCACTTACTGCAGGGGTTGTGGAAAGACTAGTTTATACAGAAACATGTAAATTGAGCAATGGGCAACAGAAATGGTGGCATAGGTGTGGGTACAGATGCTGTCAATTGTATTGATATGGTGTTGGGAATGTGTTAACATTATCTCATTGCTTTGGTTTTCATTTTGGTTAAAATCAAAGGTCATGAGCTGAGAGATGAAAAGGGGGAGAAAGTGTTTGTAGTACGAGGAGAAAGAATTATAAAAATAATCATCAAAGTGATAGTGAGAAAAGGTATGAACTATGGGCCAAGGTGAGACTTATTTTGCTTAGCATGATTATCTCAGGTTTACATATTTTAGAAGCACATGTATATCCTTTTTGCAGAATGGGAACAATAATGAACAGGTGTCATCTAAATTTCAAAAGGTATCATCAGCAAAGAAAAATGAGGAAGTGCCAATGGAAGGCAAGGTTTTGTGATCAGGTGTCTGTGATACCTAGTAGCTATGGAAAAAATAGAGGTTACAAAGACTGCAGCATGGGATAGCTTCTCTGAATGTCCTAGAGAGCCAACAAAGAGGAAATGAAACGCTAATTGTCTGGAATGCCAATAGTAGTGTTCAGATGAAAATATCAAAAGGGCAGTATTGAAAGAATTTTTTTAATATTGTTTAGGTTCAGGATGAAGCCAAGGGCCTACAGTAGAATTATAGAACTAATCAAATGTGCAATTCTACCAGATCTAACATAAGTAAAGGTTGTGAAAGAGTGGAAAGCTGAGTCATGGGGTGGGAATGTTAGGGAAGAAAAAGGTAAAGCTGAAAATATTGAATCCCAAATATACTTGAAACTCTCATTAATGGAAGCAGCCCCTGTCTATATAAGCTGGAGAACTTGCATCTAAGTGAAATGCCAATTATTCTCAGGCCTAACTACCAATCCTCTCATAGACTACTGGTACAGGAGAAGAACTAGATGCCAACAGTTTCAGTGGAGAAGTGCAAGTGCTAATCTGGAAGTAGCTGTTCCCTGAAAGAGCTGTAGAATCTTGCTAGTTTGTATCAGAGTCTGAAGAGCATCAGAGAGGGGGATTCTAAATTTATTAGGCCAGGCAAAATAACGGTAAGATGTGTGTGGTTGAATTTATTGAAATGAATGCACTCATTCAGCATTCACAATTTGTGTTAATTTAATCACTAGGATAAATCTTTATAGCATGCTAAGATGTTGAATTAAAAGCAAGCCTATTGTCAATGAAATTGAGATGCTGGAAAGTGCAGGGCCTAATGATAAGAAAGATATCCAAAGCTTAAAGAATATTGGAATGAATGTATTGTGTGGAATCTGTTTAGCCAATTCTTAACATCAACGCTTGAGAAGCTGGGGGACATGCTTTCCTTCAAGCCTTTTTAGAAACTCTGTGGTGACTTTGCTTTTATAAGATAGTGATGATGGTGGGAGATGCTGTTATAGAATTGTACATCCCAGTTAATGAAAATAGTGGGCCCCTGACATCCTGGACTAATAGAGATGCTCATCTGTTAGAAAAACATAGGGATGATCACCATAATAAACTTTATATAGAGAAGTCAAAATCAGAGTACTGCCCCAAGCAGAAATATTAGCTAATTAATCACAGGATATCTAGAAATAAAATAAATGAGGAAGCTATTAGGTGCTGTCTGAAATATACAAGTGGGAAAATTCTAGGTTCAGTGAGCAGAAAACTGATTCAAATTGCTATAGGGAGTTTATGGTCTCTTATTCAAATTTTAGATTTAAACCATTTAACAGAATTCAAGATATTTGTTTATGAAGAAAGCTGGGTCTCTTTGAGGAAACATTCTTCATTGTAACAAGAGTGAATCTTCCTCTACATTTTCTCCCATAGCAATGAAGTAATTTATAAAAGTGACTGTATATAGGGAAAGAGTAAACCTCAGCCTTTGAGTTTTGTAGACACTGGTGCCAGATCGATACTAATCCCCAGTGACTTGAAACACACTGGACAGATTTGGAGCTAATAGAGGTCAGAAGACATATAGAGTCTTGGACCAAATAAAGCTAAGGTGATTATTTCCCTAGTCCAAAATGAATAGCAAAAACATGTATATTTAATATATAACAAAATACCCACATTAGTTCCTAAGCTGGTGAAATGTGCACTATCATGGTAGAAATGGCCTTAGGAGAAGCTACTGGAGCATCCTACCTCCCTATAATATGCTAAAAGCAATACTGCATTCCCAGGGAAATTTCAGAGATTAGTGTCACCATCAAAAGTTTAAAAAGGCAGAAGTAATAATTTCTACTACAGCCACATTTACCTCTCCTGTTTGGCCAGGACAAAAATCAGATAGATGGATCTTGATTATGACTGGATTTTGCAAAATAAAGAGTCTTGACAAAAGAGCTCTAGTATGCAGCTTTAGAGGTAGCATTTTTATTTTCTAACTTCTATTTATAGTAAATATAATCAGAAGCCATTTGCCTTTACTGTCTTACCTGAAGATTGTTTCTGATCTCCTACTATCTATCATAATAGGCCAGAGAGACCTTGATTTTCTGGCTATGCTACAGACTATCACATTTATCTATTATATTGATGTTATGCTAATTGAACATACCAGACTAGAAATAGCGAAAACCCTAAGAACCCTAATTTCCTAAGGAAGACATAATTGGTAGAGGATGGGAGATAAACTTTAAAACTCACCTGCCAAATTCATGTCAATATCTCAATAAAACTGGGGGGAAAATTAAAAATTCAAAAATAAGGTACTAATCGATACTCACAAGAGAAAAAAGGCCTCTGAAAAGTGGGAGATAAGTAGCTGAGCCATTTATAGCTCACAAAGAGATTGATTGCATGCTTGATGAAGCTCTGGTTGGTGGAGTAAATCCACATCACATCTAGGTATGCCGCTTCAACACTTTTACTGTATAATTCAAAAAGCCATTTTAAATGAGGTACAAAAATGGTTCTGTTCCACCTCTAGTCTATAGTTCAAGTATCTCTGCACTTAGCTTTTATGCCCAGAAAACCCAGTAGTATAGAAAATTTATGTCTGTAGCAAATAGAAATACCGAATGGAGCTCCTGGAAAAATCCAGTGGGAGATTCTATTATAGCAGCAGCCATTCTCCATTAGGAAAGTAAATTTTAGATTTCCACTAGGCCCTGATATTGCCTAAACACTTGCCCATGGGACACTAAATAACTACACAACTTGAAGTTTCCATTATGAAATAGATGGTGTTTAATTAAAAAAAATCTAAGACGTGGATATGCACTATAGCATCTCATGCTGATACGAGCATATCTGAATTGTATAATTGTATAAGCAAATGGCTCATATACTCATGAGATTAGCTTCTATCCAGCACTATAGACTTTCTCAGGGGTGACACTAAAATGCAATGGTGAAAAAAAATCTTCCCCCAGAGAAGGGAAAGGATATCTTGTTGTCTAAGCAAACTGAAGGGGATAAAGTACAAGATACACTGAGCTATGTGCAATGGCTAATAGGATGACTAGAAAAAATAAGACTGGAAGAATAAGAAGGTCTGAAAGATGGATATGTGAATGAGCCTTTATGAATGGGCAGAGTGTGAAGATATTCCCATGGAAATATCCTCGCTGAATGTCTACTGCAGAGCAACTTCTCAATAATCTAGTAGACAATGTGACCTTTCTTCTGGATGCCAGTCAACTTCTCTCCCACACACACCATGGCCCCACACCATGCTGTTGACTAGGTCTATAGACAGTGACAAACATGAAGGTTATGCATTAGTTCAATAATACACAATAATATAGGATTCTTATAATGGCTCATCTGGCTACTATCACTGCTTATTGCACAACATGCCAACAGCATAGGACAATACTGAGATCCTGTTATAGTTTCAATCCCCTGATAGACATGCCAGGCACGCAGTGGCAGTGTGGAGACTTTTATATCATGCAGGAGACAGTGATTTGTGCTCATAAGAATATAATTTAACAGAATTTTTTCAGTGCTAACTTATGTGTTCTTAGAAAATAATTTTGCTATTATCACGGCACTTACACATCATTGCCTCTATTAAAACAAACAAACAAAACCTCATTTTGTAACTTAGTCTATCAGTGATCCACACAAACAAAATTTATGGGTTTACTTCGTGTCCTATTCCCAGTAGCATTTAGTGATATAGAACATTGGAATGTTCTGCTGAAGATTCTGTTAAGGTACTAATTGAGAGATAATGCCCTTCAAAGCTAGGGAGCTTTCCTATAAGATATAGCCTATGTATAAAACCAAGGGCCAAGAGATGGTATGGTGCCTTCTTCCTCATGGTCGTGATTCACTAGTCTAGGAATCACCAATGTAAATGTAAAATGGTACTTATCTTGCTATAATACCTACTAACTGGATTAAAGGTATCCCTCAAAAATTTATATTTTGAAGCTAATTCCCCAATATAATTGTATATGGAGGTATAGGTTTGAGGAATTAATTAAGGCTAAATGAAATCATAACAAGGGGATCCTAATATGATAGAATTTGTGGCTTTATAAGAAGAGAAATCTCTCTCTCTCTCTCTCCTCTTCCTCCTCCTCCTCCTCCTCCTCCTCCTCCTCCTCCTCCTCCTCCTCCTCCTCCTCCTCCTCCTCCTCCTCCTCCTCCTTCATTTTTTCCCCTCCTTCCTTCTCTCTCTCTTTCTGTCTTTGGTCTCTGTCTCCCTCTCTCTGTCTCTGTCTCTATTTCTTTCTGTCTGCCTGTCTCTCTCTCTCTCATCATGTGCATATTCCAAGGAAAATTAATGAGAGCACACAGCTGTAAGGCAGCCATCTGCAAGCCAGGAAAAGATTCTTCAGTGGAATCTGACTATGCTAGCAGCCTGATCTCAGACTCCTCACCCTCACAACTGTGAGAAAATAAATTTCTGTTTAAGACGTCCAATCTATGGTATTTTGTTATGGTAGCCCAAGCAAACCAAGATAAGAATATTTTGATTCCATCCCATAATCTCTTACTGTGTGCACTTAAAGGTATTAGTGTTCATGACAGAACATGTTTCTTGTTTGATTAAAATGGAAGCTAAAACTGCCCCATTGCCATTTTGGATGCCACAGGCTACTGACCAACTGGTACATACAAGGGTTATTTCATACTTATGGTGGTTGAAATGGCTTTGCTTCTATGCACCATAAGCAAATAAAGTACAGAACCAAAAGGATTCACTGGAGTGCTTCTGAGTACATTATTTAATAATTGGGTCAATAAGAAAAAAAAGGGGCAAAAATAAAGGCAGGACTACAAAAACACTTGGACTCTACAGGAATCAAGAGTTGGTTCATCCCACCACATAAAGTACCCTCTCAGTTGAGGTGCTGGTGAAGAGTGAAAGCAATATATAATTTGAGGAGGACAAAACTATTAATTATTTCTTTTCTATTTTTCCCCTGCAAACCTAAAAAAAAGGATAGAAATATTAGCTGATTCTTTAGGTTTCAGATGTTAGTATGACTGAATTTAAAACACAACAGGACAACCTGATAAGATAACTGAGAGGATTTTGTGCATTCCTTGTTTGACAGACAGGAGAAAGATAGGGACTTAGGGACAGAGAAGTGGACTCTGTTAATTAACTTCCATTTTCCACTCCAGACCCATTATGCTTCCCTCCTCACTTACTGTTGACCCTGGGAGGCACATCTATATGGACTGGCTCTCATAAGTTTTGGCTACTGATTAGGACTGACCAATAGGAAACCTTAGAAGGATATCAGAGGGAGAGAGAAGTGGGAGGTCAAGAGATTCAAGTCTTGAGTTCCACTACCTCCTATTTCCACTTTTGTAAGTGCCCAGCATCCTACTCAGGAGGCCATGTAATCTCTGTGCCTATTTATGTAATATCCTCTGAAATTTCCTTCACTTTTTTTCCTTGGAAAATGCTTATTATTCAGAATAGGTTCAGGTATAACCTTTTATAGGAAATTTTCATTGATTATTCTTGCTACTCTTTACTTTTCTTTTTGTGTGTATCACTACCGTTGTCATATATATAAATAGATAGATATAGATATAGATGATATAGATATAGATATAGGTATCTATGATGACTGTTTTATTTATATTTTGTATTTTAAGCTACAAACACAGTACTTGACATGTAGTAGTTCTCAATAATACTTGTTAAAATGTCAATGAGTAGACAGGGTAAAATATGACTTTGGAGAACATTGAAAGACAGGGGCAATTGAGATTTCTGGACTCAGTCTCTCAGAGTATTGATATAGTATTGGTAGGTGCAAGAACAGGTATACAATAAAAGATGTCAAAAGCAAACCTCACATATTCTGTTTTGTCTATAAATTGCTCTAATTTCTAATGCAAATACTTTGGTGCAATATTTGAGTCAATATAAGTCATCAGCAGAAGATCAGCAGAACTGAGAGGATGAGACTACGTCTGTAAGAAACAATATGCTAGATGTATCAGTGTAGTATCAACACACGTTTCTCAGCTGTACCCATTCTTAGGTATTTCTGAGCCTAGAGCAAAACTGTTTTTCAAGGCCTACTTCCAATTTTAAGTGCCCTTGCTAAGTTCTGAACACCGTTTAAAATTGTGCAATTAAAGACTTGAGAAATTCTCATAAACATTTTAGGGATGCTTACTGGCTGAGCTAACCCTGTTTCTGTTAAACTCCTGACTTGATCTATTCTTAAGTGAAGCTATGGGTGTAACTCTAGTAGTTCATTACCTATTTTTTTTTTTTGAAAAACATATACAATGAGTTATCCCGATTTATAACTATGCTACAAATCAAATTCTGTTACAAAGGTTTGTCTTCTAAAAAATAAGTGAAAGAGATTTGTATTTTTTTCTTAAAAAATGGTTTGACTGTAATAATGTAATTTAAAGAAACTCATAAAATAGTAAAATTTAGGAAAATAATCTGGAATAGAACATGTATTCTAAAAGAAATGCATATCTTCAAACCTATCATATGGGAGACATTAAAATAAGTATTTGTCGAGTGTATATATCCTGGATTAAATTCAGCAAAATTGAAAAGTAATGGAACTGTTTCTATTAACATAAACCAGAGGTCTTCCTCTTTCCCTGTTTTCTCCAGATGTCCATAGCAGCACATGGAGATACTGATGTGCAACAGGTAGATGCACTGTACTAATCTCGGCCTGTAATCATCTATGAAATTATAGGTCATCTGTATACACCTAAAGTATTTTTAGGCACATCATCTCTGAGTAACATATTTAGGCCTGACACCTCTTTCAGTTAATGTGCTAAATTGGCTTTGTCCTTAGATTGGCTGCTTTTTTTGATAATTTTTCTTATACTCTTCTTCAAAATAAATATACTTTATGAAAAATATGATAAGAAATGTTTCCTGGAAACCTTATTAATTTAAACGTATCTTATTATATCAAAGGATATTGAGTTATTCATTGTCTTCAATTTTGGCAACCATCTACAACCGTGCAAGCAAAACTGTACCTGCAGATGCTTCAGCATGTTTGTGTAACATTTCTTTAAAAATAAACCAAAATTCTAGCAGATCAAGCATATTCTTGCATTAGAAAAGCAGGTGAGCTACTGTCAGCATCATAGATGAGTATATTCTAGCCCTGTAATTAGTTATTGGTGACTTACAATTAAAAAAAAATGTATAATGTACAAATGATTGAGATACCAGTTTATCTATTTCCTTTTGGATTTGGATGTTGGTTGCTATTTAGTTTACAGGGATTTTCTTTCTTTTTTCTTCCTGAAAATTTTGTTACTAACTTTATATTGCAAAATTAAGAATTAATATAGCAGATCTTTTTGAAAGGTAATAAAAACAAACTTTAATGAAATTTCTTTGTAATTTCTACACATCTTCATTGATTCTGTAAATCCTGATGCCAAGAATAATATGTTTTATTTCTGTGCAAAGAAAATAGCTATTGGTCCTTTCTTACTTTTTCCCTATCAAAACTAGAATTTTCAGATTGTCAGATTATAGCATATCTGATGATGAGATAGAACTAAGTGGGCAAAAAAAATGAAGAAGTTTAAATTGTGTCCTACATTTATGTCATTAACTTTTTTCTCTCTATAGTTTAGTTCATTCCCACAGAGAGGGTGCAAATATCAAAACATATTTTTGAAATGATTTTTGAAATTTCAGTTTCAAAAGTGTTTTGTAAGTTGCCTTGTAAATAATTATTAAAATGTCTTTATTTACTCTGTGCTATTAAGCAAAAGGAATGCAGAAGTAATAAAAATTAAAGGAAACCATATATTTTCTAACTCTTATAGAATAATGTTTTGAATAGGTAAAATGCACTTTTTAAAACTTTTGTACATTAGGAATGATGTGGACAATCCTTTAAATGTTTTGGCCAATATATTATAATTTTGTCTAAAATTATTTTATGTACTGTTACAAGAGTACTGCCAATTAGACTGACATAGTGCTTTCTTATAGCTTATAAATTTAATTTTATTATTTGAAAATAACTTTTTTCAGATTATGCAGATTTTTTTTATCATGTGTAAAAATTATGTATACAGGTAAAAAATAAATTGGTAAGATATTGATAAAATCTTTTTATATTCAGAATTTAACATTCCCAAATCACTTTTTGGCTCAATGTCATCATTTTTGTTTTCCACATAATGTCATTTTTGTGCATTTTTTAAAAGATTGCTCCCATATTATTGCTAGGATTTTCTCCCTGTTGATGCCCATTCTGTAAGTATTGAGGCAGATGCACAAGTAATGACAGCTACATCATATTAATCGCCTTCTTTATAGTGCTTATAAGATACATCCTGATTTTAGAGTTGTTAAAAATGAAGAAAAAACGAAAAAAAGACACAGAATCAACTAGATTGTAATAGTTACACAAGTAATTGATCTGCCCTGACATGTAAAAAACCAATTGTATCAAGGTCTATTCCATTATTTCAACCATACTGCAATAGCAATATATCTAGAAAAAAATTTAGAAAAAAATAAAGGCAATTCAAAGTAGTAAATGAAGGATTGTGTGACTGAAGGTAATTATTATCTGAAGATGGTGCTTTGTGATAATAAAGTGAAATACTCAGCTCTTAATAGCCATGGTTGGACTTTTAAAAATGCTTACTCATTGCCTATTTTATGATTTTATGCTATCCAATTTGTAATTTTATAGATGTCAATCTCAAATGCTCTACTTTTGTTAATTAAAATACTATATTGATAATGTCATAGATAATACACTCCAGTTGCTTAATTAATCACAACTCAAAAGTAACAATGTTTAAAAGAATAGTCAATTGTATAAAAGATTGTTATTAAAATATCTTTATAATGATCTGAAATTATGTTAAGGGTATTTTTTTTTAACTTTTAGTCTTTAATTTTAAAATGTGGCTGTAATATTCTTTCTATAATCCAAAGCAAATTCAGTTGGATTTGGTTTTGTCTTATATCCAGAACAGCATATACTGTCATAAAGATAAAACCCGACACAACCATTTATCTTAAGTGGTGTGTGAAGATGCGAAAGAACATCTCTCCTCTAAAAAGCGCCTTAGATCATCATACTTAATGTTTAATACTTCCACCTAAATTATGAGCAAGTATTCACTTTGTCAAATTTTTAAAATCAAATTTAATTGCATTAGAAGACATCCATCATACTGTGACACTATGTCTTCGTTTGTGTTATTTCCAAATGTTTATTTAAAAACACATGTGTATCACTCTAAATTAAATTATGACAGTTATAGTATCATTTTTCATTTTGCAGAGAAATGTGTATATAAAACATTCCTCTGTGTTATAGTTTAGATTACATAAAGTATAATCATGTTTCAGATCAGGAAATAGCACTCAAACTCAGAAAATTAAAGAAACAGCAAGAAATTGGATAAAGAAATAAGAAAGATATGCATCATTCACATTGATGTGAACAAAAAACAAAGGGAATGTATAGACTCTGATTTATGTTTTAGAAACACCAAAATATTTGAAGCTTGAAAATTAGTTTTTAAAATGCCAGGTGTCTGCCAACGTTATGTTAAAACCAAAGATATCTCTGCTGAGCATTTTTTATTAGATATTAGGTATTTCTTGAACTTGGCTACTCCATCCAAATTCTTAAATTCCTTTGAAGAAAGCAGCTTAAAAGCTCTCAGATAAAATAAAAATATTGAAAGCATTTAAATTTAGGAATGTAAGAAATTTCTTTATTGGATCGTATTTCCTTTTAAGAGTAAATTTTATAATGAAGGGACAAACATATTATACATAAAATCTACTATTTAGTTGTCTTTATATTCCTTGTGAATAATGATGTTACCAAGGGAATAAAGGATAGTCTGTAATTTTATGAAAAATACTAACCTGATAGCAGATTAAAATCATGATAATGAAATTTTAAAATTTTAAATTATTCTGAATTATATTTAGGCAGTATATTAACAGAAAGTTTAAAATTGAAATTTCCAAAGGTAACTCTTTCAATTGTTTAGAGACATTTGAAAAAATAACAAAGAACATTTACTCCTTCCTCATTTCTTTTAAATTAAGAATCTCATTGGACATCCAAACACTGGTCTATTCTGTAGCTTGTTATTTTTCATTAGCTTCAGTAAAACTGAAGATATTTGGTCACCTTTCTCTGTATAAAGAAAGATGAGTGAAATTATTTTATGGAACAAGTACTATAGACTCAATGTTTTTCCTCATACTATCTCATTTAATCCTTACTAAGTGATACATACCCCCTCCACACACATACGAGTGGGTAATTAATTTTCTCATAGAAGTTTGCTAATCAGTTGATATTGGAATAAAAATGTTATTCTGGATTATCCAGTTGGATAATCACGTCAGCCCTTAAAAGCAGAAGTAGAAAGCAGAGGAGTGAGTCAGAGACAAAATAAAAAGGAGGAGCAATTGGAGGCATGACAAGGACTTAACCCCAACTGTTGCTGGTTCTGTTGAAGGAAGGAGAGACCATGAACCAAAGAATGTAGATGGCGCTAGAAGCCAATAAAGGCCCTCAGCTGAGAGCCATTAAGGAGTGCTATTATGGCAATGGATTGAATTCTTCCAACAAATGAAGGAGCTGTTAAATGGATCATCCCATAGAACCTCCAGAAAGGAATTCTATCCTGCCTCTACCTTGGATTAATATTAACATACATATGTATGTAATATATAGTATAATTTAATATAAACATTTTATACGTGTCATATATATATAATTATATTTAATGCCTCCTTATAGAAGTTTATTTTAGAAATTAGAATTTAATTAAGTAAATGTTAAGGAAGCCTTAACATGTTATCATGGGGCTGAAATCAACATGTGAAATGTTTCACAGCAAAATGGTGGTGGTTGAGAACATTAATTGTTATAGATAGCTATTAAGAATGAAGTAAAATCACTTCATAAAAGAAACTAATTTTTTAAAATGTTAAACTGAAAATATATTTTAAAATATTTAAATACATGAGATTTAGTGTTTTACTCCTGAAAACTAAAATAGAATTGACTTTTCTCAAAAAAGAATAGCTATAATAAAATAGATATAAATCTATATATGAATTAAACATTCTGCTTATAAGACAATAGAAGAGATGGAATTTGTCAAATTGAAACAGAAATATGTATGTAGTAATTTGGGTTTGACAGTCATATTTTTAATTTTTAAAGTTTCACAGTTGTATAATTGACATATAATAAATTATACACATAATGATACAATTTGACAAGTTTTACATATGTACATACTCATGAAACATGGAAACAATCGAGATAAGACCTAAAAGTTTCCTAAGTCATCCTTTCATCTCACTCAGCTCCTCCCCATCTTATTCCCAGGCAGCTGCTTATCTGCTTCCAGCCACCATAAATTTGTCTGTGTTTCCTAAAATTTTATGTAAATGAAATCGTAAAGTATATGCCTTTTTTTTAGGGGGGAGCTTCTTTCACTCAGTATAATTATTTTGAGACTCATCTATGTACTAGTGTATATCATTTGTCATTTCTATTTATTGCTCAGTAGTCTATTGTATAGAAAAAACATCAATATGTCACAGGAATATCAATAGGAATACCTTCTGTTGATGGACATTAAATTTGTTTCCACTTTTTGACTACTATAGATGAAGCTATGAACTTTCATTTTGGTATGAACACATGCTTTTACTTCCCTTGGATAATTCCTAGAAGTGGAAAGGCTGGATTATCTGAAAGGTATAGGTCTACCTCTTTAAGAAATTGCCAAGTTGTTTTTCAAAGCAGTTATACTATTTTACATTTGCAGCAACTTTCTCAGAGGTACAGTTCCTTCATATCCTCACCACATCTGGAATGGCCATTCTTTAAATTTAGCTAATTTACTACCTACAACTTTAGTGAAGCATCTGTTCAAAAATTTTGCACATTTATATCGAGTTGTTTTCTTGTTGAGCATTGAGAGTTCTTTATATAATCTGGAGATGAGTCCTTTATCAGATATATGATTTGAAAAATGTTTTCTCCCAGTGGCTTGTCTTTTCACTATCTTTAATATTTTAATGTTTTTTTTTATCTTTAGTGTTTTAATATTAATAAACTCTAATTTATCATCTTTTTTATTTTCTGACATGAACTTTTGATACCACATTTAAGAAAACTGCCTGTTTCTTCCATGATTTATTATAGAAGTTTTATGTTTTAAGTTTTCACTTAGGTCTATGATCCATTTTGGGTAGTTTTCCATATAGTGCAAGTGTGTGTGTAGACACACACACACACACACACACACACACACACACACACACACACAAAGTGCTATAAGAATTTTGATTATTATATATTCAAAATTCTTTTAGCAATATATTTTGAAAAGACTATTTTTTACTGATTTGTCTTTGCATCTGTATCAAAAATAAGTATTGTATATATGTGGGTCTCTTTATACAAGCTCTATTTTGTTCTATTGGTCTGTTTCTCTACCTTAAACTAATTTAACACTGTTATTTTAGCTATATAATGAGTGTTAAAGTCAGACTATGTTATTTTCCTCATTCTGCTTTTCTTTTCAAAGTTGTTTAGACTTTTCTAGCTCATTTGAATTTTTATATGAACTTTAGCACTAGATTGTCAAGTTTGACGAAAACAAACAAAAACAAAAAACTTCTGTGCTCTTTATTGGTGTCATATTTAAGTTGAGGATTGATCTTAATAATATTGAGTCCCCTGACAAAAATATTTTGTATATTTAGGAGTATTGATTTCTTAGTAATGTTTCAGAAGTTTTAGTGTTCAGATATTACACGTATTTGGTCAGATTTTGGCCCAAGTATTTACATTTTCTGATGCTAATGCAAGTGGAATTTGAAAAAATTATTTTGATTATTTCTAAAATATAGAAATGCAATTCATTTTAATATGAATCTTGTATCCTGTAGCCTTGCTAAACTCATTTATTTGTTAGCTTCTTTTCAGATTCTGTTAAATTTTTTAATAGAGGATCATGTAATCTTTGAATAAAGAAATTTTTACTTCTTTTTCAATCTGAATGCATTTTGTTTTTTTTTCTTGCCATGCTGTGCAGGGTAAAACTTCATGAGCAATGTTGAATAGAAGTGGTGAGGCTAGAAATTCTTGTCTTATTTCTTATCAGAGGGGAAAAATGTTTCATCTTTCAACATTGTGTGTTAATGTAGATTTTTTTGATTTTTCTCTTTTTCTCTGAAATTTTTTACCCTTCTGTTTATTTTGATTTTAATTTTTTTTTTTTGTGGTAGAAACTGAGGTCATTGACTTGAGACATTTATTACTTACTAATATGAAAACTGAATGCTATAAATCCACTCTCCACCAGGTACTGCTTTCTCAACATTTTTCAATTTTTGATATACAGTATTTTTATTTTCATTCCATTTAAAATATATTTATTTTCCTTTTTCATTATTTTTTGACCAATAAGTTATATTCATTTATATAGGTACACTTTACATCTGGTATCAAGTTAATTACTTTTTCCCATTCTTCTTGCAGTGTTAACTGTTTTATGATGATGAATTTTTTCAGCTTTTGTGTGTTGACAGTCCTTATTTTTTTATTTTTAAATCATAATTGGCATGCAGTATTATATCAGTTTCAGGTATACAACATAATGAATTATATAACTTATGAAATGGTCATCCTGTTAATCTAGTACCCATATGACATCATAATTACAATATAACTGACTATATTCCTAATGCTATATTTTACATCCCCACATTTATTTTGTAACTACCAATTTCCACCTCTTTTTTAAAAATTTTTTAATCAAGTTAATAGGGGTAGCATCATTTAATACAATTATATAATTTTCAGGTGTACACTATCATTTGACATCTATATATTCTATTGTGTGTTTACCACCCAAAGTCCAGTTTCCTTCAGCTACCACATATTTGATCCCCTTACACACTTCCTCCTACCCCTAAACCCTATATTTGACCCCTTTTAGCCTACCTACCTCCACTCTCCTCCCACATCCCACTAGTAACCACTAGTCTATAGTCCTCTGGTAACCACTAGCCTATAGTCCATGTCCATGACTCTGTTTGTTTGTCCTGCTCATTTGTTGCTTTTAGGTTTATAACTCATATATAAGTAATATCATGTGATTTTCAACTTTTTCTGTCTAGCTTATTTTGCCTAGCATTGTTATCTCTAGCTCTATGCATGTAGTTGCAAATGGCAGTATTAAGATCTCTTCTTATGGCTGAGTAATATTCCATTGTATATATGTACCACAGCTTTTTTAGCTAATCATCTATCGTGGGATACTTCAGTTGCTTCCATGTCCTGGCCATGGTGCATAATGCTGCTATGAATATCTGTGTGCAATTATACTTTTGGATATGGGTTTTCAAGTCTTTTGGGGTAGATGGATTGCTGGATCATATGAGATACCATCATAGTGGCTGTACCAATTTGCAGTCCCACCAACAGCGTAGAAGAGTTCCTTTTTCTCCTCATCCTCTCCAGCATTTATTATTACTTGTCCTGTTGTTTATGACTATTCTAAAAGGTGTGAGATGGTATCTCATTACGGTTTTGATTTACATTTCCTAATAGCTAGTGATGTTGAGCGTCTTTTCATATATTTGTTGGCTATTTATATGTCCCCTCGGGAGAAGTTTCTGTTCAGGTACTCTGACCATTTTTGATTGAATCATTTGTTTCTTTTGTTGTTTTTGAGTTGTATAAGTTCTTTGCATATTTTGGATATAAGGCCCTTATCAGAAGCATTGCTTGCAAATATGTTTTACATTGAGATGGTTGTCTCTTTACCTTGTAGAATGTTTATTTTGCTGAACAGAAGCTTTTTATTTTGATGTAGTCTCATTTATTTATTTTAGCTTTTACTTCCCTTGCCTTTGAGGTTCAATTCATAAATTTCTATTTAAGTCCAAGGTCATTGAGTTTCTTACCTATGTTTTCTTCTATGCATTTTATTGTTTCAGGTCTTATATTCAGGTCCTTAATTCATTTTGAGTTAATTTTGGTGTGTGGTGATAGACAAAAGTCTAGTTTTATTCTTTTTGCAGGTGGCCTTCCAATTTTCCCAGCACCATTTGTTGAAGAGGCTTTCCTTTCTCTGCTGTGTATGTTTTTGGCTTTCTTGTCAAAAGTTATTTGCCTGTATAATATGGGTTTACGTCTGGACTCTCAATCCTGTTTCACTGGTCGATATGTCTGTTTTGCTGCTAATATCATGCTGTTTTGATGACTGTTGCTTTGTAGTATAATTTGAAGTCAGGCAGAGTGTTGCCTCCAGCCTCATTCTTTTTTCTCAGGATGGCTTTGCCAGTTCAGGGTCTTTTTGTGCTTCCATTCAAATCTGATGATTTTTTTGTTCTATTTCTTTAAAAAATGCCAATGAGATTTTTGATGGGGATTGCATTAAATCTGTGTAATGCTTTAGATAATTTGAATTATGTTGATTCTGCCAATCCAAGAACACGAAATATCTTTCCATTTCTATGTATCTTGATTTTTTTTTTCAGGGTGTTATAGTTTTCATTATATAGGTTCTTAACTTGTTTTGTTAAATTTATTTCTAGGTATTTTATTCTTTTTGTTGCAATTGCAAAAGGAATTACTTTTTCCATTTTTTTCTGACACTTTATTAGAGTATAGAAATGTTAGGGATTTTTGAATGTTGATTTTATATCAAGAGACTCTGTTTTATTTGCTTATTGTTTTCAGTAGTGTTCTTGTGGAGTCTTTAGGGTTTTCTATGTAGAGAATCATGTCATCCACAATTAGTGATAGTTTGACTTCTTCGTTTCCTACTGAAATGTCTTTTATATCTTTCTCTCATCTGACTGTACTTGCTAGGACCTCCAATGTTATATTGAATAATAGTGGTGATAGTGGACAGCCTTGCCTTGTTTCTGATCTTAGAGGGAAGGTTTTTAGTTTTTCACCATTACATATAATGTTGGCTGAGAGTTTGTCATATATAGCCTTTATTATGTTACCAATTTCTACATCTTAATTCTTTCCCCTTTTTCACCCAGCTTCCTAAAACCCTCCTATCTGACAACCATCAATACATTCCCTGTATCGATGTTTCTGTTTTGTTTTGTTCTGTAGATTTCACATGTAAGTGAAATTATATGACATTTGTCTTTGTCTGACTTACTGCACTTAGTACAATACCCTCTATGCCCATCTATGTTGGTGCTGACAGTCTTATGGGAGCTCCCTTGTAGTTAATAATTGCTTTTCTCTTGCTGCTTTTAAGATCCTCTCTTTGTCTTTAACTGTAGGAATTTTAACTATGATGTGTCTTGATGTAGCCCTCTTTTGGTTCATCTTCTTTGGGACTCTCTGTGCTTCCAGGTCTTGTATGTCTATATCCTTTGCCAGGCTAAAGAAGTTTTTCATTATTTCTTTGAATATGTTTTCAATTCCTTGCTCCCTCTCTCTCTTCTGGTACCCTCTGATACAAATATTGGTATGCTTGAGGTTATCCCAGAGGCTCCTTAAACTATCCTCATTTTTTGGATGCTTTTTTTCTTATTGATGTTCTATTGGGTGTTTTCTGCTATCTTCTAAATCACTAATTTGATTCTCTGCTTCACCCTATCTACTGCTGAGTACCTCTAATGTATTTTTCATTTGTTATTGTACTTTTTAAAATTTCTGACAGGTTCTTTTTTGTTTTCTATCTCCATTTTTATTTTATATCTCTTTGTTAAAGTTCTCACTGAGTTCATCTACTCTTTTTCTAAGTGCATTGAGCATCCTTATAATCAATATTCTAAACTCTGCAACTGTGAAATTGCTTGTGTCTATTTTGTTTAGTTCATTTTCTGGAGCTTTGTTCTATTCTTTCACTTGGGACATATTTTTTTATGTCTCCATTTTGACTGTCTCTCTGTATTCATTTCTATATACTGGATAGGACTGCTCTGTCTCCTTGTCTTAGTAGACTAACCTTATGTAGTAGGTGTCTTGAAGGGCCCAGTGACACAGTCTCCCAAGTCAGCTGAGCTGGGTGCTTCAGGTGTGTCACTTATATGGGTTATGTGTACCCTCCTATTGTAGTTGAACCTTGGTTGCCTGTCAATGAGATGGCTTGATCCTTGGGGTGATTGGTTGTGAGGACTGGCCAGTGAAGGCCTGACTCTCTAGAGCAAGATTCTCTTTAGCAGGGCTCTGGTGCCTGCCCAGTGTTCCCTTTGTGTGTGTGGCTCTAGATGGTACTCAGTCCAAGAAGTTGGCTACCAGGCCTCAGTCCAAGAAGTTGGCTACCAGGCCTGCTGAGTAGGACTCTGCTGTAGCCCAAGTGTCAATGCAGCCTTTGCTCTGCCCAGAGCCACCTCGCATAAACCACCAAGTAGTCTGCAGATAGCACCCCCTACACTGGGTTTGGAGGTGCCCTGAGGGACCAAGATGTGAACCAAGCTTGGAGCTGCTCAGCAAGAGGTATGGAGCATGTGAAGACCAGATAATGCTTGTTTGGGTTTTATGAATGTTTGAGAGATTTTAGGAAAGTTCACAGCATAAGTCAAGACAGGTTGTTTGTGTGGAAAAGCCCGTGGAAATGGTTTGGGTGGGTCTGCAATTTGGGTGGGGTGGGATCTCAGGGAATTGCCAGGACAGGGTGACCAGTGTTAACCAGGTTGATGGAGATTCAGATTTAGCACCTGTCTGCATCTACATGTCTGTAGTAAGGAGGGCTCAATAAAGAAACTGGATTCTGCTAACACTTCTGTTTGGGAAAAGCTGCCCCTCCAGCACTCACATGGAAGACAGACAACTCAGTTCCTCTCTGTATGGCCTGGCTACTTGCAAACTGCTGCTGCAGTGCTGGAGCTCAGAGCAAGTGAGTCTGTCAGTGACTAAGTCCATGCCTAGGCCCTTTAAGAATGCATATATCCCATCTATAGTCTATGCAGATTTTTGCAATCAAAAGTTATAGAGATTTCTCTTCCTAGCATTGTAACACTTAACTGGGTTGCCTGGTATCCTCCAGGTGACCTCCACAACTGAGGTGTCCCTCTCAATTTTTAACTGCCACATGTGGTTGTGGGTCCAACCTGTTCCGTATCCACCTCTCCTATTAGTCTCTAGATCGTCTGTTCTGTATGTCCTTAGTTGAAGCCTTAGTTATAAGACTTGTCTTCAGCTAGACTTCAGGCAATTTTCAATGATGGTTGTTCCGTAATTTAGTTGTAATTTTGATGTGGTTGTGAGAGGAGGCAAGCGCAATATTTACCATGCCATCACCTTGACTGGCAAGCCTTGCCTTCATTTTTGAAACTATTTTTGTTTTGTAAAAATTGTACGCTGAAATATTTTCTTTCATATTTTAAAAGTTTTCTTAACTATTTTTTCACTTTGTTTTAACAGGAAAAGAAATCTGCTGTACACTTGTTTTCTCTGAAAGTAATATGTTTGGTCCATCTCTCCCTGAGATTTTCTTTTTAGCACTGGTTTTCACCAATTATGATATACATTAGTGTAGTTTTCTTTATTTGTGTGCATGTGTATGTGTGTGTACTTGAAATTCACTGGACTTCTTGAATCCACAGTTTATAATTTTAAGTCAGTTTTAGTATATGTTTAACTATTATTTCTTCAACCCCCTGTTTTCAGAGTTTTCAATTACCCAAATATTTGGCAGCTCTCTGACATGCTTTTTATTTTTTAATACTTATTTGTCTGTAGGCTTTATTTTGAATAGGTTCTATTCTCATGTCTTCCAGTTTACTAATCTGTTTCTAAACAATGTTTAATCTGTCATTGATCTCATCCAGTGTATTTTTTTTTCCTCTCAGGCATTTAAATTCTTACCTGTAAAAGTTTAATTTAGGACTTTAAAAACATATTTTTTTATTTTCTACTTTTATTTTTAATGTATTCAACCTCTTTCAACCTATGGAATGGTTATGATGAATCTGTTGATTTTCTTGGCTACTAATTGTAACAATTGTATGTGTTCTGGATCAGATTTGATTGTTTTTTTCTTTTTGTCATCATGGGACTGTTCTGTTATTCTGCTTCTTATAACTGGTAATGTTGCATTGGATCCCCATCATAATGACTATTATCTTTTTGGGTGTTGGGTATTTTTTAAATCTTATAACTATTTTGAGTTTTTTTCTAGGATTCAAAAACTGAAAATTGTTTGTTTGGAGGCTTTGCTATAAAGATTTGTTAGGTGAGACCAAAGCTTCATTCCATCAAATAATTAGAGCTAATTATTTGCACTACCAAGTATTCTGTGCCCATATTTCTGAATATTCTGTACAATGTGCTGCAGATTATGAGGTTTTTCAGTGTGCCTGATGGAGACAGGCATGATTCTCATTGCCCCTTGTGAAAGCTAGACACTGTTCTATTTAATTCTTCAAATTATTCTTCTCCAACCAAGTATTATTACCTCACACATATGAAATGATCAATATTCTGCTGAATACACATGGAGGGTCACTCTGCAGTACTCTGGCATTCTCTGTCTCTGAAACTCTCTCGCCTTGGTCCTCTGTCCTGTGATCTCTAGCTACCTTGGTCTTTCCAGATTCTCAGCTCCATCTACAGAACTCAGGAAGCCTGCCAGGCTCTCCCTGTGTTCTCCTTCCTTGTGCCCTGGCTATAAATTCTCTCAAGGCAGTAAGCTGAGAAATCATAGAACTCACTTCATTTTATCCCCATTTCTCTGAGATTAATGTCTTGCATTATTTGATAAATCATATTTTCATATATTTTTATTGATTTGTGTTTCTTTCAGGAGTAGTATTTATTACTCTATCTTGACTGGAAGCAGAAATCTGAATTTTACAAATTCCACTACAGATAATTTAATTCTACCTCATCATAGAATTCACCTGTGTGCTGATTTTTTAAACAAGGAACAGAATTTCCATCACTTTCACCTTTGTTTATATATGTCATTATAACTGAACATAGATTCCTTAAGGATCTATGACTTGCTCTTTGTTTTTGTTCCGAGAATCTAGCAAAATGCCAGGATAAAATGCCAGTAGTAGATTTTGACTGATAGCCAGTATTTAAAAAATGGGCCAAATGAAAGCATGTAAAGAAGAAAATAAAAAATGAGTTTGGTGTTGGATTTCTATCTTTTATGGACTGTATGTTTATGTTCCCCCCAAAATTCATATGTTGAAGACGTAAACCCTTATGTGAGTGTATGGCAATGGAAACGCTAAGGAAGTAACTAAAGGTAAATGAGATCATTTTAGGGTGGCACACTAGGCCAAGAGGATTAGTGTCCTTACAAGAAGAGAAACTAGAGAGTTTGCTCTCTCTCTTCATGTGCACACGAAGAAAGCCCTGTGACCACACAGTGAGAATGTGGCCATCCATAAGCCAAGAAGAGAGCTCTCATCACTAGCACTTTGATCTTAGACTTCTAGCCTCCTGAACTATGAGTAAATAAATATCTGTTGTTTCTTTAAGCCACCCCGTCTGTGGCATTTTGTTAGGGCAGCCTGAGTACTCTAGTATACAATCTGAACTTGGGAGACAGTCAACAAACAAAGAAACAAACAAAACAAGGGACTCACTTAAAGGGTCAAGGCTTTTGTCATTCCTAATTAATAACTACAATTTATGAAAATGCAAATTTTAACACAGGAATTTGTTTATTTGTACCTCTTTTAACAGTCACCTCTTTTTAATTCAATTAAATCACATTGGAGAAAAACAATTCAAAAGGAGTTGTCCATAAAATGATTTAATCTTTCTCAGAATAGTAGTTTTACATTGAACTCCTTTCTAGTTGGCAATCTTGAATTTATAGAACCCTGTATCATACAGAAAAGGTGTGAAAAAACCTAATTTGGGATGAAAGCAAACAAATGGAAATTTATTCTGTTTTGACCTTAGGTGAAAATAATTTGATGTGTGCATGCTTCTTAATTTTATTCAGATTTAAAATTTTTATTTAAACATTAGCAAGGAAACCTATCTTAAGAAACTAAAAGTTTGTTATTAAACTGATAATGTTTGATGACGCTTTTCTTTCTTTCTTTTTTTTTTTTTTTTGCCAAGATGATCTAGGATAAGTTTTAGTTTAACAGACTATAGTAACTATGGATCCATTGTTGGAGTTACATTATAGTTCTGTGATTGAAACAAAATTTAAAAGTTTTCTGGCACTTTCTACTATTATTTTAAAAATTAATTACTCGAAGAAAGAATTACTAATATATTACAAATACTTTTGTATAGATACTTTTTTTGATTTTACAAAGCCTCATCTAATCAACTATTCATTTCATCTCTTAGAGATATTCATGGCAAGTAATAGCCTCACTTTACAAAAAAGAAAAACAAAACTATCAGAGGATAAATGACCTATCTATGGCCACCCCATTGAAAAATGTTGAAGTCAGGTTATAATGCAAATCAAGGTCAGATCTTGTTCTGGTCTTAGGACTAAATCATGGCCATCTTAATTAACTAGCACTTGTATTCTGGTTAAAATGGCCCATGTATAGTTGGTACAGTTACAAATCCAGGTTTATAGTATCCTTTAAAAGAAATCTGTCTAGTATCATTTATCTGACATTAAAACATCACCCAAATTAAATTTGATATTTAGAATATTATTTCAGTATTAGAAAAGCAGAAATTTTTTCTTAGAACATTGAAACTGTGGTCTCACACTGATAGAGGTTTGTCAGAAAAGGAACATTAACCCCCATGACTGATGTGGTAAAGTTTTAAAAACCTTTAAATAACTTGTATAGTAATAAAAATAATAGTATTGTGGAGTGACTATTTCAGAACATGTTCTGAAAGAAATACCATTAGCAATGGACAAATATAACAAATGGTTAGTAACCCAAATGGGAGAAGATGGAAGGAGTAATGAGATATCCTAGAGGAATCTTCTTTTACTTATTAGTTCAAGATAGATATAGGCTTCAGAATGGGTTCTTGGCAGGGAGGCAAAGAGATAAATCCTTTTTAATTCCCATGCTTCTATTGTGACAATGGATACTGTTTCTCTATTATAAGGAAATGTAATACATCAAGGCTACATGGTACGTGTTTTAAAGTAGATAGAAGAATTGCCTAACACAGGAGAAAACATTTGTTTAAAAATTCGTATAACTACTTTCCCTCTTTCTCCGTTTTATCTTTACACACTGACAGGTTCTCAGTTACATAGCAGTTATAATTTAATTTGAGGTCAGATAATCATTCTGGGACAATAGTTGCAAATAAGAGCCATGTTTTAGATGGAATGAAGTAAACACATTGTGGCACTTTATCACTATTTTCCCAAAAAGAAGTTTACCATTATTCTCTTGATCAGTACCTGACTAAAACACTGTCTGGCATATGTTTAACACTAAACAAATGGTAGCAGTTATTCTTATTACCCACTCTTCCTGAATGAGATTTTTGTCAGTTTAACACCTCACACAATTTTTTTTAAAACTAATATGCAGTTCCTTGATTTTGTGAAAACTTTGTCATATACCCTGGAAAAGACTCCTTTCAGAATTAGACTAAGACACATGGCTACTAGAAAACCATTGTCACTTTTTCTAGCTACCAAGTGGAATGATTCGCGACATAGTTTGCCCATACAGCTCAGTGACAATTGACAGATGACTTGCCAGACTAGAAAGGATCACTAGCCAAATCTTATATCTCTAACAGTAAATACTTTAGATATGTTATTATTCAAAGTTACTATTTACACAGGCCTTCATATCACAAAATTATAGAATATTTGAGGCTATGTATTTTCTGAAAGAAAAAACACCAATATTGTTTAATATAATTCTTCTGAAAATAAGCTCTCTCTAATACATGTGGCATACATGCAGGAAATGAGATATCTAGGCTCTCAGTGCATTATGTCTAATGGCCTGTTAGTTTACCGTTTATCATATTGGCATGGTATAGTATGAAACTGGTGTTCTGTATTCAAATTAATTATAGAATGTTTTATTAAACAAATCAAAACAAATTTTTTTTTTTTTACTTCATAACTTTTTAGAGCCTTGGTAGATAAATACACATGATCTCCAACTTACAATGGTTCAATTCAGGATTTTTTTGCTTAATGATAATGTGAAAATGATTTGCATTAAGTAGAAACTGTACTTCAAATTTTGAATTTTGATCTTTCTGATAGGATAGGTGTATTAAATGCATTTTCAACTTACAGTATTTTCAGTTTACAATGGGATTATCAGAACATAATTCCCCTGTAAGTCAAGGAAACATCTGTATGTATTATAGATCTCCTAGAAGGAGCTGTAGAACATGCAGTACTTGCCAGCACATTTGTCTGTGGAATATCTTTTCAGGCAATTTAGTAGCAACTCTCTAAGAAACAGCACTTGAGGATCTACTGCTGTAGCAAGCAGTCATATGTTTGTGAATTTTTGTGAGTGAATCATAATTCAAATATAGAAATATTTAACCAATGAAACAATACTAATAAGGATACAGCTCAGAGGAAAATATATTTCATTATTTCTTAATTATTATATTACATTATTAAGTATAAAAAGATCTATAAAAACGTATGAATACTTTTATTTGATTTTAATTTTTCATGAAAAGATCATAACATTACATATAAAAAAGTGTACAAAATTTAATGATTTATAAAATGTAAGTCATTTTGTTTCAAAAATTATTAAATGAAGTTTGATATATTTAAAATATCTTTTAGTTTAGAAAGAAAAATCTGAATTATAGATGAGATGCAGAATAAGGAAATGAAAATAATGCATTATGATGTCACAGCCAACATTCACTATATTGCTTCCTTACCTGTAGAGTTTTTAAAATAAACAATGAGAAATTCAGTTACTATATAGTTCTTCAGTAAAAATGAAAAATAGAATAAAATCTCATAAAATGGAATAGTTTTTGTGGCCTAAGAGTGAACATGTGTCAGTATGATCTGGGATTTATTATTTGCAAGGTGAAATACAATCCTCATGATGTATTTTCTATTGGAAAGATTAGAATTTAAGGACTGGTTTTAGTTAGATATTTCAAGGTTTAAAGCAACATGGAAAGGCTGGTACTGAAGAATTCATAGATCAAAATTTTGAAAATAAGATCTAATAATAAGTGCTTAAGAAGTCAGAATTAATTAACTTTAAGAACAGTAAATGAGGGTAGACAAGACTATCTTCAGGTTGATTTTCATATAATCATTCTGAACAATAAGAAATTATGAATATAAACATCACTAAATTGAAAGAAGAATGATATATAGTTTGGAAAAAAATTGTGTTTTAGATGATTACTATGACATTTAAATTCTATACTATTCATTTTTGAAAGTATATGCACACATATGTTATGAATGGCTGTATATATCTTAAATATGTCATATATATTTGAGAAATTAAAATATTTCTATGTGAGGTACTACTTTGAAATTTTAGAAATCTACACAAGTGAGGATGTTTGATAATCTAACTTATGGACAATTCAACCAACTCAAGTTTTCAATGATCAGTTTAACAGAGGAAAATTAGATGAAGCAAAGAGAGGGAAGAGTTATAAAGAGTAACAACAGTAGCAGTAACCAACTTTAATGTGTTTTGCAGGACGGGACAGTGAAAATGTATTTCAGTTAAGCCTGGAGATATTTGATTTTGAATCCTACTTTATTAACTTATTGGTAGTTGTTTTAAAATGTTACATTATCTCTACCAGATACATGTACCAAATGTGGATAGTAAGTAATATATACAACTTTAGTAGGATTATTGGAAGAATTAAATATATTGTAGATAAAGTAGCTAGCTAATAATAGCATTGTTTATGGATTATCTATTTTATAATTTATCTATTTTAGTTGATATACAAAATTGTATTAGTCTCAGGTGTGCACTATAGTGATCAACATTCTTATACTTTACAATGTGATCACACCACTAATTGTGGTAATTGTCTGTCACCATGCAAACTAACCACAATATTTTCGACTGTATTTTCTTTCATCCATTTAACCCACCCCCTTACCTCTGGTAACCATCCCTTTGGTCTCTGTTTCTATGAGTCTGTATTTGTTTTGTTTTGTTTTGTTTTGTTTTGTTTTGTTTGCTTTACTCTTTTAGATTCCACATATAAATGCAATAATATATAGTATTTATCTTTCTCTGTCTGATTTATTTCTCTTAGCACAAAATCCTCTAGGTTCATCCATGTTGTCACAAATGGTGAGATTTCACTCTTCTTTATTGCTGCATATTATTTCATTCTGTGTGTATATGTATATATCACATCTTCTTTATTCATTCATATATTGATACCTAGGTTGCTTCTATATCTTTGCTATTATAATTAATGCCACAATAAACATAGGGGTGCATATATCTTTTTGATTTAATGTTTTTGTTTTCTTCAGATAAATACCCATAAGTGAAATTGCTGGGTTACATGGTAGATCGATGTTTAGTTTTTTGAGGAATCTTCATGCTATTTTTTTTTATAGTGGCTGTACCAATTTGCAGTCCCACAAACAGTGCATAAGGTTTTCCTTTCCTCTACATCCTTGCCAATGCATGTTATTTTTTGACTTTTTGACAATAGCCACTCTGGTTTGTGTGATGTGGTATCTCATTGTGGTTTTGATTTACATTTTCCTGATAGTTAAAGATAGGCCATCTTTTCATATGTCTGTTGGCCATCTATATGTCTTCTTTGAAGAAACGTCTCTTCATGTACTCTATTCATTTTTTTTGATCAGATTGTTTATTTTTTTGTTATTGAGTTATGTGAGTTTCTTATATGTTTTGCATATGAATTCGTTATTATATATGATATTTGAGAATATATTTTCCCATTCAGTAGACTTTTTGTTTTATTGACAGTTTCTTTTGCAGTGCAGAAGATTTTCTATTTGATGCAGTTTCATTTGTTTATTTTTGCTTTTGTTTCTTTTCGTTTCCCTGGCTCAAAGGGACATATCCAAAAAGACATTACTCAGACTAATGTCAGATAGTGTACTACCTATGTTTTCTTTTAGTTTTATGGTTTGAGGCCTTACATTTAAGTTTTTAACCCATTTTGAATTTATTTTTGTATATGGTATAAGAAAATGGTCTATTTTCTTTTCTTTTTTTATTTTTTTGCATTTATTTGTTCAGTTTTCCCAACACCACTAGTTGAAGAGACTGTCATTTTTACATTGTATATTCTTGTCTCTTTTGTCATAGTTTAATTGACCATATAAACTAGGGTTTATTTCTGAGCTCTTTATTCTGTTTCATTGATGTATGTGTGTTTTTGTTCCAGTATCACACTGTTTTGATTATTATTGCTTTGTAGTATAGTTTGAAATCAGAGACCATGACCTCCAATTTTGTTCTTTTTCAAGATTGCTTTTGCTATTCATGGTCTTTTGTGGTTGTATATCAACTTCAGAATTATTTATTCTGGTTCTGAGAAGAATGTGATTGATATTTTGATCAGGATTGCATTTAATCTGTAAATTGCTTTGGGTAGTATGGTCATTTTAATGATATCAATCTTTTCAATCTAATATATGTTTTTAGATTTTGTAGATAAATTAACTGAGGCTAAAAAAGAAATGCAAATAGTTAGAAAAATGCTGAGATCAGAATCTAGTCTCTCGCCAGAATCCAGGCTCTATCTAGTATATCAGAGCAACTTCTCTCTATCTTCAGTTCATCACAATTTCACATTTTCTTTTCTTGAGAATTTGTCATTTTTAACCCATCTTATTATATTTTATGCATTAATTTTATTTATAAATTGTACACTTAGTAAAATCTCATTCATATTTTTGTCTTTCATTGCATTGCAAACAATGATTTAAATATTATAGATGTTTCAAATGCCTATTGGATGAGTAAATTAACAAGTTCAAAAAGAATGACAGCAGTAATTAAATTCCTTTTCAATGGATCCCAAAACTCACCTAATTCTAAATGCCTTTTTTTTTTTTTTAGCAAATATTACATTGATGTGGGGTTGCAGTATTTAAAATTCATTATAAATATCCCAACTTTACCTTATGGCAAATACTATTTAGGTATATAATCATAATGCTAATTTGAACTTTACAATTAATGCTTCTCAATTTATTTATTGCCATTGATTCTAGAACTAATTTTTTACCATACTTGAAAGTTTAAAGCTGTTGTGATTTTAGAAAAAAAATATCAGTTTTACATTTTTAACAGACTGTCATGTGTCAAGTTAACAAAGTGCTAACAAATATACTAAGTGATATTTTGAAACAAAAATCAAAGGAATTACTCTATGGACACACATTGCACATATAAAGTCCTAATTGAATATTAAATTGTAATAGGAAGACAAGAAAATCTCTGGTTAATAAATAGGTACTTTTGTAAAGAAGTTTGATATAAAATAAACTTATTCTGAAAAAGATAGATTATAAATTTTAAATAATACTGTTTAAGAAGCAAAGATTAAAATCTTGGAGAACTGTTTTAATGAAGAAAAAGAAAATAAGCTTGCTTCTGATTTTATCAGTTACAAAATCCGAGAAAAATAAGTCTGAATTATCTTTCCAGCCTACAGCCTAAGACTGATGGGAAGCAGCTGAGTGATGATTACTGTGAAGAGATGACACCAAAAGAAATGGAGGCATCTGCAAGTACTCAAGCTTACACCACAAACTAGTGGCATATGTAAATTCTATTGGGGTCTTTGAAAGCTAATGATTAAATGCTCAAAAAGCACAGTAGCAAATGTTTTCCTCTCCCATAGTCCATGTTGAAATCCTCATGCTAATTAGTATTAGGGGCAAATGTCACATGTGGATTTCAGTGGAAATTTTTGAAGAATATAATATACAGATTTTGTATTTGAGTGAAAATAGTTTAAGAGAAACACAAAGGAAGAAATCACCCTGTATGGAGATTGTTAAGACAAAATCAATGACACTTTGGGGGACCTTAGTAATTTAATTTTATCCAGGTTCATGTATAACACCTTGCATTTTTATGAAATTGCAGTCCTAACAATATAGTGCCAGCTAGAATATATGTTGAATTATCATGTTGGGGGGGACCATGAAGTGTTAACAGATATGACCATAACGAAACTCTCACTAAAGGAGTCAACTGTTATGCACATAAACAGTTTTTTTTATCTGCCTTCATTATCTTTACATACCCCTATTCATGTTTCCATTTCTTCAATTAAAAAAGTGTTTAGTAATTCTGTTTTTAACCAGTATTTTTCATTTTGCACAAATATCCATTAATAGGAGCTCATGAAAGGTATTGGCAAGAACCCATGAACATCAAAATAAATAAAATTTATTTAATCTACATATAAGTATTATATAGTCAACAAAACATTCTATATTAGAATTTGTATAAATCTAAAAAGAAGTGTAGCAAGAGACTAATGACTATAAAGTGCTTGCAATTTAGTTGGACATATAAGATAAAATTAGTCTTCTTTCTAACAGCGCTAGCCAATAATTTTATGTGCTCATTTCTCTCATTTATTCTATCAGCAAATCCTCTTGGCATGATCTCCAAAATCTATTTTAAATCTTCTCATCTCTTTGCCAGTGCTCCACTCTAAGTTTGCATCATTCTCTCTAGGACTAGTGCCATTGCTTTCTAAAAGATTTCTCTGTCAACTGTCCTCTTTTTCCTTGCCCTCCTCCTCTTCTCAATCTGTTCTCTAAAAACATCAAAAGTAAAATTTTTAAGATACATTTCTTCCCTGATGAAATCTGTCACTGAGTTTCCACCAGACTTGCAAAACATCTAAACTCATAGCCATGGCCTTACAGCTAAAAAATTGATGTCTTCCTGTGTACTCAGCCTCACTTCATACCACTTTCCTCTCTCACAGTATATAAACCAAATGGATCTCCCTTCTAGTTCTGAATAAAAGGTTGTAATTTCTCTAGAATCTTTACATTAGCTATATCCTTTAACTAGAATGCTCTTCTCTTGATGTGTACTTGGATGTCTCCTTTATATAATATATATATCAGCTTAAACATTTTTTCCTTAGGCAAGTTTGTATTACTTAAAAATTGCTGGCTAATAAATTATCCCATAACTTAGTCACTTTAAAACAACAAATATTTATTATATCAAAATTGTGGGTCAGGAATGGCTCAGAGTGAGTCAGTTGAGTATCTCTGGTGCAGGGTCTCTCACAAGCTTATGGTCAATGTGTCAGCCAAGACCACAGCATAACTCAAAGTCCAACTGGGGGGAGATTCATTTCCACTCTCACTTGTGTGGCTGTTGACAGGCCTCAGGTATCCACTGGGATATTGGCCAGAGGCATTTGTTTCTCATTATATCAGCCTCTTCACAGGACTTTTTAAAACATGGTAGCTGGTTTCCCTCAGAGTGAGCCAGCAAAAGACAACCCGATATGGAATCCAGTCTTTTTAACCAAACCTCAGAGAAATTAAATCACTTCTTCTGTATTCTATTCATTAAAATTTAGTCATTAAGTCTAACCCATACACAGGAGGAAGGATTATGCAAGAGTGTGAACGCCTGAAAGGTAAGGATCATTTGGGGCCATTTTAGAGGCTGCCTTTATCACTTTGTACTAGGCCTCCAATGATCCATGTCCTTCCCACATGCAAAATACACCCCTTCCAAGGTTTCCAAAAAGTTTAATACTGTCACAGCAAGAGTCCAAAATCCAGAATTTTATCATTTAAATCTGGTATAGATGTAGATGAAGCTCCTCTAGAATAGCTAATAATGTACAGCTATTTGAATATTGTTCCCTTTGATCTGTAGAACTATGAAACTGAAGAGATAATAATGCTTCCCAACTACCCCACACAGATTCAAAATGTAGTATAGTAGTATGACACATATAGTGAAACTGCTATAGATATTCAACTTGAAAAAGAAGTCACTGATTTGTAGCAATTCAAAAAGTCTTGTAAGGTATATGTTGGAAGGTCCTTGATTACTTTTCAAACCCTGAAAATAATTTTTTTTTAGGTTTTCAGTTGTACCCTGTGAGCTTGTGTTTCCATTCTTTGAGTATTCTTTCTTTTTTCTGAAAAGTAGCATGTGCTTTCAGCTACTGGCTTCCTCAGCTTACTTACTGCCGGTAGAATTAAGAGAGTAGTATTACCTCATTACATTTTGTGCTATCTCTGTCTCCTTCACTCCATGCTAGTAGATTTTCTGCTGATATAATTCTTCCAGAAACATTGAAGGCCACCTGTGAGTTACTGAAGTTTACTTAAAAGCCACATCCATGGAACTCTTTTAAACACTTCCTGACCTCAGGGTTCTCTTGAGATCACTACTGCATAATGCCCTTAAGATTCTTCAAGATCCTACTGCTTAATTGAGACAACTTGATAGGCACATCTTTAATTTCTCTAAAGGCTTTTTACATGATCGAAAAGTACTTTGAGACAAAATCTTTGATGTGTCATAGGTCTTAATGAAAGTTTCACTGTCACACCATCAGCTTCATCTTTAGAGCATGATTTTCAGACAATATCCTGGATTTAATGTTTACACAAATCCATTTATTTACTTTTATCATTATTTGCTCTGTGAAGAGGCTGAGAATTTTCAAATCCATTAAGCCCTGGCTCTATTTATCCTTCCCTCTATTTATCTTTCTCATCTTGCATTTTACTATAAGCAGCAAAGGAACTGAAATGGAATTTTTAACACTTCGTTTTGAAATTCCTAGCTATATCATCCAGGTCTTTACGGACATTTTCTACATCCCATGGAACTTCCCACAGAAATGTTGCTAAATATCCTGCTGATATTTCCTGAGTTTTTAATAAGACCACTTTTGTGTAAGCCCTTACCTACAACAACCTCAAAGTTTCAAAATTCTATGAATAGTGTTTTCGAAGAATTTTAAACTTTCATTAAAATTCTCCAATAATTCACTGTTCAATCCAAAACTCCTCCCACATTTTTTATATTCCAATTCCAGGCACCCAAATATCAATTACACTATTGAAGTATAACAATATTAAAAAAATAATGTCTTAGAACAGCAACACCAAAAATTATCATCTCTAGATTCTGTAGATTAACAATCCAGGAGCATCTAACTGGGTGACTCTGGCTCAGTGTCTCTAATAGGCTGCAATGAAGCTGTCATCCAGGACTGCTGTGATCTCAGTATTTTACTGAAGGATCCTCTTACAAGCTCACTCGTGTGGCTGTTGTCAGTTGTCAGGTCTTCACACGTTGTTGACCAAAGACATTAGTTTCTATATGCATTCTCTAGAGAGAATGAGTCTCAGACATAGCTACAGCCTTTTTATAACCTAATCTTAAAAGTGATATCCCTTTACTTTTGCTGCATTCTTTATTACAAGGGAGTCAAATAAGTCCAGCCCATTTTCAAGGAGTGGTATTCAAAAAGTATGAAGGTCAAGAGGTGCAGATCATCAGGAGACATCCGAGAACCTACTCACTAAAGGGGTCATCTATGATGATTCTATATAAAGTATCTACTCAGTTACTCCTTGTGTCATTCTATATTAACTTTCTTCACTGTGCTTGTTTTCTGAGATACACACACACACACACATACACACATATATTTAATTTATGTCTTTATTAATTTTATTGTCACAGATTAGTGTCAAAGCATGGATACAATTTACAAAAATAGAAAAAAGTAAGTTAATACAAAACCTTATAAAGTATGTCAAGGGGGAGGACATGATCAGAGCTGCATTTTAGACTTTGAAAGGTAGAGATGAGATAATAAGATCAATGTAATTTAGAGCCAAAGACCACTCATCAAAATGTTTAGCTATCTGTTCTATTTAAAGATACCCTGTGAAATTGTCTCTAAATATGAACTGTATTATCTTGGTTAGGAGATTTTTCTTAATATTCTCAAGGGCAGAGGCCTTAGGCAGATCCAGGAAACAAAGCAATCTAAATTCTGATTAAGATTTATATGTGTATATTTATCACAAGTATTCAATTGAGGAAGCATATTATCTCTTCCCGGTTTAGTATTTTTAAGGAAATTAAAAAAATATTTTTATGTGCACTGTATTTAAAAAATATGTTATTTGAGTAGATTAAAATAAGCTAACAAGTGATTTAAGATTAAGACTTTCTGGGAAGTATACTTGACCAAAAAAATAAAAATTAATAAAACTCTAAGACATATATGTTAAGAATTTAAAAGACAAAAACTTATAAAAATAGGTTTCTCAGACCTAAGTATTTTATAGATATTTGTTTTTTTTAGTAAAGTTATAGAATATAGGTTGATTTTTCTAAATATTATTTAAATTAGCTAAAGATTTTTTAATGTGCCAGTTATCTATTTATTGCTTCAGAATAGTTTTTTCCCAAGACTAACAGAAGACAGATAAATACTTCATTATACTTCAATCTAGCAGATCCATTTGTAACTTTATCCACATAGGTAGATACTATATAACTGAGAGTTACTAAAAATTCTTTATTACTGCATCTTTGCTAAAAGCAAAAATATATATATTTTTATAAAGCATAGTATATTGGTCAAGGACATGTCATTTGGATTCATATGCTTACTTTCCTCACACTGTGCTCTGAATTGTATCACCATCATGTTAATCATAGAAAGTTTTATTATATATAGGCCTTCAAACTCAAGTTTTAATAACTCTAAAGAAATATTGTTGACCAAAAACCAATTTTTGCTGATTTTTCTGTGTAATTCATTTTTTGGAGTTTCAAATAAAACTCAGACATTGTAAATATCACTCACAAGATTTGGAAAACAACTCCAATGGGTCCTATTTTCTCATAGCTAAAGGAATCATCAGTGATCCTTGCTGACATCTGACTATTCTGGCTTTCCTCCCTCCAAACCACCTGTGAATCTCACTCCATTTGAAGTCCTCCCTTCTGATTCTTTAGCTGGGTCTCTGTTCATTTTTATAATGAATTTATAAAGAATGTGTGGACATGAACTTAAAAAAAACTCTTTTGTAGCAAAAGAAACTAGGAAGAAAAAAGATGAGTTTTTTTGTTCAAAACAGAACAAACCCAATGGTTTTATAAACTATAGTAGCTGAATAACATGTCATTGATTCCAGTGTGAATAATAAAGGTGTTCAGGGACTGCTCTCCTCATAGATGAGGTTTCAGTTTCCAATATCTAGTAATCTGGATACTTGCCATGGTAATAATTACTTCATGTGGGTCACAAACCACTTCCAAGTAAAGAAACAATACAAAGGAAAATATTTTCAGGAACAGTTCATGAAACTGAATGAATAGAACATAAATTTGTATTTTATAACATCTAAGATCATGTTTGTTCTTCACATTACAATTGCAGGGGACTGAACACTTGTATTTTAAACATGTCTTCACAAATTTGTAATGAATAGTACTATATTGTATCAGCCTCCAACAAAATCATTTGTTGGGTTGTCACTTGAGTACAGTGGAAAGCTTTCAAATTACCCATGAAATACATTGTAATTATTTATATAAAAGTGAATTATGTTATTTATTAAAGAAATCTTAAACCACAAGCTTTAAAACATTTCATAATATTTTTTTTCTGGAATCTATTTTTTAGTTTAGAATCTCCCTTTATTTGAAATACTCTCAACAAAATAGCGCTGTCATTTTCTTTAAAGAATTGTTTCAATGCTTATGATATAGAGAAAATTAAAACTTTGCTGATATCTAACCAGCATTTTATTAGTTTTAAGCCATATTCCATACTTGATGGTATTATCATTTAGGCATTTAAATGAGCAGAACAGGCTAGGTGTGTTGGAGAGTATATAAGTCCAAATGACATGTTTTACCTTAAAGAAATTTAATTTAATATTAAAACAAACCAACAAAAACCCTGGATGGCTAAACAAAATTGATCCAGGAACTGAGTTGAGAAAGGGTGGCAGTTACCAAATTTTAATAACTTATTTACCTGGCAACCATTTATCCTGGAATTGAAAGCAAAAGAAACTGTAAATAACAATTCTTTTTATAGTGTGCACTGGAAGGTGACATATTTTTCATTCATTTTCATTTTGTAATTTTTTAATTGAAATATTGATTATTCAACACAATATTACTCAACTCTTTTATTTTTGGTCAAATTTCTGCCTGGAATTTATTATATTTATGACCACAAATAGAAGAGTTTGAGGATTTTCTCTATGATAACTAGTTTTTATTATAGGCAAGAAAACCAAGGCTGAGAGAGAAAAATCTAAATGTTTTACTCAGTATCTCATAGCCAGTTATACAATGATCAGAGTTTTTTAATTAAGGCATAGTTTATAAATATGTGTGAATAATAAATGCAAAATGGCACATAGCATCTGCTCATTTATCACATTAATTTATATAAATTTCTCTCAATTAGGTGTGTCTTGTTTTAATTTTGCATTCTACATTGAGTCTTGCAGGTATTTATCAATTAAACTACAATAAATTTCTATTAAATTGATTTTTTGAGTAAGAGCATTTTTAAAAAATTCAGAAGAGTTATTGGCAAAAATAAATTGTATGGAATTGAGACTGTGCTACCTGAGATGTATAGTGATCTCTACAATCTGGTTTAAACTAACATCAACTCACATTTTCTTCTTCCTTTGTTATACCAATCTTTGTTAAGTATATGGAAGATAAAATGTTTCTAATATACAAAAAAAACAGGTGATATTAGAAAGGAATCATTCACTCTATAAAATAGACACAGTGGGAAATAGACATAGTGAAGCATGCCTATTTGACAAGTAGTTCAGAGACACCTTGGAAAATGAAGAAAAGGAGGACCTGTGGATGCTTATAGTTCATTTAACAAGCAACATGATCTGAGAGTTGATTCTCTCTCTTGGTGTTCAAAATAACAAAAAGGTGTTAAGGAGGAAATTAACACCTTTAGCCTAGGTAACAGGAGTTGTTCGTTCCCACAGATATTCCAGGAAGAGAATGTAAGTCAGTATTTATAGAAGACTTACACAGCAAAATTAAGTTATGATTTAATTGAAAGAACATAAAACATTATTTAAACAAGTGTTCAAGTTTTAACTTTGCCTTGTGCCTTAGTTTCCTCATCTGAAAAATGGCAATGATAACATAACCTATCTGTTTTAAACAAATTCTGGGAATGACCTTTGATGACTCTCATTAAAAAATTTTCTTTCCCTTAAGCGTGGGTAGAACCTATAAATATGATGAGATATCACTCTTTTAACTATAGTAAGTTATATAGCACAAGAGATATTATTTGAGCAGACCAAGCCTAATCACATAAGACCTAAAATTTAGAGTTTTCTCTAACTAGTAACAGGAAAGGAAATAAGAGATTTTTGGCATGAGGGCAATGTGATATATCATTGTTGGTCTTAAAGATAGAGGAAACTATATACCAAGAAGTATGAGAATGCCTGCAGCTACAAGCCAACAGGAAAAGAGGAAACTTAGTCCTATAACACGAGAAACTAAATTCAATCTGAACTGAATGATCTTTCATGTAGATTCTCCTCCAAAGCCTTGAGAAAAGAGTTAAGCTTTACCAATCTTTGATTTGTGATAATTTCTAATCCAGCAATAGGAAATTACTACGCTGTCTCACAGGGTTGATATGTAGATTAATGTGGATAATATCTGTATAATTCTTAAAATAATATTTGCCAATTTATAAGCACTTAATAAATAATTATTTTGTTGTTTTTAAGTTATTCTGAGCAAAACATAGACTTAGGAATCTTAGACTTCTATCTTTAAGAGATTAATAGATTTAACCCACAAGATTCTTAAGAATACTAAGTGGTAATGCATAATTTTTCATATGCTAGCACAGATTCATGTGATAGTCTAGTCTTCAAAAGTATTATTTCTCTAATTTTAGAATAGTAAAAGATTATAATAGTGTAAACAGTAAAGCCTTGACCTAGGAACCAAGACTTGAACTTATGCCAGAGCAAAGGACAAAGCAAAGCAGTTGGAGTAGAATATATGGGGAAGCAGATGAACTGGGGCTTGAAAGCAATAAGGGGCATTATTTTCTTTCTTGTGCCAGTGAAGAGAATGACTGTATTGAACAAAGTTCCCTTTATCATTATTTGCCTTGGGGCATCTCAGAGATTGATAGTAACATTATAATAAACATTGGTCATTTCCAATTGGAAGTAGAGTTAGTTTGTAAAATTTATTTGATTAGGGATCTCTCTCTCTCTCTTTCTCTCTCTCTCTCTTCTGAAAAAAATACTCATCTTCTGATTTATGGTTCTGCATGAAAGTAGAAAAGCAGAAAAGTGGCAATTACTATTCTATCCTAACAAAATGTGAATAAACTGAAAAATCAACAAATCTTAGATGTAAAAGAGATGTAAGGTCGCAGAGCAAACTACTGTGCCCCAAATTCAAGGTAGATAAGCAGGGATAGAGATTCATAATATGCAGAAACAGAAACTGCCATGAGAACTAGTGGAGTTCAGGGGAGTAAAACCTGAACTATGACAAATTGCTGGAGGTTAGATGTGGACAAGTCTGTGTTGAAAACTCTAAGGGAACTCAATCATGGGAGGCCCTACATTTTGTGAGTTTTACCTCCAGAAGCTAGACCAATTTCTCAAAGTAAATATCAGAGAAAATCCCACACACATCTGGTGTAAAGAGGAGAAAATAAACCATTTAGAAATGTGCAGGAACACTGTTTTCCCTAACAAGGTATGCCTTAAGGAGAAAGTAGTTAACCAGAACCTAACCTCTTGGGTTTTATTAGAGCCTAACTAAACTCACAGAAAGTAAATACCCAACTCTAGCCTTCTCTGTGAAAGAGGATGTATACTCAACTGTAGCTTACTCTAGCCATCCTGTTCCATCTAAGTGAGAAGAGAGGAGGGGCTGAGAAGGACTAGTGAAATTCACAGTCCAGAGGCATAGGTTCAATAAATGTTGAGGCCTAATCATAGAATTATGGAATATTTCCTTCCCCCAATATGTCCCACCCCTTCCCTTACCACCACATTATTAAACGTCTATTTATAGTACTTGCTTTGACTCAGTACATCATGTCTGGCTACTAAGAAAAAATCACAGGGCATAGAAAAAGGCAAAACCAATTTGAAGAGAGAGAGCAAACCTCTGACCCTCACATGTTGGAGTTATACGAGAAATTTAATCTAGCATACTTAATATAATAGGACACTAATCGATAAAGTAGACAGCATACAAGATCAGATGTGGAATATAAGTAAAGAGACAGCAATCTTTTTTCTTTTTCTTATTTTGGTTGGAGCACTTAATTCTTTTTCATTTAAGGTACTTATTAATAGGGATATAGTTGTTACCATTCTTTATTATCGGTTTTGACACGTTTTTTCTTAAAGAAGTCACTCCAACCTTTCCTATAATACTGGCTTGATGGTGATAAATTCCTCTAGCTTATTTTTGTTTGGGAAGCGCTTTATCTGTCCTACTCTAAATTATAGCTTTGCTGGATAAATTATTTTTGGTTGTAGATCCTGGGTCTTCATCCTGTTGAATATTTTTTGCCAACCTCTTCTGTCCTACATAGTTTCTTTTGAGAAATAAGCTGCCGGCCTTATTTTTCTCTTGCAGCTTTTAATATTTTTTTCTTTGTATTTAACCTTTGGCATTTTAATTATGATGTGTCTTTTGTGGACCTCTTTGGATCTCTAAATTTTGAAATTCTCTGAACTTTATGGGGTTGTATGCCCAATTCTTTCACCAGGTTAGAGAAGTTTTCCATCATTATTTCTTCAAACAGCTGTTCGACATCTTGATTTTCTTCAGTTATGCTGATCAGATGAATATTTGGAGCCTTAATAGTGTCCCATATCCTCCTTAAAATTTTTTATATAGTTTTGACATCTTTTTTCTTGCCATTCTGACTGAGTGTCCTGATTGGCTTTCTTGTCCTCTAGATAGGACATTTGATCCTCTTCTTTATTCACTTTGTTTATTCCATTTAATATACTTCTCATCTCAGATAATGTGTTCTCCATTTCAGACTGGTTCTCTTTTATAATTTTCATTTTTGTGTTTTTTATCTCTTTGTTTGGAGTTCTTTATACTTCCCAAAAGTTCATTGAGCATCTTTATAACCAGCGTTTTGAACTCTGCATCTGCTAGATTATTTGACTCCATTATATCTGGATCTCTGTTCTGTTCTCTCATATGGTTTCTGCTTCTTTGTCTTCCCATTTCATCTGCCTTTTTGTGTCTGTTTCCACGCACCAAGCAAAGCTCCTAAGTCTCCCAGTCTTATTAGTGTGAATTTGTGAAGTAGTTGACCAGTGGCACAGTCCTGTGAAGTGTTCAGCTGCAGGACAAAGTTAGCCCAAGTCTCTGCCCCTCCAGGGCCACCTGTTAAGATTCAGCAATCAATCCACAGATGCTGTGTTTATATTTGCCTCAAAAGTCCACACCAGAAGTTGAGGCCAGCTGCCTCCACCAGTGTGAGTCTCAGCTGAGGATATACCTGGCTGTGGCTTGGGTGGGGCCATGAATTGGGTTAGTCAGGGTTTCAAGGAATCCTCTGGGTGGAGTGACCTCTATTGTTCAGGTTGATGAAATCACAACTATGGCAGCGCTGTGTCCTGAGCACTGGGAGGAGGAAGGGCTCAACAGAGAACAATGGATACTGCCGGCACTTCTGTATACAGTAAGTCTTGCCTAAGCTCTCACTCTGACATTGTCCCTTGTAAGTCAGTGGTGCCCTCTACATGCAGCTGAATCATCACTGGTAATCAGAGTGAGAAGGCCCGCTGCCACAGTCTCTGTCTCAGTCAGCCACTGGAGACCAGGCATCCCCTCATCTTCACCCTGTCCTACCTTCTGCCATTGCAGGGTGATTTCTTGGACAAGGACAACAATTAGAAAACAGTACTGAATACGGTAGATATTAATTAATCCAACTATACTACTGATCACTTTGAGTGTCAGTTTTCTAAGTGCACCCCAATTAAGAAACAGAGAATTAAGTGAATAAAAAAACAGATCCAGGTATATGTTCTCTACAAGAAATCCTTTTTAAGTCTGCAGATACATATAGAATAAAAGTAAATGGATGAAAAATATATACTATGACATACTAATCAATAGAAAACAGGGGTAGCTATATTAATTTCAGACAGAGCACATTTTAAACCAAGCAAATTTACCAAAGATTACATAATGATAAGTCAATTCTCAAAAAAGACATAATAATCCTTATCAAGAGAGCAACAAACCTGATAAAACCTGATAAAACTAAAGCAAGGAATAGATGAATCCACTCTTGTAGTTAGAGTCTTCAACACCCCTCTATCAGTAATGGACAATTTCAACAGGCAGAAAATCAATAAGGACATAGTTGAACTCAACCACACCATCAGTCAACTGAATTAAATGGACATCTGTAGAATACTTCATTTAACAACAGCAGAATACACTTTTGGCTCACATGGAACATTCACTAAGATAGAATTCATCATGGTCCATTAAACATAACATAAAAAATTAAACAATATAGAAATTATGCAATGGTTGCTCTAGTACCATAATGACATTAAACTAGAAGCCAACAAGAGAAAGTGCCTGAAACATTCCAAAATACATGAGATAAAACAAGATACTTCTAAATACCACATGGGTCAAAGAAGAAATATCAAGTATCAAGAGAAATTTAAAAGATATTTTGAAGTGAGTAAAAATTAAAACATAACTTTTAAAATTTGTGTGATATACCAAGACAATGCTTAAAGTAAAATTTATAGCACTGAGTGTATATATTAGAAAAGAAGAAAGATAAACTCAATAATCCAAGCTTTAACCTTAGGAAACTAGAAAAAGAAGAGCATATTAAAAAATAGACATTTATCTTCTCACAGTTCTAGAGGTAGGAAGTCCAAGATTAGAGTACAAATATGGTGGGTTTCTGTCAAGGGCTCTCTCTATGGCTTGTAAGTTACTGCCATCTCACTGTATGTTCACATGACCTTTTCTTTTTTCTGTGTGTGAGAGAGATAAAGAGGGAGAGAGAGAGAGAGAAAAGAGAGAACAAATGAGAGGAAGAGAGGTAGAGAGGTAGAGAATGGAAAAGTGAGAGGGTGCTCTGGTGTCTCTGCTTCCATCAGGGCCCATACTTAAGACCCTGTGTAAGCTTATTTACCTCCTTATAGATCGTATCTCCAAATATAGCCACATTAGACGTTAGGATTTCAACATATGAATTTGGTGGGGTGAGGGAGAGCAAGATTCAGTTCATAGCATTAATGAAGTCCTAAAGTAGAATTTTGGTGGGGGAAATGATATAAGATAAATAGGAGACATGAAACAATTTAAGGATTAACAGAATTTGACATCTATCTGACAAAGAGAAAGAAGATAGTCATCTAATAACATAGGTCAGAAACTCAGATAAATATATATATATATATATATATATATATATATATATATATATATATATATATAAAGACTTGGAGACCACCAAAGAAGAAATACATAAAGGTAAAATATAAAAAAAAAATGTTTTTTTAAATTTATCTGTTATATAACTGTGTGCAAATAATAGGAAGAATGTATTTTATTATATATCCTTATATATAAGTGAAATAAATGACAATAATAATTCAAAAGGGAACAATTAGAGTTATTTTGTTACTGTTAGTCATGTTGCTCATGCAATTATACAGTGATATTTGAAAGTGAATTTGAATTGGTGTAAATATATATTGCAAACTCCAGGTTTACCATTAAAAATGTTTTTTAAAAAAGTATAGTTGATCCTAACTTCCAGATTGCTAACCAGGTGATTAGAAGAAAGTGATTCACTCACAAAAGTTAAAATGGAAAAGAAAAAATTTGGCATAAGAAGGTGATCTTTTAGTTGTCACTTTCAGAAGGCAGTTAAAAATTCAATCACTAATTTTTATATTTCTGATTCCTGACTGTGAGCATTCTACTGGGGCCATAAAAATGAAGAATGAGTGGAGATGGTCCTGTTTTCAAACAACTCATAAGTTTACTGAATTGTTGTACTAGAACTTAGAGGGAAGTCAGGGCTCTAGTTATGCACATTGAGGTGTTAATGGAAATTATGTTTGGCAAAGAACAAAGATAAAATATAGGTAATTATTTGTTTAATTGATACAAATCATTTCAATATTGCAAATGTTACACAGTAACTTCTGTTGCATAAAAACTATATGTAAATGAAACTTTTAAAAATATAATTTTTTAAAGAAAAATATTAAAGCACTGTTTTTGGAAGTAAACACAGACATTTCACCTATAGTGAATGAAATAAAAATCAAAGTCCTAATTAGCATTTGTCTATAACAGGCAATATTCTAACTGTAACATGCTTCAGGTATGTTGTGTGACCTGTTAAATATCTGCTTAAGCATAAATTCCATAACTATCCTGCCACCTCTTCTCTACACATAATTTATATGTTCTTTTTATTCCTATAAAAAGTAAAATTCATCAAAGAAACCTTTGCCACAGATCTGAAACAATAAAAAACTTTCCAAAGTGACCCCAGGAAGTCTTGATTGCTTCTTTAGACAAAATGGCAGAGATTCAACACAGTTCATGGACACTTTGAGTTTTGTTTAGTTTTCCAATAAGAATTCTTTGTGACCCAGTGTGAAAGTGTTGAGTAAGTTGGAATTTTACAGCAAAGGGCAGAGAGATCTCAGGAAGGATAGGTCATAACTTACATTTCAGTTGAACTTATCAATGGGATGAAGGGAAGGGCCAGTTTGTACAGCTGTAATAGACACTGTGAGAAAGTCTGTAGTAACCTAATAAATATACTGTCTTCATTTCCAGTTTAATAAAAATTAGAGTGTGGCTTGAAAACATTCCTTTCTCATTCTCTTCATCTTAAAATGAATGAATTAATAGAAGAAAAGTAGGAACACATCACCATTCATGTGTCTGTGAGAATTTTCTCTTTTTGTCAAGAAGTAAAATTATAGACAATCCTTCTTACCGTCCTCTATATAAAAGAAGATATTAGACACATGTTGTTTGGCTCAAATGCTTTATAACTTGGGTATTTTGACAGTTTAACAATTTTATTAATGTTTTTATTTTTTACTAACTTAATTTTCTATAATTTTCATATCAAGAAGTTCTTGTGGCTATCAAGGAGTATTATAGTTAATGGGATATTTAAGCAAAACATATGAGAAAATTAAAAAAAATATTTTTCAGACATATTGCCGATAAAGAGGCAGTCTATTTTACAAAGTGTCTCAATCCTGTTATGTGTGTTGTGTGTTTCAAATAATGTAAGTGTTTATGACAATTACACATTAAAAGGTAAAGATTATATATACTCTGAATACTGTAGGTCTGTGCTGTTTAAAACATTAGCCACTAGTCAAATGTCATTTACATAAAATAACATTTTTTAAAAATTAAAAAATCTAATTTTTAAGTTAGCTACATTTTATATTCCCACTAGCCACACAAGTGTAATGGCTACCATGTGGGATAATATAGAATTTATAGAAAATTTTTATCATCATAGGGACTTATATTGAATAGTATTGTGATTGTCTGAACTTTATTTTAGACAAAGACTCTACTCTCAATGAGTTGACTGCCTAATGGGGAAAACTGAGATTAGCTAATTAACTCAAATGTTTATTAACAATTTCCTTTAAGACAGGCTAGGTGCTAGAAATATAGCAGAAAATGGGAAAGATAAGTTATCGGCTACAGTTTATATTTCCCCAAATTAATATTTTTCTAAACATCAGACTGTTATAGAAATCATTTCTTTCTAGGACTCAGCCTGGCGTACTAATTTTAACCTTGTTAAACTATGAGCTTGGTGCATAGGGCTTCACATAGTCACATCAACCCTTAAAGGATGTTGATTTAAATGTTTTGAAAAAAGGCATGTCCAGATAATTATCAAGTCTCGTGATGGACGTCCTTTGTTTCCAAACTGCTAGAACAAATTCATTCATTAGCCGTAGATGAAACCAAAGAAGATGAAATGATTCACAATTTTTGACAAACTGAGTACTCTGAGCTCTGTATCCTGTTTATTATGACATTAATAAAATATTATTAGTATAAGATGACTGTTGAGTTCCAAGTAATTGAGGGCCACGTTGCTATGAAGTAACTTCAACTACATGGACAGAGAAATGTTAACATGCTACAACACAGCTATACACAGTCTCGATTTTGATAGCAGTAGACAGCTTCACCTGGCATATAACAAGACAACATCAGGTGGCTCTGTTTGAGGTAAGGCTTCATGCAGCCAGAGAGATGAAGAGACTAAACCACAGAATGTGATGAGTCTTAAATACAAGTGTCCCTGGCCAACATTGTGTTTATTGGCATAAGGATTACCTGTCACACTCGGGGATTTTAGTCTCATCTTTACATATGCATTATGATATAGTCAATGACATTTAGAGACAAATTATGAATACTTAAAAGAGACTGTACTTCTTTAATGTTTTGATGGAATTATGTTCCTTATTTTTTAATAACGCTTATTTTACTGATTGTGGAAATAATATGGAATTTTATAAAGGGTCACAATCAAGTATAATTCTATTCATTTGCTTCTTTTTCTTTGTCCAGTCCATGTGTGAATGGAATTTACACAATTATCTGAATCTTTATCATGATTCCAGAAATGCTGTACCCGCGGAGAACTATTAACCATTTATGAATGCCCCATACTGTTTATACCTCCAAGCTGTTACTTACCATCTATTTCTGGAATGCCCTCTAGCCAGGCAATATTTTTATTCATCATTCATGATCAAACTCCTGTTCCAAGTCCTCTTTTATTCAGGCACTCCAAAAATATTTTTTGAGTAGTCACTATGTTCCAAGCACATTTCTCAGTGTGGAGAAGCATTGTGAAATTAAGAAACAAGTCCTTACCTTCATGAAGCTTACTGTTGTTGGAAGAAATAATAAAAATATTAAAAGAAATATGTAATTTTAAAGGCAAACCTATGGAAGAAAATTAATAATGGGTGGAGAATATGAGTGGTTTTTCTTTAGTAGGTGGTCATGGAGGCATCTCAAAGAGGGAGTACTTCAGAAAATTTCCAAATGGAATTGTAGATTGAGCCATGTGACATCTATGAAGTATGTCTGGCTAAAGTAAGAGCAAAAGTAAACTTCTAAGTTAGCACAAAAGACAAGAGTAATTAAATTAGAAGTGGTGAGGAGGGTAGAAGTGAAAAATTAGTTCAGAGGGTGAGGCAGAAGCCAGATGAAGTAGAGCATTGTAAGGTTATGGTATTGAGTTTAAACTTTGTGTGACTAGAAGCCACTGGAAATTTTGAGACAAAAAGGGATATGGTTTATGGTAAAACTTAGAAAGATCACTTGGCTGACAAATGGGAGATAGGTTAAGCAGGGGTTCCCAACCCTTGGGCTGTGGGCCAGTACAAGTCTGTGGCATGTTAGGAACCAGCCTGCACTGCACAAGGTGAGCAGTGGGTGAGTGAGTGAAGCTTCATCTGTACTTACAGCCGCTCCACAGCACTAGCATCAGCTCCTCAGCTCCATCTGAGATCATCAGACATTAGATTCTCAGGGAAGCACCAGTCCCTGGTTCCAAAAAGGTTGGGAAGCCCTGGGTTAAAGCATCAGAGATGCAAGTTAGGTGCCAGTTTGGAGAATATTGAGGAGGTACATAAAAGATGATGGAAGCTTACGCTAAAGCGAGAACAGTGAATGTTACAGAAACTAAACTAATTTGGAATAAATTTAAAAATTAGAGGCTACAGTACTAGCTGATATTTTGAGTATGGCATATAAGGAAAAGATAGGAGCAAAAAGTATATTTGTGGCCTGAGCAACTGGATGAATATCTTTGACTATGGTAGAAATAGGGTGTATGTAGGGGTCATATATCAAGAGATTATCATTTAGTTATGATAATCTTGAAATTATTACTTAGACGTGCAGGTGAAAATGTTAGGTAGATAGTTAGATACATATATTTGAAGGTTAGGGGTCATCAGGGTATTGATGACTCTTAAAAGCCAAGGGATTGATTGCGATTACCTAGGGGGAGAGTGTGGATAGAGAAAAGGAGAGGTTCAAGGACTAAATCTTTGGGCCCTATATCATATTTGAATTGGTAAAAAAAAAAAAAAAAAAAAAGGAGATAGCAAAGAATTAATCACTTCCTCCAATAAAATACCAAAATACAATAGGTCTATAATATGAGCCATATAATATAGAAGCCAGTCACATTGTACTGTGGTTATTTCATTTTTATTTATTATGTCTCCTTAATAGATTTCTTATTCTTTCATCAGGAATATACTTTCTTGAGTTTATCATGTAGTAAGCACCCAATAAGTATTGTGAAATAAATGTATGCCTGAATAAATTTGTGTGATTTGGCCGAGAATGTTTTCAAAATGCACTTATGGGAAACCATAAGTGATACAAAGCAACATTTAAATCTTTTATTTTTGGAAAACAATGATCATATATTCCTCTGTACATGGAGTAGTATTCTTCTTTTGTAAATTCTCTGTATTATTGACACCTTAACTATTTTTCAACTTGTTTTACCTCATTGTTTCTGTATTTCTAACTCTTTTATATTATATTACATATTACTTTTCTTTTGAGACCAAGGAGCTTCTTTATCATTGACTTTATTACTGTCTAACCCTTCTTCACACATTTCATATGCAGATCAATTTCTACAAGGATATACAGTCACCGTCCATTGACTCTGTGGGTCAAACTTTAAGTTATACATAACCTATTAAAGTAAACACTACAAACAAAGTATACATGCTCTCTGATTGCACACCTATGCCTGCGGGCAGGTATCTGCTGATGATTAGCTTCAGGTGTTTGCCTGCAGGAGTTCATTGATAGTCAATGCAAATGTGGCTATTTTCCATAGCAGAAGATATTAACCTGCAGGAATCTTGTAGGCACAGATGTATTTTGGGACCAAAACAGTGTATTTCTTAAATATATGTGTAACATTATACATCAATCATAAATACTAGGTCAACAAAGTGAGGAGTCCTCAATAAAGTAGGCAGCAAAGGAGTTGTGTCAATAAGCAGAGTGGTACAGTTAGAGACAATGTTTTTGTCTACCTCCCTATCTTGTATGGTTCATCTCTGTCATCATTCTGGCTCTCATTCTGCCATGATTTTGCAAATAGATAATTTGAAAAATAATCCTAAGGCATGTTAATAAAAGAAAAGTATAAGTAACCAAATGCAACTTATTTGAAATCCTATTGTGTTTTAAATACAGGAAATTAATTACATTTAAGCTAAGCCACATAGGGTTCAAAAGCAATTTTCTGTTTCTGCATATGCCAAGTGCATAAAGTGTAATAATTCTACAAGGTCACATTGAGCTGCAAATCTGCGTGGTAATTGAAAGAATGTTCTATATTTTCTGCTTTTTAGAATTGTTAGCACTTTTAGATATATTTTATCAGTGAAAACACTAAATAAACTCAACTCTTAGCCACCTTGTGACCTTTTTCTAAGCAAGAATCTTTTTAGTGTTTTCACAGTGTGAACTTCCTCATCACACACCTGCTTAAATGTTGCCTTACGAACCAACCATTTCACTTACATAAGATTCTTTATTTTCCCCTCTCTTCACTTACATTATAACTTTTCATAAGCTAGGAAATGTATTCTCTATTTTCTATACATCTTTTCACCTCTGCCTCCACAACATACATTCTTATCAAATCTAAATTGTATAGAAAATTATTAAAAAGAAACATTTTGTGAATGTACGATGGAGTTTAATGTATGTGATATCCTTGAGATTTAAGACAGTATTGGAGGAGGTCATAGAGAAGTTACAATGCTTTATTAAAGCCTGTTATGTGGCACACAAATTAAAACATATATTTACGTTTGCATGAGATTTAGACTGCTATAATTTTATATGCAGGTGGGTACTTAATAAATATTTTTTGGTGATAAGCCAAGAATGGTCTGTATTATAGGACTTTAGCATGTGCTCCATGATATTAATGATAAAACATATGTTTAAAAATATTTCCGTCCAAGCCTGCGACATATTGCCTCCATCTTTTTCTAAACATCTCCTCCAAAAAGACCTCTTCATTTTGAAATAAAAAAGATGAATATCAAGGAATATTCTCGTGCTCTATTCTTTTTTCTGCTTGCCAATAGCATAACCTTCAAAAATATAAATCTGATAGTGCCTGCCTTGCTTAAAAACTTTCCAAGTCTATAACATGACACCTGGGACCATTCACACATTTACAATCTGATCCTAATCTACTATACTTTGCTGTCTTTTTTTTTTTATTATTACGTTCTCCACCCACCTGATTATGCAGCTATATTGTTCACTGTTCTCTGAAGACATCAGGAAGTTTCACAGCTCCATGCTCTTTTAGTATTATTTAATCAGCCTGGAATGCATTTTCCATCCTTCTCTGCTTGGTGAGCTCGACTCAGACTCTCTTTTCTTAGAAAGTTTTCTCCTCTGAGAGTTCATCTCCTATTCCCTGACTATCCTCTGTCCTGTCCCACTTATCCATCAGCTGTTAAAATTTGGCTGTTCTCTTATTTGCCTCTCACATATTCATTGGCTTACCATTACTGAGTGTGGGGTATAACACAGGTGATAGGGTAACCATGTTTAAGCAACATTCTTTAGGAGATTCTTCACATCTTTTCTGTTTGTTCTGGATATTGTTTCACTTTATTTTATTTTGTTTTATTAATTAAAAATAGCTTTTAAACTTTAGAAATAACATGGGTTTGTATGAAGATTCTAAACATTAAATTTTTATATGAAAGATAGATAGAAATATATACAGGCAATAGAAAGCTATTCAGTTACCTCAGTTTCCTAGTAAACTTTGAAACAACTTGATGTACATTCTTTTAGAGTCTTTTTTTCCCCCTGTGTATCCTATCATATATTTAAAAAAGCTATATATTTTTTAGAAAAAACATTTTTTAATATGCAGCTTCAGTTTATTCAATTGTGGTTCTCTTTGTATATCAGAACAGCCAGATCTACCTTATACGTTTTTAAAAGCTTAAAAAAATCTTATCTTAAACCCTACACCTTAAAACTTTAATGTCTGCATAAGTGGCTATAAATTACTTATTATTTTTGTAGGTATTTAGGCTGTTTTCTGTTATTTTTTTACAGCCAACAAAACTTTAATGTATTTTCTTGGACATATGTCTTTTCCTACTAGGGACCATAAGTATTAAGTAGCAGAATTCTTATATTATTTTCCAATTTCCCCTCACTTCATCTTTGAAATTCTTTGGGAAGTTAAGGAAAACTGCCTTTGACCTTATCTAATTTAGAATATAGTATTTCTCTTTTTTCAAATTGGTAATCTTTTTATTTTTTTAATTCTGTGAGATACTTGTTCCACACCTATCTAAACCAGAATAGTCTTTTAATGCCAACTAGAGATTATTCATAGTTCCTACATCAATATTCCTGAGGAATTAAATAGAGAGTTCCCAGTCATGGCATACAACAGGAGTGACTTTCCTTTAATATATTGCAAATGCCATTTTTTTTTTATGAGATCATGAAGGCTGTTACCATTTGTAGGTCTTTAAGGCATTCTGCTTTTTTATTTTTGAAGCTTTATTTATGTCTGACTATTTGTATCTTTGGAAGGATAGCTACTTTTAATTTTTTTTTCGTGCTATTTGCCACACTTCAGGAAATAACCTTCCTTTTTTGGAGAGATGATCAACTTCTAGCATGGGAATGCTTCACTAGGCAGATCCTTGTGGAGAAGCACAATTTTGCACCTCTTTGGCCTCAGCAGCCTCTGCTTTTACTGTTTACCTGTTTCCTGTTACCATGTTGTATATATAATGACACCTGTGTGCACATGATATTGTGTTTATTTGTACACATGTCTTTCTCCCCAGCAGGGATGTGAGCTACTTGTAAAAAGGGCAAGTTTAGCAAATTCATCTCTGTTCCCTGTGCTAGGCAGAATACCTGGCTCAATTCAGTTGGTTAATTAATTTTTGATGAAAGAATTAATGTACGTTTAAATGAATAAAGTTTTTTTTTATTGAAGAATTATAAAGACAGTGAATTTTAATGGTATTTAAAGATATGAATCAGGTTGATTCAGATGAAATTTTATGTGCTGTTTGAAAATAGAAAGGTGGCCATAGCTCAGAATTTTTATTGTTAAACAAACAAGATTTCCATAAGGATTTGAAGAACCTCTTCTTTTGGGTGTAATTTTTAAAATATTAGGTAGAGAAATTTTGAAAAGTTTCTTGCTATGAAACATTGAAATCCAAGGACCATTTTTTAACTTTTTGCATGGAAGCAAGATTTTTGGGGGGGCGGGAAAAGCTTATAAAATTACAGGGCAATTAATTTAGAGAATATAATGCTTATTTGGAAAAAGGAGAATGCTTATACTTCAACTTGAAGAAAGATTTTTTCTTATCATTATTAGAGCTTATTCTTTACAGTTACTTTCTTCATCTTTAGCTTAAAAGACAAATTAGAAGGCAGCTAGTTGGAGGAATCTGCAATTTTGTTACCACTAACCGTTCATCCATGTTCTTTGTCTGTGAATATGTTGACTATCTGATGAAAGAATGAACATATAATCGAGGCAGCAAACTATCAAGGCTGTTCAAACCCTTGATTTTCATTTGTACTAGTTGCCTCTACCATACTTCTGCAGATAATCACAGTTAGAAACAACTTTGATATCATTTCTTCTAGATTTCTTAAAATGTACTCTTTGAAAAAAATTGGGCTGGAAATGATTTCTGAAACCATGTATATAGTGCCTTAACCTCAGAACTTAAATGAGAGTAGGAACTAGAGAATGCAGTTTCCTCTGAATTCTGTCTCCTCTGTAAACATGAAGGATAATCCATGTTTAGCTTTCTAAAATATACTTTCTGGTCACTGGTAGAAACATCTATAAAAGAACTATGTACAAATTCACTGACCTTTGCAGGTATAATCTCTGATCACTTTGAATATTTTAACAATTCTTATTGAATATATATGTGAGACTACTCTGATTTTATGCAATCACCAGTTAATTTACTCTCATAATTGTTTTTTGTTGTATGCTTTCTTAATCTCATTTTTCAGGTAAGTGAACTGTAGAAAATAAAATACCAACCTCCAAATCACTTAGATAGAAAATATGAGATATGAGTTTCTATTTATGATTCGTTTGCTCCGAGGACTAGTAATATATTTTATTATCATTATTATTTTTTATTTTGAATTCTTTCCCCACCATGCTAATTGTGAGAAAAGTGCAGCCAGAATTCTCCAGGCTTGCTTAAAGCCATGTAGTCCACTGAAGTTCATACTTCTATATGCCAGATGTTATACATTGGTGTGTCTATTTACAAATATTTCTCTTACTGTCTAATCCTAATGGAAAATGAGCAAGGGTAGGCATATAATATATTCACTGTAAAATATTAAGATTAAAAATTTCTAAATAACACATTGGGACACTAGTGAATGTTTTAACTTTTAACATAAGAATCACTGTGCAGAATCTTCAAAGTACAAGGCTATTACATAACTTTCTAAAACATTTTCTCTTCCTGACTAAAAATATTTACTTAGGAATCCTAAAACCTCATGGAATCATACCGAATTAGTCCCAGATAGCTAATTGTCAATTTTGTTGACATATTAATCCATCTCACCCTTGACTATGCTTTGGTAAGTCAACTGCATTGTATTAACCAGAAGTTAAGTAGATGGAATTGGGTAACAACTTTCTAAAAGGGGGAGATGTGGGGAAAATGCATGGAATCCTATCTGGCTTAACACTGAAGTAGAAAATTCTAAATCTATGAATGAGCTGTCAATTTGTATGCACTAAAATGAGAAGATGCCAATCTACAAAGATACTAGTCTATTTAAAAAGAATATAATTTTCAAAGAATTTGGAAATATAATTTTCAAAGAATTAAATACTGACATGTATTTAATCTATGACAATCTTACGCATTCCTTAAAACAAGAAGAGTATACTGCAATTTAATTCATTACAATGGTCATTCTGAGCCTCTTCAGTAGTTCTAAACTACTCCAAACTCTTCTTGATATTTACTACTAAGTGGCATTTGGAATTCTAATTCCTACCCACTTTTTGTTTTCTGGTTTATGGTGTAAATCTAGAGAGTGAAGAATACCTTTCAGGTCATTATTAGCACAAATCGTGTTTATTAATTTTAATCAAGAATGTAGTAGTGCTTTCATTAACTCTGCCTCTATAACTCCCCCAAAAGACATAACATGTGGATTCATCAAGTTAATATATATTTATGACTTATTTGAAGTGATAGACCATTTAAATTATAAGTTTAATATAAGCAAATGACCAAAAGAAGAAATAATTTCCAGTTCTGCTATTTTTGGAGGAATTATTTGTCCTCCAAGTATCCTTAAATACTGGACTAAGTCAAATAATAATTAAAAATTCACAAAACAGTTTATCTATGGTAATAACTTATTGTCAAGAATAAATTTGGGATAGATATGAATATACATAATAACAAGAGAACTTGGAACACTGGTAGGAATTCACAATATAACTGTACAAAGGTATCTTTAAATTATTTTGTAGATTTGTAATCTAAATATTACACACAAGTATTTTTTTTATTAATATTACAGAAACTATTTTAACTTACAATTATATCTAATTAGGAGACATTTCATCATTTTAATTTTGTAGGTAGGGTTTCCAGGATGATTGTTACAGAACCTCATATTATGTCTCTAATATTTTTTTAAGTAAAAAAATCACTGAAGTAGTCAGATCCTTAGTGACTCATAGGCTACATTTGTTATCATGTAATAAAAACTTTTCTCATCTATGTTTCAATCTCAAGTGTCAGTTCTAATTTCTAAATGTTTTTTTGTTGTGAATTATTAATAACATAACATCTAGATTTTAGGCATGAAAAAAGAAGAAAATATTGAATAAATGAAATAGAATATCTCTCCAAACCATGTTCACTAAAATGCACATATATTGCTCAGATTCTAAGAATGCTGCCTTGAATTGAATGTTATGGTCCAATAAAATTATTGACAAATTCTATAATAAGGTTAAAAATAGCAGGTTTATACTTGTAATATCTGAAGACTCTGTGTTTGCAGATATAGAATTTGTGAATTTTGATATGACAGTAGAAAAAGCTTTACAACAATGAAGTAATGGTAGATGGAAAAAATCTACTTCATTAATAGGCGGTTCTTTAAGATCCCAGGAGAGGGATGGTTGGAACCAAATCTGTGTGGGTTGTAGAGTATCTCTTAAAGAGATAGCTTCAAAATTAACTCAATCTTAGAAAGGGATGGCAAAGTCTGTATTATTATCTTACAAATAAATATATTGTTAGGACACTAATATTTTACAATAATTTGCAATTTATATAGAAAGATAAAAAGATACACATATGTTTCATTTATACTTGAAGAGTAATTTTTTAAATCTTGTTGGTAAATTCTCTGTATCTTTGTGCAAGACTATAGTACATTACCTTTCTTGAAATAAAGCATTAACATCATTCCAAATTACAAAAGTCAGTCCAATTTTCAATAGGAATTTTGGATAATTTTAGATCATCATAAAGAAAAGCCCATATTCAACGGTGCACCTGAAGTGTCTGGAGTGATTGCCTTGGATGCTTGCATAATAGCTCTTTCTTAATTTCTTAATATAAAATGTTTTGCAGTATACAAGTTCTGAAAATGCGTCTAATACAAAATAAAATTCTATACAGTTATTTTTTTTCCCACCATATAACTAAATAATTTCTTGGAAATGATTGGCAGCTTGATTTCCAATTTGACAGATTTCAGAGGGAAATCAAATTCCTTCTCGAACCATGCATTCTACATGAACTTATTCATTTTATCTGTTATGCCATTTTCCTGCTGCTGGAACATATATCTAGCAAGATTTTGTTTGTTTATTTATTTTTAGTATCACTTTAATTTTTTGTTGTTGTTGTTGTTTGTCTCAGCCACTGATAATAATAGGACAGCTAATACCATTAGTGAGACCCAGGACATTTGTTATAACCTCAGACAGTGCTTTTGTAAAGACAAAATTATTAAAGGAAATGTGGTGGATAGGGGTGGCATTACACAAAAATCATATAAAATGAATGCCATTGAATGGTCTTTGCACATAAATACACATTTTAAAATGTTGCCATTCTAATATTCGTTCTTCATAGAAAAAAAAAACAAACAAAAGTAGATGTCATGAAGTTAGGAAGACAATTTATGTGATTATAGAAATGAGTGAATTTTTAAATTTGTGGGCTATCTAATGCTTGTCATACTTGCTGATTGCCAGTTAAACCAAAATGACCAAGAACCAACACTGCTTTCTATGCTTCTTGTCTCAGAGGACTTCAGGGTTTACTTCATGCATTTTGCCCTTTCTCCTCTCACAATGTTGGCTATCTAAGCTCTGTTGTTCAGTTACAAACCTAACTTATAAGTCTACTCAATAATGACAAAATCCATACTAAAGAATTTTAAAAAATTACCTGTGAGCTTAATCTAAACCAGGTAATTCATAATTTACAAAACCTTGATTTAAATTAAATTTTATCAGGTCACAAAGGATGTTCTATGAGGTTTTTACCTATCCACTACTTCAGTGTGGCAATTAAATTAGGTAGCACGAAATAAAAAGAAGCATTTTTATAAAGCCATCGACCAAGCTAAAAATTAGCTTTCACCCTGTAAGGTAAATCAAATTGTATTCCTGCTAATTTTCATTGTTCTCATTTATTCAGTGGTTGTATAGTCGAATTCAGGCCTCTTTGTTATATCTTTAATTATTTATAAATGAATACAATTTCAGTAACCTTTTCACAATATCCAAGTAAAATGTCTAAAAAAAGATGTATTCTGGGACAAAATTGACAAAGAGATGGTAAAGGTATTGTTGAATCAGCTAAATATGCCATATTGCTTAGAGTAAGCATTTGGGTTTCACACATACAGAAATTTAGTTTTCTTTTCCCTAGTTACTGTCAGTCTTTTTTTTTAAATGACATGTTAAAGTGCTGCTTCTGCTCTTTTATAAATCTTTATTTAAAAATGATTGCATACTGTCAATTAAAATTACGCAAAAAAATTTCCCTTATGAAAGAAGTTATGTTGTTATGTTAACATTTGAAGTACCTAACTTTTGAAGGCCTTATCATATATTTTTAAAGACTTGCTGCTGACAGATGATTATTGTAATGAATGTATCTGAAACTGTATAGATCTTACGAGAATAAATGCACAATGGTAATAAAAATGGGCTTTGATTTCTGCCTGTTTTGACCTTTTTCACTGAGATAATCACTAGATAAGGCTAACCTGGAATTTATTGTCCTGAGTTCCAGTGTACTTCCAGAATGCAAGCTATTTCCTATTTTTCAACGCTGACTTCCATCCCGGCTTTTCTTCTTACAGTCTTTCTTAGTTTTAATTCTTAGGCAGATCTTAAGTATTTTCTTTACCCTCCTGGCTATATTCATTCATCTCTTCTTTATTTCACCAAACTTCCAAAGTTGTATTCTGCGTATTAAGTCATTCAGTTGATCAGGTGGACATGAAAAAAAAAAAAAAACTACCCTCTTTGTTATTGTTTCTGGCCCTTCAAACTCTTTCAGATTTTAGTAATAAAACATGAAACTTGCTAAGTTTTCTATAAGGACTTTTATTGCTATGTTTGTCACTTTAATATTGCAACTAAAATTTCTGACATTTTAATTCCATTTACTTCACAAAATCTATAATAAGTTTGCTTAATTTTAAGAGATTTGACTGGTACCTCACATCTGTAGCCAATATAAGATTATAACAATCTTTAAAATTGGAGAAACAAGTGACTGTTTAAGGTTTATCGAGTCTATAATACATAGCAATAATAGATGTTCAGTTAAGGTTGTTTTATCAGATTTATATTTTGCTGTCATTTTAAGGTGTGAATAGCCTTCTAAAATATTAAATATATATGAGAGTTATTTTGAAAACTGGGAAAAATGGAAAAGATATAAAGAAACAAAAATGTGATCATTCATAATAAACTAGTGCCCATTTGAATAATTTTTTTTAGTCTTTATATATATTTTGCATCACAAGGTGGTCCTGGACATGTGAGTTAGTACCCTGCCTTTAAGAAAAAGTCTGTCTATGTAGTTTTATATTGCAAGCACTTTCAAAAGATATTTTATATAGTAATTAGAACATAGAGTCTAGATCCTACCTTTACTCTTGGCTTTGCCACTTATTAGTTATATGTGAAGTATTCAATCCCTATCATATAATTAGTTCTGTATAAGGATAAGCTATTATTCTAAATAAGTACTTTAAATTATTTAGTATTCCATTATAATTTGTAATATATTTTATTAAGGCTTTCATAATATATTACAGGTCATATTTAATTTTCGCTATTTTAAATAATGCTGCAAAGAACATCTTAGGAAGGTTCCCCCTGCCACCCCCAAATTTCTGCCTGTTTTTCTGAGTAGAGATCCATAGACATGGGATTATTGAATCAATAAGAATTACTATTTAAATACTTTTGCTGCATATTGATGACATCTTCCATATATATCACCACATTATTCTCAAGCAATCTAGGAATCTCACTCACCACATCCATGTCACATACTATTCTTTTAAATTGATGCTCCTTTCTGTCCCTGTATTGATATCAATTGTGCTTCTCAGATAAAGAGAAGGTTTTTAGTTCTGGAAATTACTGTGTGTTAGTGTGTCATGTTTAGTGTGTTATGTGCTGGTCTTGCACTGGAATTTCTCTGATGGATTGGCATCATTTTCTTTGTCTATGTATGTTTATTTACATGAAAAAAATTTTTATATCAGACCTCCTCTGAGGTACAATGACCGAAGTTCTGCCCAAATACCCAATTTATGATTATATGGATAATGATTAAAGGTTCTTTTTACTTAGCAAACTTATAGATTCATTTCTCCTGTGAACCATAAGTTGACTTTACTAAACACTTTGTTCAAAATTTTCTTCTGCACCATGTGAGTGAGTGTGTGTGTGTGTTTTAATTTGTTTTGTGGTAGGTCAGGTATACTATGATCTAACTTCTGGCCTCTCTACCAGAAATTGAACTCCTCAAAAGCAGATATAAGATCACCTTTGTTTTATGTAAAAATAATATATACATATATATATTTTAATATATATAAATATATAAAAATGTATGTCAAAGAAAATAAAAAATGTACAGGTGTTTACAAATAAGTATGGACTTATTTTGTGATCTTTTTTATTCTTGGTATGCTCAGAAACATACTGATGGGTCAATTGATCTTTTTAAAGATTATCTGAAAATTTGGCAGGCATTTGAAACTAAAGAATGATTAAGGGCTCTAAAGTATGTTTTGACCTTAGGTAAAAATGGATAAGTTCTTTTTCTCAATTTACTCTTTTGATTTTATCCTCAGGGGTTTCAGAGATTGTCACTTCTTTGAGCATTAAAACAAACAAAATCTTGCAAGAAGTGTAGTCAAAAAGATAAATTTGAAAATTTTAAAATTAATTTGAGGGTTATTTCCTTTAGCTTTAGCTTGTAAAGTATCTATGTAGGAATAAGGTGCTGCTAATGAAGTTTCATATTCCCTTCCAACTGTTGTTGTTCTCAATCAACCTACATGTAGAAAAGTTATTTTTTAAAGTGGCCTTATAGTCATGCTAGTTGCTTTAGAAATGCTTAATGTTCAGTATGATTTTCTTAGAAGATTACAAAAAGTCTCAAAGTAGAATTCATTTCTTAAAATAAATTTATTCAATATTTTGGGTAACCTAAGATCAGTAATAATGAGTTGTATAATTTATAGAGAAACTTAACAAAATTTTTGGAGAAAGCTGCTATGTAGGGAAGCTTCAGGATTGCAGTTGCTGTATGATGGAGTCAGAACAATAGGACAAAATGTAGCAAGGCCTAGCTGATGAAGGAAGAGAGTCTGCTGTGTACATCTTGGGATTATTCACAACAGAGAATATTATATTTATTGATCTGGCTTCCTTAATGTCAAGAATAGTACAGGTAATAGTCAGTAAATTTTAATTAAGTAAAACAAATTTAATTGAGTACAGAATCTAGGCAATTTCTTCTACTATCTTGTTCATAATGTATATCATGTTTCACTTCTAAACCATTAAAATGAATAATAATAACAAAAATTATTTTAGTGGTTTCTAGGTTTCAAGCACAATATTAAGCATTTTATTTAGATTATTTTTTAATTTTTTCTCACAATACCATCAAGAAGTTGGTTATCAGTGATACAGATTAGAAAACTGGTTAACTTGCATTGCAGGTGGTAATGCAGTGATGTAAGAATATACAATAGAAGGTAGAAAAAATGTGTTAAATGAGCTATGAAAATACATGTTTAGAATAAAAGTTCATTTTCAATGTTGAAAAGCATTACTTCTTTCTGCTCTACATTTTCTTGTAGAAGACTGTTTCCAGGTTCCCAGCTTCACTGTGTGTGGACACTTGATTTGCTCATAGTAGAGAAGAATGATACCTTTGTGGATTTCAAACTTTTTAAGTTGATAGTACCCTTGGTGTTTTAATAATTATTTTATGGTACTCCAAAGCCAAAAATGTACCTAACAGTATTATTTATTAAATAGTTCAAAAATCTTAATAAGCATTTAAAAATCATACATAAAAATTAAAAGAAAAATTTTTAATTTGCTTTTAGATACAATTACATAAATGGAATGTCTGTGCCTGCTGAGTACTGAATAATTTGATCTGATACCACTATCTTAATTTACTGTTGCAGGTTATTTTTTGCTTGAGATTGATTTTTATCATAGCAATTGACAAAATCCTGGATTTGCAAAAATATGACATCATCAAAAGTAAAGCAGCAATCTAATGTTGAAATTGTGAACTACCTCGAGCTAGTAATTTGCATAGTATTCAACCTTGAAATTTGAACATATTTTAGTGGTCTATGAGTTTCTCGCAGTGTTCCATTGCTCCTCAGCACGGAGTTTCGAATCTGTGGGGCTATTCTTAATAGACTGGTCTTCAGGGCACATCATTCACGTGTGACTTTCCCTTTCTCATATTGGAAGAAAATTTTCAGGAACTGAAATTTTTATTTAGATACTTCCAACTATAGCTGAGAGAAAAAAGCATAGACTTGTCATTAAAATTGGTCTCTGACTCTCAGTTTATCTGATTAAAAGACAAAAGAAGGCAATAATACTGACCTGTACGGGTTATTGCAAGTTCTCAATTAAATAGTAGATCTGTTTTTATTTCTTCTATCTGACATTAATAGCCATATGGATAATTGCTTTGACTCTATGTCCTTCAAGTTCCTCATGGATGAAATGAGGATATTGAGCTAGGTAGTCTCTCAGGAATGTTCCAGCTCTAAAATTCTTCATTTCCATAACACTAAGTAGACAGAAACATTCTTTGAGTATGTTTCATGAGCACAAAGTACTTTGCTAGTATTCTGTAGGTATTGGCATTTACTAGTAATTAAAACCAAACTCATAAAACTGGTTTGTGTTAACATATCTTATTTCTAGACATAGTTCCTTTATATCATTTTCTTTTCTTGGTAATTTCTTTGGATCGAAATTATATCACAGGTAGCAAGGTTATTTTTGTTTGTTTATTTTGTTATGTTTTATTTTTTTGTATTTTTCTAATCTTTGAACCGCTACACAGAGACACACAGAACTATCAATATTTTCAATAATGGAAAGTCAGCAGTTTGGGAAGTATGATTTTCTTCCACAGTAAGTCATGTAGGTTAAATTTCCTTTAGGAAAAAAAAGTATTAAACATCCATTGTTTGTTTTATTATTATTATTTAGTTTCAATTATACAGTACATTGGTTAGACATCTATATAGTTCTTAAAATGATCCCCCTAATTGCACCCTCCTTCCCGTGAATCTCCACCAATGTACTATTGCTAACTGTATTCTTTATGCCGTGCTCCCCATCCCTGTGACCATTCATCAGCTACTAATTTGTATTTCTTTAGCCCTTCACTCCATTCTCTCAGCCCCCCAAACACCCCTCCCTTCTGTCTGACACCAAATTGTCCTCTATATTTGAGAGTCTGTTTTTGATTAGTTTGTTCTTTTTATTCCTTAGATTCACATGTAAGTAAAATCATATAGTGTTTATCTTTCTCTGCCTAACAAATACCTTCTAGGTTCATCAAACTGATATCTTTTTCTATCCCCTTCCTTTTTATATGTAGGGGTCTTGTTTTCTTATCCTTTCAGCGCTTCTATCTTTTGGTTGGAGCACTTAATTCTTTTTCATTTAAGGTACTTATTGATAGGGTTGTAGTTGTTACCATTCTTTATTCCTGTTTTTGACACATGTTTTTTCTTCTTAAAAAAGTCCCTTTAACATTTCCTGTAATACTGATTTAGTAGTGATAAATTTCTTTAGCATATTTTTGTTTAGGAAGCTCTTTATTTGTCCTTCAACTCTAAATTATAGCTTTGCTGGATAGATTATTCTTGGTTGTAGATCCTGGGTCTTCATCCTGTTGAATATTTTTTGCCAACCTATTCTGTCCTACATAGATTCTTTGGAGAAATCAGCTGCCAGACTTATAATGTAATTATAAGTATTCCCTTAAATGTAATTATTTGTTTTTCTCTTGCTGCTTTTTTTTTTGTATTTAAACTTTGACATTTTTATTGTGATGTGTCTTCATGTGGGCCTCTTTGAATCCCTGATTTTTGGAATTCTCTAAGCTTCCTGAGGTTTTATGTACATTTCCTTCACCAGATTAGAAAAGTTTTCCATCATTATTTCTTCAAACAGCTGTTCAACATTTTGATTTTCTTCAGTTACACTGATCAGATGGATATTTAGAGCCTTAACAGTGTCCCATATCCTCCTTAAATTATTTTTATGGTCTTGGCATCTTTTTTCTTACCATTCTGATTGAGTGTCCTTGGCTTTTTAGTCCTCTAGATAGGGCATTTGATCCTCTTTTTTATTCACTTTGTTTATTCCTTTGTTTATTCCATTTAATATACTTTTCATCTCAGATAGTGTTCTTAATTTCAGACTGGTTCCCTTTTATAATTTCCATTTCCATTTTTATGTTTTTTTATCTCTGTTGAAATTCTCACTAAATTTATCTACACTTTTCAAAAGATCATTCAGCATCTCTATAACCAGTGTTTTGAACTCTGCATCTGTTAGATTACTTGACTCCATTATATTTGAATCTCTATTATCTGTTTTATATGGTTTATGCTTCTTTGTCTTCCCATCTTGGCTGCCTTTTCATGTCTGTTTCTATGTACTAAGCAAAGCTCCTAAGTCTCCAGGTCTTATTAGTGTGGATTTATGAAGTAGGTGTCCAGTGGCACAATCCTGAGAGGGGTTCAGTTGCAGGCGAAATTTAGCACAAGACTTGGCCTCTCTAGGGCCACTTGTTGAGATTCTGCAAGCAATCCCCAGATGCTGTGCTTAAAGTTGCCTCAAAAGACCACACCAGAAACCAAGGCCAGCTGCCTCTAGTGTAAGTCTAGGCGCTGCTCAACAAGGAGCACGTGACTCACTGAGGATATACCTGGATGTGACTTGTGTGGGACCCCAAGTTGGAGGAGGCAGGGTTTCAGGGGATCCTCTGGATGGAATGACCTCTGTTATCATTTGATGACATCATGGCTGTGGAGGTGCTGTGATCACACACTAGGCCTGGGGAGGGCTCAAAAGAAAATAATGGATACTGCCAGCACTTCTGTACTGAGAGAGTCTCACCTTGGGCCTCACTCTGACAATGTCTCCCTGTAAGTCCCTGGTGCACCCCACACACAGCTGAATCAGCACTGGTGCTCAGAGTAAGCAGGTCTGTCACCGCAAAAATCCGCTCACGGAGGTGGCCCCTTTAAGAGGCATCGGCTGCTGCCACTGCTGCAGTTTCCATCTCACTCAGCCATTCAGGACCGTGCAGCCCCACATCCTCACCCTGTCCTACCTTTTGCCTTTGCAGGGTGATTTTCTGGTCTTCTCCCTAGTAGTTTATCTAGATTCCAGACAATTTTTCCCCGCTGCTGCTCCTTATTACTACTAGCACAACTTTAATTTGGTTTCCAGAGGGATGAACAGAGCCTCTATCATCTATGCCATTTTTTTCTCTCTTCAACATCTATTGTTAATCCATATGTTAGTATATTACCAGGAATAATTCAGGAATCAAAAATTTGGGCTTTTTTTTTATGTTTTCATTGGAATGTTAAAAAAATAAATGTGAAACAGAATCTCAGTCTATCTATTCCATCAAATAAGGAAAAAGAAAAAAAAAAGTGGATAATCTAAGGAAGATGGATTATAATAAATCATGACCTCTAAGTCAACCAAATTTGGAAGAAGATATTCACATTTATATATTAAGGAGTGTCTGTTTCTTTTTGAAAAATACTACAAATTTTGATAGTTTGCTAAAACTGGTTGACCAATTTAAATAAGGAACATGTTCAAAAAGGAAATTTGTTCAGAAACAAAATTTAAGTAAATGTTCTTAAAAATATATTTTGAGTTTTCCAAACATCATCAGATAGTGGGTAACATACATCTAAGTTAACAGAACTAATTCAAATGGTTCTGACTCCCTTCAAATTCTTACCCAGCATTGTGTAAAAGTCCTCAAGAGCATCTCAATGACCTAAAAAGAAAAACTTTTTTCCATCTCTATTAACTTCTATTAGCTTCACTTCATAGTATTTTAAAAGCTACTTGGATGTAGTTTCTAACTCTTGAAAAAAAATATTGGTGCTGAGAGGTCCACTGTGGCAAACATCAGTGGGGTGGAGGGTTGGAGATAGTACTACTTAAGATGCCAGACTCTCCATTTCTAAATATATTACTAAAACCTTCTTTTATAACCTTCATTTATAACTTCTATAAATATTTGTTCCTCAAGATTTAAACATCTGTGGAGCATCTCTGGCTAGATCTTATATAGGTATTTCCAGTGCAGCAAATCAGAATAGAACTCAATAAATTTTGTATCAGATCTGCTTGTCCCCTGTGCTTTCTATTGCAGTGACTAGTGTCATCATGCTTCTAAAATTTCAATTTAGAAAATTTAAGTCCATTTTAAACTTGTTTTTTTTATTTTTAATTAATTTTTACATTCAATAGGAAACCAAACCCTGTTGATTTTTGCTCCACAGTATCTATGAAATCTATCTGATCTTCTTTATTCCCACAGTATTGCCTTGGGAATATTTTCTCTTATGGTGATAACCTCCTAATTAGTCTTCTTCATAGTCTTTTATTTCTCACATTTAAGTTAACCTATACATTAGCTCCAAAATTTCTTTTAGTAACTGAGATGTCACTCTTTGTTGGCTACAAAATATAAGAACAAACAGAAAAAAACTCCAAATTTAATTCTCAATGCAATCTGATCTCCAGTCTACTTTTCTAGACTTATTCCCTTAGATTTCCCTTTCACATTCTTGGTTTTCTAGTCATGGAGAAACTCATCTTTCATCTTTATTTGTCTGACAGCCCCTTTACATAAGCACTGAATTCTAATACCTCAAGCTGAAATGCTGAAGAGCTCTTCCTTACCACCTTAAATTCTTTGTTAAATTTCTGCTCAGAATTATCTTTTTTAAGAGTCAGTATTTATGAAATCTTATCTAATACCAAACATAATCAATTCCTCTTAAATTTCTGTAGCATTTAAGTTTTTAGTTTCAGTATGTTAGGGTCTGATCTATCATAGTGACTATCTCTTTTGTAAGATTGTGAGTTTCTTGAACAAAGGAATCACATCATCTTCATTTTGTATTAATATATAGTTTTGGATGGGGCCGATGCAGAATGAACAGTTGTTACATTGAAGTTAATTAAATTGTAGATTAACCAAATAGGATTATTATAAGGACTGAGTGATTTTGTTAAGCTCAGAGTAGAGAAATAAATCTTCCAGTTCCCAAAATCACAGTGCCTTTGATAATAGCAGCAAAGCTGCCACCACTGTTTCCAAAGAAGCCACTGAATCTGGAAACTGAAGACTATAGAACTTAATTGTTTTTGCACCACACCATTGCAGGGAGTCATCAAATGAGGACATTGATGCTTTTGCTATAACCTTATCAAAATGGATGCATTGTGTTCTGCATCGCTTGTGACATAACTCAGTTCCACGTCTAAAACACAAAATGCATTTGTCAGAAACTAAATTATAACAGAGCTCTAGATGTTTGGACACTGGGAAATATTTTTATTTATTTATTTATTCATTCATTCATTCATTCATTCATTTATTTATTTATCTATCTATCTATCTATCTGTTTATTTATTTTTTTTACCAGCCTGTGCATCACAAGATAGCACGATACAGAGTATTTAGAGCTAAAATATTGTGAGCTAACGTATGGTACCTAAAAGTCCTCCCCTGAAAGTACTTGCCATTCACATGTACTCTTCATCTGAAGTCTAAATTCCAAAACAAAAACAAGTAGAACCACAACATTATCTTAGCTAACATGTTGCAACTGTCCCTCTATAAATGAAAATGACTCCTATCAAGTACTGTTTCTATATCTGTGTAATCATTTCTCTTCTAATTCAGTCACAGCCCTCTTGATAATATTGTAAGCCAAGGATACAATTATAAAGTTAACCACCACCCATACTGAATATAAAATTGTAGAAGAATAGAAAAATGGAGAAATAAAGGTACAATTAGTTAATATAAATGTATGCATCACATAACAAAGAAAAATATGTAGTTAACCTACCAAAGTTTTTATTTGTAGAGCTGGTAATGATGCCACAGTTAGTATTTATAACTTTTTTTCTCCTCTTTCAAGTCCTTTCTTCATTTGCTTTTCATTCACTATCTCACAAGATTCTTTATTTGAATGGATAACTCAAAGATTCATATTTTGAGTCTAAACTCTCAGTAATCCTCCCTATGTTGATGTGCTATAGTTTTCCCATTAACTTTTTATCAGTAGATATGGCAGTTTGGCACAATAGATGATGCACAGGGTTCCAAATCTTTTCTATGTGCTAATGTGCAACAGCTATCCTCTTTTCTCTGATTAGTGAGGCTCAGTCACTGTAGCCCACATCATAATCATCTTTTGTGCCTATAGACTAAATGCTATGAGATTACAGAATATCCAGGCAGCAGACTATCACTGTGTGTCCTGATGTGGAAGAATTTTTTTGAATACTATGATCTCTAAACTAGGAGATACTAAGGTCACAGGGATTGGAAGGAAAGCATTTAAATAGGTCATAAAGTAGAGTAGTGAGAAGTCCTATTCCTTTTATTGCTTCCTAGACCCATGTATTTCAGCTGTGGGGGAAAAAAAAAACAGCACTGTTATGCTGGTTATTGGTTAAGAATATTATTCATATGCATGCATTACCATATCTTATAAAATTATTTTTTAATTGGGACCATTACTGAGTAGTAAATATAGTCTTCCACTTGTTTATAAGAATCACTACTCTAGATGATGGAGCAGATGGTATGACTATTGAATACCGTGATAACTATCCCTTTGTTCCATTTCTTTTGCTATTAAGACCTTTGGTCAGAAGCAGTAATGTGTGAGATATATTAGAATGAAGAAGGTAATTAAGTTTATAGACAGTTTTTTCCCAATTAATTATAGTGGGCATGAAAGAAAAGTCTACATGTATAGTAAGTATGTGTTCCTGTGTGATAAATTGCTACATATTTTATTTTCTAAAGAGCATAACATAAGTGACATTTTGTTATGTAGTAGGCAGTTTTTCCCAGGAATGGTGCCATAGTAGGGGCTGAGCATTATTTATTTTCTGTGCTTGTTAATAGAGCACTGAGTCTAGGAAATACAACATTTTTTCTAGATGAGCATGTGGTCAGCTATCAATCAGAAATTCTATTACTAAGGAAGACATCAGGAAGCAACTTGTAGACTCTGCCACACTTACTCCAATTATGCTGATATAAATCTAGTCTCAGTTTAAATTCAAATTATTTTACAATAGATAGAAGTAAAATTTATAAAACATTATAAATTAAATGCTTATATAACTTTATTGAGCAATGGTGCTAGGTAACTTCCCATACTGTCTCACTGGATTTTCATAGTAGTCAATAAGTTTTTTTTTTTTTTTTAAATAGACATCTATGTTGTTCATTTTAATATAGATATTTAAAGGGATAAGAAATTTTTAAATTTTGTCTATAATCAGATGGTCAGAACTAGAAGACAAGTCTAATACTTTTTAAACACAACTTTTTAAGCAGAGATACTGTTTGACTTAACAAGTGGTTGAATTGAGTGTCTAAAATTTATTGAGTATTTACAATGCACCAGGCACTGTTGTACCAGGCACTAGGCTATGGTATTATATAGTTTCTCACTTAATCTATTTAATGACCACATTTAATAATATGTTCTCATCTCCATTTTGTAGTTGACAAGATTGAAGTTTAAAGAGTTTAGACTATGCAAAATTCTATAGCAAATAAACAGGATTCAGCCCAAGGCCATAAGACATCAGGGCACACACTGCTAAGTACACACAATGCTGCCTTTAGAAGTAAGATTAGATAAGAACCAGGTAACAGTTTAGATACAGGCATCATTTGTTTCAAGAGTTAGGAAAATATAAATTAGTGATGTTACGATAAAGAAATATCTATTTCTACGTGAGTTGTAAACAAAGTATAAAAAATAGTCTAAACAAAATTTCAGTAGAATTTATATCCTACAAAAATATTGAAGCATGGATTTCAATAAAGTCCTTTTAAATCTAATTTGTTACTATAGAAAGATGGAAGGCATTCAACTACATAAATATATCTTTATAAAAGTCTTATTTTTAATAGCCATTTTATGACCTAGATTTATGCTCCACAAACAATTGAGAATCGACGTTTAAATCAGTCATTTATGTTGAGAGTAACGACTTTTAAACAGAATTCAAAGTCATTTCTGTGAGTGAACATTAAATATTCTGACACATTTTAGGAGTTTTTAAATGATGAAGAAAATCTTCAAGTATCTTATTGTGCTTGAAATGTAAAAAAGACTCATGTACAATACAGATCGGAGTAGATAATTCATTTTTAAAAATGTCAATGTAGCATCACTCTGAGAATAGTAAAATGCTTAGTTTCCATGGAATGTGTTTGACAGTAAGATTTTTTAAAGATCTAAGAGACTGACCTTTCTCCCCCTAAACTAAGTAGACTTTTTTAAATGAGCACATCTGGTTTATGTTCCTAAACCTCTGGCCTTTAAAAGCTTTATTCCCAATTCACACAAAATACCATTCAGGATTGCTTGACATAGTGACCCTTCCCTGTAGGTGGTTAGAGGAATAAAGTGATTAAATAAAACCAGGAATTTAACATATATATAACAAGTTAACATTTGCATCCTGAAATGATTAGTAAATAGTTACTGTTCATGGGTATATCTTAAGCAATTTTACTTTTTTGAAGTTCTGATTATAAAGTTTTTTAAGAAGCATATTTGTCTTTTTCATAAATAGTTGTAATATATCTGGCAATTTAGAAAAAAGCACACAGTGTTAAAAATCAAAGGGTTTTTTTTTGTTGATGATGTTTTATTTCAGAGCTCCAGTGCTGTCACTATAAAAAACCACTGAGAGAGTAGTCGGGTTGGATCTATAAATCCAGATGGCCATTCAGCATTTAACAAACTCTTTGGTACTCAATTGAGTTAAAAGTTAAATGGTGCATTGGCAAGGAAAATTTTATTTCTATAGGGCCCACAAATAAAAGTTGTTTGTGTGGAGTGTAATTCCTTCTGACTTTGCCTTCCATTTGCCTTGAGGACATACCAGTTCAAAAGTGTTCAGCAAACTATACCATGCATAACAGGTAATCTGCCTAATTAAGTCCTGTAAGGATGTTCCAAGTAAAATGCTGAGGAGCTTCCATAACCTCTGCTTCACCCTCCCTGTGCACCAGAGCTTCTGAGGTTGAGAAACCCCAGCCATTAACTCAAGTGTTTACACTTGAAGCTCAAATTTGACTTTGCCAGAATGGCTCATTTCACATTTTACAAATCTGTTTTCTCATTTGTAGGCAGAAAGAATCTGTCAATTTTTTATATTGTAATTCTCAACTTGTTCTGATAGGGAATAGTCTAACTATAATTCATATTGTAAAAATTATACTGTGTCAAGGACTGCTATATTCAGAGACCTAATAAGATTTACATCCATATTTTGAGTGCATTCATTTGGTATATTTCAATGAATTATTAATTATGACCAACAATAAAATATTATTTTGCTCAGATGCACAGCAATAGAAAAGATGCCCAAGAGAAATTTATCTGACAGCTCAAAACAAAATGGCCAAATTTCCACTCATAGGTTACTCTTCTAACGCAGCATGAAGCATATTTGCCCATCAAATGCACTCAGTGAATGTTTTTCTCAACTTGTCAATGTTTTATCAAGAGAATAAAAGACAAACTTTAGGATTCAGATAAACAAATATCAATTTAATTATTTTTAAAAATATGTTAGGTGAATAATAAGCTTTTAGGAAAGCTCAATTATAATAAAAATTGATAACAATGTTTTTTAATTAACAATGATATGGCTAGAATTGTTATATAACCAAATGGCATGTTATATCTTATTTCATTTTTATTTACACAGAATGCTTCTTAACATAATCCCTTATAATCATTGTTTTTATTCTACTCAGTAAAATCCTTAAAGAGAAACCTCATACTAACTAGTTACTCATCTTTTTTTTTTTTTCATTTTACACATTGGACTGATTGCCAAATCAATCCGCCTTATTTATTCTACATGAATATTTCAAGTTTGTTCTTTTTTATTTATCCTTAGATATACTGCTTCAAACTGGGTTTGGCAGCATTTTTGTTTCCCAGCTGAACAAATAGCTTGGTAATAAACCCTTCAGTCTGTTGCCTGGCAGCTGTCTCAGAGATGTCATTTACAGTACTGGCTAGTCACTGGTACTTGAGTTGTCAGTGTCTGATGACTAGTCACTAGTTTTCTAGCCCCAGAAGAAGTTAATTTTAAACAACTAGAAATAAAGATGACCACAAAGAACTGATGTGGTCAGCTAAACATACACATATCTACCTGATTGTAGACCCAAATAATCAGAATCAGACTTTGTAGTCCAAAAAAGCTGGATTTAATTTCTTGCTATTTAGGGACTTTGGAGGTTACTTAATTCTTATGCCTCAATTTCTTCATCTGAAATAATACTTGTCATGTAATTTCATACAGAAGATTGAGAAAATATTTGTGGAATATTCGCAATGCCAGACACAATAACATAGTGCTTACAAAGAGTAGTTATTATAATTAGATCAACTCTTAAAATTCTAAAATCAACCTTTTATGTCAAAATAGTTCTTTCCTATCCTTGCTTAGACTGTATCTGCCATTATTCCATCTTTAAATTTACACAAATCCCTCATGATATACAAGCCTATCCTTCAAAAGAGGTATATAGAATTTTCCACTTATCTCTAAGCCTCTCTTAATTTTACTTTCTTCCCTTATTTCAATAATTTTTTATGAAAGGCTTTAAAATCAGAAACTGCTGAGATTTTTTAACCTTAATTTTTAAAAATTATTTGCCATTTTAAATAAAGTATGAGTTTTTATAAAAGTCCAGATTCGTGCTTTCTCTTGAAAAGATTCAGAGTTAAGTAGTATTGAATCCACAGTAGCTCATGACAAAAATCAGTTGGGCCTGGGCAATGACTTTTTTTAGCAGTTTATCCATCATAATTCAACCAGATTCCTGCATATATATTACCTCTGTGATAGCAGAGATATTTATAATAGTAAAAGGCATTTAACCTTGTGTTCACTGCTTCAGAATCTTTTCCTAAGGCTAAATTATGAATCTAAAATGCTTGTATATTAGGTTTTACTTTTTGTGTTTCCTTTCTTATTTTGAAAAGATATTTTGGCATCACTTAACTCAGTTCTGTCTAGATCTGAAACTTTTACAAGTAACCTTCCTTCACTTCCCATTAAGTACTTTTATTTTAGCCTATATGTCATGTATATATTCTTAGCTTCTAAAATTCATTTAAAATTAATAGACATTATATTCTGGCTGTGAAACATATGAACATTATGAATATATAAAAAGCAATACAATTTAAAGAAATATAAATACAACACATGACATAGTTTTAATAGAGAGAAAGGCAAATCGTAATAAAATGCAAGGCTAAATTGATATGATAATAATGTAAACAAGAAGAAAATACAAGGAAAACCTCATTGTAGCATGAGGGAAACAACCTGGAGACAGTGATATTTGATGAGGCCTTGAAAAGTGGCATGATTTGTAGAGTTGGAAATAAAGGGCAGGGCAAAGAGAATAGTAGAATAAAAGTATAAATAGGCACACATGCAAAATATGATTGCTATTTTGAAGATTAAAGTGTGATGAGGAAGCATGTGAAGGATGGAGGAAGATAATTATGTTAAGTATATTTTAACCAGAATGGCCATTTGCTTTACTGATAGGCCAAAGAGGACTTCATTTTAATAAGATACCACAAGTATAGATATCAATGATAGAATAAAAATAAAATTGAACCAATTTATATAATGTCCAATACATATTTTCACTGATTTGGGGTTAAACTTATACCTCCCAGTATTGACAAGATGGGCATTCCTCTCTAGTTGTGAGAAACTAAAAAAGGTAAAAACTTTTAAACGTTAGGGGACAGGCATAAGAGTGAATGTTGGTTTCTTGGGTTGTTCTGTAATTTGCAAGATCTATAATGAGAATTCATTTTAATATTTATTCTGAACATAATTGCCCCAGGGTCCAGTTCCAGCTTAAATGTCGGTCATTCTGTGCTATGCAACAGCAAACACGGCTCTTCAAAAAACCCTTTACAAAATTAATCATTTGTCTTCTCTTTTGCTTTTAATTATATCACTTCCAATTCACCCAGTTTACAAAAAACTTTTAAAATGTTGTAATAATATATTAATGTATATTATTTATTTAAATCATCAACGTTTTCAAGATTACAAAAAAAATATTAGTTTTCAGACATTTTATCACTCTGGCATTAAAATTTGGAGGATCAACATTACTAATAAATATTCCACTAGAAATTACCAGTCTCTTTATTTTCACGGTTACTAGAGGTGTTTTACAACTTGCTATGAACAAATTATAATAGCAAAACTGAGTGTTGTCACTTATTTTACTTTAATGAAAAAGACTAAAGGGAAAAAGTAAACATTCTAAAAGTGGTTTATAATTGTAGCTCCAAATGTCTTTATTTTCCTTGACTTATTTCTATGTTTTTTACTTTAAATATTAGAATGTATAATAACTTTTATACATTATACATTAATATGTTTTTAAATTACTTGAAAAATAATTACATGCTCTTGATATCTTTATTTAAAATCATCCTCATAATCCATGTGCAATTTCTGCTTTACATGAAAGATTATTTTATAATAAATCTTTATGATTGAGATTTTAAAGAGATTTACCTTATATCAGCATTTTATAGAAAAAGGGATGATGATTCCTTTGTAGTTCAAAATATTAAGATATTTGGTCTTCTCCATTCTAATCCCCACATTGACAGACTAGAGTTAACATAAACTTCATCTACAAAAAAAGGATGGCATACTTAAAGCTATTATAATATAAAGAGTTAAATAAATTAAATTATTTTGAAATTAGGATATATTAATAATTGGTATAAGTCAATTATTATTCAGCTATGGGGCATTTCTGAAAGGCAGGCTTTTTCTGTCCTATGTTATATAATTTCACCATAGAACACATATGTACCCTAGGCTGTGATTAATTTATTTTAATCTGGAAAATAGTCACTATTCTTTATCGCGACATATGTACATCTACCAAATTGTTTAGTTTGCAATCCTTGTCTCTCACCTTACTCTTTCACCTCAGTAAATGAGTTTTTGTTTACCTACTCATAGCTAACATAAACTATCTTTGGCTTATACATTTGTAGCAAGACAGATTCATTCTTTAACATATATTACACTAATATCACAGTGTTTTAAATATCACGAACATTTGGACCCAGACCTCTATTAGAATATAAACTCCAGGAAAAAAGGTCATAATCTCTCTTGTTCACTGCTATATCTCCAGCATTTTAGGTGGCTTTTTTTGATACCAGTCAAGCAAAAGAAGTAGGTACCTTGCACCATTTCTTCTATGTGTGCTTGAAATCCAGGTTCTTCAGTCAGCCTCCAATAAAAACTAAACTCTTTCATGACACAACACTGGAGGAGGGATTGGGGTACCTTGTCACAGCATGGGGAGTGTGAGAGCCTCAGCTTACCACTCAGCCTTTGCCAGCAAGGATGAGGGTGTGGCAATGGTTTTCTGCAGTGTTTGAATGAAGTAAAGCAGTTTAAGAGAATCATCTTTCTAGGCCTCCCATTTTCTGGTCATTTGGTTAGAGAGAGTGCTTTCCTTTTTGTTGTTTTTATTTGCTTGGTGTCTGTTTGTTTTGGCCTTTACCCATTGGAATGTCTAGGTTGCTAATTTCTTTTGCTTTAAGTATGGAATATAGGAGCAAATACCACTGTTTTGAATATAGAAACAGTGAATACCACTGTATTGTTCCTTGGGTTCTGAGGCCCCTAGTAAGTCATCTACCTTCTATCTATCTTTCAGAGTTGTCTTATCTTTGTTTTACATATAATGCTCATGGCCTAAAGTTGTACTTAGGAGAAACAGAGAAAAGTATTTCTACTCTATTTTCCAAACACTTGGAAACTAAACAATACACTTCTAAACAATCCATAGGTGAAAAGGGAAATTTTGAAAATAAAATAATACATTAAGACATAATTAAACCTAACTGAGTAACTGACAGTGGATGAGAATTATCTCAAAGACGTCTAAAGCTACAAACAGCCTGAGATTTAGGTATGTAATCATGAGACAGTTGCTCAGAAGACTACTGAACTTCCTGTCTGATACCCATTGATGTGACCACTGATGGAAATTTTGGCCAACAGAAATAGACCTGGAGATCTGCAAGATGAATACAGAATGGAAGGAGATATACTAATTTATCCTTGAAGAACATTCCCATTGTCTCTTGGTTAGCTATAATAGGGTAGTCATTTAGTCATTGATAATTTTAGTGTGGGGGGAGTTATCTTTTCACTGAAGAGAAAGCATGTAACCTTTGCAATTTTGTAGGCTCAGTGTTAAATATAACACTGGTAGTATTGGAGGTCCAGAGCTCATTTAGTATTCTAAATGCCTACATGTTAAAAAGAATCAATATAAAAAAATTAATATACATTATTCAAGTTGAATAATGATCAAACATATCTAAAATGAGACATTCTTTTTTATCTCCAGAACTTTTAGATAAGAAATTTTAAATTAAATTTTTATTGTTTGTTTTCTATATTTCACATTTTATTGTTTGTTTTCAATTTAACACATGAGTTATAAGTTCTCTTTGTAATGTATAGATTATTATATGTTAGAATTTCTTTGTCAATTGATAAATATTTGAGTTTCTTATTCTTATAGAGTCACATAATGCAAAGGAATCTACTATGCTCCAGGTTCCAGAAATATACTGAACTGCTTCCGAGGAAAATTGCCTTGTCCAAAGTCCTGCAGCATTGCAGTAACTCTAAAGAGCTCTTTATACACTTTCTGTACCAAACCACCCTATTCCTAGCCATAACTCTTTGAACCAAGAATAGAGATAAAATAAGGAAAATAGGACATTTGATGGTTAGTGACTTCTAAATGAGTAGGGGATAGAGTTTAATACCTTGAGAATATAATTTTCTAGATGATACAGTAACAGAAAATTCTCAAAATATTAAGCTGCTATTGGATTTCAAGATTATCACAGTACCCTGCCAACACTATTCACTCTTCAATGTTGTCTGGAAAGATCTAAATACCAGGGCTGATGGGCAGAGAAGAGCACTGCCTATTTGGATCACTGAATCCCAGGATATAAGGGAGAAAGCCTCTGCCTGTTGTCCTAGTTTAAAGTTTCTTTCATGTAACTAAGTACTTAATTAAGGTGAATAATATATATGACATGAATCATCAACTACATTGACCTGTCAGAAGCCAGTCACATAACCAAGACTTTTGCAGTATCTTTAGTGTTGTCAGGTAAATGTGTTTGGATTTAGATATTTGTATAAACCTCAAAGCAAAGGGCTTTATATCCCCTTTTTAATTATATCTTTCCTCTTAGTACTTCTCTTGAGAAGGCCAGTATCACCTCCAGGTAGCCCACAGTACTGATTACTTCCATACTCAAATTTGGCTTATACTTAGTGTAATTATGTCATCATAATACAGGGGATGGAGAGGTGTCCTGGGTCATCTTGTTTGGCTCTTGCTTGTTCACTATTTCCTTAGTTACTTGACTTTATTTTCAAATATGTACAAATCATATAATGCTATTTATGTAAAGTAGCAGATTTTACTTTCTATTATATTTTATAGAGAACAATTAAAGTTAAATTGACCGACTTTTGTCTCTCATTGTCTTTGTGATATTGGTTTTATTTCAGTTTTACAAAAGTTTTTCTTCAAAATGACTTCTTATTTTTCTAATACTATTTATATGCTAGCGTACTAATATATTTTATTATCAACTTTATTTCTTATCAATAGAATTAAGGAGTTCATAAAATGCAAATAAAAGCAATGTGTATGTTTTGGAAGACAAATCAAAACCACTTGTTTAGCTCTTCCTTCCAACCAGATATTCTGCTGAAAGCTCCTATTATATGGAAATTATGGAGATCTTTGCAATAAAATTTTATTATTTGAGATAATCTAAATGAGGCCTTTTTTTCTTGCATCCGTTATGCCATTAAGAATTGCTTAACTTATGCAATTCTTAATGGCATAAAGATATACTCATCCTTCTCTGTTAGGACTTACTGTTCTCTTTATAAAACTAGCAGACTTTCTGTGAAAGATTTTAGTAATAAAACTCTCCCTTTAGTCATTAATAATACCTACATGTTAACCAAAGTTAGACTAATGTTTGTCTTTAGAATTTCTAGTACTTAGATGATACTAAAATAAGTCATGTTGCTTCTAATAGTTATATCATCAAAATTTTTCATATAACCTCTGTTTATTGAAATTTTCTACTGTTTTCTAAATATGACTGAATAATATTTTGGGGTACTAATTTACGTTTAATTCTTCTGTCTGCATACTTTTTTTCTTTTCTACTAAAAGAGTTGGCTCTGTGTTTTATTTTCTCAGATAAAGTGTGTAGTGACATTTAAGGCAGTGGTCACCTATAAAATGTCCTAGAATTTTTTTCTAATAATTTCAGTGTATGGAAAAAGGTAGAGTCTGAGAGAAAAAGTGGTAGTGGGAAAAGCATAAAAGATAAAAGTGTTTCCATAAGACTCAAAAAATATCTTTTTACTGTGGATAGAAGAGAGAGGCATATAGTCTCTAGAATGGTAAAAACTGGGGTCCTATTTTCTGACAATGTCCTGCTTGAGGCGGTGAAACCCTAGAAAGGTAAAGTTCTAGAAAGCATCACTGGATATAGTAACAGAGACATCAACGATTCTGCCTCATATATGATCACCATATGTCAAGTGATGCCTGTGGAGTAGACTAATCTCCCAGACTTGATTGACAAACACAAACAGATAAATGGAATACCTCTGCAGCCAAGGATGTAGAATGCTAATCGGTGAACCTAAAGACTGCCCCACCCCACCAAACTGCATGGACCCAGTATAAGATTAAGAAATCTTAAATATGTCAAGTTAAGGATTGGATACAAGTTCTAACAATGACTAAGATAAGGTTGTTCTGGTTTATTGGGATGTAAGCTAGCAAAATTCAATTTAGAAAATAAGAAAGTGCATTTTCAACATAGCTTTTTAACTTAGATTTTTCCTTTATGCAAATTATCAGAAACTAATCATGTTCGTACAATAAAATGTAACTACTTTAAAATATATTGCACTATTTCTATTTTATACACTAATCAGTTATCATTTTCAATGGGAAAAGTAGGAAGTATTTAAAATACTACTTACATATTGTCTTTTATCCATGTTCACAGGGATCTCACCATTTTAAAGATGACTAACATATCTTTAGCTAAGGGTATTGTTTGTTGTTGTTGTTGTTTTACATAGTATATGTTAGTGCAAAACCTAGAATTAAAGTCTAAGACATTAGTTGATTTTTAAAAAGGAGATCTAAAGAAATATCTCATTATACTTAAAATATCTAAACATTTCAAAGAACATCTTGATTCTACAGTCTTTCCTAGATTTTCAAGGTTCAACAGTTTATAGTCTCCTATATTCCTTTCCTCTCATGAGACCAAATGCTTCGGAGAAATGACCTCCTAATGTGGTAAATTGAGATCTAACTACTAATTACTAATTGTTATTGCAATTCTTGACCTGGTCTCGAGAGCTGGAAATCAAATCCTTGTCTCTAGAGTGAAACCAGATCTAATAGGCAGTTTCTGAGTTGACATGGAGAGAGTATATTAGCAACTGATTGACTTTTAAAGTGTTACCTTAATGAGTAGCACTGGATGTAATGTATTTGAAGCTCAAACTAGGTGAATGTACTTTCCTTTTTACTGACAGTAGTTAAGTACAAAATTTCTCTATTTCTTTACTTAGAGTGAAGAAGCATATTAGTGAAAAAGTATAAGAAAGTTCCCCATTTGTACATTTTTAATAGTTTCAAGCTGTTAACAGTTACATTGTCCCTAGGTATGGGGTGGCACATGCTATGGTTAACTGATTAGCACAGAGCCTCTTGACATACAGACATTTTCTGTTACTGGTATCAGCCATGAAAATGTATTTCCAAGCAATTAAGTCTTAACTCCTGCTGGTTTAGAAGCTATGAACCTTCAAATTCCCATTCAAATTATTCAACACCTACCACTGGTGGAAACACACACACACACACACACACACACACACACACACACACACACACACACCTTCATTAGTAAAAGAAACAAAGAAATCTATTGATAACTTTTTAAAGTTTCTTTAACATGGGAAAAATGCAAGTGTTCAGATTGTAAACTCCAAAATGACCTCACTTTCTTCTTTCACAACTCTAAGGATTTAATTTATGAGGTCTTAAGGTTTAACAGCACACTTCAAAAAGAATGAGAACAGCAAAATAAATATATGAAAGGTTATATGTAGGGGAGCAAGGAGAAAACCAGGGCAAAGGAAGTAGGATCATTACAAAACTGTGTAGTTTCAACCTTTTTTCAAAGTCTACAGAAATTTAGATATCCACTTGAAATTTCTAAAATTAGAACAATTAGATATTGAACACATAGATATAGTACTTACCATCCAGATCCTGTTATGTTAACAGTTTCTTCTCCTTCTCACTCTCCCGAAAGTATGTTAACCCTCATGGAGACATTATGGAGGACTCTGTTTTCTTATCCCTAAAAAGAATAGAGCAGAAGGGTGACGTGAGTTCAGAAAAATGGGAGCTCTCATCAGTAATAGTTTTGCATAGTACTGGAGGATATTATAAAAATATGTGTTTCATTCTTAAGGACTGTATTATCATTTTCTGTGACCTATTAATCAACTTGTTCCAATATCTCATAAGCAGATTTACTTCCATAAAGGTAGCATTATATTTTGAAAATATATTACTACAATATGTTAGTGGGAACTGGAGTGGGTATCTGTATCATTTATTGATAGTGAAATGCTCTATTAGTGATTCTCTATTTTCTGGTTATATTCCTTGATAGCAGTTATCTATGTTTATTCCATATATAAACTTGCAAAGTTAGATTTCTTAAGGAAGTCACATAATTTTAATACAAAGCTCTGCATAGATAGATGACCTACTTTTAGAAAAAAATAGAGTTGTGCAGTAGAGTTATTAGGGGCATCTAGAGCCATTCTCTCTCTCTATTTTTTTTTATTTAGATTTTAACTCTGGACTTTGATTTGTTAGTCTTTTATTTTCACAATAATGACAAGTTATCATGTTTAGCTCTCCAGGTGAATGTTATGACATATCTACACTATCAGATTATTTTTGAGAGCTTCCTGGGTATGTCTTTCAAGGGTAAGAAAGAAAATAAGCCAAGTAGATTATGACGAAACTACAACACTGGAATTGTCTCTGGAGAAGTAAATCTCCATTTTAAGTGTATTTCTCAATTGACTACTAGAAATTACATTTATGACATCAGCATGGAAATGAGTCTCACTTGTGAGTTATTTGATTGTTATCAGGGTTGACCATTGCTAAAGTTTGTCATCTGTTGCCACTTTTCCCATTGCCTTTATCCATGCCCTTGTAAGTTTTATAAAACTCTTTATTAAACCCTACCAGCGATCTTCTGTAGGACTTAAAATAATGCCAAAGAAGTGAGGACTCCTCTTCAGGAACTTAGAGTCTCTTCAGAGAAATAAAATAAGCATACTAACTTGTCAGTAACAGTCTAACAAAGAGTGGAATACAAGTGCCAAAGAAGTAATCAAGACAGTCAAGATTTAAAAGGAGGCCTCACTTACACATCCATTGTTGGGAAAGCCTCACTGAGGAAGCAAGATTTGAGTTGAACATTGAACATGAATAGAATTGCCCTTGAGAATGAGAAAATCCAAATATCTGTGGGGAAGGTAGTGAGAGACAAATAAATTTGAGATTCATCATTATTATAATAATAAAGGAGAATTGAATTGAAGCCTGATTGTGTTGGGTACTGAATATAAGTTTAAAGTGTTTCAGTTATTTTCTTATAGACAAAGAGGAAAATTTAATTATTTTGAGCCTGGAGAGTGATGTGACAAATAAGTTGCCTCACAAGATTAATCTTCCAGAAGAGAAGTTTGACAGGAAAATTATGAAAGTGGAAAGTCTATGAAAGTATTCTAGGTATGGAATAATAAGGCTCTGAACTAGAAAAATAGATATTTGGAAGGGGGCTTATCTGAGGAGTCTATAAGACTTGGTTATTGGTTCTATAGAAGAATTAGAGAAACTAGCCAACATTCTTCTGAGGTTATGATTCTTCATAACAAAGAGAACAATAATACCTTTGGAGCTATAGAAGCATTGTATATAATATGGTGGTATGTTGAAATGAAGGTTTTAGCTAAGTCAAAAGGTACACTAGATGATATATACACTATTGTCAATGAATTTCATACACAATAATAAGTGATAGAAGTCAGATACAAAAGAGTTACTACTATATAACTTCATTTACATGTAGTTCAAAAATATGCAAAACCAACATGAGATAAAAGTCAGAATATGTGTTAACTTTGGTGAGGGCTGACTGAGAGGGGCAGCAGGGAACCTTTTGAGGTGCTGGAAATGTACATTTGATCTAGGTTGTGTTTACATACATAAGTATATGAGTAAAAATCTCAATCTGCATGCTTAAGTTTGCACATTTTACTGTTTGTAAGTATTCAAACAAAATATACAGATAAAATCATTTATAAAGATATAGCAGGAAATTAATAAAAATATTTTTTCTGAATTTGGTGATATTGAGAGGATTTGACATCATTTATTTTTTTTTAGTCTTATAATTTGTAATTTATTTTCTCAATCATAATAAATATTCACTTTTGGACCTAAAGAAGATATATAATAGATATAAAATTCCAAGGGAAAGTTTCTAACCTCTTCTTGCAGATATTCAAAGGAAATCTGTGAAAATCACTTCCATAATTTTTGGAAACTTCAGCTAGAGCAAAGATATAGAAAGGAAGGGCCTATAAATGACAAAAAGACTTTTGAAAATATTTTTTTATAGAGAGCTATTGCCAATCTGTGAATATCACCCCAAGTGAAAAAGGGGTGGGGAGCTATCTCTTTTATGCAAACTTTATTAGAAAATTTGCAAATGACATAAACGTGTTTCACTGAAGAGAACATACAGTTGACAAATAAGCACACGAAAAGATGTATAGCCTCATTAAACAAGAATGAGATTTTACTACTTATTCTTAAGAAATAGGAAACAAGGAAGAAACCATTGAAAGATACCAAGAAAGACCAACTAGTAAGAAGAGTATTGTGTAAACCATGCAAAGAAGGTGCCCTAATGGCATCAACTGTACAGAATGCTGCTGATGGGTCAAGTAAGATAAGAACTATAAATTAATCAATGAATGTGACTTGCTTCTGTATTATATTGCCCAGCAATGCCTCAGTGCATAACTACACAGTGCAGCAAATAGAATATATGGGTTTATTTGGGAGGTGAAAATTGCGCTACTCCAGTATGATATTGTGATTTATAGTAAGAAATATATATTTGGATTTCATTCACTTTGGACACAGAGCTCCTAAAACTTTTGGAATTCCCAGAGTGATGAGAGCAGGAATGTGGTCTTTTATTGTATTAGTGAAGTGACTTTTGAAATGCACCTAAGTATGATGGCTGGTGGCCAAGGGAGCCAGCCATTATGTGGTGGTGTATAGAACTCCCCCATACCCCACACCACCACCAGTATGTGTGGGAATTAAATACCAAAACATGTATTTAATATCTCAGAAGGTGTAACCTAACTACTGACTCCTTGGTGGGAGAAAAAGTCCTAATATGTAACATTCTTTAATTTCCTAGGTACATATTATTGCCATGATCTACTTCAGGCTATCAAGATGATGTCATTAAACATGTAGTTGGGAAGTGATATGTACTGACCACAAGATGCAATCTAGAAAGTTGTGTACCATCAGTCATTAAGCATACTGTTAAAAGCAGCACATTAGTTTACGCTAAAGTTGAAGATAATGCTTTCCTATTGTCCTCTCAGTAAGTGTATGTCAAACCTATCGATAAATATTTTCATTTCATAATAAGAGGAATATTAGCCCTATTCATTGGCTGTATCTGATAGCAAATGATGTTTCATTTCTTTCTCAAATTATTGAAAAAATTTATTTATATATTTATATTACAAATTAGTTTGAAACCACTATGTTTAGATGTATATCTGCAGGGGAAAAAAGTTTTATGTTTGAGGGACTAAGTTTAAAACAGTTTTATGTGTCTGTTAATCAAAATTCTATAGTCATTGCTATCACAAAAACTGAGTACAAATCGTCACCGTTTTATTTTAGGAAGATGATCATGAAGTTGCATTTGGAATCTCAGGGAGAAGTACTCTATTAGGAAAATTTCACAAACTCTATTTAAGTCATTCTTCTTTTGGAGATTGATTATAATATTACAAATGTAATGTCATAGAAATAGATCTGAAAAAACTAAGCATAACTAAAAATGTTGCACAACTTATTTTGTATACTTTGCACAGTATCTATACATTCCCTGGGAAAACTGTACGGTCTCAATTGTTCCTGACCATCTTTGAAAAATCATAAGTTAAAATAATGGGTAAAAAGTGGAGAAAATTTTGACCTAGGTACTCTCAACTCAGCTATCTAAAACTATCTCAGGTTACAATTTATAGAAATAAGTAATTATCTAGTTTCTCAAGTGGTTTCAGTTATGAAAAAGCAATGTGATTGTAAAGCAGCAATTTCCCTTGAATTTAAAAAATCCAAGTTAATATATATTTCAAATTATTAGTATAATTACATATAATTATATATAGTGCTTAATTTTTTAACATTTAAATTTTTTTTGATTATGTTTGGCTTAGAATATTATATTAGTTTCAGGTATACAGCATAGTGATTAGACATTTATATAACTTACAAAGCAATTACTCTGCTAAATCTAGTACCTGACGCTGCACATAGTCATTGTGATGTTATGTACTATATTTCTTATGCTATATGTTACATTCCCATGACTATTTTGTAACTACTAATTTTTACTTCTTAATCTCTTCCCCCTTTTCACCCACCCTCCCTAACCCTCCTCCCATTTGGCAACCATCAAAAAGTTCTCTGTATCTATGAGTTTGTTTCTGTTTTGTATACTTATTTTCTTCTTTACACTCCACATATAAGTGAAATCATATAGCATTTGTCTTTCTCTGACTTATCTCACTCAGCATAGAACCCTATAGATTCATCCATGTTGTTATAAATGCTAAGATTTTATTCTTTTTTATGGCTGAGTAATATTCCATTGTGTATATGTGCTACCTCTTCTTTATCCATTTACCTATTGATAGACACCCAGCTGGCCTCCATATCTTGGCCATTGTGAACGATGCTGCAGTGAACATATAAATGCACATGTCCCTTTAAAATAGGGTTTTGGGTTTCTATGAATAAATTTCCAGTTTTGGCATTACTGGGTAGTTTTTATCTCTTGTTACAGACTTTCTTTGAAAGTCTATTTGTCTACTGTAAGTATTACTACACCAACTTTTTGTTTGTTTGTTTCCATTTTCATGAACTATTTTTTCATCCCTTTACTTTCAGTCTGTGTGTGTCTTTCAATCTGAAGTGAGTCTCTTGTAGGCAGAATATGTAAAGGTCTTATTTTCTTATTCATTCAACCACCCTATGTCTCCAATTAAATTATGTATTTTTAAAGTTCTGTGATTTAGGTTTTATATTTTTACAGTGAGAGAAAATAGTTTACCATATAATACGTAGTTCTACAGAAAAATAATTTTAAAATTCTCTTTAAGATGATACGACATAAAAAAAAATAAATGTCCAATCACTCATGGTTCTGGGAGGAAATGAAAAAAAAATGAAGACTGTAGGACAAGATTTTTCAATATTAATTTTAATTACAATGATTCTATTTTAACATTTCATTAACAAGAGTCACTTTTGTTACTCAGAATTAGGAACATGAAATATTTTGTCACAAAATTGATTGTTTCTTTCTCTTTACATTTACATATAGTGCTGAGAATTTCTGAGCTTCCTGGAATTTCTATTAACACTTTTAGATATTCCAGTAAAATTTTAAAGTGTCAAAGCTTTTGATGATAATGCGAGTTAAATAGGTTTCAGCCTAAACAATTTCAAAATTTCCCTTTGGTTCATAATGCTATGTTTTCGAGTGTTATGCACACACTACCTTTTTTTATAAGTATTTTAATTTTATTTTTTCTGAAAGGACTGTGTAACCAAATTTCCCTATAGGCTGTAATGAGAAATAGCTAATGAAATAAGATAGTACTATGTAAATAGTATAGTACTATAAGATCATATAGTACTATACAATTTCTTAATAGTAATATTTTGTTGTTAAAATATCTAGATTAGATTCTCTTTAATGTTAAATGATCCTCACATCATTCTGTCAAACACTCCACACTATTCTCATTGTTTCTTAGAGCAACCCAATGAGATTTTAAAGTGGCAATATTTTGTATTTTATGTTGGTAATAGGAGAAACTGAGGCAAAAAGAATATAAATGCATCACACAGCATGTTGGTGGTAGGCTGGGAACAACCAACATCTTTAATTTTCCTGCCGAAAACATACTCTAAAAATGGAAAAAATTGCTTTGTCTCAAAAAAATAGGAAAAGAAAACATACAGTAGTAAAATATCACAATTGCTAGGTGATATGAGGACTAATTAGTATTCTAAAAAATGTCTATAAAGGTTATTCATTGCAAATAATACATTTATTATTTAACAACTGTGTATAGAGTTTCTAATGCTTAGATGTAGAATACAATACAGTAGATTATGAGAAAAAGCACATAAAGAATTGACATATTATTTTGAATTAATCTTCACATCTCCACCTCTAAATTGTCACTTTGTAATATAATTGAATTATTTTCCCCATCCCCTCTCAAGCGCGTGCGTGCGCACACGCACACGCACTCACTCACACACACACACACACACACACACACCCCTACTCTCTTCACTCAAAAAATCTTTAAAATATATTTAAATTGTTAATGAACACTTATAGATAATTAGAAAGACAACTTGATAATCTGATCAACAGATGGTTGATAAGCTTAATACAGCTTCTTTTTATGTCTAAAATGAAATGTCAGAGAAGTAGAGTTTAGGTTTATTGCCTTAGGTGACAGTCATGGAGCTGCTTTGTTTCAGCTCAGGGGATGTTAACAAAGCATTGCAGACTGTTTATTTGATAGAATCTGCCTTGTCCTGCTGGACAATAAGAACAAATGTATGATAACACAGTCTTTTAAAGTATTTTCTAAGACTTAAATCACATTATTTCTCATATTTTCCAGGGCTAAAAGTTCAAAGTCCCCATAATTGATAAGCATATAGACTGTAGAAGTTTACTGTAGAAAATCTCTGACAATAAATAAATGCAGTTCTTTCTAATTTGATTCTACTTTATGCAAAACTTAATACTGTTTCCTCCGAATCTCCTAGGTTTATTTCCTTCTCCTTGAAAAGCAGTTATATTCTATTTAATCAGCATTACTGAAGCATCTTTATTCTCTTATTCTTGTTATTTTATTATGAGATTTTGTTTTTAGTGTGTCAAATAATTGTGTTTTTTATAAGCTTAGTATTTTAAATTATTATCATGAATTTAGAAATACGATTATTTTTAGAACTTTTAATGTTCTTTGTTTACTTGTTTAAAAATTACAACCCGTTTCACTTACATGCACATCTTTATTAAATTGACTCTTTTTCATGCCACAATAATTTTTTCTTATTGTGGTTAAGGAAAAAACCACATAATATGAGATCTCTGCTCTTAACAAATTTTTAAGTGTGTAGTACAATATTTACTATAAGCACAATATTAAATAACATATCTTTGGGACTTCATCTTGCATGACTTTATACACATCGAACAGCAACTCTCTTTACCATAGTGATTAACATCTTACCTCTTAGCTTCTGTTTCTTTTACTGTCATTTTTTTTTTGGCCCCCCAGTGGCTTTTAGAACTTTCATTTTTTCAATATTTATTTGTTTAACATAATTAATAAAAGTGTTATTGTGTATATCAAGATCCATAATTATTAATGCATAAATGGTCACAGCACCTTCTCATATAATAGGCACTCCATAACTTGCTTTGACCCTAATTCTCCTTACTGCAACCAACATTTTGAGAAGGATTTGTCAAGTACTAGTTCTCTTGGATAATTTTATGGAGATCAAGGCTAATGAGTAAGAATGGGAATCAGAGAGCTAAAAATCTGTGAGTAAACAATGGAAAGAGCAATTAAGAAACTTAGATCTAGCAACAGTGGAAAAATGAATTAGGAGCCTCAAGAGCCAAAGTGGACTTGACAAAATGTGGAGGTTTTGAGACTTTAGAGAGATTTTTAGAGAGATTTTTGAAACAGGATTTGAAAATATTTTACAATGCAGGATGGATTAGCTCCTCTTTGAAATTTTTCCAGGAAGAATGAAATCAAGATTCCAAGTGCTTCTATCTGGTTTTGACCGATAGATTATTGCTTATTGAAATTAAATAGCTTTGTATACTTGGAGGGAAATTATTTGGAATTTTACACAACGAGTAATTATATACATCCTATATGTACACATAAACTTCAAACTTACTTTCATAATTATCATTGAACTATTATTAAATGGAGTGCAAGTTGACAAAAAAAAAATGGCCATTAGGTTTCTTGAAATGTGACAGCATTGTCAGGAAATTTCAGAAAATTCTTTAAATTATACTTTTGGAGGACAAAAAGATAATCAGGAATGAATGGTCTAAAAAGAGAACTAAAGTTATAAAGCTTATTAAAACAAAGAAACCTAATAAAATCCCTCACAAAATTGTGAAATGGACATTAGTTTTTAACCCATCTTCAGTAGACTCTCATTTTTGTAGAAGGCGATGCTCTACTGCTTGGAGTTGAATCTAAGCCAGATGCTTCTGTCCTACATTTCTCATGCCTTGAGTTCTTAGATGCTGTTGTATGATTATTAACTAATTTTATCCAAAAAAAAGAGTTATTCTATCAGAAGATTAATAAGGAAAGAAGTGATGGGAACAAAAAATAATGGAAGAATAGATTAATACTAGCGCCCTGGACATTTATATGTTTTCTCTCTCTCTCTCTCTCTCTCTCTCTCTCTCTCTCACACACACACACACACACACACACGTCAGAATTTATTAAAGTGCCTTGTTATTGAAATTGTACAAATGGTCTCTTTATATATCATTCCCACACTTCAGGATTACCTTCATGCATACACACACACACACACACACACACACACACACACACACACGTGTGTATATATATACGCACACACACATATATATGTGTATATGTATATATATAAAATGTGTGTATGTATATATATATATGTGTCTATACATTCACACACACACTCACACACTCACACACACACACACACACACACACACACACACACACACACATATAGCAGAGCTTGTGAATCACCTGTCCTTTATCTCTTAATAGCTTTTTCCTTCCTAACAAGATCCCACTATTATTACATACAGCAGTATGCCCATGCTTAGTTAGGTAAAAGAGTCTATACCAAACATGACAGTCCCGATTCCAATTCCTCAACTTCCCTGGCTATTTGGCCAAGTATCTCTAAAAGAGATAATAGCATATGTTTATGTGAAGCTTTCCTTTGCTAATAAAAGGGAAGATTGTTGTCAGCACTTCTCATCCTCATGATGTGATACCTGGAACCAGAGCACTCTTCTTGCAGCCACAAGGTGTCAAACATGAGGAAAGCCAATGAGTTAATGATGATTCAGTCAAAAGGTACAAAAATACCAATTCCCTTATTGTGAACCCACTGTGTAAGTAGCCCCCATCTAGGCCACCAGCATGGCCCCTGTTAGAGTGAGGGCATGAGAAATGGTTATCAACATGAAAGCCATGCTGCTTGCCTTATCCTGATTAATAAATTATTTCTCTCTGACCCAGAGTTTCACATTTTCTCCTAGCATCCAGAAAACTGTGTTCGATGAACTTTGATAACTTGAAAATAGTGTAAAATATCAAACAATTCAGAGTTCTTGACACTATGTACTATATTTCAGTTTTCTCCATATTATTATATGTGCCTTTAATTAATAATTTCTAACTGTTCCATAATAATCTATGTCTTATTATATGAACAACTTTGTATATACCCCTTTATGGATTTGTGAGAGAGTAATTGTTTGGGAGAGTGTTATAAACCTAAAAGTAGAGCTGCTATAAATAACACTATTTATACTTAATTTGTGTACTAGAGCCAGATTGCTCTCCAGAAGGGCAATCAATCTATACTCCCACCAGCAATGTATGTATTTATAACCTTTGGTCTTTGGAATTATTTTTTTTTCTATTTTTTGCCAATATAACAATTATAAAGTTATGTATCATTTTAGCTCTAATTTGCATTCCTCTGATGGTTTTGAGCATCAATTAATTTGTTTCTTAGCTTTTGAGATTTCCTCTGTAAATTGCCTAAACACATTCTTTTCTTTATTTTTCCTTTTCTTTTTTTGCAAACCCTAAAACAACTTCTTTCATACTCTTCCAGAAACTACAGTAAAATCATCCTTTCCTGAATATCCACCCCCACCCCCCCATTTAATAACTGCCTAGAATGTACCTGACCAGTTTCAGATTTTGGACTAATTTAAGTGTCGTCTTCACCTAGGCAGATGATGATAATGATTGTCACTAAAAACTAAAAGTTGTATTTACCAGTGACAAGATATTTTATTGGTTAAAATCAGTCATATTTCATGGGAGGATATTTAATTACAAAAAATAAATTTAATAGTGTGACTGATTTAAGTGAGGAATATCATATATTGTTTTTATTTCCTAATTTTTTAAATTGTGGTATAATTGACATATAACATTATATTAATTTTAGGTGTCACCAAATTCAATTTTTGTATATATTGTGAAATGATCACCATAACAATTCTACCTAACATCTGTCAACATACAGTTACAATTTTTTTCTTGTGATATGGACTTTTAAGATGTACTCTCAACAAATGTTAAATAAAAAATACAGTATTATTAATTATAATCACTATGCTATACATTACAACCCCATGACATATTTTACAACTAAAACTTTGTATCTTTTGACCCCCTTTGCTCATTTTTCCACTCCCATCACCACCCCCTCTAGCAACCACCATTCTGTTCTCTGTATCTATGAAACAGATTTTTGTTTTGTTTGGATTTGAGTTTTCACATATAAGTAAGATCATATATTATTCTCTGACTTATTTCACTTCGCATATGCCCTCAAAGTTCATCACATTGTTGCAAATAGCAAGAATTTATTCATTTTTATGGATAAAAACTATTCCATTGTGTATGTGTGTGTGTGTGTGTGTGTGTGTGTATCACATCTTCTTTCTATTCTTCTGTCGATGGGCACTGAAGTTGTTACCATACCATAGCTATTGTAAATAATTCTGCGTAGAACATGGGGGTGCCTATATCTTTTCAAATCAATGTTTTTGGTTTACTTGGATAAATACCCAGAAGGGTAATTGCTGGATTTTAGTATAGTTCTATTTTTAAGTTTTTGAGAAAACTATACTATTTTCTATAGCAGTTTCACCAATTTACATTCCTCCCCCCAACAATAAATATGAGTTCCCTTTTCTCCATGTCCTTGCCAATACTTATTTTTTCTTCTCTTTTTGATAATAGCCATTCTAACAGGCATGAGATGTCACCTCCTTGTGGCTTTGATTTACATTTTCCTGATAATTTGTGATGTTGAGCACCTTTTCATGTACCTGAGGCAATCTGTATGTCTCTTTTGGTAAAATGTCAATTTAAATCCTCTGCCCATTTTTAAATAATTTTTTTTGTTATTGAATAATATGAATTCTTTAGTTATTTTGAATATTAACCCCCTATCAGATATATCACTTGCAAATATTTTCTTCTATTCAGTCAGTTGCCTTTTATTTAGTTAATGATTTCTGTGCAGAAGATTTTTTAGTTTAATGTAATCCCAATGTTTATTTTTTATTTTGTTGCCTTTTCTTTTGGAGTCAGATCCAAAAAATAATTGCCAAGACTGATGTCAAGTTGCTTACTTTCTCTGTTTCCTTCTACAAGTTTTAGGTTTCAGGTCTTACGTTCAAGAGTTTAATTCATTTTAAGTTAATTTGTGTGTATGATATAAGATGGTAGTTTAGTTTTATTTTTTGTATGTGCCTGTCAATTTTCCCAACACTATTTAAAGACTTTCCCGTCTCCATCATATACTTGACTCTTCAGTCATACATTAACTGACCATATATACATACGTTTATTTCTATGCTCTCTGTTCTGTTGCATTGAGCTGTTTCTGCTTTTATGCCAATCCTATACCATTTTGATTACTATAGCTTTGTTCTATAGTTTGAAATCAGAAAGTATGATGGATCTAACTTTGTTCTTTTTTCTCAAGATTGCTTTGGCTTTTCATGGTCTTTTGTGATTCCATACGAATTTTAGAATTGTTTATTATTCTTGTAAAAATTCCCACTGGACTTTTGGTAGAGATTTCATTGAATCTATAGATTACTTTGGGTACTGTGGACATTTTAAGAATATTATTTCTCCTAATGCACTAACACGGAATATCTTTATCAATACCTTATAGTTTTCTGAGTACAGGTCTTTCACCTTCTTGGATACATTTATTCCTAGCTCTTGTATTATTTTTGATGCAATAGTAAATGGAATTGTTTTCTTAATTTTTTCTTTTGATAGTTCATGGTTAGTGTACAGAAATGAACAGAATTTGTATATTGATTTTCTATTTTGCAACTTTATTGACTTTGTTAATTATTTTTAACAGGTTTTTTGGTGTGATTTATAGGATTTTCTATGTGAAATATCAAGTCATCTATGAATAGTGACAATTTTTCTTCTTCCTTTCCAATTTGAATGTTTTTTTTTTTCTTTCTTAAATGCTGCTTAGGACTTTAAATACTGCATTGAATAAAGGTGAGTATCCTTGTCTTGCTCCTGATCTTAAAAAAAAATGCTTTCATCTTTTCACTATTAACTATGATGTTAGCTATGGGCTTGTCATACATGTCCCTTATTTTTTTGAAGTACTTTCCCTTTCTACCAATTTTGTTGAGACTGTTTATCACAAACAGATATTTAATTTTGTCAAATGCTTATTCTGCCTCTATTTAGATAATCATATAATTTTTATTTTCATTTTGTAACATCCAGTGCCCCAACAGTGTTAATATTGCTTTATGTTGTCCTGCATGATTATGTCCCATAAGTGACTTAAGCTTTGTTCACTTTTTAAAATTCTTCTTTTTTTTTTTTTTGCCTTTTGTTGTTGTTATTAAGTTTAAATATCATGTCTTCAATCATAATTGATTCTTCTGTTTTATCTAGCGTGCTGTTGAATCCTCCTAGTATTGTCACTGGTGGGGTGAGGTGAAATCCAGCATCACCCCAGTGGCGTGGGGGAGGAGGAGGAGGTGGATAGTGGACGGTAGCATTGTGTGTTGTCCCTCGGTTCTTCCCCACCAATGCAGTAAAGAATTACCGATTGGTGAGACTGAGAAAAAGTAAGATTTATTAAAAGTATGTTTTAGAAGGAGGCAGGCCACACTAAGGAAGGCTGCAACCCTGTGGAATTTAGGTGGTGAAGAAATAAGGTAGTACACCCCAAAGGGGAGGGTTGGGTTTCCAGCCAGGAGTGCTGTAACAATACAGAAGATCTGTTTATATCTGGACCCTGATGATCTCTATGTGAGGTCACCTTGACTGACAGTTGGCTGCTATATAACTTCTTTTTGCCTACTTTGTGTGTGCTTACCTAGTCTTTTATAATTAGATTCATAAACTTCCAGGTATAGTCATGATGTTATAATGATGGTATAATGAGGCTGAAGTTAGGGGCAGTACTTTCTGTGCATGCATTTAATAAAATTTCTGGTTTAGACCAGAAATTTTATGGCCTTTGTGCTCTAAGATTTGGGGTAAATGTTAATCCTAAAAGGGAGGTATTTCTTGGAGGTGCTTAAAGAGGGTCTTCAAGTGAAGTTTCTCTGGTTACAGAGTTGGACCTTGGCTCCTGTCCCTCATGCCTAACTACTTAACAGTATACTCTTCAGTTTAGTTTTGTAGTCTCAGATATGTGACTTCTATTTGATACTTTCTTATATTTTTTGTCTCTTTAAAATCTCACTGTGTTCATCCATTCACCTCTCAAGTTTAGTAAATATCTTTATGACCATTACCTTGATCTCTTTACTAAGTAAATAGCTTATCTCTGTTTCATTAAGATATAGTTTTTTCTGAGGTTTTATCTTATTTCATTTGGAGCATATTTGTCTCTTTCCTCATTTTGCTTGACTCTGTGTTTGTAAATATTCGATGAAACAGTCACCTTTCTCAGTCTTTCAGTGGCTTTGTGTAGGAGATGAATCTTATCATTCAACCTTGCCCTAAATCTCATTTGTCTCTCTGTCTTTTGTGATTGTCCAAGCAGCCTATTTTATTTTTAATAGCTCCCAGTTGTTGAGGATATGCCAAGACCTGTCAGTATCCCAAAGGGCAGGATCTTAGTCAGCACCTAGTTTCAGGATGATTGAAAACAGAGCCTCAAGAAGCAAGTTTTAAAGAATGTGGATATTTACAGTCTTGTGGGATCAGGCAATCTGGAGGTGTTCACTGGATGACAACTGCAAAAAAAATGGGGCTCCAGATGAGTGTCTAATCTCCTTCCTGGGAGATACCAACAAGCTATAGTGAGTCAGAGGGAGAGTAAAATGATGGCATCCTTTGGCCTGCGTTCCCCAAGAACAGCTCTGTAAGCCTTGACATCTGCGGCAAACCTGAAACCTGCTCTATAGGCTGAAGCTTCAGGACGCATAAGTAGTCCTCTTTCACAGAAACACACAGATTGTTTCAGTCTTCCATCTGTGCAATACCCTGGAGATAATGTCCTGATGAGAACTCTTTCTTTGATTGCTATAGTCCTATGGAACCCAGGAACATAAGCCGCCATTGACCACCAGAGCCAGATAATCAAGAGGTGCCCTCTGTGCAGCAGCTACTAAAACCATGGCACCATACACATGTGGGAGCTCCCCTGGAAAAAATACTGGAAGGTGGTAAAGAGAAAGCACAAAGATGACACCTGCCTTCCAAGCCTCTGAAAAGGTTTGCAATCAGCCCTTGGATGTGTGTTTTATTAGATGCCTGCCAGGCTGTAAATGTAATAATAAGCTTACAGGCCTTTTGCACAGAAAAACTGAACTCATGGGTCTGTAGCATCTTGCTGTGCTCTGCGGTTTGTAGTTGTAAAAGAATTCTTTCCCTCTTGGTAATCGTCTTGTGGCACCCACAAGTGTGAGCCCCACTGACTACCAGAGCTAGGTGTCCTCTGATAGCAGTTGCAAAAATTGGGGTACAAAACAAGGGCATAAATTCCTTTCTGGAAGATACTGCAAGCTGGAGCAAGGTGCTGTGAGAGAACAAAGACTACATCCACCAGCCTCTCTTCCCTGAGAACACAACTGTAGGCCTCTAGAAATATGCCAGACACAAGGAGCTTGCTCCTTAGGCCACTGTTCCTGGACAAACAGATAGACTTCTTTGTCAGGAAGACTAGGGTGCGATTTAGTCTGCTGTCTTTCCAGTGCCCTGAGATGGTAGTATGCCAAAAAATATCTCAGATTGTTACCATCCAATGGAACCCAGGAATGCAATCCCCTTGGCCTCCAGAGCCAGGCAGTCAAGGAATGTCCCCTGTAGCTGTAAATACAATTGCACTGTATATAAAATGGAGGGCACCAGAGGTGTCTAAAATCTCCCTTCTGGGAGATACTAGCATTGTGGAGCATGGCAGAGAGAGAGTGCAAAGATGGCACCCACTGAAGAAGAGATGGCATCTCCCAACTTTAGCAAGGTAGAGAGTGCAAAGTTTGTGATTACTGGTTGGAGGATAGAGATAACACAGACTGTGGGATAAAAACTGGGCCCCACTGGCTTTACCAAGGTAGAAGAGTGCACAAAAATGGCACCTATTAGTTCCTTTGTCCCAGGAGTGTGTCCCAACAAGTTCCTGCTCTACTGGCTGACATTTTAAGATTAGCAAATTAATTTCTTTTACATATAGTCTGGGTGATTTTTAGTGGCTGCTTCTGCACAGGGCTCTAGTGCAATTAATTCTGCATACAAGGGCTTTAAAAGCAATTTCTCAGTTCATTACAGGTCTTGCGGATGTTAGCCAATTAGTTTTCAAAACCAGATATTTTGGAGGCTCATCTCTGTTTCAGGTCTCAAAAGTAGGGGTATCTGATATGGGGTACAATTTTTACCCCTCCTCTAAGAGAAGCTCCAGATTTATGAGTTTTCTACTGATTGTGGGTTGCTGCATGGGAAGTCAGGTGTATGGCAAGACCACAGCTCAGCCTCTCCTATCCACCTTGTTATTGCCCTTTCCTCATTTGCTGATGTGAAGGAGCTGTTCAACTAGTTTTCATGTCTTTTCAGAGGAAATTGTTCCATATGTAGTTGTAGATTCAATATGTCTGTAGGAGGAGGTGAGTTTATTTTCTTCCTATGTCACTCTATTGGACCACCTGAACTACACATTATCGTTTTTGCATGAGAAAAAAAAAAATTATATGATTGGCTTCGTTTTGAAACAAATTTGAGCCCTCATAAAAATTGGTATAATAAAAATTATAAAGTAATCTTTCATTTATTTAGGGAAATTTGGTAAATCTATTATTTGAGGTAACTCCATTATGTTTGAGGGGAGTGGGTTTCTTAGCAATTATAGCAGAGTTTGTTATTCAGCAATCAGATGTCTTTTATCTAGAGCTACTCATATGAAATGCAGTCTCTCAAAGAATAAGGTCATTTGACATTCAGTGAATATGCTAAGACAATTGCAGATGTTGTCACTACCAAATTAATCAATACATATTCTCTTATTATATATCAGATACTCTTAAAAAAATAGGCAGTAATTCTTAAGCTTCTGTTGGTAGAAATATCTTCTGCCTGATTTGTTGATTATTCACATTTGTAGTATAAATATTATTCTCTAATTGAGAAAGTTTTAGTTGTCAAAAGCTTACCCATAATTCTATAGTTTTAGTTTATTCTGTTTAGTGCATTCTGTTATAGGTTTTCTATGGAAAGCATTGACTTAAAAGCAAGAAGGCAAATAAGGCTCCAGTATCTAAAATGGAGACCAAACATGTAAACTTGTAAGTGTTATAGAATGTGATTCTAGAGTAATTTGTACACAGAAATCTGTGTGAGTATATATATATATATATATATATATATATATATATATAAAATCTATAATGATACTCAGTATAATCACAGAAGTCACTTGTGAGTTTGTTTTTTATGTGCACATCTACCATATGGTCAAAGTGAAAGATATTCTAAGAAATATAAACACTATGACAAAAAATAATAATAAATCATTATAATATGTTGCTAATGTCCTAGTTATTAAAAACCTAGTAGGTGTTTTTCAGTTGGGTTGTGGTAAAAGATGAGAGATGTCATTTTAAGAAGTCTAGATTCATGCTGCATGCATGAGAAGCAATTAAAGGATTAAAGGCAAAGTAGTGATATCAGGGTTGCATTTCAGAAAGCTCACAAGTAATAGAGTAGAGGAAGGTACACTGGAAGGCAGTTAAATGACCTGGGCAAGCATTGAGGTAATCTAGACAAGAAGCCATAATAGCTTGAAAATACGTGAATACTACAGTTCAATAGTCTCTGAAAACCAAAACAGTCATAAGAAACTTTGTGACTATTAAAAGATATAATAATAGATAATTTACTTCAGAAATTTTGATTAGGGAAATGCTTTTCAAACGCTTTGGAAAATTTGTTTTCAAGCAACAACTTTTTCCCAATAAAACCTTACATAGAACCATAAAAGTTAAAACAGAACAATGGAGATGCTCTGCTTCTAGTGAGTATTCTAGGAAGTACAGGACTCTTTCCCCATGTGCTTCTTTTCATCTTACATGCTGACATAACTGTCTCTTTAGGAAGCTTTCTGAAATCTTAGGGTTGTAAACAGTTTGAAAATGACTGGATTCCAGCACTCTGTAGTCATTTTAAAGTTTTCTTATTTAGATTATTATTTTATATCATATACTAGAATGATCACAGCAGCATTGTTTTAATAATAAAACCACATAAATCTATAGATTTGTTTGAAGTCTCTAGAAACAGATTTTTCACATATACATACCATATAAAATGTAAGATATAAGGTTGATTAAAAGAAGTGGTAGAGAATTGTTACCATTTTTCATGGAATTTAGATATTATAGTTTTTAAACCAACTCACTTTTCCATTTAAAAAAATAGACTACATTGTGACTAAAACTATTTATTTTTACGTCTTTATTGTATTTAATAAATATGGGCACCACTAGCTCAAGTCTTTGAAACAAATCGCTATTATTTTTTTTAAGTTTTAGTCTTTTTTCTCTTTCAGTGTAACACTTTACAATAATAGCCTAATCATTCTCAACTCCTTTGGTATTTATTGCAAGGACATTAATTCTGATGGGCTCATTTAGTATTAATGTGGATGTCATAAGTACTTCAGTAGGAATAGAATTTAAACTGGAGTTCAGCATTAATTAGCCAGGTCATTACTTCAAAATGTTACTCTTTCCTTTTAAAACAGCTGCACTTTAGCGTACTTTTTTTTTTTTTCTGCAAAGTATAACAAGGCTCTTTCTGTTAGAAGGGGCACTTCCAAGTACTTATATGTATTGAGAGAAAGTTGTGGAGGTGAACAGGATACAATAGATAAAGTGTGGTAATTACTAGAAAATTTATTAATAGAAAGCTGATATTTTAATTAAATTTCTAAGGTCCCTACAATAGCTTGAATCGAATAAGACTTGATTGCACTTGAAATTTCTCTGGAGCATAAAGAAGCAAAAACATTAAATAAAGGGCTCAAATAAGTTTTTTCATTTTTTATGGAAAGTTATAAAAACATACATCTAAAGCCATAGATATTAGTGCATTAATGAGGGATTATTAGGACTAGAAGTACTTGTGTGTTCAAAACCGAAGGTATTTTTTTCAGCCAAAAGCATGGTTTTTGAATATTGTCATACTTGTCTAAAGAAATATATATTTCTTATGTTATTATAATTGTATTGCATTATTCTAATAAGCTTTTCACTATCTCAGAATGGTTATTTTTATGTGTATCCTTGGTGCCAAGGTCAGCCTGTTATTCATTAAAATAACCAGAAATTTTAAATGTCTTAACTATATTACTGGGATCTTTTATCACATTATATATCTTTATGAAAAGGATTGACTTGATAAAATAAAAATTATTTTAAACTCATATAAATGGGAAGTTGAATTCACTTTTTCCTCCAGTGACCTCTCAGTAACTGATTTTCTAAGCATTATGGCATTATGGCAAATGCCTTTTTCTCCTGAGTTTTATTCAAAGGCTAGGGCCACTTTTCCACTGCCACTTAGAATGACATTTGGATTCCTAACTTAACTATAGGGATTACAGCTTTAGTTTCAAAATAATTCCAGGTATTCTCTTTTTAAAGTCATCTGCACCATACCTACTTTCACATTTTCTATGACTTATTAATGAACATGATTAAAGAAACTCATTGATTCTAACAAGTGCCAATTATTCATTTTATGCTACAAAAAAACAAAACAAAACAAAACAAATCTCTAAATCAACCTAAAGCAGTTTCTAAACTTAGCAAATTTCCTAATTTCCAAAGCAAAAGAAAACAACAACAAAAAAATCAGTATTTAACATGGAGTAAACATCTTGATTTTGAAATACTTTCAATTTAGAAACAGAGGTTGAGTGGCATAGTGAAAAAGAATACTATATTGAGTGTCAGAATTGCTGAGTTCTAATTCTGGAGCTACCACTAATTGCTTAAGCTGAGGGGGTCATCATTAATCATGATTGAACCTGTCTCCTCTTGGTGACAGAGAGAAGATCAAAATCCTAGGATTTGCTCATTTCTAAAACATTATGCCTTATATTACCAGTGGCAATTTCATTTTGACATTTTGATATTTAAATATATCATGAACACTTTAATGACATATCTTTCTCAATATTTGAAATTGGAAAGCTTCTTTTCCTTTTAAAAACATGTGGAAAGATTTGCCCATAATACAATTATAACGTAGCCTTTAAAGAGGTAATTATTTGATAGCTTTTCTGCTGTCTTTCATTTATTTATTGGTCTGTTCAGATTTTTAATTTGATCATTCTTATCTTTTCTACCTTTGAAAGCAAAGTGCCTCAGTTTTCCCTCCTGGAATTCTCTTTTCTCTTTACATTTCCTCCTTAGGTAATACAATGTACTCCCAAGTAATCGATTATATTTCCATGTTGACAATTACCAAATTTATTTCTCAAATACAAAACTTTTCTAGAACTTGTTCATATTCATCAGTCTTCTTCCTTTCCAGTTGAATGCTTTAATAGGTATCTAAAATCGACATCATCCTAACCAAACTCATAATTCCCTTTGCTTCAACCAAACTTGTTTCTCGTAGCTTTTTCTGTCTCATAAAATAGCACCTCCATTTATATAGCTACACTCTTACCACATCTCTAGTCCACCACCAAATACTGGCAGGAGGTAGTAGATGGCAACAGACCAACACCGAAGCTGACCATAACTAAAAAATGTAGATAAAATTTAAATGTCATATTTTAAAATCCTTTTGATATTTGTTGAAGCAGCAAAGTTTGGATAGATAAGTCTCTGGACAAGAAAGAGTTATTTCAAGCTATAAGAATGATTGGCTTTAAATTTTTTTCTCTACGGTCATTTGCTGATTCTGAGGGTCCATGCTGAATCCAGGCAAAGGACTATTGTGTTGTGTGTGGGTGTAGAAAAGGGAGTAGGGGGAGGAATACTGAGAAACCAGGGAGGTGATTTTATGAGTCCTTCAAGGCAGGTGTGACAAGGTTGAGAAACTGAAAGGGCCTTGGGCACACAGCTAATTTTTCCTATAGAACATTTGCTGAAATCTGAGACTCTATAGAAACTATAAAGTCAACCTGAAAATGTTCTGCTTTATGATCTATAGGAAGCAAATACTCACCATGGATAGGCAGCCTTATAAACAGAATGGGCAATTGATAAAGACCCAAGAGGGAATAATGAATTGCAACTGAGATCTACATCCACTTTTACTAGGGGCACTTAGCATCTGGTGTAGCCAGAAGTGAGTCCAGGCTTAGATCTAGTAGAAGGCCTTCTAGGACACAGATAAACCAAGAGGGACTGCCATTCAAACAAGGCTGGAGTGACCCTGAAATGATTTAAATCATGTGGCTTGTCTCCCTGTCAATAAATGTGCAAATTTTGAAACTGCATGAGGCTGGAGGTTAAAGAGCTGGGGCTCGAGCCTCTGAAAGAAAGAGTTGATTATACTATAATTATTTGGGGCTAAGGAGTCAAAGATGAAAAAGGTTCACAATTAAAAGGCCAGGCTCAATATGAATTAAATCATATGCTTCTCAACTTTTTCTGTCTGACTTATTTCACCTTTTATGGTAATCTCAAGATTCATCCATGTTGTTGCAAATAGCAGTATTTCATCTTTTCTTATGACCAAGTAATATTCCATTGTATACATATACCACAACTTCTTTATCCAATCATCTATCAAAGGGCACTTCAGTTATTTCTATGTCTTGGCCACTGTGGAATATAAAACTGAAAGCAAAAAATGAACAAGACAAATAGAGGCTTATGGACAGTGGTTAACAGAAGGAAGAGGGGAGAGGGGAGGTAAATAAAGTTAAAGGGAGTTAAATATGCGATGACAGAATAAAATTCAACTCTGGGTGGTGAATATACAATGCAATATACCTATCACATATTATTGAATTGTACATTTGAAACCTATATAATTTATTAACTACCATTAAATTAATAAATTTAATTTTTAAAAAAGACAAAAAGGCCAAGTTGCAGGAAAAAATGTGACTAGAAGTAGACTGAGTTCTACTCTGTCTCTAGCCAAAATCCAACCTATCTCCATCCCCAACCAGACTGCAGAATGAATGAAGCCATTTACCCTATATATTGTATATGGTGGGGGGAAAAAGCAACTTTCTGTTATAAAAGGAATATCATCTGGAATATTTACAGCCATTTTTTGCATAATATGTGATATTCAATTAGTAAACAGATAATTTTGTTTATAGTTATTATAAGAGGAACAAATTTTTTTTAAATTACAAATTTTACGGACATTAGAAAGATAAGATTTATAAACTTTAAAAAATTAGATATTTATAAAATGAACAAATTGACAAAAATAAATTTGCTTATTTATATAAAATAGACAAATTTTCTTGTAATGCCCTTGTCAGACTTTGGTATCAGAGTAAAGTTGGCTTTGTAAAATGAGTTTCTTTTTGAATGACTTTGAGGAGTATTGATATTAATTCTTTATATGTTCAGAAAAATTAACCAGTGAAGCCATTTGGTCCTGGACTTGTATTTGTTGGGAGATTTTTAATTACTGATTCGAGCTTCTACTAGGAACTGGTCTGTTAAGATTCTCTGTTTCTTTATGATTCAGTCTTGCTGGGTTGCAGTTTCTAGGAATTTATCTGTTTCTTCCAGGTTTTCTAATTACTTGTCAAACAATAGTTCATAGTAATTTCTTATGATCTTTGATATTTTATTATCAGTTGTAGTGTCTCCTTTTTCATTTCTGCTTTTCAAATTTGAATCTTCTCTTTTTTTTTTACCAGTTTAGCTAAAGGCTTATCTATTTTGTTTCTCTTTCAAAAAAAAAAAAAAGCAGCTAGTACATTTAATGATCATTTCTATTATCTTTTTAGTTTGTATTTCATTTGTTTCCATTCAGATCTTTGTTAATTCCTTCCTTTAGCCAACTTTGGGCTTAGTTTAGTTTTTTTTTTTTTTTTTTTATTTTCCTAGTTCCTTGAGGTATAAAGTTAGGTTGTTTGAGATCTTTTTTATTAATGAAAGCATTTATTACTATAAAATGCACTGCTATTCCTGTTTTTGGTGCTTACATAAAACATCTTATTTTTATAATAATTTATTTTAATCTGATAACTATGAATGCATACAAAAGCTCTACATTTTTACGTTGTTTTGGATATCATGGTTTACATCTTTTCACTTTGTGTATACATTATCAGTTTTTTGTTGCTGTAGTTATTTTAAATATTTTTGTATTTTATCTTTCATAATAAAGTTATCAATTTCTTCATCACTATTACAATTTAGAGTATTCTGAATTTACCTATATTTTGACCTTTACCATTGAGTTTATAGTTTTATATGTCTTCCTGTTGCTCATGAGTGTCCTTTCATTATAGCTAGAAGAACACTCAACATTTATTTTCTCTAATTTTTTTTAAGCATTTCATTTTATTTTATTAGTCTCTCTTAACATTTTTTAAGGCCAGTCTGGTGGTGATGAATAGCTCAGTTTTTGTAGTCTGGAAAACTCTTAACTTCTCCAATTCTGAAAGATAACTTTGCTTGGTAGAATATTTTTAGTTGGCAGTTTTCCTCTTTCAGCACTTTGAGTATATCATTTCACTACCTTCTGACCTGTAAAGTTTCTGCTGAAAATCTTGTGAGCATTCCCTTGTGCATAGAAGTTGTTTTTATCTTGCTGCTTTTAAGAGTCTCTCCATGTCTTTAACTTTTGGCAATTTAATTATAAAATCTCCTATTTATGATGTTTTTACTTGTGATTTTTTGACTTTACAATGGTGTGAAAGCAATACACACTGAGTAGAAATAATGTTTTAATTTTTATCTTTTCTCAGACTAGTGATACACAGTATAATCTTCTCTCATGATGCTGGGAGTAGCAGTGAACCACATTTCCCACATCATGGACTCATGATGGTAAACAAACGATACTATATAATGTATGTGTTGCAAGCGTTTTTTGGATTTTGAATTCAGAGCACAGCTAAGGTAGGCTGGGCTAAGCTATGATGTTCATTAGGTTAGATGTATTAAATGCATTTTAGACTTATGATATTTCAACTTAAATGACTTTATTGAGAGGAAACTTCATTGTAAGTTGAGGAGCATAGTCTTTTTGAATTTGTCTTATTTGGAATTTTGAGCTTTTAGAATCTGGATTTCTGTTTTTTTCTTCCTGGTTAAGAATGTTTTCAGCTATTATTTTTTAAATAATATTTCTACACCTTTTTCTCTCTTCATGTTCTTCTGGAATCTCTATAATGTGTATATTGATCTTTTTTATGCTATCCCATAAGTTTTTTAAACTATTTTCATTTTTTTTATTTTGCTCCTCTAAATGGATGAATTCCACTACTCTCAAGTTTATTTATCTTTTATTCCATTTGATGTAGTCTGCTGTTAAAAATCCTTTCTTGAATTTTTTAGTTCAGTTATTATATTTTTTATTGTGTGATTTCTGTTTGGTATTTTTTTTTAATAAATTTTCTATATCTTTGTTGAAATTTTCACTTTATTCATGCATTGTTCTCCTGTCCTTGGAGAATATGTTTATGACTGTTATTTTTAATTCTCTATCAGTTAAATCACTTATCTACATTTTGTTAAGATATGTTTCTGGAGATTTATTTTGTGCTTGCATTTGGAATACATGCCTCTATTTCTTTATTTTCCTTGACTTTCTATTTTTTTTCTGTGCATTAGATAATACAGTTACTTTTCTCAACCTTGACAGAGTAGCCTTGTATAAAGGATGAACCTCATCAATCAGCCTGACCTAAGCTCCTGATTGTCATTTAAACCTTTGTGATTATCCAAGCCATTTTATTTATTTCTAATGACTGCCAGTGTTTAAAGGTGTGCCAATACCTGCCACTGTCCCAAAGGGGAGATAGCAGTCATCACCTAGATGCAGGCTAATTAAAAGCCAGACCCTCAGGTAGCAGCTGGGAAAATATATAGTTAAGCCCCTTCCATGAAGAAACTGAGAGATGGGAATTTTTGCCTGATCATTCTGTGCTGATCCCAGGTATATGGCTGTGAAAGGGGGCTCCTGTACCAGTTTAAAAACTGCTTGTTTTCTATAATCCTGTGGGACTCATAAATGCAAGTCCTTTTGGCTATCAGAGCTTGGTGATTCGGTGGACCATCTCTTGAGTGACAGCTGCAGAGCTAACACATCAGATATGTGTACAAGCTCTTTCCAGGGAAATACTGGTTACTTGGAACTCCCATCATGTGTATATTAATAGCACCATTAGTACTAATTAGGCTTTTTAAATGTTTTTTTTTTTAAATTTTTGCTCTTTTGAATGGACATTTTCAAATGATCTATGCTAAATTCTCTGATTTTCTTTTACTCGAACTGGGCTGGTGTTGAATCCCTCTAGTGAATTTTTCCAGAGCATTTATTATATTCGTCAGCTTCAAAATTGGTTTGTCTCTTTCATATTATCTGTCTCTTTATTAAAATTGTTTATACATAATTTTCTTGAGCTTGTTGAACAGCTTTATGATGGTTATTTTCAATTCTTTATCATAAAATTAATCTACTTCCATTTCTTTAGGGTTGATTTCTAGAGATTTTATTTATTTGGACTGTATTTCCCTGTTTCTTATTATTCTTCATAGTTTTTCACTGATATCTGTACACTTTGAGAAACACCCATCTCCCCCAGCTTTTACAGACTGGCTTTGACAGACAAAGACCTTAAACAGTAGCCTGGCTGAAGATTCTAGGGGCCTCCCAAACCTTTCTTGTTTATGTGTCTTCTCTGGACTTGTGTACATAGATTCCTAATTAGAGGATTTAGAGGATTTGTAACATGCCTTTCTGCACCATCTACAACCAGAAGTTTGTAATCTCTTGCTTTCTTTGCTTTCTGTCTGCTGTAATATAGGTCCTCTGAAATACCAGCATACCACACAGCTCTTTTTTGATTTCAGTGGACTCTAAGCATCTAGAGTATGCCAAGTCCCATATCAGCATTCTGTGTCGGATGAGACAAAAACCAGTCCCTTATGTAATCCCCACAAAATCCAGATGCTAGACATACACTCTACTTCTCCTCCTCCTTGTTAAGGGAGAATCCTCAAGTTGTGTGCCATCTACTAAATTGCATAAAGTCATCTCAGGCACAGAAAGTCACCTGTTGCATGACTTTGTTCTCAGCAACTCTATACATCCAAAATATGTCAATTCAGTAAGTGCTTCAAGTGAGGCAATAAAGAAATCAATTTCTTGAGCAGTGCTCCAAATGACCAGGAAGTTGAACTCACTCCATTCTCTCTTTCCCTCTGAGCAACAAGTCTCAGTTAGGTCATTCATTCTCTCTTGGCACTAAGCTGTGCTGGCTTGGGGGAACAACTGATGTAAGTAAATTAAAATTTCTCTTGCACATTTTAATGTAGCTGTTATCCACTTTGCACTTGCATGGAGTACTGCAACTTCTTAACAGAATTCTGGAATTCACATATGGGTATTTTGATTCGTTATGATTGTTGAATCAGTTTTCATGAGAGAAAGAGGGCTGGGACATCTATTTTGCATGTCATTCCCATATGTTGTTTAAGCCAATAGTTTTGTGGTATTGTGTTTAGAAGCAATAGGAAATTAATATAAGAAAGATCGAAAGGCTAAATACGAAGACAGCATAAATGTATGTGATTAGCAAAACAGTGTGGGATTGATACAACGAACAGAAAAATAGATCACTAAAACAGAGACTCCAAAAACAAACCATATGTGGTTACTGAACGAGAAAATTACTGCTGCTCTGCAGAAAACAATGATCTTTTTAAACAAATTGAACAGAATAAATGTAATATGTATATGGAAAAATATTTTCACCTCTACACCATATATGTAAATCTATTTCAGTTATATTGTAGATATAAATGAGAAAGTAAAATAATTAAGCTTATAGAAAGGAACATTGGAAAGCATCTTTGTGATCTAGGAATAGGCAAATATTTCTTATTCAGGCATGAAATTGCTAGCTATCACTGAAAATTGATGATGAGACTATTTTAAAATAGAAACTTCCGTTCATTCAAAGTATTTTAAGGGAATGAAAGGCAACTTACTATTGGAGAAGGCATTTACAACATATATATCCAAAAATGATGGATAATTATTAAAATTTCTATGACTCAGTAAGAAAAAAATATCTAGCACAATTTTATAAAAAGGAGAAAATATTTGAATAAACATTTCACCAAGACAATACACAAAAGGCCACTAAATATATGAAAAGTCCCACTTTAGTAGTTTTCATGGAAATACAGATTAAAGCAAGAAAGTGGCATTATACTTTCATGGAAATGATTAAAATGCAAAAGATTAAAGAAAACAAGACTATACATGAGGATGTAGAAACTCATGCAATACAAATGAAGTATGAAATGTGCTAACCCCTTCAGAAAACTATTTGGAAGTATTTATTAAAACTGAACATATATTTATGACAATAATTCCACTACATGATGTATGCTCCACAAAGTTGCATTCATATGTTCTTCCCAAAGACATCTATTAAAGTCTTCATGATAGCACTGTTCCCAACAAATTCTTTTTTTCCTCATCCCTGATTTTTATAACCTCATCCCTACTTTCAGTAGCATAACCTAGATATTACCTGCTCTTTACTGTGAAACTCAGAATTAATAAAAAATGAAGACCAGCAGCTAAACATGATGGATATAACATGAAAAAGACTTAGTTATCAAAATAATTAATATTTAATATTTGTTTGTTATCACAGTATAATCTGATATTTATAATAAAATATCATTATTTATTACTATTACAATTATTATTATGTGTTGGGAGTATATGAAATCATGAGTTATCTAAAAGCAAAATTATTGTTTTCTATTTAAAAGAAAGGGCTAAATAACATTTCACTAATTGAAAAAGCTAATTTGTTTACTAGTATAGGTGAACATTCAGAAGCCATCTACTGAAGGAAACTGTTAATACTTGATACATATATATGGTAACCTTAGCTGAATTTAGGCCTTTGGTTATAATATCTTGTTTACTTGAAAGCAGTAATTAAATTCAAACATAATCTTAAATATTCTGATTGTGCATATCTGGAACACTGGTTGAATCCTTACAATGTGGTTTTCTTTTACAGAAATTCATATTGGAATTTTCAGATATCACTAAAGTAATATATATGAATAGAATTAGATTGGGATTAATATTGCTTAGTGACATCTCTATTAGGAGTTTTAATTGTTGGGATTTAACAAAAATAGTTTTTTTTTTAATTATATAATTACAAATATTGATGATTGCTAGATAATTTAAGTAAGTCTCTACAGACTCTGTAGAACTTTCAAGGCAAGTTTAGGCCACTCTAGGAAAAGAGATATTATAAATGAGCTCTGGATGAGAGTGTGACTGATTAAATCTCAAAATCAGAAAAAAATTTTAAATCACAGAATAAGAATTTTTAAAAGGCAGAAAGTCATTTATCTGAGCATAGTGTAACAAAACTTGAAATCAATAACAAAAGTATAAACAAAACAACTTAACCACTTAAAATTTTTAAGTGCTTTCAGTTACTGATTTAACAAAAAATTAAAGTTGCCAATGTAGAATAGTTAGACAACAATAATTACAAGAACCTCATTTATCTTAAAAGGTTTCTAATATTATTGTCCAGGGAGACAAGGTCATAAATTATTAGTGTAAAACTTGACACATTATACATTCCAGTTCTTTGCAATTTCACCCTGATTTGTCTTTTCTCTGTGGATTTTTTTTCTAGCCTTTTCCTATTTAGAACTGTTTAACAGAGCAAAATTTTAATGAAATTAGCTCATTAAATAGTACAGTATTATTTTTGCATAGGCTTGTGCTTGATTGCCATTCATGATGTCCTCAGAGTTTTGTAAACTTAACAGATATTAAGAAATTTTATTTTTTGAATAATTGGATGATGCTGCTTTAACAAATACTGTGTAATTTTCATATAAATATCACATGTTTATATACATCAAATAATTACATGATAAAATGTGTAATTTTTTATTCAATCTTGTCTGAAATTTCTCCTTTATTAGTAAGGTCTATCTATTTGACAGTCACGTTAATAGGGAAATAGCAAATAAAAATAGTGAGGGAAACATTATACACAAGTATGCTTATTATTTTTCTATCTTATGCAAAATATGAGAGTTGGTTATAAAAATCAAGGAATGTACCAGGGATCTCAGAAACAAGGATCTATCTTAGCCTTGGGAATGATCTGGAAGCTGCAACTTTACCTTGGTACGTCTCTCTGCCATTCACCTCTGTTTTTCACTATTTCCAATTTTTAAGGACTACTTTCAGCAATTTTAGGTTCACAACACAATTAAGAGAAAGGTGCAGATTCCCATGTGCTCCCTGACCCCATGGATGCATAGACTCTCCCATTAGCAGCATCATTCACCAGAATGGTACATTTGTTACCAAGGAAGAACCAACTTTCACACATCACAATCACTAATTTACTTTAGGGTTCACTCTTGGTGTTATACATTCTATAGATTTGGACAAATGTATAATGACATATATCTATCATATGACTATACGTAGTATTTTCACTGTCCTAAAAATTCTCTGCACTTTATTTAATTGTCCATAGTTTAGCCTTTTCCATAGTGTCATGTAGTTGAAATCATACAGTAGATAGCCTTTTCAGATTGGATTTTTTCACTTAGTAATATGCATTTAGATTCTTCCATGTATTTTCATGACTTGCTAGCCCATCACTTTTGAGTGCTGAATAATATTCCATTGTCTGGATGTACTATAATTTATTTTCCCTTCAACTACTGAAAAATATCTTTGTTGCTTCCAAGTTTTGTAAATTATAAATAAAACTGCTATAAACATTGTGTGAAGGTTTTTGTGTGGTTATAAGTTTTCAGCTTCTTTGGATAAATACTAAGGAGTATGATTGCCAAATCATACAATAAGAGCTGTTTAGTTTTGTAAGAAAGTAACACATTATATTCCAAAGTGTCTGTGTCATTCTGCATTCCCACCAGCACTGAATGAGAATTTCCTGTTGCTCTATATCTTTGTCAGCATTTGATATTTGATACCTGGATTTTGGTCATTTTAATAGATGTATAAATATCATATTATTTTAATTTGCATGATGTGATGTGGAGCATTTTTCATATACTTCTTTGTCATCTGTATATCTTCTTTGACAAAATGTCCGTTAAGTTCTTTGGCCCATTTTTTAATTTGTTTAATTATTGTCAAATTTGAGTTTAAGAGTTATTTTGTAGTTTCAATAACAGTCCTTTATCAGATGTGCCTTTTGCAAATATTTTCTCCAAGTCTGTGCACTGTCTTCTCATTCTGTTGACATTGTTCTTCACGGAGCAGAGGTTTTTGATTTTAGTAAAGTCCAGTTTTTCTATTATTTTATGGATTGTGCCTTTGATGTATTGAGGATTGCTTGTAGTGAGTCTTGGAGCTGGGTAGCATCAGTCCTCCAACTTTGTTCTCTCTTTCAATATAATGTTGGCTTCTTTAGATCTTTTACCTGTTTATGTAAAATTTAGAAACAGCTTATTGATATCCACAAAATAACCTCCTGGTTTATGATTATATTACTTCTTAACTAAAATGAGAACTTCATTATTCTGTCTCCTGAAAATGCTTCTTGAAACTCCTCTCACATTTGAGATATTGGGAGGGATGTTATCTTAACTAAAAACTTCTATTGGTCCACGTTTGGTACTTCTCTTTTCTGAAACAAAAGTCATGGAGACTATGGGCATGCACAGCCTCATTTATCACCAGTAATAAGAAGAGTGTATCATGATGAGAATAGTAGCAAATGTGGGATTTCTTTCAATCCATTATTTTTTTATAAAAAGAAAGGTATCATGTTTATATATTTGATATCTTCATTAATTGATATTGAATTCTTTTAATTATTTTTATTAGGTATACAAATTAAAATCATATCTCTAAAAATTAAAATGTGAATAACTAAACATAATTAAGAACAATTCCAAGGGTTGGTATATTTGACTTTTTTAAAGTTTAATAGAATACCGGAACGATCTCACAAATTTTTATAAGATAAATGATGGCATCCTAGGAGATTAATAACCATTGTCTACTTCTGTAGCTAACACTATGTAAAAATGACACCTACAAAGCATTTTCAGAACTCCACAGAGAAGCATATGCTAAATGTTGGGCAGTGCTTATCTGCCCATCTGTCTCTGCAAAATGGCATCTTTAGAGGCCTTGGCTGGATTCAGGAAGCCCACTGTTAAGCGGCTAAATGTTTTACTAAGAATGTTTGTAGGGCTGTTGACCTAAATTTCATTTATCAGAATAACTCTCTGAAGAATTGCCTTTTCATATATTTTGTTGTAAAGAAGTTTAATTGCAAGAAGTAACAGAAACTGATATAACAAACACCTGGATACCTACCATCTGGAATTAACAAATGCTAACATGTTTTTGATTCAGAAGAATTAGTTTTAAAATAGATTCAGACAAGTGAAGACCTTTTAAAAATTCCCATTATTTTTCTATTTCCCATCAAATCTTCTTTCACAGATATATAACTCTATTATGGATTCACTTCATATTCATTTTCCCATGTTATTATCTCACTCCATACCTACTATCCATACATAATGAATAACATCAATGAGTTTTTAAACTTTTTCACTAATGTCTTCATACTGAATTATCTAGGACAAATATATGGACTAGTCTCCTGCTTAATGCAGTGAATCTTTGTGACATGCAAGGGAGACCCGGAGGTTATTAAAAATTTTATATCTGCAGAAACACCACCAGATTAGACTAAAAGGGAACAAAAAGACATAAAATAAAAGGTACTGGATTCACAAAATTCTAGCAGCAAGGAACCCTCTGATAAAACTACTCACTTACAAAGATAGGCTATTTAGTTTCACGGGTCCTCAAATGAAGAGAAATTGTGCTGGAGGATGGATTATACTAAGACTCACCCATGCCTAATTTAAATGATGAGATTTTGTACTTTTGAGATAATGAAACATTATTGAGATTATTGGACTTTTAGTTGATGGTGTCATGGGTTGGTAACATTGGGATGGGGATAATTATATTTGGGATGGATATGAACCTTTGAGGGCTAGATGATGGACTATATGGTAGGCAGAAATATGGCCCCCAAGGATGTTCATGCCTTGTCCATTGGAAACTGTGATCATTTTCCCATTCAGAGAAAAAGTAATTCTGTAGTTCTGACTAAGGTTAAGTACTTTGAAATTGGGATGTTATCCTGGATTATTCAGGTGTCATAATCTAATTACCTTAAAACCAGAGAACATTTCCTGACTGTAGTCAGAGAGATTCATGGCAGAAGATAAAAGAGAGAGTCTTAAAATAGTCATGCAAGAAGGATTTGACATCCTGGTATCCTGGTTCTGATTCTGAGATGTGGGGGTTATGTCCGAAGACTCTGATCCTTTGTAGCTAAGGACAGACTCCAGGAAGACTGATAGGAAGCAAAAAAAAAAAAAAAAAAAAGACACATCTGTCCTATAATCACATGGAATTAATATTTCTAATGTCTGAATACTCAAGAAAAAGATTCTCATCTGGAGCCTACAGAAAGGATACCTGTAATATCATATTGATCTCAGCCTGATGAAACCTATGTAAGATTCTTGACCTAAGGAACTATAACATAATAATTTTATCTTATTTAAGCCACTATTTTAGTGGTAATTTTCCTGACAATATAGAACACCAAAATAGTATAGTTAATTCAATATCGTATTTTTAAAATCAATCTAGCTCTATATTCTCAGATAAAGTTTATTCATTTTACTGTATTATATTTTGAAATACAAATAAATCACATTTTATTTCTGTCTTGATGGATATTTATGTCATTTCTAGTTTCTATAAAAAATGCAGGAATGAAGAAAAATATTCTTTTTATGTCTGCTAGTACTTAATGTAAAAATTTCTAGTTTCTATTTTAAAAAATAAAATTATTAGGTCATTATGCATATTTTAAAATTTATTAGGTATTTCCAATGTTCTGGAGAGTGGTTATACCAATTTTAATTTATAATTACTGATATAAGCTGTCCCCATTCTTTTTGTATTTTTTTTTTGGCTGATCCAGTTTTCATTTCCCCCACTTGACCCTATCCAACTTTATAATTTTTGCATTTTATTTCCCATCATTTAGGGCTACCCATAGATTTTAACAAGCATGCTTAAGTTAACAAAATTTTATTTCTCTGCTAACTTCTTTTGTATAATATAGGATGTTACTTTACTTTAAATCTGCTTTCCCCATCTTATTTTTCCTGTAACTTAATTCTAGTTTCATCTTGTTTTTAAGCACTCCTTAGGTCATTATTATGAAACAAATTCTTGTTTTACTATATCAGTATTTTATAATTTCTTTGTTAATCACTCATTCTTACATAGACCTACTTTCTTTTGGATTCAATTACCTTCTTTCTAAAAGACATTCTTTAATAATTCTGTAAGGGAAGATGTATGAATATTTCATTTGAAATTGACACCTCTCTTACCTCAGCACTTTAAAGTTATTATCCACTATCTTTTGACATTAATTTTGCTGATGAGAAGTCTATTCTAACTATGTTTTTTTTATATATATATAAGAAATCTTATTTATCTTTTGGTAGATTTGTAAAGTCTGTGATGTTTTGCCAATTCACCTTAAGTATTAAGGAGAGGAATGTTTTTGACCTTTTCAATTCTAGTTAAGATTTGATGGGCTTTTTCAGTCTAAGAATTCTTGAATTTCTTTGAAAAGAAAATAACTCTCTACTATTATCACTTGACACTCTGCTTTTTTACCATGGTCTCCACTTTCTCCTTCTGAAATGTCTATTAACATGCATGACCTTCCCATTGTATATATCATGTTCAATTTATCTTTTATATTTTATAGCTCTTTATTTTTTTCTCATTGAATTCTAGGTGATTTCTTAAGATTTAAATTTAAATTCAGTCATCTTCTCAGCTACTCTATTATATTTAATACTTCTATTGTATTCATTTTGTTTTTTAAATGTAATGCTATTATTCTAAATTTAATTCTATTCAGGTTTTTGTTTTGTTTTGTTTTGTTCTTTATCAAATTATCCTGTTCCTTTTTCATGCTGATCCTGGGTTGAACAAGTGGCATCTGTTGCCTATGTTCTTGAGTAGGAGTCTGAACAGTTCTGCTCACTGGTCTTGCTATCTGAATCACAAAGGAAAACACATCAGAGTCAAGCATTGGATGGAACAACGCTTTACTTATATAGAAAAGAAACAGAACAAGATCAGCTTCAGTAGTGCATGTCAGCAGGTTCATCCAGCAGGTTCCTCTTGGCAACCAACACAGGGCAAATGACCTACACATACCTCTCTTATGCTACCCCAGAAGAACCCTCATTTTCTCTTTGCAGGGTATGGATATGGTTTTTGGGTTGGCCAGGTGCCATATGACACACTTAAGCAAATCAAGGAGTATACATTGAGTCTGAAGAAAAAAAAGATATTCCCATACAAAATGATAAGTCCAGTGCAGACTGTAAGACTCTTTGTCTCTTGGTAAAGAAATGTTCCAGGCCCAAGGGCCATTCTTATGGGGCCAGTGAGTATTGAAAAAATGTGCATATCATATGCCTTTCTCAACATCTTACGTTTTCTCACCCACCTTTTTCCTATGATAATTTTTTTATTAGTTTCTAGTATACCTCTGATAATTTTAAGCACGCTTTTCTGTAAGCCTCTTTATGAAGTCTAGTTCATTTCTTCTTGTGGTTTCTATCATGTTAGTATAAGGTTATTTTCTGTGGCATTTGTTTTCCATTGAATACTGTGTTTTGGAATTGCCATGAGGTATGTTTGTAGGTGACTCTGCCTAGGTCCCTATATTTTTACTGGTTTCAAACTTGATTTAAATTTCTTAACTCTGAGTTACTGCATCTGCTTGCAGAGTAATGTATATCCCACATAAATGAATAAAAATTGGCTGAATTTTTATATTTTTCTCAGTAGGTCCTAGGTGGGTAGAAAATTTTCTCACTTCTTTTCAACGCTTGTGTCTAGAATCTGCAACCTGAGTCCTTAGAATCACTATTAAAGTTTATATCTGATTCATTGGCTACTAATTCTTTCAGGTTCATCTTCTGTTTGTTCTTATTTTGAATTTCCACTTATTTCTGGAACTTTGTATTTTTTTCTTTCATTTAAGTTTAATTGTACATTATTCATATGTATTAGGCTTGAATTCAAGCCCTTCTGAGTAACATTGCTACACAGTTTTTTTTTTTTAACTTGAAGAAATATCTTTAACTTTAAGATATGTCATTGATAAAATATGATAAGCCACCAATTGTGAGCTGGGATTTTTTTTTTCTTGCTTATCTCTTTTAAACAATTATGAAAGAGAAGAGAATATTTATTTATTTTTTTGTAATAGCATGCTATTTGTTCCCCCCCTATCAAATTGTTCATTTAGAAGAGAAGCTGATTCTGGCATCTCATCGCCCTGAATTACTGGTGCTCATCTAGAAAGCTGTGCCATGTAACAGCAAATCGAAAATCTTGGTACTGCTGATGATATTCATTAAAAGTGATAGGGTATTTTGGTCTGGACTGTGTTCAACTATTTCCACAGAGAACATCTCTTGTGTATGATCATGGAGAAGAAATCACCAGTTCTGGGAACAAATAAGAAATGACAGTAAGGTTTATGGAGAAGAAGGAGAATAGAACAAATAATTTTAGTTAGCTATGTAGGTCACATGTACTAGGCTTTTCCAGAGTTAAAATGAATACAAAATAGTGTTTCTCAGATTTTACCTCTTTTGCATATATTGCAGGACTTCCAAGAATTTATCCTGGATTTCTTAGGGGTGACTTACATCTACCATTGATGATGTTCTCATTGATGGCCACGTAGTTGCTAGTATTATCATCTGCTCCTTTTTGGGCTTGCTGTCATGCTGTCTCCTGTGCTGCTAGTGCTGAAGTCACCAGCATTGCCAAAGCTGACTAAGCTTATGCACAAGAGTAATCTAATGCAGAATATCAAAATCTGTTAAGTACTTGCTTTCTTACCCATTATTATCTTACACGTTCTCCAAAATATTACTGCCATGAATTATCAATGATTTGCTGAATTTTAAATAATTGTTTTGCATTATTATTTGTGCTTTATTTCGGGCTCTTTCAAGACTGAATCTGAGAAAAAAGAAAACATTAGATTCGATCTTCCTTATCTATATTTATCTTAAATACTTGAACTAAAAATTTTATTCTCAATTATTTTTCCAAAGAATAAATTATTTACCTCAAAAATCAATGTAAAATATATTCTCAACACACTGAGCATGAAAATCCAGGGGTGACCATAGTCTGGGTTCTCTAGGAACTCTAGGGAAAGACAAAATAAAGTTCTTCTTTTGAGCATAATACTTGAGTTAGAAACAGAATTTAGGAGTGTGCATTAAGGGATCTCTTCATAGCAGAAATATCAAAGGCATTTTATATACTGCGTTTTTCATTTGAAGCCGTAGAATTATTCCTAATGTCTATTCTATTTGCCACTTTATATAACAGCTCAAACTGTAGCATCAACTATAAATTTGTTTAAACAGTTTCTAATAAAATAATTTGGAGAAACTAATTTTTTCTTACAGTTGTGTAGGCATAGAAAAATAGATGATTAATTGATCATTTGAAAAAATGTTGATCTGAAATGGATTGTGTTATTGATGCTATTTTTGCCCCTATCAATGCATATGTTGTCCAAAAATTGCAAAGTTTACTAAGTCAAAAGTATTCCTAGTAATACTACCCAAAGTATTATTTCTGAAATGTAATTAAATTCAAGTAACTGTTCAAGAATTTTGTTGTTGTTTTTGTTTTGTTTTTATTTTCCATATACTACTCTACAATATAGCACTAAAACTCCCTGGAGGAAGTTATAAATGTTTTCAACAAACAAAATGAAGAAAAACATTAGCCAGTTTCAAGCCTCATTTACTCAATGATGGGCGGTAACAATGTCATAAATCACTGACTACCGTTTAAGTCATAGGATCTTTTGTGCCCTGGGCCTTATGAAAATTCTTTTCTTTAACCAACATAAAAATATTTAAAAAATAAATATTTAAGACCCCAGGAACATGAAATATGAACAATAAATTAGGGTAATGAAGAATTCTGAAAAAGAATCCAAGGAAGTTAGAGGTTGTAGTTCATAAGTGTCACTTATAAATGATATTTGTTAAAATCATTTTTATATAGAAAAATCCATGTAAAAAAAGTATATTTAATAACCAACATAAAATATATGCTGCAATGCCTTCAGAGATAATTTCAGTATTTTCAAAATGAAATACACTTTCATTTTGACTAAACAATGTACTACTATTGCTTAGCTAATTAAGTACATATGCTTCACATCATATCATAAGGATTTGTTCTATTTAGGATAGGAACAAGACATTTTAATGAAGGTGTAATATTATAAACAATGGTTTATACTTCAAACCTAAACCATGTAATGAGAGAACATAGTTTGAATAGTACAGCCCTTTTTAAGTGCCAGATTTGAAATTGTAAATCAAATGCAATTTATGTAAACCTTAAATTCATTCCTTATTTCAAAATGTTACTTTCATTTTTTAATAGAAAACAATATTTAAAAGATAGGCATTGCTAAAAGAAAATAGTATGTTTGAAAAAATCATAAATGAGTCTAAGCACTTTAAATGTTAAATCTATAAGAAATACAAAATAATTACATACAAATACTGTTTAATGAACACTATATATTTGAACGGTATTGATAGATTAAAAAAATGGAACAATTACAAGGAATTCGGTATCATTTTATGCTTTGGTATCATTCATAAGTTAAAATAATGCTTGCATTCCAAAATGAAGTTATTGAAAATATGTAAATGCATACACATATTTTCAGTTTAAAATTAAACGTAGTATGTATATATGTTTCTTCTGTTTCTAATTCTTGCTTACTTTTTCCCCTCTACTTTAATGGTGGAGACTTTTTTTGCTGCTCAGAATATATGCTCCAAGTGTGGGATTTATAAGTGCAGAAAAGGATGAAAATTTGGCTCCATTGAAGATGTTACAGCACTAATATCTTTCAGAGCAAAGAGAGGTTTTAGACTTTCTTATCTTTGGCAGAGTCTACTGCAATGTGCTTCATACTTTGGTAGCATTCAATTCAGAGAACAAATGACTGTCCTTTTGTCTTCTGAGGATGGAGTGAACAAAAAGAAATACTATAGAAACTAATCTCTCTGGTCTTCGTCGAATGTGTATACATTTTTCCCCCTCTGTATAACCAACTTTTTCAATGCACAATCTAAAAATATGGATTGCTTAAAAATTGTTTCAATACTTTTTGAAATAATCATAAAGCTTTAAAAGTTCCTTTTAAAGATATTTTACATAAAGCTCACTCTGTAATATAGCAAGCCATTTATAATTTGCCTGATGCAGTAGAAAATGCAATTTCAGAGATAAATTACTATTTTACAAAAAACAGATGCTTTTATATGACATTACATTCTCCATATTAAACTTGTAAAACATAATATTAATAGCAGAATAAGTGTTTAACAACAGTTAACATAAAGACCAAATTTAAAGTTTTACTTAAAAATCTTTTTAAAAAATAGCTGCTTTACTGTCTGTATTTATATTAGTAGTGAGTTGCCCAGAGAGAGAGAAAAAAAGATTTTTCTAAAAACTAAAACCTCAATGAAAATAAGTTGCTTTTGCTAAATGCCTACTCATATGAAACCAATAAGTTAAAATATACATATTGAACGTGTCATTTTTACACATTTATCATCACTGCAACCATCAATTTCATCATCATCCAAAATAAATACAATTCCCTTCAGAATATTTATTGGGTTATTTTGTGTAAGAGAAATGTTTTAAGTAACTTTGGAATTGGAAAGTTTGGTGTTCAAATTCCTGCTCTGCTTCTTGAACTATTAGAGAGAGTTGGGTAGTCTACTTAATTTCTCATTTTACTTTGAGTAAGATGGTTAAAACACTGCCTAGGATGCAATAAGCAATTAAAAATATCATTTATCATTATCACTTTGACTATCATTAATAATAATATATTTTGTTCTACAAGACAGGTGCCATAATGATCTGATTTTTATAGATACAGAAATAGTTTTTAAAAATTGTCTTAAGAATAAAGCTAGAAAGATATAAGGCAGGAATATAAACACAGGCAGTCAATTGACTCCTAAATTACCTATATATAAAAATAATCCTAATTTATCTCTTCTAGTGTGGATAGTAAGCCCACTCTAGATAGACTTCATGTCTGCAAACTACGATATTGCCAGTAAATATCAATTGGATCTACAACTTCTTATAAAATATATTGTGTGCTAAAATGCAATGAAAACATACAGGTATATCTAAAAATGAACAAACAAATTTGTTTAAAACAAAATAAAATTAATTCAACAAATCTATAAAGCAAATCGTATTAAAATATATTTTGAGAAAAAAAATGCTCATGGTTTTAATCTTAGTCTTTCTTTTTCTAAGCAATTTAGATCGAAAGAAATATAACCAATGAAAAACAGAGGCAGCTGGAGGAAAATAAATCACCTACCATCATCTGTAGTAGTAGCAAAATTCTATCAAATAATAAATTTTAAATATTTTAGTCTAAGTTTTAGAGAAAAATAAATAAAGGAATAAAACTCAGGAAAATTTATTCAGAAAAGGTAGCAATCTAGTCCTGTGGGAGATTTAAATGAAACAAAATTTAAAGCAATTCTACTGGTCAACATTCTCCTAAAAAAAAGAACAGAAGCATAACTGAGATTAAGTTCGTGATAGACAAGAGATAAATATATAGCAAATTATGAGAAGGGACTTGTCCTCTTGAATTGGGAATATAGCATTAAGGTACAATTGTCATATTTTATTAGTCCATTTACATATAGCTAAGGCACATTCTGAGTCAGAAGACCTAGAACATTTTTAAATGGAATCATTTCACTGGACTAAAAAAATATATATGATTAGTTTTACATATTAAGTCAAAATATATCCTAAAAAGAAAAAGTAAAATAAATTTAAATTTAAGTAGCTCTCCAATCAGTCAAAGTAAAATTTCTTTAGGTATACAAATTAATCTTTAAAGAGTAAATCTAGTTCAATTAAGAAAGATGCTGCACTAAGAATTATTAAAGAATATTTTGATAAAATAGTAAAGTAATATTCATCTTAAGCATTTGCATTAAATGTCGATTTCACAGAAAAGTTCTCACTAAGGATCTCATTACACACAATTAAAAATAACTATATTGATGTCACAAAAGATGTTTAAGTAAACATCAGGAAAAAATAGTGAAGATAATAAAGATATGCAGTTTGACAGAGAAGGAAAAGGAGTAGTTACAAAACTTGATATCCACATAAAATAAGTGGTACAGTAAAACACCACAAAATATTATTGCTTATGTCATTGGAAAATATATCTAATTTATCTAAATGTATTCCAAAATTATTGGTGCATATAGGGTAATCAGTGTATTTGTTGAATTGCTCAGAGGATGAAGTCAAGGGCAGTTTCGAACTCAATGATATTCTGTGCTGGAGACTTTGATTAAATTTTGCGGTTCTCTACCTAATAGTCTAGCTATTTCTTCAATAGCCTCTAGATAAGTCTAGCCACTCAGAATCAACTTTCTCGTCACAGCACTTCTGAGTTATTCTAAAATATCCTCAAATATATTAAAGAGAGTTTTAAATAATCTATAATTCATTATCTCCTTTGACTAATGGTTTAATATACCAAGGCAAAAATTAGGTACACAGTGAAAAGAACTGTCTATGAACCAGGAAACGGCCCTTGCCAGACATTAATCTGCCTGGTGCTTTGATCTTAGACTTCCCAGCCTCTAGAATGATGAGAAATACATATCTATTGTTTTTAAACCTCTCAGGCTAAGGTATGTTACTATAGTAGCCCAAGTAGATTAAGATTCACACTTAAAATATACCCAGAAATAACTGGGAAGGTCTGAACCTCTTTGACCTTTTAATTATGTCCAAGATGTCTTCCTATCATCCATTGATGGTTCAGTGCCAGCTACATAGATAACAAGTTAATTTTCTATAAGTTTAATTTTCTATAAGATATGAGCATTTCATAATGATATTTAGGTCAACAATAGACTACATATATGAAAATGGTCCCATAAAATTATAATGGAGCTGAAAATTTCCTATAGCCTAGTAGCATCATAGCTGTCTGTCATAACATCATAGCACAAACAGCATATTACTCATATGTTTGTATTGATGCTGGTATAAATAAACCTAACTGTGCTAACAGTCATATAAAATACAGCATATGCAATTACGTAGAGTATAGAATACAGGCTAATGACAGACAACTATGTTACTGATTTATGCGTTTATTATACTATACTTTTTATTGTTATTTTAGTTTACTCTTTCTACTAATAAAAAAGCTTGCTGTAAAACAGTAAGCCTTGTTATGCAGGTAGCAACCTCGAAAATCTCATGCTTATTGTCTCTTGATTGCATCATTTTCTCTTGTGTTTGATTTAATCTTGTGTTGTTTCATACAATAATAACATATTGTACTGGCTTGTAGCCTAGGAGCGATAGACTATACTATATAGCCTAGGTGTGTAGTAGTCTCTACCATCTAGATTTGTTTAAGTATACTCTGTGATGTTCCCACAATGACAAAATCACCTAAAGACAAACTTCTCAGAATGTATTCCTGTCATTAAGGGACACATTACTGTATATAAACAATGCAAAAGAGAACATTAAGTGAGATTAATTTTATAGTATTATTTATTCTCCCAATGATAAATGCTAGGACGCTTTCTCTTTTATAAGATAAAAACAATATACAGGTTTAACATGGAAGATTTCAGAAGGGAGAGAAATCACTCATTCCTGGGAATCTATGAGTTTTACAATAGAAGGTGCATTTGAATTAAAACAAATGATTTTTATTATTTAGTTAGCAGACTTACTATTTGTGAAAATTTCACAAAAGCAAAAGGAGGGATTTATATTTGAGAAATAAAAAATAAATTTTTTTGTGAAGTACAAGGCATGTAAAAGATCAAATTTGGAACTAAAAGCTGAAATAATATTTATGACAGATCACAGAAATTTTAAGAACCAGGCAATACGACTTTGGCTTTTTTCTCTAGGAAGTGAGGAGCCGTGAGTGCTTTAGAGCGGGCAAGTGGCATGGTTTGATGTATGTTTTGGTGTGATTCCTCTGGCATATGTATGTCTAATGGATTCAATAAAGTGTGTTTGAAAGATTACAAAGAATTATAAAAGACTTGTTTGATGAGAGTGTTACACATCATATAGATTAATTGTTGTTTCTTCTGCTTAGAGACTGATTTTCCAGATCTTCAGAAGTCTGGAAGTACTTAAATAGATTCCAATTTTTGCTCAGTTGTCACCTCCTTAGAGAGGCTGTTTTTGAGTACCTATCTCTCTGAGATACTCCCTCAGTCTCTCCTACTTTGCTGTATTCTTTTTAGATTTACTGCTGCCTATCTATGTGTTTAGCTTAATTTGTTCACCATCTAAAATTCAAACCCGAAGAGTACAATGACCTTATCTTATTTATTACAGAAACTCTAGCCTAAAAGAATTTCTGGCCTAAAAGAATTTCTGGCATGTAGGAAACCATCCATTTTTATTAAATTAATAGAAGATTTGAAGACTAAGAATCCAGATCAAGGCCATAGTGTTGTTAACAGAAGACAGGGCACCAAATATACCTCTTATACCAGATAGTATAAAAAAATACAATTTCCCCTGCCCTTATTGACATAAGACATTTTGAAGAATCTACATAAATATATTCAAATGTGTTTGAAAATAATCTTAAAATTTAGTAAAACTTAGTTCCCAACCCTGTCTCTACTTGATCCTAATATATTTTCTCTTTAGTTCACCAGCCTTAACTTTTTAAATTTCTTGGCCTGAATTTAATCCACCATCTCATTCTGGTTTGTCTTTTATCTTGACTCTAACTAGGAATGTAGGTCTAAGAGGGCATCATAAGATTCCTTACTCTAAGTTTGGTTCCCCAGAAATCTAAACTTTTTCTGGTGTCTAGATAACTTTCCAAGGGTAGGCGTAATTTGGATGGGAATTCAGTGAAGTGCACAGTAGTATATGGTGTCATCTCTTCCACTATTAAAAATCTCAATGTTCAATCTCCATTCAAAAGTATATCATTACTCATCCTAATATCTGGCTTACTGTGTTTTATTATAGAAGTCAATTAGTTCTAGTTACTAACTGATTTATATGTGGGACCCTTGAACAGAATGAAAGAAAAAAAGGAATTATTTTTCATAAAAAGAAAATAAACTAACCAGCACATATTACTGAAATTATGTTTCATGTCTTTTTTCCACCAAGAGTATAAGATTCTTGATAACCATATTATTTACTTTTTTCAATTTTATCTCCCATGGATAGTACAGAACATGGCATATTACAGTTTCGTATTAAATGCTACTTTAAAAAGCCTAGCAACCACAAATCATAAAAAAATACTGTTCAAAAGTAGTAGAAAAGTTTTATGTAAAGAAGAAAAACCTAAGCATTTTCATGGTTTTCGTTAAATGTTTCAAGTTCATTTAAATTATTAATATTGCCATCATCATTAACCCTGTGAAACTGATATGGATTTCTACTTTATACATGAGGGAACTTAGGTTTAAAGAGGTTATATAATTTTCCCAAGTTTATAAATCTAGCAAGTACATGCAGATGGGCTTGGAATATAAATGGCCATGTATCAACAACAGAGAAATGTGTCATTAATCTATTTCATCATTCAGCAAACATCATAGAATGCACTTGCATAAATCTAATGGTACAGTCTACCATATTTCTAGACTATATGAGATAGCCTATTGCACTTAAGCTACAAACCTATACAGTATGCTACTGTATTGAATACTGAAGATAGTTGTAACAGAATGATACATATTTTGTGTATCTAAACATATCTAAAGATAGAAAAGGTACAGTAAAAATTTAGTGTAAAAGAGAAAAAATGGTATACCTGTATAGGAAAATTACTGTAAATGGAGCTTGCAGGACTGGAAGCTGCTCTGGGTGAGTCAGTGAGTAAGTGATGAGTAAATGTGAAGGCCTACGATATTACTGTATACTGCTGTGTACTTTATAAACACTTAGGATATGCTAAATTAATAAAAATATACATTTGTCTTCAATAATAAATTAACCTTAGCGAACCATAACTTTTTACTTTATAAACTTAATTTTTTAACTTTTAGCTTTTATAATTATCTTAAAATATAAACACATTGTATAGATATACTAAATTATTTTCTTTATATTCTTATTCTGTAAGTTATTTTTCCATTTAAAATTTATCATTACTGTTTTTTTTTTTAACTTTTTTAACTTTTAAAATTAAAACTAGGACAGAAACATGCACATTAGCTTAGGCCTACACGGGGTCACAATCATCACTATCACTTTCTTCCACCTCCATTTCTTGTTCCACGGGAAAGTCTTCAAGATCAATAACATATATGGAACTCTCATCTCCTACCATTATTGTAGATGTAGTTTGTCATTGACCAAAACATCATTATGTAGTGCATAAGTGTATACTGAGGTCAAGCTCAAAAGATCAAATTCTTAATTACTACTACATTGCTTTGACTGCTATATGGATAAGAATCTAAACCAGAGTCGACCTTGGTCCAATGTATTGAATAGAAAACCACCAAGTGTCTCTGTCTACACTAGCACATAATCAGCTTCTTTCCAACAGATTTCTAGGTAAGTTTCTTTATTACTTTGTTTATGATCTATTTTCTCCAACTCGAATACAAACTTCTCAAAAGCAATGAACTCATATGTATTTTCAACATCTGTATGTTTTACCTAAAAGATTAAAGTTAACATTGTCCTAGTTCATCCAGGCTGCTACAATACAATACCACTGCCTGGGTGGCTTATAAAAGAAAAGAAATTTCTCTCACACAGTCTGGAGGTTAGGAATTTCGAAGTCAAGACACTAGCATGGTTGAATTGTGAGAACCAGGCTGCAGACTATCAAATTTTTGCTATGTCCTCACATTGTGGAAAGTTTCAGAAGGTCTGTGAGGTCTCTTTTACAATGATGATTATCCCAATCATGAGGGCTCTGGCCTGATGACCTAATCACCTCTCAAAAGTCCTATCTCCTAATATCACTTTTTGTTTAGGTTTTAGCATATGGATTTGGGAGAGACAACATCCAAAACATAACCATATTGCTCTAGAATTATACCTAGAAAGAGCTTAATAAATCTTTTATGAATGAATGAATGAATGAATGAATGGGTGAATGTGTAATACAAGAAATGTGTATTAATCAGTAATGACTAAGTTTATTATTGAGTTGCAACAAGTATTATTACAATCTTGCTTCTCAGCTATTGGCCTAAGATGAAGTATGATTTTACAATGTAGTTAGAGTACCAATACAAAAAAAAATACTTTTAACATCTTTAATAATTAAAAGGCCAAACAAATGCTAGCTTAGTTATAAAGTAGCTCTCTGTGGTATAGTGAGTCAAGGAGTAAAGAAGTCAAATAACCTACGTTCAAAGAAGCTCAAACATCTATTAGATGTGTTACTTCCAATAAATTACCTAATGCCATCTATGACTGGCAATAATAATGGTATCTGACTCTTACATTTGCTGTGAGACTAATATGTTATTAGAAAATAAAGCCCTTAAACCAGTGCTTAATGTATAATAATCATTTAAAAGTATTATTATTAAGAGTATATTTTAGCTTTCAATTATATTCAATTACTTTATAAAACTCTGTTTCAAAAACAAAAGCAAATTTATATATTCAGTAACATGTCTTAAACCTTTATAGCTAAAAGAAGGGTTTTTGTTATTTCTAAGGGAGTAATATGCACGTTTTTGGTTATTTTATTTTATTTTATTTTATTTTATTTTTTGTATTAGGCAATGCTAAATAGCTAAATGTAAACTGTTTCATTTGTAACTTTAATTTTAATGGTAGTAATATAAATAAATAATTGTATCGTAATGCCAGTCCAAGTAATACAAAGCAATATGTTTTTGTAGCCAGTTTTTAGGCATGTTTAATATCCTTTATGTTGTTAAGATGTCCTTCAGACTTCTGCCTAACTGGAAAAATATCTTAAATACCAAATGAAACTTTGAAAGGAGAAAGCAAAAGTTTATTTCTTTAATCATTTGTCTAATTTATTAACAGTCTTAACTAAAGTAATTCAAGTCACTAACATACATGACTTGTTTCAAAGATCTAGAAATGAGTCCCACTACAGTAGTGAGTTAAGTATATTTATCCACAATATACTTTTTTTAAATAATGAAGAAGGAAAATTATTGATTTAATTTTTAAATTAATATTTCCTAATTCTACTGCATTAAAATTTCAAATTTCAAAATAGTTTTTGTAATTTTTTTGTACAAAGTATTTTTTACATCTTATTTTTTAATATGATTCTTAATATCTTCAAACTTACTAATTAACAAGAAAAACTAGACTGCTAATTCATCACTGCTGTCACAACTAGTCCTTTACTGATATTCTTGTACAATTTATCAATGGCCCAAGGAAAGCTTTAAAGAATTCAATAATCCTTAGAGCCTAAATAGGTACATACCACTGAAAAGATCTGTCTTGTCAAACCCTTTTTGTAATTTTGTTTTCTCTTGGGCTCCCTATCAGTTCACTTAGAAGTGTAGAGGTCTTAAACTTTCTTATCACATTCTTGTCAACAAAAGAAAAAAAGAAAGCTTCAGAAAACTTTGGTTGTATATTTTTCTGCCAATCAAGGTAATCCAGGAGACAAATGCAATAAAAACAAAACAAAACAAAACAAAACAAAACCCTATTCCTTTGTCCACCACTGATTCATCATACTTTTCACAGCTGGCTCTCAACTGAAGAAACACCTTTGATTTGACCTTTAAATTTTAACTAGGCTGCATTTGATTCTATCTCCCACAGGTATAAGTTGCTGAATTCAGTATTTCTATTGCTTCTTTTCCATAATTTGACTTTGATTTATCTTTTAACTATCAGCAGTCAGCATTAACACACTAAGCTATGGTGTGAAAATCAAGTAGTGTACTTTATCAGGCCTGTAATCATATATATCTATTCAATACAACTCTATTAACTTTGAGGCAAAAATACAATTTCATTTTATTGATTCACCAGCAGAAGAAATTTGCACAATTAGTTATCTCTTGTTATAACTACTTTATCTGCTGCGGGATTTTGAGACCAAACTACATTTACAAGTAGAAAATACTAAGTCATTAATGAGGTCCAATGTAGCAGCAGTTCAGGTACAATATTCAGTTATTCTTATGATTTCACATAAAACATTTTTATTGATGTATTTATTTTTTTCCCCTCCGACAGACATTTGGTGTATTCTAAAACTGCCCTGAAAGTTAATTCAAGGAGGTTTACTGAACAATAAAAACTTAAATCCTTAAGGACTATTTTTTCCTAATAATTATTTCTTTTAAACTGATATAAACCCACCTGACCCTCCAGTAATTTTTTACTTCTAACCAACTGAAAGTTAATGAACCACAAATTACACTGGGGAAGAGAAATGGCTTTTTACAAGGAGCTGGAATGTGTTGAATGTGGTGAGAGAACATTAACAAGTCTGTCAATTAGCCTGTAAGGTATTTTGACTTTTATGTATTCTGTTTGCTTGCTCAATATATCAAATGAATTCCCTTAATTTTGTTTAGTATTCTTTCTAATAACAATACCTAAGCAACATTTTCCTCAATCTATAATTTATCTGTACTTAATGGCAATTTCCCCTGAAGTTTCAGCCTTAACTACAAACTCATGGTGTAATTACTATAGATGTGGACATACTTTATGACTCTTAGTTTTTGAGGAAGAAATGGTTATTTTCCATAAAATCTTTATTGCTTTATGTTAGTAACTGATATCAGTTTGAACCAGGGTCTTAATGATATGATTTACTGAATCTCAAATGGGAAAAGAGATATTATAATATTTTTTCAAACTTTCAAAGGCATTTTACTATTAATGCTATTCTACCATTAATTAGTGACATGGCAGATTATTAATACAATTCAAAACAAACAAATAAAATAGACTTGGAGAAAAAAAGATAAAAGGCAGATACATTGGTAAAATGAAAGAGAACCCTCATTTTACTTTATTTAACTTTCTAGGGCTCAAAAATTAAAAACAAAAATAACCACTCTATAGACTACCATGAACTAGGATAAGTTGGTTCCATCTTTGAAGAAGTAAATATAACTTGAAGTTAAATTTCTGTTTTTTACCATGGGTGGATATGATTTTAAGGAGAATTATTATTATTAATTTTCATTTTAGAATTTCTTCAATTTCTTTCTATTAGATTTTAGGTCTAGAAAAAATATTTAAGAAAATAAGACTATAGATACTTTACAATATAAAATAATTCTCAGGATTAGAAATTAATAAAATGTCTACTTGTGAACCTAAGGAAATAATTATACTTGTTCTTAATTTTCTAAATATTTGATTTATATTCACTAATGTGACAGCTGGAGGATAACACTTTAAGGCTCTATGAATTCAGTTTGGGTAATTATTCAGAAAATAATTTATTGGCCACATGGAGACCAATAATGATTATGAAATCACAGAGATGTCTGTGCCATATGTAGTAATGAAAATATGTTAGAAATGTTATGCACTTTTTAAATTTTGAAAACTCTATTTACTTAAATATAATAATTAAAAGTGTATTCCATAGAAATATACTTCTTTTCATTGAAGACTTTAAAAATAATTGCCTGAGAGAGAAATACTACTGAAGAGCTTAATACTTAGTAATTAATATTTTAATTTAAATTGATGTTGCTTGAGTTGGTATTCTATTTGCATGTAATTTTAGCTACATAATTCATAAATATGAACAGTCAAATTAATAATAAATTTCTTTCAAAAAAGAAACAAATTATATTTCCTTTTCTATTCTTTTTTTTCTATGGATAGGTAATGTCATTAAACAAGAAGTTATTCTCAAAAAAGATATTTGTATGATAACAGATTAAACAATCAACCTGAATGATAAAAATTTAGGCTTCGAATGTTCAGATTTCTAACTTCCCTATTATAGTTTTAAATTTTATGTTCTAGAGGTAATAAACTGACTTTCCTTGCATGTTAGAAAATACTTATGAATACACTATCTCACAATAATAAGACTTGAATTATAAACAGCAAATATGAAAAAACTTTTAACTTTTTACTCCTTTTCTCATCCAAGTAGCAGTTATCTATTGATAAAATAATGCTGATAAAATATACATAAAATCTCAGGAGCATACAACATTCATTTATTATTTCTCAGAAGCCAGGGCTTTGTCTGAGTGGTTCTGATAGGTTTGATTTCCCTTTCATGGTCTCACACAGTGACTATAAGCAGGTAACAGTTGAGCTAGTAGCTGGCTAGCTTAAGATGGCGTCAGATGGAACTATTCAGTTCTGCTCTAGATATTTTTTATCTTCCAGTAAGATAGCGTAGGCTTGTTCCTATGGTGGTAGCTGTGTTCAAAAAAAAAATAATAATAAGAAGAAGAAAGCACATCTTAAGTCTGCATTTGTATCAAGTTTGCTACTATCATAGTGGACAAGGATAATCATACGACTAACCCCAGAGTTAGTTTGGAAAAATAGATATACTACCTATTTATGGAAATAGCTGCAAATAGCTCAATGCCAAATTATAAAATATAAATTTGTATAGATGGAGTTCTGCTAGATCTTTTATCAGCAATCCATTACACTCTACACCTAGTTGGTTATCAGTTCCCTCTGAATACAAAACTGTATTGTCTGTTTTATTCCTGACCTGTTTCTAATAGGACCACCCTAATGTTAAATCTTTTTAACACTCACCTGAACTATGATATTGTTATTGTAACTAAAGGTCATCTGTTTTTTTCCTCTTCTATATTTCCTACACACATTTCAGGGATATTAAGTATTTTTTGTTTTGTTTTGCTTATCTTTGCTACCATGTTTAATGACAGTAGTTTGAGCATAAGATTGTGATTTACTCTTTATAATTTCCACAGCATTTTCACATAATGGACACAATAACACTTGATTGTTTTAAATGAGGAAATAGATAATAAAAAAAAAAGAAATTATAAAATAATCAAATCTAAAATTTCAATCTCAAATATATTCAGATATAATTATTTACTTGGGACTTCTGTGAATTCAAGGGATCTTCCAAGCCTTGCAAACCCTTAAAGTATGACTTTATTCAAGTCTTAATTATTTGCCTTGTTGACTAGTAGATACTAGATGCCAATTTTATGACATTCTAAACCTTTCTAAATATAGTTATGCTCCTTTCTGAATTATTGTTTCTTACATCTATTAAATACAATGGGATATTTATACTAGAAGCAGTGGTGTATTTCATGTTACATTTGAGTTTATAGAAGGTACAGTCCTGGGAGAATTCTTATAGCAGCAAAGAAATAACATTAAAACAAATGCTCAATTCCCTCTTTGATTAATTGCTATCGTAATTATTGTTCCAGATCCTCTCGGTATGTAAATCCTCACTGTGGAGTAAATTAGTCCTTTGGGAAGTTTCATCAGCTCCTTAAAGTATATACTACATGCAATTATTGCTTTAAGGAACCAATTGATATCAACGTGGCTTAAAGATTTTTGTGATGTTTCCCAAAGGCTTAACTACATCAGACCCTAATGAATTTACTAGTATTTTATGACTCATTACAGGCTCTGAATGCATAGTTTGTGTGAGAGAATCCATGAAAGACCATCTTTTCCTCAAAATACCTATATCATGATGAATAAGACATCAGGGTATTAATCAAACGAGGAAGCCTTTAGACTGAAGTGACTCTAATGCATCAGTAACCCATGTAAGCAAACTGAAGCCTAAGCCACCGTCAATTCTTATAAACACTTCAGAGCTCAGAACAATGAATCGCAGCCAATTAGACTGTCCTAAATAAAGCAACTGCTTAAGCTTTAGCCAATCAAATAAAATCCTTCTTTTTTTTCAATGGTTTTTTTATAAAAACCTTGTTTCCAGCTCCTGTCTATAGAGTACATTCCTAACAACTTCTGGTTTGGCATTGCCCAGTTCAAATAATTTTTGTTCAAATAAATTCTTGTAATGTGCCTCAGTTTTTCAGTTAACAGTAGGATAACCATGTAATTTATTCAAACCAGGACACTGTTGAGAGTGAAGTAAATACTATTAATGCCTAAAGCAGAAAATACAGAACTTTCCTAGTCAAATGAGACATATGGTTACCACAGATAACAGCAACCATTTACAATAAGATTCACAGATCAAACTGGAATGTGCAATATGTATAGTTCTAGGTGGGGGAAATTGGAGGAGATCCTGAGATCTTGTTTACATCTAACCATGTGCTGTCTACAAGAGACTGTTTAGATTTAATGACACACATATGGATTGTAAGTGAAATTATGGGCAAAGATATTCCATGCAAGTTGTGACCAAAACAGCACAGGTCTGACAAAATAGACTTTAAGTCAAAAATGGTCACAAGAAACAAGAACATTATATATGATAGAAGGGTCAATTCACTAAGAAGATATAATATTTATCTGCATATACACACTCTTACATTTATAAAGCAAATGTTGATAGAATTAAGAGATACATAGGCAGATCTACAATAATAGTTGGAGAATTCAATACCACACTTCAAATAAAGAATAGAACATTCATACAGAATGTGAATAAGTAAATAGAGGATTTAAACTATACTATAGACCAGCTCAACATAAAAGACATATATGAAATACTCCATCCAACAACACCACCTTTTTCTCAAGTGCACTTGGAGCATTCTCTAGGATAGATCACATGTTAAGCCACAAAGAAGTCTTACATTTAATAACATTAAAATTATACAGTCTCTTTCTTATAATAGAAACTAGAAGTCAGTAGCTAAAAAAAAACTGGAAAATTCACAAGTATGTCAAAATGAAACAACATGCTCCTATAAAACCAGTGGGTCAAAGAAGAAACCACAAGGGAAATTATAAACTATCTTGAGACAAATGAAAATAAAAACATAACATATGAAAACTAATGGGATACAGTGAAACAGTTCCAAAAAGGAAACTTGTAACACATTAAAAAAGAAGAAAGATCTCAAATCAACAACCTAACTTTATACCCCAAGAAAGAAGAAAAAGAAGAAAAAAAAATTCAGATTTGGAAGGAAGGAAATAATGGGCTAAGTGAAATAGGGAATAGAAAAATAGAGAAAAATCAGTAAAACTAAGTTGGTTCTTGAAAAATATTAATAAAATTGACAAATCTTAGCTAAGTGTACATTATATATATTCTGTTTGGGATCTAGAATCGGAAGTATTACACTTCTTCAAAAACACTTATTTATAGTTGATTCTATGAGTCTAGCAGAATTATTTCTCTTAAAAATATTAACATCTACAATTTTACATATTTTTCTAATACAAAAAAGGGTACTTTTATTCTGGCCTCTCCTAAACACCAAAGGTCAAAGATAATAAAATACATCAGTGAAAAAAAAGAAGTATCTAAGTTTGTATTTCACCTGAAAACAGAACATAAAACAAAAATTTAGTGGCCAGTAGTTTGGAAGGAGATGATTGATCCCAGAAAATAAGTCAGGCATTGAAGAAAAAGACATTAAAAGGACTGGAACCAGGAAAGGTTTTAATGAATGGTTTATGCTAAGGACAACTGAGGCTCAATCGTGCTGAGAACTTCTAAAGAAATGTGTAAAATACACTTCAGAATTTTTCCACCAAATGGGTGACGACCAGTATGTGTCATTGTGTGCCAAAAGTGTCTGGTAAAGTTCATCCTTTGCACCACTCAGACTTACTCCTGCTACATATCATTCTACTCTATTCACTGCCTCTTCGAAGTGGTGATGGACACAATATCAGAAACATTTTTAAAAAGTTAATTATCTTCAACAAGATTATTTATAAATATACTTCAAATTAGAACCCATTTTAATATTAAAAATTTTAATTTATAAGAATAAAATATATAAATTTCTTCAGATATATTACTAAAATAAAAGTTCCATCATTCTATTGCAGTATTATGTAAAGTGAAACATTTCCTTAATAAAAGCTCAGGAAGTGGCAGTATAGCTTTAGCAATTTATCTTTTGAACTAGCCATTAGACTTTCAGGAATGTATGGTAATGAAATAATACAAATGTGCTAAAATTTATGCACATATATTCTTATTTTAGCTTGATGGATAATAGCAAAATATGAAAAATATATTAAATATCTAAAATGATGCATTAGTAACATGAAATATTATATAATATTATATGCAATTATTTTAATTTAGGTTTCAATAGATAACCTATAGAAAATGAAGATATATATATTTTTACATATCACATGGTACATGCTACACTAAAAGATTTACAATATACTAATTACACTGTTTAGAGAGGCACATACCCCAAAACCTTAAATACAGCTATGTCATGAGGGACTATTTTTTTTCTTTTACTTTATTAGTGTATGTAAATAAATCAAAGGGGACAAACTGGAAATAGCTTTTTATTATGGGAGAGAGGAAAAAAGAAGCTGATGTGGATATAACCCACCCAATTGACGTAGTATAGAACACGTTGGAGCATTAGGATAATAATACAAAGACCATGTTTTCTGAGCTTAAAAACCATTCATTGAATAAAAGCCACATAAACCAGCATTTTGCATAGCTCAATATAAGCAAACTGTTATTTAAAAATACAGGTATATTAATGAGTAACCTTTCAATATTAAATGTTCTTGACAATTAGCACTAAGCAATTATATATGGATATGATTTTATTATGATACAATCATGAGACATAGAAAAATCAATAAGAAATTCTAAATACGAAGAGAGACTTTTCCCAGAGTTTTACTTGTACAAATGGTGAGCAGGATGTGGAAGCTAACATCACAACAGTACTATAGCTTTTTTTGTTTTTGTAGTTATTTTTAGCTGTTTAGTTGTAGAGTTTTCATTCTGTATATACTCCATCTCTAAATCTTGTCCTCTTGCCACCTAAATTCTTTTTGGATTTATCTACCTTTCTCCAATGAAAGTGTGAGTGTCACTGTACCAGTTCTTTGTCTTTTCTATCCTGGACTACTATAATGTCTTCCTACTTGTTTTTTCTTCTTTCACTGTTGCTTTTCTCTCAGGTACTTCTTACATTATCCTTGTCTTCAAAAAAAAGATATGATCAGGTACTCTATTTCTGGCATCCACTTGAAATTCTAGAATGGCTTTCTCTTTGAAAATTATAACAAGTACTTTCACAGCCTTTCTATTTTGCCAGATGAATCACGCTTCACTCATTGCCTCATTCTCCTCACTCCAGGCCTATTTTTTTAAATTTCTTGAAAGTATCATGCCCCTTTTAATCATTCCTGGCATTAGCTTCCACAATAGTTGAAGGGTACATATAACCTTTACTTCCTAACACCAAAATTTATATTGATGCTATTTTCATATAATTATTTCTCAGATGTCTGTTTTTCATATTATACAATGAGCTACTTGAAGGTAAAACAAAATGTGTATTTTTGCCCAACAGTATTCTTCACACATATCCTACACATAGCACTTACTAAGCTTTCTGTATTTACTTGAAGAAGCCTCCTCCAACCACACACACACACACACACACACACACACACACACACACACACACAACACTTCTTATAGCAATGATCCTTTTTTGTTCTTAAATTGGGATATAATTCACATACCGTAAATTTCACCATTTTAAAGTATAAACTTCATTGACTTTTTAGTATATTCTCTAGGTTCTGCCACTATCATCACTGTTTATTTTCAGTTTTTGTCACTACCAAAAGAAAAACTCACTAGCGGTCATTACCCATTATACCTTCCCTCTAGCACCTGAAAAAACAATGTTATATTTTCTAATTCTATAAATTTGCCTATTTTGACAGTATGTGAATTTTCTGTTTGGCTTCATTTACTTAGCATGTTTTCAATGTCCATTCATGTTGTAACATATATTAACACTTCATTCCTGTTTATGGCTAAATAATATTTCATCATATAGATATATCACATTTTGCGTATTCTTTTATCAACTGATGGAAAATGTGGGTTGTTTCTAGTTTTGGGCAATTATAAATTCTGTACAAACAAAATGTATACATTTTTGTGTTCTTTTTCATTTCTTTCTAAGAGTAGAATTTTGGGGACATACAAAAGCTCATTTTTTTTTATTTTTTGAGGAATTACCAAACTGTTTTCCAAAGCAGCTGCACTTCCCACCAGCAATATATGAGAATTGCAATTCTCCTCATTCTTGGCAACGTCCTCATCTTTTATATTGTAGTCATCCTAGGGAGTGTGAAATGATATCTCATTGTGATTTTGAAATCACTTCCCTAAGGAGTAATTATATTGAGATCTTTCCAGATGCCTATGGACCATTTCTATATCTTCTTTGGAAAAATTTCTATTCAAATCCTTTGCCCATTTTTAAATAGGGTAATTTGTCTTTTTATTATTGAGTTGTAAGTGTTCTTCATGTAGTCCCAATACTGGCTTTATCAAACATATGATTATAAATATTTTCTTCAATCTGAGTTTTTTTTCCTTGAAAATATAGCCTGAAATACAAAAAGTTTTAATTTTTATCAAGTATAATTTATGTTTTTTTTCTTTTAGTTTTATGTGTATGTGTTGGCATTATATAAAAGAAATATTGCTTAATCTAGAGTCAGAGATTTACATCTGTGTTTTCTTTTAAGAGCATTATATTTTAAGCTCTTATATTTATGTCTTTAAACTATTTTGAGGTTTTTTTTTTCTTCATGAGGTAAATTTTCTACTTCATTCTTTTACATGTAGATATCCAGTTGTCCCAGGACCATTTATTTAAAAACAACACACCACAAATTATTTTTTCCCCACTGTTTGACACTCCTGTTGAAAAATCTATTAGCCATAGTAAGGATTCATTTCTGGATTCTCAATTATATTCCATTGATATACATATGTCTGTTCTTATGCCAGTACCATGGTATCTGGATTACTGTAGATTTGTAATAATTTTTAAATCAGAAAGCATGAATTCTTGAACTTTATTTTTCTTCAATTTTATTTTATCTAGACTGAGTGCTTGCATTTCCATTTGATTGTTAGACACTTTTTTTGAATGTTAAACTTTCTATAGAGACTGTGTTAAATCTATATATTGGCACAGATAGTGCTGACATCTTAATCATAGTAACTCTTCAAATCCATGAACACAGAAAGTTTTCCCATGCCTTTAGTTTTTATTTAATTCCTTTTAGTAATGTTTTATAGTATTCAGCATATAAGACTTGCATTTCTTTTGCTAAATATATTCCTAACTATTTTATTCTGTTTAATGCAGTTATAAATGACATTTTCTTTCTTGATTTGTATTTTGAATTTTCATTGCTAGTATATAGAAATGTTATCAATTATTGTATATTTATGTTTTATCCTATAGACTTAGTTTTCATAGTTTTTATGGATTTCTGAGCATTTTAAATTCACAAGATCATGTCATCTACAAATAGTGATAGCTGTATGCCTTTCTTTCCAATTTAATGCCTCCTTTATTTTTCTTGCCTGACTAGCCCTGTTAGAGTCTACAACAGGATGCTTAATAGATGGTCAGAGTGTATATACTTGCCTTGTATCTTATCTTCGGAGAAAAGTGTCTTTCATCATTAAGTATGATGTTAACTCCTTTCATAAATGCCCTTATCGGATTCCTTTCTGTTCCTACATTGTGTATACCTGCATTACCTTGTCCCTCCTTATGCTGTTATTTTCATAAATTACATTTTTATATATTACATGTCCAATCTATTGGTCCATATTTATAATTATTGTTATAATTATTGTTTTACATAGTTATCTTTTTAATTACATATTTACAAAAGAATTAAAAACAAAAATACATTTATATTTTCTTTTATATTTACCCATGTAGTTACATTTACTGGTTCTCTTTATTCATTTATGTGAATTAGTGTTACTTTCTAGTGGTCTTTTATTTCATTCTAGAAGATTCCCTTCACTAGTTCTAGTAGAGTATGTTGGCTAGTAAAAAATACTTTGTTTTTAGTTATGTAGGAATGACCTAATTTCTTCTTCATTTTTTTGTTGGATAGTTTTGCAGGATACAGTATTCTTGGTTGACTTTTTCTTTCAGCACTTTGAGTATCCCATCTCACTGATTTCTGGCCTACTTTTTTCTAATTAGAAATCAATGTTAACTTATTGATGATCGCTTATACATGATGAGTTGCTTCTCTCCTGCTGCTTTTAAAAGTTGACACTCTCTTTTGCTTTTGACAGTTTGATTATGATGTATCTAGATATGGACCTCTGAATTTATCCTAGTTTATTGAGCTACAAATTTTTGAATTTGTATATTAATGTTTTTCATCAAATTTTGAAAATTTGGCCATTATTTCTTGAAATACATTTTCTGCTTCTTTCTCTTTCCTTTCTTACAAGGACTCTGTTTATTTTGAAATGCTTGATATTGTTTCATAGGTCTCTGAAGCTTTGTTCATTTTTCTTCATTTTTTTTTATTTCTATTTCAATTTTAGTTGACCTATTTTCAAATCTGTGGTTCTTTTTCCTGACAACTTGAATCTGATGTTGAGTCCCATTAGAAAAATTTTCATTTCAACTATTGTACTTGTCAACTCCAGAATTTTCACTGTATACATACATACACATGCACATATTCCTTTATTGCTATTGTTTATATGGTGAGATATTATTTCATATTCTTCAGTTTTTTTCTTTATACACAATTTCATTTAGTTCTTTGAATATATTTAAAATAAATTATTTAAAATCTATGTTTACTATGACCAATGTCTTCAGGGTCAGTTTCTACTATTTTTTTTTCTAGTATATGGGCTCTACTTACTTCTATGTCATATAATATATATGTGTGCGTGCACACACACACATATAATTTGTTATTATTGTTGAAAACTGGAAATTTACAATAGTATATTGTGGAAACTCTGAAAATGAGATTCTCGCCTTTACCCAGGGCTTGCTATTGTTGCTTTTGTTTGCTTAATGGCTTTGCTAAAATAATTTTGTAAGTCTGTACCCACTATAATGTGTGGACATTTAAATCTCTGTTTGATTATCTTAGTCTAAATCAGCTAATTATTTTAGACTGAGATTTACTTAAATGCTTAAAACCAATAAATCTCCTTTGTCAAGGGGCTGCATGTGTGTGTTGGGACATGCCTTCAACACTCAAGCAGGAAGGTTACTATTCTGCCTTAACTTTCATTATCTGCTTACAAAGCCTCAATGTCATCCAGTTGTGAGAGCTTTGAAGCACCTTCTCTATTCTTTCCTGGGTGTGAACAAAACCATATGACTGAATCTGGTCTTTAAGATTCTCAGAATATGTCAGAGCTTTTCAAATCTTCCAATGGATATCTATTCCTCATCTTTCTTTCTAAGCTTTTGCTCACTTCTTGTTGACCTCAACTGCTATCACTGCCTCAGGCATAAGTGAAGTTAAACAATTACTGCTAATTATCTTTGACAATTGCCCCCAAGGAAAAGACTAATTTTTATTTGGGAGAACTATTAGTCAAGCCATTATTATTAGAACAAATAAAAGGGAGTTGGGCTTTCCAAGAAATTTTTAGAAAAGGTTAAAAATGACATTTCTCTGAGAATGATGTTTTTGGGAAGTTCCATACTTGTTCTGTCTTCTCCAGTGGCAGATAAGCTGCTCATTTTCACCATAATTGCAAGCTGCTGGTTTTCAAGAGTACTGTGGAACTAGAAAGAAGGGAATGGAAATAGGGCTAAAGTGCTAGGAAGCTCATAAACAAACTTATAAACAAGATTATGCTGCTTTACTTAAATAAATGCATCCTGGATGCTTGCATGTCTGACTAATTTCTGACAATTTTTACAAGTGTTCTAGTAGCTTTTGTGAAGGAGAGTTTTTTGGAACATCTTGGAGATCTTTATTCTACAGTTCCCACTCACATTACTTATAACAGATATTTCTAATCTTCGTTGAATTGCCAACATTTGGGGGGTCTAGTAGATAGTATGCTCCTAATATGCACAGCATTATATTTCCTCATACCTGTAAATCAACTGCTTCAAATATAATTCAAGAATGTCGTTCGAAAACCATGGTGTTTTTTTACACTAATTTAAAGTGATTAATCATGTTTCAACATTCTGAGAGTCCAGAATATAACATGGGCAAAAAATATGAGAAAAAATTGAAAACCAACTTTTTCAAACTTTACAAGTTTTTTAATTTTAGAATTGCTTTTTCATTTACTTTTTCATTTTATTTGTTTTGTTGTATTAGGTGTACATTTTATATAGAAATTAGTTGGAAATATTCCTAACTTTTGTCTTAACTGTAAATCCTGGATATATTATATTTTGTGCTAATCACAAAATATTGCTATTAATTTTGTTGTATTTTACTATCCTTGTAAAGTAATTTCAGAACTTTTCATATTTACTTACAGGAAGCACAGAACTTATCGTAGTTTAGAAACTACAATAGAATCTATAATAGAAAACAATGCTTAGGTTCTACAGTACATTTAGATCCTATTTTACATATGAGCAGTGTAATATGTTTGATATTATTTTTCAAATGGTAGAATATATTTTTTTGTCTTTTCTTCAAAATGTAACATATTTTGGCTTTTTAAAAAATTTTCGCAGAAGAATTTTAAGTTTCGATGTTTTTTTTCTTTGAAATAATGTTTAGTCAAGAAATCTTTATTAGCTATTCCAGAGAATGAACTTGGTCACTATAACCTTCTTGCATATTGTGCAATTTCATTTAAATTGTTCATGTTTAGTAAAATGTATTAATAAATATATTTATAATTCTTTCATAAAATAATTTTCAATTGTTTCATGTAACGATTATTCATAGATGATGTGAGATATACTTTGTGAACAGTTCTTTGTTTCAATAACTATTAAAGCCTAATTTTAACAAATATTTTTAGATTAGTATTATAATAACTTGAGATGGGTATTACCAAAACAATTAATATTGAGTTTCATTATGAAGAGTATCTTTTCAACATAAGCCTAATTATGGCTTTACAGAATAAATTTAATTCCACACTGTTTATTACTATCTGTGGGTAGCAGAGAGGTTTTATTTTGAAAATGTCACCATTTTTCTAGACTGTTACTGATTTAATAATCAAATTAAACTGCTACATCACAATAATCATACAACATAAAAAGCCATGCCACTATAATAATTTTAGTGTCTCAATGAATTAGTCTGTTATGCATATCCATATAGCAATGTTATATTTCAACAACATTCTAGCTACATATTAGTAGAGTGTATTTTAAAGTAAATAAATGTGGTCATAAAAACGTATTATGTTAGTATTGAGACTTGCAAGATTTTTCTCATGGTTAGTCCTCTAATAGGAATAAATTAATTGACTGACTGATGACTTCCTATAGGGTTAATGATGACCAATGGCTATCACATTAATCACAATTTAAATACCAAGAGTAGCTTTTACGTTTTCACAGATATGATGAAGGTAATATGAATAGTGTCTGTGACTTAATCTTTTATAATTTGAGAACTGACAAACTCTATACTTGCTGATGTAACCTGTGGTTCAAGTATTATTGGACTGGCAGATTTTTACCACTGATGCTATCTTCATTTGCACATAATTAATTAGTAATAAGTGTGGAAATTATATTATGATCTAGGTATATATCTCAATGGACACCTGTGTATTTAAAGAAAATGAAAGTTCTAGATAGAATGCATGGAACTAATTTCAAATGCCATTCAGTATATAAATGTACTTGTTGGTGAGATCTATTACACTGGAACTTTTTTAACCCGTTGTCCCAGAAAATGCTTTAAATATCATGTACATATTGACATTTCAGACTTGTAGCACAGTATCTTTGGATGTGAACCATTAATTCATATTTCCTTTTTTTGTTCTTTATTTTTTCTTGTTTAATACATATTAAGTCTATTAGAAGTCTCTAAAACACATACCTTAAGTAAAATTCTAGACTTTAGAATTTAGAAAGTATCATGACAGATGATACATTCATAATGCCCTTTCTTATTACTTGTGGAACAGTTTTGGTAAATTTCATACATGGACACATAAGAAAACTAAAGCATTGATCATTGAAATATTTCAAAAGTGGTATTTTGTAAAAAGGTTGTGAGAACTATGCATAAATGTATGTTTTAAATTTTATTATATAAAAATTATTAAAGTGTGATTTTATTTAAGGATGATTTCACTGAACCTCTTCCTATGAAGAGGTAGCTTATGTTAAAATCCTGTCAAGTAGAGACTAAAATAATGCAAGCAAACAAAACTATTTTATCTTTTATATCAGTCAATTACTGGATATTCAGGCACAGAAAGTATCGTACAATGTATGAACTATATTCATTTTATTAAATGTCTATTTCTTATTTAAGGGCATACTCTCAGTTTTTTTTTATTTTTTAAATTAAATTTATTGGGATGACATGGGTTGATAAAGTTATATATAAGTTTCAAGTGTACAATTCAATAATACATCATCTGTATATCACATTGTGTTTTCACCACTCAAAGTCATATCTCCTTCTGTCACCTTATATTTGACCCTTTTAATCCTTATTTATTTCTTTCCCTCTGATAATCACTAAATCATTTTCCACATTTATGAGTTTTTGGTTGTCTTGCTCATTTGTTGTTTTCAGTTTTATATTACACATATGAGTGAAATCATATGGTTCTCAACTTTATCTACCTGACTTATTTTGCTTAGCATGATTATCTCAAGATCCATCTATGATGTCACAAATGGCAATATTTCATTTTTTCTCATAGCTGAGTAATATTTCATTGTTATGTATATACCACATCATCTTTATCATTTTTTTCTTTAAACTCATCTAAAAGTATTTCAGGAATTACATCTTGTTACTGTTGTTTAATTCCAACCCTATACTATTGGTGTTCTGCTTGATCTTCCAGTTTCCTGGGTCACCTTATGAAAAATGTACTGATACAGAGCTGTTCACTTTTGTTAGTTTTTAAAAGAGATTTTACTGAATGCCAAGATAAAGAGCTTCTGAGGGAAAAAAAAAACAATAGAAACTATCTTTAATGAACATTGCTTAGAAGTAAATACTGAGCAAGTGATCAACGTATTAATTTTTTAATGATATACTCAATTTTAGCACTCATTGATTGTCCATTTAGTAAAAATATATTTCTTGAGCATTTACAAGTGCTAGTTGCCGTGCTTATTGCTGGAAATATAGAGAAAAGAATAACCTGCTCTTTCACAAACCCCAGTTTGTCAAGGCTTTCAATATTAAATATATCATAACCTTCTAAAGAATTAATTACAACTGTGATATGTGCAAGTAACCTGACATAGAAGGGGCTATAAAAACACACAAAAAAGAAACTTGCTAGATCTATGGGGAACATTCAGAAAAAGACTTCTCTAAAGAAGTCACATTATAATATAATAATATTAGTTGTATATATGTATAATCATTCAGGTGATATAATAATAGTCATTCAGTCAAGAAGGATAAAAATATGGGTGTTTCAGGGAGATGGAATAGCAAATGTAAGGCATGTCAGACCCTCTCTGTCTCCATATCAGGAAGCATAGCATATTAAAAATACAAGTCCTACTTTATAAGTTGGTTTAACTTATACAAGATTTTATAATGGTTAAATATGTTACTTGTAAGGACATATCATTTATTCATCTTTGAAATTACTGAATTCAAGTATCTTCAAAGAAACATATTCCTCAAAACCACAAATATTTAACTGTGAAACAGTAAGTATTTATTACTCAGTGTCCAAAATTTAGAACTCTGTTACAAGTTCCAAGATGTATGATTTGTGTGTGTGGCAAGGGTGGGGGGAACAACTTATTTTCTGTTCCATGGAATGTCATTAAGATAGAGTAAACACTTGGCAGCAAATTAGAAAATACGATCTAAATACAGTAGATGCAGTTTTATTGAGATCAACCTAAATTTTAGTTGTTTTTTTTATCATAGGAAATAATATTATCTTACAGTTAACTGTGAGAGAAAAATTGATAATATTTGTTATGCATTCTGAAAAACGATATAAGCTATACAAATACAATGTTTTATCATTATTATTTTTTTCTGCATACTCCATGCATATTTGGACTTATCTTTGATTAAATATGTTCCCTTTATTAGAATGTTTTCAACATGCTCTTTTTTATCCTCCCCAAAGGCCCAATTTAAATCCCATTACTTTGTTGAGGCCTTTTCACACTATAGAAGAAGTTATTTATTTCTCCCACCTCTACTCTCCCTCAGCACTTAAGAGTTATTTGGTGACTGGCATTTATTGACTTGTATAGTTATTTTAATGTGCATTTCAAAAGCATAGTATTTTGATGCTGAAAGGGAAATTAAAGTTCATTTGGTCCACCAGATTTCAGAGGTTGGGCTCTCTTCTAAATCATTTCCACCCACTTGTCAAATAAATTTTGCTTGAACAGCTCTACTGACAGATAACTTTGTATCTTTTGATTAAGTATATTTTACTTCTTAATCTCTAAGAGGAAGTTATTTTGTAAATTTGGGATAAATATGTCAACTTTCTTTCATACCTAGTAACTATTTTCTGATACTCTTTACCATTTTCTTACCTTTTTCTGATGAAACAAACTTTCAGTTATCTTAGTTGTATTGATGACTCTTTTTTAAAGATATTCTATTGTATATCTGTAGTTTGTGTGTGTGTGTGTGTGTATAGTCTTAAAATGAAAGATTCAGAACTAAATGTATTATTCAACTATAATAAAGCTACTGTCTTTTATTTTAAATGTAATTATGGCATTGTAGCCTAAAACTCCATTATACTTTTGATAGTCATATCAAGTTGAGCTTACTTTATATTAAATCCCTGTGTTTCTGCTAAATCATATATATTCATTATAGATTATTGCAATATATGTATTTTTAAATATAATTTTCATGAGGCTAAAATAAATTCTGTTAGTTCTGGTAATATACACTAGTAATAATCCAACAAACTAAAAGAGAAACAAGTATATTTTCTCTTCTTAAACTATTTTTAAGAAGCATATAACAAGTCTATTTGCTTTCTCATCTTAATTCCATTACATAATAAACATCATAGCAAATAGGTGCTCATTAAACTTTTAAGGAAGATGTGATGTTGATGATTTGTTTATGCATATTTTTTTCTTGTATATGTTTATGTATATATGAAAGTGAATATATTTGCATATTTACTCCCAAATGAATAGAATTATAGATGATGAACATCTCATTTACATATATGTGAAGATACATTTGGCATGCTTTTATAATAATGAGAAATGATAAGGCATGCTTCATTATTCTATGAGTTATATAAAATGACATTTCTTAATTTTTCATTTTGTAAATGGTAAGGGAAACATGCCTATTTGAGTTACGAATAGGAACTGAAAGATTCTAACATATCGTGAAACACTTAAAGTCTCATATTTTAATCATATTAGCATGTCATAACCTGGATACAGTATAGTTAACGGAATGTATATTTGCCACACTTCCTTCTTTTGAATTTCATGCTTACAGTTCTCATGATAAATAGCATTGAGACCTACCTTATTTGTCACATGCTCTTGTAAGCCCTTAGTTTTTAAACTTTCTCTCTTCCAAATCAACAAAGAACAAAACAGATAAAATATGTAATATGCCTTCATGTTAAATAAAGTTGAACTCATCTAATACATTTCTTCTCTACTAAAAAATCACATTCTCTTCCTATATTGGTAAAGGGTTTATTTAAGTAACGCAAGTACACAGTGATGTTTTCTGTGCTGGCATATTCCCTAAGTTGTGTATCATGTTCAGAGTATGAAGATTAAGCCATATTTTGACAGATAAACAATGCTGTCCTCTGTATTTAAAAAAAAAAAAATGACACCAACTGTTTTAGTGAGCAGTTGGTTACAGAAGAAAAAATCTGCTAGAGGGAAAAGGATTTATTACAAGCTATTGCTAACAAAGTCACACATCAAAATTTTACCACCAGAGAAACTGCTGCTTGAGACATGATTAGCAAGATGTATAAACAGAAAGTTAAGTACAGAGTTTAGAAACTGACACTAAGTCTTCTAAAATTGCACATCTCTTCATGATCCCCACGAGCAAAGTGGACATGTTGTTCCCTACCTTTCAACTCCAAATTGAAGTTTACTCCTATGACCTCACTTGTAAGGAAAACTGAGAAATGTATTCTTTTATAAGCTTTCCAGCCTCTTCAGCCCAAGAAGACACAGTAGAAAAAGACTGGTGTGAATATTAAGCAGGCAGATCTATCATATTGATCAATCACATCAAACATTTATCTTTGAATTTCTGTGTTGACTATAACTGAAAATAATAACGTATGTTAGCAAAGTCTATAATAATTTAAGACTACATTATTAAAATTAAGTGTCCTCAACTCCCAAACTGTTTTATTTCCCAATTACTCTTTCTGTTTTTTGTTTTTTTTCCTTATAATGAGCGAGGAAGTGGGTTTACCCAGGTGGACACCATTCTAAACATAGAGAATAACAACAAAAAAACTTAGGTCTAAATTTTTAAAAAGTTATTTAAAAAAATAAAGCGCTGGAGAAGAGTGAGCATGTAGGAAATTAAAAGAATGTGAAATCAGAGAAGTAATGGAGAACTAGATTAGTTGAACACTTTGTAATTGGAAAGAATTTGTCTTTTACTCTAAGATAGGAATCCCTTAGGATTTTGAACAAAGAAGGGAGATGATCTTTTTATATTTAACTAGATCACATGACTTCCATGTCAAGAACAACTGTTAGGAATGAATCAAGGGCAGACAGAACAAGGCAACTAGTTAGCGGACTATTGTAGTAATCATAGAGAATGGTGATTGAGAGATCGATCAAATTGTTATTAATAAAGGTGGTAAAAAGTGATTGGATTCATAATATATTTTCAATTTAGAGACAAAAGGATTTGCTGATGAACGAGATGGGCAGTGAGAGAGAAAGAGATTCCAAAGTTTTTGAGTGACTAGAGGAAGAATGGTACTGCTACTAATTGAAATCATCAAATGCCTCAGTCCATTTGGGCTGTTATAACAAAGTACCATAGACTGAGTGATTTATAAATAACAGAAATTTATTTTTCACAGTTCTGACATCAAACTGCCAGTACGGTCCATTTCTGGTGAGAACTGTCTTCTCAGTTTTAGACTACCAACTTTTTGTTGTACACTCACCTGGCATAAAAGGTCTGGCTAGCTCTCTGGATTCTTCTTATAAAGGCATTCATCACATTTATGAGGGCTCCACCCTCATGATCTGATTACCTCCCTAGTGTTCTACCTTCCAAAAACCATTGCATTTGGATTAAAGTTTCAACATATGAATTTGGGGGGGGGGAAACAGAAACAATTATAATCTGACACCAAGATTACAAAAATAGCAATTTTTGATGATATGGATATCAGGAGCCAAATTTTGAAATGAACATTTAGGGGAGTCTAGAGATAAAAATGTTTCAATAAGTCTGTCATATTATGTTGAAAGGTAAAATAATAAGGCTGAGAAATAACCATTGGATTTATCAACACAAAGTACATTGACGACCTTGAGAATGATAGTTTCAGTGGAGCATTATGGAGGCAAAACTGGATATAAATACAATGAATAAAGAATGTGAAGGGAGAAACTTAGAATAAACATAGGAAGCTATTTTAAGAAATTTTACTGAAAAGTAAATAAAATTAATGTGGCAGTAGTTAGAGAGGAAAATGACATGTAATATTTTGTTTTGTATTGTTTTTATTTAGACTGGGAAAAAACAACATTGTCTTTTGCTAAAAAGAATTATTGTATTTCTTTAGTCTCTTCCATGAAATGTTGATAGTAATTTATAATAACTTTGTGATTCTTAGAAAGTCTATAGAAAATATACATACATTCATCTATATCACTATTATTTAAGTATTCTGCCATGCAGAAATGGGAGGCTCCTATGGGATGTAAAATGAAATTTGATCTCCCAGTCATTAAAATAATAAAGTTAATTAAAAAATAGAAAAGAGCTAATATCCTTGCTACATAGACCACATTTTACTTAAATTTAGCACTGTGAGAAATAGGATCAAAGTACACAAGATTACAAGTGTTTTAGATGTCAAGAAAGCAAGTAATTGTGAATCGGAAATAATGTGAGATAGAAATTCTTTTAGCAAAGAAGACAGGTATAGCCTAGGATAATCCTACTAATTAAAGCACAACAGATTAGATTTTCTCAAGAAAAAGAGGGATGTGAAGATCAAATAAGTTTCTGAGATGCTGCTCAATAACGGGAGGTAACAGAAATTCAGAGGCAGAAAGGAATATCTGTAGAAGGAACCAATTAAAAACAGGCAGCTAAAGTTAGTAAAGACAAGTCTGGAAGTTTCTAAAATAATCGGGTTATCATAGCAAAAGAAATTCAAGGAAATTATAAATATATTTATATATATATATACATATAATGCACTTTTATCAATTTATATCAGGAAAATAAGAGAAAATAGTATTTAATGAATATGTGAGAGCATAGATTTTTCTGATAACTTAAAAATTATTAAGATCGTACATTTGTATAAAGTTTATTTCTCTGAAAAAATTAGAAGAGATATATGGCATATTAAGTCATAATGAAGATCTCATAAAAATAGCTATTACATGAGAGTATAAGGAACGCAAAGGATATATAGTATTTTAGATACATTGAAGAGTTCCTTTCAAATATAAATATCAGTGGCTTAAATTGGCTAGTTAACAAGATGTCAAGTATATCATCACCTCCATCCCTTACTAGGTGTTTGACTTAAGGCAAACTACTGAAATTTGCAGTGCTGTTCTCTCATCTATACAGTGGGGATTAAAATAGCATCTACCAGGGGCCCAGGCAGCTCTTAGAGCTCTTGCTCACTCAGGAATGAAGATCTGAGGACTGTGAATGTTCCTCCCATCCCCTCTGACGTGCCCCCAGGAAGAGGGGTTGCCATGGTCACCGTCTGTGAACAGGACCCCTCAAATTATTATTTTCTGTTAATAAATTGCCTTTGTATAAGCAAAAAAAAAAAAAAAGCATCACCTCTTGGACTTGTGATGTTTAGATAAGTTAGTATATATAAATTGTTTAGAATAGTCTGTGGCACTTATGGAGAATTTGGTAAATGTTAAATATTGTTATTATTAACACTATTTTAAATGATTACTCTACCTGAGCAGATACAGCACATTGGAAGTCAATTATTTTTTCTGTGTTACGTACAGTCAGAGTTCATTTAACAACTATTTGTTTGGACTCTGCTAAATGTTGGGAGGACAATAATGTATAGCAAGTGTCTCCAACCCCTGGGCCCAAACAGATACCAGTCCATGGCCTGTTAGAAACCAGTCCACAAAGCAGGAGGTGAGTGGCAGGCTAGTCACTGAAGCTTCATCTGTATTTGCAACTGCTCCCCAGTGCTAGCATCACCACCTCAGCTCCCCCTCAGATCATCAGGCATTAGATTCTCATAGGAGCACCAGTCCCTGGTGCCGAAAAGGTTGAGGGCCGCTGGATACAACAGGATAGACACTGTCTTACTCTCTTCAGGAAAGTCTGACTGGGGGACATATGCAATTAAACTAGCTGAAGTGGAAAAAAGCAAATCATCAAGAGAATCGAGTGTGGATCCATTGCTTTAAGTATTAGGTCTTTTCAATCAGTAATTTCAAAGATTTGACTTGGTACTTGTAAAGCTAAGACAGCTCTCATTAAGAGGTAGAAGTCTCAGTTACTACCTATTTCTTAATCTAATTAAACCTAATAATATTTAAGTTGAAAAGTGCTGGAACATAATGAATTATAATAGGAAGAAAAAGATGCTATGGAAGACCCTAATAGGAGCCAAGAAAATGTTCTGGGAAGAGAGAATGGAATACAGAAGACCCAGAAAAGTAACAAGAAAACTATATTTTATTAAGTGTTTTATAGAACTACTATAGAAATGCTAAACTGAAATACACTCTTTAAAACCAATAATAAGACTAAAGTACTTATAGAGATAAACACTAGAATGGGATAACTGTTATTCAAGGTGGATTTGACAAAAGCAGAAAAAATGTAAAAAGATTAAAAAGCGAGGGAATGAAAATTGTAATTTGGTATCAGGACTATCACAATAATATTTTATCTTTTTTCCAAAAACTCCAACATTATAAGAATTACCATATGACATTACTCTTAAAGTACATTTTCTCTCTTCACTCCTTGTGCCTACCACTCCACACAAGAAAGTATCATGTATGATCTCAGACTGAAGAAATGACAAAAAATAAAGTGAATAAACTCATGAAATTCAAAGAATAAAGACCTTGGACATAAGTACTGTAGAAGTAGAAAAGATTATAGATCTTCTCTTAAGAGAAAACTCTTTACGTTGACTAATACTGTCAGAAAACATCACATTTATTTATTTTTTATTTGTTTTATTTATTTTTATTATGTTGACATTGGTTACTGAAATCCAGTAAGTTTTAGGTATACAATTCAATAGTATATTTTGGAGATTTTTTTTTTCACTCCACTTCTTCTTCCCTACCCCACTTCATGAGAATAGTGAATACTATAGTAGTAAAACTCAAAGTCATGTGGAAGATAATTTCAATACTCAAAAATCTATAGCTAGTCTATAGTCTACTTAAAATTCACCCTTTAAAAAAAATCTAGCAAGAAGCTAAATGTCATGTGTCAAGTGTATGTGCACTTAAGATGTTACTGTTGAAGTCTGTTAACCTTTAACCTTCTCATGTTTAGATAACTTACTCATTAGATTTTTAACTCCCTTTTCAGCAGAATTTGCCTATGAATTTTAACTGGGGCCAAACCTTTATATGTCTTCCTCCTCCAACTAAATTCCTACCATTTCTTTTCCCCAGGCTTAACTGCTCATCTCTTGCTCCCCATAATCAATTACCAAACATCGAAGACAGTGCAGTCTGTATTACTCCCCAACTAAATATGATACCAAAAGTTCAGTACTCTTTAGAACTATAAAAATATTCCATAATCTGCATATAATGTATCATAATTTCATATTTACTTTTTTTTGCCTCTATTCTAATAATTGTGTATTTCAAGGTACTGAAGTCAGGTAAAATTGTCTCTTAACACCCATCTTGACTTCTATTTCTTTTTATGTTCATATTTACTGAATAAATAAGCTCACAATATACTTTTCCATAACCTCTATGAGAAAATCTAAGGAAGAGCTATAAAATCAAAGACCAGTTACCTGACTCACGTGTGTCATCCTGTTCACTGCAATCACTGTTTATTAACTTTAATGTCTAGTGTTGGGATCTGCCTTTGAGTATTCTATATAGTGTCTAAAACATACTGTCACTTTCTCAATAATATTTATAATTATTGTTATTATTATTAGTTTCCTGTGTGTGTGAAACTAGCTCTTAGCTTGATGATATGGCAACTATTTTAGTTATAACTAATCTCTTGTCTTCATGTAAGTGGAACATTTTAAACACTTGTGATCATTAATAAAACTCTGTGTGTATAGAGAAAGAGATAGAGAGCAAGAATGAGAACTTAATCTAGGTGTAAACCCTAGGGTCTTGAAAAAGTTCTCATTTGAGTAATTGAATTTTTATTAACTCACCTTCTCTTGCCGGTATCCTCTGTTCAATGCACTACACTGTTCTGTATTATTTCTAGCTGTTAACCTATTGCTATTTTCTCCCTGTGTTGACTACATTTCATCAACAAATAAAACATTAATGGATAAATGAAGTCATTTTATTTTAGCAAATGTGCTTTAGAATCCCCCTTATTTTAAAACAAATGATGGAAAAAACAAGAAAGATAATAGCAACTTAGTAAAGGAAATCAAAATTATTGTTCAAAATATCATCTATATTGTATTTTACTATTATTCTTTAATTCTGGAGATCTTTGTTCTAAAAATAATGGAAGTGAATGGTTTCACTCTTTTATAGGTGATCCACTTAGGGAATCTTCACAAAACCACAGAATGGACTTAAAAAATTAAATGTAGTAGAAGATAGTTATGGCTGTTTGTTTTTTGTCCTCTGAATAATGGCTGGTGACTACACAGATGTTAAACACAAAATATTACAGGCATTAATTCATAGTGCTCTAGATTGCATCCAAGGTCAAGTGCAGTGCAAACAATAAGTTACATCTAGGCAGTCTGTAGTGGCAATTAAGGACCACCTAGGGTGGGGGTGAAACTGAAGGTGGCTCCAGCCCTGAGAGGTCTGCAGTCACTTCAGTGTACCTCCTTAGAATGCCTTCTTGTTCATATAAATTATATAAGAGTTTTTTCCTCTTTAGGGAACAAACAATCTGTGACTCAGATCCTGCAGACTAAACATTTCCTCCTTTAGAATTGCAACTGAATCTCTACTAAACAACAATTAGCATTTTAATAGTATTAATAACATTCATGATTTTAACAATCTGAAGCTTTATGCTTTTTATTGATCATGTCTTTTGTTGTAATTTTGTCTAATAGTATGGCCAGAGTAGCAAAACGTAACTGATTAGAACATTCGTAAGGAATCTAGATAGTTTCAATGATACTCAACTAAACAAAAATAGTTGTTATGAAATAACATCTCTAGCCAGAAAAACTGGGGGATACACTTGAAATGTCAGTTGGGCTGTCTGCTTACCTTACTATTTTGCATCAAAACTGAAGTGACTTGATCAATGTCGAAACTAGTGTCAGATTAGAAAAATCGATGTTGGCAGTCTCATATAGAGTCCCAAGAAGCCTAAACTCCTTATTCTTTGCAGAAAGTACAAACATACAGAAAAGTGAGTAGTTTTAGTTTAATGCACTATTTATCTCGAAAGGAAGAATTCTTCAAATCTAATCTGAATTTTATTTCATTATTTGTTCTCTTAACACCTTGTATTTTTCTTTTAATTAACTTAGTATATCTATTTATATAACGATCATAAAGTAACTGATTCCCTGAGTGCTTAATATGAGCTAGGCATTAAGTAAAGAACTTAACATGATTCATCTCTTTAAGTCTTCCCAACAACCTTTACTCTAGGGTCTATTATTATCTGTTTGTTTGTTTAAATAAAGACATTGACACTCAGGTTTTTGGTTGAAAGTCAAAAGCTAGTAAATAATAAATCAAGGATTCTAATCCAGGTTTCTCTGCCTTAATAGTTTATATCTAACATTAAATTATCTCTCTTGCAAGACTTTTTGGGGAGTGGGGTGTATTGGTTTTATTTTGTTTTTGTTAAAAGCCTGCTGTAATGTCTAGATTCTATAAGGATAAGACTTGCTGCTATTGACTTCACTACTTTCTAAATTAGCACAGTGCTTTGTACCTGGAAAGAGACTGATTGATAGGTCTTTTTTTGCATAAATGAATGAGTATGGGTAGATGTTTTTTGTATAACAAGATTGTCTTACAGCTTTTGTTTTCTTTGTATGATTTAGGCCTTCTGTGTCCCTGACCTAAAGGTAGCATACAGAAGTTTGAGCAGTTATTGATACTCCATCTTCTTACTAATGCTCATTTTCCTCTAGGTTTGTATATTTATACATATGAATAATGTTATATCACGTATTGTTTCCACAAAGAAATTTAAGTAAATACACCTCTTGGTAGGCTTTCTCTCTGGTGCTGGAGCATGCACATGCATGATATGTGTTTGCTAGGAAGGGGATAGGAGTTATGAGGAATGGTTTTGGAATGCTTAAGTGTTTCTCTTACCCAAATCTGATGACCTAGTTCATCTGGGGATATTATTATATAAAGTCATTAGACTGTTAAAAAGTAGTGGTATTCTATTGCAAATATGAAAAACTGTAAGTATATGTATAACTGTACATATATGTACATATATATGCATATATATGTACACACACATATATATTTATATATATACATATTTATATACATAAAAGATAGCCAGATGAGTAATACAGTTGGAATAATTTATTGAAGAAAATGGTAAGAAAATTCAGGAAACATAGGAATGGATGATTAATTGTGGAAAGCAAGGATTTCTCAAATGTCAGAATAAATTCTTAGAATGTTTTACCCTTTGATAGCCATGCTTCTCAAATTTAAGCCTGAGAATCACCTGGAGATCGTGTTAAAACACAAATTGTCGGGCCCATACATTGAAGATACTGATTCCATCTGGGATGGGAGTTGAGAATTTGCATGTTTAACATGTTCCCAAGTGATGCTGCAAAACTACATTTAGCACTTAACTAGAGTATATTAGAGCTATTGTAGGTCAGAAATCAGATATCAAGAGAGGAGTCCTAGTAATACTTCTAATTCTCTGCCACCTGGCACATCAGGCTTAGTAGATCAAATACCTAGATCTGGATGCCAATCTAGCAGTGTAATACTCATGTATGTCCCTCCTCAAGGGAAATTCAGAACAATTTCTTTTTTTAAAGAGCATTTTTCTCCTATTTCCTTTCATTTTGGATTTAAATGCCCATGTTACCCCTCACAGAATCTGATTCAATCATACTACCATAATTTTCTCCTATAACAGTAATACTCTGGTTTCTTTCCTCTTAGGTTGACAGTCCATAGTGGTAGGTAAGAGCATGATTGGAGAAGTGAATTGACAGAGATCAAGCCCACCTCTGCTCTTTCTAGCTTTCTTGATTTTCTAGCTTTTCGACATTAGGGAAATTGCTTAATCTATCTCATGGTATCGCTGTTAATACATGTTAAGAATGAAACAAATATATTTTTATTACTATCATAGTAAATGACTTTTTAATATTTTTATTCAGCTTGCTATTCATGGTGTTTGTTCTTGCTAAAGCCTGGACTCAGTCAAGCATGACCCTCTCTTTGTTTTTCAGTCTTTCTTATTTTTGCCTTTATAAGTTATATTATCAGGAACTTCAAGTAGATATGACATTTCACTTCATGGCCAAATGTATGTTTCATGCTTGTGTTGTGAAAATTCTAATTCAGTCTCTCACTAGACCATAACTCATAGTTCAAAGATTCAAATTAAAACAAAAAAAAATAAGAATGTTGTCACTCCATGGTGATTCGATCTGTGTAGTGTAAAGAAAGGAAAACCTAGTTTTCCTAACTTCCTTAGTATAACAATTTCATAACATTTTCTTTTCAGCATTGACACTACTGATTTATTGTATCCTCCATATGACAAGAAGCTCTTTGATGGGGGGGATTTCTTTATCATTCTATCTCTAGTACATAGCACAGAATTTAGCACATTGTAGGTGTTAAATCTCTGTTTACTATATCAAATCAAACATTGACCTTGAAACTCAACTTGTATTCTAATACCATTTTAACGTGGAATTTGAGCAACCAAATTTCAAATGAAAATTTGGTGAGAAAGAAATAATTTCTCTATTTGGTTTAAACTTTTCATATTTTGTGTTAAAATTTAAATGGCATATCAAGAAAATATTGAGCTATTCACAATATCATGAATATCAAATAAAAAATAATTTTGTTGCCCATTCAAGTTTTGACACAAGCTCTATCTTTTGTTTGTTTTTGGTCAACTAAGATCTTAATGAGCTTAACACATATGTTTTTTGTTGTTTCATAAAGTACTAGGCACTCTAAGTTTTACATGCTGTACGTATAGCTTTTGCTGGCTAGGGAGCTCATCAGCTGTGAACAAGCTGCCTTTGGAGCTATAAGAACTCTCCAGTTCACAAGCTCATATCTTTTAAAGGAATCACTTAACCTTCTAAGTTAATTATAGCATTTTAAAAATGTTCTGCTTCTGAAGATCATTTTTCCAGGTATGGAGTCATAACTATTTAAGGCATGACCAGAAGTGCAGGCTATATAACTTGGGTCTGTCTGAAAAAGAAGGATTAAATTAGTTTCAAATGATATGTAAGGTATCAAGGGAAATACTTCACAGTTATTTTGACTGCTGTAGTATCAGTATTCAAAATAATATCTGGAAATGATGAAAAAATAATGGTAATAAAATTATTTTTTTTTATTGTTAATTCAGTGATTGTGAGAAGTTCAAGATTGACAGTCCAGGCATCTCAAGTATTATTTTCAAAGAACAGATAACATATTCATAGCAGATAAGTAAATTTCCTGTGTCTTTACAGTATGTCTCAACATTTTTAAGACTGTTGTGACGAGGAGGGTGATGATCTTGGGACAGTGTTGTTACATATTAATACAAGTACTCATAAAATTACTGATAGTAACTGTGGTATAATTCTAAATGAACCTTTCACATTTCCAGAGGGTCACAAATGTTAGCCACTGCAAATCTGTACTTATGTACAATATAAAATAATCCTCAACAACTTCAGTGTCTCTTACAGAAAAAAAGAGATTGGGAGTGGTGGTTGTGGAAGGAAATTACATTTATCTAGCAATGTGGGAAGATAAAAAAAAAATGTATGAATTTACAACTCAGTCCCCTGAGCCACCCAGAGTAGCATATTTTGACTAATGTTATTCTAAAACTTCAGGTAATGTTGGCAATAAAATCAAAAACATTTTTGTGTATTGGAGAATATAACTCATCTAATATAATTTCATTTATAACACACTTAAAATATTATTCTTTAATTAAAGAAAAAACAGATTTAGAACATGATTATTATTTTTTTAATCCCATTCTTAAAACATTGAATAATACTTTGGTAAAAATCATTTAAAGCTACAAAAGCAAATTATATTTGATAAGGTGTTTTCTCCAACATGTCTACAATTAGTTGGAGTTCTATCTGATGTTTCATGAACTTTCTATGTTGCTATTTAGTTATTTCTTTTTAATTTACAGCATTCACAGAATAGTGCTGAGTGCTTTAAAGAGTACTTAAGGAATAAATATTAATTGTAAATTGATATGCCCACACCAAATGCTGTCATTTTTACTTGAAAGTACAACACTATATCACTTATTTAAGTAGTTTTAGTTTATATTCTAAATAAATGATGCTGTTGAGCAAATGGAGTTTAGGTTTAAGATGGAAAAGTAGGATTCTGAGCTTACTTCCTCTCACAGACACGTCAAGACTTATCTAAGTATAGAACAGTCATCACTGAGAACAACCTGAAGACCATCTGAGCAAAGTCTCTATGACTAAGGATATAAATAAAAAGCTACATTGAGACAATTTAGAGGGGCAGAGACATGGTTTAGTCAGGATCTATACATCTAGTAAGGTGATCCACAAGCAGGAGTGGTATAACAACCATGGCAGTGCTCAATGAGAAACATGGGGTCCAAAGAAGGTCATCCCAGCCTAGACCTGCACCAGAAAGAGAAGCCCCATAACATCTGGCTTTGAAAACGAGTGAGGATCATGTCCAAGAGAGTTGAAAGGCTATAGAAAACAAAGACTTCACACTAAAAGGACTTGTTCACAAACTCACTCACTCACTCTAGTTCCACCACAGAGGCAGTAGTTTGGAAAGCTTCTGGAACATACTTGAAGAAATTACATTGACTATCTTTAGAATAAGTGCTGAAGGAGTAGGAATCAATGGGAACTTTCTCTGGGTACAAAAACATTGGTGGGTGCCATTATTTCTTTCCTTTATTTTACTCTCCTTTCACCAAGCAGGCCTGGCAAAGGTAGGTACCAATTATGACACTCTCCATTAACCTATCCAATACCATTAGTCCTTCAGAATTATCCTGAGGTCCCACCCACCCAGCCTCACTGCCTTGGCCAGAACTCCTCTCAAGTGGCTCTAGATCTGGCACATGTGGCAGGCAGCATAGGTCAGCACTGACGCCCCTCCAAAGTGGCTCCCATTTGGGGTGGGGAGCAGCCTCCACATATCAGATAGTCTACACCAGTCATAGCCAGTCCTCACAGCAAAAAGAACATATCTCTAAATAATTATTTTAAATATAAAAGGACTAAATATTTTAATCAAAAGACATAGGGAAGTTGAAAGAGTTAAAACACAAGACCCATACATATGCTGCCTACATTCAAGATACTCACTTTAGATCTACAGACATACACAGACAGTATAAAACTGAAGAGGAAGGAATGTTTTCAAACTCATTCTATGAGGCCAACATTACCATGATACCAAAGACATACAAAAAAAAAGTTAATAATTGAAAAGATATTTCATGCAAATGGGGAAAAAATAAAGGTAGGATAGCAGTACTTATCTCAGACAAAATGGACTTTAAAACAAAGACTGTAACAAAAGATAAAGAAAGCCATTACATAATGATAAAGGGATCAATGCAAGAAGATATTATACTTGTAAACATCTATGCACCCAACATAGGATCACTTAAATGCATAAAGCAAATATTAATAGATGTAAAGGGCAAGATTAATGCTATTACAATAATAGTAGGGGACTTTAACACCCACTTATATCAATAGATGGATAACACAGATAGAATATTATCAAGGAAATATTAGCCTAATTGACACATTAGACAGTTGGACTTAAATTAACAGAACATTTCATACCAAAACAGCAGCATATACATTCTATTCAATTTCCCATGGAGCATTCTCCAGGATAGCTTATACATGTTAGGCCACAAAAGAAGTCTCAGTAAGTTTAAGAAGAATAATATCATATCAAGCATCTTTTCCAACCACAACAGTATAAAAATAGAAACCAGTTACGAGAAGAAAACTGGAAAAAACACAAGCAGGTAGACCAAACAACATGCTACTGAACAACCAATGGGTTAACAAAGAAATTTTAAAAAGGAGATATCTTGAGACAAATAAACATGAAAACAACATTCTAAAATCTGTGGGATGTGGCAAAAGCAGTTTTAAAAGGGAAGTTTATATAACACAAGCCTACCTTAAGAAAGAAACAAACAAAACATCTCAGTTTAACCTTATATGTAGAGGAACTAGAAAAAGAATAATCAAAGCCCAAAATTGATAGATTGAAGGGAATAATAAAGATCAGAGCAGAAATAAATAAAATAGAGACTAAAAAGCAATAGAAAATATCATTAAAACTAAGAGCTAGTTCTTAGAAATGATAAAATTGATAAACCTTGGGCCAGACTCAAGAAAAAAATGAAGAGGAAAAAAATAGATAAAATAAAAAATGAAAGAGTAGAAGTTATAATCAATGTGACAGAAATACAAAGGACGATGTAAGAATACTGCAAACAATTATACACCAATGTCTTGGACAATTAGGAGAAATAGATAAATTTCTAAAAATATAATCTTCTAAGACCGATTCAGGAAGAGAGACAAAATATAAACAGGCTGATTACTAGCAATACATACATACATACATACATACATACATACATACATACATACATGCAATTGAATCAGTGATTAAAAACTATTAAGAAACAAAGACCCAGGATCAGATAGATGGCTTCACTGGTGAGTTCTACCAAACATTTAAAGAAGTGTTAACACCCTTCCTTCACAAACAATACCAAAAACTGAAGAGGAAGGAATGTTTTCAAACTCATTCTATGAGGCCAACATTACCATGATACCAAAGACATACAAAAAAAAAGAAAATTACAGACATATCTTTTATGATCATAGATACAAAAATTTTCAACAAAATATTAGCAAATAAATTTAACACTGCTTCAAAAGGATTATATACTATGATCAAGTGGGATTAATTCAAGGATGAAAAGATGGTTTAAGATCTGCAAATCAATCAATGTAATATACTATATTAATAAAATAAAGAATAAAAATTATATGATCATCTCAAAAAGTGGAGAAAAAAAATTTGACAAAATTCAACATCCATTTATGATTAAAAAAAAAAACTCTCATAAAAGTGCATATAGAGGGAAAGTACCTCAACAAAATACGGCCATATATGACAAACCCAAAGCTAACATCGTACTTAACAATTAAAAGCTGAAAGATTTCCTCCAAATGTTAGAAATAAGAGAAGGATGCCATCAGTCATCACTTTTATTCAATACAGTATTAAAAGTTCTAACCACAGCAAGCAGAGTAGAAAGAGAAATAAAGATATACAATTTGGAAAGAGAGAAAGAAGTAAAGCCAACACAGTTTGAAATTGTCACAATTTGCAGATAACCCTAAAATACACTCCAACAAAAAGCTTAGAAATGATAAATGACTTAAGTAAAGCTGCAGCTTATACATAAATTGGTGGCATGTCAATATACTAATAAACTATGAGAAAGAAAAATTAAGAAAATAATTTAATTTACATTTGCATCAAAAAGAATAAAATAGCCAGAGATAAATTTAATAAAGGAAATGAAAGACCTATACCCTAAAAACTATAGACATTGATGAAAGAAATTGAGTCAACACAAATAAATAAAAGAATATACTGTGCTCATGGACTGGAAAAATTGATATTATTAAAATGTTCATAATATCCATAGCAATTTACAGCAATTTACAAATTCAGTTCAATCCCTATCAAAATACTAATGGCATTTTTCACAGAGCAAGTAATCCTTAAATTTATATGGAATCACAAAAGACCCCCCAAATAGCCAGAGCAATCCTGAAAAAGAACAAAGTTAGATGTAAAATGCTTCCTGATTTCAAACTACATTACAAAGATGTGATATTCAAAACAGTATGGTACTGGCACAAACATGGACATATAAATCAATAAACAGAATAGAAAGCCCAGATAGTAACCCTTGCTTATATAGTCAATTAATCTATGACAATGGAAGCAGAAATATACATTGGGATAACTGATAGTCTCTTCAACAAATGGTGCTGGGAAAACTCGACAGACTACAAAAATTTAAGCTGGACTACTTAAACCAGATACAAAAGAAAGTTCAAAATAGATTGAAGATTTTTATATGAAGACCTAAAATAATAAAACTCCTAGAAGAAAACATAGATAGTAAACTTTTGACAATGGTCTTAGAAATATTTTCTGTATATTTCTCTTTGTGCAAGGGCAGCAAAAGTAAACAAACAAACAAACAAAATAAAAAACCAAACAGAAGAAAAAGCAAATGAAACTGCATCAAAATAAAAAGCTTTTTTCATAGTGAAGGAAACCATCAACAACAAAAAAAGGCAAGTTGGTGAATGGTAGAAGATATTTACAAACAATATATCTGACAAGAGTTCAGTATTCAAAATACATAAAAAGCTCATACAACTCAACATAAAAAAATATGATTAGAAGTTGGACAGAGAATCCGAACAGACATTTCTTCAAAGAAGAGATATCAACACATACATGAAAGGATGCTCAACATCACTAATAATCAAAAAAATACAAATCAAAGCCAATTTGATATATCACCTCACACCTATTAGAATGACTCTTACCAAAAAAGACAACAAATAACAAGTTTTAGCAAAGGGAACCATATACACTGTTGGTGGCATTGCAAATTTGTACAGTCACTTCAGAAAACAGTATGGAGTTTCCTCAAAAAATTAAAAGTAGAATTACTATGTGACCCAGAAATTCTACTCCTAGAATTCGATGAAAGAAAACAAAACCACAAATTTGAAAAGGTATGTATACCCCTATGTTTATTGCAGGATTATTTACAGTAGCCAAGCTATAGAAGCAGCATGAGTGTTCATTGATGGATGAATAGATAAAGAAGATGTGGTATATATGTGCAATGGAACCTTACTGATCTAATAAAAACAAATGGAATCTTGCCATAGGCATAGACCTAGAGGATATTATGATAAGTGAAATAAATCAGACAACAAGAAAAACACGTAATTTGACTAATATGTAAAATCTGCAAAAGAAAACAAAGAAACAAACAAAACAAAACAGAAACAAACTCATAGAAACAAAGAAAAAAATGTTGGTTGTCAGAAGAGAAGGTGGAAGATAGAAGGGAGAAAAAAGTGAAGGGGATTGAGACGTACAAACTTTTAGTTATAAATTAAATAATTCAAGAGGATATAATGTATAGCATTGGTAACACAGTTAATGTTATAATATCTGTATGGTGACAGATGGTTACTAGACTTATTGTAATCACTCTGTAAGGTATTTGAATGTTGAACCACTATGTTTTACACCTGAAACTAATATACTTTTGTAAACTTTAATAAAATAAAATAGAACGTATCATTGTAAAAAAATAACAAAGTAAATGGAGAGCAAGAATCTTGCTACTTTATAAATGTACTCAGAGATAAAGACCATAAATATGCTTGTAGTGACTAGGTGAAAGAACCTGTCCCAAGTGGCAAATTTGTTACTTTGCAAGGGGAAAAAGATAGCATTATATATTGTACTGGTGATAAAAAAAAATATGCTCTGTACTATGTCTATAGGTTATGTGATTATAAATTCAGTTAGGGTATAAAGCAATAATTTGGGTTATTTCTTTCTGGAAAGGAAATCATTCTCTGTTGCTTCTGCAGTTTTTGTATAGCAAAAGTATCTCTTGGATTTTTCATTTGACAGACAGTGAAGAGATCCATGATACCTTTATACATTTTCCCACTTACAATTCCCATTTTCTAGCATGAGGAGAGGTGGTTCACAATGTACATGAGTATGACAGTCTTCTGTTACAGTACCAGTGTGTAAAAAGCCAGATATGTTTTAATTGGCAGGTGTCAGAGCTAACCCAATTATTAAATATTTTGAAACTCATCCTTGTAATACAACCATGGGAATTCCTAGACAGAACATAGGGCCACAGCATTACTGCTGCTAAGAAGCACTAGGTAAAAAATAATAATAATAAAATAATCTCTAAGGATAATTTGCACAGCCCTAGAATTAACAGAAAACGCAGTGACAATGGACACTGTTTCTGTGGACTCTGCCATGCATTAGTCTATGTTATACACTCACAAAATCTGTAGTTGTCTCTCAAATGAAAATAGCTGACAAAAAGTCTACAGACAAAGTATATGGAAAAAAGAAATGTCCCCAAGTTTTTCCTGTTGATCAAGACCACTATTCTGGTAAAAATGAAGCTGGATTGTTGACAGATCTGTCACCTAATTGTAGCACTAATATACCTTTTTGGTTATCAAAAATGATAAGCATTCACTGAAAACATTTTAAAATAGGTTGTAGAGTCATCATTTAATATGAGCTTTATCGAAGATCAAGATTCTATTAATCTGAAAGGTCTTCTAATTTAGCCTTTTTAAATTTTAAAAAATGAAATTAAAATATTTAGCTTTCTGTAAAATATTTTATCATCTTTGCTTATTAAAATGTTTTAAAGTAGTCGATGAGCTCAATAGTGTTCAAATCTCAATATATTAAGCAATATATTATGTAAATTCATGAGTAAAAAACATTTTTCTTTTCATGATTATAAAGACTTTAAGATAATAATGATATCATATTCGTCATTGAAAAAGAAATTATGATAAGTCATGGTTAGAAGAAGCATACAGGTTTCTACTGTTTGAAGGTAAAATGTTACTCAAACATTATCAGTTGAAGATGAAATAATTTCTCTTGTTTGTTTGTTTTTTAAATACAACTAATGTCTTGATGTACAGTAATTATTGTTTTACTAATGGTATAAAAGATAAAAAAGTTATCAGAATCTAACCATAATTCTGCTACTCTTAATTTTTTAGTGTCTTGATGTTTTAGTTTCTTTGTTGATCTAATGGTAATTTAAAAAATATTATGCATGTAGTGACAAGTAAATTATTTATTGTTTAGAAAGAGTTTTAAATTATTATAAATTTTTAGGTATTAGGACAATACCAAAATGTCATTCACTAAATAAATGCAAGAGATAAATGTTGAGCCACAATAAACTCAATACTAAACTATTTTTCCAACATCAAACAATATTTCTCTATATTTTGATCAAAGTATATTTTAATAATGGTCTCTTATTCTCATCTCATTTTAGCTTTGAAATTAAAAAAAAATCTGTATTAAAATTCCTCAGTTCTTCAGTGGGAATTATTTTATTTTCAAGTGAGAAAAACTGATGATATTATTCACACATAGACATAATCATTAGCAGGCAATCTTGGTACTTATTTTGCCAATATGACAGTTAAAAGCCAAAGTTACTTAAATTTGAGTCTTTCCTATCTGTGTTCTCTTAGGGTGATTAAAGAATAAAATTTTTAACTCAGACAGATCACAGAAAGTAATATCAAAAGCCATGGTTGATGTCAAATCAATGCCTAGGTTTAGTTGATTTTGCTATATTTGGATTCAGCATTGATCTGACCTAGAATGTGCTGAGCTTGCTATGAACTCCAAAATATGTGCTTTTTAATGCAGTGGTATATTTGGTAATAAAATAGAGCACAACCTATGATAATGCAAAATAACATCAAAATAAATATAAATTCAATAGGTATCTTCAACATTTAAAGAAATAGTAGAAAAATTATTGCTTTTTTTGTTATTTGTGTAGACTGTCACTGAGCAGTCTAGCAATAAGCTTCTATAGGAAAAAAAAAAGTTTTCCTTGTCTTTACTCTTAGTGCTCAAATCTGAATTTCACATTATTTTTATCACATTTTAGATGCCTATAATATTTTGTATACATTTGTAGGTTAATCTTATAAAGATGGAAATATGTGGATTTGTTCTAGATATCATTGCACACTATCCTTATGCTATAATATTTATATTAGTCACCCGGTCTCTCCTTGTATGCTGATTGAATTTTGATTTTAGGTACTGACAGTCAACAAAATTTTCAGTTAGCACTTAGTTTATGAGCACATATGGAGTTCACTCTTTGATGATGAGGTTACTAAGAACAAAGATAGATCACCCATTTTAGTAGTTATTTCTCAAGAAAAAAATCACCTGATAGGTCTCCTAATTGAGCAAAATTTCTTTAGGGACCCATCTATTTTTATTTTTGGACATCTCAATTACATGAAAGAAATTTATTCTATGGCAACAAGGAAAAAATGATGAAAAAAATATGCACAGAGTTGAGAAATCAGAGTTTATAGTTCTAGTAATAATGCTTGTTAATATAAAAATATAAATATGCAACTCATTTAATAAATAATTTTTATCTTATCTGTAGAAGAAATTTAATAACTAAGGATAGATTTTGAATACCAAATTGATTTTTTAATAAATCCATTAGTCACTAATAATCCCCTGCAGACTATAATAGATGGAATAAAGTGTATTTTCTACATTTTATTATTTCCTAAAAAGGCCCTTTATAGGAGTGAATTTTGTATACTGGTCAATTAAAACTAAAGCTTATAATAGCTGACCTTAATCTAATAAATTAATGTGAATACTCTTTTTGAAGAAGTGCCCTATAAATAAAAATATAGATAAATAGATGATAGATGATAATAGATAATGATAATAGATAGATGATAGATAAATAGATGGTGAATGGTACATAGATGATAGATAAATAAATATTTTTGTATCTTTATTTTATTTCTATTTAATATGAAAATAAGTGTTTTTTACATGGGTCAAAATATCTTGCATTCTGGAGCTGTGACAGAAAATCTCAATTTTAAAATAATTACATCTCATCTACTAAACATTTAACATTATTTCCAAAATAAGACTCTGACTCATGATTAATAATTAATATTCAGTGAAACTCAGTTTTATTTTGGTGCATCATTAGCATGACCCAAGCCTCTTGTAGTTATACTACCCAGGTGACAAGATCTCAGACGTAGTAAGTACATCAAAAGTTCACAGAAAATCAACCCTGTAATGAGTTTATATAATGTAGTGAAAAGCCATTGCAAAATCTTTCTAAAGGTAATAAAAAAATAAAGTTCTATTAAAACAAATCTTTTCTATGGCCATCAGAGTAGTAAATCTACAATGCTCAGGCCTGGAAACCCTGTGAGTCTTATGGTATCTCTGGATCCAGATAATCCCCCTGTCAGCAGTCCTGTTTCTGTGTGGTATGATTTTGAAAAATAAAAATTTACATTTCTCTCAAACAAATAGTTCTTTCAAGGTTTAAGATTATTGCAAAGAGCAGCAAAACAAAATCATATCACAGAGAGAGTGATGATGAATTAAAATCAGAGTATGTGATACTTGATATAGATTATGAAAGTTACATCATTGTCAATACTATAGATGATGAAAGAGAAATTGAGAAAGGTTTATTTAGAGCAGTCTTATCCAAAGTATTTTTACATAATATTTTAGCAGCACAATGAATGTATGATTCATGGAATTTAGTAAAAAAGCTGAGGTTTCATGACAAACTCAATTCTGATAATGAATTTAAAACTTTGGATTTAACAAACTACAAGATTTACAAATTTTCTATACTATTGGTTAAATATTTAGAAATGGGCCAAGAAGCCCAATCAGATTGTCTTCATTAGTCAAAAGTTTTAAAACATGAGAATGAATTTAAATGTGGAATGATAGATTGGTCAAAAAATAACAAAAAAAATTATTTCATTTTCTATTCCCCTAAATGGATGGATAAGTTCTGCAATTTGTTGCTGAACTACTCTATAGTCATATGTGTATGTGTATACATACACATAAACATATAATACAAAATGATTTTCATGTATGTAAAATAAATAAGGCAATGTCAACTAATTCAAATTATAGATAATTTTTTATCATCATTTAATAGATTTGCATCCAACATGTGTGAAAAGAGCAGAGACTTTTCCTGCTTGATCACATTTGCCTTCTTCATTTCAGTGACTGATATCAAAATGCATGAAAAGTTAAGGTCATGTTTTTCCAAAGCACAGCACTGATCTACTCTTTAGACCAACATTGTAGCTGCCCATTTATGACTTATTATTGCCCTGAGCTATGTGCTGCTGTCTTCCAGTGCTATATTTCTAAAAAAATTGACATAGAAATCTGTGACAAAACTGTCAGCTTGGTGTGGAAGAAATCTCAAGTTCTCTCATTAATATTAAACTTCTGGAGGAAAAATGTGTTGCTGAAACAAGCATTTCTTTTATGGATGAAGGAATTCATATATTACTATTGACATGATAATTGAAATCATATTCAGCAAAATGAATGATGGAGAATTTATACTGATGCATTCTAAAAGAAGAGAAAGAGATGAATCAGAAATAAGAAAAGCATGTTATCACAAAATATGCAAGGTCTCAGACATCCTTATCAAAATAATGAAACAATAAAAAGAAAAGTTATTGTGACCATCTATTATTGTATCTAATGAGCATCAAAGGGATTGTGATAAAGAAAAATTATTGTCAGTCATTGAAACAGAATATAACTGAATAGCTATATCTTTTTATGACAATGCAAGCAAGTATAATTTGGATGTAAGTCATATCTGTTTTCCCCACTTTGTAATGTCCTTTCATTATACTTAACACAAAACTGGGGGATGGGAACAAACTCAGATACTCATTTGTGCCTCCTGTTTAAGGACTCTTAATGCAGAACTCCTAGTGACCTCAGAAGACACTAAAAATTGTGCACATTGTAAGAACTGTCAAATGACCCCCCTTTCTCCTATTTTTTTGTCACCTGGCATTAAAACTAGAGGCAATATTCTTTTCTTTCTATAATTCAATTCAAAGATATTCCTTTGAAGTCAATTACTGGTGTTTGGTTTTTTTTTAATGCCAATTTTTTCTTTTCATTTCTTCTTTCTTTTTACCCTTTGGATATATACTATTCACCTGAAGTATGAGTTTTATTTTGTAAGGATAACATTTGGGGGCAAACAGAAATGAAACCTTTGTCTTGTCATATTAATGACTAAAGGAATTAAACTTTCCTATGTTGCCATACCATCAACGCTGTGAAAATAAAATCACGTGAGAGTTGAGGCAAAATTATTCTAAAGCCAAGACATTTTATAGTAAGTAATATTTAAATAGTACTTCAATTCTAGAAAAACACATTGATATATGTTGTTACTTATAATCATCATAATAACAATGTGTTGAGAATAACATGTTGTCACTTTAAAGATAAAAAAATTGAATTTCAGAGACACATTCACTTAGTGGCATGCATGTGGTTAAGAAGTGGAGCTGAGTGTCTGAAACACAAGAGTTCTGTTTTAAATCCCTGTTTTCCTTCTACTGCATAACAATAACTTTAATATCATAGTAGATTTTTAAATTACTAAGTTAGACATGAATTAAAATTTTGGTAATTGCCAGTATTTTCCAGGGCCTAGTAATTACCTAAAAAGGTGACTATATTTTTTTTACAATTGATATATTTTTTGGAGACTGGAGGGGAAATCAAATTCAGTATGTAGAGAATTAACAGAGTTATTATTAAAGGTTGTAATTCTGGTCCTAAGTCCCCCGAAGATTCTCATGTGAATATCTAAGTGAAACTCTATAATCTGAGTGTTAAAAAATTACATTTAGGAACACTCTGTTATAGAATGCTTTCATAACTCAATGTCATAGGTCCAAACTCTATTTTTTTAATGTGTAGACAACATATTTTCTTTTCTTTTCTTTTCTTTTTTCTTTTCTTTTTTCTTTTCTTTTCTTTTCTTTTTTCTCTCTCTTAGTTTTTTTTTTTTTCACTCAACAATTGATATTATCCAATTGTATTGTCTTTTGTGCAAAGAAAATGATTTTAAAGTACTTACAGGTCCATAAAGCAAGTGAAAAATATGGCCAAATTTTTGTAGAAGTTAGTTATTTCATAGTTTACTCAACTATTTTCTGATTGAAAATGAAGACAAATTTTTTGTAATAAGGTGAGCAGATAGCAATAATCTAGAGTCTGGTAACATGAGTTTAAATATTCTCAATTATTGTTACCTGGTGGAATTTGTAATTTCTCTAGTCCTCAATTTACTCATTTGTAAAATTGGAATAATAGATTTTATGTCATAGATATTTCATGGATATTAAAGTCATTTTTAACTTTTATCCAGTACATAGCTCTGTGCTCAGAATATGAAAATATTTAACAAAAATAGCGATTATTATTGTTATAGTTTTTACTGGTTTTTATTATTAATAAGCCAATTTTATCATTAGAAAAAAATTATGCTTCCATTGACCATTTTTTTAACTTTTGGAACTTATCCCAGGAACAATTAAATGAATTAATTTTAAGAATAGAGTTACTTGCTACAACTATTGATCTTTGCAGAATGACAGCAAAGATTTTTCTTTCACGTAGTCAACTATTGACACATTCCTCCAAGTTAACTACCATGATGTCATATACTGAGCAATTCCTGGGCCACTGTATGTTTTTATATTATTTGATGATTCCAATTTTTTTTTGTGGTTATCAATTCTGTTGTTTAGTAAGATATATAAACTCTTTTTTTATATACCCATTTAATTTCAATATGTGAAATATAGTTAGTACTAAATAATAGGAAAGAATTTCCACCTGAAATATAATTTTATATGAAATTGTCAGATATATTTTCTTAAAGTACAGTTGGATTTTACTTTCACATGGTAACATCAGTCAATAAATGTGTAAGTATCTAATGGTTACAAAAAAAATCACCCATTAACAGAAAAATGTTATTTCCACATGTCACATGAGCAGGCAGGTGATAATTTTAAGAACTCTATGTTTTTCTCAAAATTTATTTTCTTATACTTTATGAAATTATACTAACATATATAATATTAAACTTGTGCTATCTATTTTGACCTTAGAGTTCATACAATAGGAATTGTAAACTCCTTTGTGTATTTATTTAGTAATTTAATATATTTTAGGCATTTTACGTATGTATTCACTTATTTAAATGCTTAAAAGCACTAAGAAGTATAAAACTGTCTGAATCTAGAGAACCCTCAAAGGAAATGAAAATGAAACATTAGAACAGGAGTTAAATGAAGCACATTGAAGAAAGAGAAAAATGTTATCAATGAAAACAATGAAATGCCTTAGAAAATTTAAAAAAATAAGTATGTTGAGTTAAATAAATTTTTTCATCATCATGCTATTTGTACTTGCCATTGCATCTATTCAAACTGTTTTTTTGTCCAGATAAATTCAATATTTGCTTTTTGTAAAGTACATATTCCAGTTAAAATATTGCCTATGAAAAGCGACTTTCTTAGCTCATGCTACTAGTAGCATGATTTTTCACAGATTTTTCAGTTGCCATTTCATTATATTATGAAAATATCTTTCTCATTAAATGCAAGCAACATACAAGGGCTTATTAGTTTACCACCAGTCAACATGGTAAAGCACAACATAAACACACACACACACACACACACACACACACACAATTTGATAATTGTAATTCAGGATATTGGGAGAAGTATAAAACATCAAATAAATACACTACTTATATATTGATGGAACAGTTTCACTTGATTCATCTTCTAGAATGCCTTCTCTATTATGAGAACTGCTATTTACAGAGAACATATTAAATTTAAAACACAGAATTAGCTCGAAGTGAAACTAACTAAGGAATTCTGTGTTTGATTTATGAGCTGTTAAATGTTTTTAAGAGAAACAATGTTTGTGATTAAATTTATATTATCTAATGATATTTAATAATAATACATAGTAATTGGGTACTAGTCTTAGCTTACATAAATTTTCTCACTTAATTTTCAAACCATATTATAAAAGAAACCATATAGTGTATTCTTTGAAGTGGATTGACTTACAAGGCTGAATCTCCAAATTTCCATTTAGGTATGTTTTCTTTCAATGGGAAACCAAAACAGAGCCTTTTTTGATAAAGTTTGGAAAACAGAAATGAATTGGCAGCCATATAACACTCAGGTTGCTTATCTGATGACTTATTTCTGTGGCGTTGGGCAGTAGAAAGTCTGCAACTGCTCTACTTCCCTTAGATCCTCCTTTAGTTTCTCTACTAGTGAATCAAATGTATGCTTAGCAGCAAATGAAAGGTGCCAGATTTTTCTGTGAGCTCAAATATAACGAGGATAAGGGGTAACAAAAATCGCCAGTTTATGCTTGTGCATTCAGGCTTGTCCACGCTCCCTCTGTTTTATATCCATCTTGACTGCCTATTCTGAAGATTTAGAAACTGCATCATCAGAAGTAAAAAACAAAACAAAACAAAACAAAACAAATACTTTATAGAGAATTTTAAACGAACAGATTTGAATATGTTCAAATCCCTGGAAACTGAGACACAGAAAAGTTAACTGAATTATCTGAGATAATTCAACTTTTAAGTTGTCAAACCATTTGAACTTACTATTTCTGGCTCCAAAGTTTATACAACTAGAAATTTAAAGCTATGATTTTTTTCAAAATTATACTTAATGTCATGGGGACAGGATATGACAACATTCAGAGATACCTAAAGAAATGAGAAAGAGGCCATATGGATATATGGGGGAATGGCATTTTAGACAGAGAATAGTAAGTGCGAATGTTTGAGGAGGAAGCTATGCTTGATCTGCCTGGCAAGTCTCAGGTAGATAAAAAAAAAAACAGTTTGTATAAGAATGCTGGAGGTAACAATGGTAGAGGACAAGTTCACAGAAGCAGTGGTGAGATTCTGTATGTTTTGAAGATTAAGGCCATAGATTTGTTGATGGATTGGATACTAACTGTAAGAGAAAGAGAAATTAAGAATGATTGCATCATATTTCAGAAATTATGACATGCAAGTTATTTTAAATACATAATAACCTTAAAGTCAAAAGTTTAGAAAAAAAATACTTACCTTTATGAAGATCAAGACTTGTCCAACTAAATCTGTAGAGTGAAAAACCCATTATATTTAGCAAATTAAAAAAAATGATAGTCATAAGCCTTCTTGACTTTGTTGTGTTTCATAACTTAATTTGCTCAATACTAAACAAAGAAATACGAGTTTTTATCATGAAAATACTAAGTAGTAATCACCTTAGGTGATCTTTTATGTATATTGTACGTATTAACATATAACAGTTTACCTAAAGAGTATGGTTCATATATTGATTCCTTTGCAAATATTTATTGAATACCTATGTAAGGGAACAGCATCCTTTATTAAAAAGATTAGAGTGGAGAATTGTTTCAGAAAGACACCTTTCAGCTTTGAAAGGGATGGAGAGTAATTTAACTTTGAGCCATTCCTTAGCGGGGTGTTCTCTCGTATTGATTTCCACTGCAGCAGAGGGCAAATTATTTCCCCTTAACATATAGCCAAGAACAGAAAAAACAAAATAAATCTTATTTTTTCCCCAGCACATTCACAATCACGTGGTGGAAGCAAAAGTTAAATATGAAAAATTTTCTCCCTTTCATAAGTGGTATATTCTAGTCCTAAAGTTGTTACACACTCACAAATAATTGGTGTAGAAGTGGAATTGGTAATGCCACAATAAGTAAACATACAGAATGCCAATGAACTACAGAAGAGATCAGGTTAGTTTTGTTTGGAGGCTGTAGAATACTGAGGAGATGTTTGTGGATGAGAAGGTTTTTAAATTCCAGGCAGCAGAAATATCTTGACCAAATACTTGGAGATGAAAATATGTGGGGCATCTGTGGAGAACTACAGTCTGTTCAATATAAATCATGGGTAGGGTACATGTAGGAGTATAGTGGGGAGATTATTTTTAAAAATCTCCTGGAAATCTTGAATATCACTCTAAGGTAAAATCCATGTTATTTTGTAAAGATAAAGGATAATCTTGGTATTTTTTCATATTAAGAAGAGTTACTAAAATTAAATGTATTAAATTAAAAGGAAGAAATAGATACAAAATAAAGCACTTTTATTTATTAAAAACTTCTCTTTCAACCCAGAATTTAACATGACATCTCATTTAATTCACACATTTTAAGAGGCAGAGGATATAATGTTCATTTTATACATGAAAATACTGACTCCAAAAGATGTTATGGAAGGTACATTATGAAACACAATCTGTGCTGGTATTTAAACTTAGTTCCTAACACTGACTGCTCTTTAAATTCACCTACAGAGCTTCTTAATCGGTATTTAAAAATACTGATGTCTAGACCCATTCTGAGTGATTGTAGTTTAATTGATCAGAAGTCTAGTTCTTCACAAAAATAAGGTTAAAACTCATTGATTTTTTTTAATTAAAGGAGTTGTCATGAATAAAACCAGTTATTCAAAAAAGTTGAATGAAGGGAAATAGAGCTTAAAATTTAAAAAAAGAAATAAAACTGTGACAAAATGATTAGGAGATTGTTTCCCAAGTTCCCCCAAATATAGATTATACATAAAAATAAGTTTCTATTAAAAATATTTGTATTGAAAAATATGTGTTTGAACATGTGCACACATGCACACTCACATATATAGTTGATAGAGATATATACTTGATTCTCATTATTCCTGGATTATATATTTGCAAACATTTTTACCTGATAAAATTTATTTGTAATCACAAAGTGAATGTTTATAATACTTTTGCAATCATTGTCAGACATGTGTAAATTAGAAGTCAAAATTTAAGTTGTCTACTGCCCACATTCCCAGCTTAAATCCATTTCCACTTTAGATCAAATAAGACATTTTGTTGTTGTTGTTTAGCTTTCATATGGTACCATAAATAAATTTCCTATTTGCCATTTAGTCACTGTCATGTTTTTTACGTTTTTTGTGTATTTCTATTGGTGGTGTCTCTCTTTACAATGGCCCCCTGAAATGTTTAGTGTTTCTGGGCACAAGAAAGCTGTCATGTGCATTGCAGAGAAAATATGTGTGTTAACTAAGCATCATTCAGGCTTGAGTTATAGAGCTCTTGACCTTGAGTTTAATTTTAATGATTCAATAATATATATTAAATAAGTTGTCTTTAAACAAAAGCACACACCCTGAATTTTCCCTAAGGGTAATGATTCAGTATTCCCTAATTCAGTGTTTGCAGTGAAGAATAATATGGAGAATAAAAAGAACCAACTGTGTATATATTCATAAATGATACAAATTTATCAAGAGAGACCTAAAACTGGTTATTGTAATAGTATTTATTAGTTCAATGGACATTTGTTGAATATCTACTTTGTACTGGCACTGAACTTGGTTAAGAATTCAGTGCTAAGAGAGAGAGATTCAATTTCTGCACTCACAGTTCAATTAATTCATTCAATTCTTATGAGTAGTTGAAACAAACAACTCAGCTGGTCATCCATGGGCTCTAAAAGGTGGTCAGAAAAACATTCTGCTTACTTAGGGCCATTCCTACTCAGTTTGTACACCTGTCTAGAATCTGTCTGTCTGCTTTACTGATCAGGCCTCTTGGTAAGAGAAGAGCCCCAGGCCATGCTGCTGTCAATTCATCTAACACTTCAGACTTCCCAAAGGGGAGGGCTGGCTTCCTCTGAACATACTTTGACAGCCCAAGTCTCACCTGGTCTTCAGAAGCTCTGCTCACCCTGACTCTCACCAATCTTAGACTTGGAATGTGCAGGTAGGAGAAGGTCTGGTTGCTGCTACATAGAGAGCAAAATGAGCAAGGCTCAGGGAGTCAAAGCAAACTCTGACCAATGGGAGCTAAAAGACAGGAAGAGGAGAATAAATAAACTCCTCCCTTTTCTCTCTAACTCAAAGGAAGAATTGATTCCAGATGTAGCACTTGTGTGAAGCCTTTTTTGGAGATCCTCTGCAGAATGAAGGTTCAGTAACTATCATTTTTTGTTTCTTCCCTTCTCTGCTCTCTTCCTTTTACCCTCACTCTGGCATGTTTCTGGGATTGCCCTTCCTAATAAAATCATAGTATGTAAGTTTAATCTTAAGCTTTGTTTTCTGAAGAATCTAGACCAAGATCTGGTTGTTTCATATTATAACGATCCAGTTCTCTCCATGTATAAAGAATTATTTTCTTCTTTTATAACTGATTTTTTTCATTCCACTTATTAACCAAATGTTTATATAAAATACTGGGAATAATATTGGAGAAAAAACAAATTGGACTACATTCTCAGGAGGTTATTTCCTGTGGTCTTGTTTTCTCATATTTTTGATGAGAATAAAAAAAATCTCTTGGTGTTATTGTAAGAATTAAATGTGATAGTGCATAGTAGCATGTGCTCAATAAATGAATAATATGTATTATTATTGTCATTATTATCATTACTAAAATTTACTGGGTATTTTGGTTTATTGATCAATAGATAAATTGGCCAAGAAGAAACTAGAATAGTTTGCTTTGCAGTACAAAACTGAGGTTTGGACTGAAAAGATATATACAGAGTAATAATAAAAGGAAATGAGAATCACTTCCTAGAAAAGAAAAGATGCAGGATAATTTTTAAAATTTTAATTATTATATAGAGGTTAGTGATTATGTAGAAGCTAGTCACCTGAGTTTATTCATAATACAGGCAGAGATTTAAATGGGAACATTTGTAGTTTACTCTAGAAAGAAACACAAAAATGTTGTTAAGTCAAACAAATTATAACTGAGATTTAAATATTCACTTTAGGATGTCTTTTAAAATTAATTGGTCACTCTTGGTTGAGAATATTTTGAATTAGTATACTACTTGAAGACAGGACAATATAATAGTTTCCATACATTCCCACCCAAGCATTTGACTTTAGAGAGAGTCTAAAGTTTGTATTTAAGTATTATGTATTAATCATATATGCATTTTAAAAAAGGTGAACCAACTAACTGTGGTATAGATGGATTATATCATTTTCTGTGCACTTGAGAACCAGATTGCCAATGTAGAAGGAAGGAAACACTGCAATATAGAACAGATTAAGTAAAATCTGTAGTCTAGAATTTTAATTAGATATCATGTGAATATATGAGGTGTTTTCTCTTTATATATATAATCTGTCCACTGAAAAAGCAGAAACAAGTACCGACCTAATAACAATGACTATATTTAGAATCCTGATTATGGTTTTGAAATGCCATTTTTCTGTAAAAAAAAATAAGACTTCTTAGAGAAAAATTTCTGTCAGGGACAAGAAATATACAAAATAAGCCTGGAACCAGTTTTGTCATTATGATTAGCAGGATTATTAAAGTCTAAAGAGTCTACAAAGGTTCCTATTTTTCCCAAATGAGGTAATCTGAACTTCAATAAAGTGAAACAGTTTAGTAAATTAAAAAAAACAACAACAGTTTAGATTCATGATTTCAGATTTGGTTACTATATTTGCAATATATTACTATGTTACCAATTACCTCCAAATTTAACAACTTAAATATGTACATATACACAGACATAAATTTATGTCATTTTTATTGTGATATGTATGTATGTATGTATGTGCATATATATATGTATATGTATGTATATATTTCTGTATTAATTTATGTCACAGTTTCTATTGGGCTCTGTTGGGGCAGGATCTGCTCTCAGGCTCACTCATGTAGCTGTTGAGTAGCCTTGGGTTCTTACTGGCTGTTAACTGAAGACATCAGTTCTCTGCCCCACTAGATGCTTAATGGAGCATCTTACAACAGGGTAACTTGGCTTCTGTCACAGCTAGCTGAGAGAGAAGCAAGACATTGTAAGACAAAAGATATAGTCTTTTTGTAACCTAATCTTAGATAGCGTAATCTAAATTTGGCCATATTCTGTTCATTAAAAATGAGTCACTAGGTTCAGCCGCACACAACAGAAGAGGATGACACAAGGGTGGAATCATCACAGGCCATCTTAGAAGCTGCCTTCCATAAATAGAATCAAACTGCCATCTTAGAGTTGGGTAAAGAAATAATTTTTTCAGAGAAAGAATCCAGCCTTACTTGCATAAAATTTATTAGTGAGTAACTAGTAGATGAGATTAAGTATCTTCTTGTAAAATCATTCCAGCTAATCAATTAAAATAAAATTATAGAAATAATATATCAGCTTTTTTAACACACACTGAATTCATGTATAGAAATTGAATATTTATTTATCTTAATTTTCTAAAAATGAGTGAGTCAGTAGTCAGCAAAGAACCCAGTTCCTTTAACTGATAAAAAAGGGATGGAAGGAGAGCCTACAGATTAAAAAGATTTAACCAACTAACCAAGTTTTAAAAAATGGACTACATTAAACTGTAGTCCTAGGGATATACATGAGAGATAAAAGCATAAGAAAATGATAAAATTACAACCATAAAGGCAGGAAAGTAGTCAGTTTAAGGGACAGAAGGATCTATGATGGGTCGTGGTACATGAAGGGGTTTCTAGGGAGATAATTTCAAAATTGTTCACCTTGTAATAAGTATTAAGCTATTTATTTGTTTTGAGCACATTTTTGTATCTGTATTTTTTCCACTCATATTAAAACATAATTGGCAAACAGTGCTGTGTAGGTTTAAGGTATGCAGCATGACTTGACTTTCATATATTGTGAAATATTTACCACAATAAGTTTATTTAACACCCATCATTTCATAAAAATACAAAAAGGAAAGAAAAAAATATTTTTGTCCTTGTGATGAGAACTCTTATGCCATGTTCTCTTAACAGCTTTCAAATATACCATATTGCAATGGGAACTATAGTCATTATGTTGTACTTTATATTCATTGTATCTGTATTATGATACAATGTTTTAAAAAGTTTTTAAAAACCTCTAATTTAAAAAAAATATTTTATAAAAGAGAAAGGAATATTAACATCCATCACCAAAAAAATGAAGACATAATCTTAGAATAAAATACCAACCTCTCTCAAGATAGATTAGAGGGCATATTTGCACCATTGCTGCCATCCAGTAACTTCACTGGATGTTTCCTTTTGTTTCCTGGCATTCACATTACATGTAGTATATTAAACTTTCTAAATCATTCTTGAGAATTATGGCAGATTATATCCTCAATGATAACTTTTATGTCACATATACTTCTGCCAATGAGATATTGTCCCCCATCAAGAGATGGAATTTAATCCTCTTTACTTGAATCTGGGTGATTCAGTGACTTGCTAGACCAATAGAATATGGCACAGGTAACATTCTGCAAATTCCAAACCCCAATTCCATTCCTTAGGTGAATGGGGCTTCTGACACGTTCTCTTGGAATATTACTGTTGGGATACTTCTTGAATACAACATTGAGTAAGAGGCCCAAACCACACTGAGGGGCAACATCTAAGCACTTGGCAAAGGCCCAGCTTAATTCTCAGACAACAGCCAGCATCAACTGCCAGACATGTGAGTGAACCTCCTCGACATTTCCAACTAATTGAGCCCCCATATGACTGAGCCTCATGCAACATGACATAAAATAGAAGAATCATCGACTGAAGCCTGGTCAATGTAAGAACAGTAAGAGGTATAAAAAGTTGTTATAAACCACTAAGTTTTAAAATGTTTTGTTGTACAGCGATAGATAACAAGCACAGGAATCACTGGCGGTGATGGTGAATTATTACTCAAGATCCTCTTAGTACTACATAGCAACATTCAAATCAAATAAATCTGATATTACTTTGACTTTTTTTGGTAATCTTCATTATTAAGAATATTACCATTTAAAAATGTAATTTATCATATTTGTGTTACACGTAGCTTGAAAGCAAAGTTATAATCTTGTTCTTTGATATAATGTAATGATAAAACTTTTTTTTTGTGGATTGTCTAATCATGATATAGATAGGAATCACTCATCTTCATTTCTCATGCTTTTGAAGAAACTCTTCAATCACTGACTAAACATTTGTAATTTTTTTATTTAGAGTAGCGTGAGATAGATGTTAAATAAATGATTTGATAGATGATAGTGCAATAGATCAATAGATCGACTGATAGATGATAGATGATAGATAGTATAGATAGATAGATAGACAGACAGACAGACAGACAGATAGATAGATGATTGATAGAGAAATGGTAGCATTTTCATTGCATCACTTTCCCTGAAAGATCTATCTTTTAAGTTTTTGTACTTCACTGATACTGCCTGCTGCTACATGCTGCTTAATGCCTAGGTTGTGCATAAACTCTCTTTTGCCCTCAATAAAATTTGACATTTGTAACAAAATTTTACCAATTATCAATTCAAATTATACTTAAAATTTGTCAGTTGTTGCCAAGACAATAGCAGGTCAATGAAATAAAACACTTTCAAACACCTCAAAAATTTAAGAATTAATGAACTTTCAACTAAAAGTTTACATAAAAGAACTTTTTTGTGTTTACTTTATGCCTACATCTATCTCAAACTTTATTCTTTCAAATATATACCAAGCCAGTCAAATGCCAGTATCTAAATGAATTTGTTTATGATAAGTATTTTAACAAAACACTTTTTAACAAAACACAGTTTGATATTTTTGTTATTGTTGAAATCTTTGCTGTAGAGATGGACTAAGGTTATGGCCTTTACTTTTTTTATAATTTTTTATTCAAGAAGGAGGAAGGATAATTAATGGTTGGTATAGTCTGGGAAATGCTATCAGCTTTTAGCAGACTTATTAAAGTATGTTTGGTTTTTAAAAACATACTGCATGTTTTAACTAGCTGTCTATTGAAACTCTCAGGAGTTCATGAGGTCACATAAACATAAGAGTATGTAAATACTCTGTGAGAATCAAAGTGAAGAAAAAGAAGATCAAAGTGATCTAGTTTACAGCTTTCATGGAATGCAAGGCCAGATTTTGAATTCTTTCCTTGATGATACTAATCACATATTTTGTAGACCAGTGCATGTGTAGTGGTACATTGCTGGAAATGCTATTTAATTTATCGAAGTACAGGCCAACTTAGTCTTTCTTAAACTGAAATTTTTAAAAAATAAGACTTAAAACTGGAACAAATTAGGAATATTGTAGTAAACTGAAACTTCAAATAGAGTCTAAAAATCTTTGTAGAAGAGGGGTGTTGAGAAATAACAGTAGATTCTTTCAACATCTCCTTTCTAATTGCTCACAGATACAATTTTTTCCACAAAAGCAATAGATCATAACTTTTAATCAACATTAATTATGGAACTATAAGTGGAAGGATATTTAAAGGTTATACATTTCTGTGAGAATGAGAAATATTTCTAAAAGAAATCTAAACACTTCCAAAGTCAAAATGTTGCTTAAAAAATATATATATATTTTAGTCTATATTCACCCAAGTGAACATAGTGGACACGAGGATACATCATGAACTCATAGTGGACACAGTGACAATGATGATATGTGTTTGGCTAGAAGGCCCATTTACTCCCCTCTCATCATTTTTCTCCCACTTCCCCAACTCCAGATCTTGTTTTCAGATAATTACAGAATATTAGGAGTAGCTCCTCCAATTTTAAATTCTGCCTCATGAGCTCTGGTAGCATGCACACTGTATTGCTTTCTTACAATGTGTTTTCAGAGTAGTGAAAAGAGATAATTTCACTTTTGTAGTGAAATAGATACTTTTCACTATAGTGAAAAGTATGTAGTGAGATAATTTCAAGAGTAAATATGCATTTTACTCCATCAATTTGAAGGTATCACTTTAGTGATTCTCCAATATTTCTTGTCCTCCAATCTTTTATCATAATAGTTATTTTTAATCTTTGGAAGTTCACAACTTGTTATGTTCAAGCAACTAAGTCTTAAGTTGAGAGAGGGTTGTGAATATGTCAGGGTGTTCTGGGGCAGCTTCCAGAAAGCTTTCTTGAGTCGGTTGGATTATTAATTTTGCTCTATTTTTTTCTCTTTAAATGTACAGTCTATATGGATATCAACTTGGACCGTAGAGAGAGAGGACAAACCTTGGCATTTGTGAAGGTATGAGTTGGAAGGAACCCAAAGTTCCTGAAGACTTGTTAAAATAGAGACACCCTACTAGTACTAAACTACCAAGCTATGAAATTTTATGAAAGACAGAAGTATATTTCTATCTCATTTAAGCCAAAGCTTTTTTTTTAATAGAAAAAAATTATGCTTGATTGGCTTCTACATCTGAACATAATTCCAACAAATAGAGTCACAATCGAATTTTTCTACCAGTCTGTAGATTTTTGACTATTTTTGGCTCTTAGTTTGGGGTTTATATTCTATATCAAATGCCGTTTAAAATGTATCAAGAATTATTGAATACTTGTCATGTATAAAGTAATCGGTTTATAGAATGGTGAGTTGATCTTTATGAATATAAAGAGGACTTGATAGGCAGTCATCTATATCCTGCATACCCAGGCTGTCATCTGAGGAAAGTGACTTTGAGACTTTATTAAAAAAATAAATACTAAGTTTAAATCTGTGACTTCTCCTCCCTCTCCACCATTCCTTCATCAGATTAACAAAAAATATGAAAACTAGATTTAACTTGCTAGTAAGTGTGACATTTACCAAAGTGCTTTCTCCCTCCATTTTTACCTATTTTTGTATAAGGAGAATGGTAAATATTAAAATCAACATTTGAAACCATACCCAAACTTTACTGGCCTCAGGCACTTGGGTAGAATTGTTTTTAGCCAAAATGTGGAGTGTTTGTTATAAGTTATGTGCATCCTTCCAAATAATATCTTTATAGTTGAATGACCATTACTGATTCTGTGGTGTCACTGAATAATAGCATACCTACCCTAAATTTCAATGACCATGCCATATAATTTTTTTTTTGAAGCAAAAATAGACGTATAGCTTAAAGATCAAATAACAAATGTGAACCAGCTTCATCATGTTATCATCTTCTTAATGGGTTTAATTTAGGTCCCATTTTCTCAGAAAGCAGGTTCCCTAGGAAAACTTTTTCACCTTCAGGATAAACTGCCAGGTATGACATTTTATAGAGAGCTGGTGTCAGCTTCTCTACAGAGCTGGATTTTTGAACCAGAGCAAAGTAGCCCCCACTAGGCTCACAAACACCCTACGGTTTCCCCTTAGGCGTATCTGGCTGAGAGGCAGCTGCTGCTGACACTGTGTTCTGGGGTCTGGTCCCACAGTTGCCAGGATGAAACAAGCAGGTGAGATCGATGTGAAAGAGCAACCATCAGGTGGAAGCACAGGGCGAGGTTGTCTTTTTCATATTTTTATATGAAACATTTCTGTGAACTAAGAAAAAAAAACAGATTGAGTAGGATTTTACAGCAGGGAGTATTGATGATGGTAGAGTTTATTTTTTCTTTCATCTTTATTTTAAATTTGACGGTATCTGCTTATGTCTTTGTAAAAATGACTCTCTGAACAAACCTGAGTAGATGCCCTGAAAGGTTAAAGGAAATATGGATGAAATAATTTCCCACTTTTTATTATGATGTTTAAGTAGTTTTCTACAGGGAAATAAATCTACCATAAAAATACATTTTTGTCTATGCTGTTTCCTTTTCTGAGGAAAAAGTGTAATTTATAGCAAGTTTTAATGGCTGTATTTTAAGTGATCTATTTTTCAAAAAGATTACGGTAAAAAGAAAGGGTTCTACTTCCCTTTTTCTAATATGTCCTGTGCTCTCCTTTGGTGTTTTTACAAGATCTGAGATACAATTTCATCTATTTTTATAACAGATTAAAGAACTGCCTCTTCCCAGAGGACATGTCCTATTCCATCTGAGAGAATCTACTAGAGGCTACAAGCTATTTTTTAATTTATTCCTATTTTATGACCACATTTCTTTGAAGGAAAATAATTCTGACAGTAAATTAATGGAATCTCTGAAGGAAAATTAAGGAAGAATAGACAAAGAATGAGTTGAGTAAACAATGAAATAAAAAGACTTGAGTTTTCTCAAAAGGAGAAAATTCACAATAATTACCCTAGCTCTTCTAACTTTCATTAATTCTCTTCAAATTTTACTTTAAATCTCTTACCTTTTAGTTCTGAAGACAAAGAGAGAGAGGGAGAGAGAGAGAGAGAGAGAGAGAGAGAGAGAGAGAGAGAGAGAGAGAGAGGGGAGAGGAGAGAGAGAGATTGATTCCTAGATTCCTTCAGGCCAGTACTCAATTCCCTTACCTGTTTTGACAAGAAATGCATACTGCAGTCAAATGCCAGAGGCTATGGTTATACAAAAGTCATGGGTCAATAAAGATCACTTACATTTCTTATGAGCCTTTTCATCTTCTTTTCCTCATATGTGGGCAGGACCAGCAGAAGGGAAAGACAAAAATATCAAGGGGCCTGGCTGTCAAATTCTTAAAGAAACCAACACTCCCTCCAAATAATTTGATGGCCCTTAAACTTTTGTTACCTTGCCTTAGGAAACATGGCCTTTTCTCTTCTACTCCCCATCATGAGGTGTTCTTCTTTCTTTTAAAATGAAGTTAAAGTCTTGACCCTATTCTTTGATGACAGACAATAAAGTTAGAAAAGATTAGTAGGTTTTCTTTAAAATTGTTCCTTGAAAGGAACAAGGCAAGTGTTCTGCATTGTTCTCTAGTTTAATATATTTGACATATGTTCTGTGATTTCATACTTCATATTTCCTGGTCATAAAATATGTTTTGCTCAATTAAATTGACTTTACATTGGAGAATTTTAAGTACTTTTTCTAATGTATTTATATATTACTAGTATTTAGATGTTCATTTTCTCTTATAAGTGACCAGATACATGATTGGAGCTTATGATTGGAAATAATATTATTATCAAATCCATGCTTTTCAAATGTTAGTGAAGATAAAGAAAAGAGTTAACAACATAGCCACTTTTTTTTCCCTTAATTTGGGAAATTTCAAAACATTGTAAAAATATTAAAATTCTCTATCTCAATTGTCTGCTTTGACATATACTAAATTCTTTAAAAAATAAATCCATGCTCAAAGGTTGGTTCAGGGACCTCAGTAGTTCTCAAGGAATGTTTTTAAAATTGATCCCCAGAATCATCTAATGCAGTTTAAGTATGAAAAAATAGTAGCATGTTGTAAAGTCAAAATTATTATTAGAAATAGATCTTGAGTCTTGATAGATAGACTTGAAGTCCTATGTAAGTTTTTAAAGTCATACCGTTTCTGCAATGTGCTTTTATATATATATATATATATATATATATATATATATATATATATATATATATATATATATATTTGTGTTTTCATCTTTAAATTGTACATAAAAGAGATAACTGACTTTCAGTGTTTAGTGGGCAATCAGGTCTTTAGGGTGAAACAAGTAATAACAAAGGCAATTGGAAGATCTGACTACAAGTTTCTCTTCTCTCTTCTTTTCAATAAATAGAGCAAGAGTATTTTCCTCAAATTAGATGGAGGGTAAAGGTCACTATCTAATTAGGCAAAGGGAAACAGATTGGCCAAGAAGATATTCCTTTCAAGGACAATTAAACATATTGAGTGACATAAAAATGTAATCATCATTAGTAAATTAAACTATTAAAACAGCTTAAAAGATGCATGTTTGATTTTTCATTTGTGAGATAAATGCTCATATGTATAACAGTAAATATGTATGACATTGGTCATAAGCTAGGACTCTGACCCATGGATCTGCAAGTGAAACTTGTCTTACCAAATTTAATGGGTGAAAAATTGAGAAAGGTTAGGATGTCTCCCATCGTCCCATAATTACAAACTAATAAGCAGTAGGATAAAGATTAGCATTTTATTCTCCTGATGACCTACATTTATTCATTCAGTCTTAATTGAAGAGCTACTATATGATTAGGTTACCTGTTTATTTAAAAATCCACTCTGTAGAATTTGAATGAGATTATAAAAGAATAAAACAGTTAGATGAGTTATGTGGTTTGTACACATGGAGGAACATTTTGGGAACTTTAATAATTACTTGTGATATTTGGTGAATTTTCTGAGGATTATGCTTCGGTAACCCCTGCTTCCATGATAGTCCTTTTTTTTTCTTTCAAAGGACATTTATTACTGCATGTTACTTATTTCTATTAATTATCTTAGCTTGTCACCTAATAAAATGCACTGCATAAATTTTTAAAGAAATATTTGAATTGGAAAAGCTTTAGTTTTCTTAAAGATACTTGTCCCGTATTGTAGGAGTTTTATCACAATGGTATTTTTTCATCTTTTGTAACAATTTTTCAAGAATACATTTAGTCATGACTTAATAAGTCATAAAAGATGATCCTTTCTCAGAGAAGAGTTTTGGTTAAGTAGTATAACAATGTATTTCCAAAACCTTAAGTCACTGACCCTTTAGTTAAAAATAGGTAGTTTATAATTTGCATGTTTGTGGAAATAATGAAACAGATATTCACTTAGCCTAAAAATATGGCTCAGAAAATAAATGAGCAAACTGTTTTAAACTTCTTGCCACTTGATTCATCTTCAGATTTTTTTCTATAGTGGTACTTTAAAAATCATGAGAAAAATGCCCATATATTCATGCTTTATATCAAGATATTTTTTTTCAAAACTGGAATTTTTATTTTAAATTAATTTTTGTAATTATATTCATAATTGCTCTCATTTTTTCATCCCTACATTGCCTGCTTCTCTTGAATAAAAATAGAGATAGATTAAATATATATATGTATATATAAAAATATACATATAAATATATATATATGAATATATAAATGTATATGTATACAGATATACAAGTTTATAGGTATATATGTATATATACATATATATACATATAAATTTGTATATGTGTATGTGTATATATATATGAATATATATATGTATATATTTGGAGAGAGAGAGGAAAATTCTGCTTATGAGTGCAAAGAGTCATGCTTAATTTCAAACCACACACTGTCAAAAACCCTGGTATTCTCCTAGCCCAGTCATTTTATACTTTATAAGTAAACTCACTTGAGGAATGTTTATATGCACTGATGCTTTTGGACAAGTTCACTGACAGAACACATTCTTTGAAGAAATATATCACAACTGTTTATCAGCTTGAGTGTTACCCTAAACCCTGTCAGTGCTAATGATATCAGGAAATGGATTAAACAAATCCTTTTGAGAGTGATTGGGTGTTTCTGCATTCAAATCACAAATTTAGGAATTTTGGCTGTGAAACTGGGCAACAGCTATTTCAATATGCACAGCATTCTGCCTGTATGAAAAAGCTTTAATGGAGAAATACTCCAGAGAAGAACTGCTGTCACTCTTGGGTTTAATATATAAGTGCTGCCTACATAAGCAGGATAAAAAAAAATACAGTTCTGCAGATTGCATAGTGTATATCACAGTTCTATTACAAGAAAGCCGAAAAAAATAATAGTTATTTTAAGGTGATGAATATATAGATTATGCTGGTTCTCAAAGTAAAAGTTATGAGTGCAGATTGTGTTTTCTTCCCATCTTCCCTTTTCTCACACTATAAATAAAGATACACTGTGTCTTATATTTCTACTAATGGAATCAAGCTATTCAAAACTATATGAATGATACTATGAATTCTGAGACAAAATCTGTAATCTTTATTTTCAGCACAATATCTTTTTTTCAGTAAAAATTATTTTCAAAAAATTGTTATTTGCCAACATTGTTTCTCTACATGTAAGTAATCATTTATTTAAAAACGATTCCAAATAAATATTTTACAACAAAAGATATTGTTGTAAAAATAATTTACATACTTTTTTTTATCCAAAGGCTTTCTGATAGCCATTCTCATGTTTATACCTTCCTATTTAGTTTTAGTTTTTATTTAGCTTACCTAGTAAGCAGAAATTATTATAGTAAATTCATAGGTGATAAAATAGCAACAAAACTTATTATATTTAATATGTACATTAAATTTGAAAAATTATTTTAGTCCTAAACAACAAATAAACTCACTATTATTTCCAATGACATTTACTATAAAGGAATATTTTAGCTTTTATTTCTCATATTTTTTAATTAAATAAGACTAAAACAAATTCTTATAACTGTTTTTATACTCTGGAATGAGTTGATTTATTGTGTTAGTTCTTTTTAAAAATGTATAGCAAATATGTACTTCATCTGTTTTCTAGGTTGCCACATTTTCTTTTGTATGTTAACCAAATAAAGATATTTTATTTTATTTTTTTCTGACTTCAATGTCAGGTATTCTATTATTTATTATTGGCATTTCAGATAAAATTATATTTTAAAATTATTTTTGTATTGCCTGTCTAAAGTATCATGAAAAAGTTATTAAAGTTTAAGAAAAAATATAACATCTTATTAACTTGACAATCTCAAAATTGAGTGATATTGCAAAAATTTAAATTATTCAGTTGCTGACAGCAATTTTATTAGCAGTTTGTGAAGTTTTAATGAGAAAATTGAATGAAGAAACTAAAAAATCAAACAAAGGAATTAATAGATCATTCTCTTTAAATTTCTTTTTTACTTCAGATCTTCTTAAAGCTAATATGAATAAAGCTTTCTTATGAACTATTTCATAAATGTCACTAAGTTAAAAAACTAGATAGTTCTTAAAATCAGTTAACCCTTTAATCTAATATCAAGTCCTACGAAAGTTGCAGAGAGAAAGTGTGTGTGTGTGTGTGTGTGTGTGTGTGTGTGTATCAAATCAAAATGCATGTAAAATGTTTTGAAAAATATATTTTAGATGTATAAGTAAAACTTATGTTCATGACATTATAATTGAACTGTAAGTTACTGTTTTTAATCTCTTTCCAGGAGTTTCTGTAAGTATTTATAAAATGGACAAGAAAAGCCCACTATAGACATCTGTATAACAGCCCATTAAACCAGAGCTGCTCCATTGTTGTAACTGACACTTTGAAACTGATGTGGTACAGAGTGTGGCAGGCTTCAGTGAAAAAGGAATTTCAAAAACAAACAGTATTATTTATTTATTTTTCGGTATTCATGCTATTCAGAACTAAGTTCTAAACAGAAGAAAAGAAAGTTGAATAAAAGCAGGTATCCTTTTGATTTCCAGCTTCAGCTCAAACCATATTAGTCAAAGAGACAGTAGAACTGATAAATGGCAATTTAAAATGTTGACTTGAGGTGACTTACTGAAGGTTTATTTTTATCTTACAGACTATCCAAACTCATCTTAGAAGAAATACTCTGTTGTTAAATTGAAAGTAAATGAATGAAACAAATTCTAGAAGAAATTCTAGAAGAAAAAAAAAAACACAGCTAATGTCTATCAATATGCATTCCTCTTGTTTACAGCCACACTACCCTGAACAAGCCCGATATCTGATCTCGGAAGCTATTAGTACTTGGATGGGAGACAACCTAAGAAGACCAGGTGCTGTAAGTGTATAAAAAGATAAAAAAAATAAGGGATTGTAAGTTGACAAGGTCATTGCAATCTGTGAGGTCAACCAAGGGTTGCCTCACCAAAAAAAAAAAAATTTCATTCCTCTTATTAGAAATTAACATCTTTGTTTACTTAACAGACACCTGTGATATATCTTTTACTCTAATATCCATCATATTTATTTTTATGTGTATCATTTATTTGTTTACAATAATATACATAAATGACCACTACATGCATATATATACATATGTAAATGACCACTACATGTATATATGAAATAATAATAAGTAATGTATGTATATATGCAGGGGTCCATGGCCTGTCAGGAACCAGGCTGTACAGCAGCAGATAAAAGGTGGGCTATCGAAGCTTCATCTGTTTATGCAGCCACTCCCTAGCACTAGCATCACTGCCTTAGCTCCACCTCAGATCATCAGGCTTTAAATTCTCAAAGGAGCAGGGTCCCGGGTGCCAAAAAGGTTGAGGATTACTGTATATGTACATATAATATATATGTATATATATAAAACTATTACAAGTATATGTAAAATAATAACATTGTAAGTGTGTGTGTGTATATACATATATATATATAATTATATATCAATATAATTCTGGTTTGGTTTTTAACTAAAATTTCTAGGCATGGCCACAATTTTTTTCATACTCTCTCTTCTACTCAGTGCATTTGGTATTCTTAGAAGGGAGCTTTAAGACTATTTTCAAATACCAGTTTCTATCTTAAATAATTCATTTTATAGAATATAAAATAATAAATATAAACTTTTAAAAATAACCTTTTTACTAAACATTTAAAAATAATTTAGTTTTCACATATTATGCTCAGAGTTTAATTTAATATATAATTGCATGTTATGATTTTTATGAGATTCTTCTGTCTATATTAATTTTTCTCACTGAAATTAGAAAATATTACATTTTATTGAATCAAAATTCAAATAAAATTAAAAGCAAATAATAATTTTATATTCACATTTTTGTCTGTATAGTTGAAATTATATTTAATGAATACTTTTTTACACTCATTTTATACTTTATTTATTATGATAGTATAGCCATTAATACTGATTTTTATGTCTGATTTCTTAGAAATCTAAAATAAATAAGGAAAATATTGGTATACTTACAACAAAATCAGAGAAGAATTAAGATTTGTAGGCTAAAATAGCAAGTTTAAATGATTCCTGATATATCTTCTAAAATGGCTCTAAGTAGCAAGTTCAAAATATCCTAATGTACTTCTAAAAATTACTACAGAAGACAAAACTTAAGATTAATTTTCTCTGCAATCCTACATAGTTTTATTTGCAACCAACCAACCAACCAAACAAACAAACTCTCATTGCTTTCATTGCATCCTTGATACTTTCAATTTATCTCTGAATAAGGCTTTGGATCTTCTGTTATTTTGGTTTACCCTAGGAAAACTCTATGATATCAAAGGACTTGAATCATAAATATGACGACTGAATGTGCAGATGTTCACACATATTTCTGAATAGAATACATATTTATTATGTCTAGAGCATAAATTTTCTATATTAGAACATTATGATAATAATATCCTCTTTTATTTTTAAAATACTGTGTTTATTATAGATTTGCCAGTGAAGATGTCTAATCACAGAGGAGCTGGCTAAGTATAATCAGTTTTCTTCTACTTCTGATAATTTATAGTAGCTTCAAGATGAGAAATACATATATGGTACTACTGAGGTAATTAACCAAAACTATTTTGTGCTATCAATTCAAGTTACTCCTGGTGATTCAAATATTATATTCCATGTAGCCTGTACTTGTAAATGAACTAACTCTTGTTGAATAGGCTTCCCTGGAGTTTCGCAGATTTTAAATTGCCCAAATATGTTTTATTAAATGTGACTGAACTCTTTCCCATTAATGATGAATTGGTAACATTATCAAACATTGGAATTTTAAATTTTCTTTCTTAATTTAAAGTTCTTTTTGCCATCTCTTCAATTTATAATTATTATTTTTCATGTCAATATTAGTACATGATGGACAATTCTAAAAGTAATTACACATCCATGAATTATTTTTTTTGGAACTTGATATATATATATATATATATATATATATATATATATATATATATATACAAGTAAACTCAAGATCATAAATGTTTTTAAATTTTTCATGTCACAGTCTTGAAGTTCTCAAGGCTTTGACTTATATTCTGATTTAACAATTGCTATAGGTTGCAAGTAACATAACTCTGAGGTGGGTATATATGCAAAATATCTTGGCATAACAATATATTTCTGCATTTACATTGATTACTCATGAAAATCATGAGAAAATTTAAATAAATGTAGCCAGTACATTTGAGTTCTATATCATCCATTCCAATGAATACACATCAATTCAAAGGTCTGTACAATCACATCATTTCCTTTCCCTAATTTTTCATTTGAAAAGCAAGGACATTCTATTTGAAAGTAAACATCAACACAATGTCATGATTGAGTATTTAAATGAAGAAAAGTCAGGAAAATCATTTTCTCATTTGTCTAGAGCTATAGCTTGGCAACATAGTATATATTTTGAAATAAAACTGCTAAAAAAAAGCATGATATATTCATAAATTAAACAACTATTCATTTTATTTTCCTTGCTAAACATTTTTAAAGAGAATAAAAAGGCAATTTCAAATCATTGACAAACTAATGTTAACAATGCAGCAAACAAAATGAAAAATCCTTAACTTCTTCTAGTCAATTCAATAATGCTTTCCCTAAAGCATTTAAAAATATAGATGACTGCAAACTAAAATAAACCACACAGGTGTGGGGGACATAATTGTAATCTGATGACCCAGCTAGTCTCTCAAAGTGAATTATTTGTATTCAATATTTAGCAAAGATTGCCTGGGATTTTCCCATGAACATTCAATATTTCTAAACTAAGCCCATACTTACTTAAAATTAAAGTGAAAAATTCTTCAAGTTCTTCTATTTAGCTAATTACCCCTGATTTACTTAAATCTCCTAGAATGTAATTTGGGGTGGCACCAAACAATTTCAGTTCTCCATAACTATATATTCTTCTTTGTAACCTAATTTTTCAGTAAAGAAAAAAAAAAGTAATAAATTCTAAATTTCATGCTTTCAAGTGAACACTTTATCTCAGTATATTTTATCACTTTTTCTCCCTAGAAGACTTTAATGCACAGAAAATCATTGGATGAGAAAGATTGAAATCGGATCATTGAACAGCTTTGATTCTAATGAAGTTAGGCCATGAGGAGTTTTAAAAGATTTTTTTTTTATGCCTACAGCACTTAGTCTTTGTAGGTGGTCTCTCATCCAAATGCTAACCAGGACTGAACCTGCTTAGTTTCTGATATCAGATTTGTTCAGGGTGACAGGGCTGTAGACCATGAACTATGGCTTCACTGGGGTGTAAACCCAGAACCTTCTACATTTAAAGCAGATGTGCTAACCACTACACTGTGGAACCACGTCCTTAAAGAATTTTTAACAGGCATCTGATATGATCAGTTTTATATTTTAGAAATATTCCTAAAGTAAATATTTAGAATATAGTTGAGGGAAACAGAATTAGAATTGATAACACTGACGTTAGGCCAGTAAAAAACTCTTTGCAAAAATGAAAAGAAAAATAAGGGCCTAAAATCTTGCTGCAGAGATGGAGCTAAAATGAAGGGAATAGTGTTAGGAAATATGAAAGGAGTAGAATTAATAGGATTAGATGGCCACATTGACTGTAGAAGAGTAAAATTTAGGAATCTGAGATGAATCCCAGTTCATCATGGTATAGTAGTAGCTTAAAGAACCAGGGGAGAGCAGTAATGGAACTTTTAAATTGTTTTCGTGATAACTTTATAACCTAATTCTTCTGGATTGAAACTTCTTTACTAAAGACATTGGAAAATTTGATCTACCAATTAAGATCTCTAGTGCAATATTAAATAAGATTATAGTAGAGGAGAATATTTCATTCTTGTGGCTTAATAGGAGAATGCAAACTCCTTTTTTCTTATGGAAATTAATCAGGATTTCTTTCATGCTATATAGCCATGTGCCCAACTCTCTACCTTTATTTGGTGGGATTGGCTCCTAGGTACATTATTCATATGAGGGAGTGTTGAATCATGGCACTATCTATACCCACATCTCTGGGTATAGATAAGCATTATCCTGCATTGAGAGGTGAACGGGTAGTAAGTAGAAGTCTAAGGATTGGTGGTTCTTAATATACATGAAGAAACTTTAGAAAACCTGGACACTGTCTCAGTTTCTACAAAGCTTCCTGGCACTGATTGCATTTCCTCGTGCCTTCTTAATCTCATCCTGTCTAATAGTACCTAACCCCCCAAATATTTTCCCTTGATTAAGATCTAATTTCAAGAGCATGTAGGCAAAAACACAGCCTCAGGGAGCAAAGGAGGGAATGAGATTTGAGTTTGTGACTTTATCATCTTCAGCCACTTTTAGCCTTGTGTTGAGATGTAATTTGATCTCCCTTAATTTATGCATTGGCCTCTCAATACTGTTTAAATTTTTGATGACTATGGTCCCCATTTCAGCTTTTTTTTTGTCTACATATTCTGTATCTTCAATTTTCCAGCCAAAGGTTTATTCTTATTCACACTCATCTACTTTCTCTCTTCTCTCAAGGAAATAGAACATTTTTATGCTCTCCTATGCTACTCTTGGAAACCCAGTGGAAAAGTGTTAAACTTCTCTGTCTCAATTAGAGGACCACAAACTATGGCCCATGAGCCACATCTGACTCATGTCATATTTTTGTATGATCTGCAAGCTGAGAGTGTTTTTTACATTTTTAAATGGTTAAAAAATATCAAGAGAAAAATACTATTTATAATATGTGAAAAGTATATAAAATTTGAATTTCAGTTTCCATGAAAAAGTTTTCTTTTTTCCTTTATTTACTATCCATGGTTGTTTTCTCATTACAAGGGCACAGTCAAAAAGCTGCAATAGAGTTTATATGGTCCATAAAGCCTAAATCATTTACTATCTGACCCTTGACACAAAAAGTTTGCCAACCTCTGGTCTGGACCATTCCTTCTTCTATTAATATTGTACTATTCCAGCATCATTTGGGACATGAGGCCACTCTATGGGGCTTATACCCCACAGAATGAGGCTACAATGACCTTTATTAAGATAATTTTCTAAATTTATATGAAGTTTCTATCATCTTTAGGACTAATCCTGAGAGAAAGATAAAAGCTGAAACTAGCCAAACAGCCATGTTTTAGCTGTTTTCAAGTCTTCTCCCTCTTTCTTTAAGTTCCTTACATCAGTATGGAAAGAATTTTATAGCTCCTCTCTGTACCACTGCTCTTAGCCTTCTGAAGAAAACTTCTTTGTCACCAAGAGGTCTGGTTCTTATTATAGAAACTCTATGAAGGCTATTATCTCTGCTATGAATTCATAAATTCAATTTAAAAGCTCAAAAATTACTTCTATGTAAACATTATCCTCAAATAAGTGTTTATAGAAAGCAATTAATTATATGTGAATCATGGTTTAAGAATAATAGGTTCACAGAAGCAAGAGCATAAATTCCCAAAATTCCTCTTGATACCATTTATTGAATATTAATTGTTTGCTAGTCGGTTTGTTTTCATGTAGTTTGATAAATGCTTTACTTGTTTACCTATGTTTTACATATTTAATTGTAACAACATCTTATAAATTAGATTCTATTGTTATATCATTTTTAAATGAGGGGACAGAGATACATAGATATCAAATAAATTGCTAAGATTTGCTTAGTTAATAAGCAATGGAAGCAAAACTTGAACTTTTGTTGGTGTAACTCCACGTCTGTGTATATGTGTCTGTGTATGTGAGAGAGAGAGAAAGTGAGACAGACAGAGAGACAGACATAGAGATATTTAGGAAAATGTTTAAAATCAGAAAAGGCGATTATTATATTATTATATTAATCCTAGATAAGAGTTATGCTCACATTGTTATGCTAAGATGTGTCGGTGTATAAAACAGAAGTATCTATCTGGCACTGTAGTCTAAAGCAGAGTTTTTAATGCCTCTGCAATCAATCATGATAGTGAAACTTTTAAGGATACTTTGTTAAAAGCTGTAATTATTCTGAAAGTATTACCAAAATGTATAATAGTGAATCGAAAGGTTGAACACTTTAATTTAGTATGTTCTGTAATGCATATTTCTCATGATGATATGTTAATGGTAGTGATATGGACAGAAATGGCAGAAGGGAAATGTGGTAAAATATATAACCAGAGAGAGTTTCTGATAACTTCTGTTTACTGAGAGTGCATTTACATTTCTTTGTTAATCTGTGTAAGTCTTTCCCTTTATGTTGATGACCTTTCAAATATATCTTCCTTTCATACATGAAACTGGTTCTGATTTTTAATAGTATTTTAATATTCTAGAGTTTTGGCAAGGAAGTATTTTAGAAATGTTTTAAAATTGAATGGTATCAACAGCTTCCTAGGATGAATATAGCATAAAATAAAATATTTCCACAGCATGCTTTTTCCGAATTTGTAGCTCCCAGTATTCAGGCTTTCAGAGAAAATGAGAATATAGCATTTTTAAACGTTACACTACACAAGTATCAATGTATTTATATCTGCAAATCTGATAAAAACGTAATCTGAAAGTAACACAAATTACACGTTAAATATATAAGGTAAAATGTTATGTACATATGTATACATAAGAATAATAAAAATAAAGAAACTGATTAACAGAAGAAAAGAAGAAAAATACATTTTTGTCACCATGTCCATGATATAATGTTTGGCATTGCTAAGAACAGTTTTCTGAATTATACTTGAGAAAAGAAGACTTTCATATTATAAGTAAAAAATGACTAAAAAATTCAAAATTTATTTTTTATGATTTAATTTTCTTTCTTACATTAGTATGAAAGATTTGGAGCATATTGCACTCAAGGGAATACTGTTGTATTAGTCTGCTAAGGCTTCCATAACAAACTACCATAAACCTGGTAGCTTAAAAGAACAATATATTCTTTCATCATTCTGGAGGATAAAAGAATGAAATCACATTATTGACAGGGCCATACTCTTTCTGAAGGCTGTGGGAGAGAATCTTTTCTTGCCTCTTCAGACTTTCTGTTGGTTGTCAGTAATTCTTAGCATTCCTTGGGTTATAGACACATCATTTCATTTCTGCCTTCATGGTTTGTTACATAACATTATTTCTGTGTGCGTCTGTCTGTGTGTTTGTCTGTGTGACTGTGTGTAAACTTCCTTCTTAAAATGACTCTAATTGCTAGATTAGGGCCCACACTAAAACAGTACGATCTCATCTTTACTTGATTATTTCTGCAAAGACCTTAATTTTAAATAAAGTAACATTCACAAATACCAGGGGTTAAGACTTCTACATATTTTTTTAGGGTAGGACACAACACAATTTAATCCATAGCTATCATGATACTTTAAAAACTTTTAAATCTAATTATTATTAAAGAGATGGTGGACATAAACAATTAGGTTGAATATGTTATCTGAATAGCAAATCTAGTTCAAATACATTTATAACACAGTTTCTCCAAAATTCAAGTGTCTTAATTTTTTATTGAAATTCTGATTAAGATAATTTTAGGTTAATGTTATAAAATATTTTTAACTTAAATTACTAAAAATGATTCAGAGAAATCTTATGTAACTTTTATGGAATTTATCCATCAGTTACATCATGTAAACAATAGTAAAATATCATAATCAGGATATTGACATTGACATCTACCAGTCTTACTCAGAACTAGATTTCTCTAGTTTATTTGTACTTGTTTGTGTGTCTTTTGATCTCTATACAATTTTGTAACGTGTCTTTTGTGTATCTCCACCATAGTCAAGATATGGAACAGTTTTATTAAAATAGTGTGCTCGTTTATAATCATATCTCCGTTTTCTTGCCCCCATGTCCCCACCCTAACCCCTAGCAATTACTAATCAGTTGTCTATTTCTAAATATTGTCATTTAAAAAATTTATACAAATGGAATATATAGTATGGAATCTTTTGAAACTGTTTTTGCTTGATTGGTTTTGTGTTTTGTTTTTTGACAGTATAATTCTGGGCAGATCCATCCAAGTTGTTGTCTGTTATCAATAGTTCATTCCTGTTTATACCATTCCATGGTATGCATGTATCTGTTCGTTTAACCATTCCAGCTGTCCAATTTATAAGAATAGAATTTTATTTTAACTACTATTCAGATAGAATAATAAGTTTCTTAAGTTCATTACAAATATTTCTATTTTTCTTTTCAAACTTCTTAGGTCATTTTGTTACAGAGTTTAGTGTAAGAGCTTTGTGTTGCCACTTAAGATTTTTTTGGTGCTAAGTTTAAGTGAAGAGAAGTTTAAACCATAGATTGCTAAACCATGGAAGATGGAAGAGCAGAACTTTGGATATTGTTTAGTTCTCTTCTCCTCCATTCCAGTTTTTCCAATACATTAAGTACATAATGTACTTTGTCCAATACATAAAGATTACAATGTTAAATCTTCTCCCATGTTTAAAAAGTGAGGCGAAAAGGGTATGTGTTACATAAAAGATGTTTCTATTATCTGTTACAGGTATGAGGAAAAGGTTTATTAGTTAATGTTATGTGAAAAATTACCTCATCACATAAAATTTTAAAAAAAGGTAGACATCTTAATTATATTTTTTCCAAATGTAAAAAAAAAAAAGCTTATATAATTAAAATAGGAGAAATAACCAAGTTGTTTTGTCAGAAATGACTCTCAAATACATATTTGTTATATCTTGTTCATTTCTTTCTTTTACATTATTTTTGGCATCAAACAGTGATCTTTTTAAGGGAAGATAAAATGGAAAGTTATAATTTATTAAGTTAATTCCGTGTCAGAAAATTTACCCATAGTTAGTCTTCATAAAATCTTATGAGAAAATAATTAATTCTATGTTTAATTTTACAGATGTTAAAATCTAAGTTCAGAAAAGGTTTAGAACACAAATAAAGAACACAGATTTTTTTTTAAAGTTATACCTATCCAGATTCAAATTTAGTTCTTCTACTATTAGAACATATGCAAGTTCCATAAATTCTCTTGAACTCACATTTTCTCATGTCCCATGGGGCTAACAATACCTATCTATCAAATTTTTCATAAATAAATTAATCAATGTATATAAAACATGTTTAAGATACTGCCTGAGTAAACTTAGTTTCTAGTATTTAAAGTATATATTTTTTAAATTAATATTTTTAATAAATTATAAATTAATTAGTCATATTTAAAATAATAGCTGGAAAATCAAAGAAAACTTTAAATGTAAGTCTAGGTGTATATCAGGCTGAGCTAAGTTTTATTGTAGTAAAAAACTCTTCCTATCTAGAGACAATAAAGGATTGTTTCCTCCTATTGCTACGTGTTTATCTTCAGTCAACATGTGGTCTTTGCTCATCTAAGTCACTTAGAAACATAGTTTAATGGTACCCACAACATTTTGAGTGTTGCCAGTTACTATCAGAGAAAAGATGATAATGTGAAATACCCATTGTCTTTATGACTATCTACAAATCTTACAACTGACTCCTTACTTTCATTCAGATTTCATCGGTAAAAGAAAATTATGTGATCACATTTGAAATCAAGAGACAGAGAAGTGCTATCTTATCATGTATCCAGAATGGAGGAAAGCACTGGTAGTTTTGTTAACTATCCTAATACCTTTTACTCTTATACCAGAACAACTTCACAAATTCTTCATGTTCCTCTTTTTCAGCCTACTTACAAAAATAATATGAAAAATTACCAATTCCCATATGGAACACTTTGTGGACCCTAAAAATGTTGAGAAAGATGATTTTAAAAACAGAATAAAATTACATTTTCCTTCTTCACCTCCACATGTATGTTAATCCATATGCTCATTCTTAAAACCAGCAATGAGTCCCTAATATGCCTTGAGCATTCACTAGATCATTCATTATTATCTTGTTGTAAGTCAGTGTAAGTAATTTTTATTGTATCACCAGGTAGAAAAGATGAGACAAAATGCGTAATTCAATTTCTAATGAAACAACTGGCAGAAAAACAGCAATAATAAAAAGCCTAAACATAAAAACAAAAATTGGTTATGCTTAGCCAACCCAAATGACATGAAATGGAAAAAAAAAAAGAAAAGAAAAGAAAAATGCTCTCTGTTGTCTAACCTGTTCAGTACTTGGAAATGATATATCCTTGTCAGACTCCCTGACAATGAAACATAGTTTGTAAGTGGAATCCTACTGAAAATTCTGCAACTGAGAGCTAATTAGTGTGTTGGCAAAGCTGTCAGCTAGGTCTTTTTACATATGTGTATATATATATATATGTATATATATATATATATATATATATATATATATATATATATATATATATATATACATATATATGTATATGGAAAATAAATGATGGTAGATTTTAGAGATACATGAATACAATTTGGTGTCACACATACTCATATACATATTTTTTATCTCAAACCTTTGAGAAACTAATAAAAGTTGTTGCTTTAATTTGCCACTTTTACTTGATAAATGGAGATAAAATGTGCTCATATAAAACAATTCATTATTTTATTTAAATATATGAAATATGCCTAGTTATAGCTAGTTGTATAAGTGTGTACATAAAATATGAAATCTGTTCAGAGCAGACAGGCTGTGCTTAATTACTCTACCTCAAAGGGTACTTAAAAAAGAGATTTAAATTTTTTGATTGGCAAAGGTATTGAACATGAGGAAGAGAAGATGAAGCACGTGGAGCTGAGAGCAATAGCAGGGATTTTCTCTTGCTAACAAAATGCTTTAGATTCCAGCACATACAATCACTAACAAATGCAAAAAGACTCTGAGGATGCAACTAAGACCACTCTCAACTGACCTTCTAATCACAAGTACTTATTCAGTGATTACTGCTAATCTTCACTTTAGATTTATTTTTAACCATTTCAAAATCTCTGTGAAATAGTAATATCCCAAGTATAAGGAAGAAGAACCTAACTCAGAGAAGTTAAGCACCTTATTCAAGGTCTGAAGTGAGCAGTGATTTTAACTTTTCTTCTCACACATGCTTTAGTCATGCTAGACTATGTTTAGTTTCAGGAATGTTCCAGTTCTTTGCTCCCTCAGAACTTAAAAATTTTATACATGTACTACCCTCTTACTCTGACCTGGCAAATTCTTATTTTTTTTTTTTCACTTTCAAGCTAAATCATACCCCTAATTATGCCCATGGACCCCTTGATGGCAATTAGGCAACCATAATATGGTGGACAGAATAATCATACCTTAAAGACATCCCACATTTTATGCCTCAGAAACTGTGAATACGCCACCTTATGTGGCAAAAGGATTTTGCAGATATGATTTGGTTAAGGATCTTAAGGTAGAAGATTGTTATTCTGGTAGGCCCAATGTAGTCACAAGTGTCCTTATAAGAGGAAGCTGGGCATCCTGTTTTGCTCTTCATGCCCAGTGCTGCCCAAAGCATACTCATGACTACTGGTTCTCTCTGTTCATCTCCACTTCCCCAGTGGATCCAGACCTCGCAAGAGCAGAGACTGCCTTGCATTCTTCTCTTCTCTTTCCTCTATCCTCCTGATAGAAGAAAAGATTCAGTTTTAGGAACTGTTTTGTCCAATCTCATCTTTGTTATTGTTCTCCCTTTAAGTTGGCCAAAGGCTTGAGTGCTCTAGAAGTTGGAGGAGGGAAAAATAATGCCTGAAGCTAGAGGAGCAGGGAGGCTTCCCAGGAGGTGACATGAACCCACACCTTGAAATAAGGAGGTGAGGGCTTTGATAAGTTTGAGAAATAGTGCTATTAATTACTAAAATCAAGAAAGTTGAAGTATGAGGGAACAATTCTGTTTATGTAACTAGCCTGAGAGCTTAAACTTTTGAACTTTCCAAGCCTAAGTCAATGCTTAGATATATGTCAGACCTCCTGAAAACCCTCTGATTAATCCCTAAAAGACTAGAGAAAGAATGTTCATATATCCAGATCACCTGATATCCATTATCCAGAACACCAGTCATCTAGAGGATCTCCATTTCAGACCAATTCAGAAACTCAGAATTCAGGACCGACTCTTCTCAAAAATGTACTGTAGTATGTAAACCCTTAGTTTTTCTTTCTTTTTCAGACCACTCCGTGTTTTGCCTAGTTAAGACCCTTGAATAAGTATTTTATTTTTTTCTAGCTGAAAAAAATAAAAAGAGGAAGGTAGAAAGGTAAGAGAGGGTGATGTTACAACAAAAAGTGGTTGAAATAATAAACTGAAGATGAGGGAAGGGGTCACAAGCCAAGAATTGTAAGCCCTCTTCTAAATTGTGTAGAAGAAACCCAATTCTACTGAACCTTGATTTAGCCCATAAGAGATATTTTGGATTCTGACCTCTAGAACTGTTAGATAATACATTTGTGTTGTTTTAAGCCATTATGCTTATTCTCATTTTTTATATCATCAGTAAGAAACTAATACACATAGCTCACTAAAGCCTCGAGAAACTGATCCCTTAAGACTTAAATTGATGTCCTCCACCTTCAAAAAAGTCCTTATAAATAAAAATAGTATATAGCGATGATGTCAAGATTTAGAAACATGAGCTTAAAGAGTAAATGTAATATAAATTTTACTTGAGCCCGTGGTACATGTTTTCTCGTATTTTTTTCTTCACCTACTTCAGTTATCTATATATCATGGGAAAGGGAAGACTGTGATAAAAATAAAAGTTTATAGCTATGAATCCCAGTCCTTCCACTGTGGAAACTGTCTGGAAAAAGTTAAACTCTGAAGAATTGATTTTTAAAAGTATTATCTAGATATTGTAATACTCTCCTAAAAGAGAAGATGACAAAGATTCCTTAGAGAGTTCTGGTGACACATACCACAAGAGGACATTTGTTACATCAGTACAGAGTTTAAATATCTTAACTTTCAAGCATTTTCAGTTCCATTTGAAATATATTTTACTAAATTTTTATAAATAAGCTTTACAGTATTATTATAGATATTATTGGAATCAAAGCATGTCATAATTTTGACATGTTTAAAGTTCATGTGGTTACTAGATGATTGAGATGGAATTTAAAGTCAAGATTTCTTGATTCCATAGTTCTTGTTCTTGACCACTAATAGAAGAAAGAGCATAGACATTTGACTGCAGTACCTGTATAAAAGTATAAAAATGTTTGACAACAAAAATGCTCAAGGTTCTGTACTTCCACAAAAGAAAACCATGAAATGAGAAACCTAATAATTAAAGGGAGGTTTCAGGCCAGGGTTTATCAAACTCTCTGTAAAAAAATAATAATAAGTTAATGTTTCTTTGTTTTAGTTTCTTTTGTTTTTCCAATCTTTTGCAATACCATTGATTTATAAAACACTGTCAAATAAATTATTCTCAAACTTTGGGCTTACATCATGGTTGACTTGTAAAAAAAAATGATGGCTGACACTAGTTTGTGAACTATTCTACATAAAAATGTTTTAAACAACACAGTGATGAACATAATGTATTTTTCAGAGTGTATCTGTGTAATACAAATTAACGGGTGTTCCATATGCCTGAATCGATGTCTGATGTACATTTAACGGAACAGTACTTTGATGCAAAAACACTTGCTGACTATTATAGATGCATAAAAGTTATTGTGGAGTTGGAGGTGAGGAACACAGTCACTCAGGACTCCACATAGAAAGTTTTCTAAAATATCTAGTCACACTTTTGTCCTACTCTTCAATTATTATAACTTAAAACAACAGCTAAACTAATATAGCATTCTCTACCTATCCATGCCACATTTCCTTTATAAATAACCTTTACATGACCGTGCACCACCTCTCTTCCTAAGACTGCCACACCAGATTATCGCCAGATTTGTACAGCCCATTCACTAAGAATCCGGTGATTCTGTGGCTTCCAGTCCAGTCTGCTTTATCTCTATACCTCAGTCTTCTTAACTGGAAAAAAAAAAAATACAAAAAACTGTGTTTCCTTCAAAAGATTATTACAGAGATTAATATGGACTCTATTTGGCATGGGACAAATGTTATTAAGTGTTAAATAACATTATTTCTCATAAAGAGAAGCCATAGTAATTTCTTGGGAAGTATAGTTATTTTATTTAAAATGAGTTGAAAACTTCTTGCTTTGTATATTCAGTCTTAAATTTTCTGTCTTTTAATTGGGGGTGTTTAGACTATATACATTTAATATAATTGTTGATATGGTTGAGTTTAAATATATTGTATTGCTTTTTGTTTTCTAATTACATTATCTGTCCCTTTTTCCTCTTATTATGCCCTCCCTCTTTTAAACTAATTAAGTCTTTTTTCTGATTCCCTTTTATCTCCTATGTTGGCTTATCTGCTATAACTCTTTGTTGTGATACTTTAATGTTTACTTTAGGCTTTATACTATATATCTTTAACCTATCATAATCCACTTTGAAGTGATATTATAAATTTAAAATATAGTGCAAGAAACACATAGTTAGACATTTATATAGTTTTTTAAACAATTCTCCCACTTGCTCCCTCCCTTCCCTGGCCCTCCAGCCAGCCATCATATATTATTGCTAACTGCATTCTCTTTGCAGTGCCGCTCATACCTGTGATCAACTATCAACTACTTATTTGTACTTCTTTAACCCTTCACCTCATTCTCTTAGCCCTTCAACTCCCCTCTTATCCACCAACAAATTTTCCACTATATTTGCGAGTCTGTTTTTGATTAGTTTGTTTCTTTTTTGTCCCTTAGATTCTGCAAATAAGTGAAATCATATTTCATTTCTTCCTTCCTAACTTTGTCTTATTGTTAGACATTGCATTTTTGCATATGTTAAAAACCCCATAATACATTTTAATTATTTTCGCTTTAAACAATAATTTTTTACAATGTATTATAAAAACTAAGAAAATACTTTTATGCTTATTTTCATAATCATCATTCTAATGCTTTGTCAATCTGGACATTGCTGTGGTATCATTTTCATCTGCCTGATGAACTTTATTTAGCATTTCTTGTAGGGTAGATCTACTGGTAATAAATTAGTTGAGAATTTATATGTCTAAAAACCTTTATTTTGCTTTTGTTTTTGAAGAATATTATTGTTGAGTATCAAAATGTAGACTGACAATTTTTATACACTATTTAGAAATGTCTTCTGGCTTGTATTGTTCTGCAAAGAAATCTGTCATTCTTATTTTTATTCCTCTGCAGAAAATTTATCTTTTTCTCTGGCTTCTTTTATTATTTTCTTTTGGTCATTGTTAATTTGATTATTCTGCATTATATATAGTTTCCTTACGTTTGTTGTACTTGGGTTTTGTTGAAATTTTTTACTGTGTGGTTTATAGTTTATATTAAATTTGGAAAAAATTTAGACATTATTCTTCTTTCAGCAATATACTTACACATATTAAGACAAAGTTGTCTCAAACTCACTGACACATTTTTAAATTTTTTTCATTCTTGTCTCTATGTTTCTTTAGAAATAGTTTTTTATTGCTATGTTTTCAAGTTCACTAGAATTTTTTCTGCAATGTCTAATCTGCTCTTATATAGAGTATTCCTTATGGGAGAAGTGTTATATAGTTGCTAAGAGTGTTATATAATTGCTAAGTAATATTATTATTTCTATCTATTTCACTGCAGTTGTTAACTCTAATATTTTAATTTGGGTCTCTTTTATATCTTCTATATCTCTACTTAACTTTCTGAACATATGGAATACAGACATAATAACTACTTTAATGTCCTTTTCTGCTAATTCTATTACTTAGGTTTGGGTTTCCACTGATTTATAGTTTCAGTATGGGTTATTTTTTCTTGCTTCTTTGCTTGCCAGAAAAGTTTTTATATGTTACCAGAGTTTATGAATTTCACTTTATTGAGTACTGGATATTTTTGAATTCCTACAAATGTGCTTGAATTTTGTTTTCCGATACAATTAAATTATTTGGAGATGTTTTGATCCTTCAGGGCTTTCTTTTAATCTTTTGTGCTCTGACTAATATAAACCAACATCTCTAGTACTGTAAGAATTAAGAAATTCTTCCATTTAATCTTTTCAGTTGTATATTTCTCTAACATTGGGGTACTTTTCTTTGCACTATATGTGCTGATAAGTATACAAAGTTCAAGACATGAGGGGTTTTCTCTGCAATCTCTGGACTTTCATTTTCTGAAGAGTTCTCTGGTACTCTACTTTGCAAACTATAACTGCTTTGTCTTCTTTCAATAACAGCTCTCCTTATCTTAGAGAAAGCTCTTGGTTCCCTAGGTCACAAACAAGAAACTCTCTCCAGCCAGAAATCTGGGGTACTTTTAAGGCTCACCTCATATTTTTTGACTCTCATTGATTACTATCTTTTGTTGCTGGATAGCTGAAATCTTCAATGCTATTTTTTTCCCTTAATATAGCATGTCCTTATTTATTTATTTGTTTGTTTGTTTGTTTGTTTATTGTTTATTAGTTGGTTCAGGCAGGAGGGTAAATATGACCTATTATTCTATTTCTATCTTGGCTGGAGCAAAAGTTCTGTTGAATATAATTTTAACTTACTGCTCTTCTTGAAATTTCTTATATACATGATACTCCATTGCATTACATTAAAGAAAAAAGTTCATAGAAAACATTACATTTCTATAAGATTCTATCCTATAGACCATGAGAAAATACAAAACCTTTTTAAGCAATCAGAATTTGATAATTAAAGTACAAGTTTAGTATTCTTAGGACTTCATCAGTAACTAAGTTACAACCACTAAACAATGACAATTGTTTATAGTTTAGTGGTTGTATTTCAGTGACCAAAGCCTTAAGTCTAAATCATAGCTTAAGTAAAAATTAGTAATAATTTTTGCTTACTTAAAAAAATATTTTCTACATGGCAATGCTTGCACAAGATACATAAACTCCAAACACATATTTTTAAAAATATAGGCACCTTTTTATCAGTAAGTTATGAACACTATCAAAATCCATGAAGATGATGAACAGAAAATTGCCACATTATTTAATATAGTAGTTTATAGCCATTTGGCTATTGAGTGCTTGAAATGAGACTAGCGTGACTAAGAAACAAGTTTTTAAAATTTATTTAGTTTAAATTTAAAATTTAAAACTGAAGGGTATTAAAATATGTTTGGAATCACTTGAGTTTGTAAATTTATTTTTCATGTGTAAATTGTATGAATTCTAAATATATATTAATATTTCCAATAAAAATATGAGTCCAAATTGAGATATACTGTTAGAATAAAATAGATACTATATTTTAAAGACTTTCTAGAAATAAATGTTTTCTTAATTTTTACTTTGATTAAATACTTACATGACAACATTTTGGATATATTGGGTTAAATAAAATTTATTATAATTCTCTTTTCATTTGTTTATTTGTACTTTTTAAAATGTAGTTACTAGAAAATTTAAAATTACATAGGTGCCACTTATTATATTTTTATTCGACTAGTGTTGATCAAAAGGATTACATTTTGGTAGCAAATATTCAGTTTATTAAGAAATGCTTTGAAAAGTCAGTATAATGTTATGATTTGCATTAAGCTAAGGAAATCAAAACTATCATACACACTCTCCAATACAAGAGAAGTCTAACGTACTAAGAATTTTACTGAAATAAATCTGAAACCTGTCATTAAATTTTGCTACTTAGTCATTTTTAACTAATGCATTAATAACCATATATCAAAGAATGAAAAAATGAGACAACTTGTCTGTGTTTTGGGAAACAGAAAGTCCAAAGTGTCATCAAGGCTCTAGACACTGCTAATCAGCAGTTAAATGTTCAATAATTTATTTAAACCCTAAGTCTTTAGAGAATTTAACTAGTTGATAAACTCATTTACACTTAATTCTATAAATGTGAAAAGAAATCAGCATATATATATATACATATATGTGTATACACACATACTATATATATATGTATATATATATACATATATATATGTGTGTGTGTATATATATATATATATATATGTAGAGAGAGAGAGAGAGAGAGAGAGAGAGAGAGAGAGAGAGAGAACCACTATGAAGAACATAGTAAAAAATATATGGTTAGAGAAATAAGATTACAGAAAATAATTTGTGAACAAATGCATTATATATGAATATATGATAGATATTTCTTGAGATAATGAGATATCCCTGATTTTGACTTTTGGAAAATATATTAAGGTAAAGGCTAAATAACTTTAACAAAGTAAATAAAATGGAAATTTTATCTCCTTTTCAAGTTCTTCCTATCTACCCATGCTTGCAGAGCAAGTGCTGTGTAACACTGTCATACACTAGCCTAGGCTAATTCTGTATTTCTATATGATCTCCTAGAGTGCTGATTTTGTCTACATGATTAAATCTAGATTGCAACAGTATCTGTATAATGATTTGTGGGAATAAGAAAAAATAAATCTAGGGCAATTAATTTACTTTTAAGCAAGTCATAAGGAAGTCGCATATATTACCATACTCACATAACATGAATAAATATTTAATGACATGGCCCTACAAGCTATAGGGGAGGCTGGAAAATATGTTCCCAAGTGGGCAGTTATATGCTCAGCTAATTCTTTTATTTTGCAGTAGTGGGAATAATGAGGCCTACTAGAAATAGACAAACCTGGTTCTAATTATCTTAGGGCATGGACCTATGTACATAGTTGAACAGTGATAAGAATATTTTCTTATGAACGCAGACTGCCAATTGAGATTAAATCATTGTCATTCATATATATATATAACAAATATATATATAACAAATATATATATATATATATATATAACATGATAAAATTTTAATAGCAAATGTAGATTTGCTAGTTGTGTAATTTCTGTTTAAAATGTTTAAAGAAGGTATAATTTATTATGGGGAAGGTAATCTTAAGGGAAACCCGAGTTTTGATAATTTTTGATCTGTTACTTTATCATTTGCAATTATACTACATCTATAGAGATCTTTGAAAAATACAAGGAAAATGGGTTTTGCAGAACAATTTACAAATATTATTTCTGCCTCCATTATTTCAAAGTTGTTTGAGTGAGTTTCTTAGTCTCTCTGTATCTCATTTTTCCATATGTAAATAAGAGAACATATTTCCAATATATTTTGTGGAGATTAAATGAGAAAATAATGTTAAATTTTCTAGAATATGTTTGACATTCAACATTTGTTATGTGGATGGTTAAATTAGGATAACTGAGGATCTCTATTTGGTTTTTATATGTGTACTATAATAAGCATAAGTGTATTTTACATCAAGAAAGAGATCAGATCATATGTCTTGTAGGTCATGATAAAAATTTTGGACTTTATCTTTGGACCAATGTGAAATCAGTGAAGAGTTTGAAAAAGAGCAATTACAGGATTAATTTTTTATTTTACAAAGCTGCTATGTGCAGAGAAATTTAGAAATATTTTAAACTAAATTAAAATAAAATATAATTTATCAAAATTTGTGTGATGTAGCACAAGCAGTGCTTAAAGAGAAATTTATAGCATTTCTAATATATAGCATATATTAGAAAATAATAAAGCTTTAAAATTCACAATCTGTTTCCACCTCATGAAACTAGAAAAAAGGAGAGTATATTAAGCCCAAAATAAACAGAAGAAAGCAAATAATAAAAAACAGAGCAGAAATTAATGAAATTGAAAATAAGAAATAAATAGAAAAAAAGTAAAACGTAAAGCTGTTTTATTTTAAATCAATAGAATTGACAAGCTTCTAACAGTCTAAAAAGAAAAGAGAATTTATAAATTACTAATATCAGAACTGAAAGAAAAGCTATCACTACAGATCTCATGGAAATTAAAAGAATAATGAACAAATACTATGAAAATTATCAATGCCCACATATTTGATAATTCAGAGAAAAAGGACAAATTCTTAAAAGATTCAATCTTTGTAGGATTGAAAGCAGAGGAAATACTTTCTCATTCTATAAGGCCAGCATTTTCCTAGTATCAAAATCAGGGAAAGACATTACACCAAAGCAACTTTAGACCAATATTTCTCATGAATATCAATGCAAATACATTCAACAAAATATGAGCAAATCAAATCTAACAATATAAAGAAAATTTTACCCAACCAAATGGAATTGTCTCAAGCATGCAGGTCTGATTTAATATTTGGAAATCAGTTAACATAATCTATCACCTCAATAGTTTTAAAAAGAAAAATCACATGATCATGTCAATAGGTGAAGATAAAGAACTTGGTAACATCTTCTACTCATTTGTAATTAAAAATCAGTAAACTAAGAATAGAGGGAAACTTCCTCAACTTGATAACAAACATCTATTAAAAACTTACATCGAACATACTGAATGGAGAGAAGCTTTTCCACTAATATATAAAACAAAGCAAAGATGTTTCCTCTTGCCACTCTTTTTTAACATCATGCTAAAATTTCTAGCTAATGTAAATAAAGTATGCAGATTGGAGAGGAAGAATTAAAATTGTCTTATTTTAAAGATGAAATGATCATCTTTGTAGAAAATCTGAAAGAATAGTCAAAAAAAAAAAACCCTTCTGGAACTAATAAGAGATTACAGTAAATTTTCAGGATATAAGATTAATATACAAAAGTCAGTTGCTTTTTTATACACTTAATAAATAAGTAGAATTTAAAATTTTAAATGAATAAAATTTATATTAACACCACTCCAAAATAAAATACCTAGCTATAAATTTAACAAAATATGTATAAGATATATGTGAGGATAACTACAAAACTCTGATGAACAAGATCAGAAAACTATATTAATAGAGGTATATCCATGTTCATGTATGAAAAAACTGAATATTGTCAAAGTGTCATTTCTTCCCAAGTTGATTTATTGATTCAATGAAATCTGTATCAGTTCCAGCAAGTTATTTTGTAGATATTGACAAACTGATTCTAAAGCTTATATGAAGAGGCAAAAGAACCAGAATGGCCAACACAAGGTAGAAGGAGAACAAAGTTGGAGGACTGACATTACTCATATTCAAGACTTACTATAAAGCTGCAGTAATAAAGACAGTGTTATACTGGTGAAAGAATAGATAGGTCAATGTAATTGAATAAAGAACATAGGAATATAAAACAATGTAAATACAGTCTTTGACAAAGGAGCAAAGGCAATACTATAAAGCAAATATAGCCTTAACAAATTGTTCTGGAACAACTGTACATGCACATGCCTAAAAAAAAAAAAAATAGTCCAGACACAGACCTTATACCCTTCACAAATATTAACTCAAAATAGGTCATAGACCTAAATGTAAAATGCAAAACTTTAAAACTCCTAGAAGATAGCATAAGAGAACCTATATGACTTTGACTGAGGGGATGACTTTTTAGATGTGCTACTAAAGCCACGTCCATGAAAGGAAAAATTGGTAAACTAGACTTTATTAAAATTAAAAACTCTTTTCTATAAAAGATGACCAAGATAATGAGAAAATAGGCCACAGATTGGGAAAAAAAATATTTATAAAGGACACATCTGATAAAGAACTGCTATTCAAACTATACAAAAAATTTAAGAAAACTCAAGAAGTGGACCAACAATCTAGACTTTTTATCAAAGAATATGCACAGATGGCATACAAGCATTAAAAAGATGCTCCACATCATATGTCATCAAGGAAATGCATATTAAAACAACACTAAATTATTACATATCTATTAGAATAGGTAAAATTTGGAACACTTCATGTAACATGCCATTGAAGATGTGGAGTAACAGGAACTCTTGGCATAGCCACTTTGAAAGACAGTTGGGCAGATTTCTTACAAAACTAAATATGCTCTTACCAAACAATCCAAAAATCACCTCTGGTTAAAGGAGTTGAAAACTTATGTCCATACAATAACTAGAACATGTATGTTTATAGCTGTGCTATTTATAATACCCGTTACTTGGAAGAAACCAAAATGTTCTTCAGTAGATGAATGGAAAATAAACTGTATTATATTCTAACAATGGAATGTTTTTCATCACTCAAAGAAATGAGCTACCAATCAATGGAAAAACATAGAAGAAACTTAAGTACATATTACTATGTGAATGAAGCCAGTATCAAAGGCTATATACTGTATGATTCTGATTATATGTTATTCTGGAGAAGGCAAAACTGAGGAGACAGTTAAAAGATCAGTGGTTGCTGGGGTTGTTGCTGCTGGGGAGATAGAGAAAGATTAATGGTACAGAGAATTTTTTTTTTTTTAGGCGAGGCAACCATTGGTTGACCTCACAGATTGCAAGGACCTTGTCAGTTTACAAACCCGTATTTTTTTATTTTTATGCCTACAGCACCTGATCTTTCTAGGTGGTCTCCCATCCAAGTACTAACCAGGCCCAAGCCTGCTTATCTTCCAAGATCAGACAGGGTCAGGTTTGTTCAGGATGGCATGGCTGTAGACTACAGAGGATTTTTAAGGTGGTAAGAATACTCTATGATCCTATAATGGTAGACATGTGTCATTATATGTTTGTCTATACCTATAGAATGTACAACACCCAGAGTGAACTGTAATGTTAACTATGGACTTTAGGTGATAATGTGTCAATACCGGTTCATCAGTCACAGCAAATGTGTGACTCTGGTGGAGGATGTTGAGAGATGGAGGCTGTACATGTACAGTGTCAGGGAGTATATGGAAAGTTTCTGTACTTTCCTCTTAATTTTCTATGAATCTAAAACACACACACACACACACACACACACTATACAATTTCATTTATATAAAGTTCAAAACTGTTCCATGGCATTGCAAAATGATATTGCTTACCTTTTGTGAAGAGGACTGTGATAGTGGTTGGAAAGGGTCAGAGTGATTCTCTTGGGAAGAAGTCATGTTGCACTTCTTGACTTGCTGGTAGTTTCCTGGGTTAGTTCATTTTATTATTCATGGGGCTTTACCTTTAAAATGTCTCCACTGAGAGAGAAGAGAGACAGAGACAGAGACAGAGAGACAGAGAGAAGGGAGGAAGGGAGGGAGAAAGGAAGGAAGGAAGGAAGGAAAGAAGGAAGGAAGGAAGGAAGGAAGGAAGGAAGACAGACCTGACCCCAGAGTCTCCGCTGTCATTTTATTCTCTCCAAGTAGCAGCTATTTTTAACTACTATTCTTGATTATAGCCTAAGATTTCAGGCTTTAAATTTAAAGCATGGTTACACATGGTAGAAAGTTATTAGTGAGAGATTCATGATGAAATCAAGGTCACAGGATATAAAAAATAAATATAAATGTACTAAAGGTTATCTTGGCCAAAAATCAATGCATACATAAGAAAATGTATTTATTTTAATTTCTAGAGAATCTGGAAAATGCGGTATCACAAGCCAATTTAAGATATACAGGATATTACTTATCACAATCACATTCCCATTACAATAATTTTTATTGGGGAACATGAGTTTCTATAATTTATTTTGGGAAAAATAAAGAGTTTAATTGTAATGAGAGAAAATAATGTTAGTATTCATTTGAATATGTGAACATTTAATATCGACTATACAGAAATTTCAATGGGGATTTAAAAAGTGATATATTAGGGAATTTTAAGTGCAATAAATTTAGTAAAATGAAGTTTCCCTGTTTTACTGGCAAGAACTAAGTCTTCCTCATCTTTACAAAGTACTTAGTAGTGTTCATGTTCTTTTCCTGTAGCTACAAATAATCTTGAGAAAAACTTGATAAAAGGCCTCATCATAGTCTAATGCTGACACTTAAGTATTTAAGTATGGCTATGTGCCTTTTAATGACTCATTTCATGGGAAAATAGTCATTCTCTGAAACTTTCTGAAGAAAGTACAAAATTTCTTATGTTGTAGGGAGAGAGAAATCTATTTAAGACCTATTTTATTAAAGGGGAGTGGGGATAAAATGACTCTTGAAAATTTTCACCTCTGAAGATGTCTGTCTATATATTGTTTGACATTTTCTTGACAGTAGGTTATTGAGATATAATGTGGAAACTTGGTGAAAGATGCATAGATTTTCTTTCTAAATTGTATTTTTATTGAACTTCACACTTTGTGTCAAACAGCTGGAGGCTAGAAGAAGGATCTACAGCCTTAACAAAGACTGGCTCTGATGTGACCTTGACTTTTAGGCTCTATCAAATAGCAAAATAATAAATTATTATGGGCAATAGAAGAGAGTAGTGGTTATTAAAAGAAGAAAGAGTCTTTTTATCTCATATATAAGAGCTTTAATTCTGAAAAGCATTTTGCCATGTATATCAAAAAGTCCTTTGGAGAATCAAATCACAGAACATGGTCATATTTGTTAAGGTGTAGTTCTAAGATATGTCTATAGAGTCAAGCATAATAGAGATTCTAAATATTTATTTAAGAACTCTCATTTTCCCACAGATTCCTCTTATTTACAATATGTCTGGGATGCCCTTAAAGCTTCTATTAGGGGCTACTAGCACTTATCCACTATGATCAACCATGGCCCATTTATGTTTATAACTTTATGTAGCTAGAGAGAAAAACAGTTTTTCTCACCGAAGTTTTCTTCCCAAACTTTGCCATTACTTTAGCTTTCCAACTTTATATACTATCATGACTCTAACTTAATGCATTATCATTGTGCAGTTATCTTTTAAACAATAGACTACAATAAATTTTATGTAAACCTTACATAAAATTTTATATAAATTTTAGGTAAGAACACTAGAAATGTTACATATTTGGATTATAAGTGATGTAGTAAAAGAAAACATGGTTTGAGGAATATTTGTCTGATTCCAGAGCCAATGTTTATCTAGTATCGACTCTCAAGACATTTTCTTTTTAGAGTATTAAATGAATGAATGAATGAATGAATGAACAAATGAGTAATAACACCTCTCACCAAACTGTTAATGGTACACATAAATTATGTTTCTTTTGTGACCATCTATTTGTGACATAGTTAATCTTAGGAGTACCCTCCAACTTGAGGAATGGGTTAAACTAAGTGCTTTTGGTAGTCACAAACTCGTTTTTCAGATCATACATTAAACATAAATAAATACACCGGCCTTTAAGGACAGGGACTCAAGATGGCAGCTGAAATGAGCTTTGGAGTAAAATCTCTCATGTTGAAAAAACTTAAAGAAGTCCAGAAAAGAACAGGATATAGCAGGTTAGTTGGGGTCTAGAAGATGACAGATATGACACAAGGTGTATAGGGATGCTAATTGGTCCTCGAAGAAAAAATTATGAAAACTGAAGATGCAGCCTTAAATAGAACATGGATCTAAATATTCAGAAGCATCTCCCTTGTAAGATTTGTAAAAATAATACAAATTGAGTTAATAGTGTTAACGAAGTAAGGAAATCAAGAACCATATCAGCGTTAACAAAATAGCAGAATTCATATAGCATCAAAGTTGTCCTACAAGAGCTTCAGTACCTAATAGTGTGGAAAGAAAATATAAAACTCCCTTGGCCACCTGAATGACATTGTAACAACAATTAATCAGAAAGAAAAAAAAAAAAACAGCACTCTCATCCCCATTTATTTGATTTAAGCAGTCTTCATTTTCCACAGTAGTAAATCATCTAGATGTGTCTTATAGACTTTAAAGTACTGGAAAAGAAACTCCAATTTAAAGCAATTAATCTTAAAATACTATAAATGATACTACTGTTTTGTTTATTTGAGATATATAAGTTGTGCTGTAACAAATAAGTGTAACCACTGTCCACTTGGTTAAAATTCTAGGATCATGAAAAAACATTTAAATTTCTTTTTATCATAACTGGTGGGGCATATTTAACTCGAATGTGAAAAGACGCATCACACAATCACCTTGCTGCTGATTATATAGCCTAGGGTCTCTGCTTTCTTTCCCATCACCTCCACCTGCCTCTCTGCCTCTCTTCCTTGCCTTCCCTACAGTGTCATCCAGCTTGTTGGGTGGTTTTTTGATGTGAAGGTTTCAAATTGGCACTGTTGGACTGTTGTTGAGTATGTGGGGAGTGCTTTAATGTACTTTCGGTTTCTTTCTTTTCTTCCTTCCTTCCTTCCTTCCTTCCTTCCTTCCTTCCTTCCTTCCTTCCTTCCTTCCTTCCTTCCTTTTCTTTCTTTCTTTCTTTCTTTCTTTCTTTCTTTCTTTCTTTCTTTCTTTCTTTCTTTCTTTCTTTCTCTCTCTCTCTCTCTCTCTCTCTCTCTCTCTCTCTCTCTCTCTCTCTCTCTCTCCCTTTCATCTTAGGCTGAGACTACCTTCCAAGTTATTGTCCTTGACCACTCTCCTCAACTACCACCTTTGCCCTAAGTGAAGATTATAAACTCTTGCTCCACTCTGAAATTGGCCTTTGGTGGGGGAATTTAGGGCTTTTTCTCATACCTTTTCTCCCCAACCTTTATGGAGGTGTACAGCTTTTCCTTCTTCCCCAAGGCCCTTTTTGCAATGTCACTACCCAATATATACTGTGACAGTTCCTCACTTTAACTAGCGGCCATCAGAAGATGGAAGGAGTCTCTGTCTTCTCTTATTTAATTTTAGAATCACATTTAATCACTCTGCATCAGTCTGAAAAATAAATATTAGGTCATTAGCCCTGCCATGCTCTGCTGTCATCATTAGCTGATTTTATATATATATATACACACACACACACACATATATACATACATATATATGTATATGTATATACATATATATATATATATATTTTTTTTTTAAGCTCAAGTTTTGATATGGTGAAAGAATAGTTACTAGGATTACTCAGATTTGCCAGCTTTCAAAGTTCTTGGTGGTTAAACTTGGGGAAAAGCCACATGAAGAAACTTATAAGCGCAAATGGTTCCTCTGAATGAATTTTTTTAATTGCTTTTGCTCTTAAAAATTAAAGAATTTTAAGTTTTGAAGTTTTTTTAAATTAAGAAGTTTTAAACAATTGGGCTCTCATTTGGTTATCCTTGAAATCCATTTGGATCCAGTTTGGAATCTGACTATTGGAATAAAAGGAACTTTGAATTCAGTGTATGCTTTGGTTTGGTGCTCCTGGTTTTATGATTTTCAGCAGGGATTAAGATGAAACCATGCAGGGTGACTACTCAAAATTGGAAGGCTTGACTTCCTGGAGAGTTGTTAAATTTTTTCACTTTTCTGTTAAGAATCACTACATGCTGAAAATGGTGATGCATACTGAAATAACAGTAATTAATCGTGTTCTGATACATATACTGTTACAGAGATACATATATACATACATATTGTGGTATAATAAAAAAGATATTTGGTCTTTGTCCACACTTACTGGCAGATAACTCCTAAAACCCCTGTAATTTTCTAAGTTATAAGGTTGATAGGAGTGTCTTTTGTTCTAATGAAGTGAGCCTTGGTGGATCCTCAGATATCTTCAGGATGGTTACCAGAAAGACCTAGTCCTGATTAGAAGCTTGGATTTTTATTCCCATCCACCAACCTCCTGGGAGAGGAGAGGTAGTAAAGATTAGTCATTCACCAGTGGCCAATGATGTAATCAAGTGTGCCTGTGTAATGAAATCTGTATAAAAATTCCTAAATGGTGGGTTTTGGAGAGTTCCCAGATTGGCTAACACATCCATGTGCTGGATGCCAATTGCAAGCCTAGATTATTACCAGTGCTTCTAATTTACTGAATATAAATAGGAGGTTCCTATTACCCCCTCCTCAAATCTAATTATTTTGATAGAGTTGTTCACAAAACTTAGAAGTTTACTTAATAGTTATCTAGTTTGTTAGAAAAAGATAATTTCATCAGCAACAGCCAGATGAAAGAGATGCAGAGGGAAAGATATGTGCCCTCTAGGGCATGTCTCTCTCTTAGTCCCTTCAAGTGTTCACCAATGTGTAAACTCCCTGAACTCTGTCCTTTTGGGTTTTGTGAAGGCCTTTGTTAAATACACAATATTGAGTAAATCATTGGTCATTGGTGGTTAAGTCAATCTCTAACCCCCTATTTTCCTCCCTGGAGGTGGGAGGGAGAGTTAGACTGAAAATTCCAAATCTCTGATCATGTGGTTGGTTTCCCTGACAACCAGTCCACATCCTTAAGGGCTTTTCAAAAGTTACCTCATTACTATAAATTCAGGTGTGACTGAATGGGGATTATTATGAAGAACAAAAGACACCTTTATTTCTCTTGTTATTTGGAAAATTCTAAAGGTTTTCTTAAACTCCTAGTTCTGCACCAGGAACAGGGATGAAGACCAAATATATATATTATTGTAAATCACAGTATCACAACCATATAAGCTTTATGCCAGTTTACAGTTTTCGTCAATCATCTATGACAGATTCTTAAAATCAGAAGTTTTCTACTTAGTGTTTTATTTTATGAATTCTTGAAAACAATTTTTCATTTAAGTAACTCTTGAACTTTTAGAATTATATACACTAGTTAAATGATTTGAAAAGGCGAACAGTTTCTTTTCTTTTGGTATTTGGCATTCTAAATAAAGTAATTTATTAATTTTACACTAAATAGTATTAAATTGTACTAACTGGTCTCTAGGTCACTTGCATATACTAATGCATATCGGAAGTGTTAAAAAATGTGGCATATCCCACTTCCAGTTATACCAGGAGGTCTTCAGAATGCCTGATTATGTTTGGCAAGTAAAACCTTTCCAAGAGAAAGTATGAGAGAAAAAAAAGAATTCTGGGGTTATTTCTTTAAATGTTTTTCTTTTTTTTTTTCTCAACCACCTTTCAACTGTATCCCTACGTAACCAAAGGAAGATATCAATTCATTTTACTTGCAGAAAGAAGGACAGATTTGTCAGTGCTTCAGATGCGCTAATGTTAGATAATCCATAATTTTTATTTTGGGGGTATTGTAGAAAAGAAATAAACAAATATGGTCAAGAACATTTTAAGGGTCCAGAAGGGTAGAAAGGTCTGCCTACTCTGTTATTAAATGTAGGGAGGAATAAAGTAGAAGCAAATATCAAAAAGTGCCCTTTGGTAGCGGACAAAATTATAGAAATAAATTATGCAAATTATACTTTTGACTGTATCATAGATAAATAAATGCAGCAAGGATAATAAAAACATATTGTTAACTTAAATTTATCTTTTACTTACTAGAAACTAAAATACTATATTTGACAATGAGAATTTTGGTCACTTTAATAGGAAATGTAAACTTGAGCACAAGCAATTCATTTTATAAAAATTACAAATTACAGTGTTTTCAAGTATATTAACAAAGATTCAACTGATCACCCAAGCTCAATATTTAATACTTCTGGAATTTCTATGAAATTTTTGATACTTTAAAACAAGTATTTTAAGTTTTGGACACAACTGAGATACAAGAAAATTGGAAGTTTAGGTAGCGTTTCAAAGGTTCTTGAAGTTGTAGAAAACAGAAACAAAATGAGTTGTGGGAATACACCTGACAAGCTATAAATAAGTAATCGCATTTTTCACATTTTGTTGTCCTTTTTTTCAGCCAGAGCACACTTTACAGTTTATTGTATTTTATACTGCCTTTGCGTAGTTTGTGCTGGTGAATTTACACTTAAAAAAAAAAAAAACACACATATGTTTTATTACTGTTTTTTCCAGACCAGTTAATCAACAAAATTCAAGTCAGAGAGGGGAAATTGGTCATCTATATAAGGAGATACATTTTAAAACTTTGAGAAAATATGACATGCTCTAAGGAATTCTCCTTTAGAGCATCTATCATTTCACAAATTCATTCAGATAGAAGACACTTAATGACACTGACAATCAGTCCTTCTAGTAGTTCACATTTTGTTGGGCTTTACTTTCTTGTCAGAACCAGTCAATGGCCTTCAGAATAACAAATCAGCAGTAGTGAAACTAGGAGAAAGGAAAAGGGGTATTTTATTGTCCAGGATGCATTTCAGTAAGCTTAAACTCTAAGTGACAGATGAGGAATTTAAGCTGCTTGGTATAAATCTACAAATGAGGTGTGTGAGAGAGTTTTTTATTGAAATGAGTCTTATTTCACATAGGCTTCTGTGTCTTCCTCGCATGCTCTCTGACTCTCATTAATGGACTTGCAAAGTGTAAAACTTCTACTTAATCTTTCACATTTCCTATATGTTTATGTTTATGTGACATATGAATCTCACCAGTAAAACATCTTGAAAGAGTATTTGAACTAAAAAGTATATTCATAACATGAATTAAACAAGAATTCTGTTTGATCTTTCCAAGAGAAAAGTGTACTTACATTTTCAAATGTGATCATTTATTAAAGAGTCATAGTTTATGTTAGATATTGCTGAGATCATGCCTGCTTGCCAGGGTGCAGGCTTTGGCTACAAGTGAATAGATTCATGAATGAGTCTTAGAGTACATATTTATTATTTGACGAATCTTTTAATTCTTTGTAAATGTAATTACTAGAAACATGCTTTTGATGAATATCTCCAGGGCTTATAATAAAATAAGTGAAAATCATTATTTAGAAAGTCTAGATTAATACTACTGTTACCATTGGGGGCAATTTGAACTATAGTGTCACTTCAATGGCAAGGGGAGGGATATGGTGCAGAAGTGTAATTAGCATTTTTTCTCTGTTCTTTCTCATTGATGCAGTGAAGAATCACAGGTTAGTGAGATTTAGAAAAAATTTAAAAAATATATTTCAGAAAGACAAAGCATGCTCCAAGGAAGATTATGGTTTTAGTGAAAAGAGTTAAAAAAACCAGAAGTGGGAATGTCTGAATTATATTTGGACCACGATGGGTGGTTCCCAGGGCATTCCTAGGTGACTGGCAAGTGAGATCATTTTGATTGACCCTTGGCTACTGCATAACACTTTGCCTAGTGCACACGCGCTTACATAGACTTCAGTCTGTTGTAATTAGATTCATGAACTTCCGGGCATAAACATAGTGTTATAATGACAGTATAATGAGGCTTAGATTGTGGGCACATTAAGGTAATACCTTCTCTCCAAGCCTCTGTGGCCGGATTAAACCAGCTAAGACTATGACCCTCCTGTCCTTTGTCTCTGGAAATGCAGGAAGGATTCTCTTAACTACCAATAGGGTATTCTGTAGGCAGTCTCTAGGCTAGGCCTCTATCCCTTTGTTTCCCTGTTGCTCATGTCTGACTAACTACCTAACACTGTCATCATGTTACTTGTATTAGTACTTGTATTAGTTTAAATGGAATATCCATAATCGAATTCCTCATATGGCTTTTTTTATTCTTATTATTTTCAACAAATTGGTGTTACACTTTGTCAATTGGCACATGTGTATGCATAAGCTATTTTTACAACAGCAAAATATGCTTAATATCTGGGTATTTAAATTTTAAGAATGCTAAAAAGCATTATTAAAAGAAAAATGAAACAAAGACAACAGAATTATTAGAAAATTGTTTTTTATTATGATAAATTAATATAGTTTGTTTTTCATATTTGTATAAAGAAATTACTCTCCTATAGCTATTTTTTATGTAAGTGGAATCTACATGCCTTTTTAAAAATTCAATTTATACAATAGAAGACTAAATGACACTGAGATTGCCATGACTTACCTTGGTGACTTTTACAAGCTGAAAGTTTTAGTCTTATGATTTATGTTTAATAATTTAACACATTAATAATATTTTAGATGTGAATTGTTGAACATAAGCATGCAGATTATTTAAATGAATATTTAATTTTTATTCACCTTGCCAGAAGACAGAACATGCATTTAATTGCCTGATATGAAAAATGGAAAAAAGATCAGTAAAACTTGTAATGTAAAAGAAGTTTAAAATAAAATATGTATATCACTTACTTTTTGGGTCACAAAATAAATAAAAATTGGCTTGGCATTTGATAGCGTATAATAAAAATTATGGTAAAATTTTACATTACTTTTCAACTGGTAAAGAATGGGTCTATATGAGGCACATACTCCAATGTACATTTTAATTTGAATCTTTTTTATTTTGAATATCTTAAATAATATTATAAATATTTTACATAGTGAGTCTAGCATTGTGCATAGAATGGGTACCTGATAAATAATACTTCTTTTGTATTTTAAATCTGTGTTGATTGACCAAAAAAAAAAAAACACTCTGGAGAAATTTACCCTTTAGGCAGGGTGGGAAGGACACTGACTCTGTCCACTCCAACCCCCCCCCCCCATATTACTGTGAGCAGCACTCTGAATACTGAAAAAATGAATATTTCAATACTAACACAAAGAGTGAAATTTATGATGGAAGTAAAGTCTAAAATACACAGTCCACCTTCCTGTATGCTGAATATTTTCCTATCTTCTTGGGAGTAAGTCGGCAATTTAGGGAAAGATGTATCACTCTCACACTTATACACGCACGTGCTCACACACACACACACACACACACACACACACACACACACACGGAGCTTCATTATAACTATATTCTAGAGACTCATACAGGTGAATTACAATGATTTACTTTTGCAAACTAAAATTCTTTAACTATGATTCACGTGCTGAATTCTGTTCTATAGCAAATTGTACTTAAAGAACCTCCAGTGCACTTGGAGTACTTAGTGTAGCAGGTAGTGATTGGTGAGAGTAGAAATGGGAACAGCTACGCTTGAAAATTTTCAAATCAAGCTGTAGCATTTACCTTGATGTCCATTTTCACCCACCTATTCTGTTTTTCATTCTTTATGCTTTTTTCTACTCTCATCTCTTTAGCTTTAAAAACCAAAATTGTGGGTATGAGCATAATCAAGACTAAGAAGTATTATTGTCATGGGGCTATTTCCTTTCCTGCCTGTCCCACACCTCTCCATACCAATCTCATCCTGCCCCCATGTCCAGCCTCCATTCTTTTGTACACATGACTTGATTTAAATTGACCCAATTTTAAATACATATGATACATAAAGAAAAGTGTCCTTCTACAGTAGGCTATAATTTAAAGAAAGAAAAGAGCACTCAATATAAAATCTTTTTTTTGTAGGTGGAAATAAGGATAAATTCCTTTAAATTATTGGGCTGAAATTTTGCCTGTTATCTCATCTGCAATTTTCTCTGATTGGGGAGAATTATTTCTATCTTATTCAGTTCAGCTACTGGAAAACTTAGTGTCAAGAACTGAAATTTGGGAACATTGGTAGGTTTCAGGTACTAACCTCTACATTTTACTATCTTATGAATCAACAATATATTTAACTAACATGAAGAGAATTGACTATGTTTATAAAAAAAAAAAAGAGTAACTGGCTATCTTTACATTGTTTAATTAATGTATTTCAGGCATCCAGATTTTTTTCCTAAAAATTTAGTTTGTCACACTTTTATTTCAGTAAAAGCTTTGATTTATTTAAAAGCTTTCTTTTTTTCTTTCTCTCTTCCTCTCCCCCTCCCCCCACCTTTTTTTTACTGTACACACAATTTCATGGAAGCAAACATAAAAACTTCACGTAAAATGTCTATAACCAGATAGAATGTTAGAGAATTTTTTCCAAGTCCAATCCAAGTCTCAAACTCCCTTGAAACTCACAGCTATATGTCATATAACATTCGAGTTAGCTCTTTGAGGTTCTTACTGCCTGGAAACTTTCTACTTAGGATTTACACACAAGGATACCAGACTAATTTTTATTTTTAGAAACTTCTTGAAAAATAAGAAACTGAAGTATTTTATTGGTTATCTTTTTTTTTTTTTAATTTAAAGAAATGATGCCGATGTTATGATGAGTGGCACTGTTGAGTTTTATAGTCAGATCATTGGGTGACATTTTTACTTTAAACAAATATGCAAGTTATAAGTTGATGAGCTAGGAACTCGAGTTCCGATCCCAGGGCTGTCATAGTTTCCTCTGCTGTAATGGATATGTCATCTGAACCCTATCTGCTTTCATCTTCTTATTAATAATACCAGAATAAGACTGTAGTACTTACTGACCTTAGAGGGATTTTAATGATAGAAATACACTTTTCAATGTCTGGGGAAATTGCTTAACCATATATTCATCATTTGAAAAAATAGAAGGTCTATTGTACTTATCACAAAAGGCAAGGCATGTATTTGTGGGCTAAAAAAAAGAACTAAAACATTTTTTTTGAGTTTCTTGGCTTCCAATACAAAGACTTCAGAATGCAACCTGACTCCCACACTATTAAATGATTCCTAGTATTTCTGAGGTTTTCATTCCATGAAACAAATTGTTGCTATCATTCTCAAATGATTCTCTAAAGTAGTAAGATCTTGATTGTATTGAAGTGTGAAAGCTACAGAGTTAAAAAAAATTTATTTAAATACAAAGCAAGTAAATTTTACAAAGTTAATTTAACCAATAAGAAAGATAACAGAAAGCAACACTTCAAACCATTAATTGAATAAGGAACCTCAAAATTCATTAGGCTATACCACTTTCTCTTGTTAAATGATATTGGTCCTTTAGAAATGTATCGTATCCAATATCTGCTACAATAATTCCTCTTAGGGATTATGAGAATTCAAGCCTTTCCTCTTGTGACATTTACTCCTTTATAGCTTAGAGCCAAAGTGAATTAGTTCTTCCCACACACGGAAAATATCAAATTTCAAGGAACACAAGTTTAGTGTTTATATATAGTCATTTAAAACACTCTGAATTAAAGATATTTGTTGTGTTTAAATAATGTCTTGCTAAATCGAACATTTAACCCTTAAAGTGCCATACTTAAAATGTAGGTCTGTTAAATAACAAAAGTTCAGCTGAATAAAATATAAAAATGTTACTGGTTTATTAAAGGATTCATGAATCAGGCAACATTGATCCACCAAGTAGAAAGGAGCTCTGCCAAACAGAAAAGGAAAGGTTTTTAAAGATGGAAAGGGGATAGAAACAAAAAGTTATTAGCAAAGAATTCAACATTTTAGGCAAGGTTGCCCTCCTAAGGGAGAGGGAAGGGGCCTACTGATGGGTTATCTCTCTGGGGTGCCCAGGTAATTGCAGGTTGACTGGTTTAAGGTTACACTTCTGGGAGAAGTTAAGATCACAATTAGGTTAAGTATTAAGTCTTGATTTGTTGACTTGGAGCTTAGCACATGTGACTCCATTTTGGACCTGTTGCTTCTTTTAACTGGTCTATATTTGGTAAAAGAGTATTTTAATATGTTTTTTTCAGTATAACTGATGTAACTATGGATGAATCACATGTCTTTACAAATGGATATTGGACTCATATATAAATACAGTAAACTAAGACTTGAAACCCCCTTTAAATGTAAAGAATAAACATAGCAAATTTATTAATTTAGGTAAAGTTTTAAAGATTACCTGAATTTTTTGTTATTTAATTTTTATACTTTTATTTTTTTTGTTACAGTTGACATACAATATTGTATTAGTTTCAGGTGTACAAAACAGTAATTAGACATTTATGTAACTTAGAAAGTGATCACTCTGATAAACCATCTTACATCATGCATAGTTATTACAACACTACTGACAATATTTCCCATGCTATAATCTATATCCCCATGACTACTTTGTAATTACAAATTGTACCTCTTAATCCTCTCCCACTTCACTTATCCCTTCAACCTCCAATCTGTTAGCCATCAAAATTCATTCTGTATCTATGAGCTTGTTTCTGTTGTTTATTTGTTTATCCTGTTCTCTAGATCCCACATATAAGTGAAATCATATGACATTTGTATTTCTCAGTCTGACTCACTTCACTCAGCACAATACCCTCTGGAGTCCATCCATGTTTTTGCAGATGACAACATTTTCTTTTTTATGATTGAGTAATATTCCATTGTATATATGTACCAACTATTCTTTATCCATTTATCCATTGATGGAAACCCAGGTTGCCTCCATAGCTTGGCTCTTGTAAATAACACTGCAATGAACATATGAACGCACATGTCCATTCGAAGTGGTGTTTTGGGTTTCTTTGGATAAATACTCAGAAGTGAAATTACTGGGTCCTTCTTTGTCTCTTGTTATAGCCTTTGTTTTAAAGTTCATTTTGTCTAGTATAAGTATTGCTACAACAGCTTTTTGAGGGGAAGGGGGCTCCATTTTTATAAAATATCTTTTTTCATTCCTTTACTTTCAGTGTGTCTTTCAATCTGAAGTGAGTCTCTTATAGGCAGCATGTGTAAGAGTTTTTTTCTTATCCATTCAGCCAACCTATGTTTTTGATTGGAGCAGTTAATCCACTTAAATTTAAGATAATTGTTACTAGGTATGTAGTTATTACCATTTTATTATTTATATTTTAATTTTTTTCTCTTTGTCAAAGAAGTCTCTTTAACATTTCTTATAGTATTGGTTTGATGGTGATAAACATCTTTAGCTATTTCTTGTCTGGGAAGCTCTGTATCTGTCCTTAGATTATAAAAGATAGCTTTTCTGGATCGAGTAATCTTGGTTGTAGGTCATTGTTTTTCATCACTTTAAATATTCCATACCAATCTCTTCTGGACAGAAATATTTCTGTTGAGAAATCAACTTATGTTTTTATGGGAGCTCCCTTAGAAGTACTGCTTTTTAGATCCTTCTATAACTTTTGACATTTTAATGCATCTTATTGTGGATATTTTGGGGTTCATCTTGTTTAAGACTCTCTGTGTTTCCTAGGTTTGTATGTCTTTCCTTTGCCAGGTTACGTTAGGGATGTTTTTCATCATTACTTTTTCAAATAGATTTTCAATTCCTTGCTCTCTCCTCCTTCTGGTACCCTAAGATGTGAATGTTGGTAAGCCTGATGTTGTTTCATAGGCTATTTAAATGATCCTATCTTTAGATTTTTTTATTTACTTTTTGCTGTTCTGGTTGGGTGTTTTCTGCTACATTATCTTCCAAATTACTAATTCAATTCTCTGCTTCATTTTATCTACTGTTGCTTCTCTCTAATGCATTATTTTTTATTTCAATTATTTCATTCTTCATTTTTGACTGGTTCATTTTTTATGTTTTCTATTTACATTTTTGTTTCCTTTCTCATTGTTGAAGTTCTCACTAAAATCATTGAACATCCATGTAATCAGTGTTTTAAACCCTGCATCTAGTAGATTGTTTGTATTCATTTTATTTTGTTTATTTATTTATTTATTTATTTTCCAGGAGTTTACTCTGTTTTTTCATTGGGAATGTATTTCTTTGTCTCCCCATTTTGGCTGCCTCCCTGTGTTTGTGTCTATATATTTGGTAGAGCTGCTATGTCTCCTGGATTTAGTAGAGTGGCCTTATGCAGTCAGTGTCCAATGGGGCTCAGTGACACTGTCTCCCTGGTCACCTGAGCCCGGTGCTCCAGGTGTGTCCCTTGTGTGAGTTGTATGTCCCCTCTTGCTGTAACTGAGCCTGCTTGCTGCTAGTACTACAATGGGAAGGATTGATTCTCAGGCTGATTGATTGTGAGGACTGGTCATAATTACAGGAGTTGCTATGCTAGGGCTGACCCTACAGAGCAGAATTTGATTTAGCAGGTCTCTGGTGCCTGCCCAGTATGCCCTTTGGGTGGATCATTTGTGGAGGCTGTCAGGTGGTGCTCCAGATCAATCCAAAGCAACCCCCAGGTACGCAAGCTTTGGGGCATCTGTGAGGACCCACGCAGGCCAAGTTTAGCTGCTGTTTATAAACTTCCTGGGGCTACCTGGCATGAACCACAAAATATCTGCAGTTGTCTTTCACTGCGCTGCTCTTAAAGGTCCTTGAGAGAGGCTAAACGGTGAACCAAGGCTAGCTGCTGTTAGTGCCAGGCTTGGGCATGCTTAGAAAGAGGTATAGGGCACTGTGAAACCAGATGCTACTTGTTTGGGGTTTGTGAACCTTTGAGAGATTTTAGAAAAGTCCAAAGTATAAGCCAAGACAGGCCATTTGTATAGAATAAGCCACTGGAAGTGACTCTGGTGGACCCTCAAGTTGGTTGGGTCAGGGTTTCAGAGAATCACCAAGGAGGACAAATGACGTTCACTGGGTTGTTAGAGATTCAAATATGGTGACTACTGAAGTCTGCATGCTAGGTCAGGTGAAGGAACAATACCCTCTGCCCACCTTCTGTCTAGAAAAAATGGCTGCCCCTCCAGCCCTTTCTCTGAAGCCAGACAATTCAGTTCCTCCCAGTATATCTCTGGCTCCTTTTGAACTGCTAACCCAGAGCTGGAGTGTGCAGTGAGTCTGTCAGTGATGAAGTCTGTATGCAGTCCCTTAAAAAGGATAGCCTGGTACTTTAGCTGACCTCTGTTTCACTTGGCTACAAAGTCTGCTGCTTTTTACAGTTTGAAGTTGTGGGGACTTCATTACCCAGGACTGGTGTTCTAGCCTGGAGACCCCAGTGTGGAGGTGGGAACCCTTGCTCCTCTTGGGGGACCTCTGCAGCTGAGATATCCCTCCCAATTCTCAACCACCACACATGGGTGTGAGACCAATCCATTTTGCATCTCTACTCTTTACTATTATCACTGATGGTTGTTCTGTAGTTAGTTGTAATTTTGATGTGGCCAACATAGCATTTACCTACTCCATCATCTTTACTGGAACTCCCCCAAATTATCTAAAATTTCTGTGGTTGTATAAATTTATCATTTTTGTGAGATATTAAATGTGTACATGAAAGATGTATATATAATTAATATTTATGCATCTTACCATAAAGTGTGAATGACAAATTATTAAAGGCATGGACCTTGGCTTATTGGCTCTTTTTAGCCTTAGCACCAACCATTTTATGGCATTATTAATTATCTATAATACTGTTGTTGAATATATCAATAATTCATTTTGGATTACATGTATCAGTTAATATTGAAAGTTTTAAACTATATATGAATATAATATGGATTCCAAAAACAGAGGAAGAGCCACATTGATAATTCAAAAGCCTAAGATACATTTAAAATTTTATATTTAGGAATAATTTTAACCTCTCCCAAAATTAAACTTTTTCTGAAACAGAAGACTGTTGATTTTAATGGAACAGAGAAAACTGCAAAGCAGAGTCAGAAACCTTTAAATTCTAATCTTTACTTTGGTACTACTTCTTAGCCTCAGGCAAGGCACTGAAGCTCTCATTTTATTCAGATGTTGGATAATCATATTTACCTAATTTATAAGGTATTGTGCTTATTGAGTAAACAATAATTATAAAGCTCTCTGAAGACTATAGAATATACTATAAATAGTGAGTCAAATTCCTCATTCAGTATTTTCTATTTGGTCATAGACACAAAGAATTCAATATCTATTGGTGCAATACATGAAGAGCAACTGATAAAAAGACTTTGGGAGACTTTTTGGTGGGCAGATTACCATTATACAATTAAAAAGATATTGTTTGCCCCATAAATCAGAGCTAATGTTTCTCAGTTGCTGAGGCAAGCCATCAGTGAATGGTTACATAACCATCAACAAATAGTTATGAAATCCAATTTAAATATTGTCTTTGATGGTAAAGAATGGATACATGTAAAATTAATTTAAAAATATAAAATAATTATATTCACCAAATTCCTGATAAATTAGGATTAGAATCAGTTGTAAATTGCAGACAAGTCCAAATTAGAGTATCTTAAATATAATAAAACACATTTATCTCTAATTATTAGCTATAGGTCATTGGTCCAAGGCTGGTATGGATTGCCATAGTTTCAGATGCAGTTCTTCTATCATATTTTTTTCATCCTCAACATGTGACTTCTATAATATTGTCTACACACCTCCAGCAGTTATCTTTCTTTCCCAGACAGGAAGAAAAAAAATAATAAAGAACAGGCAGAACAAACACACACGAGCAGAATTTTAAAAAAATCTTTAAAAAGCTTTCATATGACTCTGTATATGTCCAATCAAACACATCTCTTTAGTCATATAGCTATACCTAGTGATGGGATTCAGAATACACTACTCTAAAATATAGCATTTGGCATATTAAATATCTTAAGCTAAAGGAATTAACAATGACAACAAAAAACCAGCAAAAGCAAGAAAGTAACTCTGACCCCTTGTCCTTCTTCCCTGAAACAGTTCTAAAAACTTCCACATGAAAGGTACCCTCCTTTTACCAGTAGAGAGGAAGATATTCTTATCTCCAGAGATGGAATTTGGGGCCAAGAAATCGATACTAACTATCCTTGTTAAACTAATCTTTAACTTCCTAGTTCTTCACCATTTACTATTCCTAGTCTAAACTTCTTTGTCTTGCAAATATCACAAATTTGTTTCTTCCTCTAAAAGGTATAAAAGCTTCCAATGCTAGACAGTTCTTTGGGTCTTTATTCTCTCATGAAGGCTATCATGTACGTGTGAAAAATTATTAAAATGTGTACGCTTTTCTCTTGTTAATTCATACTAGCCCTGGACCAATAACCTGTAGCTAATAATTTTTTCTTGTTCATCTCTTATCTTTGTCAATTAAATTTTCAGACCCAGCCAGAAACTCTAAGAGGATGAAGAAAAACTTCCCCCACTGCTTGCACTAGCTACAAAAGAAGCTAAAAATATATATTCTTTTTTGAGTGCTATGTGTCAAACTACATATTCTATTACTCTGAAAGGAGAGAATAGATTTTGTGGTACAACTAAGAGTTCTGTAGTATAGCCTTAACATTTAATAATTGCAGATTATTAAAATACACAGCTATATCTCACAATATGAAGAGCCACAGGATATCTACAAAAGAAATTACGAATAGTTTTTTAGTAGAGCACCAAGTGTGTCACATGACAAATTACATATATGTGTGTGTGTGTGTGTGTGTGTATACACCTGACTAAATATTACACTGGTTTATTTATTCTTACTAAATCAGTTATCCAAAAGAGGGCTGTGTTCTTAAAGAGATAAAGAGATAGGATCTAGATCAAAAAATTACTAAAAGGAGGATTATAATTTGAATTCACTGGAATAATTATTTAGAACAGTTTTGTTGGATCTGATATGATGTTCCTGAGGATAAGGTAGACATATAATTCTTATGTCAGAGGATTAGCTTCCATGGGTCCAGACAGCACTCACCTTTAGCAACTTGTATTAGAAACAGATTGTTTATTGTGTTAAAGATATTAACTGATTAGAGACACTGGGTGGGACGATGAAAATTTTATTGTCTCTACCAGGAAAAAGAGTGTTCAAAGTTTTGCTGGTGTTAAGTAAATTCAGGGCAAGAGAAAAATTCTAATGTTTATTGAGAAGCTACTACATGCCATGTGTGCTAGGGACCTCTTTACATATTGCTTATTTCTTCACATATTCATGACAACACACTTATAAGATAGATATAATATTCATTTTCCAGCTAAATATGGGGAATTTCAGAAAGTTAAACTATCTGATTAAAATCCAACTGCATGTTGAGTCACAAACCCAGAATTCAAAGATAGATACATTGGTCCCTCAAGTGAATGTCCCTTCTACTACGATAATACATATCCAAAGAGGCCCAGTAATGTCATCTTTATATTTGAAGAGACTGGTAAAGGTCAATAAATAAAATCAAAATAAAAGAGTTATAAGTTCACTGTTATAATTATCTATACATTAGTTAACACAGTGATTCAAGAGTAATTCATATCTTTTGCCAAAAGTATATAATTATTTCAGTATTTGATTTAGTCCTAATAGAGCAGTTCTCTAAAAGTGAAATAAAAGGAGGTATTAAACATCAGTTAAAATATTCATACTGAATCATATACTAATCAGTGATATATAAATGTTTATCTTCACAATTGTGAAATACATATTTGAAAAAATACTTACTCTGATTTGGGGAAAGTACCAAAAGGTAGGCCCTACCATGTATTTAGTAGGAGGGTAAATTGATGTTACCTTTTGGGAGAGAAAATTCATGGTATGGCAGGTGTGTTTGAAATTTTCTTACCATTTGATCATACCCTTTAAATTATGTTCAAAGAATTCACTCAATAACAAATAATTGGAGATTAAGACACATTTTAAATACAAGTATGCTTATTGTGATGTTATTTAAATGAGTAAATAAGATCAAACTTAAATCTCCAAAAAAAAAAGTAAATAATATCTAACGCATTGGCTCTTAAAGAGGGTCTTTAAAATAACATTTTTCTCCTGAAAATATTTCTGCTACTGTAATATTTTATTCTATTTAACCTATCACTATACTTAGGATTGTGTCAAGAGTTTGGAATTGATAAAAATGTGGTTTCTACATTTTGCAGTTGATACCTTTTTAAAAGAACTTGACCAAATAATTTTATCTTTCCCTGTGCCTTAGTTTCCACATTACAAGACAAAGACATTAATGATCAACTACCTCCCAGTGATATTTTTGAGCATTAGTTAATGTTTGCAAAGCCTCCACAGAGAGCAGAAGATGAATAATGAAATAGACTCTCAAAGTACTATTATCACTCTCATCTTTCTCATTAGTCTCTAAGAGGCTTCATGCCAACTGTTAGCATTTCAGCTGCCAGAATGTTGAGTTTCTATTTTCATTTTGCCTAGAAAAGTGAATGTTCCTTGAACATCTGGGGTTCACCTCGGCATAATTACAACAATGCTTCTATGGAATCAAGTATGTAAAGTGTGATGACCAGTATTGCAAAGGAACCCATAGCTAATTTTAGGGCTGCTGTTACAATTTACGATATAGCTTAAATTTTAAACTTATTAGAAAAAGCAGTATCTAAGTAACACATTTGAGATTTATTTAAAGTTTTTATGTGAGAAAATTTTGCTTTAAATTAAATAACGTTGAAACCATGTCTATGGAGAGTGAACAGGATTAGGATTTTGGCCAGCTTTTTACACCATTTTTCCCCCCTATCTATTTTTAATGGCCAAGACAATATATATATATATACACACATATATATATATAAATTAAAAATTATTGTTTTATTTATTCAAAATATGTGTCTTAGAGGTGCTTATTATATGTGAAATGGTGTTAGGGATACAACAGGGTACAAAGCCAATAAAAATTTTATCCCCATGGAGGGCACATTCTTGCAGCACTTATAAGATTCAAGATGACCTTATTATATTTTTGTATATTTTCTATGCCTGTCACACTGCCTGTCACTAGTAGTCAATAGGTGCAAGTTTGGTAAAAGAAAGAATGAATGAGTGACAGAAACACACCAAAGCTTGTATAGACACAGCTGAGCATTTCATTTGCATTAAGACATTTCTGGCACCTTATTGGCATTGAATCATATGGACCTTTCATAATTAAATACTTAATTGTTTTTTTTAAGGTGGTGGTTGTTTTTAAGATTAATGAACTTTCATTAATGAAATAAATGCTAAAGACGTAAATTTAGATTGATGGGCATAGCTGTTTTTCTCAGGATTCAGAAAATTAATTTCCTTGAATAGTAACTGAGGAACATGAGAGAGCATAAAGTGAAATTAAATCACAATATATTTGTTCAAAGAATATAGACAATGGCCAGAGTATCTGTGACTCAAATTGCTTTTTAGTGTAGAGATGTAGAAATTACATCTAATTTTTAGGGTAAAGTAAAAAACAATAGTATCTGATAGAACTTTCTGCCATGATGACAATGTATATATCTCTGCTCTCCAGTATGGTAGCTGTACAACACATGCAGCTATTAAGCACTTGAAATGTAGCTAGTGCAAATGAAAAACTGAAATTTTAACTCTAATTTTTATTTAAATAGCAACAAATGACTAGTGGCTACCATATTGAATAATGCAGCTCTAGAAAAAAAAATTAATAACTGAAAGAACTATTTTGCTAAAATTCCTTTGTGGCAGTTGGAATGTATTTATCAGATTATGGTAGCAACAGCTTTGGAAGTGATGGATCATAATTTAGCAGCTGAGAGTTTGGAAAGTGAAAAGCAGGGAGCAGTACATCCTGTGTCTACAGCTTCAACTAAGGAATGAGAAAGACCTGGGTTTAAATTCACATTTCAAAATTTAAGCAATGAAACTTTGGGCAAATTATTATGACCCAATTCAACTGTGAAGCAGGAATAATATCCATACCTATGTCAAAAGGGTGCATGAGATTTCAATCAGGTAAAGCAAGCATCATCTCTGGCATTCTGTAAATATACAGTATGCAATTGCAATTGTTATTATATTATTATTAACCAATCCGAGGTCTTCTCAGATGATATTTATATAAAGAGAATAACATGATAAAATGATGTGCTATTTGTTCCTACATTTATTCTTCCTGCAAATCCATTGCTCCTGGGCTCTTCTCCTTAATGACATTTTATTTCATCAACTCTCGACTAAAATAATATACACTGGAGATTTACTGAAAAACAGTAGATAAGAATGTAATCATTATTTTTTGGAGGTGGGGAGGAAGTGATGAACACATGCTACCTTGTAGTACATTGCTCGTATTCTCTCCATGCTGTTTAGCAGATACTATTTAGAATTTACAGATGGTTAAATTCTGTACATTTTACTCCTATTTTATAAACGTAAAATACAGGCTCAGGGATCTCTTCATGACAAAACTGTTATAACTTTGGTTGCCATCATTAGCCCCTGGTGGATAGAACATAATCCAGAAGTATGACTTTCCAATTTTCGAAGGTAAAATGCGCTAGTGTTTTCTTGAGTTGGTGATGCCATTGTCACTCTATAACAAAAAAGAGGCAATGCCCTGGTGGATCTGGAGTCACGGGTTTCATTTGTTCCTGAGGCTTGTATGTATTTCTACCATTCGCAAGGTTTCAGTGTCTAGTCCTTTATGGATTCTGAGATACAATTAGTACCTTTTTAAATCTAAAGTATGACAGGAGATACAATTGCTTGACTAATACTGTTGTCATGAGAAGTAGCAATAACAAGGTCAGAAAAGTCATTGTAAGACACATGAAAAGAGGAGCAAGATCAGAACAAAAGACACAAAAACAAGGAAATACAGAAACAAAATGACTAGATTAATGTTATCCATACTTGAGTGGGAAAGTTTGGAGGTCAAAATGAGAAATAAATCTAAAGAGACATTTTAATTACTTTGCTTTATATACGTAGGAAATTAGATATGTATGTGTGACACATAATCTAAGTATTTAATAAACCTGTCGTTTATAATGCTGAAAATGTTGGGTGTTTACAAAACTTCCTTTTCTTCTAGTCTCAGAACTATGCTACATTTTTCAGTCTTTCATGCAGTTTAGAGTTATTGAGTTCTGACCTGTGGAATATGTGCATTGTGATGTGCACAACTTAGAATCCTGGCCCTTACAAACCTCCTACAAGTAATTCTAACTCTTCTTTCCCACTTGTTAACTATTATAGAGGACTTTGATAATGGAGGGTAAGGGAGAGCCACAATATGAAAAGAGTCTGGATGACTCAACGATCACAAGGAAGGCTGCCTAAGACACAGGTTAAAAATGTACCAAGTATCAACCTACTGACTTAGGAGAGGAGGAGTTATCTATTCCAGAAGTCCGTGGTAGCTTAAAGAACACAGTGTTGTTCAGTTATTTTGAAATAATTTATCTGTGCATAATGTTTAACCAAAGAATTAAGCATTAAAATACTGTTAGTCTATCAATAGCTGAATGACAGTACTCTATCCATTAGCAAGAAACTGATAACAGATAATGTTCCTTAATTTAAAACTGTGTTTAATGCTTGCTTCAGTTTGTTCAATCTCAGCGCATTAAAAAGTACAGCCTTATTCTCAAATGGCTGCAGAAACAAATTTGTCTGATATTTTTCCATATCTGCAAGATGTTTCTGAATATACTCCATACTTGTAACATAATTCCATTGATTCTTGTACATCTTGTTATTGACAAAGAAAGGTACCTAAGGGACAGATGCAGTGTGATAGTCCCAACCATCAATGGCTATGTGAGAGCTGCTGAGAATTTCAAGTTTATACTTAGACATGAGCTTTTCCTGAGCATTTTGTGCTTCTTAATGAAATTATCTGCAGAAATGACTTTTGAAGAATAGAATCTTAATGAATTTCTAAATGCATCTATAAAATGTTATATGATTTCTCCTTGTTGAAAAAAAGGCGATCTACTACTTTCAAATTTATTTAATCCTTATAGTTGCTGAGTTTTAAGGAGTCCGCTAAAGAAAATGAGTAATTTAGGAGGTGTATTTGGGTACCCGTATATTTTACTGTAGAAATATAATGTAGTAGAGGTTTAACAGAGAAAGGAAAACCATAATTTTGAATTGTACAGAGACCACCAAAGCTTACATGATGTCAACCGACAGAATAAAGCTATTAAATTTTGATTCGCATATTTTTAGATAAAAACAGGCTTTTCTATAAATTTAGATGATTTTCTCAATTTTCTAACTTTCTTCAAGTTTAGTGACCAGTTGTCATCTCTTATTGTCCTTTGTCAACCCTGAATCCTACATTATATCAAATGCCAAATAGTAAATTTTATTTATGTTTTCTCTGGAATTGTATCCTTTTTTATTTATTATGTATTTATGTATTTCCTAAATTACAGTAAGCTGGATCTCTGTAGTCTGCACATTTCTTTCAATTTTATCAGAAATGGTGATACTAAATAATTTTTTCACTATGTAAACCAAAGCTTTAACAATGTTAATTTTACACATATTAATTACTTTGGAGGCTAGAATTGTTTAATGGTTTTGTAAAGTATAGGTACAAAATCAGAGTGGCTGGGTTCAAAGCAATTATGTCATACTTATATGTACTTGGACAAGCTACTTAGCCTCTTTTGGCCTCAATTCCTTTATCTATAAAATGGAGAAAGTAATAGTGCATACCTCATAGTGGTATTATGAGGATAACATGAGCAAGTTCATACTATGTGCTTAAAACAGAACCTTAATAAACACGAACTTTCACTGGTGTTTTTTATGGTTGTCACTGTTGATATTACTGGGTACAATGTATTGTATTAGGTAGTGCGAATGGGAACAAAGGAAGAGGATAAGTTCCTGCTCTTAAAATACTTTGATTTGCAGTAGAGAAAATTTATGTTTACCTAAATGATTATTCTATAATATATGTACATATGAAGTGCTTTACATGTTTAGTAAAGGAGGTGACTATTTTGGGATATCAGAAATTTTATTTTAAAGAATAAAAAGTGTGTTAAAGAAGGAAACCATTGAAAGCATAAAAACACTGGGCAAATCACAGAATAATGAAATGTTATTCATGTTTAGGAAATAAATAGTTCATTAATTTAAAAGAAGTTTAGCAAGTGACTAAGGTTAGAGCAATGGTTCTCAGTGGGTAGCAATTTTACTTTACCCTAAGATACATATGGCATGTCTATACACACACACACACACACACACACACACACACACACACACATACACACACACGCATGCATGCCCATACATACACACATACATACATATATATATTTTATGACATGGAGGTATTACTTGTATTTAGTGTGTAGAAGCCAAGCACGCTGATAAACAACCCACATCAAAGAATTACTAGGCCAAGACATCAGTATTGCTGAAGTAAGAAGCCCTAGGCTAGAGAATCGGGCAAATTGGGGAGAGTGGTGGTGTATATAGATAGCAATTTGGATTGGGATCCACTTCAAAGAGTTTGATACGTAATTTTAAAGACACTATCTTGTGATGGTTATCCAAGCTCTGTTTCATTAACTCCCTGAGGTCTTAGAACATTTAACATTTGATAATTGATATATTAACAATCTACTATCAACTTTATCTAATGTCTTCACTCTGGTCAGAAAAACTTTACATTTTCTTCTTAAGTCAGCTTTCTGTAGTCATTGGAATCAGTCTTATTACCATTTTAAGGTGAAAGTTCTTTTCCCAAGAGTGCCAATCCATGTTCCCCTCAGGCCTTAGAATGTATTTCAAAACCACTTTCTCTGTTAGACATTGCCCTCCCTCACAGTCGTTTTAGTATGCGTTGGTAGTGGGCCCCCTTTTTTTTCACTCATCTCTCTCCAGCAAATGCTTGCTACATGCTGTGGTATTCCACTTTCTTGATTTATGTTAGTCTTGGAAAAAAACAAAAGAACTTGAGTCTTTTCATACACATTTGTTTGTCTTTCCAGGTAATTGAAGGCACAAAGAAAAAGAGAGGGAGGAAGAGATGTGAAAGGATCACAGTAAACAATTACTTTGAAGGCTTGAGCTTTTTTGGTAAAACTGTTTCTCTAACAACACACTGCTGTATGAGTAAAGGAATTCAGGAACATTTAGATAACATGAACAACAAAACAGCATCCTTTGCTGCTTTTCCAGAAGAAAATCAAAGTATTGCTGAGGGTCTTCTACTTCCTGCTGATTTTGTTTTTCTAAAATGTGCATTGATTTCCTCCACCTCAGAGATTTATAAATGTTATTAAAAATGAATGGCAGGTCTGGTTTAAATTAAATGTCAGGTGGTTGATAGCTTTCATAATATTTTTTTTCAATTTTAATGACATTCTTACTCAATTTTATATTAGAGGCATGTAAAACAAAGAGTACAAAAATCCACAATAGTATGTGCAAAATAAATGCATGAATAATCAAGCTCTTGCTTTTTAAAAATAAAAAGGAACAATAGTATATCTGTATTTGTTATGGCTTATTTCAAAGCCACACAGGCTAAAAAATCACCAAGTTTCTACTCATTAGATAAGACAGAAACTCCACTTTTGACTTCTTTGCTCCTATTCTAGTCTTTTAAGCACGGTAATTATGTGAGCAATATCAAATTCCTCGCTGATTTGAAAAGCACTGCCAGATATCAGAATGTAAAAAGTAGGGCAAGGGGTTGCATTTTATTATAGTCTATTATAATCTCTTTGGGGTGAATGTCAACCTTTCAAAATGCCACATTGTATAAGACTCTGAAAATTTTCTTTTATTTGCTCAAAATGGCTTGCCATATGTTTTAAAGGTCTAGAAGAGTAAAATATGGTTTCTACATATATAAAGGTAGTTTCTGTTCCAGTCTTTTCTTTTGCCCACGTGAGTGTTCACTGGCCATAACTATTTGGACATTATACATTTTCAAATGTTTTATCCTCAAACACTTGATTACTATAAATACAACTGCTACACCGAATCACCCCACCTTAAAAGCATTCAATTGACCAGAAGGGAGAAATGAGGATGTTCTGAATCCACTACTCCAGGAACTTGACTAGTTTATCACAGGTAGACAATTTGTGTTATTTTCTCTCTTTGTGGAGTTCACCCCATGCTGCTCTTTACAATCCAAAGTAGCACTTTTATTTTTATTTTTTTGATAGTGCTCTCTGATGGATGCTGAAACACTCTGCCACCTCCACTTTACTGATGTGTAGGTTTCCCCCCACCCTGTGAATTGCCTCTGTTGAATTCCCTTCTGTTTTTGGGCTCCTGCTGACAAAAGCTGCAGACAGCAACATACATCCTTCGCAGACAGAGCATCCTGCTCCCAGCAGGGCAACCCAGGAGTCCACAGCTCACATACGTTGTTCATCAAGTGCTACATGGAGAATAGCTGTCTGTGTGCCACAGACTAAGGGTGAAAAAATCTTTGATGATTCTCAGAGGACCCACCCACTCAGCCCTGTCTATTTTTTTTCAAAGCAGGAAAGAGAGCATAAAGTCCACTATTGTACATAGAGACCTTTTCAGATTTCTTGCTTCCTTAGGCCAAAATAAATTGTATTCTAGCTTCAGACATTAAGAAATGAAAAGGTTTAATAGACTGTAAATATGAATTCAGTCATAATTGCATCTCTACTCTATCATTTGACAAATGTTTATTCATTTGACAAATATTTTTGAATCCCTACAGGTGCTGTTTTATCCACCCACTCTGTCTTAAATTTTTCCTGTCTTCCATTTTTAAGCACATTGATTTTTTCCCCCATTACTAAAAACATCTCCGGAAAAGAAAACATAATTGATCACATGATATTTTTTGTGGCATGGTACCTCCTATCAGTTAACATTGAGCTCTCGGACTTTTTCAGGGGGAGTTTTCACGTCAAGAGTTCTGTATAGGCTTGTGCTGCCACTATAGATAGAGCCACTATAAATATCCACCACACATTGCATCTTATTTTAGTGTCACCTTAACTCAAAAGTCTACATAAATAGTGCACAGATTATCTAATGGGCCTTAAGAAAACAGAAATAACTCATTGTATTATGTCCAAAGATTGTTTATATAGATTTATTTAAAGATAATTGTGCTTTAAAGCAAAAAAAAAAATAATACCTTTATGTTGGCAAGCATTTTGAGTGCAATTTTTTATTCTACTTGCTTTTTAAAGCTTAGTTCAAGTGATAGGGTAATTTTTCATTACAATTTTCTATATGGCCTATGCTTATCTGTTTATGTAACACCCAAAATTACCAATTAATTCATTAGGTGAAAAAATAGGTAAAACAAATCTTTGCTATGAAATTTCTTTTAAAAGAGCTATTTAAACAGTTTTGATTTCAAAAGGGAATTTGAAAAAAAATACTACTAGCATATAGCAAAGGAACCAAATTAAAACACAAAAAGTCAATACGGAACAGAATTTTAAAATTGCAGAAAGAACTCAGACTTTGAATTTGAAATCACATAGAGATGTTGCAGTACAAATTCTAGTTCTGGAAATTATTAAATCCATTGCTTTAATCTATCAGAGTATGCCTCCTTATTTTTTACATGCATTTGCGTGTCCCCTGCTAGGTTGTGTGAGATTTAAATGAGTTATCATGAGTGAAGTGAACAAATCACAGGTCCAACCATGCTATAGAAGCTAGAAAATATTTTTCATGATCTTCTGGAAGGAATAACAGTATTATCTTTACTCTTTTCTTCTTTGTATTTTTTATTTGCTTAATTGTTCTTATTTCCCAGTCTACTATGAATTTTGCGATAATAGTGTCGATGTCTACCATAAAGTGCAGTAGAAAATTATTTTTCTCAGCAGGGAGAGAAGGTATTAGGATTCTTATTTTCATAATTGAAAAAAAAAAAAAAAACAAAAGCACAGAGAAAGTTACTTCCAGAATATATAGCCATTATTGAAATTCAAATTCAAGTTGCTTAACACCTATCTTTATCATTTTCTGAATTCAGTTTTGTGTATTGAAATGAACCGAATCATTCACACCTTTAATCACTTTTCAAACTTTGCTACTTTTAAATATTGAGATTATTCATTCAAAGGTGATTAAACACATAGCTAATTGCTTAATTTACTTATATCATCTTAATAATAGAGAATTATAACTCAGTCAATTTAGTTTTTTATGATTGACAGTGATGATACAATAAGATCTCAAACAAAACAATTTAGTTCTTTTTCATTTGTTAGGAAGAGTCACAGTGTTTGTATGAAAGTGCATATCTTTCAACAGTGGAACAAACCAGAAAGTTATCATCTTTATGGATTCAATCAGAGATGGCAAAAAGGTTTCATCTGTATTAACTTCAATTGTTATCTGTTTTGTTACCAGCTAGAAAGCAATCTTGCCAGATGTTCTGCCAGGTACTGAGAGACAAGTACTAATAAAATGGTCCTATTATTCTATTTAGTAAACACAGGAATTGTTGTGATCATAAATTACTTTGTTCACTTCCTAGGTCATGGAAAGGTCATGACATGGCATCTATGATAACTAAAATATACCCAGGATAAACTGAATGCAACAAAAAAGAATATTTACTTAAAGTAAATTTGTGAATTTAATACAATTTGATTTTAATACATTATATTCTTTAGCTATGCTGATTGCAAAAAGTGAGAAAACACCTCTTTAAAATTATTCTGAGAAATTGGTCAGTAAGTCATTTATATTCAAAGGGACCTTTAAGTACCTATGCAAAAGCACTGAAGAATATTTCAAATAGTAGCAATATTTAGCTAAAGTATTCAATCTACATGTTTCTTTTTCTAAAGATTAATTAATAGATTGAACAATAAAAAGCTAACATTAAAGCAATATAAAATTACCCAACACTAAGACAAAATCTTGGATCTTGGCCTTCTCTGATTAACTGTCTTGAGCATTGATCTGGAATTACCATAAGGAGATATTATTATGTATTGCAGTGGCAGAGTCAGATAGTCTGAATCACAATAATATTGGAATAAAAGATAGGATTGTGACTGCATTAACTTTTATTGTGCTGTATATAAAGTTTGTATCCTTCACATTGAGGAAGATAATGTTACCTAAGAGAAATCCAGAGATTGTGAATGTATGTGACATAAACAATAATTGAAAAAATTAAAAATTATCTGGCTCTGAGTGAAAAAAAGAAAACAAAACAAAACAGAACACCTCTGGTTAGAGACGACAATTGAGTTTAAACATTTAAAAGGCTATCATGGAGAATGAGTAAATATTCTGAATACTTCCAGAAGACAATGGGTAAACATTTTAAAGAAGGCATTTCTGGGGTTATCATAAGGTCTGTTTGTTTTTTTTGTTTTTGTTTTTGTTTTTAACAGTAGAAGTATTTGAAATACATATATTTGGCTTGCGACTATTTTTTTATTTTTTAACCTTTCCCCTGCTGTCTCTAGAGAGTTGAAACTGCTCTTCCAATTATAAATTCCTCTTCAGCTGAATCTATGCTATTTATCTCTTGTTATTAATAAATAGCACCAATGAATATTTATTCTAATTATTCTATTTTTCATGTCTACTATTTTTGTTCATTTTAATTTCATAATATGTTTTTTCCTGATTTATATTGCTATTGCCATCCCTCATCTTAAATATATTTATCATGGTTATTTAAAAATCCTGGTCCATCAGCTCTAGTAATCTATTTTCAGATGGTAGATGCTGTTCAACTGTAGTCTTTTTGTAGTAGTTGTTCTCCTCAGATGTCTAATTATTTGGCCTGTAAATTCATGTTCCCCTGGCTTTTCAGCTACTCTGATAAATATTCCTCCAACCAGGTTTCTACCCTCAGGGAAAAGCAGTATGGAAAGGAAATAGTCACCCAGAAGCCCTGGGGGTTTATGGTGAGGGGAGGAGAATATGAATCAAAGCTCAACTTTTAATTAATATATCCAGTCAATGATATGGGGCTTTTATATATATTTTTATATACAGAGGTAGATTCATGAATAAGCTAATGAAGCTTATGCTTCACTCATCTTAATATAACGAGTCTATTCAAAAAACCTGAAGTTAATTTTGAATTTCTAATTTTATATTTGTTTAATTCATAAGGTTCTTCAAATATTAATGTTTCAGGTTTAATCAAAAATTGAAGCTTTCCCTACTTGGATGGCAGTAAGATCTTCATATTCTGTAGCATCCAATCTAACGATAAGTAATATTTTAAACTTATGTTACTACTCTTTCTTCATTGACTTGTTTTATTCTCAATTATATATTGATCAGATACTGTTATACATGAATTTATGAGAATTAGCACTATAAGTATATTTTGCCTCCCAGGCATTGTAAAGAATGCACATTGACAAAGAATATTGAAGAGACCAAAAATAAAGAACAAAATTTAACAGTTTTGTTTTCCCCTCAAATGATGTCTTTCTAAATATACACAAATAATTATGAGTATCACAATTTACTTAACTATTTGGTTTAATCAAGAACTTTAGACAACTATAAAATCAGTGAAGACTAAAAGACTGTGTCTCTAAAGCTCGAGTATGCGTTTACTTAGTTTGAATGTGGACATCAAAAGACACAATGATGTTCTGTATGTTTTTGTTAATTTTAGTACATTAGATGACTTCCTTTTGTGTAAATATAGTTTGCTATAATTTTAGAAGAAAAATATTGACAAATATTGAAAACACAAATGCTGTTCTTTTCTACCTATCAAGTTCTAATTTAAGAAAAATGTACACAAATATACTTTAGAAATCAAGAGGCAAAGAGAGAGCTGTTAAATGTTGAGGAAAAATTAATGACTAATTCATTAAATCTAGAAATGCTTTAGAGATGGATAAAGAGGCAAGTCGAGTTCATCTTGACATAACATATGGAATCGATACAAAAAAGTAATAAGTGAAACTTTTAAGAAAATTTTAAAAAATGCCATTGAATAGAGCAGTAAAAATTAAGAAATTGTTGTTTAAAGAATACTATTTGTAAATTGCTTTATGGTGGGAACATTAAACATTAGATAATAAATGTATTAGAAGGGAACTCTCACCAGAGATTTGATCTGTGAACCCAAATTTTCAAGCCATTCTTATTATAAACAATCAAATAATAGACCAACACTCCATATATAAACAATGTGGACATGTTCAGTCTCTAATTCATAGTGAATATAATGTGTGCTAAATTTATTGATTTGAGGACCATGAGATAAATAAATCAACACTAATAAAAAAACATGATGGCTAATTCATAATACCGAAAACTAGGTTTTATTTAAGCATGACTTAAAAGTATATGGTTCTGGCAAGCAATGTTTTTAACAAGTAGTGCAATATCTATAAAACATTTCTAGTGAGATAAAAGTATGATATAATTGATTCAAGAGTATAACTGAATCAGATAACCGCATTTAAAGAATTAATGCCCCTCTCCTAAAAAAAAAGTTTTAAAAAGTTTTGAAAAAAAAGTAAAGCTAAATCCATTAATGACAAAGAATGCTTTTTGGAACAGGTTTTTAATATCTACGAAAAAGGGAGTAAGAGATCATTTTAGGACAAAACTTCCCATTGAAACTGCCAAGATATAACATTAAAAGGCTTTTTTTTTTTTGAAGGAATTCTTGTAAAATAAATCAGTGATAAAGGTTTTTAAGACAGCTTATCCTAATTTTGAATGCATTTCCTAAGTGCTTAGAAAATTAAATGTATCGATTGTTGCCACAGATTTTTCATGAAAAGAAACATTCTTTATTTCATTCTAAATAGAAAATTTCTTTTAAAATAAGTAACATTTATGATGTAGTCGTCATATTAAATGCTCAGTTCACCAATTTCAAGATGTTTTTAGAAGACTGTATTACATTTGATTTTACAAATTTATTTTGCCAACCAGTATAGACAATGGCCTAAAATTAAGGCTCTGTGTCATGTGCTACCTCCACATGTGATAAAATTGGGATGACTGTGAAGACCTGACTACAAGTTCTTCTGTGCTCCCACAATAAGATCCTGTTACCCTGTTATCAAGGAGATAAGGCACAGTCCCTGTGTATCCCTGAGTAGTGGGTTGCAGTTTTATTGCTTTCAGTGTCCTCCTACCCTGGGCTCTGAATATGTGACTGATAAACTGCTGTCAGTTTCATCTGTCCCTTACCAGTTGTCATGTGTCTGGCCATCTTCATCGCTCTAGGGTAGAAATCTTTTGTTACCAATGGGATGAAAATGAGGCTATAAAAACGAACAGAAAAAAATTTTTATTATATTTATAATATGTATTTTATTTTAAGGTAGAAATCTCAATTAATAACATGTATATAGAAAATAAAATTTCAGCTTACTGTAATTTGTGATCTCTATATAGAAACTAATTAAATTCTAAGTCATATGGTACATTTTATAAATGGATGTGCTGATGCACAGTTAATAAAGTCATTTACAGAGTAAATTATGAAGAAGAATGTAGATAACAGATCTCCCCTCACTTCATTGTTTGTTTTATTTCTATTACACTGAATTGCCAGAGTATTATAGAAACCTGAATATAAGAATCTATATTTAATGATAATCTAATACCAAAAATGTATTTCACATGTTTCTCCAGTTTTTCATTAAAATCCCCCTTTCAAACCTCTCAACATTATTCATGGAAGTCAATTAAAGTTTTATTTTAGTCAAGAATGTCTGCTGCATAGAATTTTCTATTAGACAAAAAAGTCAAATGGAATCATGGGGCAACTATACTCTTCTTTTTACCATCTCTCCATTATGGCTCCATAGCAATATCATTGACATCTTTTCTACTATTCGACCAAAGTATAGATAGACTGGTAACTGTCAAGTGCATATGATTCTTAACCCTAACTTTGTCCCCATGCTTATTAAAATTTGAGCTTTTTTTAGTGTTTCAGAGTCCAGTTATTTGCATGGTAGAGAAACTAGAAAGGTAGCCTCCATTAATAGACACAGAAAAACACACAGTGGCAAACTTGGTATACGAGTTATCTCATTTCTAAACAAAAGGATTGAGATATCATGAGTTTCCTTTCAAATAGAGCATTTATTTTTTTGCTTCCCTTGATATTGATGTTTATACACTGCTATGAAAGTTAGGGTAGAAAAAAAGAGAAATAAGATAAAACACAATTAAGCAAAATGCAGTTTTTTACCTATCTTTTGAAAAATCTGTCATGATTGGAAAATATTATGAATTATTTTGAATGTATGTCTTTCAGAAATAATATATACATATATTTAATTTATTTAAATTAATTTATTTAAATTAGTTTTAAGTATACAGTACATTAGTTAGACATCTATATAGTTCATAAAATGATCCCTTGCAATTGCTCCATCCCTCACCTGGCCCTCCATCATATTAATGCTAATTGCATACCCTCTGCGGTGCTCCCCATCTCTGTAATCAACCATCAACTACTAATTTGTACTTCTTAATCCTTCACTCCATTCTCCCAGCCCCCCAACCTCCTCCCCTCTGTCCATCACAAAATCATCCACTATATTTGTGAGTCTGTTTTTTGATTAGTTTGTTCTTTTTGTTCCTTAGATTCCGCATATCAGTGAAATCATATGGTATTTATCTTTCACTGTCTGACTTATTTCACTCAGCATAATAACCTCTAGTTCCGTGCATGTCATTGCAAATGTAGGATTTTATCTTTTTAATTGCTGAGTAATATTCTATTGTATATGTGAACTATAATTTTTTTTATCCAGCCATCTGTTGATGAGCATTTAAGTTGGTTTCATACCTTGGCTACTGTAAATTGTGCTGCCATGAATATGCCATGGGGTGCATAGATCTTTATGAATTACTGTTTTGGTTTTCTTTGGAAATATTCAGAAGAGCAATTGCTGCGTCAAAAGGTATATCCATTTTCAATTTTTTGTGAAATCTCCAAATTGTTTTTTATGGCAGTGGTACCAATTTAACAATCCCACCAAGAGTGTATGAGGGTTCTCTTTTCACTGCATCCTCTCCAGCACTTCATTTTTGACTTATTAATGATAGCCATTCTGATAGGTGTGAGATAATATCTCATTGTGGTTTTAATTTGCATTTCTCTGATGATTACCAACCTTAAGCATCTTTTCATATGTCTATTAGCCACCTTTATTTCTTCTTTGGTGAAGTATCTGTTCAGGTCTTCTGCCCATTTTTTAATTGGATTGTTTGTTTTTTTGTTGAAATAGTATATTTTTTAATAGATGCCAATAGGTGATTTAGCTATAACATTAGAAAACAATTTAATGAGTACATGTTCTACATAATAATTTTTAAAATTGTCATTACTAAGCTAAAATTAACATATTGATTAATGTATGGTATTCAATATTTAAATATTTATACCTAATAATAGTAGATATCAAGGCAAAATTATGGATTCAGTTCTTATTATGTATCTAGTTCCTATTATGGGGTTTATCATATAGTTAAGTTGTAAAAAAATTATATTGGTGTCATATTTAAGGTTGTATTTGAAAACTCATTATATCTACTTGAAGTATTTCTAGCCTAAAATTATTAAAGCTTTTTCTAAGATAGTAGATCTTTGGTTAACTACCCATTTGCCAATGTGTTAGACTGAACCCAGCGCAGTTATCTGAGGCAAGTGTTTACTGGTTCATATAGATGTTGTATACCAGCTTGTGCAAAACATTGGATGGCTTTCCATTCAGACACCTATTCTAGCTAGCATCCTCTGCAACTGTAAGATAATTCCTAATTGTCAAAGCATACGAATTAGCAGCTATTTGGTAAGAGAGAAATTGTATACTAGGTACTTAGATAATATAGTCTTGGCTTCTCTGCTCTTTAACTTTTTCCCAAAAATTGTATTATGGGAAATAAGATTCATGGAGTTTTTTCTAAGTCATATGCAGTTTATCCACTCTTTTATGTCATAATATTTATTTTAAATTATGTCACTTCATCAGAGATTTTGTATATCTAGGATAAATTATTTTGAACTTTTAAGAAATGTTCTTTGCTAAACTACACCATATAATCATAGGGTTATGGTATGTTGATGAAAATGCATGAGAATCAAACGTTTTTTAACTTGTTTGACTTTCTTGTGAACATTATAATTATTTTTTAAACATTGCACAGATTTGCTTATGTTCTGTCCTCTTAATTATGCACCCATAAAATTCAGGTTCATGCCTGCTCTCCTGACTCTATTGACTAGGCCCTACAGCTTCATTTAGGTATATCAGTTATCACCCCTTTTCAGGTCTAACAAGTCCTTGTGTGGGCCATGTTGTAACTTAACCTTAGTTATTGGCCTAGGTCTCAGTAGGGAGGAAGGGGCAAATTCTTAGGATAGGTACATCTTGTGAATGTCTTAGCAACTGTACTACTACCTTGTGGCTGAGGCTATCCATGTTATCCTCACCACTAGTGATGAGGGTAATGGGCTTTTTGTTACCAGCTAGATGACAGAAAATCCAGTTCTCAAATCCCATTTCATCATTTTCTCTCTCAGATCACAATTGACACCCACTTTTACAGGTTGGGTCCCTGGAAGCAGCTGAATACCTGGGATCAACACTTATAAAAGGGGAGACAAATAAATAGGATTGGAGAAAAATCTTGGTGCAGTTTTAACTGAGGCCTTAGCCATCCTGACTGGGAATTCCGAAGCTGGCATAATTGCTCACTGTCATCCTAAGTTAGGATACAGGACCTAGACCTTTTTGCTTCAGTATTGGCCAGTCATTGTGCGCTAAATGTAAGCATGGTTGAGGCAATTCTCTTCAGTTGATATATTCCCTGTTTCCCTAAAGAAAGCTGACAGCTACGGCTTTCCCATGGTGGCATTTCCTGCAGCTGAGGGGACCAATGTCTTTTATTCCTAAGTGGAATCTGGGCAGTGCCTCACAGCATCCTCACATGGATTATTAAATATTTGTCCATGTAATGTGTTCCACTGAAATCTAGAGGAAATATACTATCCTTTGTTATGTTTATAAACCTTTGACATTTATTGACCATTCAGATTTCTTTTTCTGTGAATTGTAGTTTGGATTTTTTTGTACACTTGAAAGTGGATTTTTTTTTAATAGGAAATACACTATTTATATATAGTCTTTGTTGTTCTTATGCATTACATATAAATTCTGAGTCTGTGTCTTGTCTTTCACTTTGACTATGAATTATTTTGGAGCATAGTTGCTTTTTATTTTAATATACTCAATTTCACAATATTTCCTCAGGTTTGTTTGTGTATATTGATCAAGAACATTTTATCTGCTTTTAAAGAACACAGATATTCTGATATTTTTCTTGAAAATGTTGTGAAGCTTTTCTTGTTCATTTTAATTTTTATTACTCCTGAAATAAATATGAGACTTTTATTTTATTCTACATGGCTAGCAACTATCATAGTATCAGTCATTTAATAGTTCATAACTTCCTATACACACCTGCAATGTCATCTGTATAAAAATAAATATTCATATATTATGAATAGTTTATTGTGTCTCTATTTGTTCCATTAGCCCATTTTATCATCCCTGAGGCTATCTCATTCTGATTTATTTGTAATAGTATTAAAATAAATCTTAAAAACTGTGAGGAAAAATTTTTTTCTGAAAAGTTTTAATTATTTTGGCCCTTTGCAATTTTCTTCAATCTTTCAGAATCAGCTGTAGTAATATTATTTGTAATTTTATTAAATTTATAGATTCATTTGGGGATAATTGATAACTTTAAATCACTGAGCATTCTTTTCCACAAACATTTTTCTTGACATTTAATTTAGTCTTTCTAAATAAGTTTTCATGTGTTTTAAAATTGTCTCCATAAAAATATTACAAAGATTTTTTTTTTAAAAATGTTGGCTATTTAATATTTGCTGCTTTTGTAGTTGTTACCTTTTAAAATTTACATGAAAGTACCATTTGCTATTAGTATTAATATAGTTAGTAACATAATATTGTAATATATAATTACTTCTAATGTAAAAAATAAAATCAATTTGTGTGTATTGTTTTTATCAAGAAACCTTGATAAATCATTATCAATTCTTACAATTTAGCTGCTGAGCAATTTAAATTTTATTGTAGAAAATCACATTAGTTTGAATAATCTCATCTATATATGGTTGTACTCTGTTGGTTTAAACAAATACAGCATTATATAGTGATTTTATATTCCTATATATTTAGATAAAACCACAGCATAATGCTATCTTGCTATCCCTGTCTATCTATCTATGTACTTATCTATCTACAGAGAAATCTATTTATCTATCTATATATATATTTATACACATGCAGATATATATATATAACTTCACTCTAGTGATAGGTCTTCTTTATTTTTCTGATATTAAAGAGAAGCTTTTAATATTTTAATATTAAACACAACATAGTTGTAGATTTGGGTAGATACTCTTTATTATTTGGTAGGTGTCATATAAAGAGATTTTCTTTTATTACTGAAAATAACAAGGTTTTATTATGAATATTAATAACTTTTACTGGATGGTTTTTCTGTGCCTATTGAAATTGCAATGGTGTTTTCTGCTTTAGTCTGATATTATAGTGAATTTCATTTATTGATTTCCTAATGATCAACCATTCTAACATTCTTAAGATAAACAGAGTTGTTCATAATTAGCTTTTTAAAAATATAGTAATGTATTAATTTTACCGATACTCTTTTTAGAATTTTAGAATTTCTTATCATTGAAATTGGCCTATAATTAACCTTTAATACTAATATTCTTCTCAGATTATGATATCAAGTTTATATTCTAGTCTCATAAAACAATTAAAAGGCATTTCAATCTTTTGCAAAGATTATAAATATTTAGAATTTAATAGAAACTAATAAAACTTTTTGAACCCGATGGATTTTGCATGATTTATAACTATTGATTCTGCTGACTTAGTTTTGTTAATGGTTACAAGTTTATTCAAACTTCATTTTTTTTTTCTCAAGTCAATTTTAAGTAATTGTATATGTATATCTGTTGGGATGAGGATAGATTGTTGCATCTAATTTTATAACATATTTACCCATAGTTGTCTACAGCAGTCTTACATCCTTTAACAGTCTTCAACTATGTCTGTTTATGACCTTTTTAATTTGTAAAATTTTTTATTTGATCTTCCTCTATTTTTTTCTTCATTGGCTCCCAAAAATCCTTTTTATTTTGTTAGTCTTTACAAATCACTGAATATAGGCATTGTTGTTGATCCTCTATTTTGTGTTCATTATCAGAATTTTCTGTTTTCTTTTTATTTTCTGTTATATATTATTTTTATATATTCTATATTTTTCTAACATCTTAAGTTTGATACTAGCCTTATTAATATCCAATCTTTCTCTTTTCTATAAACATTTAATGTTAATAATTTATTTCTACATATAATCTCTGGTAAAATTCTTCTGTGAATTTCAAATTTTATCAATATACAGTGACTGTTCTTAAACCTAAAAATCTTATTTTGCTTTAAAGAAAGCAAGGACAATGTTTTCTTGCTTGTTATTTGCCTGATATATCTTTATTTCTACCTTTTCATCATTTTGCTTGCCAAGTTGCCTTTAGTTATGTTATATTTGTTAACTAGCAGTATATTATGTGATTTTGTTTTTTTAACCAATTCTGATATTATGTCATTGAAAGAATAAATTAATTTTATTTACATATACACATCATTCCAAATTCAAATTCAATGTATTTGGATTTTGTATGTTATTTTGTATTTCCTTTTTACCCTCCCTTTTCATCGATTCCTATTTCTTTTCTTTTTAAAGTTCTTGTCTTATTTTAGATTGGCAGCTTTATTTTTCATTCTGCATTTTTCCTGCTACTTGATTTTTAAATTATTTTTCAGTTGCTACCTATTAAATTCTTATATTCTATTTGATTTAGTTATATCTGTCTAAAAATAAGTCCTGGACTCTTTCCCCGAACATGCAGAACTTGAGGACAAGATTCAAAATATCAGTGTACATAAATTTTTTTAAAATCTTTATTTCTCATGGACCAATAGATCTGTAAAATAAAATGGCATATACTATTAACTAGGAAAGTTTAAGAATAAAATACACACTAAATTCAAGCCTACATTTTTGATTACTGGATTTAAGAGACATGAAATTAATTTGTCAAAATGCTTTTAAAGTTTCTAAACTCTTACTTTCAATTCTATATATTTCTTGTCACAGATCAATAAAAGATTATTTGTGGACTGGCACTAATCATGGAATTTAGTTTGAATAGACTGGCTTAGAATACTTTAATAGTAATCCTTAGTGCCTTCTCCTGATATAGAATTATTGTCAGGCATTTTTGTCTACCTTGTCATTTTTTAACCCTACATTATTATATACTTAGACTATTTCATATAGTTAACATTCATCGAAACTTATTCAGATATTTCTCTGTTTCATTGCATACTTGTTATTTTTAATTTCAGACCATTTATGATACAGTTATTCCTTCTGAAATAATACTTTAATATGTCCTTTAGTGAAGAGAGGTTACTGGCAAGTTTTTTGTTTGTTTGTCTCAAATGCCTTTATTTCTACAAAAATTTTTAGTGACAGTTTAAATTGTTATCTAAGTCTAAATGACAGGTTTCTCCCCTCTCTCAGAACTTTGAGGATATTATTCCAGGAGCTGCTTACATATATTATGGTGTTGTAAACTCTCTAAGTTGTCTTTTTTCTCTCTGGCTATTTTTAAATTTTTCTCTTTTTATTTGATGTTCTTAAATATAATTATAACATGTCTTGCTATAGATTTCCTTTTCTTCATTCTGCTTAGTAAGACATGTATTCCTGAATACAAGCATCCTTATTTTTCAGTTCTGTAAAGTTCTCATCCATTATATTTGCCAACATTGTCTCTCTCATATCGTCTATTATCTTTTTCTGCAAATCCAATTAGATGAAATTTACACTTTTCTATTTTATCCTCCATATCTCTTAGTATTCTGTCTTTTCCATCTTTTAAATTTCTGTGACACATTGTAGGCAATATTTTTCAACGATTTCTTTTGGTTTACCAATTCTCTACACAAGTCTGTTTATTTTTCTATTCATCCATGTATTGTTTTGTTTCAATGATTATATAATTTTTATTTATAGATGATCTATGTAATTATTCAAATCCTGTAATATTTTATATTATCTTTAATTTGCCAGATATTTGCTCTTATATTTTATTTTTTTAAACATTTTAAAGATTGTTGTTTTATAGCACGTCTATTAATTCAACTATCTAAAACATCTTAGGGATTTAATTCTCCTCCCATGGTTCTGTGAGTAACATTTATATTAATTAAATATTAATTAAACTGTTTTATAATTTTGGACTGTGAGTGTAGATTTGATGGTCTTTTTATGTGAAAATGAATTAAGATCATATTTTGGGCTCTATTTTAAAAAATAATGTTTTAAATATTGGTGCCTTGGAACTCTCCTTAACTCATAATTATTTTATATTAATGTAGCTGTATGCTTTTGCAAAGTACATAGTATAAATCTGATACTCAAAACCCTGATGTGAAACAGGCTTGTATTTATTTATAAATTCTTGCAAACTTCTTTTCACCACAGCACAGGCTGAGCCAGATAAGTAGACTTGTCATGTTTATTTATTGGCTTTTTTTCCCCCTTAGAATCTTTCTCGGGATATATGGCTTTTTCCTGGTCTGGGAAATGGAGTTAGGAGATGTCTGAATTCTACCATCTCCTCTCCCCACCTCACATTCTGATTGCATGGGCCAAAGTTCATGTCTCTATTCCCCAGTAAAATGTTTTTTCTGACATTGAAAGAGATACAACTTTAAGCTTACCATTCTAGTTTTCAATTTTCTCTTTGATTTGGGCCCTTACATTGTTTTGTTCTGTTTTAATTTGGGGTAGGATTGGGCTTGACTATATATTTAAAATAATGTTTATTATATTTTGTTCAGGATTTCTGGCTATAGTATAGTGAGATATTGTCAGGATATTTATCTTGCTATAGTGTCAGAAATGTAAGCATGCAATCCAATTCATGTTCTCTTTTCTTTATGTGCTTTAGTCACACTGTACATCTTTCAGTAACTCCAAAATCCTCAGTTACTTTTAACTGTTTAACTCACACTGTTTGGTCAGGATAACATACAACTGTAAAAATAAACTCCCAAATTTCAATGGCTTTAAAAATAGATGCTTTTTGTTTACTCATCTAACAATCTGATCTAGATGTTTTTTGCAGTCTAGTATCTTTTCTTCATGTGATATTTCAGGTACTCAGGCTCCTTTCATTGGAGGGCTCAAGTAAGGAGAGGAAATGATACATACACTTTCATTTAAACTTATTGAATTACAATTAGTCGTATAGCCAACTGTTGATGCAGGAGGAGAAGAAACAATCCTTGCCTTGTGAAAACCACCTCAAGTAAAGATTGCACATTACAGAGGCAGAACATTTCATTGCTGATGTACAGTTACTTATTTCTGTCACAAATTCTTTTGTTCATGATCTTCCCTGCACCTGGACATTTTCCCTTGCTTTAACCTCTTTACCTCACACCTTATTGCACTTTTGCACCCAGTCACAATCTAGGAAAGACTTCCCAGATTAAGTCAAGGCCTGGTTTTGTAAGAATGACCTAGTAAACCTTTCATTCCTACATAGAACTTATAAAATTGTAATTGATTTAATATCTGTGCAATTATTTCCTCAACCTCCAATTCCCCCACTAAAATATAAACTCTGTAAAGAAAGAACTCTTCTCTCTCTTTTTCTCTCTTTCCCCCTTCTCTCACCGTATTTTCAATTTTCTTGTGTCTGCCAAGTTGTGAACACTTAATAAATTGTGTTGAATAAATAAAAATAAGTATAAAATAATCAACAAATTTATAGTGGAAGCCGTAATATTCAACATCATCAAACCATTAAATACTTAGCTTGTTTAAGTAAGCTAATCAGCCAACAAGGTATTTGTGAATGTCCACTCAACAGAGCAGGTTCTGTGATGATCAAATACATGTTCTTTGTCATTAATCATTTCATACCTACTTGGGGTAGGGGACAGTGAGGCATCCCCAAATTGGAACATTAAGTCCCTTCTATAAAAAAATTACAGTTAGTAAAATATATGTTATGGTTTACATATATACCAGATATACAAACACCAAGATATACCAGACTTGGTGTTTCCACAAATATTATTCTAGCTTTCCTCTTAGAGACTCTGAATATAAGCGCCATGAGGGCAGAGACTCTATCCCTTGAAGACTGTTTATTCAAAAAATTACATAATAAATACTTTACAGGATCTACTTTCACTTTATACTTTAGGACAGAGGAGACTTAGCCAGTGTAAAGAATGAACAATAGTTGTAGCAATATCTGTTCCTTCTGCTTTTTTCACAGGGCCATCCCCAAGGGCAACAGTGCTAAAGCCATACTTTAGAAATTCATATGCTGAAAAATCTACTCGGCATTAGTGAGCCAGAAATAACTGATGCTTTAGACATTGCTAATGGCATTATCAATAGCACAAATATGATGTTAGATAATGTGACACTGGTTAGAGTAACACATCTCTAATAGCTAGTAAAAAAGCGAGAAGTTAACTTTGACAGGATTTAGTAAGTAGAGGACTGAAATGGTGCTGATTGGGAAGGAAAGGTAAGTGTCTTTTCTGGTTTTCATTTCCCATGCTATACCCTCATTATGCCTTCCAAGAGGAGTGAACCCTTTATGAGTATTAGTTGTCAAAGGAAATCAGGCACTCTTCTTATTTATACATGAAATTTCTTGAAGACATTTCAGAGAAAGACTAACATCAATATCCTTATGATAAATCAATTTAAATTATTAACTTGACACAAGCTAAATTCAAGCTATACTCAGTCACTGGACATAGATGGGTTTTTTACACCTCCTTATTCTGGGAACCACGTTTCTTACCTTATTAGAAGAATAAAACATTCAATTTAGAGATCTCACAAAAAAAATATCATAAAGTTATTATACATATGGTCATTATCTAAAATGATCTAATTGAAGATTTTTATATGCTCATTCATTCTCTCTAATTTTAAGAATTAAGATCTATGTTATTTCTCTAATATAGAATAAAATTACAATTTTTAAAGCAAAATGAATGTTGAAGTATATTGTTTCATTAAAGATAGTGATATGCCAAATATGTGCCAGTATTTTTTTCTTTAAATCTGTTTTAAAACCCTGATATCCAATATATTCTTGTCAGCTTTTAGTTTTTACTTTATTGTCTCTGTGATTTAAAACAAAACAGAATGAAAAATAAAACAAAACAAAGATATTGGTTTCTTGGCTTCTCTAAGGAGTTCCTTACTTTCATGCTTCTAGATTCCTCCAGACAAGATAAAAAGAAGGCAATAACTTAATTTGAACATTTATGGTAAAACTTAGTGACATTTGTTAGTTGAAATATAAGTGCATATTCTATCTAGCACCTTTATTATACATATACCACTATTTATCAGTGTTTTTGTCTCTAAATCTTCTCATTGGTAAATGGCTGCTCCTTGTTTCCTTTTTTAAAAATTATTATTATATGATTTGTTTCAAATGCTCTTTTTCTTTTTTTCTTTTTTTCACTGAAAGCATTCATATTGACTTTGAATTATATTAGAAGAGCAGTCTTTTTGTAATCAAGGTCAATAGGAGTCTCTAGTTCTAATAAGTCATAGAAAGCCTATGCTGCGTGCCATTCCACAGAGCAGAATAGAAGTTATTTTATTGACCACTCTTTCCTAAGGGGGCCTTGTAGCATTTGCAATTTTTGCCCTATGAGGCTTGTAGAGGAGACCTATGCTGCTCTTTTAATCAGTACCAGAATCAGCAATTAACCTATAATTGTAGCTGGTGTCCTAGAAATGAGGCAATGTAATCTGTTCTCATTATTTCTTATGGGAAAATTGCTTTTGACATATGTACTTTAAGGTTGCTCACACTTTTCAAGAAATATCCCTTTAGCCTACATCAATCAGTACACATGTTACCTCTTCCATAGATGCTCACATTTTGGCTTACCTGACCTAAACTGATCTGTGGTATATTTTTTTTTTATGCTCTCAAGGGCAGCCAGTGCATATTTCTATCGTAATACTTATCACAATGTGTTATAATCATCATTTTACTCCCTTGGCTGTAAATCTTTTGAGATTAGAGAACAATTATCTTGATAAATTCAGTTCCTAGTAAAGTGACTCGTTCTTTATTAAAAATGACATTTCATGTCGATCTTAGCAGCTAAAATAGTCTTTCTGCACATAGTAATCTCTCAATAAATATTTCTTAAATAAGCTTCTTAATAATAACACCTAACACACAACACTTCTTTTATATTAGGCACAGTTTTAACTTTACATATATTAATTGGCATAACACTCAAAATCGCCCTAATATGTAGGGCTAGTGTTTTACTCATTTTAGAGATGAGTAAGTGCTGCAGGAGAGGGTGAGTAAATTTCCAAAAGGCACACAGCCAGGAAGTAGTGAGACTGTAGTCAAAGCTAATCAAACCAGTTTGGCTCCTAAGTCCATTCTCTTAACATTGTTGTTGGAAAAAGTCAGTCTTAGCAAGAATAAATGATTTACTAATGAAGCATTTTCACATATAAGAGAAGGAAATATCTGCACTTAGAAAAAAAACTAACACAAAGTATAAAGGTAAGTTCTTACAGGTTTTATTAGAGGTAAAGACAAATTTATTATTTGTATGCATGCATATTTTGTATGTAACAAAATTATATACCATTTTTCTAGAGAAATGTATGATAAAAAGGAGTTCTGGAATTAAAAGACCCATTATGTAATTAAATAGGAATTAAAAAACCCATTATATAATTTAAAATGATGAAATAACTTTTAGTTCTTAGTGTTTAACTATTATAAATTTTGGGTAGTATCTAAATTAATGTTACCATGATAATAAAACACTACAAGATAATAAAGATATGCATCATCAAAATTTTCTCATTAATGAATAACTTTTTAAGCTCTCATACTAATGAAAGGCAACAGAATAATGATACATCAGGATGTACTCAGTTTACTCTTGATAATAAAATAAAAGTTCTGTGTAATAGTAGACCATGATACATTTTATAATTCATTTTAAAACCTTTTATTTTCATAAGGCCTTGAAATACTTGATTCAATTCTATAAGGAAAAATTAATAAAATTTATTTTAAAATATTACCTTAAAATTTATAATGTACCTAAAAATAACAGGAAAAGGGAACAAAGCTTATAGATATACCTAAAAATTGGATTTGATGTACTCTGTACTAATCTGGCATATACATGATTTTATTAAATGTATTCTAATTAAAAATGGTTGACTGTATAAGTGCATTCTATGCATAGAAATCTAAGAGAAAAAAATCAATCTTTAAATATAGTTTTAGGAATTATTACAAGTGGATTCATATTGAAGTTAAAGTAAGCACTTTGTTCTCCCACTGGAATCTACATTTTTTGTGTATGTAATAATCTGTGTTTCCTAAATTTTAAAGATAAAGCTACTCAAATTTAAAGATAATTTCTTATTTTACACAAGGTGTTTGGTTTATTTTTAAATATGACTGAAATTAGCTACTTATTTTACATTATCTTGTTTCATTTTAGACAAATGTATATAGAAGGAGACAAAATTAAGATGATCTATTTATTCAGACATGATTATCCTTCCATCTTTTTCTATACTGGCTCGTTTCAAATGATTCTATATATTATTTTGAGCTTATACTTGGATTCATGGGATTTTTAATTAAAATACTTCGACAATAGGTTTTTAATTTTGATTTGCCTTTTTAGTATATGTATTTGATTTTAAGGTACAAAGATCAAGTCCTGAATTACCACTAATACTAACGCTACCATTTTCAGATTTCACTTTGAATCACATATCCAAAGACTTTCAAGTGAGAAACAATCTGTCTCCTTTCCTACAAATTGTGGACTCCTATTTTTTCCAGAGAGATCTTTTAGCATCTTAAGATATCATAGCTCTTAATTCCTGATATTTTCTACAATTACTGAAAGACATGAATTTCTGGGTCATTTTACCCTATACAAATGTTTTGTAGGCTCATCATAGATTACTTAGTGAAGAATAACAGAGATTCTTTGATATGAGGTTATAATGCTATTATTGGTAATGTAAGAGTAAATTACAACTTTCTTTATACCTTGTTAATTTTCTCATTACTCCTATATTCATAATTCCTTTAAACAAGGAATTATAACTGAAAAAATAACTGAATCCTTTACTTTCTAGAACTCAATTTCTCCTACGATAACATTCTTGGAACTTCCCCCTGCAGAATCTCTCATGATCATCAAGGATACCATTATTATTAGACCACCAGAATGTTTTAAAGTCTTATCTTTGTGAAAATTGTGTGTATTAAATGTAAATACCAAAAGTTGACCAACTGTGATCCAGTGAACATTCTCTGTAACAACTACAAAGAAAATTGTTATGGTATGGCTTATGGGTATGTGATAATGCTCCACAAATAAAAAACATGAGTAATTCAAAAAAATCATGCATATAAATACTAGTCGCTGGTGGGATTCCTTAGAAACAAAAGAACCTAATCATGAACTTCTCTCAGTGGCAGTAAATGGGTTGCCTTTCCATGTAACCTTAGAATCTTAATCTGTTATTATATTCATTTAAATTCAGTATAATATACAATATTTTCACTCTACTCAAAATTATAAAGGATAAACAGATAAAGTGAAAAGTATTTGTTTGTTGAACTTTTATGTAGATTTGATAATATCAAATAAAAATTTAATTAGTACCATAACTATTTTAGATTCATATAAGCAGTATAGTAATAGTGAGTAAAATTTACATAGCCTAGAATTTAAGAGTATGGGGTTAAGTACCTCATAAGTATTTAGTAAATATGTGACTTTCAACAAATTATACAAATTTTTAAGTCCTGTTTTGCCTGTTTGTAGAATAAAAATGATAATAGTTTTATTTCATAGGATTTTTCTAAAATTCAAATAGTAATAATAGGACATTTATGAACATTAAATAAATTAATACATATAAATCGCTAAGCGAAGTAGCTACCATTTAGTATAAGCTCAATAGTTATTTGTTGTTGTTAAAGTGATTTACATATACATTTACAATTTATCAGGTATGTATAGTTTACAATATTGAATTATCTTAATAATGAGCTACCACAAATATTTTATTTTACAGCTTAAGAAATTGAGGTTCAGAAAGTTAAGGTCAACTGTATAGTGTCACATAGTAGACAAAATTGTGACTTGAACCCATTGTTTATAATTTTAAGAATCATGCTGAGGCATATAAATTAAATTATTCATTTAAAAATGTAGTCTACAAAACATCTACATCACAAAAAAATCTTGTAACATAAAGATCCCAATTTAATATTTTTTTGAATGTTTGTTTAATTCAGAATCATGTATAAAAATGATAAATTACCTTAGGTAGTGATGTCCACTTTATTCAAAATATATTTTGTTGTATTGACAAGTTTCTGAGAGTCTGCTATTGATAAGTTTCAGCTCCTCGGATCTGGTTTTGAATCCTGGCTCTACCAGTAACAAATTGTATGTGTGCTGGAGATACTTGAAGAGTGTGAGGCAAAGCAGAGTTGCCATATTCACAGTACTTTAGAGAATCTACTGCAGAGTAATAGATTAGAAGTTACAATTACTGTTATCATTAGAATACTTCAAATGTTGAAGAGCAGGATTCATTACTTTATATCTAGGTTTCTAACATCAAAGTGAATTTTATGTTTAAAGACTATATAGCCGATACAGTAAATACTTGATAACTTTGAAAGTATACTCATTTAACAATTACGTTTTTTTTGAAATGTAAGTAACATAAATCATATAACTCAGTCTTTAGTGCTTTAAATTTTTTAAAATCTTAAAGGTTGGAACTATCCCAGAGACTCAGAGCTAACTTATTGACTCCTTGTTCAAATCAATGCTACATTCTGCTTATGACCAAAGGGGCATCCCCATGATTTTTCTAGATTAGCTGTTCCTCATTTAACTTTCCATTTTTCAAAGTAAATATCCTTAATTTCTTCAGTTATTTTTTTATGTGACATGTTTTTAGAATGATCCCATACTGCTTGCTCTTTTACTAAAAAATCTTCAGTCTGTCTATAACTGTTCCCCTCCCAGTTACCAGCCTCAGAGCCATGGGATGCCTGTGACACTGAAAGTAGGTTCCTGATGTTTTTTGATTTCTAAGTAACAGTAGCAACTTCCTGACTTCAGGATAGAATTTAAAGAGGCATAATTTAAATGCTAGTGGCAGTCCTTTACTTTTCTTGATCACTGCTTCAATGAACCCTTAAATTCTTGAAATGCCTCTCTCTTTTTTTTTATTTTCTTTTTCTATACCCTGAATTACCAAGTTGTTAAATGTTTATACTATCCAAACCAAAGTGTTTAGGATGTAGTACATTAAGTGTGAGTACTTTAATAAGTTTAATTTCACTTAATTTTTTTTAACAAACATCTCTATTACAAATCAAAAAAATATATAGTGAGTGTATATGTTTAATGTGCTTGATCAGAGAAAAATAAGTTCGGGGATGACACCTCCTCCTGTATAAATGCATTTAACAAATATTTATTGAAGGCCTATTATATACTAGGAATTGCGAACATGATAGCAAAATAGACACAGTTCATGTTTTACATATTCAATTTCAATTAGAAAATGCACTCTATAGAACAGAAATAAATAAATTAAGGTTTTTCCTTTCTGATCAGGGTTATAGTTTTCCTGGAAAATCTAATAAACCTTGTTTGACTTAATAAGAATATCCAAGTGGGAGCGGTCTTTCTTTTTTTTTTTTTTTCAATGTCTATTTAGTTACTAAATTTGGCTACAGGTATCTTTTGTATTCTAGATGTGGCCAAACAGTATCATACAGGCACGTGTGGGTTTTGTAGAAATCACTTTCTTTTTGACAGCCCAATCCTATAACTTAATATTTCACAAATGTAAAGAGGACACTGTATGTTTTAGTGATCTTTTATTGCCTTCTCTTATTATGCATCTTACTTAGCACAACTGATAGTGCTCCCTCAGATTTCTTGATCGAGATTTTATGAATTTTCTATTATAATGTTTCTTTGGCAGCCAAAGAAACTTGCATTCAATCTCCTCCACTGGAATAATACTTGCCGTCTTGCAAGCTGCCCAGTTTTTTCCACCTTGCCTTCAATGAAATGCACACACGATTTCACTTAACCTTCAGTTGAATTCAGTGTTCTGCTTTAGGGTCAGAGAGAATCTGGGTTCCTAGATATTTAGGACACATAGTTTATGTGCAGACAAGATGGAGCATTTAGAGTTCAGATCCACTTTTAGATATTTCAAATGTTAAAAATTCAATCAGCTTTTGTGTCCTGGCTTCAGGAACAATAACATGTTTGCTTTTACTTTTATTGGAAGTGTGTTTTCAAATTTAAGAACAAAGAAACTCCCCTTACCCCCCAAAAGTACTTACAAGTGAGAAATTTTAGATTTAATTTTTAAATTGGATTTTATAAGTTTTCCTAAAATAATTTTCTGAGTTAAGTGGTAGGGCCTTTATGAATAGTTTATGGTCCCAAATAGAACTATTTCAAATTATGCTTTGATTTAAATGGAGATAGAACAATTATATATCTATGAAGAAAACCATATGGGAGCATTGAATGGAAAGAAATAAAAATCAAGAATTTGATTATTTTTTCAAATAGACCTAGTTTGAGATTATTTAATCTGGAATAGACTTGTTTCAGATAAGCTTTTTTTTTTTTCCATATTTACTATCTGAATAGTTTAATTTCCCCCTTTCCTCAAAATTCATTTTTGTACTTTTCCTACTTTGCTGAGTCCAAGACTACATAGGGAATTGAATATCACATTTGAGGGTTGAATTGGGCTCATAATCAGTATTGAAATAAAAAGAATAATGAAAACCTGTGCACTTAAATGTGTGTTTCTCATTTCTGACTGAAAATGCTGCTCAAATAAAAGCCAATTTTCTTTTTATGAACTGAACTCATAATTAGGAACCTGAATTATAAGTCATAGAAATAGTATTTATAATATAGACATATTATGTTTGATTAGATTTTGCACAAGAGAAATTTTCCTTTGTATTAACTGGGCATTTAATTTCAACTCTACAAAAAGTAACTTTGAAATTGCAGTTTGTGGACTTTGTGTGCCCTGCTCAAGCACTCTGACTTAGTTGTGACATCCCACAGAGCATCACGGCCAGCCGCTTAAAGTCAGGTTGACTTGAAAATTGTCATTTCAATTTTTCTGGGTTTCATTTTAAATTATTTTTTAATAGTGCAGTTGCATTGTCCATGGCATAAATCTGGAACAGAATTTGCATTTAGAAAGCTATAAAATACATTGTTCCTTCGGGTATACTAAGAAGGGTACCCTATACCAATTCACATAAATCAAGATAAGAATACTAAAAGCAAAGCAATTTGATTAGGTACTAAATTCAAAACATTACAAAATTGTGGTCTAACGGCCATCAGGAACTTAAGTCATTCTGCATCTATAGCAATGCCTAGTGTGGAAAATTAAAATGACAGTTTTAAGAGATAAAGTCAATCTTGTTCCTATTGAGCTTAAGGGTTCTTGCCAGTTTATCTCGGTTATGAGGTGTAATGTAATATTATATACACATCTACTATAAACATTCAGATCTTTATAGACATGTCAAAAGGGTACCACTTGATGTAAAATAAAATAAATTACAAGCTTGTAAAATGTCGCATGATTTACTTTAACATGGGTACAGTCTTTCTCGACCCTTCTAAACATCTTAAATCCCCAAGGAGAAACTGAAGGGAAACTGTGAATTTTACTTTAAGAATTATCGGAGCAATAATGTATACCCTTTCAATGTCAGGGATCAAGACTTACTTTTTCTTTTGTTATGCAATAATATCATCAAAGTTTATATATTACAAAAAAATAAATTCTCTGAAGATTTCCAAGCTTATGTTTATCTAATGTATCTACGTTATTTTCTTTCAGAAGTCTTTAGAAAAATCTTATATATATATATTAAATTTGGTGTCTTATATTTCTAATGGTATCATAATTTTTTTGAATTTCTAACATACATATAATAAAACATACATCTAGAATATACATTAGGGAACTTCCTTTTTCAACGTGCCCTCTATAGTGTTAACAATTTTTTTTTTTATCTTATGTTTTGTAACTGACACTGCTGTGGGCCTGATTATTTATTTTTTATTTTTTATGTGTAGAAGATATTTGGCAAGTAATGGCATTCCTTTCCTATCAAGTTTTACAGCTTTTATATATCCAGCACAGCCCATTTAAACTCATATTCATTCTATACAAACTTGCTTTTAGTGATATTTCTTTTTTGAATGCCCTCTTATAATTAGGAAGAAGGCCCCAAAGGGCCCACTTAGCCAACATGTGAATGTAATTATAACTCTTCATTTTAATTTTTTTCCCCCTTATTTGTATGTCTGTATAGTATATAGCATAACCTATTAGGGAGAAAATTCTAACCAGGAATAAATTACATATTTAACTTTTAGCTTTTTTATGTCAAACATTCATCATGGTTGCCTAAAAGACACTGTTTCCTTTCACCTATATTAAGGACAGTAAAAAGAGTGGAACCACCTAATGTAGCTAGCTTCCTCTTGCATTTGGAAGTTAAACCAAACACCAAACTTTCAGTCAATCCTGTTCTTTGTGTCAGATCACCATATAAGTTTGAGCTTGCGAACCAGAGGGATTTTTAAGACATCTAAAGTTTGAGTGATGAATTAGTGGAAGACATGTGATTAGCCAGAATTGTTTTAAAGACATTTTATAGTGACAAGAAGTTAAGGCCTAAGGGCAAGAATCGAGATTTTAGTGTTCCAAGTCTCTCAATTTTGATCATGCTATTATGAGTTTTACAAGGGCTATTCCAGGCACTAACAGATACCAATCTAAGAAGGTCATCTCTCTCATATTTAAGAGCTTCTTTTTTTTCTTGGGACTTCTAAAGTTGTTCTTAATGCATGGTAAATTTCCAGAGACCATATTTTTCATTATGAAATAATGCATTTTTGACATAATTGGGATTAGAAAAAAATCTTAGTCTCATACTGAACATGCTAATGCATCACCAAATAAATGTTTTGTGTAAGTGCCTTTGTATTCATAATCTAGATGGATAACATGTTAACATTAGGGTATGTGCTATGGCCACTAGGTACAACTGTGAAAACTGTTTACTATATTAATCTGACACATGTTTTTCACATGAACTCTGATGTTAATGATACCCTCCAGAGGTTTGAAATGTGGTGATTTGGGCTTCTATTCTATGAGCTTGCTCACTAATTCTTTTTTATTCCCTAATTGGAATCAACTATCTTAATCAGACATTATCAAAGCTTGTTCACATTTTATACCTACCTTGTCCTCCTTAGATAGGTTATAATGATAATAGCTAATAAGTAACATTATTCAACGGCATTATCAGACTTAATCCTCATAATAACTCTTTAAACAAAATTTTATTACTATCCTCATTTCACAGATGAGAAAACAAAAGCTTTTAAGGATATAGCTCTTAAATTAAGGAAAAGGGATTTTTAACCCATGTCTTTCTGACTTCATAGCTAGAGAATTTCATCATTACTTCATAGAAAAAGGACTACTACATTCTAAGCAATTGCTGGGTGTAAATAAGGCCTTTCCTCTGCCATATCATCTCCCTTGGCTTTGGCCACCTACTCCTTTGTTGTCTGCTTTGAATTTATTCCTACTATCTGTTACCATTCAAATTTCTCATCTATCTCCCTTACTCTACCAACCCTTAGACGTATTTTAGTAGATGAAAACATTATGTAGAGAAAATGCTTTGGCAGTTCAGGCCTATCCTGCCTAGTGAAAAATGTTAAACTATGTCAGAATTTACTTTTTTCCTAAAACACTGTCTGTGGATCAATATTAATGAATTAAATCTACAGTGGGTTCACTCATATCTGGAATGGTGTAGTTTATTTTACTTTAGCCTACAAGTGATTGAATTATCTCTGTCTCCTTGCCACTCAGTAGGGGTAATGCAATTCCCAGTAATCTGCAGATTTAACACGAGGATGTTACAAATATTGAAGGATGTTGGCTTATGCGTGAATGTCCCTCTTGAGCAGTATAGCCGAATGTCTTTCAGAAGATATATGTCAAGTGAAAGAAGGATGTGGGAAAATCAGAGAGTTAAGCAATATCAAAATTAGAACTAGCAGACAAAACATGACAGTGGTGAGAAGGAAAAAGATAGTGATGTTTATGGATGGTGACTAAAACTAAGTTTTAATTAAACAAACATGCCAATCTGTCTAAAAGATTTTTAAAAATTACTTATTTGGATAAAAGTATCTTTAGCTGTAACTTCATGTATTTGATATTAAATTCAATATAACCAGTATCTACTAGGCAAAGGAGGAATGACAAAATTATGATAGGCTGTGCTAGAAATTATCTGAAAATTTTATAAGGTAAAAGAGATATATAAGAAACATTTCTAAATTAAACTTTCCAATAAGGTAGTAAGTATTATGAGAGGTCATAGAAGATAAAAATTAATACGGACCAAAATAAAGCCCATAGTACCATTTTATTCATTCTGAAATGATATGTTTTCTGCCATGTGAAAAAAATGTGAATGTAGTTTTATGGCTTGCTAGATTCTATTTTTTATACCATATCAAATAATGGTATATCATTACAATATTAATTTAATTAGTTTTGTTTTCTTTTTTATGCTTTGAGAATACCTACATATTATCTCAGTTCTAAAGCAGGATAAATAGCTATCAGCACACAATTTGAACCCTTATCCAGATTTGAAAGTATTTTAAGGACCTATCATTTACCATTCAACGAGAATGGTAATTTGCCACATTATCTCTTAAAATATTGCATAACTTTATTCTTTATTGATGATTAAAACTCAAAGATTGAAATAATTTATCAAATGACTGACTATTCAAACCCTAAAACCCTAGAAATAGTATCTAAAATATGAATTTTAAAGAGTAGTTTTATAATAATCTATGCAACAATAATGAGTAGTTTCTGCAGGCCACTGATTTTAGAAACCAGTAAAAGACAAAAGGTGAATTGAAACAGATATATGCATAAAAGCACATGCTGATCAAGATGAAGGAATCATTGGAGGAATCATTTCAGACAGAAGAAACAGGAGGCTGGTACTTTTAAGGAAACAGTGCCCATGGAATTGATACCAATCCTCCTTCCTTACTTCACTTATCTGCAATTCTAGTTAGCAAAAGTATTTATTTTTTCTAAGTTTGAACCTGAAAGTGTAGGCAGTTGAGCTATAAATGAAAAGGAACATGCCTCATGGATAATGACATTCTTAAAAGGTAGGAAATTCCTATAGAAATCAGGATATCATTGCACCCAATCTATTAGCACTTTATACTTATTTTCCTAAATCACTGTAAACATCATCCTATAAGAAAAACTAGCATGTCTGAACACACCAAGTAGATTTTCCAACCAGAAATGGAGCATACAAGTATGGATTACTGAAACAAATGCAACAGATCTTAACCCAGGGAAATGAAAAAGTGACTCTGAGAAAGAAGAATGCTTATGATGAATACTGTGCAAATAGGCCAGTGAAACTTATAGTTAAATCCAAACATTAGATGGTGAATAAAAGACATTAAAATATAATGAAACTAAAAAATCAGATATCAACCTAGAGGAACTGGGACAGGAAAAAGAAGGGAATTGGAAGCTGTTTCTAAGATAGATACATCTAGCAATATGATAAACTCTAGTTATAAAAAAATATATTTAAATAGTTTTTTAAAGGACAATCATCATCAGAAGAAATAATGTGAATATTATACACTCACATATACACAATGCATATATACACATCTCAGATCCTCGGAAGAAAATAAATAAACACTAAACAATTTAAAGGAATAACTCTTAATTAATTATGTTATAAATGCCAAAAAATATATGAGAAGTTAAAACATTACTTAAAATAACAGAGACTCCTGGAGAATATACTGCAAGTAAGAGGGACAATCACAACCAAATGTCATTCGAGTTAAATGCTATTTATGAGACACACTTAAAAATACAAAATAAAAATATTGTATTTAAAGAGATGGAAAATTATTTATCAGACAGGTAATAAGAAATAGAAGCAAGCAAAGAATGATTATTAAAAAGAGAAACCAAGGTGGAATTCTGCATACATCTTGAATTTAACAACATAATATCTATTATTTATTTCTCCGCCTGAAGAATGGTCTTTTATTTTTCCTTCAGTTGGTGGCAGAGTTTCTCAATTTCTGTTGATCTAAAAGTTTTTATTTTGCCTTTATTTTGAGGAGTTTTTGTTGAAGATAGAAATCATAGTTAGCAATTATTTTCTTTAAACATTTTAGAACCCATTCCATTATTTTTGGACTTAGTGTTTTGGTGAGAAATCACCTGCTAATTATACTGTTGCTCCTTAGATGGTAATGTGTGATTTTCTGAAATTTTTTTGTTGATTTTAATATTCTTTTTTTAAATAAATTTTAAGCAGTTTTGTTATTATGTGTCTAGGTGTTGTTTCTTTTGTCTTTATATTTTGGCGGTTTATAGAAAGTCCACTAACTAACTGTTTTTATCGTCTTTCATTATTTTATTAAACTCATGGGCATTATTTCTTTAAATACTATTTTACCTCTATTCACAAATATTACTTTAGTCCATTGGTTAGATTTTTGGAGAATGTCTCACTTGTCACTTATGCTCTTACTATTTTAATATTTTTCTCTTTTAAAATTTATTTTTCTGCTCTTCAATTTATATAGTCTTTATTGATTTATCTTCCATTTCACTGATCTTGATGTGTTTTGCTATGTCAATTCTACTATTTCAACTTTTTCTTGAGTTTTTAATTGAAGTTATTATACTTCTTAGATCTAGAAATCTCATTTTTTTCTAGATGCTATCCTCTTGTTAAATTTCTGTATTTCCCCCTATTTCTACACACACGTACACACATATCATGATATTTTTAGAGTCCTGTCTCTCAGCTCTACTAGTATTTTTTAAAATGGATGTTGCATATAAAAACTGCAGAGGATCAAGATGATATTGCTATCCTCTAGAGAGTTTCTATCCTTTCTGTTAGATAGATTGGAGGTTGATCACTTGAATTCATTCAGGAACTGAGCTAAGGTAAAGGTAAGTTATGATTTTGGTTTTGATGCGGCTTCATTTAACTCTGGTTAACGTGCACTCCCAGATTATAATCATTCAGAGCATTCAACTAGGAACCTTTGTGTTTACTGGAGCTCCTCAAATGGCTGTTCCTAAATCTTCTGAATCCCTTTAGAAGGATAAAAGTATTTTTTCTGATTAGCTCATTGCCCTGTTGTGCCTCCAGTGTTAGACTTTGACAAATGCCTTGAAAGAAAGCTGTGTGTATATCAAGCTTAGTTTTCTGCCCACCATTCTCAGTGACATTTTTGCCAATTTTGTATTTTCAGCCCCCTCCACCACCAAATCACCATAAACTGCTGGGTTTTCTTGTCTCCCAGCAGTGGCCATTTGACAAGGTAAAATATATATTAACAGATTTGTGCCCTACACTAAGATTTGGCAATTTTCCACAGAAAAATGCAGCTACCAAAACTCAGATCGGTTTGTTCAGTTCTCTTCTCCTTAGGACCTTGGCCCTGTAACCCTTACTGTTTTCAACAGCAATGCTTTCTGCCTTCTATTAGCTTATTTTTAGTTGCTTCAGTAGGAAAGTTTGTCTACCACAAGCTCCTTTAACCCTTTTGAAAGTAGAACTTCTTGAATTAGTTTTTTTAAAAATATATTTATGTGAAATATAGCTGTTGACTGTCTACTGAGCTATATACTATATTATTTATTCTTCATAGTACATTTTAGGAATATATGTAGTCTTTTCCATTTTTAATAAATGATTTAAAATTATTCCCTAATTTACATAGTTCTTAGAAGAAGATTCTTAGATGATTTTTCTGTTTTTTGGAGGGAACCCTGTGCTTTTCCTACTGTATCTTATTTCCTGATGCTAATGAAAATTAAAGTGCACCTTTAGAAGCCTGAAGTCAAAGAAATTTGTAACTCTCTAAGAAGTTTGCAATTCTTCCAAAGAACAATTCTGTGGTGCCGTTTTCTGTTACCTCTGTTCATGTAAATGTACTAGAGAAGTTGTAGCCATCAAACCATGAAGAGGTGGGGGGCAGGAATAGTGGAAAATAAATTATCATAATTTTATTATACCTAGCATGGATAAATGATTGTTTCTGTACCAAGCTCTCTACTTATATTGACATGTTTAGAGCTCTCAATAACCCTATGGTCCAGACTCCTTTTTTATTCTCCTTTTACTGAGGTCAAAGCTGAGCCTCAGAGAATGTAGTAACAGGTGAACCTCATCAGAAAATAGGGTGAATGGTTTAGCTTCAAAGTCCAAACATTATTTATAATATACACTACCTCAAAAATGAGAAGGCATTCTCTTTTTCTTGTTTGAGAAACTAAAACACCTCAACTTTGAGAAGAGACCCAAGGAGACAAATTATTTGTTGAACTCTTATAGTGATTAGATCTAAAAACTATCTTATATCTAAAAATCTATACTGAAAAATAATTGACTAAAGTTTTACTCATTTGTTTCACATTATTAATAGTGTCTTTCAAAAACAACATACTCAGTACATTTCTGTAAAAATATTATTGGACACTACAGGTAAAGATTTTTATATCAATTTGTGAATGAGTAACTGGGGTATTCTAAATGAGCCACCTCCAGATCTGACTCAAGGGGTATGCAGATTATTTTGAGCTAAAGGCAGTTTTAGCTTCAGGCTCAAGAGAAACTTCTGACCCTCCCTTTAACTACCTAAAAGAACTTGAAGTAAGGACCTTGCCCATCAGAAGAGACAATCAGAGATACCTTTTGACCTATCTCTAGCGTAGAGTAAACTTCTGTTTACTAAACATCTGTCCTTTTTATCATCCTGCAATGACTTTTCGAAGCTCCCAAGGTGCATTACCTCATCCCTAGCTCAGGATGTCTCATATACCTCAATCCCCCTTTCTATCTCTAAATCTCAGCTGCATGTGGGGTCTTTGACTCTCTCATGTATGCAAGGTTCCCAACCATATGTAAGAATTAAATTTGGTTTTTGTCTCTTGCTAATTTGGCTCATTTCTATTTGATTATTAAACCAGTCAGAAGAACCTTGAAAATAGAGAAAAGTTTGTTACTCCCCCACACAACACACTAGCATATTTTCTGTGTTGTAGATATAACTCTAAAAAAGTGGGAGGGTGGCTCCATGGTGTAGTGGTTAGCATATCTGCTTTGCATGCAGAAAGTCCTGGGTTCGTGTCCCAGGTGGAACGATGGACCAGGCCGGTCCCAGTGTATGCCATGATCCTGTGTGAGGGCATACCCTTTCTTTAGAGATACAGTCCTTAAGGAGAAATGGTAGCATTCATGGGTCAGGAGTAGAAGGGTGGGTGGGGATTGAAGAGGGGAAAATTTTTTTAAATAAATATTTTTTAAAAATAGAAAAATAAAGAGATAAAAAAATTGTCTATAGGATGATATATATCCATTTTCTATGATTTTTATTATTAGAAGTTAGTTGTATTAGATTCATTATCTTATGAATAATAATAATTCTGATCCAAACATAAAAAAAAAACAAATTAAAACTGTAGAAAAAATTTCACTGTATTAGAGACAGTTATGAATGCTCCTTTTCATTTTCATTAAAAATAAAACTCTGCAGCAGATGGGCTTCAAAAAATTTTAAAGATTTAAGTGCTAATGCATGGAAGAACTCTAATGCATATAGTTTCTTTAAAGCACTTCAGTGCATGCTGGGCTGTGGGAGGGACCTGAGGAGTCCTCTTAATCCTGCTTAGATCTTTCCATTAATAGAGTGCTATAAAATTACCTTCAACATGTATGAGAAAAGTGGTCTTCCTGGGAGAAGCTTGGCTTTTTCCTGAATTATCTTCCCCTCAACTAAAATTTTGTAAACCATTCTAAATAAAGAAACAACTCCAGCTTCAATGAATGAGTTTCCTTTGGGGGTTATTTTATTAAATATTGAATATTTTATATTTTGAAAGCATATGGCATACAAATGTTGAGAGTTTCCAAAGAAACCAACTTCTCTTTGGAATAGCATTTCATTTTTTTTTACTACATAAACAATTGGTTAAAGTTAAATATTTAAAAATGGAAAGATGTTGTTTTAATTTCAGAGTGTAGTTGTATCTTCACAAAGTTCGAGTCTATATAAATGTCTAGCAAAGTCAGGGCAGGCTCACCATAGTTATATTAAGAATCATGGTGGTTCTAATCATGAGATCAGAGTTAATAATGTGGATTATATATAACATATGCTTATGACCATTCTGCATGCCACATAAAAGAGTAGAGAAAAAAGAATTTGGGTAACCAATTAACTAATTCAGCCTAACTAAAGAAACTGCTTAAGAAAAAATAAATAAATTCTCTCATTCCAAAAAAACTACATGTATTCCACTTCACTTTTACCTTTTTAGTTATGCAAAATAATTTCATATGTTGATTTGGTCTTGATAAGAGTAATATTTATATTTAAGAATTAGATTTTTAGATATCAGCTTTTATTCTTTTATATTTTAAATCTAACCATTACACAGTTTATGTACAGAAAAACCAAATGATAATAAAAAATGGAACGGAAAAATGTAGATTTCTGTTTATAAGAGAACTATGTTTTTCTGTTTTTCTCTCTTATTTTCATTTCATTCAACTTTGTAAGAAAAAAAGTATTTTTTTTTTTTTTTTATTGTTGACAAAGTGTCAGTAGCCAATGTGGCAGCCAGAAGAGCAGATTTCATATTTCATTATAAACAGGTTCTTATTCTGTGCACACATATTAGTTTTGACCAGCATGGTGAAATAAATTCCATACTAGATCCTGCCATTTTTCAGGTTTAAGTAACATATTTTTGATAAATCATGTCTTTGTATCTGCAATGTGAGAATAATCATAGATTTATTGTAACATATCTGTGAAAATAAAATTAGTAACATTTTAAAGTACATTTTTAATGATAAAAGTCTATACAATTGTTAGTAATTATTTCTACATTGCTACTATTAAAGGCTCTGCTGATATTAGGTCATGGGAAACTAACTATTCTCCCTCCCTCTCTAGTTTACAGCTAGACAACTTTACTCCCTCTACTTTATTTTATAGAGTGGGGAGTCCAGCTGTGAAAGCCTACACTAAATTAGGAAAGTAGAAAAACAAAGATCAAGAATGATGATCTCATTCCATTGTTGCCACCCACCCAAGTGATGCTTACCATCACCCCATATTTATAACAGGAGTTTGACTTGATGAAGGGCCCTGTAAATCAGATTGAGGATTTACAAGAAGTCTTTTTATTTTGTAGATTTCAACAGAGATTGAATGCTTGGATAAATATTGTACCATTTTTATAAAATACTAGCTTAACCAAAATTCCATTAAATAGGACAGGACCAATAAATAAACCAACATTCCAATCCAGATATATTATTAAGGGAGGAAGCAATCAGATCTATAAAGTAGTGCTATGTTATAGGAGGTCTACAAACCAGATGTTTTAATTTTTGTGTGGCCTTTGTATAACACAATATGTTCTAAGGTAGTTTGTAGTCACTTATTGGAAAAGCCTCACTTAACCTAAGTACTTTTGTTCCACCCAATTCTGAATGATGTGTACAATTTAAAATGCACTAGTGTTGACCCTTAACTGCCTCAAGTAAATAATGTCCATCTGAGATTGATGATTTATTGCGATATCAACAATGTCCCTAAAATAGAAAAGCAACACATTTTGCTCTTATGTTTTTTTTCATGTGCCAATCTGTTTGTTCGTTTGATGTAAATTGGAGTCTCGGAATTCTTTCAACATTTCGATCCTCTTGTAGATGTGTTGCTATTCCTAATCCTTTATAAGGAAATCTTGTTATGAATTATTTTCAGACATTTGTTTTAATATAGTTTTACCTTGTGTTAGTATCTTGGTTAAATGTTTAGAACTGAGAAGTAAGTAAATAGAGCAGCATATAAAGCCCCCAAAAGCATCAACAAATATTTACTGAGTATTTCTTCTGAATGTATTAAATCTGAATTATACTGGATTCTGCTATGGAGGTAGTAATGATCTGAAAACACAAATGGTCATGCATGACCATTAGTGAATGTGAATTACAGCAGGATAAAGAAAACTGGCAGTGGAATTTGGAATTTGCTTAGGATTTTTGCTTTCAGACTGTGGTAAATTATATAATTTCTCTTAAAATCAATTTCCATAGATAAACAAAAGCTAGCATCATTAATGAACTATTCTGAATAGGATTAAATTTGTTTTGTCTTAATTATACATGTGCATGTCACATGCTCTGTGACAGGGGAAATCATCCATCCATTCTGTTTTCATATCAGTAAAATGCTGTGAGTTCCCTTGAAGGACCTATAAGCCTGCAGGAAGGGATGTGCTGTGTAAGTCCAATTATTGCATGAAGAATAGGAAGAAATAGTGCTGTTAACATTTAATTATAACATAATAGTAAATATGCACTTTCAGAGAAATAGAAGATGGTTTTACTAAAGTCTTTTCCAGCAATGCAAATTAACAAGGGTTAAAGAGCAGCTTCCTCTAAAACAAAACAAAACAAAACAAAACAAAACAAAACAAAACAAAACAACTGCATGGCTTAAACAACAGAAATTTATTTTCTCAAATTGTCACATTTCTGGAGGCTAGAAGTCCCAAATAAGATGTTAGCAGGTCTGGTTTCTTTCAAAGCTTCTCTTCTTGTCTATGGTGGCTGCCTTCTCACTATGTCTTTGCATCATCATTTGGTTGGTATGTTGTCTGTGTCCTAACTTCCTCTAGTAAGACACCAGTCATATTGGATTAGGTCCCCACCCATATAACCTTATTTTATATTAATTATCTGTTTAAAAACCCTATTTCAAAATAGGATCAAAGGCTTAGAGTTAGTACTTCAACATGTAAATTTTGAGGAATAACTTTTCAGCCTATAACAAATGCTATTCCACAAAAGTCTAAAGCCAGCAATTTGGGGGATAATCTCCTAAACCGCCAAAGAGAGAATGTGAGGGAAAGTGTGTGTTGGGGAGTGGGTGTCATACTGCAGCTGAGAGCAGTTGGATCAGTCAGAATAGGCAGCCTGCTCTAGGACTTTTACTTCTTTATATTAATTCAGTTTTTATCACTAGCCTGTATTTATATTTAGCCAGCATATGATTTTGTTCTTTGTGTTGTTCCTCTTGCTGCAAGATAATGGATGTAGTACAATATTTTCTATGTTTCTCACAGAATTAAAAAAAAAAAAAGAAAAAGAAGAAAGAAAGGAGAGGGGAAAATGTGAGGTGCAATGTATGTGAAAGATGGGAAATGCTCCTAAAAAAATTATTCTGGTGGATCAATGTAAAATTTTATAATAAGAAAGTGTGGATTTTTGATAAATATTAAAAACAAGAACTATAAACACATTTTAGTTGTTTGATACACATGCATGTGAGGAGAGCTTGAGAAAATAATGCAAGTGGTTATACTTTTTGGGATCATAGATTTAAAAAAAAAAATCTCTAAAACATTTGTCCTAACTTTACCAGTATTGACTTAGCCAAATGCGACCTTTCTGTTTGTATTTATAAGTGAATTGAATTATTTCTAGTCATAAATTTATGGTTTTAAATGATGAATAATAACATGATTACTATAGTGCTACACATGGTGGTGTTTTTTTTTTTCTTCAACAGATAAATTATGAAGAGATAAGTGAGAATTTTTTATGTTGAAGAAAGTGATTCCTACTATGTATAATGCTATGGCATGTCTATACTTGGATAAATTTCAAGTCTTTGAAATCTAATTCAAAGTGAACATTAAAAGCATTGAGTAAGAACTATCATTACAAAAAGTATAAGAAGGAATTAGATATAAAGGGAATACAAATTTTTATATATTCTTGTCAAAATCACATTTTAGAATATGATTAGATATTTATTCATGGGATTAAATCATTAGAGATATAAGAGCTCTTTAGTTGGCTTGATAAATCAAATATCTCTGCTTGATTTCATATATGCGTTATATGAATTTTTAATTTTTTTCATATATTATTTTAATCAAAGGTCAGAATAAACTCAGTTCAATGTAGCTATTTCCAAAATGCAAGACAAGAACATTTAAACTATACAGATAATGATTTATAATTAGAAGTTTGATAAATTATTCTTTTGCATATTTTAAAATGCCTCTTTGAAAAAGTTTTAAAAGATATTCTAAGCAATTTATTTTTCATATAATATTAAGGTTAATAGTAGTATAAAATCTCAAAATGCATTTTGGTTTCTCTGATTTGGATTTTATAACACTGTGCCTATGTGTTATAGATTGAATTGTTTGTCTAACAAAATTACAGGTCGAAGTTCTAACCCTAAGACCTCAGGATATAGTTTTCTTCCTTGGAAGTAGAACTTTGCAGATGCAATTGGTTAAGTTAAAATGAGGTCATACTGGAGTACTAGGCCCCTACTCCAGGATGACTGTGTGCTTTTTAAAGGCAAACATTTGAACACAGATATGGATACAAGGAGAATACAATGTGAATATAAAGATGGTAATCTACAAGCCAAGAATAGAAGCTTAGAACAAATCTTTTTATCACAGTCTTCAGAAAGAGCCAATACTGCCAACACCTTAATTTTAAATTTCTAGCCTCCAATATTCTGAGTCAATAAATTTATTTTGCATAAAGACACCTGGTTTGTGGCACTTTGACACGGCATCCTTAGCAAATAAATACATTATGTGTCCATGTTTGTGGTATTTTTTCAACCAAAGAACATAAAACAGTGAGCTATTCACCAATGATACAGTCTTTTGCCAAGTTTCTTTACTCTTGTGAGTTCTCACTAGTGCATCATAACATTGAAACGTGAATATTTCTTAAATAAATATTCAGCTTTGCCAAATAGTCACTAATTAAAGTGTTGGCTTTAGTGACAAAACTAATTAAATGGATGATATTGAAGATACAAAAAATTAAATTTGGAAATAATTATGAGTTATCAAAATCTACACTTAAAAATATATTTGCAAATAGAAAAGCTTCTGTTTCTTCTTTGTGGTCAATTTTTGTAATATGTTTTGAGAAGTCAAACTTTTTATTTTGGAAGGTGTCTGCTGTTTATTAGTGCTGTGTTAACCAAAACTTTTAATGCCCTGAGCGTAAGGTACAAAAATGAATATAAAAATGCTTAACTTGAAAGAAGGTTCTGAGAAATAAATCAAATAATCTAACAAAATATTGCATTATTTTAAATTGAGACATTTATTTTTTAATTGAGACATAATTTACATGAAAGTGTATAAATATTAAGTATGCAATTTGACAAATATTTATATATGTGTACACTGAATCCCAGTTAAAAAAATACAGAACATTTCCATCATTCCAGAATATTTTTTAAGTGTCTTCCTACTTAATACCACTTTTAACATTTATTTTAACTTTTCTTTTTTTATTGTTTATTATTATTTATGCCTACAGCACCTGGTCTTCCTAGATGGTCTTCCATCCAAGAACTAACCAGGCCTGGCCTGGTTTAGTTTCCAAGATTAGACATTGGATTTGATCAGGGTGGCATGGCTGTAGACCATGGGCTGTGGCTGCAATGGGGCATGAACCCAGGACCTTTTGCGTGTAAAGCAGATATGCTAACCACTACACTATGGAACTACATCGACTATCTTGACTTTTTAAATCATAGATTAGGTTTAGCAATTCTTGAAGTTTATACAAATAAAACTATACAGTTTTTACTCTTTTAGGGCTCTTTTGCTCACAATAAAATCTATGAGATTTATCCATGTTGTTTCATAAACATGTGATTCTTATTACTATATAGTATTCCATTGTATGATTATACCACAATATGTTTATCAGCTTACATGTTGATTATAGAACTACATATGAGAAGAAAAACAATAAACCTTCTAGGAGGAAAAAGAGAATTTCTTCAAGATTTTTGAGTAGCAAATATTTCTTTAAATGAACAACAGAAAACACTGATCATTATAGAAAAATGAGTTGGATTTCTTAAAATTAAGATCTTCTATGTACCAAATATCTATCATTAAGAATATGAGTAAACAAGTCACAGTCTGAAAGAAGATGTTCCCCAATGCCTCTAACAAAAATAACTCATAATGTATAAAGAACTCTTATAATCAATAAGAAAAAGACAAATAACCCAATTTAAAAATTTGCAGAATACTTGAGCAGGCACTCCTCAAAAGAGGATCTCAAATAGCCTGTAGTCACATGAAAAGGGCTTAACATTATTAATCAATAAGGAAATGTAATGTAAAACCATAATATATCATTATGCATCCATCAAAAAGTACAGAATTTAAAAAGACCGTCAATACCATCTACTGGACAGGTAGTGGTGTAACTAGAACTCTCATATGTTATTGTTGGGATAGTAAATTAGTTTGGAAAATTGTTATCTTCTGAAGTGAAACTCATATCTATCCTCTAACACCAAAACCACATTCCTATTTTCAAAGAATGTTAGTGTATATGTTCACCAGAAGATATGTATAAGAATGCTTGCAGGAGAATTAATTATAACCCTAAACTGGAAACAAATCAAATATCCATCCAGATACTTGGGAAAGATAAAATCAATTGTGGCATAGAATAGTTATTAGTAAATACCACTACCATTATTATGCATTTGTGTTTTCTACAAATTTATAATGTCTAACTAGATGCCTTGTTGTTTCAAATATGTACCTTCTTGTATTTATTCATTGGACAAGCAGAACTGTAGGAGACAATGATTCTTTTAAACAAGTTATTGTGTTGGGAGGATAAAAGGGCTATGATAAATATCTACACATCAAAAATTATAGCTAACTGCATAGCTTCACTCCTAAGCCTACTTCAGTTTTCTTTTCATGAATCATTAACTATATCGTTGCTAGAGATTTATACTATGCCTTATGCCCTTAAGAATTCCTTTGTAATTGCAATTGCCCTAAATGTTGATTATGGTACATAGTAAATGCATAGAATAAAATTTAAGAGAGAGGAAAAAAAAAGAAAAGAGAAGTATAAAAGTTCTCTTTGCATTGATAGTGTTTTTTAACTGTCTCACTGTATAATTAATTTCTTATTTTAAAGGATGGGGACATTAAACTATTACATATCAGATGTTTGGTGAGATGCACTAGTTTTCAAGTTTTAAAGAATTCCTCTAGCCAACATTTTATGGAATATCCAAATGATCTCCATGCCCACTTATTTTCCTGATTTCTATTTCTTATTGCAAGATTTTGCTCCAGTGAAATATAGATTTCACCAGCATCTCATCTCTAGTTATTATTATCTCTTTGGTTTGCCACTGACCTAGAGAAGAAATTTAGACTCATATTCTTGTTCTCCCTGCCTACTTCCTGACTCCTCCAAGAGCCTTCTGTAGGCATGCAGTGTAACAGGATTTGCGGAGTTTGGGGGCGTGGAGGCATTTAAGATTGAAACAGTAGCTAACCTAAAAGTGAATATTGAACACTTATATTCTGAATGCCCTTTAGCCACTTTATCAACAGAAATTGTTTACAGGACAATACCATCTTCCAGCTTCAGCCTCTTGTCATTTGTTAGGCCTTTCTCTCTGTCTCTACCATTTCTCTCTTCCTTCTCAATTCTCTACCCAGTCTTGGACTCTTCCTGACTATTCATGGTTAGTAGTCCAGCTATCACATTGTTATTTGTGCTTTCAGTGTGTGCTCTGGTAGATGCTTATAAAATGCGAGGCATTACAGTCAATCCTTGGTAATGCTTTGATATCATAGTTTTAATTCCATTTAGATCTAAGAAAGAAAGGCATTTAAAAAACTTCTCTGAGTTATACAGAATTATGATAAATAATTAGTGTCATGATAAACTGCCAAAACACTGATTATGTGATTATGTGGGTGGACAAATGAATAGATAAATATATTTCAAGTCTTTGGTTTAACCTATAGAATTAATATCTACTTTCCTTTTTAAAAACAATCTACAGAGATAAAATAATGATATAGGCCAATTGAAATTTTCTTTTTTATTCTCCCTTGTTATGACAGAAAAATCACCTAACTCTATAGGATTTCAACAAATTACTGAATGAAAAGAAAGACACATCTGGTTAATCAACCAGTGAGTGATTCACTGGTAGTTATTTGAATGAAAGCTAGGAATTCATAGGAATTCATAGGAAACCAGCCTAAGAGATAGCTCTGAGAAGCTTGTGACAAAGAAATTTCTTGGGGTTGCTACAGGCACCATTTGATGTCCCACAACATTTTTTTTCCTTATGACTTAACCTTTTATAGCCATATATTTTCCTTTTTCACATTTTGAAGTTTGCATTAAAAAATCATGGCATAGTAAATGGTTTTAATGCAATATTAAGGAAGGTTAAGGTTGCAATTGTTTAAAAAACACTAGAACTTTAGAAGTATGAGAGGGGAATGGGAATTCGAGATTGCTGGAGGCCATTACTTTTGTCCTATTTACTTTGTTCTAACAGGGTCAGCCCTTGGCAAAATCGAGGAAGTATACAAGTTACTTCACTTTTCTGATCAAATCACTTTTTCTCCACAAACCTATTGATGCTTTTCTGTGATCTAATCCCTTTTTAAGAAATTTTCTTTCAGTTCGCTATTCTTTAAATACACAGTTTACTGATGATACATTTATTTTGCATTTACAATCTATTATACCTTGCATTTAGCATTTTATATGTATTTTACACAATTCCAAGAAGTAGGTAATACTACTGTGATTACATTATAAATGAAGAATCTAAGATTTGGAGAAGTAAAGCAGATTGCTCAAAGTCATAGAGCCAGTAAGTGGCAATGTTGTGTTGAAATACTGGCCAGCCAACTTCCATGATCTGAATTCAGAATATAACCTCCTTTGGTAGTTGGTAACTACAAAAGGAGGACTATTTCATGTGATGTGTGGTGTGTGTGATTTTCAAGGATCCAAGTGTTGGTGATCCAGAGGAAAAATATCTGTAGTAGTGACATGATAAATGGTGGTGTTTGGGGACATTGGCAAGTGTAGTTGGTTAAGGGATAAGGCACCTGCCCTGGTCCTTCACAAACTTGTACCATTCTCCTGTCGTGGAGATAGACTGTGCTCTAATACCTATAATATTCAGGTATTATGTTCTATTACCAAATCTAAAAATGTTCTATTATCAAAAATTAAAATCAAATGTTGTCCATTATACTAAAAATAATTTACTAAACAATAATAGAAACAACAAGCAGCCCTGCAAAAATATATTCATTCAATAAATATTTATTAAAAGTCTACTCTATGCTAGGTTCTGTTTTAGGGATATAAGGATGAAGATTGACATTGTCCCTGAGATCTTGGTTTTGCAAGTTTTGGGGACATATAAGTAAACAAAAATTGTAAGAAATAAGAGGTAAAAAGAAAGCTATGGTGAAATATGAGAAGAATTTAAGGAATACGTTTCCTAATCTAATGAGATTTAGAAAGCCTTCTGAAAGAAATAGATACATTGATGAAATTAAGTTTTAATAACTAAAAATTAAGCAAGACACAGTTGAATAAAATACAATGAAGGTATTCTATTTTGCTTTCTTCTTTAAAGCCAAAATTATCAATTTAAACAATTAAGAAGAAAAAAATAGAATCACCAGTGAAAGCAGGAGCTAGTCACAACCCTGACCCTCTACCTCTAAGAAATAGCTGTCAAATACCATCAAAGTTAGACAAAACCAGGGACAGGCAGTAGCAGGTACAGACCTCTATAAATCTTAAGTGCTTTATTTTTGGAACTAGAGACAGAAAGAGGGTGACTGAATTTCTTGTCTTGGATCAGAAGTGTCCGTGGCAGGTCATAGATGAGTCATAAAATTGTAAATTAGAACAGAAATATCTTCTAGTTGCAAGATGAGGTGGGGTGAGGATGGTGGAAGAGTTCACTGAAAGCCAGGCAGATTTCTGTTTTCCCCAAAGAAGAAAATACTAATTGCAGAGAACTCAGCAACTTTGTTGAGAAATACTCTGAAACAAGCAGAATAGAAACATACACATTTAACTCAACAATATGTAAATAAAATTAACTTTATAAATTGTAAGAAATAAATATTTGTCTAAGAAAATATAAATTTCCAAAATTGATCACAAAAGCAGTAGAACACCGAAATTGACCGAAAAAACATGAAAAAGTTGGGAAAACTATCACAGAGATGCCAGCCACAAAGTGCCCATAGCAAAATAAGAAAATGTTAAGGAATTTTAATTTTTTTAATGGTTTCCACAATACAGATAAAGAAGTGGGAACCCACTATACTTTTTTAAAAATAAAAAGTGGCGTTACTCTGAAAACCTAGAAAAGATAATTAAAAACAAAACAAAACAAAACAAAAATTGCTGACAATTTAATTATGAATATCTACATATTCCTAAAAAGATAAAGCGAAAATAATTGTTCATTTCAATAGATGCAGAATAAAATTTTTAAATTTGATATGTTCTTCAGTAAGACGTCTAAATAAAATACAAATAGGTAGGAATTCCTTAGCATTACGTAGGCACTCATAAAATGACAATAGTAGAAATAATTATAATGAACTAATGTTTATTAGGTGCTCATTATTGTCCCTGGCACTCTTCTTACCACTTGTCCATATATATATTATATACAATCCTGTGAGGTAGGTACAATGATTTGTTTCTATTTTACAGACAATGAAATGTTGGCACAGAAATGTCAAAAAACCTTGCCAAGGTCGATGATCTAGTAACTGGTAGGACTGGATACAAACCCAAGTGTTCAGACTCCAGAACTCGTTAATGTAACAGAGATCATCTTTTAGTTAGAGTGATTACATAACTTTCCATATATAAAGACCCAAATGAAGAAGACTTCAACTCTCCTGAAAAAAGGACCCAGAGGCAGGCTTGAATAAATGGAAAACAGTTTGTTCTTGGGTGGGAAAACATCACCTATGTACAAAACTCCTTTTATATAGTATTTATTATAGCAATGTCTTCAATAGCAATGACTGGAAATACCCTAAGATTCCATCTGAAAATAGTTAAATAAATACAATATATCTATGCAATAGGATAGATAGTATGCCATTAGTTAAAAAATAAGAGTCGATTGATATTCACTGATATGAAAAGATAGCCAAACTTTATTGGTAAGTAAAATAAAGAATGTATAGAGCAGTCATTTAATACTCCAATTAATCTAGAAAAGAAGATCAATAAATGTAAGTTTACCACAGATATGTGTGCACATAAAAAATTCTGTAAGGGTACAGAAGATATTAGTAACATTGTTTAGCTCTGGGGAGTTCACCTGGGGTTTGGGTGGCATGGGAAGTAGAGAGGGAGATGTATTTTTTGAGAATATATCTCTAATTTTTAAAAGCCATGTTACTATATTATCATGTGTATATACACACACACACATCAAAATGATCTTCCCTAATGACGCTGTGGTGGGAGTGCAAAGAGGAACAAAGAAACTGGAATGGCCCCGAAATAAAAAAGAGTATTACGTCAAATAGGTAATAAAGAGGTTGAGATGAATACTGGTAGTAGTTTTCTAAGTTTACCATCATTTGACCCCTCATGGCAATGATATAGGTTCTGTAGCCTTTGGACATTCTTATACTGCTCCTAAAAGAAAGGGGATATTTTAATAATTAACCACTCATATTACAATAAAAAATTATGCACTTTCACAACCTACAAAAATCATTTTAATAAAAAAATAGTTCCTGAGGGATTCAAAATTCAATGAAATTTATTAGTTATTTTCTTATAACTGGCAAAAAGAATCTGTTTTTCAGAAATATGATTTTATGCAGATTACTCTGAACCTAACATAGAGTTTTCACAGAGCAAAACTTCATTAATTTAGACTTGGGCGATATATAAAATATATTATTCTATTCTAGAAAATCCTAATCCTATAATGATATCAAGCACACACAATAACTGATAAAGTTAATAAAATGTTACCTGTTAGAGACTCTAGTAGATATATGTGTCTTTTCCCTGCTTGCATTTATTAGTCTCCTTAAAAGTGGTTCTGTCATGATAAATGTTCAAAATGAGACTTCTAATTCCTGTGGTGATTTATGAATTATTAAATAAATATTTAGTGTTCTATTGTTATTGATTTTATTTTATTTAAACACTCCGAGGATTGTTAACTTAAGCTTGCAATATGTGTTACTTTCAGATAAATCATTTTATTAAGTAATCAGATAACTGGCCCTCCAAGTATGATAGTTAAATGTTATTTCTGCAAATTTCTTATATTGAAAGAGAAACTCATAGACTACAGAAAATATTTGAAGCAAATTTCAAAAATTAAATGTTATAATTAATTGATTCTTTTGAAAAATGTAGTTTAATTTTCAAATACTGAGAAGATAACTCTACAATTCAGTGTTTCACATTTCCTCCTAAGTTAGTCAGCTCTAATAATCATAATGAAATGTAAGACCTCTCGTTTTTTCGAGGTGATCATTGCACCGTTGCGTAAATGTAGATGTAGAAAGTAGAGAAAAGTAAAAATGTGTTTTGACAGCATAATATAGCCTGGAAGATATTTTTCTAAATAAATTCCAAAAATTGCCCAGAGATATTTTTGTCATGTGCCTCTTCCTTCTAGAAGTTGGTGCTGAAAAAGCAAAATAAAAATAACCATCACAATGCCTAACAATTGACTATTCTAAATAAGTGAATTTTGAGAAATGGCTTTCTAATATTTCTTTGCTCAAGTAAAATTAAAATATCAAGCTTATTAATTACCTAAGTTATCTTTAAAATATTTTTTGCTATTTCTATTTTGTCAATATAAGAACAATGTAGCTTTCATAGAAAGTTTTGAAAATATGGAACACAGACTATGTATGTAGATATAGATATCAAATATTTTTCACACACCATACACTCTGCTATGGACTGCATAGACTGACTTCTTTAATTTTTTTTTTCAAAAACATTATGAAGGAATTAATAATCAATAAATTTCCTAGATACTTCTTGGGACCAAGCCTTGTGGAATGCCATATTGACTGGTCCAACAGCGGAAGAGGAACTGGTAATATGACAGCAAAGTTATAGCCCTATGATAAAAGAAAAGCAAATTACTTTATTTGTATGCAATATTTTTAAATATTTTTAAATATTTGTCCATTTACTCATTTTTTTAAATTTATCCAATAAATTTTGCTATGTGCCCAATATAAACCAGGCAGTAAGTTAAATGCCAGTTACATAGTGATGAGATAGGTATCACTAAGTATCTAATCTACTCCCTTTTAGGATGCACCGGGGGAAATAAAAATTGCAAAATAAAAATCAACACATACCTCATTAAACTTTATAAGGTGTACTTATTTCCTTTTAACTGCTTATTTTCCACTTAATATATCATGGAAGTATTATTTTCATAAGTCAGAACATCCCAGTCCTCTGCTCAGAATTCTCCAGTGACTGACTTTCCATTAATTCTGAATAAAGTCTTAAGCCCTTTCCTTGCCCACGTGCACTAAATGATGCTGGCTCCCCTATATCTCTTCTTTGATTGCTGCCTCCTTCATCACCCAATGTGGTCACACACTGGCTTTCTTGCTACTTCTCAATTACATCAAACTACTTTCATCCAACCACAGTATGTTCTGGTCATTCATCTTAGAATGATTTACCTTCAAATGCCTTAGGGCCTAGCCTGTTATTTTCAATTCTCAGAGGTTCTCAGTTGGCCACTCAACTGAATAACCCTATCCTCCAATCCACTCTTAATTTACTTAATTCTTCTTCAAATTTTTAATACAATGTGGCACATTATGTTTTTCTATGGTTATAGTCAGACTCTCTCCAGAATGTTAATAGCATGAAACTGTACCTATGTTCTCTTCAGTGCTCCATCTCCAACATCAAGAACATTGCCTGGCATTTAATAAGCATTTAGTGAATATTTGTGGAATTAATGAATAAATAAGTTAATTAATTAATTAACTAAATAGTTTCCTAGTCACTGAAAGTTTTTATTTGTAGCATTAGAATATTTAATAATCTGCATAATAATTTAAGTAACAAATTTATTTCCTGCCATTGAGGTAAATTAATTTTTTTTTTGCCATTTTATAAACAATACTGACAGAAATGACATTGTAGTTAAATCACCTGGTATTATTTCTTTAGGATAAATTTCAGCAAGTGAGATTTTTTTAAAGACCGTGTAATTGTTCAACCAATATTAGCTAATGAGAAAATATCTAATATACTGCTAAAGAATGTCTATGTCTTGAATAAACAAGTTCATTGAGGGGTTAGCTGCTGGGCTCTCTGTTCAACAGTAAACTTCAACTTAAATTATGTTGGGAGTACTTTCATGCCTCTAGTCACAGTTTCTGTTGAATTCATTTTTAAGTTTTTTTCAGTCACAAGTTTTAACCATAGTTTGTCTAGGTAGGAAACAAAAATGTGAGTTTTCATGGGTATAACATATATGACTAAGAAAAATTTTTAAATCTCACTTCTAAAAGCCCAAAACTTTAAGGATCAAAATAAGAAACATTTAGTAAAGACGCATATAGTGATTCATCCACAACTATTTGACTGCAAAGTAGATAAAAATCTTAAATATTGCTGAAGTTACGTCGTAAGTTAAGAAACTCAAATGTAAGAGCTGAAACCAAAGTTTCTCATGTCAGCTGTGCTATTTCTTATGGAGATACTCTATGCAAGTAGTGTTTATCATTTAAACTCATTTTAATAGTCCTTGTTCAAAGACTATTGATGATGTTACATTGCCGAAAGAAAAAAACTTCTGACAATTTATTCAGCATGAGAAGGAAAAAATGAAAGAGGCTATTTGCATTTAAGTCACATTTTAAAATAGAGAAAGTAAAAGAAACAGTTTCCAAATTTGACATCCCCCCCCTTTTTTTTCTGAAGTGCTGTTTTCGTTTAGAAAGAAATTCTAAATTGACATTTAAATGGTGGCAGGGTAATTCTCTGTCTTGCGAAACGGGCTCTGGAAATGTACAATTATGCTGTCATCTTTAGCACTCCACATTGGACAGAGTTTAATTATTAATGTGTTTCCCTCAGAGAATGACTCGATCATGTCACAACTCTAGACAAATACAGCTAATGCAAAATCATAAAATATTCACTTGAATACTGCTGAACTGACAGGAAATTAATTCTGCGAACACTTTTGATATTACCAGAAAATTAGTTTCAAATGCATAAGACTGAAATAAATGTGTTCATAATTTGCTCAAGGGTAACGCACATCTTGCAATCAGTTGGTGTCTTTTTATAAATGTTACAAGTATTCAACATGGCTTTATGATAAAGAGGACAGCTAATGTAATGTATTATTTGTAGACAGTGTTTTACTTGTAAACAGCAGGGAGTGAAGAATTGCTCTCTCAGAAATATTTAAACTCCAGTAATATTCTGCTATTTATCATTTTGTAGAACTGGAGAAGTGCCATCAAAAAATTTTTTCAAAGACTGAGAAGCCTAAGGAATAGTAATGGGATTTCAAACTTTTCACTTCAGATCACTTCGGTCTTCTAAAATATTTGAAAATTATTGAAAATGATTAGTATCTTAAGGCTACGTGGTGTCCGGCATTGGACAAATTAGAGAATTTATGTTTTTTGACAGTTAAAAAGTATGCCTCAAAGAAATTTTTTTCTTCCTCTGTGTTTGTCCAGCAACTTGCACAAATCTTAAGATATTGTTTTGTAATTATTTGTGTACATGTTTTCACACTTGTTTAACTAAAAGCTTCTTGAAAGTAAAATCTTTTATCTTTGGCCTCTATCTTTAGTGCCTAGTCAAGTGCATGATAAAAAGGATATATGTGAGTTGTTTGGTGTACAATTAAATTAAAAATACATATATAAATGAGAAGAATTTCATTCAAGGTATTAATGGGGAAATAAATCCATATTACAATAAAAAATAATCTCTAAAAGACCGTTTTAATGGTATATCTGAGAGTGGCTTCCCAAAGTATCAATAATTTCTCCCTTTCTGGGAACTACTCCTGACACATGAAAATAAGCTTTAAATGATCAGCATTTGCTATTTGGCTAAAGCTAATTGATGCAAGCTAAGCTAATAGAATGTCTCCTCCTGAGAATTTAAAATTTGGGGCAATGTTGGAGGTAAACTACATTTGACTGTAGTTTAGTGAGAAAGCCCAGGAACATGTAATACAGGTCATACTTCCTTCCTGTCATTATTTCTAGCTAATAAATGTTCTTTTTAGTGTAAGCTGGCCATAGTCTGTTTCCGTTGCTAGAAACCAAGGGAAACTTGATTCACATAATAATGTATGATAAAACAAGTTTTGACTGTGTCTCACTGCATTGATTTTATGTTCATAAACAAAGAAAACAATCAATATTGCTATGTTGAGGGATTTCATATCATACTTTTTTCATTTCCTTGTCATATATTTTATGTAACATAAAAAAGAAATAGACACTTATATTTTACCATTTGCAAATATGCTGTAATAAAATATTTAAAGAGGCATGGTTATTAATGAATCATACAAGTTAATTTTAGTTTAATAGTTTTAACTTATTTTAAAAGTTGCAGGAAATGAAGTTGTTCATTATGCCATAAAGCTACTTCTTGTGATAACAAATTGAATGAGAGTATGAGTTAAATATGACTATATAAATGCAAAAAGACAAAAGAATCAAAATGAATATATTCATACAAGTGAAATATAGCCCATGAATTAAACAATGAAAATCTCAAAAACAATGAATGAATGTTTTTAAACTCAATGTTTTAATACAGTTCTTGTGAAGATTAGTTAAAATGGATGCTAAACTTTTTATTTTTTTGCCTTTTTTCCCCAAATGGTTATTCATTCAACTAATAGGAACTATCATCTTTACTCATTCATCTTGCAAACAAGTATTTAAAACCTACCATATGCCAACCATCATGCTAGGTGCTAGAAGAATACAATGGTGACGGAGAAAAATTACTTAACTTCAAGTAGCTTTTAATCTAGCAGAAATAAGAAAAGTAACAAAAGTTATTATATAGATCAAAATTGACTGATGTTAAGTATGCATTTGAAATAATATTAATTTTAGATGAAAGAAACGGGAAATCATATTAAATAAGACAATTATGAGAATATTAATTGATAAAGTAGCTATAACAAGATGGAATAGGGCAGGGAAAAAATATTTTGAAAGATGGATATAACTTTAGTTACTCAGAACTACGTGAGTAAAATAATTCTTGCTGAAGTATAGAGCATTTTCAAAGACCAATATCCAGAGATAATGATAACTTTTGCTCATGTAGTTCTGGATAACTTGAGTTTCCTCTTCAACAAATAATAAAATCTTCTTATATTTCCAAATAAATTTTTTATCTTCTACAGCAAAAGAGAGTTGTATATATTTACTCTCCATTATCTCTTAAAATTTTTTTCAATCAGGTTTTAGTCTCTATCTTCTCACTAGGTCACCAATAACATCCACAAGCATTAAATACAATGAACAATTTTTTTTGTCCAAAATTTATTATCAGTGGCATTTGGACACATATCATTCTCTCTTCCTAGAAATTTTCTTCACCTGGCTTCTTGATAACTCCACATCCTTGTTTTTTCTACAACATAAATATTCACTCATTCTCCTGCTTCTTCCTCTTCCTTCTCCTCTTTTTTCTTTTTTCCTCCTCTTTCTCTTGCTCCCCCTGCCTCTTCTCCTCCCCACCTCACCCTTCCCCTTCTCCTCCTCTGCTTATTTGTATTTTCTACAATTTCTTTATATGAAAGTATTCTAAAGCTTTGTCCTTGAGTGGCTTTTCTTTATGCCTGTTCCCTCTTTATGATGTAATTGAGTTTCATGGATTAAAATACCAAATACAAGTTGAAGACATCAACTTAAGAATCCTTAAGTCTAGAGTTATTTATCTACTGCCCTATGAACATCTTTATTTTAGTTGTCTGGAAAACATTTCAAAGCGGAACCTCGGATTTCTTTCTCATTATAAACCATCTTTACTAGAACTTTTCTCATCTTAGTTAAAGACAACCCTATTCTTCTAGTTACTCATATCAAGACTCATGGTACCTTTTTTAAATACTCTTTTCTACTCACTCTTCCTCAGATCCTGTTGATAACTACATAATATATCTAGAATCTGATCAGTTCTTATCACCATCACTGCTATCACTCTGATCAAAGTCTCTTACCCGAATGTGTTTTATGCTTTTGCTCTTGCTGCTTTTCAATCTATTGTACATTAAGTCAAATTGATCCTGTTAAAATATAACTCATATTCTTTATCTCTTATGTTAAAAAAAAGGCATATTGCATACCTCTCATGTGCAATAAGTTTCCATTTGTTTCATAATAAAAGCCAAATTTTTTAAAAAGGGCTCACTGGCTGTTTCTCTACCTGAAATACTCTTCTCCCAAATATCTCCAGATTTACCTCTTATAATGGTCGTTTTTATGTGTTAACTTAACTAGGCTATAGTACCCAGTTATTCAATCAAACACTAAGTGTTGTTTTGATGTCAGTTTTTAGAGATATTTAACATCGAATGTCAGTTGAATTTAAGTAAAGGAGATTATCTTTGATAATTTGAGTGTGCCTGATCAAATCAGTTGAAAGGCATTACGAACAGAACTGAGGTTCCCCTAAAGAAATTCTGCCTTTGCCTCAGCATCAGCTCCTTGAATATGTAAGACTTACACACACACACACACACACACACACACACACACACACACACACACATTATGTAATATATATTTATATATACATATATACAATGACCATGATAACAAGAGTACAGAAGCCTAATATATACTATATTACTATAAATTGTATAGTATATGTTATATATGTTTTATTCTTGTTATTCATGTCAGTGATATTCTATAAAGTCAACAGAAACACTGAATTAAAGTAGTGAATACTAGACCATTGCCCTTAGGGGAAATTCAGGGTTAGTTCTGGTCACAACATTTTTGCCAACTGATCAACTCAAACTTATTTTATGTATTCCTGTTTAAAGACACTTTATTTAATATATACTGTTGATTTATTAACATTAGAGTTACATCAAACAGCACTCTAACATACTTGAATTTTGATTATCTTACAACATTTTTTATCAACATTTCAGACTTTTTGTACTATGGAAAACAGATAGTGCTTTAATACTATGCTTCAGGATCATTTTGAACAGTGAAATCACCAACATAAATCATAAAAATAAAGTGAAAAAAGAGGTTACTGAATAGTTTACAGTATGAAAGGTAAAACGAGAAGGCACAGTGTTGCTTTGTTCGACTTCAGCTGGGGATATATGGGTTGGGTGCATTAGATTTTTTATTGTTCTCTTCATGTGTCTGAGAATGACCACAAAAGTACCATAATTACTTATTTGAATTGATTTGTGGGTTACAAAAAATTTTAGAGAATAAATAAATTTGCAAGTATGGATTCTATGAGTAATGAGAATGACATACATACACATCTGTGAATATTATACACATATATTCATGAATATATATGTTCACATACATTTGTGAACAAAGATCAAATACACACACACATACACACATCTTTCTCTCTTGAGGAGGGTATACACACACACACACACACAAGATATATATATATATATATATATATATATATATATATATATATATATATATATATATATATATATATATATATAATCTCCTACTTGTTTCTGTGGTAGAAACCTATCTGGTATACTCCTCATTTATCTACTTTAAGTCTTTGGTCAAATATCAATTTATTAGTGAGGTTCATTTTGAACTCTGTAGTACTTCCAATTCTTCTTAGCCCACTTATCTACTTTTTATCTTATCATGTTTTAACATTATATAGTATGTTTATGTTGAATATTCATTATTTGTTCTGTTTATTGTTAATTATCTATTTGCTCAGATTCAATATAAATCTTACCCCCAAAAAAATATTTAGATATTTTGTTCACTGATATATCAGTGGAAGGACATTTGTAAGATAATAAGTGCTAGTAAGTATTTTTTAGTGGATAAATGAGGTGCTTGATATAAACACCATTTTAAGATAATTCTCTTGATGTTCTCTTCAATGAACTTGAAACCAGATTGCTGCCTCTAAATTTATTCTTCTTGAACATTCTAGAGTGGGTAGGATGAAGTTTACTTAAATATATCTAGTGACTATCTTTTTAACAAGTGTATCTAATTCCCTGCTACCTTGATTTTGAGAAACCAGTAACACATCCAGGTAGGGAATTTAATAAACAGTTTTGCCCTCAAGAGTATAACTAAGAAGAGAGATTAAGAGAACAACTTTGAAGGGTATATAAAGATGATTGTTAAAGCTGGATAAGTGTGTCAACTCTCTGAGGAATAATATATACAGACAATTCAATAAGTGGGGAAGAAATAAAGAGGAGACTAGAGAAATTCTAATATCAAATGTATTTTAAGAACAGGAGGAGGAAAATGAGATAATTAAAGATACTATGAAGAAAACTACTTATCTTTCATCTATCTATCATCTATCATCTATCTATCTATCTATCTATCATCATCTATCACCTATCTATCATCTATCATCTATCTATCTATCTATCTATCTATCTATCTATCTATCTATCTATCATCTATCTATCTATCTATCATCTATCTATCTATCTATCTATCTATCATCTATCTATCTATCTATCTATCATCTATCTATCTATCTATCTATCTATCTATCTATCTATCTATCTATCATCTATCTATCTATCATCTATCTACAACTATCTTTTATTCATTTAACTACTCCAATGAGAAAGTGCTTGATATGCTAATAGGAAAGAAAAAAACAATTCCTGTTTAGAGTATTTAACCCTGAGAATGGCAAAATAATTACCTTTCTTAAAAACATTATGTACTCATTAAAACATTTACCACTTTCGATGTCTCACAGGATTGGTACCTGGATTATAAATAAAAGGAGCCTTAACAGAGGCTGATTTTCTTTAGGTGACTATTTTAAATTTGGGGTAGTAGAAAAAGCTTGGAGGTGAAAGCCAAAAACACAGCGATGGGGTGGAAGAGAAATAACCTTCATCAAATACACAATCAGTTTACCTTAATGACATTTGCCAGCTTTTGGACTTTTGTAAGCTGGGTGGTTAAAAAAGCAGAAAGTTAAAGGCAGGATTTTTATAATTTTTGTATTAAATGTTGAACTCAGTCCTGTCTTTGAACTACCTCTAATTTAATAGATGTCTATTTTGCTAGGAGAGGAAAAGGGAGAGTCTTTATGGGTGAAAGAAATTATCTGCATTTATATAGGTCTTTCATGATAAAGTATGGCATAAAATTAAAAGAAATATATACTACATATGCAAGATCCAAAAAAAATGCGACTAATGATAAAAAGAATAAATAATTGAAACAGACCCTACATCTTCCAGATATTAGAGTTAGCACCAATAACTTAAATATCAACACTAATACAGTAAAATTAGGGAAAAAATGATAAAACAGATAAAATATATGGAGAATTTCAACATTATTAAAATCTATAAAAATAAATTAATTGTGCATTCAAAATTTAGTTTTAATATCAGAATTTAAAAGCCAATTGGCTGGGCTTAATAATATTTAAAAACAGATTAATGAACTCAATGACAGATTAATAGGAAACATTCAAAGTGAATTACAGAATAGGAAAGTAAAAGAATGAAAAGGAAAACACAGGGTATAAAAACCTATGAATCAGGGAGAAATATAGGTTGCCAGGTAACTTATTACAACACAATTTACTGACTTGAAAGAACAATCATTTATTATTTCTTCATAATATTCTGGAGGATGATTTTCACAATTCTATCAGTTAACTGAGTGGTTCTTTGGTTTGAAATAGGCTAGACTGATATCACCTGGGCCAGAATTCATGCACTTGTAGTTATCCAGTGGGTTAGTTACTGGTTACATGATCTAGAATAGCTTCCCACGTCTGACATATGGCAGACTATAGGTTAGCTAATTATTGGCTGTCCATTTCTCTTCTTCTTGGGATTTTCTTCTCCAGAAGTTTGGCTCAGATTAATTCACATAATGGTTTCAGGGTTCAAAGCACAAAAGAGGGGACAAGTTCTAATGCTCAAATGCTTTTCAAGCATTTGTTTGCAACCTTAATTGTCCAATACTTAAAGCCATTCAGATAGCTAAGACAAGATTTAAGGAGTAAAGAAACAGATTTAACCTCTTCATAGGAAGAGCAACAAATTCCTCATGAAAAAAGATTTGCTTATGTGGATGAGAAAAAAATGTGGCCATTTTTGCAATCTATTGTGACTGAAAATTGAAATTTTAGAAGGGAAAGACAGATGGATTGGATCGAATGCCACATATAAAGAGGGAATAATGACTGAGGATTTTCCAAAATTGTTAAAAGATATTGTATCTCAGATTTATATTAGTTCAACTGCAGAAAAACAAAGACTAAGAGACAGTTTTAAAAGTAGCCAGAGAAGTAAAAAAATTTTCTTCAAAGAAACATAGGAAGAAGATATTGGCTAAAGTCTGCACAAATATTGTGGAATCCAGAAGATAATGCAAAAATGTCTTTATAAAGTTGAAAAAGAAATATCTATCAGAAGCAGAAAAGATGTTACTAAGAATGTAGAACAAATGGAACGCTTTTATATTGGTGAAGTGCATATCGGTAAAATATCTTTGAAAAGCTATTTAGCTACACATTCAAAGGTACACATGTAACTTCCCTGTAACCAGCGATTTAAATATACATAAAGATATATGACCACCAAAATATATGTACAAAAATGTTCACAGCAGCTTTCTTCATAATAGTTGCATATTGAAAACAACCTATCATCAAAAGGAGGATGGTAAATACAGTTTTTATTTTCATACAATGTAATGCTAGTGTTGAGCTTTTAATATTCATATTTACTAATTGTATCCAGAATGTGAAATTTAATTATTCACTTAAAAAGAAATAGTGACTCTGCAGTTTCCTGTATCCCAATTCTTCTTCTTGGGTAGTATGATGAAAACTAGGTCAAATAAAAAACTACACATAAAAAACGACACATAGAAAAACTTTGGAGTCCATAGTATAATCAAAAGATGAAGAAAATTGACTTACTCTGCTTAGATACAGAAGAAAAAGGGAGATGACTTCCTCTTTTCTACCAAAAGAAGGGGGCAAAACCTCTACTCTTTGCAGAAAGGATGGAACAGATTCCGAGTTCACAATCCTACCTTTTGGAATATAAATAAAACCTCTCTAAGGGCTGAATAGTTTCAGGCATTTTTAGATTTTTACAACCTAGAGATGTCTTCAATGTCTTGGGCATCATTTTCTCTTGAAATGTGAACACATTCCTCTGAAGTTAGCTGACTATATCTGGAGAATGATACAGAGATAGAGATAGAGATAGAGATGAGAGAGAGAGAGAGAGAGAGAGAGAGAGAGAGAGAGAGAGAGAGAGAGAGAGATTTTAATTTAATTCACAAGGTTTTCTTTCTGCTCAGGATCCCAAGTTTTCAGTAAAATTTATTTAGAAAGCTCTTACTCCATGGAAACAAACATATTTTCTCTGTACTTTATAACCACATAGCAACATGTAAGAATAACATACTTCTAAACTCAGCAACATGAATGAATCTCACAGATACTTGATGAATAAAGGAACCACAGAATAAACAGTTTATACTTTCTAATTCTAATTATATTAAATTCAAGAATAGACAATACTAATCTATGGTGATAAAAATCTGAATAATGATCTCAGCTAAAGGGGGAGAAAAATGGGAGGAAACACATTAAAAAATTCTGGTGTCAGAATGCTATATATTGATATATGTGGTAGTTGCACGGGTGTTTTTATATGTAAAATTCAATAAATTTTACAGTTAGAATTTGTGCATTTGTGCATTTTTCTATATTAGAAAGTGAATAAAAAATATTTCTGAACAGACTAATGTTTTAGTGAAAGAGGTCATACCTTTGTGTAGACCCAATCAAAAGAGTTTTGTCATATTTCTCCAAAAGGCTTCTTAGTCCTAGTATAAATTAAAATAAACAAACAGTTGGATTTGTCAGAGGATGGTATGTAAAATGTAAAATGGGAATTGATGATTGCTTTTAATTTAAATTTGACCATGTAATTCACATTAGGCAAATGAAACTGAAATAAATTAAGGGAGGCTAAATAAAAGAACTTTTATATGTTAAAATAAGTTCTTTGGAAAGTATCTCACTTAATTTTATCAAAAACTAAGAAATAGAAAACATTTTTACATTTCCAAAATTTAAAACCAATAAAACCATTAATTTATTAATGTTGTTTATTGATGAGTAAAGAATTAGAACTTAGGTTCAGCAATAATTTTCTTGCCTATAAATACTTATAGCAAACACCCTGTAGGATAAAAATTTTGAAACAGGCAAAACTATTAAATAAATTATGAGCATACATAATATGGATTATTAGTGATTAAAAAAGGAAAACAGAAAAATTGTTGCCAAGTGACCAAGTGATAAGTATAAAAAACAATTGCAATTTCTAAAAACAGTCTCTGAGAAGGACCTTTGCATTCAGAAGACTTTTGGGATTGCACTTAAAAAAATCTTTAATCAATTGAGGATGCAGTGTCAAGCAGAGGGTGAAGTTGGACTATGAGGCAATGCTACACAGGACTTAGTATATCACACAGAAGTCCTTGAGTTGGGATGGTCTCCAGAACTTTCCAATTGAGGCAAAAAATCCAATCCTTTGTATTTCTATGTAGACCAGTCAATAGATAAAGGCTGCCTCGGAGGGCAAAGTTTAACTAGGACAAGGCAGCTCCCTCCAGTATGGTGGAGGTGATTCAGTGGGGGACCTCACTCACAGTGGCTAGCTGAAAGAATGCCTCAGTCTTGAAGGTAGGATAAATATCTGGGTAGCACACCACTGTATCCATTACAGTTTATTTGTTGTGTGTTTGCATTTATGTGCTTCTTTTAATTTTGTCTTATATAGACAGAGATTGTTCAAGACCTTGATTTGTCTCATTGACTGGAGAAACATATAAAAAATTTAGTGGAGCAAACTAGGATCCTGCCTCTGCTGATGGTTTGAGGCTAACACTGATATCCACCATCGGCCATTTCTATCATCCATGCTAGATTTCCATCAGCTTCAGCTAGTATTTGTATTAGGCTGCGTAATTTACCTCCTAGAATGATTCAGATTCTCATTCCTAAAACATCTAGTTTCCTGGTTACCATGTTCTTCTCAGACTAGGTATGCTACCTTTGTTCATTTACCATCAAAATCAGGTAAGGGAGTACCAAAAAATGTTCCAGTAGATAGTCTTAGGTCCAAATATAATCTTCTCTTCTCATTTTAACTGAATCTCTGTCTTCTGCCAATCATCTGTCATTTACCCAGTCTAGTATGTTGATTTTTTTTCTTGGCTATTTTTTGTCAAGGAGCTTGAGGAGCCTGAAATGACAAAGAGGCAGTCTGTAGAGAGCCAGATCTGAGCCGGACCTGATCGAAGCATTGACCTGATCTAAGCAAAGCCATGTTTGACTGTGTTGCAGAACCTGTGGCCAAAGCATTGGCAAAGCCATGCTTGGCTGTGTAGCAATCTGCCAAGGACAGAGAAGTGAAACAGTGAACAGACAGCTGCTTGTAGTTTAGCATAGATAACTGAGTACAGACAGGCCTTGGGAAATTATTGCTGCCAGCAAGTTTCCATTCCTGAGAAGAACACTTCCACTTCCTCCTCAACCTTCAAAAGTATATAATAAATGTGATGAGCTTGCCTTGGAGTCACTGTATCTGAGCAGAGTGCAATCTTCCACCTGGTCCCAGATTTTGTATATACCATCTCTGTGTTTTTCACAATCCTCCGTCACCCCTCCTCAGGTTAACCCTCTAGTCGTGCAGGTCGCAGCAGCAGTTATAGGCTAAAGTTTAATGGAAATCTTAACTGTAATCTCTCCTGGAAGTTTCCTCTTATACTCACTCTAAAGTCACAGGGACTAGAGGCACATAATCCTCACATGATTACAGAGAGTAAAGCAAGGGCACTCCAGCATCCATCCTTTGGTTCAGCAATACAGGTAACCTTTCTGGAGACATGGCACCATATATTACTCCTTGAATTGGGGTATATACTGAGTCCTTGGGGAATCATAATCCACCCTCGCAGAATAGTATCTCTGATTTAGTGTTACAGCTTCATCTATTATATTAGTGGCTACTGTGCTATGATATATATGAACTGTGCATTTCACAAGAAAGTAGCCAATGTCACACCTTTGCTTTAAAGTGTGTCTCTTGGTAGAATATGTTTTGAGAAATCACATTTTGATATGTCGGATTCTCAGTGTACCCTGAAGAATTCTTCCAGGAAACCCGGCTTCTTCTTCAGTCAGTAAGTAGCTGGTCTGAATCTGCTTTGAGCCACAAAACTGGGCAAGAGCACCTTCTTTGAAAAGCAAAACTTCATCTTTAAGCAAATGGAAGAACAATCCAAATAAAAGTGAGAAGAAGGTCATATTAGTGGACAGAGGAAAACATGAGTTTCAAAGTTCTTAAATGCATTCACTCACTTGTCTCCATTCAAACTTTCAGGGTCCCACATTTTCCCAAGCAGAGCCCTGTTCTTGGAGCAGAGAGACTTGATATAATTAAGAATTCAATATTGGAGCTCTCCTACCATTCTTAATGTCTTATGTCTGGTCCTAAATTTCTTCCTCCCTTCAGCTTTAGAAGGTGAAAGTCTCTGCATGCTAAGGAAGTCTGGCTTTCACACATCGCTTACATAGATTATTTATCATTCTCAGCCTTAAATTTTCCCCCTATGTAACAACAGTACCAGCATCAGACATCTAATTTTATATTTTTTAGAATTACTATTTCCTCTGTGCTTTTCATATGAATAGGATCATGTACCAGTCAATGTATTATCTTACACCATTATTCTTTGCCAGTTTATAACCAGTTTAAGTTTTAAAAATTGTTCTATTACAATGTGATGGGCTACCTAAGTACTTCACCTACCATCTACCATCCACATTGATGAGGTCCTCTCAGACAAGAAATGATCGATCCCACTTCAAAGTTTCATTTTCAAGTCTGCTTCCTAGGATGATCTCTGGCTTTTAAAGCATCTATAGTATCTGTTTATGATCAGAACACTTAACAAAATTGGTATAGAAGGAAAGTACCTTAACATAATAAAGGCCATATATGACAAAACCTCAGCCAACATTATACTGAATGGAGAAAAACTAGTGAGTGCAATCAGGCAAGAGAAAGATATAAAAGGCATCCAAATAGGAAACAAAGAAGTCATACTATTACTATTTGCAGGTGACATGATTCTCTACATAGAAAATTCTAAAGACTCCACAAGAACACTACTAGAAACAATAAACAAATACAGTAAAGTTTCTGGATACAAAATCAATGTTCAAAAACCCATAGCATTCCCATACTCTAATAATAAAGTGTCAGAAAATGAAGTGGAAAAAATAATTCTGTTTGAAATTGCAACAAAAAAATAAAATACCTAGGAATAAATTTAATGAAACATATGAAGGACCTATATAATGAAACTATAAGACCTTATTAAAAGAAATCAAAGAAGACAAAAAGAAATGGAAAGATATTCCATGTTCGTGGATTGGAAGAATCAACATAATTAAAATGCTCATGTTACCTAAAGCGTTATAGAGATTTAATGCAATCCCCAACAAAATCTCATTGGCATGTTTTAAAAATAAATAGAACAAAAAATAATCAGATTTATATGGAAGCACAGAAGACCCTGAATTGCCAAAGCCATACTGAGAAAGAAAAATGAGGCTGGAGGCATCACTCTGCTCAACTTCAAATTATACTACAAAGTAACAACAATCAAAATTGTATGATATTGGCAGAAAAACAGACACAGTGACCAGTGGAACAGAATCAAGAGTACAGAAGTAAACCCATGTTTTTAAGGCAAATAATTTTCAACAAAAAAAGCCAAAAGCATACAGTAGAGAAAGGAAAGCCTCTTCAATAAGTGGTGCTGGGAAAACTGGACAGCTACCTGCAAAAGAATGAAACTAGACTGTTGTCTATAATCACACACCAAAATTAACTCGAGATGGATTAATGACCTGAATATAAGACTTGAAACAATAAAATACATAGAAGAAAACATAGAAACTAAACTCATTAACCTCGGGCTTAAGGAGGATTTTATGAATTTTACCGAAAAGGCAAGGGAAGTAAAAGCAAAAAATAAATGAATGGCACTACATCAAACTAAAAAGCTTCTGCACAGCAAAAGACACTGCCAACAAGGTAAAGAAACAACCATCCAAATGGGAAAATATATTTACAAGCAATGCCTCCAATAAGAGTTTAATGTTTAACATATATAAATAACTCATACAACTCAGTAACAGCAACAACAAAAATCTATCAAAAAATGGGCAGTGAACAGACACTTCTTCCAAAAGCCATACAAATAGCCAACAAACATGAAAAGGTGCTTATCATTCCTACCTTTTAGGTAAATCCAAATCAGAACCACAAGGAGATATCATCTCATACCTGTTAGAATAGCTGTTATCAACAGGACAAGTAATAACAAATGTTGGAGAGGATGCAGAGAAAAAGTAACCCTTATACACTGCTGGTGGAACTGTAAATTGATACAGCCACTTTGGAAAACAGTATGGAGGTTCTTCAAAAATCTAAGACTTGATTCACCATATGATCCAGCAATCCCTCTACTGGATATTTACCCCAAAGACTTGAAAACCTATATCTAAAAATATATTTGCATGCTGATGTTCATAGCAGCATTATTCACAGTGGCCAGGACATGGAAACAACCAACGTGGCCTACGATAGATGACTGGCTAAAGAAGTTGTGACAGTACATACATACAATAAAATATTACTTGGCCATAAGAAGAGATGAAATACTGCCATTTGTGACAGCATAATGGAGCTCAAGATAATCATGCTAAGAGAAATAAGCCAGACAGGAAAAGTTGAAAATCACATATCACTTATATGTGGGATATAAACCTAAAAGCAACAAAGGAACAGGAAAACAGAGACTCATGGAAATGGACAAAAAACTTATGGTTAGTAGAGGGTCAGGGGAAGGGGAAAAGGGAGGTAGATGGAGTTAAAGGGGTCAAATATGTGGTGACATCAAGAAATTAAAAAATAAAATAAAATAAACATCTAAATAGAATATTAAAAAACACAGCAATTTACTAATTTAATAGAAACTAGTGTTTTTGATGTACCAGAATGTAAAAACAGCCTACGTCCTAATGTCATTTATGAGTTACATGAATTAATAAACAAAAAATAAATGTAATTCAGTATGATAACTAACATTTAAGTTGAAGAGAATATTAATATTATTATTCAAAGTTATTATTTAGAAAACTGAAATTCATAGATACTGTATTCCTAACTATCTGACTCAAAAGAAAAGAGTAATTTTAAAGTGGAAATATACTCTATGTTACCAGGCTTTTTTGTGGTTCCATATTTAAAGTAAAAACATGGGAAAACATTGGAAAACTAAAATATACTTGGAAAGCCAGCCCTCTGCTTCAGAACTATCTAGTGATCAGAAAAATGTTATTATTTCCTGCTACTTATTTTAAAGAAATGGCAACCAACGGATAACTTTTTTCATTCTTTAAACTGGGCACCAGGTGGTACAGAGAAAGAATAAAAAAAAAATGTAGGGTAGAAATTTCCTTACATTTACATCATGGAGATTATGCTGCTAATCTATATAAGTTCAAGGTGTAGAAACAATATACAATTGTGTATATGATTTAACAACAGTCAATTTATTGCTTTGATCTTTGAGTATCAATAAAAATCTTCAAGAAGGTAACCAGCTTTGTCTCTAGAAGGAGTCTAGTTGATCTGAGCAAGAGGTCATCATTCCTTGAGGTCAATGGTAAAAGTCTTTCACACAGCCTATATCTTCAAAAGAAATTATTAAATTTGCAAATGCTGTAAATACATTAATACATTTCCTCACTGTCCCCAAAGCATGGCCCAATTAGTGCACTACATAAGACTGTGATGGATATTCTAGTCCTGTTCTTCAAATGCTCAATTGTGTCTAAATTTATTTTTTAATTTTCATAAAGTTATTGGAACTGGAAATTATATGTTTATTATATATTTTTTTAAGAAAACAAAAGAAGTTGTAATGTGGTAATGTGATTAGAAGAGTGTCGTTTGTTTTTTCTTGGCTATGTTTTCAACATATAAACTCATCATTATATAGAGTATATGACTTTATTTGCTTACATTTTAACATTATAGTTATGAGCTTAAATTTTAAAATTACAATTACAAAAGTTACAAGTAATGTTTTTCTGTATTTTATAAACATTCCATTGTTTCACTGTTATTATTAAATCAAATTTGTTGGCTGCTCCAGTTGCAGTATAGTAAACCACTCTATTTTGGTGATTTACTTTTTCTTTCTTCTAACCAATTACAAGCTAAATTACAAAATTTTTGAAGTGTTCAGGCTTAAACCAGTTTTCAGTTTTAAAGCATGAAAATCTTTAGTAAGGATTTAATAAATTTGCTTTTCTTTTTAAAAAATATTTTATACTAGCAGCTGAAGCCTGTAGCAAATCATGTTTGTCAGGTGAATTTAACACCAGACCTGAGATTATAATACAAGATTTAAAATTGAGGTGAATTTATGACTCTTAAACATTGCTATGGAGCTTCTTATTGTCGGACTGAATTTTGAAAAGTATAATATTCTTGTAAATGTAAACAAAAATGATTATAATTATTTTACTAACAAAAGAATTGAGACATAGCATGTAATTATATAAATATATTCATGTTTTTAAATTTTTAATATATAATAAAAATGACAATTATGCATAAGCAGAAGACAGCATAACTAAGGGCTTTTTTTTAAAAAAAAATTTTTAAACTTGGGCATTGCAGTACCATAACACAGTGGTTAAAAAAACGGCTTTGGAGTCAGACAGTCTGGGTTCATATCCTAGGTTTTCCATTTGTAATTCTGTGACCTTCAGCTAATTATCTCCTTTAATTCTTAGTTCTTATTTGCAAAATAAGAGATATTAGAGATTATTAATAAAAATGATAACACTGATCTCATAAGAGCTTCTTTAAAATGTAAACAAACTAACATACAGAAAGCATTTACCAAAATGGCCAGAATTTAATTATACTTAAAAAATAAAGTCATGTAAGCTTTGAGGAGAAAATTAAACAGTCATAGGTTAGAGTGCAAAAGTAGGTCTAAATATTTTTTCTTTCTTATACACCTACTGTTCCCATGTAACTTTACATCACCTTTCATGCTGACTCTGACCATGTGACTTGCTTTGGCCAATCATGTACTAGCAAGAGTGATTCAATAAGAGACTTGAGAAGCACTTGCATTTGCTCTCTCTTGTATTTCTGCCTTCACCATGTGAACATGCCTGGGCCAGACTGATGGAGGAAAAGAAACAAAGAGCGGAGTTGAATTGTCCTCAACGCTCCAGTTGCAATTGCTTTGGATGAGTTGATAGTGTTAATAGATAAACTGAGGCATATTTAAAAAAAAACAAAAACAAAAAAACATTAGGAATCTACCTGAGCATTTATTGATTCAAATTGGGTAGTGCTTAACAGAAGTTCCAGGAGAGACTTTTATAGAGAAAAGGCAGAAGCGAAGTAAGGAAATTATTGGTTGGTTATAGATTAACGTTTAAAGCTTAGTTGGCTGTCATGATGACTTGTCTTTTGGTTTTGATCTTGCAACCTTGAGGCATTTACAGACTTAGATTGGGTTTGCTGAGGCAGGCCACCACAATGTTAGCAACACCTAATGGTCTCCTTCTTTAATTTAACAACAGCCAGCTGACTTTCAGACCTGTGAGCAAGGCAAACTAACATCTGCAGATCTATTCATCTGACACCCTGATAATTGCAAACATGAGCAGTAAGTACTCACTGTTGTGTGCTATTGAGTAATTTTGTTTTTTGTTGTTTGTCATGCCTACTTTTTCTGGGATACAGATTTATGATACCTGTCATTGCAATAAAATCTAACCTAAATATCTCAGTTAAAGGAGCAAGTTTTATCTAAGACAATAGTACTTGGGAGTTTATTGGTTAGATTGTGTTGAGATGTTTCTCAGTAGACTCCAGTCCAAATCAAACTATTGAATGGGCGTGATAAACTGCCTCCCCTTGTTTTCATAGGTAGCAATCTAATCATTTAGATACACCTGAAATTGCATACATATGGTACAAAAAATGAATTAAAGCATCTTCAACTATAATTGTATTTTCTCAAGAAATGGAAGTAGATCCACAAAGAGTGGAATTTAGACTTTATAAACATTTTTATTTTTATTATCTCGTTTATGGATTTTGGTACCAGCATGGAAACCAATTTTAATACCATCTGAAATTATATATAATACACCAGAATATTAATAATTAATTAACAAATATGTTAAATAACACTAAGACTGAGATTGACTGATTACAAGAAATTAGGAGCCAGGGAGTCAAACTAAGACATAAAAGCTCAAGAATTAGGACTATAGAAAATAAGTTGGGAGAAATTAAGATGATTCATGTAGTCATAACTTGACAAATATGCAGAGACTTCAGCTAAAATTAGAAATGAGAAGTAACCATCATGTTTGACTTCATCAGTGTATTGACTTCGATTAGACAATATTTGTTTTAAAAATGTGGATCTGATATCTAGATGAAATAATACATAGCGCAAAACAGAAACTTTGGGGGAATTATGGATATAAAGAAATGTAAAATAGATGAGCTGGAATATAAAGACATTAGAAAAAAACATTATTTGGGGGGATGAAAAGAATGATTCATCAGGTTTCTATGATACAAAAAAAAATAGTGAAGTGGTATTACTGAAGATGAAGAAAAATAAATTAACTGAAAATTTTTGCTAAAAAATATGATGAAATAAAATGAGAACTTTCAGGAAAATTTTTAGATTGGAAACCGTGACAAGAGGGTAAATCCCTCTGCTTTTTTTATTAAAGAAAAAGAGATAATGATGATTGAAAATAGAGGTAAATGTAGATGATGGGAAAAAATGTAGAAAGAATTAATGTCCAACAGACCGTTTTTCTAGAAAGAATTACACAAGGTCATCATTAGCTGAGGAAAGAGAGAGATGACAGAGAGAGAGATAAAGATATAGAAATATAATTAGAGAGCTAGAGATAGTATAGAGATAGAGACAAAGAGTGAGAAAGAGAGGGAAGAGTAGAAGAGAGGAAAAAGAGGTTAAAATGAGAATGTAGAGAAAAGTGGTGAAGGTTTTGAAACTGGTTTAAGGGGAAGTAGAAGCATACACAGATATTGCTGAATATCTTTGATGTCTCATTTAAGTTCAAAGCATAATTACTTGAGGTAATAATATACATATAGTCATATTCTTAAATGTCCTCAATTATTAGTGTTATAATTTCTGATATGAGAATCTGGCAGTTTTTTTCTAAATAGTTAACTATACAACAATATTAAACTGGTTTTAAAAATCAAGACTGAGTCACAAAACATAATTTGATAAACAGAGAATAATCAAATAGTATACAAGCATTATTAATGAACACAATAGAAAAATTTCAGCATAGATTTTGACATGTGATATAGATAGGTATAGATACAGATTTTATTCTCCTTTAGAAAGCAATCTAAATCTATAAAAAATATTTCTCAACTATGAATGATAAAAATGACACGTGATAGCATTCAATATATTTTACACTATATATTTTAAATTATGAAAACTTTAATTAAACAAAAATGGCTTGCATGGTATATATTTTAAAAAACACAAGATTTTCTTCCAAATAGTTTCTATTCCAAATGTATAGCTCTTATTTAAGGATTTAAGGACGAATAAAGTACTTCGTAAGTGTTGTTATGTAACAAAGAAATATTACTTTCTTTCAAGTAATGAGGGGCCAACTTTGAATAGAAAAACATCTGTTTAAACAGAATGTCAAACATCTTTTTATTTGGCAACATAAACTACCCTAAACATAGCAGAAGATCTTTTCATTTTACCTCATACTAACACAATAATGAAAGCATTCTGAATTGTTATGTTTACAAAAGACTATGTTTTTTTTAACTCATTGCATAAATGAGTTCAGAAAGTTTGACTCTCATATAACTAACTCCTTAGCTTGATTTTCAACTTTTATTCAGAATTATATATTTTTAACTAATCAGGAAAAAGTATAACTCCACATCTAAATGATGTTCTTAATTACTTCTGTTTGCTTAGAGAGATTCTATATTGTATGTTGGCTGATTTCATTGCTTTGTAAATGATAGAATTCTTCTATTAATTTGAAGCATCCCACTCACATGGCTCAATAGGTCTCAAAGCAAAGTTTATGCTTTAAAGATTTATAAAAGAAAGAAAAAGAACTGATTAACAAGGTAGTTCGAAGCTTTAAAGTTAATTTTATTAAGTGCATTGCCAAGTCATTGGAACTAAATGCAGTCAAATAAGAGAAGAAAAAAAGTCTTAGAAAAAAAAAAAAAAGACAATGTAACAATTACAAAGAAAAGAGGATAAACTAAGATTGAAGGAACATATGCTGCAGGCAGGTTTGGAAGATGAGACAATTCTGTCTGTAACTCACTATTGATCACTGCAGTCTGGTCTCTATATGGGACACAGAAAAGTTTTGTCATGCAGAATTGTGACTTTAGTGAGGATGAGCCTTAGGCTGGAACTTGCAAGTACTCAGTGTGTATGTGAGGAATAAATATCTCAAGGAACTCACTTCAGTTGGCCTACAGGCCAAAGTAGGCAGGCCTTCAGAAGCTACTTTCTTGTGTTCGTTTCATGCTTCAGTCAAGCAGCCACTTATTAGGCAGCCACTGTGTTCAGAACAGAACAACAGAGAATAACGGTTAATGAGACCATGCGGGTTTTGGCCCTACTGCCACTCATCCATGTGGCCATAACCCCAATCAGAGACATGACCATGATCCCCATTGCGTGTGTGATCATAGGGTGACTCCTGGCAAATTGGATGGAAAAAAAAAAAAAAACCAGTCTGTGCTTTTGCATTCAATTTGTTATACTTATAAAGACCCAATCATTGTATCTTTTATGATTTGTTAAAAGGATTCAAGGTACAAGGGTTATTGTGGCAGAAGGCATATAGTATTCATAAGGCACCATATAGGGAAATATAGAGGCCCGAAAGTACAGCCAGATTGCTTGATCTAGATACACTCTATTACTTTCGACATGTCAAGTGTCTCTGTCCTGGTGTCTCTTCCTCGTGAGAAAACACAAAAGGCAATGAATAACCCATTATCCACATAATAAATTTTAGACTTAGTTTTTGTCTGTGAAAATGAATAGAAATCTTTGGAGACAATTTTAGAAGTCATAGGTTCCAGGTCCTGTTGTCACTTATATCTGAACTTGGGTAAGTCACTTAACCTCTCTGAGTTTCCATGTCTATGAAATTGAAATAATAATAGCTAACTCACAGCGTGCTGTGGGTCAAATGCAATACTATAAGTGAACAGGTTTTGGAAACTGCAAAGTATAGTACAGTTTAAAGTATTATTACTGACAATAGTGTCTCTTTTCTGTCACAACGGGTGAGTAAAATTGAAATTTTTTTTTGTGCCTCCTTTTCATAAGTCGAGGTAGCATTTATCTATGAAAAATATTGTCCTTAGGTTCCCAGAACTAGAAACAGACATAGTTATCTTCATGACTGAAATGGTTCAACTTCAGTCTTTAAATAAGATATCCATAGAGAGGGAGGTTATTTAACTTCATAATGCCTGAGGGGCTTTACTTATTTTGAGTTGGGTAATCTTGTGAGATGTCATGCAGTGTGTTAAACTCTCAATTTTAATATTGCTTTTTTTTTTTTTCTAGCCAAATTGTAAGATTGCAACTTGAGGTTAGACTTAGTCATGTTCATATAAGACCTTTCACAATATGTTTTGTAACAATTCTACAAAAACATTTAACAAGAAGATATTCACAGACTTTTCAACCTCACCACCATGACCATTCTTTATCTTCTAAAGATAAACAGGTCTTTGCCTAGAGAGATTCTTCTCTTTTACACTCAATAAAAATTTTTCCATTTCCAGATCCATTCCTAAGAGTTTAATAGAGAGAACTGATTTATGAAAAGTGAGAAATAAAGGGAGAACAAGAAGGGGAGTGAAGAAGAGAGAGAGAGAAAAAAGAGATAAGAAGAGGAGAGGGGAGTAGAGATGGAGACCTGGGGAGGTAGGAATGGCTGATCTGTACTTCAAGGTTAAAATGAACTATTTGAATAAAAATAATAGACATAAAAGGAAAGAGGGGAAGGCAGGAAGAAAATAGAATTCTCAGAAACTCAGGTTCAACAAAGTTTTGGATTGCTTGCTGAGAATGAGAAGGAATAAAATTAAAATTATTTTTTGAAGGGAGAAAGTAGCTATCACCAATGTAATGAAATGATAAGAAGTAAGAATAGAGGATCCATGGTGTATACCACTATGTCTTGTGAGCGAAGGTTTTATTTTAATTGCATTTAGTAATTTTTATTTCTTGGGCTATATGTCTTAGCACAAACATGAGGTATTATATTATCCCAGGTATTTTCAGCTGACATTTTAATGTTTTTAATGAATGTTATCCCAATAACATCAATAGGAAATATATATATATATATATATATATATATATATATATATATATATATATATATATATATCAAAAGCTGCTCCTTAACTGTTTAGTCAGTTGTAATTGGTCAGATTTAGTGGAGAGCAAGTATGTTTTATGTAGGTTTGTTTAATAGGAGTTTACATTCTTATATTCTTCCTCACTGCAGCAATTTCATACTAAAAAACAAACAAAATACAAAAAAAATGCCTCATCAAAATTGCTTCTCTTTTTTTTCCAAGTAATTCTTGAAAGTTATACTGTAAGTAAAATATATAGAATTATTTTTAGCTCTGAAAAATAAATTGGCACTAAGTGCCAATATTTTGCCAATGCCACTAATTCGAAGTATAGTATTTAAATTTAATTAAATCCATGAAAAAAAAAACAAAACAAACTTTTTATTCAGTACTAGGGATCAGAGCTAAAAATGACCAGTGAAAGCAATGCTATTAGAAAAGTGTGTTTCTGATGATGACAAGTTGGCATTATGATGCTTGTGTTTCTTGGGAAAATAAGTGAATGGGTCATAGGTAGGTAAGGGTAAACAGAGAAGAGAGCATTTTCTAGTCAATATTATGTGCCTCACATCTTGTTGGAAAAAAATAAATATAACTTCCTTGTAAATATTCAGTGTCCTGAAACTTGAGAAATTAAGGCCAGTTGAGAAGTATATTTTCATACCAGAACTTTATCTAAGCTATCTCTCAATAAGATGAAAGAGTAGCCTACAGGCAATTTGGTCTAAGAGATTAAGAAAATTGATCCTCCAAGGATCTTGATACTAGGGAAGTTTAGAAAGAAATTTAACCTTGACTATTATTTAAGCCTTCTTTTGAAATAGTGACTTGATTTTACTGACTTACAAAAGCTCATCTCTTCATTTCTAAACAGTTTTCTAGTCTTAGCACATTATTAATATTGCCAGTGCTGTTTTACTCTGAAACAAAAGTTATGGGAATGCAATGTAAAGTGAATACTATGCAGTTAACTGTTACAGAAACTACTGCAGGTGAAAGAATTTATCTGGAACACTATTCTTCTATTTCCTGAGACATATAGGACTGTTGTTGTACTAGTATTAAGCATTTCTTTCCATCTTTTCTTACAAGAAAGCCTATTCACATTATGAAGTAAGAAGGAAAAGAAGTGACTATTGCAACAAATGTGGAATAGAACTAGTGTTATTTGAAAAGCAGTTTTAAAAGCATCATGATATGTATATAAAAATATAACAGTAATACAAGAATCCTTCGGACTGGATCTTCTTTATCACTGGTTTGAGAACTTGCCTTTTGAGCCCACTTTCGAGATCTATAATGCTATATGGAAATATGAATGATAGCACAACTCATTTTGTTTATGTGTGTGTTTCTAGAAAGTTTAAAACTCAACCTTTTCCTTTTTTTCATATGCTTCAAATGTTATAAATAAAATTACTTAATGATTATTGTGTAAGTGATAACCTAAAAAATTATTCGAGTTGGTATTATACTTACAATGAGCTAATTAGGAGATTATACCAAGAACATGTGAATGAGAAGAAAGGCATTTCCTTCCTCTGGTTTTAAACTTATATTCTCTGTCCCCTTAGGAACCTCGTGCTTATCTGTTTGTTCCACCATTTTTAGCATATTGAATCTCACCCTCTTATCGTGTTGCTTTTAAACCTTCTTGCCTCCATAGAGCTGTTATCTTATTTTTGCCTTTATTTTGATATTGACTGGCACAATATTCTCATCACCCTTCACTTCTTAATCTCTACTGCATTCTAGGATCTGAAAGTCCACACATTACAATTATTAATAATGTTCTTCCCAGTTTAAAAAGCCTCTTTCAATTATTTAAATTCAAAATCTTTTAAGATTTTGATCAAGCTATCAGTCATGCTCTCTTTGCCTAGAAGTCTTGTTTCATTATGTCTATGGCACTAAATTTTCCTGGTTTTCCAAATTCTCTCATCCATTTTCTCCTAAAAGTGAGTATTTCTCTATACACTTTTTTCCCTTGATAATCTTAGAGATTATTCATTCTCATCTGTACCTTTGACTTTTCTACCGCATAAGAAGTTGCAAAGATTGAATTACTTTCTAAGACTTTGTACTTTAATGTTTTACTATCACTTCAAACTCAACACTCTAAAAAAAAAGTGACAGGAATCTTTGTAAAACTAGTTCCTATTTTTCTTTTTGCTCTTTCTCTTATCATCTCAGAGCTATCTTGCTTACTCCCCAATCCCAGTACTGTCCTGCCAGTCTCTGCTATCTACAAGCAAATAAAAAACCTTTTTATTTATCTTTTTTTTCATGTTCCTATTACCTCAACTCTAAATAATTCATATATCAGTTCGTCTTCAATTATATGAGCTAAAGTATATAAAAGAACTTAGCCAAATAACAACTTTAAAGTGAAATACAATGATTACAATAACTACTACTATACTGCTACCATTACTGCAAAACCCTAACTTGTCTCCTTGCTAAGGGTCTCCCTATTTAAGCACAACCTAATTTTAACCAAACTAATTTCCTGAAGATAGTCACAGAACAATTCCCCCTTTAAATTTTAATGTCTCTTCATTCCTTACTAAAATTCTTAGAACTGGTATTTAAGTCTCCCATACTAAAATAGCAATGTGCTTTCTTCTTCCTGAAAAAACCCTTGTTTGTGCATTATATATCAAATCTGCCATCTTCTTTAATATCTCCAATATAAAATAATGTTTAAATAATTCTCCATGACTTCAGTCTCCCATGGATGTTTCTTTACCAACTAATGTCTCACCTCTTTTTGTACTTACTATCCGAAGTCAGCAGTTGATAATTATTGCATATATTATATTGTTAATGCTTTCTATGAGCACATTTTGAATATTACCTTGATTTTAAGTTTTATGAAGCAAATAAAAAATTTTAAATTATTTTGTTTCCTCATGAGATTCCTGAATAGTCGACTTTATAAACATATTATTTCACTGTCAATCACTGTATTATTTTAAACAAATGCCCTAGTTTGGGATAAAGTAGAAAATGCTATAATGGCATTTACAAATTATAAATCTGTAAAGTACTCTTTCAATTAACATTCTCTTAAAATTTGAATAATTAATATAAGAATATTACTGCAAAAATATTTTAGCTGACACAGTATGCATATTATTCTGCCAACATATTTTTTTTCTAAAATTAAAAGTTTTATGAGAAAGAGTAGAAAAATAAACCATAGTTTTCCAACTGAAAGAAATAACCAGAATTTTAAAAACCCGTCATGATTTCTTGATTTACCTGACCGAAAGATAGAAAAGGCCTGAAATACTTTAGGCCAACTGACCATGATGCCTGAGTTAATTATTATTGGGGGTGGATATACTCTCTCAATGTTAGTCAGCACTCTTGTAAAAGCATGACATTGACTGAGCAGGAGAATGTGGGTGGACCAGGACAAATCTATTTCCATTATTAGAGAAATAGCTTAAAGCTCTGACTTCAATGATAGAGGCTCACTGAGGTCATTTGAGAATATAACAGACAGAATACTAATTTTTATTTTTATTTTTTAACAAAATTATACATATTTGTAAAGTACTACTTTTCCTTTGAAGCACTATCTGTATAATATTGTAGAGAAGATTCTAATTTATTTCTAATACTTTTCTTAGAACAAACTTAACAATGGTTATAATTTTACCTTAATTGAAAAGGTTAGTAATAATCATATGTGCCATGTACTATAATCAGTGTTTAATTTATATTAGTTTATTTAATACTAACAGCAATCCTATAAGATATCACTATTATTAACTCTAATAAAAATTAATGTATTGAATTTTGTTTTACACTTTCCCAACTGATCTCACCATTAAATAAAATATTTAAAATATTATTTGTACTTGCTTTTACAGTTTCTGTTCTGGAAATCACTACAGATTACAACAAAACCAAACAGAAACAGAAGAAAACTAATCTTGTTCCTGAAAGAAGGTGTGCAAAAGATTATTTTAAACAATTTGCCCTTGAATGAATCTAGTCTTCTTGGTGTTTGGCAGAGTACAAAAAATATTCATCTTTAGAAATAAGAACAGAACAGACCATCCCAAGGACAGATTGGTTATGAAATATTTTACAAGTCAGCACTACAAAGTTCCCCTGTAGAGAGCATATGTGTCATGGAAGAAACAAACTGTTTACATTTTTCAAATTTTATTATTTTTCTACCTTACTATTCTTTTAAATTTAATAAGGTATAAACATATAATAACACACAAAGATATTTACATAGAGGTGGGGCGATGGAAGTGGGAAAATAAAAATATCTAAAAAAGATTGCACATTTGCAATTTGAAATAATAAATATGAATGATAGTTATCTGACTTAAAAATTTCTGTTTACAAATTGTTCAAGTCTGAAAACCTTGTATTGCATGGAGTAATAAAGTCATATTTTACAATGATGATTGATATCAATAATCTCTGCATTGGCAGAGTTTTAGAGATATTAATAGTATACGAGGCCCTTTCTTATACAGAATTAATTTATTCTCACAAAAGTCTATTTTGATAATAATGATATTTAGTAGTAGTCTCTGAGTGTCCTAATATTTTGTGTATTCAAAGGTTATAAAGCATTGTAATATAATTTTTAAAAATACAAAAGCACATATTAGGAAAACTTTAAGGATGCTTTCATTTTATAGCTGAGCTGTACAATATGTACAAAATTAAATAAAAATACACATTTTGTTATTGAACTTCACTAGCCTCAGTTAAGTTCTCAATAACCACATGTGGCTAGTAGCCGCAATATTGGACAGCTCAGGTATCAAACATTTCCATCATTGCAAAAGTTCTATTGGACAGTGATGTTCTAGTGATAGTTCTTCAAAATGTAACATGTATAACTTATTGAATGTAAAGTTTTTAAAGAATTCTAAATATTTACCTAAAATGTGCAATATAAATGAACTTAAATATTTGTTTAAAGTGCAGTAAGCCAATTTATCAGCATCCTATTCTTTTATGCTAATTATTTATTGATATTTTTAGAAGATTTTGTGTAAATCAATATAAAGATTTTTACTTTTCAGTATATTAATAAGTTAAATATATTACATCTGTTTCCTTCTGCGAATGCTATACTACAAAATACCTGAGCTTTACTTACTATTATATTTAAATATGATAACCCAGTTTTATAGTAAAGAAACCCTAAAGAAGTATATTTGTAACATATTGCTTTCTAATAATTAAAAGTATTTTGCCTAAAATTCTGAACTAATCTTAACTGAGAATAAATTGGACTCAGAGTCTTCAGTTTTTAAAGTTCATTGGTTTTAGAATTACTGAAGCACATTAAGTTTAAACTGAACTTAAAATTGAAAAAGTGCTACTATTTTCTGCTTCTGGCTTAAAAATAGCCAAAGGGATATTGCTCAAAGTTGAGTCATTAAAATCCAAGAAATGATATGAATGTCTGAAGGTTAGCTTAACTCTAATATTTATTTACAACTTTGAATACATTCATGTAAATTAAAGATCTAACACTAAAGTGCAGCCACTTTTAGAGACAAGTATAGCCACCTAAAGACCAAGAAACTATAGTCATTCTGTTGTTTTTCATATTTAAATTTATAACTGGGTAATTCAAGTGAACTGAATTCTGTATTTATCCAATTAATGCTACAAATATAATCTGTATCTTTTTACCAAAAGATATAAATATATAGATGTACAAGTACATATTTAGACAGAAATGTAAAGTTGAATGGAATTTGTCCTCCTTTCAAAGATAACATGTAATGAATGCTCTCAAATTCTGAAGAAGATGACACTAAACTATTGGACTCACCCTTTTACACCTCCAAAGAGTCATAAAAGATACCAAGATACTATCTTGTGTCTCTCAAACTCACTGACCCCTATGAGTTTATATAAGATAATAGTGGAAAATAAAGAGAGATCATTGAGATAGTGGAGTTCTAGGCCTATAAGAAAAATACATTTGTGATTTCTCCTCTTCTCTCTGTGGTGAGGACGCCAGTCCCCTGAAGTCTAATGAATAGGATTCAAAAGAACCATTTGTAAATACTGGGAGTATTTTCTAGAGTAAAATATTTGTCACACATTCCATAATATAAGGTTACTATAATATATAAACTGAATAGCTTATGGCCGTCCACCTGGGGGTCTATATGAATTCATGTCATGTAGTCTCAAATGTTTGGAGGGCATGTGAAAAGGGACAACTGCCTGCTTCTCAGCTATAGAATTCTAAAGATGTAGGATGCTGGCAGCTGCAGCTCACAATGATAGGTTATGAGGAATAAGGACATTAGAAATGTAAACTACACTTTCTTTGTTTGGCATATCAGTGATACAAAGGTTTTCCATGTGTTTGCTAAAGAAGACAGGTGATTCCAAGACATCCTGAAAAGCAGTGCACCCAAGAAAATGGACTATTTGAGACAAGGGATTCCAACAATAAGCTGTTGTAGAATATGTACTGTAGAAAGTGGGAGTCGAGTAGATGAGATCATAAAGGTTCATGGCTTAATTATGAACTATGACAATTCCTTGGAGGTTTCTGAAAGAGTTTCCCAACTGTATCCTATAAAAAATATAAAACTTGAATAATTATCCCATATAACACCAATGTCTTTTATCTCTTTTTCTCTATGCTTCGTTTTATGACTTTTGATTCTATCATAAAAGAATCACAAATATGCCTTCTTATTTAGAGAGATCCCTAAGCCATGACTCAAACAAGAGCCAAGTGGGCTAGGGGAGGAATGGAAGACTGGAAACTATCAGTTGCTGAGTATAATGAACTTTTAATGTGGATATGACAAGCTGTTTTAATTCCTGAAGCTTACTTGAAAGCTATAGGATTTTTCGTAGGACAAGGAAGAAGGCAGATTTAGCACATTTCATTCAAGGCAAGGGTTACAGAAAAATGAAGATGTTTCTTCTTTGTTCCTCCAACAAGTTTAAACTTTTCAATAAATTTGTCACAGATATATAAACCAAATAATTTTCTAGATGACTATCTCAAAAATGAATGTCACTGGTCAGAATGGGAAGTGGATGAGAGAAGATAGATGGGTATTGGTGATTTATCACTGCTGCAAAAGAAAGAAAACACACTAAAAATACATAGAATATAGGTGTGAGTACTTATCTTTTTTCATATCCACTCAAACAATTTTTGTTCAGCTCTTCCCAATTTTAAAATCATTTTCTTTGACAGAGAAGAAAAGTTGAACAGCTCTTTTTTCACTGTCATCTGTTAATATTATACTATTTCACTTAAAAAATATATCTTTTTCCTATTTTTCCTTTTGCTTTTATTGCTAACATAATCAAAATGTTTTTGTTGTTGCTATTTTTGTTGCTTTATTTTTCTTCTTTTTTAAATCACTTTCTGCAAAATGAAAATACAGGATTTTGTATTTAACTAATATTAAAAAATCTTTTGAAGTAGAATTGACTGAAAATTTGAAAGAGATTTATAATTGTATTATAGTTTATAAATATAAAAATTGGTTCTCTGGGCATGTACATACACCCTATTGTTTAGTAAAATAAAAATTTTTGAGTAAAAGACTAATTATGTAACAATAGTTTCTCAAAAAAATTATATCTAATTAGTAAAATACTATTAAACTTATATCCTGAAATAATTATTTATGAAGCCAGGGAACTGAATAAAAAGATATAGATATTTAGAAATATTCAGATATATAGAAATTTCTGGTAAGCGTAGAACTTAGAAGAGCATGTACAAAATATAGAAAGAATGGTATATACTGAAGGGCAAGCCACAGAGTAACAAAACTTTATAAGGAAAGATGAAAGAAAAATATATCTTAGCATAAGCTAATGGTGGAGGAGAAAAATGTATTTAAGGTAGACGCCTTGAGGAACATGTACACACTTATGAAACAAAATAGTTACACCCATTTTCCTCTTCCCTTAGAACTTTGCTTTATTAGAAGACTCTTTATATTTGATGTGGTTAGTTGGTAATTCATTGTTGTTGTTACTGATGTGATTCTTTTTTGAACTGTATTCAGAAAATTTCACTCATAAAGCATACTTTTTGGAAGAAATGATGCTTATTTTGGGCCAAATGAGTGATCATTTTTGATAAATATACCAAGGATAGACAGATACATTTATATTCTATACTTGTAGGGCACAAAGTTTCTTTAAATAAAATATACATGTACACATGTAATTATCTCTTTTTGATGTAGCTCTTTTCAAATATCCTCTTATTATTATGGTTTTAATACATTTTACTTATATTTCTAAGAAGCTTTTGTTGTGGACAGCATGAACTTTACAGCTTTACAACTTCACACCTATGTTCCTGTGTCGCCATAGAACAAGTGAATATTCCATGAAACAATTTTATTATATCACTTAATCATTTAATATATGATCCATATTTAATTCTATTGTGTTCACTTGTCACAACAATGTTTTTATGTTTGTTAAAAAATGTAAACCCACTCAAAATATTGGTAAAATTCTACTATATTAGTTCAAATAGTCTAGTGCTTTCATTTTTATATGCTCTGTCTACACACACACACACACACATTTAATTTATCTATAAAATCTTCTTTTGTTTACATTTAGGCAGTTTCCCTACCCATTTTTGTCATTACAAAACATGCTGTTATAATCATTTTTACAATTTTTTTTATGAATGTGAGTATATTTTCTCTTGTATGTATAACTAGAAAAGTAATTGCTATTTGGGTAGGCATGTCAACACTTATAATTGATATTACCAAATTATTCTTCAAATCAGTTGTACAAATTTATACTTCTATTAGAAAAATATGAGTTCCCATTGCACCAACTATTTGTTTGGTAAGTTCAGACTTTAAAATGTTGACAATCTAAATGATATAAATAGAATCACATAGTGGTTTTATTTTGTGTTTTTATGATTATCAATGAGGCTGAGCTTGAATAAAATGGTTTATTAGTCATTTCTGTTTCATATTCTGTAACTTGCTTTTTCATGTTCTTGTACATTTTTCTTTTGAGTTACTTGTCATTTTATTCATGTGCAAAAAGATAATAAAGCTCCCCATTCATATATGTTGAATCTTTTATCCAGTGTGTGATAGATCTTCAATATTTATTATAGTCGTTAATGCCGACATTTTTTTCTCTCCCTCTTTTTACAGACTTTTAGAGCAGTTTCAGTTCGCAGCAAAATTAAGCAGAAAATACAGGATTCTCGTATATCTCCTTCCCCCAACCTATTTCCACATATAGTCCCCTCACTGTTAACATTCTGTATCAGCTCATTATCTTTGTAACCAGCAATAAACCTATGCTGACACACATTATCAACTTGAGTTCACAGTTTACATTAAAATTGACTCAGTGTTCTATATTCTATGGGTTTTCAAAAATGTATAATGATATACATCTAAAATTATAGTATCATAGAGAAAAGTTTCACTGCCTTAAAAAATCCTGTATACTCCAACTATTTATCTTTCCCTTAATCCCTGGCATTCATTGATCATTTAAGTGTCTACATGCCTTTGACTTTTCCAGAATGTCATGTAGTTGGAATCACACAATATGTGGCTATTTCAGATTGGCTTCTTTCATTTGTAATATGCACTTAATTTCCTTCCATGTCTTTTCATGGTATAATAGTTCATTTGCTTTTAGTGCTGGATAATATTCCACATATGGAGAAAGAGAGATACAAATCAGTTCTTCTTATTAATTTAATTATGACACTCTCATCATTTAAAGTACATGAAAGTTGTTTTTCTTGTCTTTTCATTTGAAATTTTTAGCTTGAAGTTACTTTGGCATACTGCTCTGGCCATTAATCTTCGTTTTCTGTTGCTCTTTGAAACTGGCTAAACATAAATGAATCAGTTTTAAATAGTGCTTTCAGGTTGGATAAAACATTCTAAGTTGTCTATACAGCAACTAATTAACTCCCATACTTCTTTTTAAACAGATTTTCACTTTTACGAAGTCTGTCGTGATCATTTAGCATCCTTTGTTTATATTGATTTAAGAATGGACACAAGACAAAAAGTGTGGCAAATTAGTCCAAGATTAAATTAGATTCATTATCTGCTGTAGTATGTAATTAAATCTATTACACAAAGCACTCTCATAGATTGAGACACCAGAAGAGAGAGATTTAGATTTTACTGGATACTGTGATATTTGAATATGATAACAAGGCATGCTATAGATACCTTGCATTGCTGCAGACAGCTATCCTGAGGACTGTGCTTCCATGATGAGGATATCAGACTAAAAATATGGGAATAACCTGGATCTCTGATATGTTTATCACCAAGTAAATTAACCAACAGCAGAATATCTCTACTTTTTCCTTTCTCATTACGTGAAGTAAATATTCCTTATAGTTTAAGTCAATTTGAGTTGATATCCTACTGTTTGTCATTGAGGAAATTCTAACTCATGTAAAGGTCCCAGCTTCAATAACTGTTTCTGTCATTTCCTTTTCTTTAAAATAAATATTTAAATCAAATATTAAATAAATATTAAATAAATATTTAAATCAAAACTATTACTACCATTTGCAGTTTCTTTATTTATTGTTGGGTTTAATACAAGATTTAGAATTTAATACCAATTCTTCTAGAGGATAACAAATATTTTAAACAAGTAAATCAACACATTAATCCATTTTTATGCAACAATTAATCTAAAAATTTACTACTACTTTTGTCTATCATTAATCATCAAAATCTAAATTCAACTGGTAATTATACAGATTATATTGTGTCTTATAGTTACTTTGTGTGAGTTTGATATTTTTTATTGTTGTTAAATTTAGTATGTTCATTCCCATTTTTCAAGTGGGAAAAATGATGCTCAAAGAGAGAACCTAATATATAATTTGGTATTGACACTTATACCAAATTTCTTAATAGAATAGAATGTGTAACTGTGTCTAATGTGTACCAATGGATTTTAATTTTATATTTAATTATATTTATGTGTAAATATTTTTTTTATGTACCCATTTGGAGTAGACATATGTCTACATGTTAGACATGTACACACACACACTGGCTTCCAAAGTTTTATATTATTGTGCACATTAGTAAATATTCACTGATTGTTTAAATATATTAAGTAATAAGTTTGATGATATATTCATGCTGATTTTATCAATATACTATAAAAATAATCAACTTTTGTTTTCAAGGGTTTTTTAGATTTTTATTATAGTTGACATACAATATTATATTAGTTCAGGTGTTCAACATAGTGATTTAACATTTACATACTTTAGATTGTGACTACTACAATAAGTCTAATAACCATCTGGCATCACACAAAATTATTACAATATTAAGCTCAGCATATCATTTTTAAATATTCAGGATGGAAAATTGTAAACCATTAAAAATCATGATTAAGATATAGAAAATCAAGGAAACTGGTTTTATGATAATTTGAAAGTGTGGAAAATAAAACAGCATATTATATGATCATCATAATGTTAAATATGCTTTTTCAGACAGAACCAAAAGATAATTAGCAATAAAATCATTTTTCTTAGAGAATTATAGCACTTTTCCACACTTACATCAGTATTTATTTAATACTGTCAATTGTTTAAAATATATAAAGATGAACTTGATATTTTATTGCAGATAATTTTCTAGTAACATTTGTCTTGTACTTCTACAAATAAGTAGCAATGAAGTCCAGTAAACTAATTTTCATTAAAAAAAAAAACAACCAAAATCGAAGTGGTGATTTGGTGATATCTTCACATTCAACATAGAATGTAATTTTTAGAGTAGCTGGAACAACTGAACAGTGTAATAGCCATAATGGATAATTCAGGCCTTTTAAGTTCCTAGTCCTGCCATAGTTTCCCATCCCCTTTATAGTATCTGTATAACCATAGTAATTCTCCACTCAGAATTTTGAGATTACATTTATTTGGAATGAAGACCTATATCAGAAACTACATGATGCCAAACTGTAAAAGGAAAAGAAAACAGAATAGAAAGATAAATACTATATTAATTTTAATGTTTCCCTCAGCTCCTGGATTTACTTGTCTAAATTGCTCCCATAATGGTAGAGTTTGAAAATTAACTTTCATTCATTAGTGTTTGTCAGAGATCAAGAAGCTCTGACTTTGTAAATTCTCCCAAGATTCTTTTCTTATTACTGAACTATAACCATTTACCCAGTCCTCCATAGAGGAGGCCAAATTGACAAGATTCCCAAATAGAAATGAGAAACAAACAAAACAAAACAAGCAAAAACAATATAACTTGGAATAGTCTCAGAAACATTTACTGTCAATCAATATTTATAGAAGCAGACAGATCTGTATACTGTCAATTGATTTTAAGATTTATAAATACACGTAGCATCTCTGTTTATGTTTCAATATGCTAATGACATAATTTTGGAAAATATTTTAACAAAATTATCATCAATGAGTATTTATGACATAAGTGCTCTGCTTATCTCTGCTGAAAACTGTGAATGAATGTTATATAGCAGTACACAGTAAATTTGTCCTTAGGAAGCCTTATACTCTCCCATGGGTATTTAATATAGGCTGACCAGCTGTAAACAAACAAACAAAAAAACAGAAAGGAAGCTAATTTCAAAAGCTAGACGACATACAATTAAAGATAATTTGACTTTATCTTCAAAGGATGAAAAATAGAGGATTCATAATAAAAATCTTAATATATGGTATAATACATAAACTATATTTTGATGCTTATATATATATAATATAGCTTATCATATTTAAGCTGTTTTTCTTTAGAATAAATATTGGTGAAGAACACAGCATAATACCAATTTTCTTGTTTATTTTCAAAAGATGTTATGTTACACGTGGGAAATATATAAGGGCATACTGACATATTGAGCAAGTTGACTTAAGATTATTTTGGCAGTGGCTAGAATGACATTTAAAAGGGATATGAAAACAAGTTTTGAATTATCTTCTGACCACGTGTAATGAAAGGTAAGCAAGATATAAATTTATAAATATAATGTAGTTGGGTAAACTACACCATAAAAGATTAATAATAGAAGTCTTTAAAGTTATCTTATTGTTACTTTTTGCTGCTTTTTTATTTCTTTACAGAAAGTTTACTTGTAAGCAAAGTACTGTATAATCTAATATCTCCTTTAGAGCATATATGGATTTCCATTTGTTTCCTCTATCAATTCCATGAAGCCACTGATGTTTTTCTCAAGGCATCTCACTTCAGCATCAAGCATATAAACCGTAACTGAGTATTTGACAAAAATGCAAGAGCAAATACCTCATATAATCAGTTAATGATATTAAACAAAATACTTGGAAGAAACTTGAAGGATAGTTCCGATTATTTTAAGTATATATATAGACTTTCATATATACACTTGGTCATATATACATATGTGTGTGTGTTTACACATATGTAGATATGTATATATTAACACATATTAACTCTTAAGAAAATATTACAATTCTTTAGAGAATGAATAGTGATTCAAAAAACTTTAGAATGACACTATTAATTATAATTATTTTAAAAAGTATAATTTAGGGAAATGCAAAATAAAATATATAAGATTTCAGAAAACCAAAGATGAAACATTGGACTTACAGAAGTGAGGCCTTTATTTACAACTTTATATTGAACTTATAAAACTATTCACAAAAATTTGACAAACATGCATTATATAGTGTATTCAGGAGATCAGCTCTTAATATCTGATATTTACATTTTTGCTATGCTTTGATTTTCATTTAATATTTATTCTCCCATTTAGGTTTTTTAAGTTTAAAAATTTTATCAACTTATAGAATATTAAAATTTTAAAAATCACTGATATTTCCACTATTATGGTATTCTTTGGTTACTCTCTCTGTGTTACCTTTTCACCTTACTATATTCACTTTTCCTTATAGCAAAAGATTGACAATGATTCATTGTGGCCTTCATAATCATAACATTAAATGGCTGAATAGACTAGCAACTATTTACATAATGACGTTCTAAATAAATATTTAGATCAAATCACTATGTATATGCCTGATCACATCTGATCTCACTTAATCTAAGCAGAATTTAACTCTGAGATATATGAAGTGTAGAATACCTAGTAGAATATTCTGTTAAATTCTGTAGGGATTATGTTAAAAATATGGCTGTGGAATCATAAGACAGAGACTTTTATTATAAATTTTGTGAATGTGGAACTGGCATCTGTCTAAAGTTTGTTATTACAATATATAAAGTTGGAAAATGATATTCCTATGACTATGAAATATACCATGCATTTTGACATTGGGTTTTCAGTGCAACCTCTGAATAGCAGGATTGGGTTGTGTGTGTATATTTAATTTTTATTTTTCAATTAGAGTTGACATCTGATATTATTTTCTATTAGTTCAGTGTATAGCATTATGGTTAGAAGTTTATAAAATTTACAAAGTGATACCCCTAATTAGTCTAGTACCCACTTGGCACTATACATAGTTATTACAATATTATTGACTATATTTCCTATTTTCTTCTAGTTTTGTTTTCATGTCTTATATTGAAGTCTTTAGCTCATTTTGAGTTTATTCTTGTATTTGGTGTAAGAAGGCGATCCAATTTCCTTATTTCTGCATGAATCTGTCCAGTTTTCCCAACACCTTTTATTGAGTAGACTATCTTTATGCAATGTATATTCTTGCTTCCTTTGTCATAGATTAAATGGCCATATAGGAATGGATTTATTTCTGGGCTCTCAATTTTGTTCTATTTAATTATGTGTCTGCTTTTATTCTGGTACCATGCTATTTTGAGTCCTATTGCCTTGTAGTGTAGTTTGATATCAACACGACACTCCAACTTTGTTTTTTCTCAAGATTGCTATGGCTATCTGGGGTCTTTTATGGTTTTACACAAAGTTTTGGACTGTTCATTCTAGTTCTGTAAAAAATGTCATTGGTATTTTGATAAAGATTGCATTTAACTATAGATTGCTTTGGGTAGTATGGACATTTTAACAATGTTAATTCTATCTATGAGAATGATATCTGTTTCCATTTATTTGTATCTTCTTCAATTTTTTCAGTAACAAATTTTCTGAATACAAGTCTTTTACCTCCTTGGTTAAATTTATTTCTAGGTATTTTATTGCTTTTTATGCAATCATAAATGAGATTCTTTTCTTAATTTCTCTTTCTTTATTGGTGTATAAAAGTGCAACAAAATTTTAAATATTAATTTTATATTAAAATTATTATTAATTTTGTATTCTACTTCAATTAATTCTCTTATCAGTTCTAACAGTTCTTTTTTGGTGTAATCTTGGGATTTTCTATGTATGGTATGATGTCATTTGAAAATGTCAATTTTACTTCTTTCCAATTTGGTTGCCTTTTCTTTCTTTTTTTTTGTCTGATTGCTGTGGATAAGACTTTCAATACTATGTTGAACAGAAGTGATGAAAGTGGACATCCCTGTCTTGTTTCTGATCTTACAAAAATGCTTTTAGCTTCATCCTGTTGTGTATGAGTTAGTCATAGTTTTGTCAAATATGGTCTTTATTATGCGACAATATGTTCCCTCTATTTTTACTTTGCTTAGAGTTTTTAGCATAAATGGATGCTGGATTTTGACAAACAATTTTTCTGCATCTATTGTATGATCATATGATTTTTATTATTCAATTTGTTAATGTGGTGCATCACATTAATTGATTTGTGGACGTTAAATCAACCTTGCATCCTAGGAATAAATCCCACTTCGTCATGGTGTATGATGTTTTTAATGTATTGCTGAATTCAGTTTGCTAATGTCTTATTGAGAAGTTTTACATCTATGTTCATCAGAGATATCAACCTATAATGTTTTTTGTAATGTCTTTGTCTAGTTTGGGAATCAGGGTAATGGTGGCCTCATAACATGGGCTTGAGAGCCTTCCTTCTTCTTGTAATTTTTGGAATAGTTTGAGAAGAATAGATATTAATTTTTCTTTAAATGTTTGGTAAAATACACCTGTGAATCCATCTGGTCCAGGACTTTTGTTGGTTGAGAGATTTTGGATTACTGATTTTATTTTATTAATAGTAACCAGTCGGTCTAGGTTTTCTGTTTCTTCTTGACTTAGTCTTGGGAAAGTGTATGTTTCTAGGATGTTTCTAGGAATGTACCCATTTTATCGAGATTGTCTAATTTTTTGGCATACAATTGCTCATAGTATTTTCTTATACTCCTTTATATTTCTGTGGTGTCAGTTACTTCTTTTTATTTCTGATTTTATTTATTTAGGTCCTCTTTCTTTTTTCTAGATGAGTCTAATTAAAGGTTTATCAATTTTGTTTATCTTTCTAAAAAACGAGTTCTTGGTTTTATTGAGCTTGTGTATTTTTTTTTTTACTCTATTATGTTTATTTCTGCTCTGATTTTTATTATTTCCTTCTTTCTACTGACTTTGGGCTTTGTGTGCTATTATTTTTCTAGTTTCTTTAGGCATAAGGTGAGATTGTTTACTTGAAATTTTTATTATTTCTTGAGGTAGGTCTGCATTGCTATAAATTTCCCTCTTAACGATTGCTTTACCTGTGACTCATGGATTTGCGGTTGTGTTTTCATTTTCATTTGTCTCAAGGTACCTTTTGATTTCATCCTTGAGCTCATTGTTAACTCAATCATTGTTTAGTAGCATGTTATTTAGCCTCCATGAGCTTGTGTATTTTTCAAATTTTTTTCTTGTAACTGATTTCTTGCTTCATACCATCGTAGTTAGTGATTATGCTTGATATGATCTTAATCTTTTTAAATTTACTGAGACTAGTTTTGTGGCCTAACGTGGTGTATCTTAGAAATTATTTTACAAGCACTTGAGAAGAATGCATATTCTGATACTTTGAAGTAAAATACTCTAAAAATGTCAATAAAATCTATCTGGTCTAGTGTGTCATTTAAGGCTACTGTTTCCTTGTTGCTTTTCTTTCGGGAAGATCTGACTTTTGGTGTCAATGGGAATTAAAGTCACCTACTATGACTGTATTACTATTGATTCCTCCTTTTATGTCTGTCAATATTTGCTTCATATATTTAGGTGCTTCTATATTGGGTGCATAAATGTTTATTAGGGTTATATCTAATTTTGGATTGATCCCTTTATCATTGTATAATTTTATTCTTTGTCTTAGTATAGCCTTTGTTTAAATTTTGTCTCATGTAAGTATTGCTACCGTAGCTTTTTAAAAATTTCCATTTACATAAAATATTTTTTTATTATGTCTTTACTTTCAGTTTGTGTATGCCTTCTGATCTGAAGGGAGTCACTTACAGACCTCATATGTATAGGTATTATTTTCTTAACCAGTCAGCTAATTTACGTCTTTTGATTAGAGAATTTAACATTACATTTAAATTGTTTATTGATAGGTACAGAGTTCTTGCCATCTTATTATTAATATTTTTTTCTCTCTTTTTCCTTCTTCTTAAAGAAGTCCCTTTCTTGTAATGCTGACTTGGTGGTGATTAATTCCTTTAGCATTTTCCTGTCTCGCAAGCTCTTTATCTCACCTTCAATTTTAATTCATAGCCTTGTTGTGTAGAGTAGTCTTGGTTACAAATCCTTGCTTTTCTTCTCTTGCTTTTCCATACCAATCCCTCTGGCCTGCTAACTTTCTGTTGTGAAATCAGCTGACATTCTAATGGATGTATCCTTGTAACTAGCTGCCTTTCTCTTGCTGCTTTTAGGATTCTTTCTCTGTCTTTTACCATTGCCATTTTGATTATGAGTTGTGTTGGTTTAGGCCTGTCTTAGTTCCTCTTGTTTAGGACTCTTTATGCTTTCTGAACTTATACGTCCATTTCCTTTACCAGGGAAGATTTCAATGATTATTTATTCAAATAGGCTTTCAATCCCTTGCTTTCTCTCTTCTCCTTTTGGTAACCCTGTGATAAAAATGTCATTATGCTCGATGTTGTCCTTTAAACTATCCACATGTTTTAAAATACTTTTTTCTTTTCGCTGTTTCTGTTGGGTGTTTTCTGCTAGCTTACCTTTGAAATCACTGATTCAGTCCTCTGCTTCATCTAATCTACTGTTCATTCTGACCTTTTATTTTTGAATTGTCTCTATGGCTTTTTATACTTACTATCTCTGTTGAAGTTCTCACTGAAAACATTTATTTTTCCCTTGTGTTCATTGATCATCCTTATAACCAATATTTTGAACTCTGTACCTGGTAGGAGGCTTGTCCCATTTTATTTATTTATTTTTTTTCTGGCGTTTTCATTTGTTCTTTAATTTTGGATATATTTCTTTGTGTTCTTATTTTGGCTGCCTCTCTGTGTTTAATATATTAGGTAGATCTACTATATCTCCAAGTCTTGTCTGGGTGGCCTTCTATAGTAGGTATCCTCTTTGGCCCAGTGGTACAATCTCCTGATCACCTGCACCAGGTGCTCCAGGAGTGTTCCCTCTGTGGGTTGTTGCGCTTTCTTATTGTGTTGAGCCTTGATTGCTATTGGCACATCAGTGGGTGCGATTGACTCTCAGGCTGACCAGCTATGGGACTTGGCCATGCCTACAGAGTATTAGATGCTGTGTATGGGCTGACTCCACAAAGTGGGATTTGCCCCACAGGCTCGTGTGCCTGCTGAGAACACCTTTCAGGTGTGTTGCATTTTAAGCTAATCAGGTGATGCTCTGTTGAGATCTGACACCACCCTACAGGTGTATTGGTTCTGGAGCCCTTTGAGAGGGACTCATGTTCAGGCTAAAGTCAACCACTGTCTGTGACGGGCTTGAGCTACCGGGTAGGAGCTACAAAGCTATCCAAGATTGGTTATTGCCTGAGTTGGACCTGGAGGCACATAGGAGAGGCTACTCTAAGAACTAAGACTGGATGCCACCAATACCAGGGCTTTGGCTGCTCAGCAAAAGACCCAGAGCACTGCAAGGCCTGAGTCTGCCTGCTCACTACTCATAAGGCTCAGCAGCTGAAACAGACTTGGGCAGCACTTGAGGTAGGGGAGGCTTGGTCCCAGGGAGTCACCAGGTGGGGCAAGTGGTGTTCCCTAGGTTGGTGCAGATTCAGATTTGGTACCAGTGCTGAGCTTTGCACTTGCAAAGTCTCAGATCATATTGAATCCTGTAGATATCCAAGATTTATTTGTTCAAAAAATACTAAAGCTCAGCTAGGGCTGATTGCCTGCCACTAAAAGTATCTCCCGAGGTATGTGAGTTGAAGCCTGTTGATTGCTGCTGAAGGAGCCTCCTGACAAGAATGTGAGATGGGGCTTATTACCCAGATACAAAATGGCCAACAGAAATTTGTAAATAGGGTAGAGTGGGGTGTCAGGTAGTCACTGGGTCAGAGTGAGAGCTATTCACCAATCCCAAGCAGATAGAGATTTCATAGTATGTGGAGAGGGCTCAACACAGGCAAGGTGGTGCCTACCTATAGGTTGCACAGGAGGAGGGTTCATCACAGGAAAAATAGTGGCTCTCCCTCCATCTCTCTCTCTGAATCCACACAACTTAGTCTTTCCCTGTATGTCTCTGGCACCTCCTGAATTGATGTTCCTTTGAAGGAGCCCAGGGTGAGTGCTTACAAGTGAATGAGTCTTTGTGTAGTCCCCTTAAGGGGACATCTTGATTTCCAGCTACCTTTTGTTTTATCCTATTTTTCACATCTAGGTTTGTGGGGACTCTTCTTCCCAGCACTAGAACCCTGGGCTAAGGAGCCCCAATGTGGGGCTGGGGCCCCTTGCCTCTCTGAGGGGGACCTCCAAAACTGAGATATCTCTCCTGTTGCTCAACCACCACATGCTGGTGTGGGACCAGCATATTTTGCATCTGGGCCCTTCTACCAGTCTTAATAAGACCTCTTCTTTATATCCATAATTATAGGAGTGTGTTCAGCTCGTCTTCAGATGGTTCTCTAGGTTGATTTTTCTATAATTTAATTGTAATCTTAATGTGATCATGGGAGAAGGCAAGTGTCTACCTACTCTGCCATCTTGACTGGAACCTCGGGTTCATACATTGATTGCTCTAATTCCTAGTTGTATTACATTGAGTGAGTAATTTCACCTCTCTGAGCCTCAGTTTTCTCATCATAAGGCCAGAATAATAAAATAATATAGTTGGGTTTATTTTCACTAAATGATTTAATCTTTGTAAAGCAATCATAGTACTGATGTGATAAAAACATATTTTAGCAGCAGTTATATTAGTAGTAGTAGTGGTAAAATTTAATAAATGTTAATATTTTTATATAAATTTTTTTCTATTATTTCTTATTTCTCAATAATGAATAAAGTAATTTTTAAAAACATATTATCTTTTTTGAGAATTGTCTTCAATTATTATCATTTATTTCATTATACATATTAATAACAAATATTTTAACAAGATAGTTTTTATTTTATTCTATTTTTTCACAGTTGCTAACAGATCTGATTCCAGTTTGAGTTTAAATCAGGCAATAAAAATAAATTGAGTAAATTTTAATATACAATGGGTAAATTTACAGTAGAATTTTAAGTCCACATTTTAATACATCATTTACAACCTATTTATATTAAAACATGTGTTAATTATAAAAATGGTTGCAGAATATTCAGCCATTATCCTATTTTTAACAAATTGTTATGATTAATCTCAATCTGTTTCTAAGTTTTATACTGCTTCATCATTCAATGCATGTATTCTTAGACTTGCCCTTAAGTCAGTTGATGTTTTTATGAGATGAGAATCAAAAAGATATCACAACTGCACCTACACATTTATAGTAGAAAACGAACATCACTGGGTATGTGAATTCTGAATAATGATTTAAATACAGGATATCCTTTTAAACTCTTTTGTGCATTTTCTCAGTTCCCAAGGAGATCAATAGTTACTAATCTCATGTAAGTGCAATTTTTAGGCTATTGCCTAAAATCTTCAGGCAGAGTTTTGCATTTCCTCCTCTACATACTACTTGTTCATAGCTCTCTCATAACACTGTCTTCAATGTTTAGCTTTTGTGCTTGTACCTACCATTGGACAGGAAATCCCTGGAAGTCAATTCCTGTCTCTTCATTTGTACAGCCTCAGTACCTATTATGATGTCACATTAAAATTAAATAAATGTTGGCTGAATGATTGACTGCTGAGATGGCACATACAGGAGTTCCTCTAATTAGAACAGCTTAGGTTGAAAGCCTATTCATGTGCCTGAGCCTAAAGTAAAATTTTATAAAAGATCAGTGAGAAAACTATAGTCTATGATGGCATTGGTCTCAATCTTTTTACTTATTTTAAATTATCTTCTTTACAGATTCACACTTATAATTGTCCTTTTTATTATACTTTTTCACAGAAAATAAAACCTATAACAACAAATAAAAACTTCTGTGGTCAAACTAATCATGCTTCACTAACTAATGTCATTTTTTAATGTGAGCTGACTTGACTTGCCCTGCAGTAAACTTTTGTAAGTCTATAAAATTTAAGTTTTAAAGTATATAACCAAAGAAGTGTTTCTTTTTGTTATAATTAGCTACTGTAAATGTAGGCAACAATGCATTTTAGGTAGGTCTTTTATGTTGTTAATGACTTGCGGTATAGCTGAGGAAAAACTGTACTTACAGATAGTGATTCTAACAAAGCATATAAGGTTAAATCAAATTTCCTTTCAAAATTATCAATTTTCTTTTCATCCAAGTAAGAGACATCTTCAAAAACAGACATATTTGGAAGCACATAGTTTAAAGCAACACTAGAGTCATAAAGAAACCATAATGTGCTTTTATTACTTGAGTTTTCACAAACAGTTTTGGGATAACACCATCATATTATCACCATTATTGCGTAAAACACATAGCACTTTACCACAACAACAGAAACACCTGCTAGCAAAGCTGTTAAAGTATAAGTTTCCCTATTGCTCAATTCAACTAACAAGCTGCTTTAAACTGCCTCCTAATGCCTGTGTAACATCAGTAATTTTTATTTTCTGTCCACTCTTGGGGCATATTGTAGAGAGATATTCATCAATAATCAAGATTCTTTTTTATTCTCCAGATGAACTGAAAGACTGTAAGCTAAAACATTTTAGCAGCAAAATCTCTGTTATTTAGTATAAGTACACTGTGTGTGTGTGTGTGTGAGTGTGTGTATTTCTTTCAGAAATATGTAAGGAATGATAAATCTCAGTCAGATCTATCTTGAATACTGCCAATATAATTTTTCCATCACATAAAATAATAAATCCTCAGCTTCAAAAGCTGATGAGTTCACTGAAATTACTTGGTAATCAATTGGATTTTTGTTATTATTACAAATTTAAGTATTATTATTAGTCCAGAGAATATTGCTATAGGTAATTAGTGATATAGGGCTAAAAGTCAATGATTATTTTTGTTATATTTAAAATTTTTGCTATACAGCTTTCTGTGTTGACTAGATATGTACTATAAAGTTGAAATGCAGAGTTTGCCTACTGAGTAATTCTAAAATGTAAACTACATTTCTTAATATTAATTTGTTCTAAGTGACACCAGTTATATATGTCTGTGATTCATATTACCGAGCTGTTCCTCTTCCCAAAAATGATGTACTGTCATTGTCCTATTCATTTTGAATATTGTATTCATAAAGGTTTTGTGCCTAGACATCACTGTAAATCAATGTTATTGGACCATAATTTCAAACAAAACGTTTACAGAGACAGTCATCTCATAGTCCATACTGAAAGCACAACACTTGCATGAAGGTCAAGTAAAGTCAACATCAACTTATAGATTAGTTTATTGAAAGAGCAAATGAAACCAACAATTTTTGGAATAACTTAATAAGAGGTTTAATGTATGTTTCACTTCAGAATTCCTAAAGTCCTAAGAGCTCTTGCTAGAACTGTAAAACAAATAATATTAGGGAGCTATATAAGTACTTGAGGTTGTCTCTTCTGATGAAGTACAGGAAATATTCAGAACAGTGTCGGTTTATATTATGACTTTAGCAAGTATGTGGTAATATTAACAATGTCACAATTTACTTCAAAAAAAAACATGATTCATTTGTGATCACTTGTCACTTACTCAATTTGATATGTAGAAATATAATGTTTCAGTAGAACAAACTGATCCTTCCTTCCTTCCTTCCTTCCTTCCTTCCTTCCTTCCTTCCTTCCTTCCTTCCTTCCTTCCTTTCTCTCTCTCTCTCTCTCTCTCTCTCTCTCTCTCTCTCTCTCTCTCTTTCTTTCTTTCTTTCTTTCTTCTTTCTTTCTTCTTTCTTGGTCAGGAAGTCCCCTTCATTGAAGTAAACAATACTTAATTCCTCTTTGCAATAATTTGGTATGATGGAGATCTCAAGCAGTTCTTCACTACCAAATATTCTAATATAATGTCTGTAAGGTTGCTTTCTCTTTTTTTTTTTCATTTTCTCTATTCACATGACTTTAAAGGCAGGTCATATGCTATGTAAAGAATATGCCCAAATCATTAAACTGTGACTACATTACAATAAACCAGCTAAGTATGAATAAATAGGAAAAGGAGATTTAGTTCTCTTGAGAGGTATGAGTCGTTCTTGAGTAAGAAGCATTGAATCTAGATTCTCTTGAATAGTTTGAGCTTTCAATGCATTAACCCAAATGTTTCTCCAAGCTGATATGTAATTAAAGGTTTTTGAATGTTAAAAAAAATTTTCCCCTGAGCAACAGTAATTAGTTATATAAAAAGTAAGAACTTTCTGAATTCCTGTTTTTATTTCTTTCTGTAAAGAGCAAATTTGTGAGATTTCAGACCAAGAATTTTTAAAGTTATAATGTAACAAAATAAAAAATAGCAATAAAAAATCACCTTACTATAACACACATTCACTTAATAAAATAAATAAAATGAACAAATTAATAAATGTTTAGTAATTTGGCAGGTAAAATAATTTTGTATATAAAACTGTAATGTGCTACTTTATCTGATACCTAAGCCCATACTTTATACCAGGGTGAAATTCATCCATTTTATATTCTGATACAACAATTAATACAAGGAATGCTATACTCGTTCATTATCGAGTACCATAATTTTACTTCCCAATTATGTTTCTTGGGGGGGGTCAGTCAAGAGTAAATATGAATTAACATCAGAGCTTTAATTAAAGAGCAAACCATATAAGTGCTCTGGTGAAAGTAACTGAGTTCCTTACATTTTCAGGTGAATTAAGTGAAGACATGATCTTAACATTTGCTGGCCATAAATATTCTAGTCTTTATTGGAATATTCTGAGAAGTTTTATTACTCACCTTTGCATGCTATTTGAAGGGGATGATGTGGTAGTAATGGTGGAAAACAGTAAACTAGCAAAAAAACACAAAATAATCCCATTCCCTTTGTGAATAATAAACCAATTAAAAAGATAAGATTTAATCTATCTGCAAGTTTCTTTTAACTATGTTTCAACCCTTTTATTTTAGTTTTTTACAATTATCATGAGATGCCATGCTCACAGTGTTTTTCACATCCGTTCATTGCTATGCAGCACAACTACCTTGGGAAGGTAATGCTCACTTCACAGATGAAGAAAACAAAGAATAAAGAGACCTGCTCTCTTGCCTAGGGTTACATAATAAGTTAGTGGCAAAATGTGCATTAAAATTCAGGTCTCCAGAGCCCAATGTTTTAATTAGCTTAATAATCCATGCTAACTTTCATGATAGTTAGGGCTTAGGTTTTGGTATTTTTTAACATTATTCTCAACACCTATGAAAAATGGCTGCCCTTCATAAGGTTAATGTAAACTATGAGATAGACCAATTAGGCAAACCCTAATCTTGTAACTTATCTAACCCCAGGGTGCTTAGTGCTGTTGAGCATGTATTTTATTTCTTATTCTACAGAGCTTTCACCCACTTCTATGAACACTTTCCTTTATACTATTAACAACAAAAACAAAATCATTAATTGAATGTTACCACATTTAAACTTATAATGAAGATATAATTATCTTAACCGTATTAATACATTACTGTTCAGTGACTTGTCCTTTGCTGCATAGCTAACAAGAATTAGAATGGAAATTTAATTCTAAAAATTATTCTAAATACCACAGAATATGATCTTTGTGTATAAGCTTGCTTATTAAAAAGATGTGATATTACTGAAAAAATTAAATAAATAAATAAATTTGAAAATGTATGCATTATATCAAATTCCTTTATATACAAAAGGTTTCCCTAAATCTATTTTCACTTAATCATATTCTTCTACACTTTATTTGTTCCTTCATTTGTTTAGTCATTTGAAAAATATTTAGCTAATTTCTAGGGACATACAGCAATGGGAAATGTTTTTAGGTTATATTATTATGGTTTTTTAATATGGCATAGAAGGTAATACATTAAAGTGATCTGACTTTAGATGGAATTGCCAAAACAGACTTCTTTCAGGATATATTGTATTAAATTGAGTGTTAAAAAATAGAGATAGAACAACCATATAAAGAATGAGAGAAAAATGTTCTAGTGAGAGCAAAATAGTTTCAATCATCATCACTGAGTTTATACTCTGAAGGAGACAAACAAAAAACAAAGTAAATAACTAAAAGGTACATAGAGAGCAATATTGAGGAACTACAGAAGCCAGGAGATATAGGGGAGTCATTCTTCCAGGTAGGATGTTATAAAAAGTCTCATTAAGATAGGGACATGAATAATATCTAAAAGCAATGAGATAGGTAGACAGCCAAGCAGATCTCCTGGGGAAGATATATCAAGGAGAGAGAAGAGCAGACAAAAAAGCTGTGAGTTAGAAGTGCACTGGGTATGATAAAGATGCAATTAAGAGATTTTAAGTAAGGTTATGGTAGTATCTGATTAGTAGTTGGAAAGTTAACTTTTGTGGGATTTGGAGAATGGAAGGAAAACACAAATGGAACAAGAGAGTAATTAACATGGTTTTGTACAATTCAGGGTGAGATATGATTATGTCCCAAACAAGGATGATGGCGTTGGAGGTGGAGTAATATGCTGTATTTTGGAGGTGGAATCAATAAGCCATACTTTATAATTAGTTACAAAGAATTAAAGCTAGAAATAATATTTTTTCTCTGACAGGTAGGATGCCTTTTATTAAATTAGGGAAGACATGGTATTGAGTTTGAGGAAGTAATATTTATCCCCTATTAAATTCAAGATATCTGTAAAATTTTATAAGATTTCAAGTCATCAGTTAATACAGATCTGACATATAAATTTGTGTTTTGTCAGCATCAAATGATATTTCATTAATTTTATGCTCTCCATTTCTTACAACTCTACTCAACAAAGCTTAGAAATACGATTTTGTGGGGTTCTGAATGAGCCACTGCAAGATGGCTAAAGGCAATTTTAGCTTTAAGCTCAGAAACTTTTCCGTCTTTAACTACATAGAAGAACTTGATTTAGGGTACCTACACATAATAATTGCTTATCAGAAATAACTTTTTGACCTATTTATAGGACATGGAAAATTTTTAATTTACTAAATATGTGTTTTTATCCTGCAATGGCCTTTTGAAGCCCTGAAGGTACATTACCTCATTCCTAGCTCAAGATGTCTCTTATACCTCAATCTCCCTTTCGCTGACTCATGTGTGTGGAGTTCTCATACATATGTATGTGTTAAATTTGCTTATTTTCTTATGCTAATTTGTCTCATGTCTATTTGATTATTAGAACAGCCAGAAAAACCTCAAAGGTAGAGGAAAGTTTTCTTCCCCACAATACATAACTATTTATAAATTAAACTTAAATGTGAAATTCTAATAATTGTTAATCCAGTTTACTCAGAAACAAATAAGTGGCTCTAGTTTTGCATAAATAGTTTTGCAAAAAAAGGTGATCTTGTCAGAAGCTCAGTGGTTTTTAATCTGAATATCAATATAATTATCAACAGCATTTGAACAGAAATATCACATGCACACACACACAAAATTGAAAACTTATAATAATTTTTGTTATTTGAGCCATTTCTCACTTTTACTTGATTACTACTCTGTTTTATATATTTTCCAAGGCATATGAACTTGAACTCAAGTATAATCTAAATTCCAAAAAACATGATAATATAGCAGATTGCTTGAATGACATAAATATATTCTAAGTGTTACAACTTATAACTGCCTCTTTGCAGTACAAAGATGTGTTTTGTTTGTCAGGTGTAGTGTTTTGAGAACAGTATATTGAATATCATTAAAAGAGTGTGCTTTCTACTTAATCTCTGATGCTACCACTTTTTATTGCCTTTACTATTATGCTGTTTGCCTGATTCTTGATGTGATTTCACCTTATTAACCTAGAATGGATACTTTTAAAACATCTATCTACTTTTATGTTAGGACTAACTGGCAAAAAACTGTGTATGTTGATTTTTATATGTTGAAATGGGCACTTATACAATTTATTTTTCTGAATTGTGCTTTGATTGTGCTTTTCTAACACTGAAGGTTATTACAAGAAATATATCTATGGAAGCTATCTAGTCATAGTAAGAATTTTGAGGATGTTATATATTATATGTTATATATGTTATGTTATATATTATAGCGCACAACATTCTCTTTATGAAATGATAATCAAACTATTTCTGAAATTATTATTTAGTTAAGATGTTGCTCTATTTAATTAGCTTATTTTTATCTGAGGAATCTGTTATTTTAAGAACTGATTTCACTATGCAGTTTACATTGGTTCACTGGTTGCTTGAAAACTTAGGACAATGTGAGATAATTAGGTCAATATGAAATAATACAAATTATCTATATATATATATATACATATATATCTGAATGTATGTATACTTATATATATCTGAAATATATATATATGACTATGCTCCTGGTTTCTGGCACAAAGCTCCTAAAATTCTTATAATTTATTAAGTGATAATTGTCCCAAGAGTATCTTTTGTTCCAATATTTTGTCTTTGACCACATTTCCTGACATAAACTCAAATCCCTTGAAATTTCCTGGACATTAGGTATGTTTTCTGTTTTGATAAGGTGACTCTTGGTGGGCACCTAGATAGCTTTATAATCGGGGCTAATCACCAGAAAGATCAAGACATGATTAAAAACTTAGAACTTCTAGGTCCAGTCCCATCCTTCAGAAGGTGGTACAGGCTGGAGGCTGACTTAATGATTGATCATGTCTTTGTGATAAAGCCTTTATGAAAATCTCTGAAGTATGAGGTTCAGTACCTCTCAGTTGGTGTACCCCAACTACCAGGGAATAGAAGCTCCTGCTTCCAATATCCTTCTGGATCTCATCCTATGTATCTCTTTATCTGGCTGATCATCTGCGTTTTTTTTTGTTTGTTTGTTTGTTTGTTTATCATATCCGTCATTACATAACAAACTGGTAAACATAAGTGTTTCTCTGAGTTCTACAAACTGTTCTAGCAAATGATCAAACTCTAGAAGAAGGTCAAAGGAACCTCAGATTTATAAATAGTCAGTCAGAGGCACAGGTGACAACTTGGGACTTGTGACTAATGTGTGAGGTAGGCTGGTGAAGAGTCTTGTGGGACTGAGCCCTTAACCTGCGAGGTCTGTGCTAACTCCCATTAGTGTCAAAATTAGATTGAATTGTACGACACCCAGCTGGTGTTGTGGATATTTACTTCGTGTATGAAAACCCACACATCTGGTGTCAGAAGTGAAGTAGTGTGGTAGCAGTGTGAGAGTAAAGGAGACAGAGGGAAGTTTTCCAACACAGTCATGATGGCAAATATTGGAACCCTGTGCAGCCAGGATTCCAGGACTCCCATTGACACTCACCTTTGAACATTCTTTTCCCTTTGATGTGAGTGAAACCTGTAGACATGAGATTTTGTAAATGTAATTAAATTTCCAACTTAGTAGTTTTTAAGATAGATTATCTCCATAGGCCTGACCTAATCAAATGAGTCATTTAAATATGGATCTAGAGGTCAGAGGCAGAGAAAGTCAAAGACTCAAATGTGAGAGGAATTTAACTTGAATTGTGTCCTTTGTTCTGACTTTGAAGACAGATGGGGCTATGTGACCAAGAGTATGAATAGACTCTAGGAGCTAAGAATAATCCCCAGCAAGGAAACAGGGATCTCGGTTCTATGTCTGCAGGGGACTAAATTTATCCATAAAGTAAAAGCTCGAAAATGTCTTCTTCCTCTGGAGACTCCAGAAATTAACAAAGCCTGGCCAACACTTGGCTTTTGTCTTGTAGGACATGAAGAGAAACCTAACCACACTGTGCCTGGACTTTCTGATTCCCACCCCCACCCCCACCCCCCAAAAATGTGAACTAATAACTGGATAGTGTTTTAAGCCATTAAGTTTGTGATAATTTGTTTTACAGCAATAGAAAACAAATACAGGTTATTATGGCAAGAACTATAAAGGGTCTGAAATTTTCCTCTGCTTGCAACTTTAAATTTAACTTGCCGTGGGTTCATGCATGCTGGTAGGAGAGACAAGACTCCTGGATCTTGGTCTTTCTACTTGCAGCCATAGCAGAAGCCTGAACCCCAATTCCCATAGGGCAATGCAGAGAAGGACAGGTGATTGGACCTTTCTGCAGTACATTTGGGTTCTGTTGTAAGAAGGCAACCTCCAGCATAGAAAACAAATACCTTTTATAATTGTAATTCTGCTTTGCCTAGAGTGAGACATTATCTTTATTAAACAGGATAGCATTTAATCCTGCCCTTTGCTCCCAAAGGAAGCACTATATTTATCTTTGAAGGCCAATGCTTATATAAAAAGCTATCAGTGATGACCAGAAACATAAGAATTGTCTCCCAGTATCACGTACCGACACTTTCCTTCTTGGGTGGAGGCAGTTATCACTAATAATATACCATGCATTCTTGAAGAATTGAGGAGCAATGAATATTTATTAACAAAGTACCATAGGTAAATATCTCTAATCTGTAAGACTTCAAATTTTATATAAAATATTTACCATCTCATCTTAAAACAAAATTTATCATCTACCCTTTGCATATGTGTATAAATGTAAAGTATATTTTAATTAATCTTACTCTTATTTATATGTCTAACTTTGGCTTTTCTCTTTCTTCTTTTACTATTTCTAATTCATACTCTCATTTAATAGTTTCTGAATCCTTCAAACAATTAGAGGAATTGTGTTTAAGATAAGTAAACTAAAACAGAATGATTTGATAAAAAAAATAGACAAACAAGCAGAAAAGATATTTTTGCAAGGCCTGTGATTGTATGGGATTGGGCTCATTAGACTGGATTAATTAAAGTTTCTAATAGCTTTAAGGGTTTCATTGCAAGATATGTGCTATGAAGAACATTAGAAATTTTTTTAATGTAACCATAGTTAATTTCAATCTCTAAATACCTTTTACACATGACCAAGGTTCTTAGGCACACAATAATATATAACTTGAAGAAAAGAGAAGCTCTTTTTATGCTGGTCAGACTGATTGAGTTTTCAAGGCACCCCTAAACCAACTGTTGGGGGAAAAATCAGGCCTATTCACATATAGTCCTAAATTGCTATCTATCCAGGAGCCAGTCTTAATGGCAAAGAGAATGAAATTAGCTAAGAAATGTACACCAGGCAGACACCCACCACAGAGCAGGGAGGAAAAAACAAAGTGAAAGGGATGCTGGAACACAATTGGCTACTTGCACCAAGGCAGAGGTTATTAGTCCTACATTATAGAATAAGAAACAGGATAAAAATGAGATTAACTTGGCCTCAATCTCATAGTAGTGGCAGTGTCAGATTTTTTAGTCCTGGTTTTCTGACTTTGGGTTCATTGTTCTTGTCCCTATTTTCTACTCTGGTGACACGTTAAGTGAATCCATCTGACCTGTTAATGAAAGCAGGGTTTCAAAGATAAAAAAGGAGTGACATTGAGATGAATAGACTCTTTGCAGGAAGAAAAAAAGAAAAAGACCTTTCAAGAGGAAAACACCTAGAAAGAGAAACCCTGGGTTGAACTTTGTAAGACAATGTTTGACTTCTACGGAATTTGCCTAGGTCAGGACCTTCAAATACACAAAAGCCAGCAACTCAGTTGTCAATTGCAAAATCTGTGCCATAAGAGCACTTTTGCAGATTCACTATCCCACTGTGACTCTTTCCAGAGCAGCTCAGGCTAAAACAAAGAAAACAAATTCCCATGAAAACCTAACTAAAAGGTTATGGAAAGGAGAGGCTGAACTCATTAATTTTTTTCAGGGCCTGAGGGTTTATTCTTTAAAATCTGTGCCACATTGGCATGTGCAGTTTGCATGATTTTCTTTTGTGTTGAAGCATACCCAGTCCAGGTTGCAATACCCTGATGTCTGGCTGCCCTTTGGCTTCTTGTCCTGAGCTTAGCTGAGACTGCCTGGTAAATTCCGGAACACATTTCTTTGCAAATCATCCAAGATGGAACTGCCTCATTACAAATTTTATTTCTCAAATAATCTTAGAGAAGCTCTTTTCTATCTGAACTATGTACAAATGAGTTGAAATAACATCTACATTAATTTTTAAATTCTGTTATTTCTGAGGACCACTCCATTTAAAGTGGAGATATAGGGCTGCTATCTTCCCTAAGAGGTGGGGAGAGGAGGATAATGTTAAAAGAGAGTAAATAATAGTTTCTAATTTTTATCTGTAGATTTGAGAGTTGATATAAAACAGAAAAGTTTTATATCAACTAAACTTTTATGCCATTTAAACCATGAACTCTTGCCAATGTACTTTCTCTATCAAGTGTCAACAGTACTTGAGAACCAAAGGATATATGGAACGTCCCCATAAAAAAATCAAAATACCAACTTGGGCCTTCTTGTTTTCCAAGTGGAGTAAATTATTCTCCTTGAGAGTCAATTGAACTTTCTGACTAACTTCCAGAAATAAAGGGAAAGAACTAATTTTATAATAAATAAATGTTTCAAGAAATCTCCCCTACCCAAATAAGAGATTGGTGGGGTGGGTATTTGAAGAGTTAGAGAGGAAAGAAAAGATAGAAGCTTGTTAAGGAACATTCATCATTGCCCATGTTCCAATCTATATTGGAAATCATCTTAAGTTTAAGAAGGAGAATAGAGAGATTTGGTACCTTGGTTAGAGTAGAGAACAAAGGCTCACGAGAGTCAGTTGTTTCCAGTGTTTTCTTTTTTGAGAAATAATCTCAAAAATTAAGGGAAAAAAGAGTAGTTATTCCTCAGTATATGGATAACTATGTGCAAGATACATACATGTTTATACCTTGTAAAGATTTTACGTATGTGTATGTATATATACATACACCATGTATATGTATATATATGCATATGTATATGAATACATGTATATACAATAATATATTTGTGTTATGTGATATACAGAAAAACATGAAATTAAAATAAGTGATAAAAACATTTTTAACATTCTATTTTATTTATTAGTAGTGCTAACAATTTTTAAAATTTTTATTAAATTTATTTGGTGTTTTCAATATTATGAAATGTGCATCATGGATATCTTGATTTAAACTTTTTGCTAGAAAATGATTTGCAGATCTGTTTCTAAGTTCTCTTTATTAAGACATTGTTTACTGGTTTAATAAATGTCATTATTAGAATAGTCAAGTGGTAAAATTCATTGATCTAATTGGATAAATGTACATTACCTGCATTTAATAAACCTTGAAACTTATGTTTCAATCTTACCCATTAGTAATGCAAATATTTTTTGAAATCAACTACTAGGTTTTGAGCTTCACTGATCTTTATCAGTTGTTATTTTGTGTAGAGAAATGCTATATATTTTCATAAAATATGCTTAAAGCCACTCATAGCAATTCATTTGGAAGATTTCTAACCAGTTTAGAGTATTAAAATTCTAATTTTTTTAAAGCATGCTGATAGGAGAATTTTTATGGGTGACAATGTTTCCAGCAACCAATTTATCTAAAGATAGATATATTTACAAATGTTATTCTTCAAATTGTTATCTCCATAGCATAAGGACCTTTAAAAAGTAATTACATTCTTATTTATTGTTAAAAAATGTCAATATTGGAATACTTATTTTTGGAAAGAAAACAATATATACTCGTATTTAACTTGGACAACTCTTTTAAGTGTGTTCTCACAAAATAAGTGAAGTATCTCTATGTGGTGTGCAAGATTTTCTTTTATAATTATCTGCTCTTTCCAAAATCTTTATAGATTCTTTTATTTAGATAGTATAGTCTATATGCTAATAATTTTTTAAAAATGCAATCCTCTATAATATACAGACACATAACAAGAGTAAGGACATCTCTGCCCATCCAAGTAAAATTTTTCTTGTTTGTAGTTGGTGATCATCTCAATTGCTATGATTAAGGATGGCTCATAATTTTTCTTCAAACACCTCAATTAAATCATCTCATACACCTGGTGTGTGCATAGTACAAATTGGGGAAAGTTTTTAATTTTATAATAATTTGGTTCATAGAAACTTGTAGAGACAGTACAGAGTTTTCACAGATGCCTCACCCCAGTTCCTCTGTTGAGAATTTACAAAATGATGGTGTGTTTTTAGAAACTAAGAAGGTAACATTGGTACGATACTAATGACTAATCTGGAGATTTTACAGGAAATTTTTTTTTTTCATTAAAGAACGTCCTTTTGCTGTTCCAGAATCCAGTTCATGATACTACATTGCTATTGATTGTTATGTTACATTAGTTTTCTCTAACGTATGAGAGTTTCTCGGTCCCCCCCCCCCTTTTTTTTAATGACCTTGACAATTTTGAAGAGTAAAGATCAGGTATTTTGTAAAATGTTTCTCAGTTTGGGTTTGTTTGATGGTTTCTCATGTTTTTTTTTTTTTTTTAGAAGAATATTAAGAAGAGTTGTGCTTCTCTCATTATGTTATATAGTATCAACGTAATTTATCCTTGGTTGTTAACTTCCACCAATCTCTTATTTGCAGGAGTACTTAAAATGTTTATTCACTATAAAGTTACTTATCTCCCTTTGCTTTTGGAAGATAGTCAGAAATTCCAGTTGATCTCAGAGAGAATAGTTTACTCCATTTGAGAAACAAGAAGTTCCAAGTTGGTATTTTGATTTTTTTATGACATTTCAAATTTCCTTTGGTTTTCAAGCAGAATACTGTTGACACTTGATAGAGAATGTACGCTGGCAAGAATTCAAGGAGGCTAGGTAAAAGTTAGATGGGAAGGTAGCCTAGGACATGCCTTGTACATTCCATGTAAAAGATAGAATAAGGACATAGCTGAAGTATCAGTGGATTGACTATGACAGATTTTGCCAAAATTAAACCTACAGACAGCCAGGAAAACCCTTTTTTATTTCACAAATGATCTGATAAGGTAATTTTAAAATTTAAAAAAAAAATGTGAGAAGAGAGAAGAGATTGAGGAAGACTCAGATGATATACTCCTATGTTCGAAGTTTTGAAATAACAACATCTCAGAATTTCCTTATGAAGAAAAAGATACATTGGAAATAAAATTTAAACATTAAATAGGACAATGTTTAAGCCTGTAATAACTGAGAAATCACAGGATTAGACCACAAGAAACCAGTATTTGTTGATCAGATTTTCTGTTATCATGAAATAAAGGGGGTTTATGATAAAAATTTAGTTGACTAACATAAAAATAAAAAAAAAAAAACAAGATTTTAAAAAAATCTGAGTTTTATAGATTGTCAGGTTCATACTTCTTACACAAATTTGGCAGCATCATCACAAGATACAAATTTAATATAAAAACTGTCTTTGTACAGGACTGACTAGATGTAAAATAAATATGAGATGTTAAAACAAGATACATTTCAATTCATTTATGATTTGAACAGATATTTCATAATGATATTTCATAAGACTGGGGATGAAAATCTATAAATTAGGAAAATGTAACAGTGTTGATGATTGTGTCAGTGTCAGAAAAAGTTTCATTTTGTTTTATTTTTTATAATTTATTTTTTATAATTCCCTGAGCCTCATTTTACTCACTTTTTAGATCATATATGCAATACATCAAGTACAAAGTGCTTCATATAAGTAATCAATAAAACATAACTTGCTATTCTTTTCTTCTATTATTATTATTACTGTTACTATTATTATTATTATTATAAATACATATTTTGAAAACTTGAAGTTATTAAGAATTTAAAACCAGATAATGAAATTTAGCCAAGAGCTGAGATAGTGAAAAAGAAATATAACAGAGTACAAATGAGAAGAAAAAAGTTCATAGGGTATAGATAAAAAAATCAATTAAGGCACAGAATTTCTGACATGAAAATTGCTTCACTAAAGAAGACGTAAGTTGTGAGATGGGAACTGAGTTCAAGTTGACAGTTGGCAGTTTTGTGCACCCAGGGCTGCTCTCTTGAGCAGTTATCAGCACTCAAAGAAAGAACTATCCTTTATTTCATAGCTAAGGCAATTAGAATTTATTTTATTATACATATTTTATTTATGTCCTAATTGGAGTTTTTAAAAAATATATAAAAACATATGTCAATAAAAGAATATGCCAAACACAGATTCATATTAGTGCTTTTCAACATTTTATTCATATTAGTGCTTTTCAACATTTTATTTTTTATTGCTGACCGAGAACGAAGGATTAGTAGAAGAAAAAATTTAAATAATGCTTAACTATTGAATTAAAGTATAAACTTGTTCATTTTTTAGTATTATTGCTAGTTAAAGAGTTATCATGTCTAAAGGAATGCTCGAAGGTAGTTAATTACTCTTTAAGCTTAGGGTTATAGACCGTGTTTGTAGGTCTATTTCAGGACTTACTTAACTATTAAGAAAGTTATACTGTTTCTTTCCTTTCCTAATATCTAGAGATGCTGCAATATGAATTGAAAAGGGAAGGATAAAGAAAAAAAAAACCTAAATTTTCATTACAGTTCTACTTTGGTCTCATCAAAGGACCTCAGAAATTCCCCTGCTGTATCAGTAATGCCAGATAGTTAATTTTCCTGCCCAAATAGGATATGTGGTTGTGCTGACATAACAAAACCCAATGTTTCAAGATCCTCAAGGATATTAATACAAAGCTATTTCTTATGGGAAACTCAAATTCTTTCCTCTCCCCCCGGAAAGATTACATATCAGTATTTGTAATTTCAAATATTAAGATAATTAGTGCTGGGTGAATTAAAAAAAAATGCAGCATAAACGCTGGTCTAGATAAATACCAAAGTTTAGAGGATGCTTACTTGAACTTTATCAAAACTATGGAAATTCTGGTGTTTGCAAAATTGAACTGCAAATCTGGGGGGAAAGGCCTAACTTGCAAGATTCTGAGTGTATCATGTTGCTGGTTGGACTGAAAATACTATATGCACGGCTCTTCTCTGCTTTTTCAGCATTCTCTGGGTCAGCTTAAAAGAGATGAAAAATTCCAGAAATGCAGAGATATTAAAAAGGAAAAAGTGAGTTTTCAAAGCATTTATAAATAAGGTGGTTTTGAAATTTATTTATTTATTTATTTGTTTATGAGTTTTATCTGATATTCTACTGATCTTTATTTTAAAGAAATGGTAGTAAACCAAGTAATTTGTCGTGGCTCATATATCCTGCCCCTCTACTTCCCTTCTACCTTCCATTCTTTAGTCTACTAGAAGTAGGGAGCCCCTTTGTAAGTTCATGGGAACTCCTTGCTTGCATCAGCTCAATAGGGGATGAAGAGCAAGGTGAGAAACAGGCCTGGAGACTGCAATGGAAGCTTGAGCAGACTGTGCAGTATTCCTTCACATGCTATTGTAACCCCTTATGTCACATTTTTCTGTTGCCGATATAAAATCAGCTAAGGGCAAAGTGAAGAAAAGTGAAAAAATGGTCTTTGTGCCGGTTTTAACAAAGCAGTCACACTAGTGGCTGCCTCCTCTTGCATTCTGCTCCACTGTTTTAAGTCCATTTCTGAATCCCAGCCAGCTCCCAGCTGGTAGTATACTACAATGCTGTCATGTCATCAACCCAGGCAAGATGTTCCAACATTTGTGTGTGTGTTTTTAAACTTGCCAACTTGGCCGTTTTCCTGTAAATTGCTTAGAAATAAATATGTGTGTGTGTGTGTGTGTGTGTGTGTGTGTGTGTAAAGAGAGAGAGCTCTTAGCTTCTATATATCCATGGGTGAGCAGGATTTTTGACATTGCTCAGTAAACAAAATTTAGGTCAGAATTAGTGGCAATGAATAGGCCATCATATTTAGATAGTCAGTGACGCATATCTATTAAAAGTCCAAAATAAGGTAGAATACTCAGAAGCTTTCACTGTAAAGAGCAAGTGATATCACAAGTAAACTAATATTCCCCAAATAAGTTATATTTCTTCATTATACATTAGCACTCTGCTTTTTGACAGTAGTTTACTTTTTGTGTATATATGTGTGCATATATACGTGTTTCTTTTATAAAAGCTCTCCTGGCAAAACATAAAAATATTATCTGTAAAATAAATTATAATAAAGTGCCCTAGAGAAAAAAGCAGTTTTCTGCCCAAATAATACATAAGTCAAAATAATTTATTTGAGAGAAGCTTGGGTTTGTTTAAAAAAAAAAGTTTGTGGGTATTTTTAATAATTTGAACATATGGTCTCAGCAGAAGCAAAAAAGGAATTTTTTTAACTTGATGTCAGATCATATCACATTATGTTCATTTATACTGCATAATGTGATATGCTGCAGATTTTTAATAAATGGACTTTAGCATCTCAACAAGGAAAGATTTTTAGGATGCAAATCTGGTGATTCCTTTGGGATTCTTTAATAGCTCTCCACTAATACCATTTTCAAGTTTCTGACAAAAATTTTTCAAATTTTACTTAGTTCTTTCATTGGGTGAGGCAGCAAAAGATTTGACAAATATGAAGTTCTAGCCGAAAGAACGTTTCTTTTTCCATATTTTGCATCAACTGGGGAAATTAAAGTTTTTTGATCTACGTCATGATCAACCACTTGACAATAAGAAATGACAATTTTTTGCTGGAAAAAGGAGAGAGTTGTGATTAAAAGCATGGGAAGTTTATGTAAGGGAAGGTGAAGGAGAAAACTGAAGCATTGCCATGTCAGAGAAGCCTGATCTGAACACTGTATGCGCTAAGTGTGTACTGGACCTTTTTCCCAATGGTCCATAGTCCCTTCCTGTTGCAGAGAAGCTGCAAGAATTTATAAATACATTTCATCTATAATATCCAAATTTTGTTTTTAACAAAAAAAAATAAGCTTTCAAAGTTTATTTTTTAAATGAGAAACAAAAACAAATATTTAATCTAAGATTTTACTGGACTCTGACTTTTGGGAAAACAAATATAAAAACTATTTTCAGACCATTATTTCAGCCTTCTCTTTCTCTCTTTTATTCAACCTAATAACCAGTTATCTTTAATTAAATGAATATTGTTGAAGCACTATTATTTACACACATACCTAGACAAATGAATTAAAGCAAATTAAAAAGTGATGCATCATTCACCTAGACAATTGCCAAGAGACAGTGTAAAAGGGAAAAGAAATGTAAAAATATAAAAGCACTAAATTTCTAAAAGAATAGCAAGCCAGAAAGGGACATCAACTATTGGACTAGCAAATATTATATGCAAATAAGCAAATGGAAGACATGATGATGAGGGCCAGGTTTGTCTGTTACACAATATTTCTGTTACCTGGCATGAAAACAAGTCTGAATTATTTGCTAAATAAGTAAATCAATGTATACAATGTTATCTTAAAAAGAAAAAAAGATAACAGAAGAGTTTATCATTTTTTTTTACTGTTGTAAATTGGAAATAAAACCCATTATTATTTTTAATTAGTTTCTTCTGGCAGGGCCTCAACTAATTGCTTTACATACATTAATTAATTATATTTCCATTAATACTCCATTTTAGATTTAAGAAAAAGTAAAGGGAATTTTAGAGTTGATAAGTAATTTGCTTAAGTAAGTGGTGAAACTAAGGCAATAAGACTCCAGAGCCCACCACACTATATTGCCCTAAAACTTTCAAGGAGACAACTAAACTTCTATAGTAAAACAGCAATTGCTTCAGATGATTTTGATGTATGAAAAGTAGAAATCTTTGATAGTATAGGTTTCAGAAACATTAAAGATTAATTAGTAAATTAGTTAAATATATTAAATGTAATTTGCTTTACAATGGTGGAAGCAAAGAAGATCCAAGTTCTTATCCATGTTATATCAGCAAAAAAAGAGAAAGGTATTATGGTATGAAAATTTGATGCCATGGAAATCAATGAATGATGAACAAAATAATTTGCCAAAGAAATTGACTTAATGTCAGAACAGTCTCTTCAGAGGAACAGAGATCCAATACTCAATCTTTCGCTAATGCTTAACTTGTTTCTTTCTGCTTTTCATGTTCTATCTAAAGTTCAACTTATCCTGAGAAAAGAAATAGATAAATAATATGTCACTTAGAATTTGTTTTGGCTGTGAGAAACAGAAATCTAAAAAGCAACAGCTTAATCAAGAAAAAATGTCATTTCTCTCTCACATAAAAGTCCAGAGTAGATTATCTTGAGCTGATAATGGCATCTTCATTCTACAATATCCTTGGAATACCAAGCAACCTCTTTCTTATTCTGTCATGTTTGTCTTTCATTCTCAAGGTCATTTCAAATTTCTAAAGGATTGTTATTTTTAGCTATTGTACTGACATTCCAACTAATAAGAAGGAGGAAAGGATGATGAAGAAGGGACAAAATATACATTCAGCTATATTTTAAGAAAGGAAAGCAGAGGAAATAAGCTATACATTCCCTTACATCTCATTGGCCAGAACTTAGTCACATTGCCTGAGATATTGGGTAGTTAGGAGATGTATGTTTTAATCAGCTAAAAATAAACAATTTCATAAATCTTACTGTGCAAGAAGGAAAAAGTATATGTTGAACGATTACTGGTAGCTCAGCCACAGTTAGTATTTATTGAGAAAATGAAAACATTTTTTTTTTACTCTAATATTTTTAGGATTGACTTAAAACTCACTTCTAATGCATTAAGATTGACTTAAAACTCACCTTCAATGCATTAAGACTGGGGAACTTGCTACTCTTTTTCATATTTGCTAAATTTTCTGGTGATTCTTTGCCTTTAGGAGCAAAATTTGCTTCAGAAGTACCAAAATACCAGACCACAAATAACACTTAACACTGGGTTTACAAAGTCATATGGATTGACGTACTCTTTTTCTCATACATAACCTTGGCATTGCTTGTTTGTGGATTCAGTTATATAATAAAGGACAACAATCTCAGACCCAGACTGAGTTATTATTTTTAAAACATTATATTTTGAGTTCTGGGCTAGCTCATCTTCTTTCTTCAAACCTGCTTTCAATCCTGCTGTCCATTTTGATGAATGACACTACCAAGCTACCTGGGGTCATACTTTATTTCTTATTCTTTCATCCAACACAGTCAAATACTGTTGACCAGACTCATTCTTCAATGAAATCTTTCTGAGTCAGACTGATATTGAAAAGTTTTTCCTAATAATTTCTACCCATGCCTTCACCATCCTAGCCTCAATTCTACCAAGTCTTAACAATAACCTTCTCTTTTCTTTGTTAGGAAGCTAAGTAATTCCATTTGTATTACTCATTAGGTAGGACTGTTACTAAAGAAATTTCAGGAAAATATTCAGTGTCCAGCTTTAAGTTTCCAAAGGACAGATGACAGTGATAAAACTGGGGGAAGTTTCTCTTAATGTCCTGGCTTACACAATAGGTACAGAGAATTTACAAACTGTAAGGTTATTTACAAACTGTAAAGTTATTCAATTTAGAGAAGGAAGAAGAAAGATCTGAGAGAACACTAACATTAATCAGTGTCACATATCTCTGCAGGCTCACTCAGTATGCCTTTTGGAGTCACACTCCCAGAGAATTACAATCCCCAGAGCAATCCAGGGGTCGAAGAGCACAAGGATCTTTTGCATCATTACCTTATTGTAATCTAAGGTGAAGCCAGATGTTGAATTTTTCCTCACAACATCTCGGTGATCACAGAGTGAAGCAGAAGGGACAGTCAGTCACAGCAATCTATATAAACAAGCACCAAGGAAGAGCCTGGGTGAACTTGTAAAATTTCCCTAGTTTTGTGAGAACACTATAGAATTAGCTGAAAGAAAGCACAGCTTAAAAGGCCTTTCAATTTCAATAAAGCTACCCTTCTACTATCTGATTGGACTATGCAATGGCAGAGTATGAGGAAATATCTCAACAGATTTTAATGAAGATAAATGCAGGAATGCTGGAGACTATCACTCTCCACCATCATCTCCATCTGACTCTAGTAGCTTTGGGAACTCAGAGAAGTCACAGAGGACATCTACAGCTGAACATGGAGAAAATAAAGGCATATGAAGGGAAGGCTCATCTTGGCTACTGAAGCCTTTAAATACCCTTTCCCTTTATGACTTGGTTTTATTTTAAGCATCAACTCCTGGTAACCCTAAATGCAGGTACAGATCAAAATCCCAGGAGTGAAGAGAAAAGAGTCAGCCTATACTACCAACCCAAAGGGTCAGTTAAATTATAAATATAAATTACATTTAAGAATTTAAAAATTTTAAAAATATATAATATATATAATTTTAAAGGTATATACAACATGTATAATTTACTAAACATAAACAAGTTTTATAAATATCCATTACATATCTAATTTTCTTTATATTTATTACCTCAATTCTAAATCAGGTTGACATCATTATCTCTCACTTATAAGTACCAGTCTCTAGAGCTTCCTCAGGTCCCGTCTTACATACACCTCTTCATAGGTTACCAAGAAGACAGACTGAGATATATCTGTTGACTCTTCTGCTGTGAACCTCAGCCCTTGTCGGTGATGCCACTGGTGTTTGCCCAAATCTTTTGCACCAGAGCACCTCTATTGTTTTGCTCAATACACTTATTTTGACTATAATGCTTTCAGTCATAATGCTGTATCGTAAAATATTAACTGTTTGCTGTTCCTAGTGGACACTCTTTAGGGTGAGTGTGCTTTATTGAATTAATTCCGGTACTTGAAATACAGCATATGATCAGTCAATTTTTATGAAATGGAAAAATAAAATAACAAATAAAAACTACTATATATTCTTTATATTTTAATTTTTAATAAAATCTTAGAATAATTATTATAGTTAAACTCAAAAAAAGAGACTAGAAAAAGAGATATCTTGATTGAAATTTAGAAGGAAATTTGTGGAGGTAATAGTAGGGTTATAAGGAAAGCTCCCATGTTTATACTTGCTACTCACTAGCAGCAGGAGAGAAAAAAATGAAATCAGAAAATGTTTCTGAATATTTCAGAATGTTTTTACTTAGATTCCAATATTTCAAAAACTAATTTTAATTAAAAAAATAAACATTTGCTTTTGTTCCACATGCTTTAAGTAGAAACTTAAAAATGGTAATGTAAGGAAAATATTTTCTGCCAAATAGTGTAAACATAGATCAATTAAAGAAAACAAAATAGTAGACATTTAGCTAATTCACACAACAAAACCCTGAAAAGTAACGTATTTTGTTCCAACTGAAAAAAAAAATGAGAAAAAGTTCTGTGTATCTGTGGTAGACTGTTAAAAATGGTCCCCTGACACATCATGCCTTTCTGTGATCATGGCCCTTTGCCATGTCTTTGCTGCTCTTGCCATCAAAAAGTAGAGTGTGATTTTCCATCCCTTTGATTTGTTCTGGCTTTGTGACCCTCTTACCAGCACAATGCAAGGACTGATGTTTTGAGACTTCTGAGACAAAAATTTAAGAGGCTTTTTGCTTCTGCTTTTACTCAAAAGAACCACAGTCACCATATAAAGAAGTCCAGGATATCTTGCAGTAGAGAGAAGCCAGATGGAAAGAGAGCTCTTGAGAGATAAGAAACCAAGTGGAAGGAGAGGTCCTGTGAAGGAGAATTAAAACTCAGTATATATGAGAAAGCCTTTCCAACACCAAGTAAAAGCAACGCAGCTATCCTAGCCAAACTTATCCATTTTGCACCAACACACTAGTGGCAGCCATAAGAGTGCAGTCATCTTGAATCCTCCAGCCTTCGGCAAGGTCAGCCCTGGCAATATTACTATAGTGAAGAGGTGAGCTGACCCCTTTGGGTCCTGTCTAAATGATATACCCAAATAAATGTTATCAAGAATGGGTATTTTGAGCTATTAAGCTGTGTGGTGGTTTGCTGTGGAGCAATAAGTAACTAATACAGTACCTCAATGATTATCATAGTTTTATGTACCTTCCAGAAATTAGTGTAGGTTTGTAATATACTAATTACAGTACTGTCTATAGTAGTTGACTACAGGTGTTCTGAAACTTCTGCTTTAAAAAGCATCTAAAGAATTATGATTTTTAGATGAAAAGTGATATGGAACATGTACACAAAATAGTCACTATTAATGATAAGTCAAAATATATCTAGTCATACACAATTGCCATACACATAGATAAGAACTAAATCATTTCATTTTGCTTAAAAATATATAATTCATATTTATAAAATATGTCATGTATAATAATATGTCAAATAAAAATATGTAAGTACCATTAGAAGAATAGTAATGAAGTGGACATTCATGTACGCATCGTTAATATTAAGAAACATATTTATTGTTTTAAGTTAGATTTTCTTGCATACAAATTTTGTTTTATCAATTTAAAATGGCAAAATAAATGTCATTCGTAAGTCATGAATTTTTAGTATTAAAGCAAAACATACTTTAAAAGTTGAAAATGTTATATATAATCATAAAAACAAATGCTCTGGCTAGTTTAACTTAGCTTGTTAGTACTATTTGACTCAATGTGAAAAAATAGTTTAAAGTAAGGCAAATGACAATGTTTAGACATATTTTGCCCTCTCTTCCATCACATGAAGGACTATGTAATAGATATTAGCCTCTGAAGATTGAAAAATAAACTGTTCTTCCAGAAAAATAGCTCAAATAAGTAGAGAAAAAAATAAATGAGAATTTCTTTTATTGTGTTTGTTTTATGTTTCATTGTATTTTACCATTGATCATTTTCTATTTCAATTTGTTATTTTGGCTTGCTCTTTGTGAATGAAGAGTGAAGAATTAAGTGCCGTTACTTGAGCATTATCACTAGATTTAATCAATGTCACTAAACATTAAACTATAAATCAGAGGATCTTCCATTTCTACGTTATACCCCCAAAAAATGTCAGAGAAAATCTCTGATTTTTACCAAGGCAGTTTATTTTAAAACATATGAAGATATAGAGGATCTTATGAAAGTGTTTTATAAAAGCTGATTTTAAAATGGTCCAAATGTTATAAAAAATTTTCTTAGATCTTTAATAGATAATCTCTAAAAAGTTATAATTTTTCTGGACTATATTACTTATTGTACTTTCAGTCATTATGGTCATTTTTATTCAATGTAAATTTTTAAGGGAGAAGTCATCATAGCTGAAATTTTTGAAAAATCATTCAATTTTTACAATTAAGTTGATTGCCAGTCTATATTTTTTATATAAGAATATAATTTGCCACTTGTGAATAATTTGGTAATGATGAATGACATTTAAATTTGCATATGTGGTTATAATATTCACCTAATGCTTTTCCCCCCTGTAACATATCTAACATTTATTTTGCCAAACATTTTATGTACAACAAATTTCCAACATATCCCAGCCTTAATCAAAGACAGAGAGCAGGGTTTTGAGGCATGAATAAAATAAGTAGAAGTGATAAATTGGGTCCAGCTCACTTTTTTTTGGATCTATATTAATGTCATGTAAGTAATGGGGCCCAGAGCTCTCACTTTCTGAATCTTAAATGGAATTGGATTACATATACTTTAAAGTTAAGTGTGGCTTAACCAATGATAATTTAAACAATGAAAAACTGGCATCTTATAAAAATATATAAAGTAGAAATTTACAAATAAATTTCATTGGCATCATTATGCTTCTCAAGTCCCAGATATCAAGAATGGACATATAAAAACTTAACAGATGTCTGTCTGCAAGAGAGGTTTTGTCTGAGTGTTGTTGTAGTCCTGATGATCTCAGAAGGATTTTCATTATCTGATCATCATTTCATTAAGTTCGGAGTATTGTTTAATATTTTATTTGTAACTCTGCAATGGCAAAATGACAAAAGCATATCAGTTTGCATTAAATATGAAGCAAAAACCTATTTCTTTTTCTGCGCTAAATGGTTTTAGCAGCTTAATTCCAAGGTTGATAGGTTTTACTTTAGTAATTCATGGCTGTGTAACAAATAACACCTACTTACCTCACCCAATTTAGTGGCTTAATACAAAATTAATTATTTTGTGAAATTCTGTGGAATTCTGGGCCCTATTGAGCAGTTCTTCTGTTGCACATTGTTTGATGGAACTGCAATCACCTGGGGCTTTGGACTGGAATGTTCAAAACAGCTCACTCCCATCACCTGACAGTTGATGCTGAGTCTTGGCTGGAAGCACTTCAGTGTTCTTTCACATTATTTCTCTATGTGGCTTAGGCTTCTTAGAGTATGGGGCTGGGTCTCAAGAGAGGGAAATCTAAGAGTAAATCTTGGAATAGAAGGAGGCAGAAGCTGCTAGTCCTCTTAAGTCCTGGTGTCACTTAATGCTAAAGCTGTCAATTCAACCACATTCTGTTGGTCAGAGCATTCATATGCCAGCCTAGATCCAAGGAGAAGAAAAATAAATTTCATTTCTTGAAGTGAGGAGTGAGATCTATCTGTATACTGAGAGGCAAGGAATCTAGAGACCATTTTGGAGGCTAACTACCACAAACTCATGTGCTAAAGTCTCAAACTCTCTCATATCAGCCAAGTCACCTCACCAACTTTCCAATTCTTCATTTGTTCTACTCTTAAAATAGGAAGCAAGTTTGAGACATATCTGTTAAGCATCTACCATGTGCCAGACACAACTGGTCATTGTGAGAAGAATATAGGCTCACCATAAGGTAGACATAAAATGATATGGTTTGGATATTCAAATTATTAAAGCTAGAGTTCTCATTGTTTTGTATATAAAAAATTTGAACTTTTTAAGTTGCTATGTATTTGTGAGGGTTCTCTTAGAAAGCCTCATGTTTGCCCCAGAACAAGTCTGCTCCTGTTCCTGTCTTCTCATTTTGCCATCACACTCCCACATTTATCTCAGGTTACCTGCTAGACATGGTGTTCTTCCCTGGCCATGGCCACTGATAATTCTACTGTTCCACATAACTTTTTAAAGCACAGCTCATGCTAGGAAGTAACATTTATCAAGAATTTAAAAAGGCTTACTATCAAGATAAGTGTGACATAAAAATAGCTTGAATCCACTGTGAGCAGGGGCTATTCTAAGTCCCACAAAGCAAGCTCTCAAGTAAAGCATTGCCTAACTATACACGGGCTTTTATATTCTGGGCTCTGGCTCATTTCACACCAAAGGAAATATACATCATCTCCATGTCTGGAGGCCTGAGCTTAACTTTACCCCCAGAGACAAAAGGAAGACTTTCCTAAACCACTGACTCTCCTAGAGTCCAAGTTCCAACTCATTTACTGCCACTTAACTTATTTTCGGAGTGATTGGCAGTGAGAATGCCCATTACTTTAGAGTATAACACCCATGTCCATAAATATGGTATGGTCTGGGTCATACAAACTTCACACAGCAATTTTAATAACTGACAGTGCATCAACCAAGTTAGATATGCGTTAAATAACACCTTATGTGAGTCATCTCATTCCAGCTGCTTTGATTTCCTTTCAATCAGTGGGACTTAAAAGAAAATCAAATCTGATTATCTATTCTGATTAAGTCTAGTCTAGATTGCTAATGAAAACAAAATGATTGCTTAAACCAAAATTCTCTCTCTCTCTCTCTCTCTCTCTCTCTCTCTCTCTCTCTCTCTCTCATCTTTTCTGTCACACACACACTCACACATATCACAAATAATATGTAAATTTTAAACATTAGGTATTTTAAATCCAGGTTAAAGGGAAACTAAAATAAGCTAAACTAAATTTGACTTTTATTATTTTCCTAAGGTTATCATGGGCAAAGTACTACATACTAAGTGGCTTAAAACAATAGGGATTGATTCCTTCAGAATTCTGGAAGCCAGAATTTTGAAGCTTCAAAACTGAGGTGTTTGCAAGATTGGTTCCTTTGGGAGGCTCTGAGAACTTATTTCATTTCTCTCTCCTAGCCTCTGGTGGTTGAAGGTAATCCTTGGATTTGCTGGATCTAGACATATTATTCCGATCTCTTCCTTCATTGGCAGCATACTATTCTTTCCTGTGTCTCTGGGTTGAGATTTTTCTATTCTTGTGAGGATGCCAATCACACAGTGGGGCTTCAGCTTCTCCTAATTGAGTATGACCTTATCTTAATTTAAATATATCTGCAAAGACCCTGTTTTGAAATAAGTTCACATTCCTGAGCACTGGGGCTTAGGACTGCATTATATCATTTTGATGGGGGGCAGAGGGAAACAATTCAACCCAACACTCAGTACTTGTGTCCAGAAAAAGCTGCTGCCTTATAGGAACACACAAATCAGACTATAGCCCACTTCACATTTATCATGAGTCTTAACTTGGATCACTTCATTGAGTCAGAACTTTCCAGAATAATTTAATTCCTTACCTATTTGTCTAACATCTGTGTATATCTTAAAGACTGGGTCACCTACATTGTCCCTCCCAGAAAAAGGAAGGTGTGCCCCCCCGCCCAAGAAATATAGATTTTCAGCCAATAAAGCAGAAACTGCTTATAACCTCTTACTTGGCAATATTCTAACTTTAAAAATCCTAAGCTCCAATCTCCACTGGGCACCTGTTTACAAGGATAAAATGAAGTAATAGAATGAGAAATCCCTTAGCATTCTTAGGAAGAAATAGTGATATACAAATCCAGGGCAGTTTTATTATTCTCTTTTCCACATCACTGAATTCATTTTCTCAGTAGGGAGTCTTTTCTATTATCCTCTTTTTTTTTTTTTTACATTCTTTCCCAAAGCAGAGCTTATCTTTTTTATACCCCTTTCATATATATTATGTCATTATCACTAAGAGCAAACTTTAAAAGAACCTGGATATTGAAGCTGTTGCTGTACTCGAGAGAATACTATGCTACCCACTGAGAGAGAAAGAGTCCTGCTGTTAAAACTCTCTGTACAGTGAGATGACCAGGGTAATTGTCCAGACTGCACCACCAGGAGTTGGACAGGACTCAGAAACACCAGGGGCTCTGAGAGGTACAACTGGGCTGAGAGAATACTGCCCATCACTAGTACAAAGGGGTTGTAATTTAGACTATTGTCTCTCCCTCATGACTATTTAAAAAGATTTAAAATCAGATTGCTAAAACATACAAACTGTAATTCTAGCCTGGATACTCTTTGATCTGATCTAGGACAGGGCTGATAACCAATTGCTGAGAGTTCTAAGGGGTTTAAGTATTCTATCCCAGAACTGAAGATTGCTCTCAAAGATTAAATCTCAAATTTACTAAATTTTTTAAATAAAATTACTTGAACACAAACAACTATGAAAGCCATAGCAGACTCCATTATGAATTTCTCATTTAATTGTCTTTACTGTTTTTTATTTTTTATTATTTCCTGAAACATATTTTTAGTTCTCATATACTAACATCACTTTTTTGCTTTTGGTTTGCATTTTTGTGTTTTGTTTAGGGAAATATTTTCCTACCTTGAAGCCATAAAGATATTTTTCTATATTTTTTCCTAAAGAATTTAGTTTACTTTTTATATTATATACTTACACCTACAGCGATGTTTCTCTGTGTTGTGAAAAAAGGATTCTCTTTTTTTTTTTATAACCCATAAGGGGAAACCAGTAGTGGGTGGGGCAGTTCTGCTTTCTGGTAGCACAGGGCTCAGATCAAAGTCAACACTGACATTTATGGTCAAACCCCTATATCAAGTTTTTATTTTGTTATTTTTAATTTAAGTATCATTGGTATACAATATTACTAGAGTGAGTGATTCAACATTTTTTTACCTTACAGTATAATCACCCAGCTAATTCTAGTTTTTTATAAGTCTGAGCTTGTTTCTTGGTTATCCACTGCCCTATTAATTTGTCATTATTGCTCTTTCTTAATTATGATAGCTTTATAATAATTTATTATATCTCATAAGTCGAGAACAATGGCTTTGTTCTTCCTCTTTAAATAAAATCCTCTTGTCTCTTGTTTTTTTGTCAAGTTCCAAGAAAAACCAGTTATGACTTTTTTTTTAAAGCTTACAGCACCCAGTATTCCTAGGTGCTCTCTCATCCAAGTACTAACTAGGCCCGACTCTGCTTAGCTTCTGAAATCAGATGAGATTCAGGGTGGCATGGCTTTAGACCAATTATGACTTATTGGTACTACATTAAATTTAAAGATTAACTTTGGGAACGGTGACAACTTTATCACATTAAGACTTTTTATTTATTAATTTGGTTTGTTTTTCTATTTACTAAAGTTTGTTGTCATACTTCAGCTAAATCATCATCACAATTTTTTTTTCCCATTTTTAACAAAATACAATAATCAGCTAAATGAAAATTTTAATTAATTGTATTTTGTTAAATTTAGATTATATTAGACTTAGCTTTATGTAAGGATATATTTCTGACCACAAAAGTAACATCTACTAATTGTAGAAATTGTGGATAAAAGGCAAATTAATAAGAAAGAAAATATTCATTGTCAATATTTTATATATTTCCTTTAATGATTTTCATGTTGAATGTGTCTATATATAATAACAGGATCACAATTACATGTGTAATTTTATATTCTACTTTATTTACCCAACATTACAAGTTTAAACAAACTAACATTATATTATTATGTAGACTTGCAATACTTTCATTATATTGAACATTTTGGCTATCTGTAATTCTTGGTTTTATAAATAGTATATTTTCAGAATACCTGTATACTAAATCTTACTAACTGTTTTGGTAGGACAGAGGTCAGTAAACTATGGCTTGTGTAAATGTCTTATCAGAACTCAGCCATGCTCATTTGTTTATGTTCGATCTATGGCAGCTTGCATGTGACAAAAGCAGAGTTGAAGAGCTGTGACAGAGATTGTATGGACCACAAAGCCTAAAACATTACTCGCTGGCCCTTTACAGAAAAAAAAAAATGCTGACTCTTACCTTAGGGTAAAACTTTACACATTAAATTCTAAGTTTGTGTATAATTGTATAATGTCTAATACACTATAAACTTTGTTCCTGAATTCCTGAAGTGTGACAGTATTGGATGAGTCCCTGTCTCAAAACACGATTGAATATTTAACTTTTAAACTTATATCATACATTTTGTTTTACTCCCTGGTGAATTTTTCAAAATTATGATTCAAATGATTTATTCACATCTTAAAAAATAAACTGATTTGACTTCCTTCAAGAGATAGTTTAATATTTTTATATTGTAATTTTTAAATCTCAATGCTGACTTGTGCTTGGCTCTGCACAAGTGTGTGTTGCTTGGGCTTTTCCAGGGGAATCACTGTAACGTCAGGTGATGCTTGAAGTATTTGACAGCAACCAAGAGGATAATTATTCATGAGAAAACTGAGGCCTTTTGGGTAATGCCCTTCCACTGTGTGCTCACGCAGATCTCCTGGTATATTTCAGTAAACACCACCAAGTTTGCCTTTTTTCTGCCTTCAAGAAGATTTTCATCCTTCATCATTAGTGTTGCCACACTGAATCACCAAAACAAAAATCCTAGGCCTCTGTGTTCTTTCCCAAAGTAATTCATATCTCATCTTTTGTAGAAAAGAGTAAAGATGTATTTATGATTATTACTGTATTTTTCTTATCAAATGCTATACCAGCAAGATTTATATATTTATACTTACAAAGAACAATTTTATTTAGTGACAAATATAAACTCAAATAATAGGAAACTGTATTTTTCTTTTCTTTCAACTGCTATAACTCTATTATACTCCAATTATCTTATGCAAAAAAATTGTTGAGAAGATGATATACGTGTAATCTGCAACAAATAACAGTCAACATAGTCATTAGAGGAGAAAATACCTAAGAGAAACAGAAAAATTTCCTCCTTGTTTACTCATTTCACTTTATGGTGATGTTTAAATTTATAATTTACTTTTTCCTTATGTCAAATCTTTTTAATTAAGACTTTAGAAATAAAATTTTAAGAAATTACATGTCTTCATAACCATTATAAAGTCATCTGATTATTGGTTAGTTTGTGTTAGTTTTGTGAATAAAGAGATATTATTGGGATGTTTTAGAGAAGATAAATTTCTGTTGATATTTGACTTCTTGCTTTTTGTCATGAGAGCAAATAAATTCTTTCTACAACTTATTTAAACTTTGGCCATATTATTTATTCATGAAATTGATTTTTAGGATATGAGTCTTTACTGAGGAGATGACATACTACAGAGAAATGATTTGTTTCTGAGTCTGAGAATTGATGGGAGAAAATAATTCAGGTATATCGAAAATTCCATATTGGACTGATACCAAGATTCCCATCTGGAACCAAGTTACTTCGCACCAGGATTACCCCTTTCTACAATTCTAGTCCTACTCTGCACTAGAAGAAAAATAAACTTTTTTTTGATTGTGTAACCACTTTGCTAAAGACACAAATGATGTTCATTGTCGAAAGGTAAAAAATGGCTCAAAGATAGTCCTGCCTTGTGAAGGAGAAGCACTCTGCCTTGGTGGTTAGCAAGGGATATGGGTTTTATTTCATCTACCAGAAAGCCCTGATAGTTGCTTTCACCAATATGCTTTAAAATGGAAACAGGATTGAGAATAATCTTTGTCAGAATTAAACCCTCATTTGCTTGTTAATTTATGCAATTTCCCTCAGGTCCTTTAAAAATGATCTCTGATAATGATCTGCATATTCTACCAATGCCCAGATAATTCTTTCATAGACAGAGAAGTATTAATAAGGAACTGTTTTCCACATCTTTCCTTATCTTAGAATCCAGGCTTTTGAACTTGAAAAATTGTGATATCCTTGTACACATCCCATTTTTCATAGTGTGTAATATAAGAATTTGTAATACACTTAATATACAGAACATATGCAGAATACACTTAACATACATTGTCATTTAGTGGAAAACGTTGGGGCTGTTGATTCAAATGACAGTTTTGAATTCTCATTCAGTTTTCTAAACCTGATTTCTCAGCAGTAAAATAACACTAGAATTTAAGTCAAGGACAACTTTGACTTAAATTATCTAAAACATCTTTTTATTCTAAAATATCTAGACAGTATTACCATTTTTTACCCTACACATTTGTGTGAATCGACCTGTGCCATCATTCAGGTATGCACAGAGGCCTCAGTGCTTCACATTGAAGAAGTAAAACTTCCACAATGCCATCTTCTCTTTAAAAAATCAGTCTGGAAGATGAAGGAATGAGAATGGTAGCACACGACAAACTTCACCAATTTGACCTCTGTAAGTTTACAAGAAACTTGAGACTTAGTCAAATATCTTCTTTGCCCTGGAAGTCCTATGAAACCAGTTATTTCTTATCCTTCATTCTTGAAGAAAAATATTTATAAATAGTCTTTCTGATATCTTTAGTTTTGGAGAAATAGAAAAAAATAATTTAAAAAAATATTAACAGGAATATTCCCTACATGAAGAAAATTTTGGATGATCATTTTGGTTAGGAGGTGGGAGTTTTACATTTTACTAATTACTAGATGAGCACAGTTGGCTTTCACTAGCAGGTGCGAGTGGCTCCAACCCACTAATAACTGATTCATAGATATTGCCCTCCAAAGGAGACAAATATAGCTCAGCACAGACAAGACCCAAGAATAAATATTAGTTTGCATCTCAACATTTCAGGTTACTGTGATATTTTGCAATAACTTTATTATTAAGACAAGAGTTCCTCTCATCATTAGAAGACATTGTCAGGGAAACCATTTTCTCAGTGAATATCTTTGAACTGTGACATCACATATGCCTCAAAATTCTCTCATTCAAATGTCCACAGAGGTAATCTAACCTCAACTACCTGATACCTTTTTCCAAAACATGAGAGTTCAACTTGAAAAGTGTCTCCAAAGGCATCTTCTTTCCTAGAGGATTTTTTTTCCTCTTTCCATCACTAAATGGCTCCTTATTCTGGGCAGATCTTTGAAGCTGTACTCATTTGTGATAGGAGAGGGCTACTAGCTAAGAAAGAAAGAATGCCTCATTTCTAAATGTTCCTCTCTTTCATATTCTCTCTTCTCTTCCCTTCTTTGTTCTCTGCTTTCCTGTCTCCCTCCTTCTCTCTCATTCCCTTGCTCCTTCTTTTACTCTTTCTCTTTCCACCTCTCATTTATTTTGTTCTTCCATCATTTCTTTTCTTCTTGTCAATCACATACATATATTAAACTCCAGAAATAGTGCTTTGCCAAAAATTGGATCATAGTAAATATTGAGGTGTATATATATACATATATACATAAATATATATACATAAATAAATGGTGATTCTGCATCTGTCATGTTAGAAACAAGTTTTTCTTTGTTTTCAGCTTGCTAGTAGAGTCAAAATATACTAAAAAATACTCTGCTGCAAGTTTAAGCAAACCATGATTTTCATATGGAATGATTTACCAAGGTAGGCTGGCTAATTTCATGACTTGATGTGGTCCTTCAAATTGACCTAACAAAATAGACCAAGTTGATGGCATTTCAGGAAAATGTGCTTTCCTACCTTTCAAAATCCTTTAGAAATGCAGATTATTGACCCAGACATTTCTTTAAACATTTCATTATTTAAACAATTTCTCTTTAAAATATCTTATGTAAGAACATAAACACTGTTGAATAAGCCATTTGGGGGCGGGGTGGAAACGTTACTACTCTAACCACATTATTCTTCTTGGTTTTGTCTTAAGTGCTTTTGTTTCCATCTTTTAATGAGAAAGTTAGGATATCTAGGTAAACTGGGGATTCTTGTTTTATCAAATAGATAGTAAGTTTTTGCTTGAACATTGGCCAAATGCCAGTTATTCTGAGGCCAAAAACCAGTCATTTCTGTGATAGTATTTTGGTGTATAAATGAAGTGAGGCTGAACTACAATCTCCAGAATGCCCTGTCTAGGATGATACTAGGATGTTATGTTATGCTACAAGAGATAATCTCTTGTGAGAGTTGTAGCAAGGATAGGAGGCAGTGGCAATTTATAATCACATACACACATCTTCTCACAGTTATTCAAACACTAATCTAGATGCTGCAGTGAAGGGATTTTGCAGAAGTAATTAAAATCTCTAATCAGTTGACTTTAAGTTAATCATTCTGGGTGATCTTGATTAATCAGCTCAAAGGCTTTTAAAAGGGGGTTAAGGTCTTTTCTGAGATCTGGTCTTTCAAAGAGCAGCTGAGTCAGCAGTTACTCTCCCTTCTGTGGATCTTCCTCCCTGACTGCCTGTAGACAACAAAGTAAGATCACTTCCAAGGGGTTGCAATCTAATCAACTTTCCTTCCTGACTGTCTACCCTCACAGACTTTGAATTTGCTCAACAAGTCTTCATAATAGCATAAGCCTATTCCTTCTATTACTTTCTACATATTATCTTACTCATTTTATATCCCTGACTGGTATACTGTCAAAGAACAGTAACCTGAAACTGGAGCTTCTCGCAGAGATTACTGTTAAGATAACTGTATGTATATAATTATTTTAAATTTTATGCACTAAGAAAATTAATTTGTATAATAATTAAGAACTGATTATTTTGTGAAGAATGTTCTGTCAACATACAAGTAAAGTATGAAAATTTGAAACAAGTGTTCATTTGGGGTTATAGTCAGTTTGGAAGAAATAAAATAAAATTGGAAAACTATATATTTTACATTGCAAACTCAAGTAAATGTGTTGAGTGAACAATATACTTTGACCAAAATGTCCATAACACTAATGCTTTGAGATTCCTTGTATCAGAATTTTGAAAGATCTAAGATATAATATATTGGCTGTAATATATTCACATGAATGATATTTTTGTTGTAGGTAATCATTCACTACTCAGCCAATGTGTGTTTTTGTAACATTGAATTTCAGCCAATGACATAGTTATCCTCTTTATCCCATAGACAATTCACAAGGTATAATACAAAGATAGCTCTGAAGTAAAAAAGCAGAGGCAGAGTTTGTTTTGGGCTTCTCCTTGTTGAGAAATCCATTGCTGAAGGAGAGAAGCAGGACAGAGATATGAAACCAAATCCTTATTTATTTTTCTTACAGTATGTAATCTATATTAGGAAAATGGGCTAAGTTCTACTGAATAGTATAATCTATTTGATATCTTTGATATTTTTACAATCTTCATATAAGATATGCGTATATAAATGTACACTGGTAGACTACAAATCCCTGGAATTTCTAACCATCAACATAGATGTCAAGTAGAATGATTTAGATTCTGTTGTTATCATTGATGTTGTGCCTTAGCAGAGAACAATTAAAAAAAAAAAAAACCTACTGTAGCCAGACATTATTCTAAGTACTATGGGGAACATAAAAACTAAAAACAGTTTTTCATTTTAAGCTACATATAATCTAAAACTCTTTAGTTCTCATTCCAGGAAATCTTACATTTCTCTTTAATAATTAATTGTGTCTCTTTTATGTAATCTATTAAGTAATAAAATGATGAGAAGAGCACAGTCTTTGCCCTGAAGGAACTTTATTTATTTTAGTAAATAAATAAAATAAACATGAATTTAGATATAAAAGACATTCTTAAGAATTGCAACTAAATATGTAACTCTCATTAACATAATAACACAATAATAAATAAATGTATCTAGTGTTTACTAGTATTTTCATATTATACTAGACTATATAGATATAATTCTTAATGGATTAGAAATTTTAGTTCATTTGTAATATTTTCTATTATGTAATTGCTTAACTAAAATCTATCTTATGTTATTTTATGGAATTCCTTTAGTTTCAATGGCTCTTGACATTTAATTGTCTAAAACCTGAAGGCAGCATTTATAAATGTCCTCTGCTTATTATATTTTATGCAAGTTATATACCTAGTAAAAGCTAAAATTTATCCTAGAACTCAGCATTTCAGCCCTGAAGATATCTTGCTGGCTGCAGAAGTCGTTACATTGTCTCTCAAGCGAACAATTTGCAATACTGTCATTACTTGATAGGATGGTTCTTAAGTCTGGAATTGTCTCGCCTGGGATTTGGCTAGCTAAATCCCATTTAGCATACATTTAATGTGAATCTATTTCTAACAATCCTGACTTTACCGTTTGGCTAGACTGGGGATTTGAAAACTATGGCCTGTGGGTTAAATCCAGCTCAACATTTACTCTCATAAATAAAGTTTTATTGGAAAACAGCTATTCCTATTCATCTGTATATTTTCTCTGGCTGCTTTCACACTACAGTTTGTAGATTTGAGTAGCTGCTACAGAAACCATGTTGCCTGTGTGTAAAGTTAAATTCTAAAATGATCTCCCATGATTTCCAGCCCTCTTTCCCAGGACCATAAATATTGAGCTTCTCTGGCCTGCATTACAGCTCAATTACTCTCTCTTCCCAATCTTGCATTCTTCTCTTCCTTCCACAGGTTTTGATCCAGGGGTACTCCATAATCAGCTTTCTAAAGGACACAATCTGCATCACAGAGACTGATCATCAAACTCTCTTATTTTCAAGGGTTTAGGTTAGGCCTGCGCCAGCCTTGTTGTCTGTTACTTGTAAATGAGTGGCAGATACTTAGCCATTCAAGGGAATTCGGTGCTCTGCCTCTGGATGGCTTTCTTTTTTATGCAATGGCCTTCTTTCCTGGGTGACCTGTTACTTAGAAAAAGCCTCAGTATCATTGTATAATTAAAATTATAATGCCCCAAATCTTGCAAAATTGAGGTGAATGTTGGAGCCTCCTTAAGGAAAACTCACTGCTGGTGAGAAAACTTGAGTCTTAAATTACATCCTAAGTCCTCCCATGCTCATGAGGACTAGATCTTGGGTTTGAAAGAGGCCAATTACCTTTTTTCTTACTTGGCGTTTTGATACTCTTTCAAAGTAGCATTTTTGAAAGAGTTCTGATTTGGAGTCAGAGAGCATTGGTTAAAGTATAGAATCAAACAGAATTTATTTGAATTCAGGCCCTTCTATGCTAGCTCTGTGATCTTGGACAGATTATATAACTTCACTAAATCCATTTTTTCAGTGATAAAAATGAAGATATTAATATCTAACTCATAATTATTCTGCAAGCATTAAATGGAGGGGGAAAATGACAAAAGCACATAGTTTATACTGCCTGGCACATGTGTAAATCCTCAATACAAATATTGGTTATCAGGAATGTTAAAGTTATTAGCATTATTATTAGTATCATCACATGTCTGACCATATCAATCCTTGCTTCAAAATCCATCAATGACTCTTCATTTTATTTAGAATCAAATTCACAATTATTATCATGCCTCATAGGGTCCTACATGGCCTGGTGTTTGCCAGTTCCATCTTTAACATTTTTATTTAATTCCAGACACACTGGCTTTCTTTTGGTTCCTTAAATGAAGCAAACTTTTTCTACCTCAGAGCACTTCCATATGCTGTTTCTAACAATGGTATTCTCATTTTCCCAGTGCTAACACAGCTAATTGCTGCTTATTCCTTAAGTTTCTGCTTAAACTTAGGTTTGACGATAAAAACTTTTTTCTCCCCATTACTATGACAATCCCTCCAGTTTTAGATAAGAACATTTTATAATTTGTCAGCTTATTCAGTCGTTATTCTAGCTTCATAGTATTTATTATTAGATATAATTATATTTCTGCAATTATTTTATTATGTAGGATGTAACTTCCATTATAACAGGGGCTTTGCTGTATTCAATAACATGTCTCCAAACTTGCAATAGTCCTTGTTCATAATAGACACTAAATAAACATTTATCAAATAATTTAGTAAATGTTTGTGTGCCTCTTTGGAATAAAACCTTTTTGAAAGCAAGTTATTAAATTATGCATCAAAGAGTCAGGTTAAATGGCCCTCATATTGGCAACATGACCTCAGGTAAAGGGCAGGGGCATAAGAATCAAACAGTCTTAACTTCTCTGTGGCAGGGATCTGTCTTATGATCTTTTTGATCTTGTACCTGGGATAGTGTCAGACACAAAAACACTTACCATTTATTGGATAGATGAATTACCTGGGATTCTATTAAAACCCCATAGGGTATGCATCATCGAAAATAGAAAATAACCAAGTAATTTAAATTTTTGATGATGCATTTTCTCATATGGAAAATTTAGGTAATAATTTCTTTTTAAGGCTTTGGAAGCATTACATTAAATAATTTAGAGAAAGAGTCTGAGACATTGTAGGCATGCTATAAATAGTAGTTATTATCATGTGATTCTATGCTCACTTATTAGATTGGGTTCTAGAAAATATTTCAGAGGATTTGATTAAACTTAAGCTGAGTTACAAAAGAATGAAACGGTTTAGACTTAATTTCAGTATATTTAGGAGTTTTGATAAAAAGTTACATATCTGTTTTTATGCATGAGATGGAAGCTAGGTTTGGCAAGAAAGTTTTAGAGAAACCTGCTCCAACAATAGTTTGAATCTATTCTACTTTATTACTCCCATGTAAAATTTGAACTATGTTTTTACAAACACTTGCTTTGTTTGAGCATTTAATTGATTTCAACTAAAAACTGATATGATGATTTTAAACTTGGCTATTGATTCAACCATACTGAAAACAATCTGGAAAATTTACTCTCTGATGAACACAGATCAAAATAGTTAATATATTACAATTAATTCTGAAATGCAGCCGCTATGAAAATTTATTTTTATTATTGGGACTGTATGGCTCTCACTTGACATAACAATTAAATACTGTTATACAGACAACAAAACTCCTTAGCATAACAATAGGACGGTTCCTTCAAGCTGTTATTCTTAAATGAACAGGAGCGACAAAGTAGAGGCAGCATGGATGGCTTTTAATGATTTCTTTTCAATTCACATCTGTGTAATATATTGGAGTGCCACTGTAGTTGATAAGAAATTACACAGTTTAATGAACACAGCATTTGTTTCATCAAAGTTTAAAAGCAACTATTGTTTGAGAGTGACAAACTCTCCAATGACATTTTGAACATATAGATTTTCAAAAATTTTTCTTATGCAGTATCATATATTATCAGCCTTCAAAAAACTAATTCAAGCATATGCATATCATCACATGAAACTAATATTATCACTTTTTTTGGGTGCCAACAAAAGTATTATAGATTATGAAGTTGCTTACTAATAAAGAATTCAGTGAAATGTTTAAAAAGTTAATATAAAAAGTATATAAGTTCCCTGAATCATCTTGCGTGAATTTTATATATTGTAGTTGGAATAAACATTCTATTATGATGCATAAAAAATATGTCTAATAAATATTTCATGACAACTCATAAAATCTGTTATTATTTGCATTTCAGTAATACAATAGACTTGTATTATAAGAACATTTATATGAAGATATATTTTACTTTTTGTTTAAAATACAGACTTTTTATTTTAAATAAATCAATTCTATACCACAATCATGCATACCTGATGTATGTCTTTAATGGTTCTTCATAGAACCAGCATTTAAATTCTTACCTAATGCAGGGAAATTTGATTTACTAGAATATGCACTTTGATTGCTATAGAAAAATGTTTACAGAGGTTTCAAAGTATTAAAATTGTATTCAATTTCTTTGTACTTAACTGTAAAGAAAATGCAAGGAATAAAGATGAACGACTGACTGATGTTAGAAGGTTCTATACTTATAAGCATATGACACACTGATAAGCCTGGAATGTCATTAATTTATGTGTAAGTATTAACTTTCTATGTTCCTGATGATACATAAAATAAATTATTATAATAGTAGGGAAGATTTATTGACATTAATTCCAATCTGTATATAATAGTGAGTCTCTGGGCCAGGGAAGTCTGTTATTGAAACATTATAGATCAATATTAAATATGAAAACAATGAAGAACCACTACTATGCTTTTTTATTTGCAATCATTTTTCATTTTGTCTTTTGTATTTTATTGAACTAATCTGGTTTCAAACCTCTAAATGAATTGAAAATAAGTTTTGGAAATATGTAGGTGATTGAGAAATTAGCCCACAGTGTGTGTGTGGATAGTCAGACTAATATCAAACCTGCATCCTTCATTTTTATTTTAGAGTTAGACAACATTGAACACTTTCCTTCTTGAAATCTGGTATTTTGTTTTTCATGTGTGTTTGTTCAGTTGGTTGGTTTCTGCCAGATTACTCTTTTTCAGTTTATCTGTCAATTTTAAAATCATAAGTGACTTTTCATTTCTCATCTTCACAGGAACTTCTTGATTTACCAATTCTTGGTATTATCCTATGTTGCATTCTTCTTTCACTCTTCTACTTTTGCATACTTATCTTAAGGAATTTTATATATGCGGATAGTCCCAACTGTCAACTCTTTGTAGGTGACTGTAAGGTCTATAAATTCAATCAACATTTCTTTCAAAATCCAGACTATTGATACCCAACAGTTCTGCCTGGACACAACAAAATAACCTGTAAATCAAATATGGCTATTTACTATTCTTTCCCCCAAATAATATATTCGTGAGAGGGAAAAGACTAAGCAGTGCTAGCCCTATGGGGCTTCAGCTACTGAGGCAGAAACTAAAGAAAGGTGGGGAAAGGAAAAAGATTTGCAAAACTTATAGGGTAAGGGAAGCTTCTCATCTGTAGCAGGAAGTGGAGGGTCCAGAATTGTTTCAGACAGAATGGTGAAGCATTCAAAGGCTCTGTAAGGATTTCCCCACAACAATCCTAGGTAAAGCCAATATTCTGGGCTTGCCTCACCCTTGTTGGACTCATAGGAGCACAGACAGAATGAAATCAGGAGTTTTCTTCTAATAACTATTAGAGAAAGAAGCAGAGATGCATTAGTCTTTCCAACAGTTATTGCCCAATGCCCCAAGCAGAAAATAGTAAAGCATCCTGTTAGATGTGAATATTAGAAATTCCCACTAAAAGGCTGTGTAAAAACTTTCCCTAATTTGCTTTGTGCTATTATATAACTTGTTAAAATAGCTGAAAAAAGATATGCTCTTATATTGGCAGTGAAGGAGTTAAGAATGTGCCACTCCCCAGAATATGCCACTATGGCATGTAGAGTATTTTAAACTAAAGACAGTTAAGGCCAAATGACTCAGGAAAAGCTTTTTATCTTCCTCTTAACTACCTAAAATAATTTAAATAGGGGGCCTGATCCAGGAAGAAAATTATCACCAGTGATAGCTACAAAGAGAATGCGCTAGTTGGGGTAGGCTGAGGGGAGCCTGAAAGGGCCTGTTTGTTCAAATTTCTCTGTTCTCCAGTGGTCTCTGAATGGCATGGCAAACATTTGTTTAGTAATTATTTGCTCTTTCCATCTTGCCTTAAACTGTCTTCCTCCCTTTTGAAGTCCCAGACCCCTGCTTCCTTCTCCTTAGCTCATAATGGCATATAAGGCTTAATTGCCTAACTGCCTGAGGGTCTCATGTTCTTATGAGGCTCCCATACACATGTAATTTTTTTCTGTTAATCAGTTTTACATTAGTTAGATTATTAGACCAGCCAAGAAAATCTAGAAGGGTAGAGAGAAAATATTTCTTTCTCTACAGAAGTAGCGAGAGCAGCTGAAGAAGCCAACAGGGGAGGTGGTTTCAGTACATAAAAAAGCATTACTCAGGTTCCAGCACTGATAGTTACATCATAGATGCTCACTTATTTCACACAGAAAACTTCAATATACTCTTAAGAACCACAGTGGATTGGAGAAAGTGGAAGACTTAAGTCAAAATTGTTTGTGCTTGTTAATTATCTATGCCACTTCCATCTATCTTCGAAAGACTGTTTTTAGAGACTGGCACTGCCATACTCTATTCAATCAGGCGGGAAAAATAGGAGTCTTCTAGGTCCCTTCTGAACTGAGTCTTTTCCTGTTCTGAGGACGTCTACCAATCTAGTGGCTCAGGCCCTTATCACTACAACCTAGAATTTTTACGGTAACTCAAATTTCTGGACTTCGAGGTTACTCCCTTCCACTTCATCCATCCACATTTCTGTCAGCACTCTTTCTAAAATACAAATTTGGTTATTTCAATACATTTTAATGATTTCTAACCTTCGCTTCTTTCATCTGGTATAAGAGACTTTATGATATGGTCTATGTCTTGTCTTCCACTTTAACTTCCATTCCAGAATATGTACCACGCCTCAGGCTTTAGTTTCTTCCACTTGGACTAACCACCCCCACCACTCCCTGTATATCATCTCTTATTTATATTCTAATAATTTGCTAATACACTCCTTCCTGACAGAGGTCTTCAACTAACCTCTCAGAGCAAAACTAGAGATCAGTAAATTAATTACCTGTGAAAAAATTTTTAAATCATATAAGGTTGAAATATATTCATATCCTTAAGTCTGATCATTGCATTCCTAGAAATCTGTCCTATTAAATGTTGAGTCACGACATCTTCAGGAGCTTCCCAGGAGAAATCTGAAACTTGCCCTTGTATGAAGGGCAGAGAGAGACAGAAGAAAAAGGGCAATCACTGCAGACTGGTAAGTGTCAGGTTTAATAAGCAAGAAAATTTACAAGGCTTATTTTGGCTGTAGTTTTTTACACCAACCCAACAAATACTAACGTCTATATAGGGGCCTTAACTGTGTTCAGTTTCATGTTCAATCGCGATGGTCTCATCATTGCATTTCTGTCTTAGAGCTGTGTCCCTGGGCAGCTTCTAGTCCAGAGAAGACAAGGGAAGCACACACCTGAAGTACAAAAGAGGGAGTGGAGAGACTTCAGTTGCCTGGGTCCAGTTCACATGTCAAACTGGTGGTCATGTCTTTCAAATGACCTTCCCCAACAATCCACCCTTTGTGACTGGCTGCTCCAATCTCATATGCCCTCCTCTTCCACAATGTGCCCTGAGTTTCACTAGCATGGAGGCGGCTCATTGGTGCTTACCTGGTTAGATTGGAGGCAGATACCACAGCAACAATACAGGCACATGCAAGAGGAAGCACAGCTTAAGACAGTAATTCCCCAAATCAATCCAAATTAATGATATATTAAATTCCATAGGCTGGAGGGAATCACTTGTGTCCTCATGTGACTTAAGACAACACATTAATAGACTCATCAGGTATAAGCACACAACACTCAATAATGATAAAGGCCATTATGTTTTGGAGGTCAGCTTTTCTCATTACAGACATTTCAGTGTTCAGTAAAAATAGGTTGTGCTGGATATCAGTCAAACCTTCCTGGGTTAATTTAGTGAGGTCTATCATGTGTATTATAATGTTCTACAGGCCAGTGGTACAGACAAAGATGGCAGCCAAATGGTTGTATTAGTGGAAAACAATGTGGCCACATGGCCCTGAAGACAGGGAGGCTGACAACTTTAGGAATTGACCTAAGTTGTACATACCATACACGTTGATTGGGGCAGGCAGTACTGTCAGATGTAAGGATATGGACTGGGGGCGGGATATACTAGACCAGAGCCCCACCTTCTCCCCTCTTTCAGTGGTGTATGTTTCATTCTAAGTGTAATGCATTTCAATAGTCCGGCTTGCAGAAGGTCAACAGGATTCCAGGGAGATTGAATAGCTCCTCTTCACTCAGAGGTTTGAAGTGATGCTTTCATCTCAGTGGGACATCTCATTACAAATTCTAGTAGATAATTTATTTTCCAGGAATGATAGGGCTTGATATTCTCAGCTTCATAGCGTGTTGACTCATGCTGGAAGTTGGGCCATGACTATTTCCCGAGACTTCCACACCCTTGTGGTGCCTTAGCACAGGTCCTCAGTCTGGCATATGAGGCAATGGGCCCTACTAGTTGATCATTTAAATATTATCAAGGTCTGGGACAGTACTTTAGTCAGTCAGGCCAAGACTGTTTTATTTGTTATTAAATTAATCTGCTGCTTCGATATTTTATTTATCCCTTTTACTAACCTTGCTGTTTGTGCATTGTCTGAGAGATGGAAACTATATTCAATGTCATTTTTTTTGTTTTGTTTTTCATCCAGTCATGCATATTATGACCTTTACTACCTATCCAACAAGGGTATCTATACATGGTACTCAGCTTCTCTAATCCCCACATGGTGGCAGCTAGTTGAGAACTCCAGTGGATGGCTCTAGACTCCTTTTGATGTTGTTTACAACAAATAGAACATGCTGTTACTGCATTAGCTAAATTACTGTGTTTCAAGGGCAATCTGGTATCTTAGCAATATGCCATTTCACTGGGTACTGTGGTGGCCACTCTTTCTGTGTATTGAACCTGCTATATCTATTAAAGGGTCAGTGGCTAGGCTCATACCTAAACTTAGGCATCAGCTCTTGATTACTAGAAAATGTCAGGGCCTTATGTGTTGAGGCATGGAAAACATTGGGGATGCCTCAGATTTCTGCAGGGAGACAAAAAAGTCTTTGCATATATCCTGACCCCTTTATATATTATTCATGATAATGAATAAGCCCTTGGTTTGCCTTTGTCTAAGTCATAGGGTTAATCTCTTTAGAAGAGCCCACTGTCAGTGCAAAGAGTTAACATCCAGGGCTTATAAATGATCACTTACCAAACCACTTCACTGGTTGTGCTCACTGGTTGCTGTGGTTCATTTCTTCCTAAGAAGCTCCACCTGAAAAAATTCTGTGTACATTGCTAGGTACTCTTGTTTTATGGGGTTGTATTAGTTTTCCGCTCTGTTCCATAGCCTGGACCAAATTATTAGTGGCACTCTTTTCTTTCTTTTCTTTTTTTTTTTTGTTTTTGTCACAGTGCACAACTTCTGCCTTCTAGAGTCATAGACACATCTTACTCAAAGAAGCCCTGCTTGGGAAATACCCAGAGCTTTACTCTGCGTTACTGGTACTTTTGCCTTCTCTAAGGTGGCTTGTTGTTTGTACCCCCAGCCCCACCTATGCCCTTTCTTTAACAAGTGGCATAAGGGACTAAGGTACTGTGCCAGGTGGTGAATAAAAAAAATTCCCCAACCCCCCAAATTTCTAAAAGATGTCCCTCCTTCACATCTTAGGAGTTGAATAAGCTTGCTCCTTTCAAGCACAGCTTCTGAAATAAAACCCATCTTACCCAACCAAATGACTTTCAAAACCTTACAGCAGTGCCTGGACCTTGAATTTCTTATGCGTTCACTGCTCATCTTTCTCCTCACAGATGTTCTAGCAAAGCCTGCAGTGTCCTACAGCAGAAGCAAGTCTTCACATGTTAACATTATGTCATCATGTAATGGGCTCATTTTGCTAATGGTGAAGGAAAACAAGAACATATTGTGGGGCTGTGCAGGTAGCCTTGGGGAAGCAATAAAAAGTTTATTATTGTCCTTCCCAGGAGCAGGCAAAATGATCTTCCTTAACAGACACCTGTGCTTTTGAAAAAAAAAATTCTCCTTCTTCTTTTTAACTTAAATAAATCCTAGCTTAATTACACATAAAATTTTTCTTAAGATTTTTTTTTACAAACCTCCACAATTTTCATGGTTAGAAAGAAAACCACAGGCCCAAAATGGTGCCACTTGTGCTAAAGTTCATGATACAAACAGACTTAATATCTGAACTAATTGCTGTTTCAACCTCTCCCAGAAATATAAAGAATTACAAAGCTCTCCTGCAGCCTTTATTCCTAAATAGTAATACTCAATTACTTTATCTGTATCTGACCCAGACTAGAAGAAAAAGAACCACAATTTGGGTCAAGAACTCCCCCAATCTAATGAGCAAAGAATTATTTTTCTATTCACCCAGTAAGAAGTTCTGTTCTAATGGCTGACATTAAGCACAAATTTTTCTAATGGCTAATTTCTTCGTGGAACATAAATGGAGTTTTCTTTACTTAGTAAAAGAAATGATAGTTTCAGTTAAAAGCACATATTGCGTGTTTTTTAAATTTCAGTTACTACCATATTGCCCTGCATATATTTTACTGTTAATTTTTGAATGCAGATTAAAATGCCTTCTTTTTAACCATAAAGAGAATCTTTTCTTGATGATTTTCAACTTAAAAATCAATTTTAAACAAATAATCTTCTAAATATATCCATTAGAAAGTTTACTTATGTTTATGATTAAATAAAATTGATATTGTCCCAAAGATCTTTATTATTTTTAACATGACATAGAGGATTTTGTCTTAAACTTATCAGTTTTTAGCACCAATTTTATTTTATTGAAATGTTTTGATTTTCAAAGCATGAGAGATAGTAATGCAAAGATTTTCAGGTCAGGTAAAAAGATATGTTATTCAAGCAAATTGAGATACTCTTTCTTTAAATAATTGTCATGGTAAAATATTTTAAGCATGGTTTTATTTAAGTTTGGTAGCAACAATTTATGAGTTGAGTGAACTATACTTTAAAGTCATTTAGTAATATAATTAGGTTAACTCATATAGCTAAAAAGACTGCTGGAGAACTAAAATGACCATGAAGTATCCTTACAAACATATTTTACAAGAAAGTTTACAGAATTTATCATTTTACAAACATATCTATTGGGTCTGTACATCATCAAAGATTAGCATCATTAATAATGTATGGCTTTCTTCTACACCTGGCATCTGGTCCCATATTCTTAATAGTTACTCCAAACCACACTCCTCAGCACTTCTTTTTCTTCTCCTTACTTTGTAGCAGACAAATGTATTTCATCACTAATATCACTAAAAACTCATTTCCTAAAAATCATTCATTCTGTCACTTGAGCAGAGTTTTTCTTTTCTGCAAGTTGATACACCACAGAAACACAAGTAAGTAATGAGAGAAAAGAGAAAAAGAGACAGACAGACACTGAGCTCTAGGTGTGGTATGGGCATCAAGGATTTCTAGAACATGTCTCTCTTTCATCAGAAAGCAAAATGATTCACGTATCTGATCAGAGATAGGGGCTAGAAGAGTGAGAAGTTTCCCTGTGTAGTTGACTATAGGAGGAATAGAAACTTGAATTTTGCGTGTCCTTCATATTTTTATTAATGATTATTACTTAATGTTAAATAATATATTTATAAATTCTCAAGAGTAACTTCTCTTCAGAGGCTTCAGTGAAAGATTTATTCTCATTGCAATGACAGCCTCGGGAATGACACACTACTTGCCAGTAAGGATAATGGCAGAATAGGCAAGGGGACTGAAAGGGGATGCATTTACAGCCTGGGATATTGGAGACGTTATACTTAAAGAACTGTATTTGTTGTTGTTGTTTTCAAAACCTCATTTTTATAATGTCATATGATTACATCACCACTTAGTACAAATGCAGAAGATGACATTTATTTATTATTTTCAGATTTAATGTTGCTAAATTTGGCTCACTTTTCATGCCTGTCAGAATCCTTTAAAGTTCCAATTCTGTCATTCAACTTATTTAGTCATTCTTTACAGACTATATAGCAACATGGTCAATGCCTCACCAGTGTCTTCTTCGTTCATTGTATAGCCCAGTGGTATGACACTAGAAAATTCCACACAAGTTCACATAAATTTTATTATCCAACATAGTCTTTGTGTATGGTCATTCAATAGTGAATGACAATGTAAAGTTGTGTCACAAATCCACACAATTGTATTATTGTGTATTCAGTACTGTTCTATTTCATCAATATGAATATTGTTTACTAATTAATTAATTAGACACATAAGGCAGGTTGTCACTGCCTAAGTAAAATATAGATGTTTATACTATATACTTTTTCAGGTGAGAAATCCAACAGAAAATATTTATATAGGATAATTTTATGATCACAGTTTTAAAATACAAATTTATATTTTGACACCTTATCTCTAGCATTACACTTATTAAAATATGACATTTTATTATAATGCATAGTGAAACACATTGGATACACATTTTAATTTAAGATATAGTGTACTTTGACTTTCTAAGATTCTGATGTGTGATTTTTTAAAGTCTCTTCTCATTTTCAGTATTTTTCCATCTTATGAGCTCATATTCATTAAACATAAAATGTTATTAGATATTAAACAACAGAGGTTGAAGTTAATTTATATCCATCTCTTGTCTCTTGGGGGTAGTTTTGTTATTTTAGTTGCTTGGAAATTTGATAGAATAAATTTTCCTAAATCCAATCTATGATGTCATTGTTCATATTTACATGAAAAGGCTAAAACTGACATATCAGTTTTTGGTTACCAAAACAAATACTATTCATGAGTGTATTTTTTCCTTTATTCTTTAAAAGTTAGAGGGGGAAAAAAAGACTGCACTGTGACTACTGCACCATACCCACTTATTTTACCTGACAGATCTGTATGATGTGCCCATATCAGTGTCAAGTTTATCAGTAAAAAGACAATTAATTTGTTAGTAAGGGAATTATTGATAAATAATTTATCAATGGAGATAAGAAATGAAAATAAAGTCTACCTTAAACAAATTCTAATATTCTTACCCAATTCTGGACATGTACTTGTAGTCTTCCTGCCATTGAATCAGGAAGAGAAGAAGAAAAAGAAAAGAAAAAAAACTGAGGAAGTAAAGAATGAGTATAAGTAAGGAAAAGGAGCAAGAGAAATTAAGACTGGCATTTGGATTTTTTCTTAACTTTAGAAATGGGAGAACAGTAAAGAAGTATCAAAATAAGCATATGCACATATACATTTACATAACTGCAACAAGGCTTTTCTCATTCTCATTTCTCTTACAAATTCCTCACAAATGCTGTATCACTAGAATTCATTCTTAACTATTAGAGAATAAAAATAATCTCTGAGAATATCTGACATAATTTTTTGGGTTTATGCTTGTCTAAAAGTGAAAATAAAATGCTGCTACAAAAGTTTTATTTTAAAATCTTAAAGATGGTCACGTGAGACGGAAATGGACTGAACTTAATTTGTAATGACAAGTCAGAGGAATTAATTTAACAATAAAACAGCAACTAATGTGTCTTGAGCTTTCTCTATAATGTGAATATGCTGTATTTTATATTATAAGTCTAAGGAATCTGAAGTGTCCATGTTAGTAAAAATATCAAAGATAGGATAAAAAATATTGTATTTCATAGTCCTAATTGTTTAACTCTGTGAATGAATTCCTTATTATTATACCTAAAGCTACAGTGATTCCCTATTTATATATATTCATATTCATATCCATATCTATTTATGGCTGCAGTTTTTCCTCATTTCTAATGATTTTCTTGAATAAAAAGAACATTTAAGTACATAAAATAAAAAGTCACATAATAGTTGAAATAAATTTTATCTTAATGTTATTACAAATGTATACCACTATGTTCTGGGTTTGTGTATTCAACCTTTCTTAGACTCCCTTTAAGAAGGGACTTCAAAAATTACTGCTTGATCACCCATTCTGAGGTGAGCATTTTGATATGTGCTAGGAATACATATAGAAAACATGTCCTTTCTTAAAGGACTTAGAGGTATAGTAAAAAAAAAAAGTCAAAAATACAAACACATAACTGTGTCTTGAGCTACAATAGAGGTTCTTTATTACAGACTTTTGGGATTCCACAGAAATGAATTATCAACCATGTCTGGCTTGATTGGGAATGCCCTCACAGGTGCTAAAATTCTTGCACTAGACCTCGAATATAGAAGCTGAACAGGCAATTGAGGGGCAATAGAGGTTTTCCAAGTAGAGGAAAGATGGGCAATAACCCTAAGGTAGTCATAAAACACAGTGGTGAATTTTAGAAATTGTAAAAATTTAGTATGACTGGACTATATTGTCACTTCAGAAAAGCGGTGATGCTAGAATATAGGCAAAGTTCAGATTGTTAAGGGCATAGAAACCATGCTAGGATATTGTGTTTTATTCTAGATTTAATGCAATGTCTCTGAAGAATTTCAATATGGAGAAGTCAATGTCATATTTGCATTTGAGAAGACCTCTCAGTCTCCCCCATGTCATAGTAGAGGATGGAAAACTAATATCAAATGAAATAATGTCTAACACTGCATTAATGTAACCTATGCTTACCCTGTGATGAGCCTTGATGCTAAAGATCAGTGTGGGTTAAATTAAGTGCAAGAAAATATTAATTAAAAAATGAAATAGTACTGTCTTAATTTTCTTATAATTCTCAAATGGGTTATACGAGTTTTAAAACTGAATAAATAACCAGGATACTAGCCTGGTATTCTCTCATTCTGAGGATTGTTCTTTAACACTGAGAGTGGGGTTGTTTTTTTCTATTAGAAGCATCTTTCTATTCTTTTCTTATCTTTTTTTTTTAAAAAAAACATTTCCTATCATTGCATCTTAAGCTACCCTCCCACTTGTGCAGCTGCCACAGTTTTCCCCCAGCACCTTGCCTTGTTTTGCTGCACCTCCTTTCAGTAGTTTTATACCTGAGGCCAATTTGTAGCTCTCTCCCGTGGTTAAACCAGCTGTTTTGTAATAGCATTGTTGATTTCTCTGAATGGGTAGTACAGAGAACAAGCAGTCTTTTACATTGCCATAACATTTGTAAAACATGAACCTTAAAAGATCTGAGAAAATCTAGAGTATGAGAGAACATAAAATGCTTCTGTAATTTTGAAATCGTTTCTTAACATGGATTTGAAATCAGAAATAATGGTGGTCACTTGCTTAGCACTGATTCTGAAGAGAAGTTGTCTTTATAGTCAGAATAAAAAGAAAAAAAAGAAAAAGGATGCTTGTCCATCAAGGCCGTACATCTGTTAAACTCCCGGAAAAACTTGGCAGGCAAAGAAAGAAAAGAAAGTGGTCAAGGCAAACTTTAGCTCCTTAAATGAAAAGATATCTGTTTTTATAATTAGCATAATAGTTTAGCAGTAAAGACACATTGAACTATCATTTATCCTTTCTAAATATATTTTATTTTCATTACATCATTAATAAAATTTATGTTTTTAAGTTGCACATAATACTTCTGAGCTAGATATAGAACCCTGATCATTTGTATAATATAATGTTTTCTTTGAATGACTAGTATTTGGGGAAATATGACACTGATTTTTCCTGTGTCTTGTGAAAAATTAAGAATGAGAAGAAGTTTTTCTAGGTTTTAAATAGTAAAAAATGTATTAGACACTGTCTCCAATATTAAAGTTGATAATGTATGCTAATCATTATATTATTTAACAAACTATATTTAATTGGAAACATTTTTACCCACAAGCCACTATTTTTGGATATTTTATCTCTATCTCTGTTTTGGCTAAGTATCAAAATGAAATATACTCCACTTGAGTTCATGAAATGGTGCAGTAAGTCCTGTTACATAATGATTGATGAATTACTGTAAGATACTGCTCGTCTGCCAGCATATGTTCCAGATGTTAAATATTATGAGCAATCTCCAGTACTTATAACACTAGTTTCTTAGAAAGAAACCGTTATTAAATTTTAGAGAGGAAATTCGAAACAGGACAGATTTGTTCAACACTTATTTTGTAGTTAAACTGTATCATTTTTCATTAGTAAATTGTACTGTGGAGGAATCATACAGCTAATATTAATTTTAATAAGTTTTATTGAAAAGTTGGATCAAAGTTCTCCAGCAAGTCATCCATGATAGACAATCATATTTGTCACATCTATAAATGAAAGGTCAGTAGCCACCATAAGCTCTTTTTCTATAGAACTAATAGGATTTTCAGCTGGGTTAAGAAAAGCCCAAGAGAAAAAAAGAAAAAAAAAATCTTCCCATTTAGGTTCCACATGAATTTGTGTAAGTTGGCACATGCTAATACTAACACAGCCTTTTCCTCTTCTTTAAAAATTTTATAGTTTCAAGGATATAAATGTAGACTACCTTAGTGATTCCTATATTATACTTTTCTCAAACTTCTGTGTATCTGAAAAATCCAGAGAGCTTGTAAGAACAGTTTGCTGGGCTCCAATCCTAAAGTTTCTGATTCAATAAACCTGAGATGGTGTCTGATATTTGCATTTTTAATAAATTACAAAATAATGTTCACAAAGCAAAACCATGCTTTGAGAACAACTATATTAGAGAACAGAAAACAGAGAAAAATTTATTAATTTGACCACTAAATTACAGTTTTCTCTTGACAATGAGGCCTGTTTTTCCCCCTTCCTTTTTTGTGTCATGTTTCTAATTTAATGACAGACATCACAAGCATAGACAGAGACTAAGACGGGTACAGTTATGTCTGGGAATGGCTCGTTTCACCTGTCAAGCTGTTATTGTTGGTATTGAAGTTTATTTAGTTAAGAGATGGTCTAGGTTTCGATTTGTTGTTTCTATGATTACTTTCAGTTTATCACATTTCTCATATATTTCTAATGATGCCTTGTGCTTGGGCCTGAGGCTCTGGTTTGGTGTTTTTTTGGTTGATCTTTATGCTCTATGTTCAGCTTTCAGCTTTTTTTTTTGCCCATGCCTCTCTGTTCTTGATATATCTCTTTCCGCAGCAATAGGCTACTGTCATTTGTTTCTTGATGCTTTAATGGTAAGATTGAGAGGGTAAAATTATCTGTTTTCCTGGTCCAACCACAAACTTAGATAGGCTGTGAGCCTGGGCCTTACAGGTAGGGCTTTTTCTACATTATTAAAACTTCTCCTCATGGCATCCAATCTCTGTCTTGGATTTGTGGCCTATTTGTGCAATAATTTCCCACCTACCCCCTTTCCACTCTGTTGGTGGTATAATATCTCTAATGGTATTGATCTAAACTTCTGGGCCCAGGATTAAGTTACTTAATCACCTGTTGATGGGAATGGAACTCCCTTCATTGCTAAAATTTAATATAGGACTGCCTTTAAGATGCATCGAAGATACTGGCTTCTCTTTTATTGTACAGTACTTAATAAACATTGAATTGTATAAAATTACTCTTTTTTATTTTGTATATTGTGGAAGATTTTTAATTTAATAAGCATTAGCCATTCTTGAGAGCTTTTAGAACACTCCCACAAAAACACCTGAGCTTGATTTAAAAAAAAAAAAATTATTTTAAATGACATAATAAGCCTAGTGTAGAAAGTCTACAATGTACATTTTCTTATTTTTTTCTGTTCTGTTCCACTTTCCAATATTTTGTTTTTCCAATTTCAACAACATTTATTTTCTCAGAAAGGTATGTGCAATGGATTGAATGTTTGCGTTTTTCAAACTTCATACACTCAAATTCTAACTCCCTGCGTGATGGTATTAGTAGGTGGGAGCTTCAGGAGGTGATTAGGTCATAATGGTAGAGCTCTCAAGAAAGGGATAGTGCCCTTATAGTACAGCCCAGAGAGATCCCTCATCCCTCTGCCATATGAGGACATAGCAAGAAGGCAGCCATTCCTGTATCAAAAAGGGGTCTCATCAGACCCCAAATCTGTTGGCACTTTGATCTTGGACTTCTCAGCCTCAATAAATGTGAGAAAAATTTCATGTTGTTTGTAAGATACCCTAACCTGTTTATAGTATTCTGTTATAGCAGCCCAAACAGACTATGGCAATACTTTTTTTAGCTTTTCATATTATTTAAAAAATTTTATATCTATAACATAAGTAATAATTTACCCTATTTTGCATTTGGTTGTTTATTTGAATCTTCTTCCATTTTCATTTATCACTTTGTAAGAGATTTATTTCTCTAAGTACTTTGTTCAAAAAATCAGCATTTGTTTTTAAGTATCAGTTTTTGTGTTTTACTTCTCTATTTTATCATTATCTGTTCTTTTCTTTTTTTATCCATGTTGTTCATTGGGTGAGTTTACTTCTTTACTTATCTATATTCTTTTAGTGTTTTCTTAATGATTTTTAAGCTTTCTTATTTTCTAACAAATTTAATAAAATTTATAACACTGCTGTATTCTTTATTTTATAATTTTGAACTATAAATACTTCATTATTACGAACCTCTAAGTATCATAATAAATTTTATATAATTCTCATTTTAAGTATTTAAATTTCCAGACATATAAATAATTGTAAGCCATGCATTTTTATTTTTCTACTTTTATTAAATTTTAGTAAGAAAATACATTTTTTTTATGATATTGATTATGGGAATATAGTAGACTTTCTTGCTTGCTTGATGCATATTTGATTTTTGGGAATGTTTTGTATTTGCTCAAGAAAAATTTGTATTTTCATTTGGTGTGTTTATACTTCTTATGACTACTAGTTTAAGCAAATTAATCATACTATTCCTTTGCTATTTTGTTCTATTTATTTTATCAGTTTTTGAGAAGGTTATAAATTAACTACAAAAAGTGTGGGCCAGATGTGGTAAGCCTGAGTGGTCTGGCAGGGCCTGTTTGTTCACATTTTTCTCTGTGGACCATTATCACTGTATGGCATGATTAATATTTATTTACTAAACATTTGCTTTTCCCATCTTCCTGTGAATCGTCCTCTTCCCTTTTGGAGTCCCAAACTGCTAATCTCTTCTCCTTAGCTCCAGATCTGACTTAGCTCACTTGTCTGACTGTCTAGGAGCCTCTCATGTCTTTGTGGGGCTCTCTTAAGTACAGAATGTGTTTTTCTCTTTTTACTCTTTCTTATATCAATTTAACCATCCAAAGAACCTAGAAAGGAAGAAGGGAAAGTTTTCCTCCCCCACTATGGTATCACCTAGAGTTTCAGTTTTGAGCAATTGTGGCTGTCACTGCTTTTTTAGAAAAAAGTAAACCTCATGATCTTTTTTCACTCTTACTTCCCATATCATTTCTTCTTTTTCCTAGATTTATTTTCTGCTTTTTTTAATTGCTAAAATACAAGTTTTTTATTTCTTTTGTTTTTCAAAAAGATTCATTCTATGATAAATTATCTGGTTTGCCTCTGATTTTTATTTATTTTAACTACATATGATTATTTCCTTAGGTGTGCAATTGAAGTTCCTCACAGTTCTCTTACCTCTCATTTATGTAAAGAAATGAGATATTAATCCGACTCCAATTCTTTTTAGCTTATCTGATTTTTCTCTGGAATAATTAGTTTCTTAACTTTGATGTTTTCAGATTTCATTATCTTCTCTTTCTTCATGAGATCTATTTTGACATTCTGAGTGTTGTATTTTTTTTTTTTTCTGTTTCAAACATTTCTCTTGGCTTTTATAGATAGAAGCAAGTATAACATTTTTGGGGCCTTCTTTCTTAGTGCTTGTAGATTGCCTATGCTTTGTGTTTTTTCTTGTGAATTCATCTTTTATGCCTTTAGAACTATGATTTTGCTAGTGATGGCTTCCTGAAGGTAGGAAAAAGAACCTGGTTGTAACCCTTCCAGATTATGTTGGGACAAGAGCATTTTGCCTTAGGGCTGAGAGCCTAAAGTTTTATAATTTGGGTTTAATAATTTCATATATATATTCACTCTCCAGGTTTCTCTATGCCCCAAGGAAGCTACTGTGCTTTCATTCCAGGGACCACTGTCCTTGTATATATTTAGGCATCCTTTAGGGTAATTTCCTTATGCTTGGCTGGAAGAAGAGGGAGAAAGTAAGAATCCTCAGAGATCTGTTAATTCCCTGACTTGATACAGAATAAAGACACTGCATACATTTACACTTTGTTAAGAAAATGTAACAGCCAGTTTAGAAGTTAAAACTTAAAAGAACTTTATTTCTCAATAATATGATAAGCAAGACATTAAGTAATGTATCAGATCTATATTTTAATTGAATATATTCTCTCTGGATTGAACTTTGCTCTCTAAGCATGTTGGCCAACTGTCTTCTTATACCTGCTTTTCTCTTCCTCCACAGGCATCCTCTTTTCTTCTCTCCTATATTTTTTGTCTTTTGTTTCTCAGATCCTTGATCTTTATCTTTATCTTTATTTCTTTATATTTTTAGAAATTCTTTTATATTACTATGTTTTATAATAAAGGCAGTGGTTTAATCATAATATTCTAGAACCATTACAGCTGTAAATCATTCTAAATGGTGTTCATTTGTTCTGTCCATCAATCCTTAACAGTGATATTTCGAATACTCAAATCTGATTGTCATTTCTATGCTTAAATTACTTTAAAAATTTTTAAATTTGGCAAACTCCAAATTTCTTTGCATGGAAGACAAAAATCAAATTCTTTAACATAAAAGTAAGATCTTCTCTATTCTAGCACTACTTAGCTCTTTCTTTCATGTAACTTAATTTCCCCTGGTGACGTAACTCAACTATTCACCACTCCTAAATTGATTGTACTATTTCACAAATCCCGGCCTTCCCAAGTGCTGCTCCTCAACACTGTAATTCATATCTAGATTTTGTCCAGTGAATTACTGCTCATCAGGCAGGATTTAACTCAAGCATTGCTCCTTCTAGACAGTGTTATTTGACTCTTCAATCTAAAATAAACAAACTTTCTAATAACCTGCATATTATACTGCTATTATACATTTAGAGAATTTTAACTTGGGCTTCTTTATTTGTCTTTCTAACAGAACTATAAACTCTTTGAAGTTAGACATTATGTCTTACTCATCACTGTAATGCAGCACAGAGGCAAGAGAACTAAAAGATTAAATCAAGCTACATTCAGAACCTGCAATATGCTGATCAGCCCTGCAGCCAGACCAGGAGGACACCTGCAGAAGAAAGAAACATTTCTGCTGGGATTGCTAACAACCCATCTCCCATATCTGTGAAGGGGAAAACAGGAAAAGCAGAGCCTTTAAGTGGCTGCCCTACACAAATAAAGTTGCTCATACCCAAGGGCTAAAATCATAGGGAACATATAGATTGTAGGCTGGAAACTGCTAGCGGGCCCTTCACCCTACATACACACTTCCCACCCCCTTCCTCTCTATATGACCATATCAAAGGAAATAGGTAACAGTCTTTAAAATGTAACTCACAGAACTAAAATGATATATAAACTGAATTCCCAGAACACTAGGAGTCCCTCTCACTGACTTTACTCTGTCTTTCTTACTGTCATCCTCTCTATTTTCTCTGCCTCTCTGAGCCTCTCTTAGGCTCTCATTCTGCCTCTGAGACCACACTCTATGGAATGATAACCCTTCTTCAATAAACTTTCCTTTTGACTCTAACTTTGGTGTGTGTGTTAGAGCTATTTTTATATTCCAGCAAAGAACGCTCTTCTCTCAATGCAGGGGTTGGCCTCTCCAAACTCGGAGGAATTTGCCTGGTCCTGCATCACTGTATACTTAAGAAAAATGTGTAGTCTACAACATTGTAGACTTCTGCCTTTAATACATGCTTTTTGAGAATAGAAAAAAATAATTTAAAAATTATGTTGGTAAAATTAAATAAACGAATACCAACTTACAAATATATTTATTTGATAACTGGATTTAAGAGAGGAAACAAAAATCTTACCATGTAAAATTGTGAAAAAATAATTGAGAAAAGTTGCAGGAACAACTTAATTTCATTGTATCACTTTGCATTAAAGATTGCCACATGTAATAATAAAGGAAAATACAGACTAAAACCAACAAAAAGCTTTAACGCATACCAATTACTAGGATGAGAACACAATCCTTTTTAAATCCCAGATAAATTACAATTCAAATAACTTTCAAAAGTTGTGTTTCATTGAATTAGATAGACTCTAAAGTAAGAATATGAAAAAAAGTAAGACCTTTTAAAGAAAAAAAATCAGAAATAGAAAAGTATCTATATTGCATTTTTTAATATAAAGAATCCTGATCTTATTTTATATGTACATAAAACATCCCATTTTACTTATTAAAAAGAAAAGTTTTTTTTCACTTGCTATAATTTTAGGATTTTTCTATTAAGTATTCAGCAAGGTACAAAATATTTTCTTTTGTCTTATGTAATAATGACATTCTTTTAAGCAGATTTAGATGGCTTCTTATAAGTCCAATCTGGGAACTAAATGTAGAGAAAGGAATAAGACAGACAGGATTCTTATCATTATGCAACTTACATTTTCCAGAAGGAAAACAATAGAAATATTAATTAATATATAACTAAAGGAATATTTAGTAAACCATTAAACATAATGTAGTACAAATGGCTTTCTACATAATTAAAATTAGGTAATGTGAAAAATGTCACTGGCTAGCTACTTGTTTAAGTGGTCCATCCAAGACAGCTAGTAATCATTAATATTTATGTTTTTCTCTTTTTTCTGGGAAAACCACTAAGCCATGATTTCTAGCCTCTCTTGTATTTAATGTAACCATATGACAGAATTATGGCCAATGGAATATGGAGAAAATTTGATGAAATGTATCTCAGAACTGACCCATAAAAGGATCTTGTGCAATTTCTCATAAACTCTCTTACCTGAGTGATATAGGTCAGACGCAGAGGCTTCAAGTGGAGATCTCCAGATCCTTAAGTATTTTGGAACCACTAAACAGAAGGCCCTGAAAATTTCACTCAGCAGAGCAAATCACCTCAACACACACACACACACACACACACACACACACACACACACACACACACACACTAAGTGTAATTGAACTGTGTATGAGTGGCAAATAAACCTTTTTGCATAAGTATGTATGTGGCAAGCCTAAGACAATTTGGACGTGTTTGTTATGATAACTATAAAGAGATATAAATGTAACTGAATAATCAAAAGAAGAAACTATCCATGTAAAAATCATAGATAAGAGTCTTCCAAGGGGTGAAGAAATATTAGTATAATCAATGTAAAGAAGACTGTGACAATATCAAGGGGTAAGATATTACAAAATGAGGTCAGTGAGATAGTAGGATTATATCACAGGCCAAAGCAGAATAAAAATACAATTTTATTCTTAATATAAGAGATCATTGGAGGATTTTAAACAAGAGAGTGATACTCCAAATAATTTGTTGTTGTTGTTGTTGTTGCTGAAGGAAAAGCAATTAAAATATAAAATGGAAAACGATTTAGGAGACCATGACAATAGTCCAAGTGGGAAATGGGGATGATTTTGTCTGGGTGGTCTTAGTAGAGACTGAAACAGCAAAAAGATTTTATGTGTTTTAGAAGTATAATCAATAGAATTTACTGATACATTGGATGTATGTTATAGCTTTTTGGCTTGGCCAACTGGTTATAGAGTGTTATGGTTTACTGGGGTGGAAAAGACTGAAGAAAGATCTGGTTGGGAATGGGAATAGTTGAAGCGTTCTGTTTTTCATATGGTTAAGTTTTAGATGCTTTATTTGTCATGCATGTGAAAGTGCCAGGTAGGAAATGGATATAGGCTGAGGAGAAGACAGGGCTGCAGAATGATATTTGGGATTCGCTGGCATGTGTAGTAATTGAAGAGAAAAGTGAATGGGTTTATGTGTGGATAGTAAAGAGGTGATAGAAACAAAACCCAGGAGGTACTTCAAAACTTAAAAGTCAAGCAGAAGATGACAAGATGGCAATGATCTTGAAAAAAAATAGCCAGTGAGTTAGAAAGAATATTTCTTGTGGCAGATAAGGAAAAAAAAATTCAAGAAAATGGGTATGATTAATATAGTTAGTGCTACTCAGAGGCCAATTGAGGCACAGTTGGAACTAGATTTAACAAGGATAGAGACTAATAGCATTCTTGACAAAAGTATTTTTTTCAGTATTTGGTCCTGAAACAATGTAGTGGGTTAAGGAGAATGCCATGTGAGAAAGTGTAAATAGCAAAAATTAACCATTTTCTTTAAGAAGCCTTGATGTACAGAATAACAAAAAAGTTTAGTAGCAGAATAATAACAGAAAAAGCTTTTTTTTTTTTTTTGCAAGATGGGTATTCCAAGGAATGCTTGTACACTGAGGAGGAGAATATGGACAAAAGTGAAAATTAGGGAAGAAATACCCTGCCAAGTCTAAAATTGCCAGAATTCAGTCATGAAGATAGTGAGAGAATGACTTTCCATAGTGTGATGGGTAGTGTGACTTTTGATGGGCACAGGACACTTATCTGGTATAACAGGAGGAAATTACTTCTATGCAGATGGCTTAAGCAATAGAGATGACTTGGGAAGGAATTTCTGTAGTTGCTACTACCCAGATTCAGGAAACTTCTCTGGGTCCTTCCTTTATGAAACCTGGTTTTTCAGCATATACTGTGAATCTGTGAATTATCCCACATCCTGCCAATAAATTTCCTTTAACTTGATTTAACTAGAGTAATTTATTTTGGCTCAGTACAGAAAATCCCAACTGATAAAATAAATTAATGCTACATGAAGAAAACAGTCTTCATGACAATTTGGAAAACATTAAATGGAAAGATTTCTCAATCCTAAAATATCTTCTCAAGCTTCCTCATCCAATGACAGAGAATATTTACTGTGGTCTCAGAAACTGTATGGTTGCAGAGAGCTCTTCACTGGTGTTCACTGGAGAGACAGTGTCAGGTGAGCAGACATGAAGGGGTGAATCCCTTCCCTCTCCATTTCAGTAAGTAAGAAATAGTTGCCAGCTTTTACTTGATCTCTGTTGACAAGATTAAATATTGTTTTGCATAGAAAAATATTTTCTGCAATTGAAGTTTATGTTTCAAAGTAGAAAAATTTCAGGGAGGTGGATTGATCTAGGGCACTGTTTTTCCCATTACTACTTTAGCTATGTAACAGATTCATAGAATGAAAACATAAAGAAAAATATTCTGTAAAATTAAAAATAGAGCAGTTTTGTTTGAATTAGGAGCGAGTGTCCATATGCCCAACTTAATGCAAATCACAAGTGAAAGTGCTTAATAAATTTGCTTTTGATTGTACAACTATAGGCTATAATTTGAAAAGTGTGAACACATGCTCAAAACCTTAAATTAATGAATACCTAACCAATTTAATAAATCATAAGGGTCATTATATGCTAATTGCATGTGGTTTGAATTTTATTATTTGTATTATTTTTCTTTTTGTGTCCAAACAAATGTGTGGGTAATGATCATGGGCTATCTCCCATCTTAGTGATAAATAAGGTTAATTCAAGAAAAAATGGGCTGACCTGCCTTTCTCCTTGATTGGTCAGTGTATGTGCTTTAAACTATGTAGTCATTCAGAAAGTTTCCCAGATAAGAAAGGACATTATTAAGTCAGGAGTACACAAAGTCCAACCTATTAAGTTATTTTTTCCTGCACTTTATGATAGATGTATTTGCATCTTAAAAGAAACCTACATGTGGGCATGAACTCTTATTATATAGATATCTCCAAAAGAAACTATGGAAATTAGAGGTGTTAAGAATTACATCTTAAAAAATAATTAGCTATGGCATTTATTTAAAAGAGCTAAATCAACATGCCCACACTTATACACAGAACCATTCATCAGAGAACAGATGGTCCCCTAAAAGAGAAGCTAAACAGTTCTCTGAACATGACAATCCATTTATCTTAATGTGAACATCCTCTAGCAGATATCAAAAAACAACCGAGGTAGATTTATAACTTTTGGAGTGTACTATACGTGAACTTGAAATCCAGGAAAGAGTTTTTACATTTAATAATCTGATTCATATTGGTAAATGGCACATGGAAATGTAAGGTAAAACAGTGCTTATATATTTTTATTATATTCAGTGCTACATTAGAAAAGATAACATTTAAGCTTTCTATTCTGTTCTATAGAAAAAAATATCTGAAATTACTTTCTGAATATCTCTATCTACCTAGATATTTAAATTCTGGATATCTTTTGTTGGGCTTCTTACTTTTTACATTAAATTGAATATAAATGTATACATATTCTATCTTTTTAATTCATACTTTTATTTTATTTATTCAGCAAGCAGTTAATGGGAACTGCCATGGATTGTACCAGAAATGGAATAAAAAGATAAATCAATTATTTCTATTTCTGCCCATAAAGATATTTCAGTATAAGAGAGGCAGGCACATAAACATATCATAATGATAAAATAAAACGAGACTTTAAAAAATGCAGTAGGAAATAATATGTTGGAAATATTAAGTAATGGTTTTTTTTCTCTTCTTATTTCCAATTCCTCCTTGGTACTTTCCATTCCCACCCTCATTTCCTTCCCTTCATTCTCGAAACTGGTTCTTCTTGACTTTTAAGATTTAAAGATAAAGATTCTGAAGAGAAAGAAAAGGACTAAGGAAGGGCTTTACAAAATATCCGGAGTAAGCCAATAAAGAAGAAATAACATTTCTTCTATTAACACAGAAATAACATTTCTGTGTTAATGGGAGGAAGAAGAGTGCTGCAAGAGAAATAGTAAGATTATAGGTGACGGGTTCTTGTGAATTAGTTATTTTCTTGATCTGTATGAAGGCTGATCTACTAGAGTAAGAACTGAGTAAAGAGATACTCTAGATCCATTCACAACATCTGAGAGTCAAGGGAAGCTGTGCCATTCTGTGTCTTGCCCAGGTAGAACCCTTGCCATGTGTGCTAGCACCAGCTCAACAATGATTGAATGTTGTGCTACGCAGAGAGGACAGGCAGGCTCTTATGGAGTTCCTTATATAAACATGTGATAATGTAGCAACAGTAATTCATTCATTCAGTCCTATGTTCATTTTTGCAGTCATTCAATAAATATTTTAATAAGTCTTCTTGGAACTTAGTGTATATGCATTCTGAGGCAGAATTCTAAGATGACCCCAATGACCCATGACCTTATATAATCCCCTCCATGTGGAGTGCAGGGGAAACCTGTGAATATGATATCATTAATGTATCATTAATATGACTATTTTATGTTATATGATAAAAGGCAGGTTATGCGGATGATTTTAACCTAATCACATGAGAGCTTAAAAATAAAGTTTTATTTAGCTGGTACCCAAAGCAGAAGCCACTGAGATTCTAAGCACATGAAGGATTTGGCATACCTTTGCTGGCTTGAAGACGGAGAGGGTCACATGACAAGGAATATGGACAATCTCTAGAAGTTGAGTATGGCCTCTGCTGACAACCAGCAAAGATATGGGGACTTCAATCCTATGAGTGCAAGAAACTGAATTTTGCCAACAATCTAAATGAGCTTGGAAGCACCCCTCCCCCACTTCCAGCCTCTTCCATGTAAGAGCCCAGGCTGGCTGACTGACACCTGAATTTGGGTTTGTAATATCCTACGCAGAGAATCCAGAGATGTCCACCCAGACTTCAGACCTACAGAACTGTGGGTTTATAAAGAATGTTGTTTTAAGGCACAGAGGTTTTGGTAATTGTCATAAGTTGTTACATAGAATAGAAAACGAAGATGTGAATAACAGGGACAAAAACCCCTACCACATGAAGCTTAGTAAAGAGATATAGATGATGATGACTGATGATGATGATGATGATGATGATGATGATGATAATAATTCTTATGTATCATTGAAAAAATCAAAATATAAATTACAGTAAGTGGAAATGGATGTGCAGAGATGTTGCAGTTTTAGAGAGGGTAACTAAAGAGCACTATTTTGAGACTATGATATTTAAGTTAAAAATTTCAGGAGGTGAAAAAGTTAGTCATGTAAATGTCTGAGGCAAGTGAGGTCTAGGAATTGAAAAAGAGTAAATTCAAAGGCTGTAAATTAGAGCATGTATGAAAAATAGCCAAAAGGGCAAGGCAGCTGGAGCAAAATGGAGAAAGAGGAAATTAAGTGATGAAATCAGAGAAGTAACAGGAAATTAGATCGCACAGGGCTTTAGAGACCTTTGTCTAAATACTGGCTTTTCCTCTGAGTAAAATGGGTTTTGTACAGAGGAGTGACAATGACATGACTTTCTATTTGAAAAGATCACTCCAGCTGCTGAAGAAGCAACAAAATGAGTGTGATGGAAGTAAAAGCTATTAGAACTGACAGTGTCTTACATATGAAAACAAGGTAAAACTCATAAGAAACCTATATACATCTGTAGCAAAGGACCAGATACAAACTGTAAAGTTCTCAGAAAATGCCTTTGAGGACAGATATCCACTAGAATGCAAGCTCTATGAAAGCAAGGTTCATTTTTTTTGTTTGTTTGTTTTTACCTTATTTTCTTAAATAGAGAATTCCAGGAGCCTATAATACAATTCCACTCTATAATTAGTTGTTGAGTGAATGAAAACATGCATAAATGATTCTGTGATCATCGAAAACCCCTAATTTACCCACTTTGCCTTCCAGACTGGAATAAATTGAGGTGTGTGGCAATGGATCAAACATATGTTTCTGCCACATTTACATGAATCTGTATTTTGACTTTTTATTCACTTTTAAATATATTACTTTCCCATAATTGTTGAAAAGCAATAAATTTAAAGGCAAAGACAGTATCTTATGATTATAACTCCAGAGGCTAGCAGATTCCTTGGACATTATAGGCACTGAAAAACAAACAAACAAACAAACAAACAAACAAACAAACAAAATATATATATACATATATAATAATGAATATATCTATAAGTATTTTTATACATATATATGTTTAATACATGAATAAATAATACATTCTATGATGAAACCATTTGTTTAGTTTCTTAATATAATATTTCCAATTACTGCTGAGGAACAAATATTCATGAGGCTTCACAAATACTAGTAACACAAATACTAGCACACACAAATACTAGTAACAAGGTATACACCGAAAGGAAAGAAAAAAAGCTATGTTAATGAAGGGTTATTGTCCTTCTCAACCACAACTATGACCCCAGTGCCTGGAATACAGACTGACACAAAGCAGTACTCCATGAATGTCATGAGGGAGGTGAGGAGAGATAATTAGATGAATAAAAAGATCAATTTAAAAAGGAGAAAAAAATTTAGTTATAGTTTTCATTCATTATCAGTTACAAAGTAATATTTTTTGTTAAGTAGCTAGAAACTAGGGTTTAGTTGGTTTATTTTAATGTTTGTTCCAAACCCGGGAAAGGAAGCAAACTGTGCTAGTTTAGTATATGAATGGGTTTATTATATTCAACCAGTAGGATTTGCTAATGTGTTGCAGGTTGCTTTATTCATTTCTCTAGATTCTTCTTAAAAATACTCTGAGAAATTAGCATTCTTTTCCAATGAGCAAAAAAAAAAAAAATACAAAGAATGCTGAATAGAAGACAATATAAGGAATAGGGAATATAGGGGGGAAATTTCACACAAGGTCACTCTTTTGAGAAATGCATTGATAAAAGGAAAGCCTGGAACTTTAAAATAAATTTTATGTTTGCTGAATGTCTGAAGAAAAAAATGATTATGTTATTTATCTCTATGACCTGATCTTCATGTACTACCAGTGTTATACTTACTGTCTACTCTTTACAGGTTGCTAGTTATCGTTCTAAAAACAAATCTAATTGGGTCCCCATTCTTCTTATAAAAAGTTGATTCTTCTTACTGTAAATTCTTTGCAAGGAAATATAAAATATTTTCAGTTTCACCTTTAGTTTTAGACTCATTTGATGCCATTCTCAGTCCCTCATCATACACAGTCTATGTTCCGGCCACAAGAAATTCTAATAATAAATCCTTGTCTTTGCACATGATGTCTTCTCTTCCTGATGTCTTCTTGTTTTTACATCATCCAACACATCAAAAGATACAACAGACACACATTCTGCAGAAGACCTTTTCATAAAATCCTTAATGAATGAGCATAGGAGGTCCACCATTATGTCCAATGACGCTATTGTAGCAGGAATTGCTACAATTGGTCATAAAAGCACTAAAAAATATTTATAACATGGTCATGTGAGTAGCTTCTGTCCAGTGGGATGTGAACAGCAATTTCGTGAGCAATTTCTAGATCACATTCTTAAAGGAGAGCTTCTTGAACTCTGCTTTCTTTATTTCCTTTTGTATAGGTTGAAATGTGGAAAGATCACCCTAAGGAATGTCAGGACAACAAGACAGATAAAATCTGGGTTGCCCGTTCACTTTGTGAAATACAGTACATCTACATTTAGTTGATTGCCTATCAGCTAGGACTTCTCTGTGTAACAAAAATAAACCTTCTATTTTGTATAGTTTCATGTTATTTGGTCTCTGTAAAGCAGCTGGACCAAAGTACTAATTAATGTAGTACATTATTATTCTCTTTGCAGGCCCAATCACATCACTGCAATTATTAGTTTGCCATAGGTGACCTTTGTTAAGAGCGTTTTGGTTACTTAAATAAAGGGAAAAAAAATGGAAGATTGATTTTAAGAATAAAGTGGCATTTCATAGAACCCCAGGGGTGTGTACCTGGGCCTCACAGAAATCTGGGAATTGAAAAGCCACCTGAAATCCAAATAGTAATTCTTTGAAGCTTAATTGTTTCTCCTACATATCTTACTTTGTTCTCTCTAAAGATCTACTTATTCTTCTGCCTGGTAGTAAAATGCCTTTTTCTTCTTCACACATATATGGGAGAAGCCAGCCTCCCCATACCTCTCCAGAACACATAAATTAAATTTAATCAAAGGGTCAGATGAAACTAGATCCTTTCAAATTTAATTTCAAATTCTTTAAAACAGATTCTCAGTGTCTGAGCAAGGGTAAAGTCTTCAACGCTAATCTTATCCTGAAGCCAGAAATGGGGCATTATTTTTTGTTTTCACTGTGAAATTAAGTAATTGTGCACATACATACATACACGTGAAGAGGTGCCTGCTGCAGAAACCATTTACTATTAGAGGGCCTTATCGAGATTTTACTATTTGTTATCCTCTGAGCCTAGTGCACTGCCTAATAAAATAAATGTTTGCTGATTGGAGAGTGAATAAATATAACCCAGAGAGAGCATGCTGATGTACAGCAGCCAGCAATAGGTTTCATCATTTAAGGAGGAGATGTGAAAACTTCTTGTCTTGTAGATAGGTAAAACCAGACAGTGCAGAACTTAGAGAAGGTATTTTTAAGAAACAAATTTATTACTGGCAGTTCTCAACAGGTGACCTGTAAAACACAGACAGAATTACTTTGGTGTAATATCATCATCTCATATACATCTCAGTTCTCTGTATGTGCTGCTGTTAGTAGTAGTAGTAGTATTATTGTTCATTTTATTTAAAAAACTATTTTCAAATGATGAACTATATGTCATTTTTTATTCTGTCACTTAAAATGTCTCTACTCCATCACAATAAAAAATACATAAAATAATTAAGTGCATACATGCAACAGTTAATAAATAATGATTTATTTTAATTGCAAAATTTTTCCTTTTCAGTTTTTTTCGTCAATGGAATAAAGATATAAATTTTATGAGGTAGAAAACCTAATCACCTTAGCTATAAAATCTTCCTTCATTGCTAAAGGTAGGAAGAGATAGAAGATTCATTCTGAGATAAACACATTCAATCTTACTCATCGCACCAGGCATGTCAGAAAAATCACCTTGTGGATGAGTATAACAGATCAAGCATATCAGAGAACGATGGACTTGGGAGACAGAAAAGCATAGGTTATGTCAGAGCAATTCTGGACTGTGCAAGATAACAAAACAGTGCAACCATACTTTCTATTTCCAGTGGGGATAATAATAGAAGGGTTAAGCCTTTAGACATTTGGAGACTATTCTATAATTGCAGTGATATCAGAGTAATGTCTTATCCTGCATTACAATTCTAGTACATAATTGTAATGGCAAACTTTATGGAGAAAAAAAATAAAGGAATATTACTCATGATACCCCTGTTTTATTTTTAACTTTTTATTTTAAATAATTTCAAAATTAAATTTTCAGTAATTATACAAACTTCTTTTTGCCCTTCACTAATAGTCTCCACATTAAAATTTTACCATTTTTGCTCTTTACTGCCTCTCCTCAATTTCTCTATTTTATTTTTTTAGAGCTATTTCCGAGTGAGTTCACAAACTGATTTCCTATCATTCTAAAATATGTTTGTGTTTGTCCAAGTTAACCACTCTTCTACAAACAACAATTATACCATCAAAACTAAAAAAAAAAAAATCAAAACACTAATATATGATTACCATTAAATTGTCCTTTACCACCCACATTTCATTTAATTGACATATCTCTTTATCATCTTTCAAGCATTCCTCAGTCTTTTATTAACTTTCAGGACCTTGAAAATTGTGAAGAATGTGCCTTGGTTTGATTTTGCCTGATGTTTTCTCACAATTAGATTTAGATGTGCACAGTTGGCAGAAATAAACTTGGAAGGGATATTGTGTTCCTCTCTGTGTATTATAGCAGTGCACATGGTGTATATTTGTTCTTTTACTGGTAATGGTAACTTTGGTTCCTCAATTAAGATGAAGTCTGCCAGGCTTCTTCATCTTACAATTAATTTTTCCACTTTGTAATGAATCAGTACTTTGTGTGGCAAACATTGAGACTGTGTAAATGCTCTGTTACTTTTTACTTTTTATCCTCTAATTTTAGTCTCCACTGATAATTCTCGTCTGAAACTATTATTATCCTGACTCTATATAAATAAATCAAAATTAATTTCTTGATATTTATTTATATATTTATTCAAAAATATATATCAAGAACTTAACATGTACTGAGCACTTAAAGTTTTAACAATACCCTAGTAGACAGAAAAACAGTCACTGTTAAGTATTATGAAAATACAAGATTTATAATGGGAATATGGGATTTATTGTAGGAAATAGATCTTATACAAATGTCATTTAAAACAGTACCATGGACGTAAAAGTCTGGAAGGAGATAGTAGGAGGATCAGAGAAAAAAAATCACTAACTTCTTTCCCTGAAGATTAAGAGTAGAGGGACAAGTGAGAACTTTCAAGTAAACCCAAGAAACTGAACTGCTGAAGTGGGACCACAAAGGAGGAACTTGTGGAAAGCTCATGGAGAATTTTCTGGAAAAACTTTAATTAATGAAGGTGCCTTGGTGGTTCCCAGACATAGTAAAATTGATAGAACACAATCCACATAATTATCTGGGATTGGGGGTGGGGTGAAAAACATAGTTTCTGCTCTCTATGAGATTTATTGGGAAAGACAGGTATTAAAGAATTAATGACAGATGAATTAAAACTGGAACTCTCATAAGTGCTAGAGAGAGTTACATGATGCTGTAAATTAAAGAGGATAATAACATGGCCTTCCCAAGACGGTCATACTTGAGTAGAGACCAGATAAAAATGGCCTCAATGATATCTCTCTCTCAAGAGGTAGAATCTAATTTCCATCCCCTTCCTTGAGTTTGGGTTGGTCTTAATGACTCTCTTGTAATAAGTAGAATAGGTGTCATCAGAGCTGTGTGACTTCCAAGCCTAGGTCAAAAGACACCTTGAAGCTTCTATCTTGCTTTCTTGAAAAGTTTGGTCTCCAGATGCTTCCTCTTAGAAGCCAAACCTCACAAGTAGTTGTTCTGCTCAACAATCCTAACTGATATCAGTCTTCAAGTTAGTCCAGCTTGGGTGACTGAAGGAGCCATCTTGGACATGGACCATTCACATGTAGTTGTTTCAGCTTCTAGACATGCAGGTGACTCCCAGTAACTTGAATCACCTTTCTTTTCCCACCGCTTGAGTCGTCCAAACCATGGGTCCAGACATCTTTGAGCAGAGAAAAGTCATTTCCATTATGCCCTTTACTAAATTTCTGACCCAGACATTTCATAAACATCACAAAAATCACAAAACCACTGTTATATTATGGCATTAAGTTTTTGAGTGTTAGCTTATGCAGCCATTAATAACTTGAATAATTAATTATAATATGATTTCACCAGGCCAGTTTAAAATGTATTTTATCCTCTACCCAGTAGAGTAGATAAAGAGAATCAGAGATGCCTGAGAAATATTTACAAAATAAAAAATATATTTTATTATTAAATGTTTTTTATTATTTATTATATTATTTTATTAAAATAAAAACATATATAGTAAGGCATGAAGAAATTGGTGGCTACTATCGCAGTATACCACAGTTGGTGCTAACACTTCCAATATTAAAAATGCAAGTTATAACCATATATGTTTGCATTAATATGTAAAGGTGGCACATTAGGGTAATAATGGCTGTGATTCTTACTATAACTTGCCAAGAATGCATTTTCTCTCAATCCATTTTTTTTCTGTTGTTTAATTAGACTGACATTGTTCACCTATAGCATAAAAGTAAAAGAATCCAGAAGGTTACCAACATTCCCTCCTCTCCCATCTGTTCTACATTCTGGGGATATGATTAACAGAGCAAAAGGGTTGGGTTATGGAGGTACACTCTGTTCTATACTCTTCTCACATCATAGATTATATTATTCTGAAAGAAATGATATAGTTATATCTTCATTCTCATCTCATAAAAGCCAACTTAATGTACAATATCACTGAAAAATTACTAATTACTGTCTGTGCTCACTGTACTTTGGAAAAATAATTTAATCATTCCAAGTACCATTTCTGAACTATTTCTACTTAAAAAATTTCCCAAGTTGTTCATTTAAAATTTTTGTCTTTATGATGGGGATTTTCAATGATTTTATACTAAAATGAGATACAAAATGTGTCTTGTTATAGGAAGTATCATGGTATAATGGGAAAAATTAGGACTCAAATGAGTTAAACTTAAATTCTAATTCTATTTATGTGACTAGGACAAGTCAGTTAAAGTCTATGGGTCATAGTTTCTATTTCAAAAAAATAAAGTAAATTGAAATATTTTTAAAAAGGTAAAAGTAATTTGGTTTTGGTACCATAAAAGTATAAGATATTATAGAGCTCTGAAAACTGTAAACCATCACATTAATATAAAGCATTATCTCTATCAGGGCCATCTGGTGTTATATATTATAGTAACAAAATAGATGGCCTATTTCTGCCCACACTCATTATTAGACTAATAGAAACGATAAACATTTATGAATTAAACTAAAATTAAATTTAATATACTTATTTACAAGCTAAAACTCTTTGCACCAAATCAACAAATCCTTCAGTTTTAATAGAGAATAAAGTTTTTTGAATGACACAAATACCATAGAATTTTGAAATGTAAGAATAAAAAAAGGAACTACAGGCCATCAGAACATTTGTGATGATAATTATGAAGTTCAGATGAAGCAGCTATTTATACATTAATAATGTTTAATGCACATAATTTCATAAAATTTATGTCAAATTGTAAGACATCACTTTAATTAATAGAAAAAAGTCTACCAGCCGTATTGCAATAATTTTTATTTTATATTTTTTGTGCCACAGTGCAATTAAAAAATTTAGACTTAAAAATTATATTTTTCTTTTTTCTCTTAAAATACTTTCACAAACCAGTTTTAAAACTTGTAATATTCTTCAACTAGTGTTAAATTTGTTAATTTTCATTACTGAGTCTATAATTAAAAGCACCCATATAATGTATTTTTGAGAAGTACAATGTAAATTTTATATGGCCCTATGATTGGGGATACAGACATAGGAAACAGAAACTTTTATTTTATGTATAAAGTTCTATGAAACAATATTTAAAGGAATAGTTATTTAATTTGAAAAATTTTGAATAGAGGGAATAAGACTATATAAATTGTTTCAGGAAATGTGAAAGATTCGGTCTTAGTCCAAGGGTTCCATAAGGTTGGCATTTTGTGACCGATCATTTCCATCTCTGCATTCAACTCCAGGACCACAGTTCATGCTCCATTTTGGAACTTCTACCTTTTCTAAACTGTGATCTGTTTCCTTCACTCTTCTGTATACATGTCTTTGATATTTCCTCACTGCCTAAAGAAAAAAGCTGAAACTTTTTCCCTTGTATTAGCTTCTAAATCCTTCACAAATCAGCCTCAGTTTACCTTCTTAATCTCCCCTCATAGTAGAAAGAGTTGTGAAACATTAAAATGACACATGACCTGGACTTCTAAATTATCCTCCAACTCCTTGCTATATTATAGGCTGTAACTTTTTTCTTGACCACAATTCTATTGTCACATCTTTGAAACTAACTGCAGACATCTTAACCTGTTCAGAATTTTGACTTTGGTCCTTAATACTTGACTTTGTCCACGGCCTTCAACCTTCATTCCTGATCCCTCACTTTGTTCACACATCCTTTATCTTTTGTTTTAAAAAAGTTCCATATTATATGCACATCTTATTGGATTTCATTTATTGTATTACAAATTGTGACAAAATAAGTGGCTTAAAGAACCACTTATAACTCAGAGTTTCTGTCGGACATGAGTCTGGGCAAGATTTAGTTGGGTTCTTTGTACAGCTAAGATCAAAGGATTGGCCAAAGGTAAATTGTTACCTGGAGACTGGATAGGGGAAAGATCTGTTTCCAGGTTCAGTCAAATTATTGATAGTATTTCCCTGCAGTTGGGATACTCAAGAAAGCTTGCTTTCTCACAGTCAGTGATAGAGAAAGGGTGAGAGAGATTGAAGAGCCATATACTAGCAATATGAAGTCTTTTATAATGTAACACAGTTAGAGGAATGATAACCCATCACCTTTGTCATATTCTAGTAGTTAAAAGCAAGTCACAGGACTCATATTCACTCATGGGGAGGAGACTGTAAATGGAAGTGAATATCAGGAGGCTGAAATTATGAGGGCACCTTAAAGTCTTTCTGTCACACATACACATCTGATTTTCTATCATGTGAAAAGAGTTTGCATACAGAAACATACACACATTTAAAGTTTAATAATTTCCAATGTATTAAATACCATGAATGTATAAATATATAAACAATTTTTTAAAATTTTTGTATAAATACTCAGTTTTGTGAAGATTCAATTTTTAAAAATTTTACTCTGCTTTCAACAAGTGTTCATCATTCTATAATCTCTCTCTCTCTCTTTTTCTCTTTTCCCCTACACACACACACACACACACACACACACACACACACACACACACACGCATGAATGTTATTTCACAAGAACTCTCTAAAATACATTGTGTGTATACATATATGTGTATATATCTACTATGTATAATGTATGAATGTAGCTATATCTCTCTATCTAGAGATAAAGATATCTCAAGAGAGATAAATTGAAATTGATTGGTAACTTGAAGGAAACTCAGAGATTCTCTAATCCAGACTCTTCCATTCTTCGAAACAAGAAAAAGATGAATGAAGTGACATGATTACCAACAAGTTAAGAGAACTGAAATGAGAATTAAGAATCTTGAGCTTCTTTTTCATTATTTATTTCAACTCTTACTATAATATCTCCCTCAGTATATTGTAAATAATTATTTAATAGCAAAAGATATCATTGAGATTAACAGAATATAGTAGATGCTTAAATATTCTCTGAAGAATGCATAAAAAAATAAAGAAGAAAGGAAGATTTTTATAAAATAATTCCTCTTATTTATCTGCTTAACAAATATTTATTTAACAAAACTTTTAGGGGTAGATATATGTTTCCATATAAATATATAATAGAAGAAAAGCAGAATGATTTTATAAAACACTATCCAAGATCAGTAATCTAATGAGAAATCTTAAAACAGAGATATCAAAGAAATTATAAATTGGGAACTATGCTGACAATCAGAAAGAAATAATTTAACATAATTAATTATTTTTTAAAGCACACCTTGCTCTTAGAATTAGGTCAGAAATGGAAAGATAAATATACAGAAAAATATGAAAAGGACAACATGGCATTCATATAGGTAGGTTGGTAGTTCATCCTGCCAGTATTAATCAGACAATTTAAAAACGTCCATTGGTAAACATCCTTAAATTACTGCAAAAGAAAAGGCAATTCTACTTAAAAAAATGTACTTCAATTGAGGATTATAGGGATTTTAAGATGCCATCAATTTAAAAATAATTTTAAAGTTTAAAGTAATAAAAAATGTGAAAAATATGATGCTTAGGTTCTATTGAATGAGAGAATATCTACAAATGTTGTATGACATGGTATTAGGTTTTATTTTCCATTGAAAATTAGAAAGTAGATTCTTATGTTAAACAACTTATCTCTTACATGATGCTTAAATGGCAGAGGAAGAATTTAAACCCTAATCTAACCACAAACTATAAAAATCTTTAGAACATGCAAATTGGGCTCACCACATGTTATAGTTTAAGTGTTGTAGAAAATTATCTTTCTATATCACAGAAAAGATGCTGAACAAAACTAGACACAGATCAAAATAATCTTGTTTAAGTTAAACAATGATTTGACTAAACTGAGTATGCTTTACCAACAATACCATGATATTTTTCTAAGTATGTGCAAGAGTGATCAACAATTGTCTTGTAAGACTCCTCTCTGTCTTCCATCTGCACATCCCAGGTAAACAGGACACTACCTTTCAGTACTTTAAAGAACCTCACTTCCCTTTGTGCTAACAGCAGAATCATTCAGTTCTAGTAAAGTCAGATTATTTTGATAACTGACTTTACCTGACCCTGTAAAGAATGCTTTTATCATTTAGTGTTTGTAATCAGTCTTTCCCAAGAACAAGTTTATTGAAAAAAAGTACAAGAATGTATATTTCTACTCAAATATGTTGAAACCTATGCCCAAGAAGTGATTAAAAATGCCTACATCCTTTTAATCCTTATCTAGACTGATCATAGCCAAGTTCATTTGGTTGATTGTCCTGCCTGTTTGCATCCTCTTTATTATTATTTTGTCCCTGTTGTCAGGCTGTTATCAGTGCTGTCACAAGAGTTAATGTTACATTTATCAATTCAGATTCACTTAGGGGATTCCAAAGTATTCTAGATATTTCTCTCATGACACAATTCATAAAGTTATAGCCTTATATGACATAGATTTTATCCATTACCCTATTTTCAAAACTTTCTGAAGGAATTATCTGGAAGAAGCTAGTGTAATTAGTTTATAATTATTCTTCTAAACCTGGGAGTTAAGTGGACACCATTCTGTTCTTCATAGCTTAAAATATGATGTTTCATAGCTTAAGAGTAACCACCCTCATTCTTCAAATAAGTCAATAAAATGCTTCTACATAGAGAATCATGCTCCCTTAGTATTCCTCAACCTATTTTTTACTATTAAGTCTCATAATATTACAACTTTCTCTTACTGTCTTTGCTCCAGTAAAGCAGGCATACTGTTTCACATTTTAAACCCTTCAACTTTCAGACTGCACTACTTATGTTATCTTATAAGAGGTTTTGTATAATTAACTCCACCTCATTGCCAAAAATATAAGTGCCAGAAAGAGGACTAACAATTGACCCAATGTTCATTCAGAGCATTGTATACTTTCTTTCTTGGGCTGATTAACTCTTTATCCTTTGATCATCTGGCTTGGTGTTGTGATTTAAAAGATGAGAACTAATTATGAGCTTTCTTTGACTTTGGATAATCTTTCCAATCTCACACCATATTGGTTGATTGCTTTCTCATGATGAAGGATTCTCCATTGACCCAGAAACCCTTTGTGGACCTTACCAAGACAAGGGTCCTTAGGGCTGAGAAACTAGTTGAGATAACATGGTATATCAAAAAAATAAATTAAAAAGTAAAATTTATAATATATGTCATTGCCATTAAGTAATTGTGTGACCCTAGGCAAGTTAGTTGATATATTAGCTTTACACTCCTTGTCAATAAAAGAAGGATATAAATCCAAGTGTTCAGCATCCTTTCTAACACAATTTTTAAGTTCTCTTCATATGGATAATCTTGTCTCTAGATCTGTTCTGAGCATTCCCAAACAGTGAATTCTGAGTATTGCACTAGATAAGAACTCAATAAAATTTGCTGACTGAATTGTTAAATAAATCTGCTATTCTAGACATCAAAGAAAACCTGACTGTTTTTTGGGACTTTCTCCAGTGGGGACATCATAGAAAAAATGTTTTCATTTGATAGCTGTATTTATTAAATTCTTCCCTATCAACAATCACAGTGTACTGCTTAACAGTATGTTTTTTACCTAGAAAAAGTAAAAGAGTGTCTTCAAGAGAAAATAAATATATCACACTCAAGTATTTCTGATTAGAGTAGTCTTTATAGTCTACATGATATCAATAATTTCCTTTTTTTTAATATATATATTTCAGACTTTCTCAAGCCTAGAAACTGCATTTTAATAATGAACTACTATGGGAAAATTTATATAAACTATGTAATTTAATTTGGAACTAATGCATATTTGAGTGTGTTCAGAATATTTGATTTTAAGTGTCACTGTGTTGAGCAATCACAATGTTTCAAAGGTGCTTGGTTACTGATAGTTTCGAATAGCCTTGCTTCAGAATCACTAAAGTCTCTTTTTATAATAGCTATGATTCAATCTAAAAATTATGTTAATATAGTAAAAATATATACAAAGCAAGAATCTCAGCCCACAGTATATTTAGGTCAAAGTTAAATGAACAATATGAATCATATTATTTTGTAAACTAATTGCAATCTTTAAATTAGTTTCTAAATAATTTACTTCTACATTTTATATTTGAGCGCCATTACTAGGATATTTTCTTCTTGTGAACTAGAGCCAGTTAGAAGGATTTTCATTAATGTTTGCTTATTTTTTTAATAAACAAAGGTGGGCTACTATAGTTCAAACAATATTCCACTGAATGATTTAGGAATTTTAAACAACTACTTCTGGTATACAAATTTGTGAAACCTAATTAAATAAATATCAGATCTATGGATCAACCTATTAAACAAATGTTCCTGCTCTATATCAGTCTTACACATTCTGTATTTATGGGAAAACCTGTTCAAACAAACAAATGATAAAAGAATAAATGTAAAATAATTCCCTTAAGTACTAAGTAATGAAAGAAAACAATTATGTCTACCTTGAAACTGTCTTTATACTTTAAAAAAAATTCTTAGGAGAATTTTATATTTAAATGGATGAATTCCAGATAAATGTGAGATGTTTATAGAATTGGATTATCTTTGATTTATAGCATTATGAAGGTGGTTATGTATAATATCACAAATAAAATTATTCAAATATCATAAGAAACAGTTTTGCATACTTAGGAAGATTTTTTTTACTGAAATTCAAAATTAAAAAAAAAAAACATAAAACCTTTAAGTGTTTATAGTAATTATATACTCTTATCTCAAGTACTAAAAGATGTCTTAACTAGCTAGATTCCATTGATCCACTATAAAGCTTTGTTGACTGAAGCTTTTTTAAAAAAATTGATTCCCCATTTTGTCTTCTCATTTTCTTAACAGTGCTCAGCTGGAATCACCGTCTACAGAAAGAAAGTAGGATCTAGCTGTAGGCATATGTATAAAACAAAAAAGCCCTGATTAAAAAAAAATAAAAAAGCTGTTACTATTTGATCTTAAATTATCGATCTTATCAATCAGTTACAGACGGTCATATTTAAATCTGTAACAGCAATGTTACAGTAGTATCGCTGACCATTTTAAGTAAAAAAAAATCAAAGAAATTTATAAGATAATGTGCTGTAATATTAATTTTGCTTTGACTGCCTAGAGTATATTAGTATATATTCTAGTTTACAAACATAAAATTGGTACAGAATCCTTTGGAATTAAAAAATCAGGGCACCTGTCAAGATCTTAGCCTCTTATGATTTAAGAGGGAACAGGCCTAACGTGGATGTTAATCTTGTACACCTTGTTTTCTCTTAGTAAAAGGGAGAATATGGGATTGAAGAAAACAGAAGAAAGAAGGTGAAAGGAAAGCATTTGGCTCAGCTGTAAATTGAATTTGGTTTGTAACAAGGCCCAATGTTGGTTAAATTGAAAAAGGAAAAACACAGTGGACATCTGCCTGGAAACACACAGCTTTCATTTACAGTGTATAACTGGCAGATTCTAAGTGAGAATGTTGATTCTCACTGCTTTTTGCTTCTTTCCCCTTAGGTCAATTTCTGCTGCATCTGAAACAATGTGACATTTTATCTGCTCCTATATCCATACCCTCTAGTTCATCAAAAAAACTGACTCTACTTACTAAGCTAATGTAGTTCACTTTATCAGTCTTTCCTACATTTATTGAGAGAATGTTGTTTCTTTCCTAATAAGGTCAATAGCACTTTTGAACTTACCTTCACTTAAAATACACAGGGATTTGCACTGACACGTAGAGAAGTGTATGTTCATTCCAGACAGACAGGACATGCACTAGGTCCCGCGTGGATGACCTTCCATACTTTCTGTTGCAGCTCGAATCTGCAGTCTTGAGCCTATTAACCTCAGGACTTTCATGGTAATTGCAGCTAACATTACATCAGATCTCTGAGAAGTTTTATCAAAAAAAGCCAAATTACTTTTTTGAGGAGTTCCTATCATTCTCTTTGAATTTCTTTATCCCCAAATAGAGTCCATGTATAAATCTTTTCTTTAATTCCAGCAAAGATAATGTTGATCTGATGAGTGTTAAAGTGTAAAGATTAATATTTCATAAAAACATGTTTAATGCTACATTTTTAGTTATTGAAATTGTGAATAATTGCTAATATCATCATTATGAATATATACTTTGTGTAAAGGATAGTCAAATCTCTAGCCTTTGAAAACAATATTCATAAAATCTATATTTTCATAAACACTTCAAAATAGTTCATATTTGTTTTTTTCATAAGAAGATATTTGTCTAGAAAAATATAATGCAAAAATAGTTCATTCCATGTTTTTTTAAGTATGTTTTTTTAGTAGTAGATAAAAAAAATTAAAAACTGAAGTAATTCATTGTATTTTGTTGACCTCAAAATAATGTAGCTCAAAGGGGAAAAAAAAACGGAGGCTTGCAAGGTTAGTTTTCATATCATTAGGTGGATAAAAAGTATGTGAACAATTTTATTTTATTAGTTTCCCTAGATTTTATGCAGAGAATCATGTACAAAAGCAAATAAATAAAATTTTTTGAGCTTAATTTTAAAAGCAATGATTTATATTTATATTACTTTATACAATCATGCACCCATAGTAACATCTCGATCAATAACAGACCACTTATATGATGGTGGTGCCATGAGATTATAATGGTGCTGAAAAATTCCTATAACCTAGTGACATTGTAGCCATAGTAACATCATAATGCATTGCATTACTCACATATTTGTGGTGATGCTAGTGTAAAGAAACCTACTGTGCTGTCAGTCTTATGAAACTAAGCAGATATATTTATGTACAGTACATAATACTTGATAATGATAATAAATGATTATGTTACTGGTTTATGTATTTATTATACTATACTTTTTATTGTTATTTTAGAGTATACTCTTTCTACATGTAAAAAATAGTTTGCTGTAAAACAGTATGCCGACTTATGCAGGCAGTAGCCTCAGACAGCTCGTATTTACTGTGTCTATTGATTGCCCTATTTTCTCTTGTGCCTGACTTAATTTTATGTTATTTTGTACAGTAACATGCATACAGGCTTGTAGTCTAGCAGCAATACGTTATTCCATTGTGTAGTAGGCTATACCATCCAGGTTTGTGTAAATGCACTCTGTGAGGTTTGCACGACAAAAGCACTTAATGACACATTTCTCAGAATGTATTGCCTTCATTAGGAGGGGAGCAACTAATTTATAAATATACTTTATGTATGTCATTTAATTTAATACTTATAAATTTATGGCATATCATAGAAAATATTACTATTCCTATTTTATGTATGAGAACAAAACTGAACCTTAGAAAAATTTTGATTTTAACAAAAGTGAAAGAGCTGAAAAGTGAAATATCTCATATCTTTTTATCCTATTAAGGAATTATTTCCATTAAACCAGAATGCCTTCCCATCTATACTATGAATATGAGTAACAACACTTAAAAACTTTAATTTTAGTAGCTATAAAATTTATGCTATCTAGAAGAAACAGCAACAATAATAATAAAAAAAGCAATTTCTGAAGTGCTCTAAGATAAATGATCAAATTTCTAAAATACCATCAAAAAAGTGGTGCACAGGATGAGTCTTATATTCATGGCCTATAGAATAACAGAAATATTAACATTGGTATGTTTAAAATATATAACCTGGTAAAGACACAAAACACCATGAAGGAGACTGAAATATTCAGAAGAACATGGATCAATCAAGAGAAATTGATAGCAAGAAAATTACTGAAGAGAGAACTATGTAAAGCATAACAAATAGGTGCAAAACAAATAAAAACAGCACATAAAAATAAAGAACAAAATATATAAGTGAAAAGCATTCTGAATTGAAATGGAAAAAATAATTAGAATGTAGAAAATATTATTAAATGTGTATTGGCATTAATACTATCACTCTATAATATTTACTAACAAAAATAAAGAGTATATATATTTGATATTCTCTTATAATGAAGCAGCTAAAAATTTGAGCCTAAGAAATTTACCACAGATCATAAATAGATATAACTGTTTTGGGGATCTTGAGGAAAAAGAAAGCCAGGAGGAGAGACACACTACCATGGGCAAAATTGAAAGAATGGTAGGAATCTGCAGAAATAATATCAAGAAGGCTGAATCATAGGGTGAGCTGAGCCTTTGAAAAGCAATAAAAATTTGAAAATAATTTCTAAGACATACTGAGCAAAGGATAGGCCTGCTCCTTGGGACAGATGGTATAATATTAGCAGATGACATTGGAAGGACTAAACTCCTATTTTGCTTCTGTTTTCTCAATTAGGAAAAAAATGATCTTCAAACACAAAGGGTAGGACAAACAAGGAAATTGAATCCCGAGATAAGTGAGACTATAGTAAGAGAGCACTTAGCTACTTAAATGAGTTCACATTAGCAAGACCAGATTAATTACATCCCCAAGGACTAAAATGACATGTATGTGGATTAAGACTCATCTCTGAATTTTCCTGCTCTTCTCTATCTTTCCTGCCATTCTCTAGCCCATAAACTCACAATTTCTCTACTGGATAATTTTAACAGTCGTCTATCTAGTCTACCTGGCCTTACCCTCCCTTCAATGACATCAATCCTTCAATTGCCTCCAAAATGAACTTTTCAAAAACACATACATGGTTATGTCCCACTCTTATCTAAAAACCCCTTTCTTTCTCCCTATTTTTTCTGGTTTAAACAGGATATACTTCTTAGCATGCTATGTGTGGGCTTTCTCAATGTAGCATCAGCTTGCTATTCCAATGTCATCTCTCACCTCATAGCCTATACCTTGCCAAGCCAGGCTATGGTTCAATTGGTTACTCTCACATATGCTTCCTTATCTTGAAATATGCTGTTTCTTCTGCCTAAAATATCTTATCTCATTCCACTGATCCATTTGGATTCTTTGAGGCCCAGGTTATGGATAACTCTTCTTTAAAGTTTACTCTGGATCTTAAGGTAGAAAGAATTCTGTGCCTTTTCTGTCTTTTTGACTAGAGTGCATGTTTTTCTAAATAACTGAATAAGATGTACTTATACTGAAATCTGCAGGTCAAATGTTAAATATTTACTCAAGTAAAGGTATCATTATTATAAAACCAAATATTTCCATAAATCTTTGGAAAATCATGAGAGAAAAGGCATTATTAATGTCCTTGACTTCTAAAATTATACTTAGTACTTTTAAAAGTAACATATTGTCATTAAAAAGATTCAAACACTACACCAATTCAAGGAATGTACCTTAATAGTTGTGTTCTCTCCCTCTTTTTACCATGTTCTCATCCCTGTAACTGGAAATAACCAATTGTGTGTTTGTGTGTACGTGTGTGTGTGTGTGTGTGTACGTCAACACTTTACATATGTAGATCAACTTCACTCTTTTAAAAGTTTACATAATATCCCTTAGCTACAAATGCACAGTTTTATTAATTTATGATAAAGAGTAAAAATGAGAAGAGATTATTATTTACATACTGTGGGCCTTTTCAGCTCGGTCTGATCCATATATTTAGGAGTAAGAATGCTATAAGAGAACCTCAGTTCTCTTGAAACTATAAGGTAAACATGTTTCTCTGCTGAGAGTGATTTTATTTAAAAGATTTTCAGGAACGTTTTTTACTAACCTAAACTCCACAAAATATGTAATTCCACTATAACAAAAACTACTAAAATTAGCACTCATACATATATGTGTATGTGTATTTTGTACGTATTTTTTTTTTTAATTTTTGCATGATAGAGTCAAAGAAATGGATTGTTCCACACAGGATTTTGTAGTTGGAATTCCTATGTTAAGTGTTAGTTTCTTAAACATGGGTGACTTTTAACAGCCCTTTTCATCAAAGATTTTTATAAAATGAAAAATCACCATCGCAATAGCTGTTTTTTTTTTTAATGGAGAATTTGTAATGTGTCTGTCAGGTTATTCTTTAAATCTATCATATAAAATATTTTATTTAATACTAACAACTACACTGTGTGGTAGGTAAGATTTTATTAATGCTAAGGCTGAAAAATATCACATTATTTCCAGTTTTGTAACCAGTAAATAGCTACCTGATTCTCTGTCACCGCTTTTTAAAAAAATTGTTTTATTGTGGTAAACTTCACATAACGTAAAATAACCATTAACCATTTTAAAGTATTTAATTTAGTGGCACTTAATACATTCAGTGTTGGACCAGCATCACCTCGATTTGTTCTAAGATATTTTCATCATCTGGCACATGGAGGCAGAGAATGCATGTCTATGACAGTGACATGTTATAATATGTTTATACATGCTAAGATATTACTATCAAAATTCACTAAACATATATGCTGTTGGCATTTATAAAATTGTCCTGGGAGTTTCTTAGTAGACATTTTATGGGAAGTAAATAAGCAAGACTACCTACATGGTGAGAAAAGGTATGGAGACGAATTAATGTTAAGAGCAAGGCACAGCATCGCTAGGTCCTCTGCTTCAGAATCTCAGGTTTAACGTATCAGTTGAGGCTGTGGGCTAATCTTAAATCTTGCCTGGAGAAGCATCTGCCACCAAACTTACATGGTTGTTGGCAGTCTCTGTCATGGTTTTTAAGCTTCATGATATACCTTCCCCAACAAGAGAAACACACATTTTACCTTGTGGTGAATCAAATGAGTGAATTCTACTGTTTATGTCTCGCCCTTTAATAAGCTCCAGTGCTATTTTTTCTACTATGTTTATTAAGTGTCTGCACAGCATCAGGTGTTTTAAGAATAACAATTGCAGGTGCTGTCATGTTAGAGACCCTAGTAGTCTCTTTTCCCCTTATTGCCTGGCTTTGGAAAGTTCATCTCCAATGTTTATTAAGTTCTTTCTGCCTGTGACTTGCACATTGTAGTAGTTCAGCAAAATTTCAGGGATAAGTAGTATGCACAGTTATTCTTGGAAGTACTCAATATGGAAAGTAGCAATAGTTTTAAATTGTTCTTTGCCAATTATAAGCTATGTAGCTTTGGGCTAAATCTTAAACTATCTGGCCATAATTTCCTTCAGCTGTATGATACAGATAATAATAGCAACAACATTTTGGATTAAAATGTGGCTTAAATAATATAGGGTTATTGTGGGGATTACATGTAGAAGGTTCTTAGCACAGTAACTGACACATGGTAAATGCTAGATAAATGTTAGCTATTATTGTGATGATGGAGATGATGACATCTGTCAGCACAAAGCTCTGCACTTCAGATTCACAGGAAACAGAATGCATCCGCACTCACATGCACATGGCAAATCTTGAAAATAATAAACATTATTGTGCATATGTTTCTACAAGGCAGTTAACAGAAGTTCCATATTGCAATAATTTCTAAAATGTCCTATAACTAAAAAGTATAGTTCTCAGTGCTGAGTGAAGTTCCATAAATCATTAAAAATTCTCATTCCCACTGAGTCTCTGTGACACCTCCAGCAGCTCAGCAGTCATTCACAGGCCCAGAAGCTTGCAAGTCAGGGAGGCACTATCTTCAGGTGCCAGGGTCACTTCAGCATTTAACCCCTAGGACAGTCAATTTAAGACTACACAGATTTGTTCTCTCCTTCGAGACAGGTCCCAGCAGGGTCTTTTCAGGTGGTTATCCCTAGGGAACAGAAACTTAGCCCAGGACAAGCTAACCAACCACATCAAATAAGGGCAGATGAGGGACATTCCCCTATGTCCAACGTGTGAATTCTCTGGGAGTTAGGAAAAGGCCTTTAGAGTATCATAATAAATAAGGGAAAATTAATACAAAGGAGGGTTGTTGGGATGGTTCAGCAGACAGATGGGCCACTGTGGTTGGTTGTCAGAATCTTGAGCGGTTTCTTCAACCTTATGGCCAGAGCAGGAAAGAGTTTCAGGAAAAAGAAAACAGTTTTTGAGAGGTTATCTTCTCCAACAGATATTTAGGATTTCAAGGTTTGTATTCATGGAGCTATTATCAGCCATTTATACACAGTGAAGTGATATAACTAAAAACCTAAACCTCATTTTATTACGTAAATACCTTGGGTGTATAAGAAAAAACAGAAACAGATTAAGATTTATGATCCATCATAGATTTTTTTTTAACATGCTTGTTTCAATTTGTTTATTATAGTTTGAATGATGTATAATAAACTATTCTATTTAGACTCATACAGGGATTGAAGCAATTTAAACTTTTGACTTTATTGTATTTTTGCTATTTTTTCCAATCTATAAATTACAAAACAAATCCATAAAGATGCAGCGTGACCAGATACAGAATATCCCTTTCTTTATATCTGAGATAACTTCTTTAAATTATGCTTTGAGGAAACATGTTAGGAAGTACCTAGACGTGTTTGTTTTCCTCAGGTTACTTTCTCTTAGACTCACATAACGGGGAAAAGTATAAAATATCTTAGGTATTATTATTTTTATAAACTCAAAGTTTAAATGATTGAATATATATTATTGGGTAGAAATTAATCTATCACAATGATATAAATGTCCAGAAAACATCAGATATAAATGGGAAATTTGCAGAATGGAAAGCTAGAGAATAGAGTGCAGATTTTGGGGGCTTCAGTGTATTATTTAACTCCTTAAAAACAAAATTTGACCTTTGGTAATTTAAAAAATCACAAAATAAAAAGTATAACTTTCAATCAAGCTCTGCATATACATATTTAAAGCTCTGATATTTTGAGTAATTCATATTTTATTAGGAGCTACCTTTTATTTCAACATTGATGACATAGGAGTGGCAGTGACCACAGTGCGTCAGTTCCAGCTCTGCATTGTTGAGTAATAGGAGGAAAATATAGAGAAACACACTTCAGTGTCTAGAATAATACGGTATTTCTATGCCCCACTTTTATTTCCACAAATATTTACTGTACTCTCATCTGTGATTTACCGGTTCCTTTGCTATCTGCTTTTCAGGACGGAAGATGACTGAAGTATTCCTTGCTTTCAAGGATAGAGCTTATCTCCCACAAAATGGAATTTGACAAGTACACAGTGACTACATAGGGTGAAATTAAGTAGGTACCAAAGAGAAGTACAGCTATGAGAGTGGAAACAAACCTATAAAATCAACTAGTTTAAGCTGTTTCATTTTAGAGATGAGGAAGTGAGGTCAAGGGTATGTGTCTTGCTTAAAGGTCGCATGGCAAATTAGAACCCACCTAGGATTGGAAGTCAGGTCTTTTAACATCAAATCAAGGGCTCTTTTCAATTTAAACTACCACTTTTGGGGATATTAACTTTAATTGTTCTTGGGCTTCGGCATGTTTAACTTTAATGCAAGAATTTAACAATATTTCAAAAATCTTTCTGGACATTGTATCATATATGAAATAAACAAAAATTTTGGCTAAGGAAAGTAAATATCATTTTCCAACTTTCTAAAATCATTTTTTACATATCAGATACCTGTAAAAAAGTGATTGTAAAATTCAGAATTATCAGTGGAGCAAAGCAACAAACCCCCATAGATAGGTTATGACAAAAGCACTACTTTTGTTATTCACAGATTTCTAAAATTTACCTTGGATTCATGAAAACTGTGCTTGCCAGTACCTTTAAAACGGTGTGGACCTTTACATGATTATAGTTTTACTCTCAGTAAATGTTGATAGAAATAAATATAGCAAAGAGCTCTAATGAATTCTATGGCAACTTTCAATTATGAAAAACAGAAGCATCTATAGACACTTGAACAAAATAAATGTAATAAGTGTGTGTGTGGTCTGGCATATATACTTCTTCAAAATACAATTTTACATAAAACTGATATAATCTCATTAATTTAATCATTCATAATTCATCATTTAAGGAAAATCTATCTTACTACAGCCATGAGACATAATATTAATAAGGTATGTGTTTAGATTTTTTTTCTACTATACAAATAACAAAATTTGTCTCTTTCAACTGGACTTCCTTGTGGCCAATAGAATAAAAAGTGGCTGTGGTTTTTGCTGTAGAACAAAGTCAAGAGTGAAAAAGTAAGTTCTTTAGCAAGATACTCTCACCAACTATACTATTTTTCTTGTATACTTCACAGAAAATTATGTAAATACCTACAGCAAGTATTCTACCAGTGAGAGTAAGAGTGAATACCCGCACACTAAAATATCTGCTCATTACTGACCTCTATTGTGCTCAAAAGATCCTGCAAATGATTTTTAAATAGGTTAGGTGGGTGGTTCTAAGGGGAAGGACAGCAGCTGAAATGTCTGCATAATGCTAATTGGCACTTATCTTTAATTCAAATTGGCCAGTAAAGGAGGTTTCATTAAAGGCAAGAGATTTAAACTCTACCATGTGTAAGGCTTACTTGGCAGTGTTCTTTTTTAGGTTGGCATGAAGTACGTTTATCCCAGTTACAAAATCCTAGTAACATCTGTTGATATGAAGTGTTCATTTGCTTTTGATTTCCAACTCCTTCCACAAGATCTATATACATTCTGAAGCTAGCTAAATTTTGAAGAAATGAGCAGCTTCATAGGCATTTTATAGTTTCTTATTCTGTGAGTCCCTTTTCTTTGCTTGGATCTTTGGTTTCTTGTTAATAACAGAAAACCAATAAAAATGTGGGCAAGGCCATCCATCCACATGAAAACTCATGCACTTTCTTTTTTATTACGCTTAGTATTTCTCTATGATAACTGGGGTATATGTATACATGACATTTACACAAATAGCATTGCAATCATCTCTTTGCTTTGCTCTTAATCAGATCATTTCTAATAGGTTGTCTAAACATGGATGTTAGTGTCCTCTTACTAAAATACATACAGCTAAAACAGCTCTCTAATTCTAAATCATGCCCTCCACATCAGCAACGGAATTTGGGTATACAGGAAGATCTTTATGGACTGTAACAGATTATGGCTGCCCTCTAGTGACTAGACATTCCTGCTGTTTCAGTTTAGGTTAGACTAGGGTGTGTTTAAAACATAGGTCCTAATTTCTGTTCAATCAGTTGGACATTAAAAATATTTATAGAGAGAACACAACACATATATGGTTAGTTATGCTGAATATTAATTATATTCTATGAAGTGCAGAAATTTTCTCAATCACAGCAATTTTGTCAACATAAATTTCTAAAGCTGTCAATCTTTTTAAAAAAAACTTTAAAAAACTGTTTATATTCCATCAACCATATTTCCGTTTTGTGTAAGAGTCTGTGGAAGACCAGCTTAGGACCATTTAGTGGTTGTTCCTACCCATTCAATGGCCTGAGCAGTGGGGGCTGCAGACCAGTCTTCAGTGGCAGGCTGAGCACTCTAGTCTTTAATAGGAAACTGAACAGGCACAGAGAGCACCTGCATGCCTTTGGACCAGTCTGTGACCTCGGGCTGAGCGGTGGTGAACTCAGGAGCTGGAGCAGCCCATTCACCCTGAAATTCCTCCTTGGTTACAGCCTTTTCATCAGCGGCCTGCTCTTCCCTTTCATTCTCTTCGGGATCTTTGTAGAAGTAGAGATGGGGCATGACCTCTCATGAGTGTTCACGGGAGATGATGCCACGCCTGCACGGGACCTCCCAGGCCAGCATCCACTACATCAGCCCCACTGAATGGGCTCCTTTGTTGTTGTAAGGGATGGCAATGTCCACGTAGTGCAGAGTAGAGTCTGTTACATAGGGTGATGGAAGGCAGGTTAACATAAAATGCCTCTGTGGTCGGCCCTAGGATTGGTAACTATCAGAAGTCTAGACTCCTGGACGGCTTCCTGGATCTGGTTAGTGAACGTCCCAGGAGTGAAGTGGCCAGCATAGGAGTGGCTCTAGTGGCAGCAGCAAAGTTCAGCACAGCTTGCTGGCCAGTATTCCTAGATGATATGACACTGACATCAGCTGGGTTTTCAACAGGCAACAATGGCAAGAGCTGCCAGCAGAAGCTTCTCCCAGGTTCTCTTCAAATTTATGATGTAGATGCCATCACTTTTCCTTTTATAAATGTACTCTTCTATGTGTAAGTCAAGGCTGGTGCCACCTAAGTTCCTATTGCAAGGAATTTGAGAACATCCCCCACCTTCATTTGCAAGACATCAAAGGCCCCGGGCATTGTGACAGTTTTGCTTTAAGTTACATGGGAATCAAAAACAACACCATATGGACTCTTTTCTGGTTGGCGCAGAAAAGAAATATCAACCTTTTTAAAACTGAAGAGTTATCAGTGAGATAACCCTATATTATTTCAATAACCATAGAACAAAATTTTATAATGTAGGAAGGCTAATTATGTAACAGCATTACTATTTAATCTTCTTCTGACTTCCCCAACCTTTCTCCATCTTATTCTCCCAAGTTTAAACAACAACAACAACAACAATAACAACAACAAAACCATATTCTATTCATTTGACAGGTGATTTGTATTTCCAACTAGCTTCAGAGAAATTGTTCTTTACTAATTGTTAAAATGTCTGGAGTTATATTTAGATTGTCACACATGCTTGGGTACATCAAGTCAAATTTAAAATTATAACTGCTCCAATGAATGGTAGTGAAGCATAGTAATCCAGATCACAACTACAAGTTGGCTTTCTTATTTTGTATCAGCTACCAGGTATGGCATGGAAATGTTTGATTTGATTAATTTTAAATTAAAGAAAACAAAATGAAAAAAAAAAAAAACCAGCACTGCACTTTGGCCCATTGCTGATGGAGCTGAATCAAAATAAATCTTATTGCCAAGCCAACCAGAGAAAAATCACTTCTTTGAAGGTTGGCAGAAGAGCAAATCATTTTTCATTCACCACCTCATTTCCCCACTCTATCCACAAACTAAAAACACTTTCTACAATGGATAGGTGTTGCTTTTGTCCTGCAAAAGTAAGTTTTCACTGAAAGCAAAATGTAAAAATCAGCTAACCATAGAGGAAAAAATTCTTTCTGGCCTTATGAAATGATAAATCCTTCTTTGTTTAAAATACAGTGAAGCATTTTACCTCAGATCACATTCTAACATATATACACATTCAAGATAGAAATGCACTAGGAAAAATTAATAGACCTCTATAGGGATAGTATCTAATAAAAATATCGACTAGACAATCTACTCTAACTTTCCACATGGCTAATCATCTAAATGGCCTATTGAATGGTCTAAAACTAATAGAATAAATTCAATCTAGGGTCCAATTCTTATTTAGGTATGTTTCCAAATCTTTATGAGAGGACAGTTTATTTCCTATTTGTCCTCATTCCTTTTGTAGGAAAGTACGCTTTTACTTCTGTACCATAAAACAAACAACAAAATCCTTTTGGGGAACCAAAATCAATTACTGGGCTTTGTGGATATATTAAAATGGCTAAAATCAACTGTAGCAATACCAGTATCTTTCTGTTCTTTCTCATAATTTCTAGAAGAAAATATTATTTCTTTCAGTTTAACAAATATTTGTGGAGTTTTGGTCAGGTGTATTAATTCCCAGAGGAAAAAAAAATGCAGATAAGATCAAGTTTCTTCTTTCAATAAACAAATACTTATAAATTGATGTATTACATAATAAATATAGATGCAATATGCAAATTTAATACAGAATAAAGATTAATTCCCTGAAATTGAGAAAATGTTATTAGAAGTGATGAATTCACTGGGTCAACATTTTAGAAAGATAGATAAAAAATTTACAGAGAGATAAGAGGAAGAAACAACATTCTAGCTGGACAAATTACCATTTTGTGAATTAAATTATGTCAATCTGAAAGACATTATATATGTTATAAATTTTGACTGCAATATTTATGTGCCAAATTCACTAGTAGATTAATAAATATTGATTTCAACAATCAGTTCCTTAAAAAGTATTGATCCTCTAAACTCCCATGTTATGCTACATACTAACCGAGGGACTTGTAAAAAAAGTAAAAAGAAAATATGATGCATGCCTTCAGACTGCTTGAAATTTTATAAATATGCATTGCCATCAAAATTACAGTTACAGAGGACATAAGGACAAAGAGAAGGGAAGAATAGAATAGGCAACAATAAAAGAACTTGTACAACATATTTTTCAAAGAGAAAATGCGAATTAAAAGTATTATTGAGGATTAGGGGAAGTTACAGCCTAAAAGCTAAATTAATAGGAGGCCAAGAAAAATAAGACAATTTATTTTTATTAACTTTTGAGAGCCTCAAAGTTTAAAAGCTCAGATTATAGGGAAGGTGAGAGTGAAGCTTGCTCTAACAGCAGGGAATTTGGTTGAGTTTGTACAGAGAAGGGATGAAACACTGTACAAACAAGGTTCTGTCCCCAGTTGTATATCTAATATCCCATGCACAGTTAAAAGCAAGGTTGAGTACAGAGTTAAACAAGTAATAAAATGCATCAAGCAAAATCTACAGCTGAATGGTACTAAATCTACATGCTAAGGAACCTTACTCTTCCCTGCTTTGATAATGCTAAAAAAGGAACACTACTTTCAAGTAAGAGATTCAGTGTATTTTCTCTTGAATAACTAAATGGTCCCAGAGAAAAGAATTTATATGTTGACACTTAGAAAGTTGTAGACCAAAATAATAAAGTAATTTAACTGTTATTCCATAGTGAAACTGACAAGTCAATAAGCTTTATACCCACTCACAGAGAGAAACCATTAGCATTTTAGTGCCTTAGTTTTAAATATAAATAGAGAATCAGAAACAAGAATAAAGTAAAAAGCCTCTGATTCATATATATATATATATATATGTATATGTGTGTGTGTGTGTGTGTGTATACATATACACACACACACACACATATATATATATATACACACACACAATCTCCTCTCAAAGGAAATTTGCAAGGAAGATGCAATACCAGGAACAGAAGCCAATAAGCATGCCTTTAATATATCAGAGAGATGAGAGAAAATGTTATGCCTGTAAAGCAAGAATAGGGCATGAGATAGGAACAATTAAAGAATATAAATGAAAATCAAAAATTTTATTAGTAAATTAACAATTAATTTTAAAGGAAAATGGTAAGAAATATCTAAAAAAGTAGAACATAAGTAAAAAATAGAAATTAAAGTGGAAAAATACAAATATTAAGATCTATCCAAGAGGATAAACTTCTCATTGATAGTGACTTTAGAAAGAGAAGCAAGGATTATTTAAATGAGTAAATTATCCAATAATGAATACAAAAACATTTTCTAGAACTGAAGATAGAATTTAAGAAAGTAAAAACATTTTTAATGGTCTAGCACAGTACATTGAACACAGACACACAGAAACACACACACACACACACACACATTACAAACAAATGTTGAAATACCACATATGAAGATGTTAAGTGTTTTCATTGAGAAAATAACAAGTCCCATAGAAAGGCAAGGAAATCAAAGTCAATTCTTGAAGACAATGGAACAATTACTTCAAAATCTGAAAGCTTGGGAGTTTTGATCTAGACTGCTTAATGCATGCAGATAAGCAATAAAAAAAAGCAGAATAAAATATTGAGAGATATGGTCAAATTCAAATAATTAGTCTCTTATGAAATCTTTCTAAGAACCTACTCTAGTATGTTCTTCCCCCCCAAACAGAAAAATAAACAAACAAAACCCCACAAAACAAACAAACAAACAAACAAACAAACAAACAAACAAGAGAAAGCAAGTTCTTTTCTGGATTCGGAAAGCAGAGAAGCAAAGAAAAATACCTATGATGCCCCAGGAAATTGCGAGCACGCGCGCGCGCGCGCACACACACACACACACACACACACACACACACACACACACACAGAAATCTAAAGAGTGGTCAAAAATGAGGACTAGGAAAGAAAGTTCCTTAGGTCAAAACTTCATTGTAGTTTTAATTATAAAGTTCAATTTATTAGGTTCTTCATGGAATTGAAAGATTATCTAATAATTTTGAAAGTTTTCCTTCGCTCTGGTGCATAAAAATGAAAAATTATTAGGAGACTTCTGAGCAAAAAGGGGAATATTGAATCAGACACATCTACTTTTGCTTCCTCTCCATACTCCACAATAATGACAGTAAAATGTATATATATATAAACAAGAAAAGTGGAGAACAGTAATTAAAAATATAAAATCTAGAAAACAATGGTAAAGAAATAATTTATTACAGCAAAGATTCTACTCTGTAAGGCAAAATTTGAGAATTACACCACAGAATCTCCTGAGGGCTCTTGATTTAGAAAAACTAAACAAGTGCTTTTTTACTGTAGGGTAAAGAGAAATGCTAAATTTAGAAGGATTTTTTTAAAGCCTGATTAAAAAGTGGGGAGAATCAGACCCCTTAATCTTCTGCAGAGTTGGGAGGTTGTCTCATTTCAACACAGGAAAACAAAATTGGAAGTTTATTTCGGAGATTGTAAAGTAATTTTGGACTTTGGGTTACCAGGGACATTTATGGGGTGAGTGTAAAGTACGGTATTTAGAGGGATTAGATACATTTACTGGGCTTCCAGCATGCTGAGAGGAAAGGGGTTAACCCTCTACACAAAAGATTAGAAGATCTTTGTTTACGTAATTTGACAGGTCCAAGAAGAAAAACTTTGCGGGGTTTTTCTACAGTGGCTTACTTAATAATACCGCATAAGTTAACAGCTAATAGTGACAAGATCCATCTGTGGACTCAGCTTCCAAATAACTTTTTCATAGTGATAACTAAAGAGAGTACAGATGAGGATTTGTTTGGATCCCAGTGATAGTTCCTTTTTTGACCAGGGAGAAAGTTTCCCATCAGTTTGTCATTGGTTTGTGAAATTTTATAAAGCTAAACACTTACCTATTATTCTTTATTATAAATTAAATTAAATATATATAAAATGATCAGAATAATCCCAAGTAGTTCTCTACTGTCAATGGTACAATTCTCCAGGTAGTTATTTCCTTTAAATTATTGTATTTCTGTCAGTAATAGTCTTAGTTGCAGACTAGGTTTGGTGTTGTCAGTTGAGAAAAACAGAAACAAAAGCAAAAACAAGGCAGAAAGTTGCATGAAGTTTCTACTAAATATGCACACTGGTGGAACCCAAACTGATATTATGACTCCTGGACCACATATTGTTCTGAAGGCTACAATGACAGTTCTTCACTACGTTTAAAACACATTTTCCTGCACTCTTTGAAGCAAGGTTATACCATATGCATTTGAACTTGACACTATTAAAATCTTAATTCCACAGAGATTTTGCCTAGGTATATTACCTTCTAATTCTAAGACTTTGAATTTAGGATTCACGTTGGATTACGTTGGGACAAACTAGTCATCCCTGGTACAAAATGTTCACTTTAAAAGTTCTTACAGTTTATAAACTGTAAGCAATGTTTCACATAAAATATGACAATAAATAAAATATTATAAAAAATAAGACAATGTATAAATTTTCACGCTTTGCTTACAAATAAAATTAACAGAACTGAAGTATTTCTATATGAAGATGAAGGCAAATATTTCCATTTACTAAAATCAGGTAGTTTAATTCATGTGTATTATAGGAGATAGTTATCAAAAGGGAAAAATATATGTTTATTTTAACAGTTGATTTCCTTACTGTGGTGAATTTTTCCAAATTGTGCCTCCACTGGGATCCTCAAAATTGTACTTTAGATTTAAGAAATCTTGTTATTGCTTTTTTTTTTTTTTGGCCACAAATCGTTTTTTCAGTGAGCCCTCCTGCTGCAAGCCTGGCGAAACTCCAAGACTTCCTTGTTCAGGGGGCTTTCCTGCTGTGTGCTATTAAATATGGAAATGTTTATATTTTGTGGATTCTGCTAAAATTAGATGCCCCTGAGCGCAAAATGCCTAAGAGAGCATGTAAGTCTTCAGCTCATGAAAGAGCCAAAAATAGTACTGTGTACAAGCTGCTGTTGGAGGCAGTTGAAGCAGGCAGAGTACAACCTCCTGGCCTCCATTCCATTCTCAAGAAAAAAAATTGTCTTGAGTTTCTCGGATTTTCACCAAATACAATTTAAATACCTTAGTTGGACCTAAATGTGTAGTACACTAACAGTATAGACAAGGCAATATACACTATTCTGTGTAGCTGGATCTAAGTTTTCATTTTCTTACTCTTTTCTCTATTGCCACACTATTTTTTTCACTTTATCTTTTTTATTAAACTTATTGGGGTGACATTGGTTAAAATTTGTAGAGATTTCAAGTGTAAAATTCAATAATACATCACATATATATTGTATTGTGTATTTACCACCCCAAATTAAGTTTCCTCTGTCACCCTATATTTGACCCCCTTTATCTTTATCTATTTCCCCTTCTCCCCTTTCTGATAATCATTCAACTGTTGCCTGTGTCTATGAGTCTCTGTTTATCTTGTTCATTTGTTGTTTTCAGTTTTATACCACACATGTGACTTATTTTGCTTAACATGATTATCTCAAGATCCTTCCATGTTGTCACAAATGGCAGTATTTCATCTTTTCTCATGGCTACTATTCCATTCTATATATGTACCACATCTTCTTTATTCAATCATCTATTGAAGGACACTTTGGTTGTTTCTGTGTCTTGGCCACCATGAATAATTCTGAAATAAGCTTTGAATCCATATATATTTATAGATAAATATTTTCAAATTTTGGAGGTAGATACCCAGAAAAGGGATTATTGGGTCATATAGTAATTTATTCTTAATTTTTTGAGGAACCTCCATACTGTACCAATTTACATTACCTGTAGCAGTGTGTGAGTGTTTCTTTTTCCCCACGTGCTCTCCTGAATTTATGCAGAATCACAGAAAATCACTAATAGCTAGCCAAAGCAATCCTGAATAAAAAGAACAAGGCCAGAGGAATCATACCGTCTGACTTCAAATTATACTATAAAGCGACAGGTGTCAAAACAGCATGATATAGGCAGAAAAACAGACATGCAGACCAATGGAACAGAACTGAGAACCCAGAAATAAACCCATATGTATATGGAAAATAATTTTTAATAAAGGATCCAAAAACCTCCAACAGAGAAAAGAAAGCCTTTCAATAAGCAGCAATGGGAAAATTGGAAATTCGCATACAAAAAAGAATGGAAGTAAACTGATATCTGTCACCACACACCAAAAGTAACTCAAAATGGCAAAGTCCTAAAATAAGACTTGAAACAATAAATTGCATAGAAGAAAACAGGTACTAAATTCATGGACCTTGGATTTTATAAATTTAACCTCCAAAGCAAGGGAAGTAAAAGCAAAAATAAATGAATTGGAGTATATCAAACTAAAAAGCTTCTGTACAACAAAAGAAACCATCAACAAAAAGGCAACTAAATGGGAGAATATATTTGCAAACAATGCCTTCAATAAGGAGTTCATATACAAAATATATAAAAAACTCATACAACTCAACAACAAAAATCCAATTAAAAAATGGGAAGATAATCTAAAAAGATACTTCTCCCCAAAAGACATACAAACAACCAAAAGGTTTATGAAAATATGCTCAACTTCACTAGCTATTAGAAAAACAAAAATCAAAACAATGAGATACCACCTCACACCTGTAAGAACAGCCACATTATGTTTTGATATACTAAGTACCCAAACAAATTTTGCAATCTATATACATCAGTACAGTTGTGTTGGTTGTTCATAGACAAATTGTGTCCTACTAGCTATTAAATATTTTATCTGGCTCTTTCTTGTATTTAGGTCCACTTAAATATCTTCTCTTTACAGTCTCCTTACCTTTCCATTTCACATCAAGAAATCCCTTTCCCTTGTATAGTGGTCACTGTCTCACAGAACATCAATTGTGTGTGCATAGCACCTCTCACATCCTGTAAGTATCTTGTTTATTCAAGGTAATTATCAATCTATGTTACTGGAGTATAAGCTTTATAAAAGCGAAGTCCTCATATTCTTATTCATGCTGGAATCCAGAATTTTGAGCAGATGGGTTGACTTAGTTAATTCTTTTTTATAAACAAACAAACAAACAAACAGTGATTTAAATACCATTACATAATTCTGGACTGCTACACAATATTATTGCATATGCCACCCTGACATGCAGGAATAAGAACTAATAATCATGGGCCTAGGGCTTTTGTAGATTAAGAACCTAAGTCATAGAGTTGAATACATATCTCTGCAAATAAGGCGTAAGATCACAGATCAAATAATGATATTTTAATGTGCAAAATGGAAGAATTGTTCACTGTGAATTTATCTTTCCTGCTGTATCTGATACTGTTAAATAGTCTATCTTTAAATGTGAAAATATAGGAAAGCGAGAAAAACCCAACTAATTTCACATATATTTAATGAAGAATTGCATTTAGATTAGTAAAACTTTTTTTTCCTGTGACTAAAATAGTCTGAGGAAATAGCTCCAGCAAACGTAAGTGGTTTTCTGAGAGCTCGAGAAAAATGGAGCCTGGTGGGTTGAAATTTGAAGGGCCAAGGAAACAGAGTCCCTAATCTCGTATTCCAAATTTCTCCAGCTTTGTTCTCTTAAACCATTTGTCTAATCATGAGGCCTCTGATGAATGAAGAGCACAACTGCTTTCTCAGACAAAGACATCAGCAATTTTTCAGGGCAATTCTTTTTTTTTACTTTCTCTGAGTCAACTACCTCAATACCAGCCATTTTAAATGTCCAGTAATGGGAATTCGAAATTTAATGTTTAGAAGTATCTGGAATGGATTAAAAGTGCAGATAAATCAAAGAAATGTCAAGGTCCCTCTATATCATTGCTGAAACCCCATTTCATATTCTATTTTCCAACTCAAATTATATCTGGCCACATTGTCCCTTATAGCTCATCTAAAGTTCTGCAATGATATGAACTGATTACATTCCCATAGTCAGTGAAACAGAATAAATACATACTAGCTTTTTCAAAAAGCATCCAAAATCTTATCCTTTTTCACATCCCTAAATTAGACAAACCCATTAAGAAATTGTTTTCTCTGCTGACCAATATCAGAACCAGGCCTGGCGTTTTATTTAAACTTCTGCTTAGCATCCTTTTAATGACATCCTGAAATGTCACCTAAAATATGTTGACTCTTATGCTGACTTTTCATGTCCCTCTACTTTTATTTGTTTAGACATTCAAAAGATGTTTCTTGTGTTGCTATTACAGAGAACTTTCTATTAGTAGCTTTGAAAATCTTTTCTATAATGTCCTTAGTTCTGGCTTACTCTGGTACTCAGTCAACTCTATTATCTTAAATTTTGCTTTTGTCTTCTGTCAGATGTCATTGGAGTTCAGTAACTTCCTGATTTAGCAACAACTTAAATATCTCTTCCTTTTCTAATATCCTATTTTAAAAGGATAAGTGGTTCATCTTTGTAACACGTTAATCTGAAGAAAACGAGAAAAGGAAAAGAGCCATGACATCTTCAGTTCTTTCTCTAAAATTTACTTGTTAGATAAGACACTCTCCTCCTCTTCAGAGTAGTTGAGAGAACAGTTTTGGTCAAATTGCTCTAATGATGACATATTACATGGTTATAAGATGTCAAGGGGAGGAAATTCTCAGCAAATCAAAAGAAAATAATAATTAGAAATTTTTGGAAAAGTAAACAGCAAAGGCAACAATAAAACTATAGGAGGGTCAAAATTTAAATATAAGGCAACCTCTAAAAAATTAGGAATAAAATTTTATAAGTTCATATACAAATATGACAAAGTAAACATTGTTATAAAACAAATTTAAAGAGTTGAGATTACATATCTGTCATATGTTTATATAGTCATACTCATATATTCAAATGTGAACTAATTTCCCTAGTTAAAAAAAAAGTTAATCTTGGCTCACATACACACACAAAAAAGTATGACTATAGGCTGTGATTAGGAGGCACATCTAAAATAAAGTGATCAGAAAAAGATATACCAACAAATGCAAATTGAAAACGTCAAGGGAAAGTGATTCTGATGTCAGACACTTTAGAACTCAAGATGAAAACCATTAAATGTGACAACAAATGACACTCTACTATTTAGCCTTACTAGAGTTATTAGTCAATGCAATTAGACAAAAGGAATCAATTAGTGAAATAACAATGGATAAGAAAAAAACTGTGTCTATTTTTATATTACAATATACCTGGACAATCCCAGATAATCGATAATAAAATAAAATAATATGATATATAAGTAACATACAAAAATCAATAATATTTATATATATAAATGATAACTGACTTGATAACATTATGGTAGTAAAAATACATTTACAACAGCAACAAAGGTGACTAAATACTAAAGAATAAAGTTAATGCAAAATGCACAAGATCTACAAAAGAAAAAGTTTTAATAATAATGGAATTGCTTGAAATAATGCAATGTATATTCTTTATTTTGGAGAGGATGAGTCAACATTACAAAAATGTCAGTTTTCACTAAATTAATACATAAATTTATTGTGGTAACAGCAAAAATACCATCTAGAATTTTATAGAGTTAAACAATTTGATGTTAAAATACATATGGAAAATCAACCATGCTAGAATAGTCTAGTGCAATACTGAAAAAAAAAAAAGCTACAAAAAGATAACTATATCAGACATTTAAACTTGACTCTATAATTAAAACAGTGTGATACTGGCTAGTACATAAATAGACAAATAGACCATTAGAATAGAAATTCTAGAAATGTCCCACTAGATAATAAATTGAACCAAGGTTAATTAGAGAAAAGTAAATCCCACAACTGGGGTAGAAAAAATAGATGTGCCAGAAACTATTTTTATGCTTAAATATAATGAAGTACTGGAGAAAAGGTAGAGTAGAATCAAAACAACCTAAGACCTTATGAACAGAACAATGTCCAAACCTGTAAAAAATTTTATAAGAATTTGTTGATATAAGTTTGAAGACATGTTTGAAAGTAAACAGATTGAGAAAATGCTCTGGAGACTGGCATTCTGAAGTTTATTTTATATATTTAGAATCAGAGGAGTAAGCTTAAGGAAGGTTACATGAAATTCATTGGTAGAAGATTAAGGAGGTGGGAGATAGCAAAGTGGTGAAATATTTAGAATTGATTAAAAAACAAAATTAAGAAATATATATTTCTTTTATGTTAGTGGGTACAGGATAGTTAACATTTGACAAAGTGAATAGAGATGTATGCAGGCAAGAGTCATGAGAGGGCTTTCAGTGTCAACATTCTCTGTTGCTAGTAAATATGCTTCTGAGAGGTCTGGAAAAGATAACTATTTTGAAATTTCAAAAGTATGTTATCATAGGTGCATAAAAATAATGGATAGGACTCACTTAAGGTAAAGACTGACCTTGCTAAGAAAGCTGGAAGCCTGGGATATTACTACCCATCATGACCTGTCACTTAGAAATGTATGATCAGCTCATCCTGTGTGGTTACTTTCTGTCACTGAGCTTGCCAGGCTTACCACGTAGCAATGAAGCTTGCCGGGTCTACTGTGTAACCTCTTTTCATACACAGTCTCAAGTAGAAGCAGCTAGTAAAAGCCAAATGGAAAAATTTGAGCAGCCAATTAAAGAGTGGTAATGTTGCATTACGAGCCATAGAATAAAATAAATATCCTTGAGTCCATATAAATATAAATAAATAGTTCAATAAATAATTAAATAGGGCAGAAGAGATAGCTCCCCATAGAAATTCCAATTAGTAAACATGGAAATAATGAGAAAACTATAAAAACACAATTAGACAAACATGACATTAATAACTATTACAGCAAGATTCACTGATGGATGCTATAATTGTTAGTTGAAAATTAGAGGAGAAATGAAATAGTTTAATAGCCATAAAGGATCTCTTATAAAATATTTATGAATTATAAAGGGAAAAAATAGTAACTCTATAGTCCTGAAACCCATCAGAGAGTAAGGTTAAAATCACTAATAATTAAACACAACATCATGTCCCCTGAATGAGTGTCAATGAGACCACACATGAATCCTGTTATTCTTGTCCCAAATTCAAAACCACAATTTAACAATGAGACAAACCAAAATTGAGAGACATTCTGTAAAATACTGATCAGTATTCTTCAAAAATGTTAAGGTTATGAAAGATAGGGAAGACTGAGGAACTATCAGAGATTAGGAGAGACTTAGGATAAATTCAGTGTGGAAACCTGGGAGAGAAAAAAAAGACATTTGGAGAAAAATTTTAAATTCAAATAAAGTCCATACTTATGTCAATGGCATTATAACAACGTTAATTTTCTTGTTTTGATAACAGTGCTCTAGTTATGTAGGTTATTAGGAAAGCTGACTAAACAGTATACGTGAACTCTTGATATGTGCTTTTAACACTTCTAAGTCTGAAATTATTTTGAAATACAAATATTTAAAAAGTGCAAAAAAAAACCATGATCTGAATATGAAGCAAGTTAAATTGGCATGGTTTTGAACAATTAGTGAAGTATAAAGAATCCATTTGAAAATTCCCATTTGAGTAGTACAAGGGTTAGGGAATTAGAAATTGAGAGAAGGTAATATATTGATATAAAAATGCCTCTGCAGTGAACTATAATTAAATAGTTATATTAATGTAAATAATATTTATGCATTTTTAGCATTTAGAATCAACATATAGACAAAGCTTTGATTATAATTGTAAGGGAATACAAAATTTCATTCTTGGCAATGTATAAGTTAAATATAATTTCCAGAAATCAAGGGTTAGAAATAGGGAGGAGAAGTGAAGTGTGGAGTATGAATATCATTCTAAAAAGTGGGAAGTTTTTAAAAACTCTTTATGGTTGTGAGTTGGTTATAATACATAAAGGTGATAATAAAATGATGTATCTATATTGAGAGTAGGGTACATAAGATTGAATAAGTTAAGTTTTAATTTTCATGGTAAAATGTTCAGAGAAAATATCTAATATGGAACAATAAGAAGGCATATTTAGAGACTATAAACAACCATCACATTGTGAATAGTAATAATTGTAAATAAATTCTTTTTGGGAATGGGACTAGAAATGGGCACCTATGGGATGAATCTTACTGGGTGTGTGAGTGTTTAACACATTTAATGATGTGGCATATCTTATTTGAAATATTAAAATGTTAAATATTTGTATTAAAACAGGTGTAGTAGTTATAACTTCCAGTATTAGTGTTCTTCTTCAACTCTGTAATAATTTATTCTCTTTTGTATCACATGTAATTTTGTTTTTCAAACTGTGTTCAAAGGTCATTTTATTTTCATCTCAATATTTACGAATGATACTCTTGTGTCCATAAAACTTTTCTTTGCTATCGCATATAAGTTTAATAGTTTGCTCCCTTGTATTTCAATAATACCTTGTTTATATTTTTATTAAACAGTCAATCACAATTATTATGATTTAGGTAGTAGCTATCTATTTCCCTTGTCAAAATGAGAGTGCCTCAAGATCAGGTGTTATGTATCTTACTCATGTTTGTACCTTCAGCGGTTAAAGTGAATTAAAATATATTTTTTAGATATGGAAATATTTATAGAAACTAATAATGACAACCTGCTTTTTTAGGCAGTAAGGAGAACCCCCAAATAAAAAAAATGGCTCAAATTCTGGAATAATTGTCTTGGTTTCAAGGTTTCTGTGCCTATATCCTTCAATTATTCCAGGTCAGAATAGAAAATAATTTAGCATAAAGTAGCCAAAATGTAATGCCTGTTATTCTTCTTAGCCTGGCTGTCCTCCATGATTAATAGTTCTCAGTGCTGGCTGAAAGCAAAAACTATTATGTCATCCAGGGCAGGCACTGTCCTGGGTTCAACTGTATCCACCAATAGATGTTGTAGTCTTAACCCCAAGGATCTGTGAATGTGACTTTATTTGGAAATAGAGTCTTTACATATGATCAAATTAAGATAAGGTCATTAAGGTGGGTTCTAATCCTGGTGTCTTTATTAAAAGCGAAAATTCACATGCAAAGATAGACAAGTACACAGAGAGAAGGCCATGTGAAGACTGGCATTATGCTACTAGAAGCCTATCAGAAAAAGCTAGAAAAGTCCTGTAAAAGGTCTTTAATCAGTGTCTTCAAAGGGAACATGGACCCACAGACACCTTGATCTCAAACTTCAAGCCTCCAGATTTGTGAGACAATAGATTTCTGTTATTAAGCCACTCAGCTTGTGTTAATTTGTTACAGTAGCCATAGAAACCTAACATGGGCTTTATTGGAAACATTCTCAAACAGAGAATTAGCAAAAGGAGGCACTCTATTTCCCTGTTCTCATCTTACCTTGGAGAGGATTACGACGATGAGAGAAGACAGATGCATGCATGGTGTACTCCAGGAGGGAGACCCACCCCTGCTGCTCTATCATGTTACAGGGTGTGGAAATATTCTGGCGAATCAAGCTGGTGTGTGCACTTGGAGCTTAGTGCCAGCTCTCTAGGGAAATTACTTGGAAAGTCCAATTCATAGCACCAAACAACTTAGAGAAAAATTCGAATTTGGTTAAAAGATCTCTACCAGAGTGAGAGGCACTTATTTTGGCGTGTTCATTGCCAGAAAACTCATGAAAAAAATCCAGTCATTGGAAGACAGTACTGTTTGTATCTCTATTGTATTCATTTTGGCTAGCTAATATTCACTGAGTACATACTGTGTGTCAGGCACGATTACTCTTTTAGACATGTATGTATATGTGTACTCACCTTATAGACGGTGATAAAGTTAAGTGAGGTATATATTTATATCATATATATGTGTATATGTGCATATCCATATATGAGTGTATACCCCTCATTTATATGTTTATACACATTTGAATGTTTATATATACATACATATATATATAATTTATGTGTATATAGAAATTTGTATATTATATATATATATAAATTATATATAGTCATGTGTCACTTAATGATAGGGATACATTATAAGAAATATATCTTTAGGTAATTCTGTTATTGTGTGAACATTATAGAGTGTACTTAACACAAACCTAGATGGTATGGCAAACTACAAACTAGGCTATGTGGTATAGCCTATTGTTTTTAGGTTACATACCTATACAGAGTAGCACTTTACTGAATAGATGGTGTTCAAAGGAAATTGTAACACAATGGTATTTGTGTATTTACACAATCTAAATAGGTAAAAGGTAAAGTGGAAATATATAAATGATACAAAATTGTATGCCTGTACAGAGCACTTGCCATGAATGAAGCTTGCAGGACTAGAAAGCTGATCTGGGTGGGTTCATGAGTGAGTGGTAAGTGAACGTGAGGACCTAGGATATTACTGTACACTGCTGTAGACTTTATAAACACTGTACACTTTGGCTACACCAAATTTACTTTAAGAATTTCTTCAATAATAAATTAATATCAGCTCACTGTAACTTTTTTACCTTATAAATTCTCATTTTTAAAACTTTTTGACTCTTGCAATAACTGCTTAAAATACAAACACATTATACAGATATACAAAAATATTTTTTTCTTATAACCTTATTCTATAAGTTTTTTTATTTTTAATAAAATTTTATTTACTTTTTTTTTTACTTTTAAACTTTTTTATCAAAAAGAAAACAAGATATGGATGGATACACACATTAGCCTAGGTATACAGGGTCAGAATCATCAATAGCACTGTCTTCCACCTCCACATCTGTCCCACTGGAAGGCCTTCAGGGACAATAACACACATAGAGCTGTCGTCTTCTTGAATAACAGTGCCTTCTTCTGAAATATGACCTGAAGAACCTGCCTAAATTTCTTCCTGAGGAGGTGTCACTCTTCAGAAATGTGTTGATGATGACTTGCTTGGTTTGTTTCTTTTTCATCATATTTTTGATTGTAAGCAGATAATGCACTATTGGTTTTCTAATAATGAAAAACTTGTATTGGGATTCGTGTTTTCAAACTCTTTAAGGAACTTGTAGAGATCTGCAAAAGCTCCACTAAAATCTTTGCTGTGAAGTTTTTTGAGGGTTTTTCTTTTTGTCTCTTGTGAAGTTTTTCTCCCTTCACCCCTCCCTTCTTCAGCTGTGAATACTCCTTTTGCAGTTCCACCAACTTTTCATTAGTCAATTCCCAAAACTACCTTTAAAACCTCCTTATTGCCATCCTCATCCACACCCAGGTTTCAGTTGTTTGCCATCTCAACCACAGCCTTGTTAATTGTTGCAACTTCCTTATCCCTGGCAAATTCTTTGAACTCAAGACAACTCGAGTATCTTCTTTCAAATGTCATTTATACACTCTGATGATATCACTCCAAGGCCAAGCAAGGTGCTTGATGCAGTCATAGATGTTGTAGACTTTTCAAAATTGCATCAGTGTCTTAGTGTTTCTCTCAATTGCAGCAATAGCCTAGGGAAAGCTTATTTCTCAGGTAGTAGTAATTAAAAGCTGCTATAACTTCTTGATTCATTGATTGGATCAAAGAGGTGGTGTTTGGAGGTAGAAACATCACTGTGATATTGAGAAGATGATCACAATATATAATGAGGCTGTCTTGAGCATTATCAACAATAAGCAAAATTTTGAAAGGTATGTTATTCTCCAAACAGTACTTCTCTATTTCACTTCAAGAGTACTTCAAGAGGCATAGTGCTTCAAGAGTGCATTTTGAAAGAGGGTCTGGGTCATCCTTGACTTCTTAGTGCTCTGTAGCAGACTGGCAGTGTGTGCTTACTGATATCCTGGTAGACCCTGGGGTTCACACTGTGCTGGATCACAGAAGGTTTCACTTTGTAACCTGTAACATTACCACCAAGGAAAACCCTTTCTTGTCTTTAAATGCCTTGAAACCTAACGTTAACTAAGCATCCTTATGGGTAAAAGTAATTTCAGGCATCTGTTTTCAGAATAGGGAGTTTTAACTCAAATTTAATATTTGCTCTGGCAAATAATTTTTCTCCACAATCAACTTATCTAGAGTTTTCAAAAATTTTTTGTTGTCTTCATGTTAGCATTTGCAGACTCACCACTCCTTTTCACAATGTGTAATAAACAATGATTCTTGAAATGTTTAAACCACTCAGAGCTAACAGTAAACTCAACATAGTAGTTGATTCTAGTCTTTCTTGCATCATTCATTGCAAACCAACTTTTTGCTTTCACCATGATTGTCATGAGTGTGAGAGGAGTATTCTTCTGTGGCTGCCATTGTCATTGGAAGTTTCTCTATATCTGATATAGGTCCTTCTTGGATTTTTGGTAATCTTGAAGCTTTTAATAAAGAAAATCGTTTGACAGCTTCCATCAGTTCATTGTTATTTTTTAATGTGATAACTATGGTGAAATGAGATGTCTGACTTGTAACTGAGCAGTAACTATCACTATTTTGTAGTCTTTAATCACTTTTTATTTCCTTTTAGGAAGTCACTCAATGTAGCCTCTTACTGACAATATTAGCAGTGAATTTTGTATGCTTAGGGGCTATGATAAAAATTAAATCAAGTACAAGAGAAAATGATGCAATCAAGAGATGTAAATACATATACTGCTGCCTGCAGAACACAACACACTACTTTATAGCAATTTCTTTAGAGGACAATCTAAAATAACAATAAAAGTATAATATAGTAAATACATAAATCTCATTTAACTTTACCATTGATTTATAAATTATGTTACTTTATAATTTCCTTTTCATATTTCAGATACTTAAGAATAAAGGAATCTATAAAAATTTACAAAAGTAGTAGCAGAGCAGCATTAGGGCCCATTAATTTATATTATTAATGTTACTACTAAAGAAACTTTCTAAAGCTAGCTTAAGCTAAAAGAAAAAATAAAATAAAGGGATTTTTTATAGAACCAGAGGTACTCTTAAGAAGGGAATAGAATCAGAAACGATATATCTAACTTTTATCTTTGTGTCTCTTTGACAATTACTTTATTTTTTTTCTAAGTAGCACTAGTTCTCTTTACATGTTATTACATAATCTATATGGCTGAAAGAGATAAAATATACATATCCCCCTTTCAAGTACAATATGTCTTCTAATAAAGTTGAAATCACATTCAATCTGAAGTTCATCAGCTTAGTATGAGACAATTCACCACCCTTGGTCCAAACAATTATTAAAAGGCTGAAGCACAAGATAATGTTCAGTGATCATAACTTTTATGATCCTACTTTATATCTATGGATTTGAGTGGGAAGAGAGGTGGCTTGTAGAAAAGTAGGATGTGGGGAAGGTTAACCAGTTCAGCAGGTATCCACTACAAGAAGCCTGTACTTATAACAGAGAGTAAGGGTAGAAAAGTCACAGATTTAAGAGCACACTCATGCAGTGGGTAATCTTCAGTCCTTTTACATTTACAGGTATATCTCATATATTATGCTTCATTTTATTGTACTTCACAGATAGTGCATTTTGATCAACATCGAGGCAAGACCCTTCACCAGCAAAAAGATTATGACCCGTTAAAGGATCTAATGATGGTTAGCATTTTTTTTAGCAATAAAGTAATTTCTAAATAGAATATGTACAGTTTTCTTTAGACATAATGTTATTGCATATTTAATAGACTACATTATAGTATAAGCATAACTTTTATATGTATTGAGAAACCAAAAAAATCTTGTTACATGCTTTATTGTGATATTTGCTTTATTATGGTGGTCTATCTCCGAGGAATGCCTATATAATACTTTAGGACTTTAAATACATTCTTCTCTTCTTAGTATCTGAATTTATTATAATTATAATTCTAGTAATTTTTAGAAAATTTTTCTATTATTTATCTATTTCTTCAGTGTTCATTCATTGAACATATAAAATATGGTTATAAGTTGAATTGTGTCCCCTACTTCTCCAAAAGATGTCAAAGTACACATTCCCAGCACCTATGAATGTGACTTTATTTGGAAATAGGGTCTTTGCAGATGACAAAGTTAATGTGAGGTCATCAGTAGTCCTAATCCAATATGACTGTATCTTTATAAAAAGAGGAAATTTGAATATATAATTAGATGTGTGTACAAGGAAAATGCCCTGCTAAAAAAAAAAGGCAGAAATTGGTGTGCTTCATCTAGAAGCCCAAGAAAAGTAGAATCTTCCAGCATACTACTAGGAGCTAAAAGGAGAAAGGACAGTTTGTGGTACCCTATTATGGCAGTCATAGGTAAGTATTACAAATGTGTATGTGAATGACAATTGGTTCTTAAGGAGCTTTTTAGGCTATGATAGAGAAATAGGTCTTATGAACAATGAGGGACAATAACATTTCCTCAAACAGAAATGCTCCTTCTCAAGGTCTAAATAGGTGGGAATTCTACCAACCTATCTCCCTGCAACCTTTAGTGAACTTTTCTTTAAAATATCTTGAAAAATAAATCCAACTAACAACTTTGAGGGCTAATAACCTGGATATATAGCTAGTCTCATATTTTGAGGCAAATGATGCCTCTTCTATATATTCTGAGATCCACAGGCTTCTTGAATAGAAACAAATATCGTAAAGCACTTTTATCTCCCAAATATATTACATGTCTTGAAATTATTTGCTCCCATATTTCAGAGTGACCTCATAGAAATGAGGAACGATATCTTATTAATATCTATGTCCCAGCTCTTAACAGGGCAATTTAATATGTTTTGATTGAATGAATGTATAAATGAATACAATTTAAATATTTAAAAGAATATTACTCTTACAAGGGACGATGCTCTTTTTTTAATGCAACTTCCAGAAATGTCTATCTCTGTTAAATAAACCAGTTAGACAATCAACAGAGAATAAAAATACGTGAAAGAAGATTCTAAATCTAGTCATTGCAGACCAGGTTCTCATAGAGAAGGTCTGTCACCACTGAGAGAGCAATAACATTCATGATTCTCTGGGAGGTGAAGTCTTCCATCTCCCTCCCCTGCCTTAGAGAGTAAATAAAGGAGTGCAGTTACCATCACTGTTCTGTCTAGGCATGGAAATCAGAGTCCACGTGCAACTCCTTGCCTGACTGCTGCCTCTGCTGTGTGAGCATGATGAAAACCAGAAGGATATGTATATGAAGAAACTTGGCCTCACTACAGTTATAATTTCACCTTTATTCCACTTATCACCAGGGACGCTATTCTCTATTCAGACTGTAAAAGATACTGTGCAAAGTTAGGACTATGATAATTTGAGTTCTGTGGTCTAAGACAGCCCAAAGGATTTAAATGTACAAACCAGACTATAAGGCAGGAAAGCTGGCTTTCTCTCCTGGCTCTGCCTTTTGGTATGTGATTTGATGAAAGGAATCTATACCATATATAGCTACTATGGATATCTTAAAATTTCTCTTACTAAAATTTCTTTCTTTTCATCTAGCCTCTTCACTCTCTCATATTAAATGCACATAATTTCTACCTATGCTCTTAGAAAGCCCGCCAAACTATAAAATAATTCTGTTTTCATTTTTTGCTGTTTTCTTCTCCAATCTGATTTTAAATAATCTTCTTGAGGTGGAATTTATTTTTCTCAAGAAAATAGCTAGTTCATTAACTTGCAATGGTTCCCTTTAGTCTTCCAAAAAAAAAAAAACCTACAGTCATTGTTTGATTAATTAATACATTTATACATTTATCCATCCTTCTATTAAATAAGCATTTGATAAATACCCCCTATTAGATCTTAAAGAATTAAGCATGATAGTTTCAGAGATACTAAAATGAAAAAACTTGGCACTAAACTTCAGGAGTTGACAGTAGAATAGTCAAGACACATACAGTCAGGTCTCTTTACTTGCAGTGGTAATGTTCTATGAAGTCACCATGAACATCTAATAATCACATATAGAGTAAGTTCCTGCAAACCTCTGGTGGCATTTTTGCCAACCACATAATGCATAAATGAGATTTATCATGTATTTCTGTCTAAAGATACCATATTTTATATATATTGTTGATTCATTAACATTTTATTTATGGACAACAGCACTATAACTTGTGTCTTAAAAAAGCTTATCTAATACTTTTATTGTCTCCATAGAGCACATCAGAGCCTTCCTTACTTTGGAGTAATGAACAGTATGACATTTGGGGCCATTTTGAACAACAAAATCATGAACAAAACACACACATAAAACGTGGCAACAAATATATTCCATAAAGGACACTTGTTTAGAATAGGAAAGCTGAAACAAGAAGGCAAACTGTTGCTTGTTTTACCTTAGGTGAAAACATTTGCCTTGAATGACTAAAATTTTTTTCACCACTCTGCCCTCATTTGCAAATGACTGTGAAAGTGCCATTAATATTGGGGGCGAATAAATTTTAGCAAGTAGATAAATTTGCAAATGCAGAATCCTTAAATAATGAACATTGATTGTATGTGAACAAATGAGGATAAAAAGTGTTACATCATTAATAGTACAATGCCTAAAGGAAAATGAAACACAGAAGGGAAAGAAGTTAACGGTGCTAGGGGGTATGGGAACAAATGATAAATAAGATAGAATTTATTGGCTTATGTCAATGAGGCACAATGCCATCAAGTCAAAGAAAATAGCACATTAAGATCATGACAACATGAAGCTATGTAACATAATATTCAGGGAGTATAATAGTTAGGTAATCCTCAGGTCTTAATCTCAAAGTGGGAGGTTTAGAAGAGGTGTCTGAAGAGTATAATAACATCCAAATGATGAAAGATCTATGTCTATCTTAATTGCTTGGAATACTTTTTGCAATGACAAGAAAAGGATATACTTAAATAAGTATATGATGTGAATAAGATTTAATAGTACTGCTTCAGTATCTTGTGAGAAGTAAATGTCAAATATTCAAAGAATATGTCTTTAAAAATTTTTACTATGTTCTGTTCAAATCAAGTTTTATGCTTTTAGAGAAGAAATAGTAAGTTTTATTTTATTTATGAAGGAAACTTCAAGGAAAACATTCTGCTGGTAACTAACTGAAATGGAATTCTTAGAATTATTAAAGGCTGAATTTGAAATTAAATAGTTTAGTAAAGGCACATTGTTTCATAATAAGTTAGATCATGATTTAAAAAAATTTTCTTTTTTCCAAGGAAATTTTCTCTGGCTGTATCCCCTATTTCTAGCCTTGTTAAGTGTTTCTCCAACAAGTTTATACTTTGTAGTAGATAATACTGAAACTTTCTTCATAGGTGCCACATAGAAACTTGTCCTTATCCATGTTATAGCATACATTAAGCTGCATTCAATCCAATTTAGTATATAGCTAACAAACTCTTTATGGTGGGAATTACTTTAATCACCATTGTGGCCCAAACTCTAGCATATGTCTTTCATTTAATAGGTTTTGAATAAAAAGGTAAATGAGAGATGAAATATTAGCCCAATCTTAGTGTTTAGTTTTGATATCCTTGCTCTCCACAGCAAAAGAAGCAACCCCAAATGCTATTTTCACACTCAAGTTCTACATCTAAAAATCTCAATAATCAGTGTAATTTAGGAAAGATGTTTGTTGCTTCTGAATCATTTTATTTTAAAATATTCTCATTTATACATGCTTAATAAGTGGGTAATGTACAAGAAATTGCAAAGTTGAATAGACACTTTTAAAAATCAGAAGTATTTTGTATTCAGGAAAGATAATATGCTTTCTAAAGAAATATTTCTTAGTATCTAGCAGCAATTATTTTACCTGCTACATGCTGTTTAGAGTGTTTCTGTGGCATGACCTGCTGCAATTGAAGAAGCCACCCTACAGAGGTACTTATCATCACAGCTGTCATGTTTTCTTTTTTGCCAGAGATTTTAAATCTCAACACAAAGTCAACCCAGGAATCTCACCATGACTCATGTCTTATATTCTGCGTATTGCTCCTCTGACATTCTGAGCAGAATCAATCAATCAATCAATTTTTTCCACCAGGAATTGAATGATCATGACATCACCACTCAGCTTAGCCTTGTTCTAGAAAACCAATTAAGCTTGACCAAAATGAGCAGCAATTTATTTTCAACCATGGAGGCTGAGTCTCTATAGGGTTTTAAATATCAGATACTGCTGCTGGAGTTGGGTCCAGAAGTGTCTCAACAGAGATAAGAAGGGAAAGGTAAAGGAAGATCAATGTGCTTGTTTTCAATAAATCACTAGATTAATCTAGGTAGGATTCTGCAGCTGTGGGTAAGAAGCAAAAGGAGATCATTATTTGTATTTACAGGAGCAAAAGCAAAATCAACTTTTTTTTTTAAATTAAGATTCAGGAAGACTGACTGATGGAAGGGTAGATATATAGATAACAGTATAAATTTTTGCATTAGAAAAGCTTTCTCACCACTGCCACTCATTAATGTCAACAAATTTCATATTTCTGAATTTAGTCTGGATACTATATTCAATGCATTTTATGCTATTGGTATTTTATTTAAGAGGAACTTGCTCTGAAAACCTCATATAAGGAAATCAGTCTAGATTTTTTTAAGCACTGTTTTTTATCTTTAACATCAATATAAAGTAATAAAACATCCCATTACTATGGTCCTTGGTTACATACATGAAATTGAAAACACTCCAGCACATATACTTAGGCTTTATAGCTTCCTCAGGCAAAAGAATAATATGTATGAATATTAAATTTGTTAAGAAAAATTTTGAAATAGACACAATACCAATTATAATGCTTTATAATTCTTATGTTTTTTTATTAGAACAATTTCTATAAATTAGTGTTTCTAAATAGATACAAAAGAAAATATACTTAGATAGTTTATTATAAAAAATAATTAGCTTATTGAGCTTATTTCCTTGTGGTGTCTCAAAATTAGTTTGAATACAATTTTATTTAAAGTAAGGTATTTAATAACAACTATGTGTATTTAAAGGTGCTTGGTCATTTGAATAGAGGTAAAAATTTAGCAAGAGTAGTAAAAAGAATAAAATAGCAATTGCACAACTGCTATACAGTGAGAAAAGAAATGATTAATGAGATATAGAAATGGTTAAGAAAATTTGTGAGACTTAAACATGAATTCAAAGAATATCTTTTAGTATCGGTAGAGAAAAATCGGTAACACCATTCCACAGTATAGTAATGGTAGGAACAAAAATACATAGGTGAGAACAAACATTCTATGTTCCTTTAGGAGTGCCTTTAGAATTCCAGAAAGAGTGTTTCTCAAAGGCATAGCTGAAATCAAAATCATCGGGCTGTTAAAAAGGTGCCTTTGGATTTCAACACAGATGTCTTTGGTGTGGCTCCAAAGGATCTCTGGTGATTGTCACACACACCACAGTTTGAGATCCACCACATGTGGGTAAAGTTTAGCCAGTATACATCACTGTTAGTGTACATCAGCCAGTGGACTGGTGGTCTATTTCCAAACATGATGAAAATTTACCTAGAAAAGTTCATTCTCCCTTTTTTTTTTTGAGGGAAAGGCATTATATTCAAGCAGTTCAAAGCAAAAGTTTTGGGCTTTATCTGACCTCAGTTTGAATCCAAAGGGCAAATTGCCTCTGCTCTCAAAAGCTTTGATTTGTTTTTAAAAAAAATTCATTCCATTAAATTGTTTTGAAGGCAGGGATCATGTCTGGTTTATAATATTCTCAACACCTAACTTTATAAATTATTGGTATATACAGATGATGATATTTAGTATCATTAATTAACTGAGGTAATGTAAATCTCAGTAGATATATGTAAAAAATATTGAAAATTATAAAGTGATTCAATTATAAGAGAAAGCCAGCCCTTTATTTTGTAAGCATTTATTTGGACTTTCTGTTCCTAAACCAAGTCCTGGGTATATAAGGATAAATAAGATAAAGTATTTGACCTCAAACAGTCTTACTTTTTTCTGAGGAGAAAGGTAAATAAATGAAAAATTGCATTAAAATGTGATACAGAAAAGAGGACATAATAACATGAAAGAAATTTCTAGGTCAGCTGGGGTAATGAGATGAAACACAGGACAGAGAAGACTTCTCTGAGGATGTGACGTGACATTTGTTTTTGTTTCCTGGGACTACTATAACAAATTGCTGTAAATTAGGTGACTTACAACCACAGAAATTCATTCTCTCAGTTCTGGAAGACAGAAGTCCAAAATCAAGGTGTCAACAGGGTCATGCTTCCTCTGAATGCTGTAGGGAAGGATCTTTCCTTGCATTTTCCTACATTTGTTTACCAGAAATCTTTGGTGTATTTTGTTTTGTAGCAGTACCGCTCCAATCTCTGCTTCTATCTTCATGTGGCCTCCTTCCACAGGTGTATCTCTGTATAGCCTTTCCTCTTTTTTTTTTCTGGAAAATCAAACAAATTATTGGATATATATATCGAAAGGCATGATTCTCTTATTTTCCTATCTTTTTCCTCTTCTTCAACACTGCTGATATAAAGGACATTATTACACCTTGCTAAAACTACCCAGATCTCTAGACAATGTTCCATTTGTGTATTCTTTTGGGTTTGCAAGCTGCATGTTCATATAGCCATCTACAGATCCCAGATAGCCTTGTACTCCATTCACCACCACTACTGGCTTTCCTATTACCACTGAGGAAATGTTTGGGATTGAAAGGCAAACTCATAACTAATGGCAAAAGCTGCAGCCTCCTTGCTACCGACACAGCTGTCGTCTGACCCTTGTGACTAGAGCAGCTACAGAAGAATTTGAATCATCATGCTTCAAGGGAAAAATCTTTCATCTGTTTAGCAGAACACCAGTTATTGGATTTATCCTCCCACCAAATCCATTATGGCCTCATCTCAACTAATTACATCTGCAAAGACTCTATTTCCAGTTACGGCCACATTCTGAGGTTCTGGTGTACATGGATTTTGAGAGAACACTGTTCAACCCACTACAACACTTAAACAAGAATTATGAACTGTAGTGAAGGTTAATCTGATCAAAAAGGCAAAAAAGAATTCATCTGTGATGCACATTGCATTGTTATTAGTGGCCTGGATACAGAGGCACTGTTGCTTTACAGTCACCACTATCCATACAGAAATTCTAGGCAGAGAGAATCACTTTTCGTACTTGGGTTGGCTGTTTATCTTTTGCAGCTCCTGTATGCCCATCTCACTAACCCATTATGAAAATAGAAGGTCAGGTCTAGTGTGGATACCAATAACCCCTCCAACCTTTATTCCTCCCTAGTTTGAGAGAATGATTTTGCTTTCCAGGCTCATGATACCTTTCTTATACAAGCTAAGATCTTGGTTTAATCCCTCTCCAGGGTAGAATATACCTAGCTTTGTTTTAACAGACTGGTCTTTTTTATAACTTCATCCAACCTTTTCATACCTCTCCAAAACCAGGAATAACAAGATTGATGCCAGTCTCCTCTTTACATCTCTTACAGCAGCATTTATCATAAAGAGAGCAGAGAGAGGACTTGGAGAAGGTGAGATGAAAAACTCACCTGAGTGTCTATTAAAAAACAATAGAAAAAAGTTTGTATGCTTCTGTTGCTTTTCCTGCCTACTGAATATTTTCAGCACAAACAACCACTATCGTTTTTCCTCCTTTTTCTAAAAAATGAGCCAACAAAGAGGTTTATTTGTTTTTTAGATTCAATAGCATTAGAGACCAAACTTTACATATACAATTTGTGGGGACAAGTTAAAGAAATCCCCTTTGACCAAAAGAATTTTCTCCAAAGATTTGCTTGGGATTACTGTTTTTCTGTCATTTTAATCTAAATTATTGAGCATAGCTAACGACTACCTAAACCTTTCTGGAATAACGATATTATCTTTCTCATTGCCTTCATTTTTCAAGTTGATGACATCTTTGCAGGTAAAATGGCCTCTGACCTTATTAGCCACCTATTTCATTGAAGGAAAATGACATGGCCAGAATCAGAGTTTGTATACAAGGTGTAGCCCCTATGAACAGAAAAAAAATCTCAGCAAATACTTTGTCTATTGCTTTATCTAATAATTTATAAGTTTTATTTCAACCTGTACTCTTTATTTTGATTAACCTATTCCCATTCCTAACTTACTAATAACTGTGAATTAACAGAGCAGCAGGAAAGTCAAAACAGCAAATTGTATTTACTTGTGGAAGAGCTAGCATGTAGGCAGTAAATAACCACTAGTTTATCTGAATATAACACAAGATTAAATCAACCAACTTGGTAAAACAGAATTTTAAGTGGAACATTCTTCAAATGATATACTAAAATTGCTTCCAACGAGAGTGCTTATATTTATTTATTTTTAAGTAAATATTATTGTATTATATTTGTATTCATTTTGGATCATGTACTTGCTGCACATTTAAAACAACTTTGATATAAGAGTGTTGATAACTTAATAAGAATATCTTCTTTGCTAAAGATTATTTACACTTTGTAAATAATAATTAAATATTAAATATACATATGTAACAAAAAAGCAACTGCTACAGAAACTGTAACTAGAAGCAAGAAAGATCACATGATTGTCCATATGTTGATGTAAAAAATGATCAAGGGACATAAACTAAACACAAAATGTTATATTTTCTAGAAGATAAATATTTTTAGATATTTTACATTATATTTTAATATTTTATTGGTGAGAAAATACACTTTCATACAGTATTTGAGAAAATAAGAATGTATACTTTCTGTGACTATAAATACTGTTTTATTTTTATCATAATTTTATTTAGGTAGCCATTTCCTTTCACCATTAATTCTCATTTTAATGACATTTCATACCCTTCCACATACATATACATTGTTTTAAAAGGCAAAATGCTTCAAAGGAAAGATTATAGACCTCTAATACTAATTAAGGAGCCTCTATGAAATATTGCAACTTGTCTTAGTTTTATCTGTTGAGAAACAGTATAATATTTGAGCATGGGCTGTGGCTTTGCTATCTGCCATTTATTAAATGGTTGTCTTTAATCAGTTTGGTGAGAATTTATTTCTTTATTTAGATTCTCATCTTTAAGTATGAGGAATTACAGTATCTACTGCATATGATTGCTGTGATGATGAAAATAGTTAATACCTGCATATGTACATGGCTTAGAACAATGCCTAGTAATAAGTAATTAAGTCATGTCAGCAATTATTATTATCTACAAATGGAAATATTAAAGTTCTCTCAGAACTGTTGAGGTAATTAAATGAAATAATGTATATACAAAACCTTTCATAGACTAAAATGATACGAAATAATAATTGGTCACTAAATGACTGGGAAATATGTGTCCTCTATCTCTGCTTCTCTCATATACCACATGGGGTACAACAAGTTTTCTAATCTATTGGTCTTGTCTTTAGAGCACCTGTAGTTATTTTGAGGGAGCATATGAAATCAATTTACAGAAAGTAAATGGTTATATAAATGTAAATTATTCTCATAAGCTACACCAATATCTTTGTAGTTATTTTACTTTTTTTTTTTTTTTTGCATTCACACTATTATACTGTATTATTGATGGAACAGATATTGTTACCACTTTTAGGAAAGAAAAAAAAGGGCCTGAGACATTAGAAAGTTGTTGAAAGTTATTCAAGGATTTTGTCATATAGCTGGAAATTAATGCAAATTTCCCAAATTCAAGGTCATAAGATTTCACTTTTAGAAAGAAAAGTCTTGTCACTATTATATTTAAAGTAGCATGGCCAATTGAAGTTTCTTTTTAGAAGCACACTATTTGAGTTATAAAGCTGAAAGGTAAATGCTGACAGGATCAATTCCTATCAAACCTGAGAAAAAATGATTTCTAGGTTTGCAAAGGTGTTGCTGAAAGCTTTCACTAACACTTATTTTGTCTACTGAATCTTTGATCATTATTTAACTCCTGGCATAGATAATATTTGAATAAGATTCTAGTGAAAATAAAATCTTTGTTCAGCAGCTAACCTGGTCTAAATATTGTACCTTTATAATATCTTTATTTCCAAATTTAAAGTATTCACACCTTGTCAACAACCATCTCTGCTCACACACAAACTCTTTATGAGTAGGCACATATCCTTTTTAGGGAATGAAGCACATATACATACATACATAAATACATACATACATACATGCATACATACATACATACATACATACATACATACATAAGCCTGTTTACTATGCAATTTATTTTTTGTTATTCTATTGTATTGATTTGGAAACATTGCCTTATATATGTTGTCAGACATAATATTACAAAATAATTGGGACTATTTCCAGATTAGAATCAATTATTCTATTGAACATGATCTTTTTTAGTGAACTGAAGCAAAGTGACTACTTAACGAAGTCATATGTTAATTACTACAGAGTACCAGCTAAATTTTATTCAGTAGTTAGAAATATATTTTTTTAAATCAGCCTTACATGTGTGAGTTTATCTTTTTGATGTTACTCTAAGTATTTTATTTAATTAGGTAAGCAACTTTGCTTACTATTTTACTATTTGCAAAAGGTAAAAAAGAAAAAAGAAAAAAGGTTTTCTTTTATGCAGAGGCTACTATCTTTTTGAAAGTTTTTAAGTTATAAAAGGGAAAATGCATGCTTGGAGGTCTTTATTCCTCAAGTCATTTGCATTTATGTTTGTGTAATATTGTGAGAATCTCTGAAAAAAAAGGTAGAGAAAAATTTTTTAGTGAGGTTGTGTTTTTCCCTTCTATTATTGACTGGAATATAGTCTTGGGCACTTGGCTTCAGAATAGAGATGAATTAGCCTTGCGTTTTAGCTAGTACCCATCACTTTATGTTCTAAAGACTTAGCTGTCAAATTTAAGCCTTGGTTTAGAGGAAGACCACATTAGTGATTTTACCTGAAGGAGAGTGCTTTTAAGACAATGAGAGAATGTTAGACTTACCAGAGTATTATATCTCATTTCTTATGATGTACTTTTGACATGCTTACAATCTTTCAGGGAAGAAGCACAATCATGTAGTAATACATCCATGATTAATTTGGTTATTTTCCCAAGGCTCTAGTATATGAAAATACTCGGTAAAGACAGTCTGGGAATGCATTGACAAAAGAAGAAACACTACAGCTTTTGATGTTTCCCCTCACTTCTATATTTTGATAGCAGATTGTGACAATGGGTGATGATATTTTTGTCTATCACTTCTACAGTTCTTTGGCAGCAAACCACTCTCCTTGGCAGTTCCCTCGACTATGTAGGGATTTCTGTGATTGCAAATGCATAGGGTAATTTACTTAAGGATCTAATCACAAATGATGGGGCTCTTAAGTGAAGTTGTTTAGGTATTTAGAAATGTACTTATACTAATTGTTTTAAAACAGTTCTATGCATAGGGGAACTACTGTAAATTTTTTTAAACCACAAGATGCTAGAAACAGGTTTTTTTAATTTTAATATCTAATGTTTTATTTTGAGTTTCACTGAATTTGAAGGTAGTAATTGCTATTATTTACTTGCAATTACTTTAAAAGAAACAAAATCAACCTTATTGAGTTATAATTATATACAATATTATTCATCCAAAATATATGACTCAATGATTTCTTTGTTTGGTACTTTTTAAAAAAATTTAATAGTATATTCACAGAATTGAGCAACCATCAACAAAACCTAATTCTGGAACATATTTGTTATCACTAATACAATCACCACCCAATTTCCCTCCTTCTCCCAGCCACGGGCAAACAATGATCTACTATCTGTTTTTATTGCTTTCTAACCACTCATCAAAGTGAAAGGATACAGTCTGTAATCTTTTTGTGACTGGCTTAATTTTCTTAACATAATGTTTTTAAGTTTCAACCATTTTGTTGCATGTATCAAAATTTTATTTCTTTTCATTGCTCAATAATATTTCATTATCTAGATACATCTACCACATTTTATTTATCTATTCATCAGTTGATGGACATTTGAGTTATTTCCCCTTTTTGGCTATTGTGAATAATGTTTCTGAGAACATTTATGTACAAGATTTTGTGTGGGCTCCTGTTCTCATTGCTCTTTGGTATTCACCTAAGGGTGGAATTGCTGTGTCATATGGTAACTTTATATTTAACATTTTGAGGAATGACCTGTTTTTTAAAGTAGCTGCACTATTTTGTATTTTCCCAGAAATAACTGAGAGGGTCAATTTCTCCATATCCTTGTCAACATTTGTATTGTCTGCCTTTTTGATTATAGCCATCCCGGTGGATATGAAGTGGTATCTCATTGTGGTTTTGATTTCCATTTCTCTCATTATTAATGATGTTGAGAATTTTTTTCATATGTCTATTGACAATTTGTACATCTTTAATTCAGTGTATATGCAAATACTTTTTCCAATTTTTCATTAAGTTACTTGTCTTTTATTATCTAGTTGTATGTCTTTGTATATTCTAGATAAAAGTTCTTTATCAGATATAGGATTTGTAAATATACTCTCCTATGCAAGGATAGTCTTTTCATTTTCTTGATGCTATCATTTGAAGAATAAAAGTTTTTCTCACTTCCTTATTCCCTCACCAATTACCTTTATTGAAATGTTTTTTTTTTCCCAGTAATACTTTTAAGGGAAATGATCTATAATATTTACCATTTAAAAATGTTGATAGGTAATCTTATGATTCATATTATAAAGATGATAAAAAGAATATTCCATCAGATAGAATTTCAATATATTCCTTTATTTTAATTCAGTTTCCAACATTTAGTTTTATTCAATTATTAAAATTTGAATTAAAACAAATCCCTATTCATCAAGGCTAAATAAGTATAAAAGTTGTATCATATCTGTTACTCATATTTATAACCTAGCCTGAAAAATTTGTATGTAATCTGAAATGTGTAATATTTTTCTTTCTGTAAGAAATACTTTTTGGTTAGAAAGAGTATTTATACCTTTTTCCAGGTAGATTTAGGAAAGACTGAGGGGTGTCTCACTGTCAAAAAACAAAACAAAACAAACCCGAAACAACACATGAAAACCCTGAATTCTCTCTCATTTCTACTATTTCAGAAGAGGGAAATAAAAACCTAGTAACTAAAAGTACATCTGTCATCATAGCACCAGAGCATATTAACCTGCACAAGTAAGTGCTCACTAAACTTTTCCTGAATAAAGTTTGACAAAATTGCAAGGAGGCCATTTTAAGTTGAATGAGAAAAGGAACTTTAGTTGACACAATATCTGAGAAGGAAATAACTGAAGAATAAATAATAACTGAGCAATTTTTATATTGAAAACATAATCTCTTAAGGAAAAGTGACGTAAGCTAAGACCCAGAACAGAAATAAGTTTTAGATAAAAGAAAAGAAATTTTAAAAAAATTTAAGAATTTTAAATTTCAATTTTTTAACTGGTTTTCTTTTCCAAACTGGAAGAGACTCCTAGATACATGGTAAATGAAAAATATTTGACAAACTCTGATGTTCCTTATCCCTGACACACTGATAAAGGGAGCAACAGAGTTGTCTGAAATGTAGTTTGAAGGGAATAGAGCAGACAAGAGACCCTGGGATTTTGAATGAGAGATCTGTTTAATAACCTCACAAGGCCTCATAAAATTATTAAAGGTAATTAATTATTAACTGATAAATTAATTCAATAAATTTGTTTTTGGAACGTATTGGTATCTGTTAAAGACCTCCTGTAAAGGCATTTCAGAAAGAGGTGGTGGTAGAATGCCGATATGAAGTGCAACACCTTCAAGGAAATCATCGCTATGGGTGCAGGATATCACTTTGCTCAGACACCAAGGCACAAAAAAACAAGAGGCCCAAACAAATAAGAATTGAAGAGCTGGTCCATCTGAGATTGTGATTTTTTTTTTCATTACAGTAATCCTCCCTTATCTGCAGTTTTACTTTCTCCATGGTTTTAGTTACCTTCTGTCATCAATGATCTAAAAATATTAAATGTAAAATTACAACACTAAACAATTTATAAATTTTAAATTGTATGTAGTATGATGAAATCTCCCACCATCCTACTCTGTCCTGCCCAGGATGTGTGAATCAACCCTGTCTAGCCTATCAACATCGTAGTACAGTACAATAAGATAATTTGAGAGAAAAAGAGGTCACATTTATGTAACTTTCCTTACAGTTACATTGTTAAAATTATTCTATTTTATTTTATTATTATTGTTGATAATTTCTTACTGTGATAAGTTTATAAATTAAACTTTATTATAGGTATGTTCTATAGGAAAAAAAAAAACATGGCATTCACAGGGTTTACACTATATGCGATTTCAGACTTCCACTTGGGAATGTAACCTCCATGGAGGAGGGGGATACTGTAGGTGTTCTATGCAGTTTTGTGGAAGGAATACTTTCTTTCTGCAAAGCAGATGCAAAGCAGATTATTTTTTATAACAAGCAGATCAGAACCTACGAATGCTTCTTAATTCACATTTTACTTTGATCATCCCAGTCCCTGAAAACTTACATAAAAATAAAGTTAATAAATACAATTTTAAAATGTCCCCTTTAGGTTTTAGAAATATTTACTACTCTGAGTTCAGTTTTCTGTAGTAGCATATAATTAAATGGCACTTCCTTGTTCTGAATGACATTATACTATTGAATTCAGAAAGAAAAACTGTCAGCAAAATGTAGATTATTCATTTTGTGAATTCAAGGATCTTGATTTGAATGAACTGCTTTGTAAAATGTAGGAACATCAGAGGCAAATGAAACAATTGCAAAATCTTGATGAATTATACTGTTTGGAAAATTAAATTTTTAATGTTAACTAAGAAAAAAACTTGTGAAGCTAATGTAGACTAAAGAAGAACAATATCAAAGATTCTTTTCTAGGCAGAATGCCAGATAGCTTGAGCCAGCTTTTCACAGCAATACCTTCAAGTTTTATTTAAATTAAAATAAAGCCTTATTGTCTTAGCTTTAGCTGGCACAATGAAATGAACAACCTCTTGCTAAATTCTGACATTAGTCCTACAACTGCATCTAGTGACATATATTTGCAAATATATATACAATAGTATTTTTACAAAGCTTGCCAAAGGTTATTATTAAAACTCATTATTCAGCAAAAAGTAAAATTATGAATAAATACATAAATGAATGAATGATTGAATGAATGAATAAATAAGAGTTTCAAAGTACCCTTGCCAGAAATAGTTCAGTTGGAAATTGAAACATCTGGAAATAAAATGGATGTATCATACAAATTAGGTTGACCTAATTAGGGTCATCTGGACTTATTACTTTAAATGACACGTTTTTACTGGTAATATAATCAATTATCTTATCTCTAATTCAGTTCTTAATGTTCTGACAGATAGGATTCTGGAGACCCTTAAATTAGTCAAGTAAATTTGCATTTTGAGAACATTTTTGTATTGGCCCTTCAGTCCAAGAGTCATTACACTCTTTTAAACAAATATTTTCTGTATTCACCCAAATCATCTATTTATAAAGCCTTGTAGTTACGCACATCAAGCACATTTATGGTTATCATATCTCCTTTATTGGACACATTATTGAAATATCTCTTTTTAAGCATAAATTTACTATGCCTTTGTATAGTGTCAATTTTTAAAAAATATTACTTTGCTTTTTCTGAAGTACAGTCACACTATTATCAAAGTATATTTTTAACACAAAAAGATTTAAATATTGTGTTGAAACAGAAAAATCCTACTAATAAAATTCTCATTTTCTTTGAAAACTTACCTTTATCTCAATATAATTTAATAATATACTTGCAAAAATTGGCCTTATTTATAATTTTTGTAATATCTTATAGTGTTTTAATTAAATCCTTTTCTTCTATAAGGTAATCAATATTTATTGAATATCTACCATGTACAAAGCATTATGCTAGTTGATATGGAGAAACTTGTTTAAATATCAAGCACTGTCTATACTCATAAGACCTTGAAATCTAGTAGGGTTTAAAAGACTTGGAAAGCAAACTAAGAGCAAACTAGAAATTAAGAAGAAAGGGCATTAATTATATTTTTAGAATAGTTTTCTGATATACTTTGAGATAACTTCTGAAGCATGGAAGACTAAGAAATTGGTATAGATTAGCAGAAACTGCCTTTTGGGGGCAAATTTTTGACATGCAAAGAAAACTTCATAGAAAGATGGGAAATAAAATTAAAATATGTTATTTGAGATAGAGAACAGATTTCAAATAGAAGCAAAATAGCCAAAAAAACTAGGTTGCCAGATGATGCCCTATTTATAGTGATCTACTTAAGTTTACATAAAAGATTTTATGGTATATAATAATATTGAGCATAGAATTCAATGACCCATCTTTCTAATGTACCTTCCTTTAAAGCATGTGTTGAAAAACTAAAACTACATATCCTATAATTCTCTGTACCTAGGTTTGAAAATACAAATTAATTCCCTTTAAGTGCACTTACACTTGATTTGGAAGATGGAAATTAGTGAGGCTTTTCTCTCCCTGTTGACTGTTGCTGCATTGCGTGATCATGGATGCACTAGGCATTTTTGCAAGAGCCTTCCAGGGTCAAGTTACTAATTTTGGGTGCCTAGAGGCAGTTGTCATTGTGATAGCTTCCTAATTTATTAATTGTAGTTTTAATAAAGTCTTTCTGCTTCTTCTTTCAATTCTAGCAGAGATGATATGCTTCATGGGCCATTTTAATAGTGTCCTAAGAGTTATGGGATCTGGAGGCCTGCCTAGGCAGGGCATACCTTTTCAACTCATCAGAAATTTGTGTGGTCATGTAATTCTTCTTATGAAATTTTTATATAGATAAAAAAGTATATTATGCTTTCTACCCCTAAGATCTACTTAATCAATTGTTAAAAAGACTTTCATTGATATTTGATATTCATTTCCAGTAGAAATTTTGGAAAACCCTGCTTGAAATCTATGAAGTCAAGACTAAGATAATTTCTGATTAACATTAATATACATCTTTTGTATAGTTTGTCTCTATTGAAGAGTTTGTCCAAATAAATTATTATTTATACATTACCTTTAATTATATTAATTAAGTAGCATGCAATTTTAGTGTGTAGTGTTCTATTTTGATAATCGATACAGTTCCAATAGTAAAACCTTATCCTTCTAGAAATCTTGGGGAATAAGAATTCTAGCTAGAAGATTTTCCTAGGTAGTCAAGGAAATTCTTTATTATAATATTATGCATGGAGATGTACAGCTATATACCTATATATAGCTATTATCAATCAGAAAATAAAAATTAACATCATTAAAAATAGCAAAAATACAAAAAAAAGAAATAATATCATAATTCTACTTCTTAAATAAACCTGCTACTATTTAGCATGTCTTTTGTAACAACGGGTGTTTATTTTTATATTTGCTTTATAACATATTTTAAGTCAAATGGACCATGCCTCATACTATATCATAAGTATGTAAAATTCATAACTATCCTTTCTTTGTTGTCTATTACATTTTAAAATTATTTATAATAAGCAGTATGGTAATATTTGGGGGATGTTTAAATTTAAACTACTTCACAGAACTTGTCCTAACTAAAACTAATAATGCATTTGTCTCTGAAGTAAACATGTGGATGGGATTACGCATTCCCTGATAATTCATGGACAGTCTCTGAATAATTGTCATTGTGATGTGCTATAGATAAAGAAGGAGTTCATACATGGTATAGAAATCAGTGTCTAATAATTTGTTTCCTTAAAAAGAGACTGTTGAAAAAATGTATTTAGGGCCTCACACTGCAAAGAAGTTTCTTCTTCACTGTTGACCTTCACAGCATTTGCAGCATTTAAAAAAACTCCAAACACTACCTCAGTATATCACAGGCATCTTCATTTTGTATGTATTCTCTAAAGATACCTCAAAGTAAAATAACAGCTTTTATTTTTACTTCTGTTAAAGCTGGATTAGAGTATTTTGCTTGGTCCCAAGGACAAATGCTTTTGCAAACATTTCCAAGCCTGCCTTGTAAATTAATATTGAAACACACCACCAGAAGAGATGTAGCTGCATGTAGATTGAAGCCTGCTCATACACACACACACACACACAAAAAAATCATGGGTAAACTAAGAGTAAAAGAGATTTTTTTTTATATGAGCACCAAACCTATATTGTATTTTTCTGTTCATTTATTTGTTAAACTCTTTATTTTAAAATGATTTTAAACATACAGAAAAAAAAGCATGAATAACGCAGAAACCTCTTCATACATTTCACCAGGCACTCAACTTATTACTGTTATACTACATTTGCCTAACCATTCTATTTTTATATAAATTTATATGTATTATTTTTTGCTTGACAATTTGAGTATAATGGTTGGCCATTTGAAAAAAAGCATGCATTTTCTTAAAAGAAGGCATTCTCCTTTATTACCACAATAGAATCATCAAAATTAAAAAAATAACATTGAAATATTACCATCTAATCCTTAGACTGCATTTAAATTTACTCAGTTTTCTCATTTATATCTTTTAGAAATTCAAGATTCAATGAGATGTGAGTTACTTTTACTATTTATTTAGATATTTCAATTGTCTCAGATTTGAAATTGATGTATGTGTCTTTTTGACATGATGGCATGATGATATCCCCATTCTTTGATTGTGGCTTATTTTCTGGCACAAAAATTTTTCAAGTTTAGCTTATAATTTTCTTGACCCTGTTCTGAAATCAGTCATTTCTCCAAGAAGCTGATTTCTTTTATTGGAGAACCAAATTGTGAAACAAAGGTACAGATGATAGGTTTACTCTTTGATGCTGAGGTATTATTGCTGCTGGGGTATCTACAGGCAAACTTGGAAGATAAATGTTTGTATAATTGTACACACGTAGCTCACATTGTTTCTCTCAAATCTACATATGTATATTTATAGATTGATATGTTAAAAAATTAGTCCACACCAATATTTTAAATTTTGATTTATCACCCTAGGTTTTTATTCTGCCCTTCTCCTTTTGACATTTATTACTCTTTCTTCCAAATGTTAGAAACATGACTCCCATTATAACTAATATAATAATGAGGACTCATAACTATTTTAATTCTTTAATCAAAGAATAGAATCAGTTAATTAAAAAGATAATACAAATCTCTCCACTACCTCCAATAGCTCTTTCTCTGGTTGACATGAGCATTCAAGGGTCCCACATTCAATAGGAATTATGTGGAGAATGTTGTTAGCAAAATGGGATATGGCATGGCTGTAATAAATATTGAGATTCATGTGATCAACACATATTTACTGAAGAACTACCATGCATAAGATATTCTGCTATGTATTTAGGGGAGTGGGTTAGACCTAACTGTATTCACATACTTTTTTATTTTTATTAGTAGGATTTAATCTCATCCTGTTAGAGAAATTGTTTTATCTGTCTTCTCATCATTGTTTCTCTTATGACCTTTGTCTGTCATTATGTCAGCCTCAGTTAATGGCACAACATCATAATCACGGTGTGGCACTTCCTAGAGTACCTGCAAATGATCTGATACTAGACACACCAATATTTCCTACTTATATACATTCTTAAAATTAGATTGTAGGGGAAAGTTTGATTAATGATATGTGTACATATGAGTATATACACACAAGCAATAAAGAAGGTAATATAATAAAGACAAGATAGAAAGCCCTCTTATCCTTCCAACTTCTCTATGCCATGTTATTCTCTGCTCCTAATACACGTGTTTATTATTAGGTTCTTAATAATTTCTAAATAATTCTGTATATGCTTTATACTCTTCCTCCACCACACTCGGAAAGAATATACCCATGAACATTGGAAACAAAGCTGTATCATTTTCTCTTTTCCAGGCTCTATTCTTACCTTCTCTTCTTTCTAACTGCTTTCTCCAGTTCAGCCACTATTATCTACAGCCCTTGCCTCAAAGCAGCATATTCCTTTTGTTAGAGCAAAAAGCAGACATAGTTCAGCAATCTGGAACACGCCGAATGCAATATTTAAAGCAACACTCCTGCTGTTAACTATAAGCTTGTGTAAATCACTAGAAATTGTCGGGAGCCAAAATACCCCTGCGGCATGACAGAGTCACCGGGGGACAGTCTCGGCTGCAGAGCAGCGAGATATGTGGGCTGGCTTTCCTCTCTCTCCTTGCATGTTTTGTAACTTTGCTATTAATAGCATTAATAGGGAATAGTGAAGGAAAGGAATTTTATACTTGAATGAAATAGGGGACTGGGAAGAGAGAAACATTAGTAGAAATTACTTAGAAATCTTACAGGAATTTACCACATTCTGTTAATCATGAAACTTGTAACAATGAGCTCAGACGCTAACTGCCTGAGTGACTCTGCTTACCTACATAGCATAAGAAACAATCACTTGTGTATAAGCTGAAAATTATTGCTTGGCTACCGTCATGGGAATATAGACTAGTAATTATAAGCATTCCTCCACTTGCACCCCTGGCCAATGGGTTGACAGGTAGTGAATAGAAGAAAAATCGATCTTTGTGTTTAGACAGAATGAAAAAAGGGTAGAAGGTAATCTTTAACAAGAACGAGGAAAAGAACAGGAAAATAATACCCTAGTGATGTGGCTACCGCACATGCTTAGGGACAGAAGTCATTGTCTATTCTAAGAACAGCAAACGAAGAGATATATGATCAATTAAACCCCATAAGTCAACCATTGTAATTATTATGTTTGACAACTTGCCCTGGGTGATAAATTGTTTTTGCACTATATATGACGGCTTTGCAAAATAAAGATTGTAGCATTCCACCCACCATCTCGTCTGAATGCTCATCATTTTTTTCGCCCTTTCTGTACCTCCCTCCGGGACTCTGGTCTGCGGAGCTGGACTCCGCAAGTGGCGCCCGAACAGGGACCGGAAGAGGTAAGCTTTCTCTCGGACAGGTCGGACCCTGCCTATAGGGTGCTGCAGACCCCCTGGTAGAAGGGAGAAGGCCAGGTAAGAAAGAGAAGGAGGCAGGTAGTCAGAACTAAAGACATCTAAGCAATGGGCCACGCATGAAGTCAAAAGAGAGCTGACTCTTCGTTGATATTCTTAAAACTATGTTAAGGGCTAGAGGTGTGAAAGTGTCAGGGGGCCCAGATAACTAAGTTTATGTGTTTTGTGCAAGACTGTTGCCCTTGGTTCCCGGAAGAAGGGACTGTAAATTTAGAAACTGGGAAGGTAGTTTTGGGTCTTTGGAGACCCCCAAAATTGGGAAGTTAAGAAAAAAAAAAAAAAAAAGAAGAGTTTGAGTAATGTAAAGAAACATACCCTAGGATGTATTGCATGGATAGTCTCCTTTCACCATCCTCCTGACTGTGGCATTCATCTTCCTTCTAGTTCTGTCTTTGTTTTGTGTTGGCTCCCCGACTGAGACCTTGAAATTTAGAATCATTCTGCTATTTAGCACCCTAATATTTCTTGGAGGTATCTTCCTTTGTACTTGCTTTTAAACAAGAACTTTAAAAAGGGAAAAATCCAAACGTTGCCAACCCCAACCATTAGTTTCTCATTGAAAGATAAAAATGGGCAGCGGGCTCTCTAAGGAGGCGCTCTTTATTAAGGACCTCAAGACATCCCTCAGGGAAAGAGGGGTTAGAGTCAAAAAGAAAGACCTGATAAAATTCTTTGTGTTTGTCGATAATGTCTGTCCTTGGTTTATTGTAAATGGGCCAGAAATACACAGGAAAAAATAGCAAAAGGTCGGTAGAGACTTAAATAATAAACTAAATCGGGAAGGCCCAGATAGTGTCCCTGCAGCCGTCTTCTCTTATTGGGGGCTTATCCGTGACATTGTAGAGGCAGCATCTGATGACCCGGATAAACAACAGCTTTTGTCTCCATCCCCTGTCTCGAGCGGCCTCGGTGGTTTCTCTTTCCTCTGATAAAATTCCCTCTAAGTCTCCCTCAGTCGTTATAGACATTGCAGGGGCCCCGCCAGTCGCCCCTACAGACCCCCCCCCTACAAATTTTAAGAGCACAATGCACCTGCCTACTATCAAAGAAATCAGGTTTGTGTGTTTAGGCTTTTTAAAGATTTTGTAACAACTATTAGATAAAGGAATTTAATAACTCACTGTTGTTGAGAAATTTGTTTTTCACTTGTATATAAGACTAATGTGTTTATAAAGCATAGATCTTACTTTGATTGTATAACTTTAAGTAAAGACTACTGTTTTTATACCAACCACTCTGGCATAATTCGAGATAGTCTAGCCTTAGTAAAACAAAGACCTTTAATATTGGCTTTTAAAGGACTGCTATTTAGGCCATGTATAGTAAATTGCTTTATAAAGTATATTAACAGAGAGTCCAGGCTGTTAAATTAATAGTATTTTCTACTCAAGTAACAGGGGTATCTCAGTTGCCCCAATTTATAGGACATCAAAGATTTGATATGTGCCTAAAAACCAATGGGAATGTGACAGCGTACTAAAATGTAGAAAAGGTAAAAGTTAATTAAAAGTCCCAAAACTAAACAAAAGAAATCTTTACCTTAGCAATTTTTAATTGGGACAAGAATGCCTCATTCCTAGAACTTTTGACTGCTTAGTGTCTGCTATAAAACTTGAGACAAAGAGCTCTTTCATATGCTAAGAGCGCAACATTCCAGGGCGCAGATAAGGAGAACATCTGCAAGGCCATGTTTAAAACTAGCAAATTCCCTGGCTACATTTATCTTTGTAATGACCAGTTTCTGCTAGCTTTGTAAAAGATTAACTTCTGTTCTCTTTTTAACTTCTGTTCCGGATCTCTTGAAACCTGAAACCCCCAGCCACCTTGAGTAAGGACTTGCTTCGTCCAGGGGGCGGCCGCTAAGAGATGTTTCTCAGCCCCAGATGCCAAGCAGCCTTGCTCAGGAGGGCAGAAGGAAAAGAAGTTTCACTTTAACTGTAATTGGGTACGAGCCACCTAAAGCAGCTTCACCGGTGAATAAGACTGCGTTAACATCTGTCTAAATGCCTCAGTTCTGTCCCTGTCTGATCGGGCCCTTGGTTAACTAGTGGAAGGCTGGACGCAGCAATACTTCTTTAGTGCGGTCGGTCTGAGACGTCAGACTCTGACCCTGTACATGTTCTGGTTCTGGTTTCTGATGCGCTAGCGTTTTGTGTTATCTGTAGTTTGTCTTGTCTGTCTTGTGTCTGTTTGGGCTGGCCGAATGTACTGTCACCCTCCTATACTTATTTTGATTCTTTCCTTAGGTCTGGCCTCCGTGGCCCCGCCTGACTGGATACTAGGTGAAAGGCTGATCCTAGCCCTGGCCTAGTTGGCTCCTGTGGGCACTTTCTCTTCTCTTACCTGTTTTCACTAACATGGGTCAGGCTTCTTTCCTAAATCGTCCTATGTCCTCCCCGCTTTCAATACTTCTTTAACCATTTAAGATTTCAGGAAACAAGCCCAAGCCCTACAGGCTAGAGCGTCAATCCTTCAACCTTCAAAGGTTCTGCCAGCTAGAATTAGCCCACGTTTGGAACAGAGTAACCATCAGAGGGGCCACTCGACCTACAAACAGCCTTTGAGCTACGAGATATCATCTGTAATAATCATAGGTTTCTTTTAAAACAATGCAAAGAATATGCATTGTGTTAGAGATTTAGGTCTGAAGAATGACTGTATACAAAGTATGCAAGGAAAAAAAAATGTGTTCTGAAATATCAAGGATGTATTTTTAAGAAAAGAGAAAAAGAATCTTGTTTTATATGGTCAAGTTAACTAAAATCAAATGTATGTATTATAAGGTTTCAAGAATTTTAATATCAAGAGTGTATTGGCACAAGACTAGAGTTTGGATTATTAGTCTGTTCCTAATAAGAGATTATAAAAGATTTTCTTTACTTGTTGAGCAATACCACCTAAGAAACAAAGATGCTACATCTTATCAAAACAATTTATTGTGCTTTATAATCTTTATTATGTCTTTAATTACTTAAAAACTGAGTCTTCTTAGCATTAAGAGTGCTAAAGTTTTTTATAGTCATATTTACCTTTGAAATATTTTATTATTACATTGGTTAAATAGATAACTGAGTATTGTTTTATAATAACCTGTAATCCTATTTAATCGGGTGATCAAACCTTATAACATTGTGACAAATTTTCCAACAAAATCGAACTAGGATTTTTGTTTTATCTCAAAATAACTTTGAGACTTCCCAGAGGGCCCCTGGAAATTCTCAAAGGCTTAGTTTTGTCACTTTGTACAAAATAAATACTAAGTAATTCGGTCTATTTGATATATTAAATTATATATAAAAAAAAAAAAAAAACATTATCAAATAATAAATAATGCTTGACCTTTTTTAGGTTATATTTTATAAATATATGTTATTAATACAAGTGTTTAAGATATTGTATCAAGTTCTTAGAAATTTGTTAATATCTTTGCTATTCATATGTTCTTGTATAATATCAGTTATAATTTCAGTTATTATAAAATATTATATATCATGAATATCAGAAATAGACCTGACAATTCAGAAACAAGGGGCTTATATTAAAACAAAGGCCATGACAGTAAAACTATGTTTCCATTTTTAATTAACTTTGGAATAATAGTGGTAATTATTGTTCTTGCTTTGTTCCTTTTACCAGTCCTCTTCCGACTAATGAAAAGAAGCCTACACCAAATACGGCTTGATCTGCATATGCTGCGTTTAAAAAATAGAAAAGGGGGAGAATCCATTTTTGATGTTTAGATGTCCTGGGGGTATCAAGAAGGCCAATATAGTTGAATTACTACAGCAGGAGATAGAATGTAGCATATTTAGAAGCCAGCTTGTGTACCCTTTTTTAAACAATTATTAGAAATCAGTTGCTAATTCAGAAACTAGTAAGACTTCAGGACAGCAGGATAATAGGTAGGATGGAGTAGGTCCTGTGACTACCAGAGAGAAAATAATATCCACTGAGCCTAGCTCCTCCCTACGGGACGGCATGATAACTAGAGGCATGCCACTCACCTCCTCTAAAAGGAGGAGAAGGGAGTACCGAGGCTGAGTGCGGAGCAGAGCATCGCAAGGGAAGGTCCTATATGACCTCCTCTAGATTTCCCTGTGAGTATGCCTGATTTGCATAGAGGTTGGTATCCAAAAATTACTACTTTAAAAACGGCTCTGCCTCTCCTCCCCAAAAAGATACCAAGAGCCATAACTAGTGGGCCCACGACGGCTCACGGGAGGAATCAGGCCACTACTCCCTCACTCGGTTAAGGCCCACCTTTTCTAAAACAGAAAGGGGAGATGTCGGGAGCCAAAAAATACCCCTATGACATGACAGAGTCACCGGGGGACAGTCTCGGCTGCAGAGCAGCGAGATATGTGGGCTAGCTTTCCTCTCTCCTTGCATGTTTTGTAACTTTGCTATTAATAGCATTAATAGGAATAGTGAAGGAAAGGAATTTTTATAACGATGAAATAGGGGACTGGGAAAGAGAAACATTAGTAGAAATTACTTAGAAATCTTACAGGAATTTACCACATTCTGTTAATCATGAAACTTGTAACAATGAGCTCAGACGCTAACTGCCTGAGTGACTCTGCTTACCTACATAGCATAAGAAACAATCACTTGTGTATAAGCTGAAAATTATTGCTTGGCTACCGTCATGGGAATATAGACTAGTAATTATAAGCATTCCTCCACTTGCACCCCTGGCCAATGGGTTGACAGGTAGTGAATAGAAGAAAAATCGATCTTTGTGTTTAGACAGAATGAAAAAAGGGTAGAAGGTAATCTTTAACAAGAACGAGGAAAAGAACAGGAAAATAATACCCTAGTGATGTGGCTACCCGCACATGCTTAGGGACAGAAGTCATTGTCTATTCTTAAGAACAGCAAACGAAAGAGATATGATCAATTAAACCCATAAGTCAACCATTGTAATTATTATGTTTGACAACTTGCCCTGGGTGATAAATTGTTTTTGCACTATATAACGGCTTTGCAAAATAAAGATTGTAGCATTCCACCCACCATCTCGTCTGAATGCTCATCATTTTTTCGCCGCACCTGTACCTCCCTCCGGGACTCTGGTCTGCCGGAGCTGGACTCCGGCAAGAAATGATCTTACATTTGTTTTCTACGTGAGGTTGCCATTCCACTTCTCTCACAAACAATTACTTATTTATGTATATATTCACATATCTATTTTCAACATAGTAATGAAGCCAGTATGGCAGAGATCAGGAAAATATATCATGTGTCTGGAATAAAATATTTTAAAAAAATTTTTATTAGTACATATGGACTGTATCTTTTAAATCTCTAAGCTTGGATACTGACACACTGCCTAGCATAGAACTTAGTAAGGTCTTAATAAATATTAAATATTTAATGCATTAATGAATATATCCAGATTAATGTATTAATGTATTAATAACTGACTTGATAAAACTTAATTTTAGCAAAGTTCAGTGTGCTAGAGTAAATCAAAACAAGAACTTATTCTAGAAGTATCATGTTGATATAAAAAGGAAAAGGAACTGGCTTTAAACTTGATTTCTTTTCACATGTAAAATATTTTTGAAAAGTCTTTCTGGCTTTAATTATTGAATCTTTTGAAAAATACATCTTTTTACTCTTTGTATTGATGGTATATAGTTATGCTTTTATATTTTCATCAGCTTTTTACTTTTGATGGTTTAATTTTTTCCTCTCTAGTCTCAGATTAATCTTAAAGGACCTCCCTTTCATTGGTGAGACACTGGGAGTAGGAAGCAAAAGAGGACCTAGATTTTGTTCTAAAACCAGATTCATACAAGATCCTGTCTGGTTATTTCAAGTCCCAAAGCAATACCTTTAAAAATTAATTATAAGTATTAGGACTTTTTTTTCTCTAGCAATAATTGCCTAGTTAATGGAATTTTGATTTTTAACAAGGACTGTAATCTTTATAAATTGTTGCAAAAAAATTAACAAATTTAATATTCTCATGATATCTTTAAAATATAATGCTAAAATGTTGGCTTCATGCTGATTTATAATAACATTTAAAATATTATTAAAAAATGTCATCAAAAAATAAGTAAAAGAACAGAACTAGTAATCTTCCCATGCTTTTTCTAATCCATGCAATAAAAATAGGTAAATATTTATTTTATAACACAGACTTAAACTACCTTATTTTAAATTCATTATAGGAGCTTAACTTGAAAGAGAAAAAAAATAGAATATTTTAAGGTCCTCTTACTGTAGAGATTTATGTAAAATTTTTATGGAAATGTAAACACAACTTTTCCTGCATCAATAATAATGTTTGTGTCCAGGGAAATATAGGCTGGACCTCACCATCAATATATGACTTCTTCAGTATACTCATTGTATAAAAATCACTGGTGACATTTTACAGAGAAATGTCATCAAGTTAATTTAATGTTTCTAATGACTTTAGGATTTTTAAACAGTAGATTTTTGTGTAGACATGAAATTCTTTCATTTTCTCTGTGACGTTGAGGGAGAAAAAAGAGATGTGTTGCAAGAGTTGTTGATTAAAACAGATTTTAATAAGCATACAAGTTATTAAGAACCCTTATTCAAGGCAAGATCTATCAATTATGGGTATAACAATGTTACTAAAATGCACAATGATATTAGTATTTTTTGACTATTCATTTTCCACTCTAAATTAAAGTTATAGCTTTGAACACTAAGGGATGTTAGCAAATGAAATCATCAATTGTAAAGTGGGAAATAATTTGCTCTGAAAACCTTTCTCAAGTGGTTTTTGAAATAGGACCTATGCAATAGAACTTTTTTTGATTGAATAAGAAAAAAAATAATAACTTCAAAAATTATCATATTAAAACACATATGGCATAAGCCCTCTTTTTACTTACCAAAAATAGTTTTGACAGGAGAAAGAAAAGGCTAGAATCTGGGAGACCAAGTAGACATGTATTTTCTAAGTTATATTACATTGATTGATTTCATAAAAGTAACAAGCTATTTAAAATTTACACTCTATTCACTTATCTCCTTGTATGCTTCAACAGATGGAACCCAGCAAAAGAGGCATGCCATCAATCATCTTGTGTCTTGCCCCACACTTTTCTTGTCCCTTTCATATGCCTTTCAGTGCCATTTACCACTGTGGCATCTCCACATATCTGTTTACTAAAACAGTCAGCTGCCATAGCTTGGCTTCCTAAGTCACTTGACTTAAATTTCAGTCTCTCTCTTAAGAATAGCTAGGCACAACACATCACACATCGTGTCCACATGTTCATGTCAATATACATTTATTTGGAAAGAGGCTTGTGCAAAGGGGACATTGGTGCTGAACAATCTCTCCAATTTTTACAAAAGTCCATTGGTCTACAATGATTTTCAAAAAGTTAGATTTTGTGGTGCATCTTCTCTTGGTGCAACTTAATTTGATGGCTTGGATCGATAAACTCTTTAATTCAGAGGCATCTTCAAGATTTTGACAATTTGTACCAATTAAGTTCAAATGTGTCATGAAATGACCTATCTGACAGTATCTTGTCAGTCAGTTGACAACAAGTTTCTCTTATTGCATGAATTACAGACATGATCAGTCCCCAAAGGGATCCCTCAAAAGGGCAATAGCAGCAACATAGTAAAAGGGTAGAAAATTTAAATTTAAAGACGGGGGAAATTAATTCTTACTAAGTTAATACATGCCTACACTCCTTTGATTAATAATAGGTATTAGTTTGCACTTAGAAACCTATTCTCTCTGAGTGAACAAATACTACTTCAAAATGTTAGTGCACCAAAGTTGAAAAACATCATAACAGTAGAATTCTAATCATCTTTTTTTTGTAATAGAAGACTCAATCTATTTGACAATGAATTAAAACATATTAGAGACTGAATCATTTGCAGCAATAACAATATGCTTTCCATAACTTCTGTGATATATTTCATCCTCCTTTAGCCTGTCTGTCAGACATAGTGGCTTGGCTTTCTTTTCACCTTATCAGGGATTGTCAGTACTATTCACTTTGCTCTTACCACATTCTACCTTATAATGCCAATTTTATGTGAATGACATTTCATGTATATAAAATGTGGGCCCAGTGCAAAATGGAAATATGAAGCTTCTTGTCTAAAGAGTATTAATATTTTTAAGATAGTGACAACAGATCATTAAGCCAAATACTGGGCATTGTCTACACAAATCATATCATTTTCACTTCAGTTTAAAACTTTTGAAGACAGATGCTTTTGTCTTCTTTCAGTTATTTTTATTATACATGAATATGCTTTAAATATTAAAATGCATAAAAGGAAATACAATGAAAATTGAGCAGCCTTCTTCCAAAACTCTCAGTTATATTGCTCAGGAAGTATTAACCTCAATTGTCTTGTGTGGGATGTGCCTTGTGCATAATGCCTTTATATTAGGTAGAAATTAAATAAATATCTGTTGGTTGCTATATTAGTGTATTCTGGATATACCAACAATGGAACTCAGTTATTAATGGAGAGAATTCTTGACAGCTCATCTGGAGAGGCAACCTAAATATGCACCTTCATTTAATGAGTGAACACAGAATACCAACAGTTTTTTCTTAATATAAATTGTGCTCATTTATAATGCTCAGTGAAAATTAATTTTAAGAGATACTAATTATAATGTACCACATAGAATTCATCATTGACTTTATAATGGGACTTGCTTGGCAAAAAAAAAAAAAAAATCAACTGAAATTGAAAGCATATTTGGATCCCTATGACAATAAACCTGATAAATTTGTGTTAAACTGTTTGATTTAGATTAAATTGAAATAAAGTGCATTTGAAAGTCCTACTATGTAATAGGAAATTTAATTACTTCCTCATGACATCTGTATGCATTAGAGTCTGTCATCACAATTTTATAAACAAGGACATGAAGGCTTAGGAATGGAAGGAGCCAGCCCAAAGCAAGCAAGTGGTTTCTATACACACTATAATTTTTACATAATCCCTTGAGTTTCCATGTTACAGAAAACTGTTAAAAATAGTTTATCCAATATTTACATTATATATTCTGTATTTAGAAAAAAAATATCAACAATTTAGAATTTATCAATGCGAATAAAGTGTGTGCTAGGAGAAAATCAATACAACTAATGTCTAAACCTGAAAAACAAAAACAGAAGGAGATAAAAAGAAATGACCTGAAGCCCTGTCTGCGAGTATTACTTATTTAGTTATATTCTAGATTTCTATCATATCTTTCTTCTGAAGAGCTGTTATGAAATCTTGCATATGGTATCCTGAAAGAGAAATTAGAAAATCTGCCTGGGTTTAGAGATGGGTAACCTCACACAACATATTCCAAGCACTTGGTGGAGGCAAAAAGCCGGACTGCTGCCTCGGTTGGATAATTAACATTTACTTGGTAGTTAACACATTTCCCAGTTGCTTATTATTTTTTTTTTCTGTACTGTTAAAAAATTTAGCTTTTAGTGGTATTGACATGTTGTACGGATGGGTATGGTTAAAAGAAGCTGTAGGTAACCTGTAGTTTTTTTTCCAACTGGACTGCATGCAAAGACTACCCATTATTTCAAGCCCTGGGGAAATAAAATGATCTTTTGCATCATTTCTGAAGTGTGAAATGAGAAATATATCTTTGGCAGTGTTAAGATTTTTAACAATATGAAAGGTTGGAAATTTTTTGTTCCAATGTAAAATGAAAAGATGGTGTGACTTCAAAATACTCAGGTCCGGGAAATTGACTGAAAAGTAGCATTTTTTCTTTGGTGTTTTTCTTTTCTTTCCTTCTTTTTTTTTTCTTTCTTTCTTTCTTTCTTTCTTTCTTTCTTTCTTTCTTTCTTTCTTTCTTTCTTTCTTTCCTTCCTTCCTTCCTTCCTTCCTTCCTTCCTTCCTTCCTTCCTTCCTTCTTTCTTTCTTTCTTTCTTTCTTTTTTTCTTTTTTTTGTTAATTTTCGAATGGGCCATTTTTTAAACTCATTTATTTGTTAATGTTTTTCAATGTCGACCATAGGTAAAACAGTTAAATAAACACAAATTTTTTTTTGAGGCATTGTCTCAGACCTCAAAACAATGTAAGTCGAAGATGAGTAGAAAAGATTACAAGAAACATATTCCATGGTGAGACGTTATTTAAAGCAGCAAAGATGGACCACGTATAAAGATCTGAGTATAGAATTAAGTAGCCTCAATGCCCACACTAGAATGCCTTTATGAGTATTTCTGCAGAAAAGATAATTTTATAACAGCCACACAAAATATTTTGACAAGCCAGCTTTCAGTTTTCTGATGCTTGCATGAAGGAATTTAGACATAAGGGGAAATGGAGAGAAAGATGTAAATACATTGCGCTAAATGTGATCATGACTGAAAGTACAAAAGGTGCCTCCAGCTGACATGACTCTGCATAAATTGATCTTGTTTATAATTATGTATATTTCTCCTTGAGACTCTCTTTAATAGTGTTCACTCCAAGATGGTTCCTATGCCATTTGATTTTTCACTAATCTAATATCATTTATTCTTATGTGGTACAATGCTTCAAATCCTAAAACTGATTATTTTTTCTGACACTAACACCTTTAGTAAGTATTTTCCTTGGGGAAAATATATTGTCACCTATTCCCTATCTCTGTCCTCAGTGAACTGATTTATTGTAGGAAGCATTATTTCAATATTAAGGTAAATAAGCTATGCTAATGCACATTGTGTTCATAATCTAATTACTGTTGATGCAAGCAACAGTAAAGTTGCTAATAAAAAAGTGAGATACTTCTCTCTGACAATTACTTTACACATTCAGTTAGGAAAAATAAGTACATATATATGATTTATCTTGAAAGAGAAATATCTCTCTCTTCCTGCCTCCAAAACCTTCAGTGTGTTATTGAAATTCACAAAATAAATCCTGGACCCTTAACATTAATAGTCAGTACCTCTTGCAGTTTAGTTCAAATTTAATTATTGCTATGCTATTTTGTTTTTGTTTGTTTGTTTGTTTGTTAAGTTTGTTTTGTTTTGTTTTGTTTGTTTGTTTGTTAAGCCCTGAAAAAACTGAGCTCTTTCGTGGACACACACCACTTCCTGGAATATGCTCCTTTCTTCTTTCCCTATGTTCAAATTCAACCAGTGTTTTTACACCTACATAAAATTTCAGCTCATCCAAAATTCTCCCATTTATCTCTATATTAAATAATCTTGCCTTGCTTTCAACTTGCATTGTCACTTATGTGAACTTTTTTACAGCATCTGTCACTTTCAACCCCATATAATATTCATTATATAACACCAAGAAGACATTATTTATACATGTTATTTTCCCTTCTCTGTCAAGATAATAAGTTCAGCGAGGCTCGTGTCTTAATTTGTCAGTTTCTCACATAGCAGTGAGCCATTTGCTTCAAGCTAAGAAGGTTTGCAGTAGATACTTTTTTAAATGAATTAATGAAGATTAATGTAATAAATGATAAAACAGACAAGTAGCAGTCAAATGGCTTTCCTAAAATTGCACAGAAAATCTGAAGAGAAAGTAAAAGCCAAAATTTTAATTCAGTAAATACAGCAATTTAAAATATATTACTGGAAGTAAATATTAATTTACTAAATATTTCAGAACTTTTGACCTAATATAGACCAAACAACATTTTATGGAGAAAATGTAATATACACTCTCTCCTCAGACTTCCCTTGGTTTTCTCAAATTCTTTATTTCCCTAAGGATTAAATAATATATGGGATTACTGGAACACAGAGATGTATATCTTGAATATTTTAGAAACTAACAGGTTCAAAGACTCTTGATTAACAATTTTATGATTTGATTTTTTTCATTTTTGTGTAAATCAGTCTCTTCTAGAAATGTTCCAATCTCATGAGAAATACAAAGCTGTCGGTATTACATTTCATCTAAACCACAGATCCTTGATATTTTGTGGAAAATCTTATTTTTTAAAGATGTCATACCCTATTTTAGTTACATGTTTTACTTTAAATTTGTTTTTATTTTCTTTTTAATACAGGGAAAGGAAGATAGTGGTTATTTATAAACATAGCATCATATTGTATGTTTTATTGTCCAATCTAATAGGTCAGAGGAGAATATTTGCTCTTCTTCCTATTTTAGTCTAGTGCTTTCACTATCTCAACTTGGAAGTAAAAAGACAATCCAAACTGTAAGGAAAATTCCCCAGTCTTTTTTAGGAAACATTTAACAGAATCAGAAACAGTGTTATTATTTTGTTTAATGCTTGTGCCTAGTATTCATTTTCCAAATTTTTTTTCCTGCAGACTCTTACATTTTCCTCCTCCATCCCCACTCATTCTTTGGTTTCATAGCATTAAGGACTAGATAAGATATTGGAAAACATGTAGACCTAAGTTCATATTTTATAAATTAAGAAACTAAAGTTCAGAGAGGTGACATAACTTATTGAAGACACACAGCTACAAAGCTCTTTGGTTCATTTTTGAGTGAGCATATTGATTAGAAGGAAATTTGAAGTTGGTAGAAGGAATTAAATTATTGAATTGAGAAGGATGAATAGTAGCTATGCAAACCATAAATAAAAAGAGAAACAAAAGTCAGGAGAAATATGAAACATTTGCATACTTAAGGTCACAAAGTTGAGCTAAATCAAGAGCATTGTGAGAGTTTGACCAAATAAAAATCAATTTTGATTAAAAGCTAAATTGTTGTCACTTGCCTGTGTTAATCAACTCACATTGACAAAATCACTCACAGAAAAATTTAATAGTAATTATTTTTGAAGTTACATAGATTTGTTCTAGTTTGGCACAAAGAAAGGGGAAGTTTAGAGATTATTTTTCTCCAGATAAAAAATGAGATCATGAGAGAGTAAAAATTTGAGTTATATATAAATATATGTATTTTGAGTCTTGCTTTTCAGAACTTTGAGTTACTGTAGATCTGTTTTTTCATTTATAGATTCTGTTCAGCGCATAATTTACATGCTTACATATAGAGGGTATCCCATTTCTCCCCATTAGTTCACTGTCTGGAAGTAGCATTTACCCAGGAATTATCAGAAACATATTCTACTGATGGCATGTGCTTTTGGCTTCATATCAAAACAATTGTAGTACTTTGTCTCTTACATCCTCCAAGGCATATTGAGAGTAAAATGAAAGCCAACATTCCTGATTTTCTGTTATCCTTGCCCCAAAAGTCAACCACTTATATATTCCTGGGAGGAGGGGTGATCTGACTGAAACTTTAAACTTAGCATTGATAGTCAATGTAGATGAAGTGGATTAGACAGGTCAAGTTATTATTTTTTTTACAGAGGTCTTCTGGACTTCCTTAAAGTTTGTATAGTTAATCTGTTCTAGAAAGTCAAGAGTATAAGATGCTGACTTTTACTTAAGAACTTCAAAAAAGAGGTAGGACCCATTTAAAATGCACTTTAATTTATATTTATTGATTATCTATTTAGATCTCCCCAATTTCTTAAGTTTTTCCTTTATTCTGACAGTTCATGGTCCCAACTTTTTGAACTTTGGCCTCAAATTATATCCTTTCAAAGATAATAAATGCTTCATACCATAATAACATATAGAAAGTATATGAGATAAGATCTAATCCACTCTCAACTATGGGTCCAATTTTATAAAGATTTACTTAATTACTTAATGTGTTTGCTTCTATTTCTATACCAGTTAAGTTTTTAAAAATTCAATAAATTTTATTATGTAGCACTGAATACATTTTATGTTAACTAAACTTCCTCTTTTTAAAGATAAAGTTTAAAATTGCAATAATGCAGTTATAAACAGAAAAAAGTCAGATTATAACTTCATTTGGAATTATTTATATTTTAATTTAAATATTTGCAACATTTAGGTGCAAGGACATTTTACTTTAATTTAATAAGTAATAAACTTATTTATTCATATTTTAATTGATAAAATTAGTAAACTAAAATGCCATACAGAAAAAAAAAATACTCAATTCCCTAAATATTTTGAATGATCAATTGTTTTTTGGGTAACAAAATTCACCAACATTTTTTCTTTAGTTGCATTACTTTGATCAAGACAATAGAAAGAAATTTTTTCTGATATACTATATATGTCTAGCTTCCAATCAAAATCCAGGCAGATATATTTCAATACCTGAGTTAAACTCAATGTTATACTTTTAGAAATTTACTTGATTAATAAGAAGTGAAAATAACTGTAAAGAAACCAAATCAATACTGAACGTATTTCTTAATATGTTAACATGTTTTAAAATAAAATGTTAAAATAAAATTGAATTAAATTATTTAAAATCCAATTTTATAAAATATATTTACATAGATGTAGTTAGACATAGCTTTGCATTAAAAATAGAAAATTCATACAAAAATCTTTTTATCTTGTGGTTTGTTTCATTATACTTACATATGAGAGAATATTTGTTTGAATAATAATGATATGGACAATTATTCTTCTCTATTCCAGATATGTTCTTCAAGGGGGTGGTGCACAATTGTTAAATTCTATCATTTTTTCACCTATTTTTGCAAAATAGTTGAAAGACCTTTCCCGATTGGAAAATTTAGGAATAATTAATTAAACATGATTAGCTCAAATAAAACCTTTTAGCCTGCATAGGTTATCTTATATATGCTATAAAAAAAAAATTCAGAGAGCTTTACTTGATTGAAAATTTTGTTGTGTGGAAAACAAACTACTCATAAACAGGGATACCTCACCCCTCAAAACTGGTATGAAGCTCAGAAACATGACATTATAGAATGGCTGATAAAGTGAAAAAGAAGGACTTGTTTAACCTTTACAATGATTGAACATTATAGTGAAGTTTCCAGATGGCAGAAGACTGAGTAAAGTGATTATTTTATGCTATTTTAGAAAGATGGCTTAAGTTTCTTTTATGATTATCAAGACATTTACAAGAATTATCCTAAGATAAGTTTTGCTTATATTTATGAAATAGGTTAGGATTAGTTTTGTTTATGTGGCTTAAATTGCTTTGTCTACTTAAGGTATTTTCAAGACTGGTCTCCTTTTATTCTAACAATTCTAAGTCCTTCAAATTTGTTAATTCTTTCTAGAAAGTTCTGGAATTCATTGTTAAAAGACAACTTGACTTTAAGTTCAGGTCCTCCTACCTGGTTTCTGGCAGTATAAGAAAATAAAAAGAAGAAGAAAGACACTAAATTTGATTATTATTTATTTGTTTGCTTATTTGTGTGTGTGTTTGTTTGTTTACTTTTTAAAATATATCTCAGGTTCATTAACTCCTTTCTCAATAGAAAAAAAATAAATAGGTGACTTCCTTTAGTGGAACATGTTTTTAGTTACCTAAAATTTTCTTTGTTCCAAAGTGTGCTCCACAAAGCTTCAGAAATATTTGTCGTACTTTGAATATTATAAATTCACTAAGGCTGAATAGTTATCATATAAGACTTCAAGGATTAATAAAAATTCTGAAGTTTCTCTGCACCAAGTTTTAAATGTGGTAAAATTATCCATGCTGATTAGATGCTTTTATTAAAAAATGTCTATGAATTTGATTAATAAAAATTTATATATTTTTTCCTCCATCTAAAAATTGAGAAAAATGGTGGTTTGTCTAGGATTACAAAAAAGGTAGATTTTCAAAACAGTGTTTGATTTGTATCAATTCTGAAAAATTTTTCCCTTCATTCTTCTATGTTGTTTCTTGAAATGATTATATATTCCAGCTAAATAAATAAATAAATAAATAAATAAATAATAGTGAAAAATATCTTACTGATTTTTTACTATTCAATGCCTGTTCTTTTACTATATAGTTAACTTTTAATATATATTCATGTGTAAACAATATTTCTTTAAGGATAACCTACATGAGAATAAATTTTTCATTTTAAAGCATCTTGAAAAGGCTCTAAAATATATAAGATAAACAATAATTTGTATTATGTACAACAGTGACAAATCTCTACAAAACAATATGACATTTAAAATAGAATGCAAGTGTTAGGCATATTTTATAGAAATTATTTCTTTCTTTTTTTTTTTCTGAATCACAATTACTGGTCAAATCACCCTAATTTTAATCTTTAAGACTCACTTTTTCCTGTGTAAATACATAATATGATAGATATTTTATATATCGCAAGAGGCCATTGTTTCATAGTTGCTGACTTAGAAAAATCACACAATTCCTGTAATAAGAAGCATGAAAAATGAATTAACAGACATTATACAATCAAATATTAAGTAGTGGTTTAAGGAGGGTTGTCAACAATTAGAAAACGGAGAAAAAACTGTTTAGCTAGAATTTGGGGGAAAGCTTTTAAGATGCAAAATCTTGCTTAGTCCATAATGTTTTTTATTAATGTTGTTCTGTGCCATTTTCTCTGAATGGTATTAAATTTTGAGTTTTTTTACCTCTGACTTTTCTGTTCTTGAAGCTAATTAATGAAATCGTAGCTGTTGGTCTTTGAAACTTCAAAACCTTTTAACTGTAGTGAAAGAAATCTCAGCAACACAAGAAGAAAATGTTCCCTTTTTTCTTACTGCTGTAGAAAAACAAATACAATTCTGCATTTTACACTGTTTTTGCAATTTTTTTAAATCTAAAAGTCTTGGCCTGTAAAGACTTTGGTATGTCCCATAAAATTAAGTCTTCCATAGTATCTGTGGTTCTGATTGGTTGTATTGCTTGTAATCTAACAAATTGTTGCTCTGGTAGTATCCAAAATGACATCCCTTATTTCTGAAACAATATTTTTTTTTTTTACTGAACTAGAATAGGATTACTGACATTTCCTTTTCCTTCATATGCTTGTAGGTGAGTAAGGGAGATGGGGAGCCTAATCCATGACTCTGCTGCATTTCTCATTTAAGTAAAAAAGTAAACACAGTTTGCTTTATTTAAATTAACAGTTTCTTAGAGATGTTATTTAAACCAAATGTTTAAAAGAGGACAGATTTTAAATAGAGAGGGTAGTAAAATAGGGGAAAAAATGATGACGAGTAGAGAAATTACATAATTAAATATTATGTGGAGGAGATGTTAATTCTGGTGCCAAACACTAGTTCAGTATTCATTTATTCATTGATTCAGCATACTTTTTTGAATTTCTACTTTTACTAGAAACTCTTCCAGTCATTTAAATGAATAAACAAACTTAGAGGCAGAACAATTTGGGCTTGAAAATAAAATCCTATCTCAGAAAATTTAATTGGCCTTAAACAAGATTTTAACTTCTATATCTCAGTTACCTTTTTTCATCGTTCAGATGGAGGCAATGATACATACTGAATTAGAAACAAGTCTAGAATAGATAATCGATATATTAGTCAAATCAATAAAAGATAGCATGATTTATAAAATTACTAAAACATAGTTGGGGGTGTGGATCTATAAGTGAGCAGTTACAATTTAAAATTTTAGAAATCTAAAATATACAATGTTAAATGAAAGGTTTGTACCAGAAGCAGAGAGTACAATCCTTGTACACTTACAGACATATGGGAGGATGGAAATGAGAGCGTGAAAATCTCTGTACATGTTATCTTCAGCAAGAAACTCTACTCTTTTGATCTCAATATTCTTACTGTTAAATGAAGGAGTTTGAACACTAGAATGTAGCATAATATAATTTTATGTGATCCAGAAGCTACTCTGCATGGCTCAATTATGCCACGTTTTGTCAGATCTTTTCTCATACAAAAATTGGTTCTAAAATCATAATAATTGTTATTTTGTAGTCTTTTCTTAACTAAGTGTATTTTCCAGGATAAATAAATTTTGTGTTTGTGCCTAGTTACATTCTGACTGTAGGTGTTTAGCATCAAGATGCGTTCATTATTTTATTCAGCCATCATCTTATTGGTCCTTTATGGTTAAATTGCCTCAAGTTTCTAAAATTTTTAGAGAAATTCCAAAGCCTTTATATTAGTTTCTTCTATTTTTATAATTTATTTCAATATTTATTCTCTCTTTCAATTATAAGAGATTGAATTATTTAAAGAACTTATATAGTGATCCCTAGACACCTAATACTTTTCAATAAAAAAAAAATGAGTAAGTGTTAAAAAGACCTGCTTGAAAATTAATTAAATAGCCCTCCTAATAAAATGAAACAGATAAATAGTTTTATTTGATTTTGAACTTGATAACTTGGGGAAGAAAATGAGATTTAATCAAGATTTGGCTGCACTGTGAATTTTAGCTCTTAAGTAGTAAGCAGAAATAAATTCTAGGCACAAAGAACTGAAAGTTGCTGTGACTTATAAGTCTCTACATTGTCCAATGAACAGAAGAAAATGTCCTTTAAAAATACCATTCCTCATTTTAAACAAGCTGTAGCATTTCATCTTCACCACATCACTAAGGCAAAATCTTGTGTAGGTTATGGTCATCAATCAAAGTCCCTGTTAAAAAGTTCTTTCTATTTTAACTACTCTAGAAATTTTCATTTAGGGGATTCAGTTCACTGAGCCAGATCAATCCATACAAATGCAGTTATCATGACCTTTATCTTTATTTTCCTCTTTCAAAAATGCAATATAAACATAAATAAAAGGGTAGGCAGTTCTCATAAAGCTAACTGTCTTTCTGGTTTGGTTTCTTGTCATTGTTTATTTTCTGTGTGCATGTGCGCGCGTGCATACATGCGTGCGTGTGTGTGTTTGACAGGAGTTCAAAAATTCTTAGATTACTTTCTAGCTTTGATTGTATAGTGGATGCTATGATGTTCTGCTCAGATCCTCCTTTTAAGACTGAAACACTCACCTCCTGGCTGTAAGTGGAGGATATATGCTGGAAGCTGATTCCTGTGAACTGAGCAAATCCCTCTTTGTGGATTGCACCAAAAAACCTTGTCAAAGATACATCCCTCCCTGAAGGAGGCACACACGTAATAACTAGTAAGGTGAAAATAAAAAGGTATGGCCTGTTTGTCTCAGAAGTGAATTATTCTGAAGAGATATGCCAGCCTCAGAGCTGAGGACATGCTTGGCTGTAAATTGCAGTTCAACTCCTTCTACCCGATTCATTACACAACTCTACTTCCTTGATTACTTCCTCCATTCCACAACATTATACACTTCTCTCATTCTACAATCCTGAGAAGTCCTCTCAGTAAACCTAGAAAACTGACCTAAGACAGATGGTATGAAAAGGTTCTTTTAATGAAAGCATAAAAAATTACAAAATTCTTTTTTTAAATGATACTATCATTTCTCCATCTTGGGCACAACTTACCTTAGGTGTAGCTTACTACTTTACCTAGGGATTCAGGTTCAGGAAATTTAAGAAAAAAAAGTAAAATTATATCAGATATAACTCATTTGAAAAGCTTGTGCAAGATTCATTAACTACTTGGTAAAGATCAAAATATATTTTTCTCTACCTCTTTTTCTAAAGCACATAACCTCATAAATGGCATTTGTGGTCCATCATAACATAAAGTAAATATCTTATGTTGCATACTCCTTAACTGTTCCCGGTTTTAAACACCTTTCTTTTATGTATCCATAACTTTTAACTTTACAATTGTATCTTATATTTCCTCTTGCCTCCACTCATGCTCACCAAAATTCCAGGTTAATAGTTCAAATGACAAATGTAAATATATCACTTCCTTACTTTCAAGAACTCTCTATCACTCACAGGGGGAAAAAGTCATCATTTTTTAGAACGTGTGGTATGCAGGAACAATGGAGTCTATCTACACTTGCAGATTTATTCCTGTAAAAACTATAAGTGGCAATGCTTATTCTAAGATAGAAGATGTTTGTACAATAAGTATTGCTTCTAATTTCAACTTGTCACAACTTTTTACTGAAAAATTCTGGCTTTATCAAAGAACTGTTTCAGCTAAAACCATTCCAAGCAAACCTAGGGTAATTATGAAAAGGTAGTTTTGAGAAGACAATTAGTCAAATATTGCATGTGTTTTCAACTATTTTATTTCCATAAGCAGTTCATGTGCTAAAGAAAGTGAAGGCTGTTAACATATTGAAACAATAATCACTAAAGTGTATTGTTTTATAGAAATAACCTTGGAAACTGACTTTCTTTGGATGTCAGAGTGATTAACACTTAATGTGAGCTGAGAATGAATGTTCATATAATTAATTTAACTACCAATCTTCTTATTAAGTCATGATGGATTGATAATCAGAAATATGTCCTAAAATGTTTTTATGATCTATTTATGTGTTTAATTGCAGCATATATATTTGTACATAACCATATACACACATGTTTTAATGTAAACATCTATTTAACATTTTCTTGCATGACAAAATACATCTGCTGAAAATTATATTTTCTAAAATTTAACTCATGGCAATTCGAAAACATTTATTAAGTATCTGATAGTCAGCTAGTTTGAAGTCTAAAACAGTGAGAGATCTTACATATTAAAGGGTTGAATTAAAATGATAAAATTTATGATCTAGAATGTATAGACACAGATTTGCATAAAGACAGGGGTGAGTTTATTATTTTTAGTCAAAACTTTCAAGTATTGTTTAAAAATAAATAACTGTGTGTATTTTTTAATACAAATTTATTCATGGATTTTATTTATGACATTTGCAATATGCCTTCATTTCTGAAGATCATTCTTTGAGAGACAATGGTGCAAAATATATTTCAGAACTGCATTGTCCAAAAGCTATCACATGATTTTATTCATACAAAGCTAACACTCCTTTATGTTTATTTAAATGCACAAACACTATCCCAAGTACTCTTACTCTCTATGATCACCAGACATTTTTTTTACAGAGAGTCTCCTACAGCATGTGTATCATGCCAGCTGTAGTAAATTTGGCAGATTTCCTTCCAAATTTCAATGCACTTTAGCCCAAATTTTCATTCTCAGGATACCAAAAGCTATGCTGGATGCCATCAGAAGCAGTGCAAATGTTAAAAAGAAAAAAAGTGAAACTCTATTCTGTGTGATTGCACAAAAACTACAAAGTAGAATAGTTACAAATATTCTATTAATTAGCTTAGTTGTATAACATACATTCTTTTGATAATTGACCTGTAAATTATACAATTTTTTCTTCACTCATTTGCTTTCTTAAAAAAAAAAAAAGCTAGATCAATGAGTCAAAATCCAAACAATTAAATAATATTTAGTTAATATAATAGTATAAAATGTGTTATTGCTTTATTTTTTTCCACAGGATCTAAAAGTTTCCAAATAACACTTATTTGTCATAAAAAGCATTGTAATATTTTATTGTATTTTAAAAAATTTAAAAATAAACCCAAGGGTAAAGCTATTTATTATAAAATAAACAGAAATATTCAAGATTCATTTTGAGTCAAATGAAAGAGTTGTGCAGGTTGACCTAGGAATCATGGGTGATTTGGCAATCTTAGAACTGATATACTTAACTTGCAGCATTTCTCTTTTTGAATCTTGTTGTTGAAGTCCTTATCTTTAATTTCATTTTTTAACACACGCTTCTAGAACTCTTTCAAGGTTTGAGCTTACAGGATACCTCTAACTGTAAATGGAATATGAATTTGAATTTGAACTTTAAAATATTAAATGCCAGTCATGTTAAATACAGATGAAATGATAATCTGTCAACCATTTATATTACATTATTACCGTGTTAACTAAATTCATTCAACATTTGTTGAGTGCCCATTTTATATTACTCATTATGATAGGCACTTATGACAAAATATGTGCAGGCTGATCAATGTTTTAAATTTGTTTAACAAACAAATATATAATATTTTAATTTAATGAGGCCTATTATTTTAAAAGTTATAACCTGTCACTTTTAACAATGGATGTGTTGAAAGGTATTTATTGTCATCTATGTACAATTTATTGTCCTAAAATAATGATGATTATTACCAAATTTCTATTAGACTTTTATTCTGAAATTTCCACAAATTGTTTGTTTCCTTCTCCTTGCATTTGCTGTCTAAAGAAGCTTGCACTAGAGGAAATATAAGATGTTTGACACCTAAGAATATTGTAAAGAACTTTAAATTTGGTCTCATGAAGTACTGATAAATGAAAAATGGTTTTACTTTATATGTCCCTAAGGAACCAAATTAGGACTGGAGTATAATAAGCATAAAGGAGACAGATTTTCTTTCTGAATGAGGAGACAGAATCACCCAGAAAATGATGACAACTCTTTCAATGGGTGATGACTTCCACATTACAGGAGTATTCATTCAAAGCATTTGTTGCAATGATGTAGAACACCATCAAATAAAACTTTCTGCAATAATGGAAATATTCTGTATCTGCTTCTAATACTGAGTTACTAGCAACGCAAAATGATGAAAACTTTGAAATATGAGTAGTGTAACTAAGGAGATGGTTTTAAATTTTTTGAAGTAATATCAATTTAATAGCCATACACGGCTAGTAGCAATATATTGGATAATAATTACCAAATATAATAAAGCAGAATTCACAAGTGACATTTAAGATTCTTTCTCATACACAGTTAATAATTCTGTGATTTTTAGACAATAAAGACTGCCAAAACAAGGCTTGCTAAACCTTTGAACACACCCCTTCCGTCTCTATTACACAGACCGCATTGCATTTTTTAGTGTAGTAGTGTCCTGGATACCAGACATGTTGTTACACTTGCTAGGTGACTGGAAAGTAAAAGAGCTTTTAATAATGCTATCCAAATTAAGTGCTTTTCTAAAGTCACGTAGTAGGTTGCTTCCTGTGGGGTTAATCTTAAATAACTTTCAAACTGCATAATGTACTTAGTGGCCATCCTGACTGTGCTGATTATGCAGTGGTTATTTCATGTCATTTCTTCTGAGCTGAGTGAAGTGAGAGCTTTCTGGATGTGTAAAGCAGGTTTAGTTGGCAGAGAAGACAGGCAATCACTGTCAGGAAAGCTGAAAGTCAGGTTTTTATTTTCAGATTTGGTGTTTGTGAGATGAAGGAATTATAATCTGCCCACATTGCAGAATTGTTTCCAAAAAAAAAAAGACTTTTAAGCAGTAGACAGTATTTTTCATATAAAGCTTCATTTATAAGCAGCTGCCAAAAATGGGGGAAAAATAAACCTTTTTGCCTTTTTCTGGATGTATTACAATGCAGACTTCTTAAATTGACATAAATTTCCAGCCAAAGTGGGCAGCCAAAATGAAATACTTGTTCTTCCTCAAAAATAATCTATTCTTCTTGCTACATGACTTCTTTTCACTGTTTCTCTGCCTGAAATGACTTTCTCACAACTTTATACATTAAAAACATACCTGATCCTTAATGTACCTCTTGCAGTTTGGTCCCTAGTTTCTTTTATTCTACATACTGTGAATAATTTTTTTCCCTGAACCTACTTGTATTTTTAGAGTAAGAAAATATACATGTTTATCTCACTTCCCTGGATTATATGCTGCCCATAATTGAAGCCCAGATCCTTGTAACCTACACAGTTAATGATTCTGTGATTTTTAGACAATAAAGACTTTTAAAACAAGGCTTGCTGGACTATGATTACATCGGTTAGAAAACAAATATGATGGAGTAATAAACAAATAAATTATTGGATGGATGAATGAATGAAAGAATGAACAAACGAATGAAGAGTAAATATTTAGGAAACGTTTCACTGGTAAAGGTAATTAAAAAGAAAGTTAAACACTAATTGAAAATTTTAATTCTTTTTGAGAACTCTACAATTGCAAGTTGCATAAATCCTCATTAAAACTGATATAAAAGCAAAGGAGAAGAATTTATTAAATAACAAAACTTGAATAGTCTTTGGGAGATGAAGCTTCAGCAAGTTGGAGACGAGTTTTGAAATGACATCTGTAGGCTGAATCATTTCTTTCTTTTGGCTCTGCTTTCTCTGCCCCTTCAGGGCTTCATGATGGCTGCCAGCAGCTTGAGGGATGTACTTTAAGATTCATGTCTAGTGGAAGATTGATGGATCTCTCTCAGGTATTCCCCAATAAACTTGAGATTTGTTTTAGGCCTCTACAAAGAGGTACTCCAACTTCCTTAGCTCAGGGCACATTCTCCTCTGCTGGGACTTGCCTGGAGGTGTAACCTCATCAGACCATAAATTGAAGTGAAGAAAAGGTGACATCCTCCTCACTCTACACCTCCAACCTGTAGAGTTAGTTGCCAGAAGAAGAGAAAATGTATGTTGAGGGGACAAATAACAAACACCAATCTCAGCAAGTGAAATAAAACTAAATTTAATGAGTCATCATCCAAGTGAACTCCATTCAATCCTACCATAAATACTTGAGTATTTTTTATTCTTTTTGGAGATATTTTGGAGTATATTTTTTTTGGAGGCTATATTATTCTCTATGAAAATTCATCACAAAAGGGTCTCATTTGCATAAATCACTCTATGTGGCAGAAAATTTTAGCTAGCATTTCCTCTCATGTGTATCTTTCATAGGTACTCTATGTGCTTCTTCAATAAGTAGTGTTGGTTGATAGTAATACCTATCTTTAGCATCTGGTAAACATTTTTGTTGGTTTCTTATAAAAAAGTCTCTTAGCAAGTGTAACTCAGATTAATAATGACTCATGAGGTTAGAAATAGATGTCCACTCTTACCAGAGAATAATTCTGAGTTAAACATTCTCTGAAATATGTTTCTATTATTCATAATTTTTTTTTATTTTGACCTTAAACTTAGTTTAAAATTTACATTTCTGTGTATTCTATAGAGCCAGAACTTTCTTTGACTTCTAGAAATTATTTTGAGACTTGTATTTATTTATTTTTAAAAATCTCTTTTCTCTCCTATTAGTTTTGGAGGGCAACATAAGTTGGCAGTTAAGAGAATAGACCTTGGAGTCAGATTTTTTTTCTCATGTACAACCCTTAATTAAACATGACATAATTTAGTTTCTTGACCTATAAAGTAAAAATAAAGTCAAACATTGTTGTGCAGACCAAATAAAGTATGTAAAGTACATAGAAAGTACAGTGTTTAGCATAGAATAAATATCAACTATTATAGACATTATCATTATTTGTTAATACCTATTAGTTGAACAGCCTATTATAAAGATAGGTGTCTAAGAACTGACTTTTTAAAAAGAACCATTAATATTCATTTCACTATGACACATTTAATTGGCATAATATGTGCCATAATGAAGATTATAGAGCACTGAAAATATTAGACTAGTCATTAATTAAAACATATATTTACCCATACCAACATTTCATTCATTAATATTACTGTTTCCTAGTTCTATTTTTCTTGCTAAATCTGCTTAATTATATTGGTCTTTTTTCTCAATTTTGACCCTCCTTTACTTACAGGACCATATCACAAGATAAAGTCTAAGCCCCATCAAAGGTAAATTCTTAAATATAGTGATCACAGATGAATTATAAGACATACTCTTCTGATCATGTCCTTACATGCTGTCCTCATGGTGTCATTAGCACCTTGCTTAGTTTTTCTGAAGCACACTCTAAACATGGTTTTATTAAAAAAATAAACATACAAACAAACAAAGACATGGTATCTAGGAGAATTTTGACTCACTACATTTAAATAGGTTGAAAACATTGATATCATCTTAATCAACAAGATTCAAACTGCAGTATTTGAGATATGCTTCTTAACACTCATTTCCAGTATTTTAACTTATTTTAAGTCATCATTTTTTCTTTTCTATATACCTCATGGCTCAAGAAATATTTACTAATATTTATTACTATGTTTTATATATTTTTCCAAGTGTTGGGTTACAACCTTACAAACACATATTTCAATTCAAAAAGTTAGTTGTTTTGTTTGATGCTTTAAACAGGTAAGTAAAAACAAAACATTAAATAGAATGTGATAATTTCTGTGGTGTTGATCAGGACACAGATCACTTAAGGGACAGAAGATATACAAACGTCAAAGGTAGGAAATTCATGTTGGCCCCAGATTATTAAGGCCCTTGTATGAATGGAAAGAATTTTGGATTTTATTCTAAGTGTAAAAGGGAACCAGTAAAGGGTTTTCTTCAGATGAAATTTGTGTTTTAGCAGCATCTCTATGGGAGAATGGATTCCAGAGAAAGACAAAGGCATAAATGAAGATAAGAGTCTTAGGTGATTATCACAGGTGGAAAATAATTTTCTATTTAGTGTAGTTACAGAGATTTGAACTTCAGGGAAAAGATAAGATAGGACTTAGTGATGGATTGAAAGAGAAAGAAGAGCTAGAAGTCTACCAGGTTTCTTGTTTGAGCAAGTACATGAAAAACTGTATCATTCACCAAGACAGAAATAGTAAGAGAGGCCAACTGTTGTATCCATGCATGCTTCTGTCTCCAATCCGTCATCTTCAATGCTATCAAAAATAGCTTCAGAAAACAATTTTGATTCTAAGAGTCCCTGCATAAAAATACAATTGATAAACATTACTCATAGAACAAAGCCCAAACATTACATTCAAGTATAATTTGTCGGCAATTCATCTTTCATTTCTCTCTCATGTTTTTTCCTAACCATAGTCTCTGACTGTGTGTGTGTGTGTGTGTGTGTGTGTGTGTGTGTGTGTGTGTGTGAGAGAGAGAGAGAGAGAGAGAGAGAGAGACAGAGAGAGACAGAGAGAGACAGAGACAGAGACAGAGACAGAGACAGAGACAGAAAGAATTGACCTAGAATTAACTCTTCTTAAGACATTGTCCAACTGGTAAACTCCTCTCTATCCTTTATGTTCTAGTTAAAATGGCACATCCTCTATCCAAGTTTTTCTGACTTCTCCATGTCAAATTAACCATACCTCATTCTTTGACACTCATTGCAGCCATAATTTATATACATATAAATATAATTTATATATATATAAATTATCACCATCAAAATTTATATATATAAATTATATATATAAATTTTTTATATATATTTATATATATATAATTTATATATATATAAATCATATATATATATATAAATTTATATTATATAAATTAGCACCATCAAAATGTGCTTGCATGTTTGTTACAATTAGACTATGAATTCCACACCATTAAATTTAGCTTACTCTAGTACCACACCTTCCACCATAAAACAGGTACTCAAAAATGTTTAATGAATAAACATAAGGACAGGTGTGTCAGAATATACAATAGACACAGAGTTGCCAGTGTGGGCTCTTGTGCTCCAACTCTGCACACAATTGTTCAGAATTCCATAGCGACAATGACCAGAAATGGTAGTGATTCATATTGATAGAAATGAGAAAGACATTTTTCTCCCTCTAATTTAGACAGTGTTAGCATTATTCACTGCTGTAATACTACACAGCCATACCCATTAACTAAATGACAACTTATTTGAAATATCAAATATTTTCAATATATTGGTTTAAATATGAATTAAAATGTTGTCTAGATTCTGTCAATGCTCAGACTTACACAGTAGAAATCTTGTATTCAGTTTTACATGAAATTTTGTATACTATAGTTGAATGAAAATTTTTTCTATTATGTACAAAATTTGCCGCCGTTGCCTATTTGAAGTACCTGTGCTTAAGTTATGCATTATTCAAATCAAAGAATATAATCAATATATATAGTCAATATATTTGTATTTTTAAATATTGTCAAATTTATTGTAAATAAATTTTACATTGTGATTTTTTACATGGGCTGTTTGTTTACTATAAAGTGTCCAAGTAATAAAAGATAGTTTATAAATACGATGATTAACTGTTGAATTTTAACATAGTGATTATATTCTAGTTTATATGCCCTTCTCTTTTGCTTTACGAGAGAATAATAATGCAAATTTTAAGTTTCTTATAAAATGATAATTGATAAATACATTTTAATAATGTTACAGAATATGACGCAACATATTTAAAAATCAAAAATTTTTTCAAGAAACAGGGAAAATACATGAAATTGAAAATTTCCTACAAATTTAACATTTGTATAAAGAATAAATACTTTTAAAAAGGTAGTGATCAATAGACCTTTTTAAATTTATTTTTGAATTTATGTACAAATTTTACTACTAGAATGCCATTTTCTGACTAACAGTTTTTTATTAATATTGAAATTCATAGGAAAATATCAGAATTGAATGTAAATGAGTAAGATATTTCAAAACATTTGCAATAAGTTCAGTTATTTTCAATGATCTGCCTTCCTCCTACACTATAAAATAAGCTAAAAATACTTAAAAATTACTGAAACCTATTTCTTGCCTAACTTACATATAATAATCTTCCAATATTTTATTGATATTTCACTTTTATCTTACACTAGCCCAAATTATTAACTGTTTAATAGATGCATGTTTAGATATACCCCAATTTTCACCAATATTTTTGTATACTTCTCCTTTCTACCTTTCAGTACTTATTTCTAAGTTTAATTTGCTTTTTCCTGAAAAGTATTTTTTAATGTGTGTGTGTTTTAATGATGTTCTAGAAGAAGTTTTAAAAATTATTTTAATTTGTAAAAAAAGTTTGAGATTAAATGAATATCCCTTTCTACACACATATAATAGCTATTCTATTAAAATAATTATTGTTTACTAGTATTAATTGAATTTTTCTGCTTATTCCTATTTTTTGACTCTATATTGCTCAGCTGATTGAATTTATTCACCTTTAAACTATATTACTCCCTTCTCCCATTCCTTCTCTATAGAAGAAGCTAAAAGATACACAAGTAATGGTGTCTCATTCAGAGATAATATGAAAGAATCTAGCTTGTTGGGCTGCATGAAGAAAGCAGGAGAGACTGATCCTTTTTATAACGTAAATTTCCACTAATGTTGGTTACCGAATAATTCATAAAGTAAAAAATACTGCCCATCAATAAGGCCATTGTACTTTTTCAGAGTCAATTTCCTAAATATTTCCTGAAGCCTTCTCTTATTTGGAGCAACAATGGTTCCAACACTAATCAGTATGCAATTATGGATGCTACATTTTAAGAAGGTCTAGTTGACTTCCAAGTTTTACTAGTGTCAGTTAAAGTAATCTTCATTCTAAGAAGACTAAAGGGGTCTTCCTCTCTACCAGAAGCTATTTAATTATGTAAAGAACAGTGATTAACTGATTGTGATGAATAAATTAATCTCCATGGAGATGCGCAAATTTAGACATTTCTAATTGGTATAATTTCCATGGGACAACTAGAAAAAATCTCTGTTCTTATTAGCAATGATTAACAGAACAATAACTAATTTTTGACAGTTCCCTATAAAATTATTAGAATCACCCTGAGGACACAGATTAAGAACTTGTAAATTTATTGTAATGCTGTTAAAAGCTAACTATAAGCAATAGCTTTAACTGAAAGCTGTTTCTATTCTGGAAATTCTCATCTTATTTTATTATGCTTATCATCATTATCATCATCATCACAAGTCAAACCATTAAGTATCTACTATTTGGCTTATAAAATGCTATGCATTTTATATGGTGAATTAACTTTAATCCTTGCAGCAGCCCAGTAAGGTCAGTGTCATTGCCTTCAATGTAATGATCATACACAATGAAAATTTGTATTATTTCATTCTGGTTAAGCTATAATTTCACTAGAATTTCTGTTTTTATATAAAAATTATCATTAGTATTTTAAATTGTTTTACAATTTTTATTTGGATATGAAGAGAACTATGTTTATTAAACCCATTCTGTGCTGAGCAATGTGAAAATATATTTATAAAAAACAAAAGATAGTTCTGGTAATACTCCATATGGCATGTATCTAGACAGTACACACTTTCACTACAGGTTTAAAACAACAGTTCTTTGTTTAATTTTCATCAAAAAATTTGACCAAAAGTAAAGACCGGAATGATGTTAGAATAGGGTTTTCAAATGAGATTTAAAGCAGAAATATATAGGCACAATGCAGTCACAAGAGAACTGAAAATTCCATAATACTGGGACACTTCATAGAAAATAAGATTTAAAGTTTTAAACCAAATGTGATTGGATAAATCTTTAGTAAAATCATAGAAAAAATAATATAAAGAAGAACAAAACACGTTTTTTCTAATGATTCTTTTATCATCACATAAAATTTCTGTATCAAATAACTAAATTTAAAAGTATGGTCCCATAAGGAAGATGAAATACTCTGAGTTGCTTTGTTTTTTGTTTTGTTTTGTTTTGTTTTGTTTGTTTTGTTTTGTTTTTGGTCCATCAGAAGTTAAAATGTAATCTTCTTAATGAAGAGTACCCTTTCAATGAAAAGATGTCTATGCTATTCATATAGATTTCTAAATCCTGAGTGACTATCAAAATTAATTTTTACATATTGTTTCCTATAGACTTTCACAAAGATATGTTTGCCAATCAAGAAGATGTGAACAAGTAATATTCATCAGACTAAAGTTTGCCACGACATATGAACATCAAATGTAAAAAATAAAATGTAGAGTATGAATAACGACAGTATAAGTCTTTAATTTGTGAAGACTAATAGGAAAGGAACTTCTATGCATGTGAGCTTTAGGTAACAGATTTCTGTTACCAAATAGACTTGGCAGAGTAATGAGCTAGTGAAAATCAAAAGCAAATACATTGTGTCATCCTAACTGGAGAACGATTAGGAAGAATCATGAAGCATATCTAAAATGTAACGTGGTAAAGGAAAAGAAACAAATTTATGACAATGACATACAACAACTATAATCAAGTTCCAAACCCCTCTAGAGTTTTTCCTTCTTACTCAGAGTAATGCCTCAGTTCTTAAAATAGCCAGTATGGCTCCTCATAATTGTGTCTCTGTTTCCCCCACTCACACTTTGAGCTCCAACCAGGCTGGCCTCCCTGTTCTTATAACACTCTAGCTACACACCTCAGGGCTTCCTTATTTGCCCTTGCTTCTATTTAGATAATCAGCTTCAAAAAACACCTGGCTCTCTGGTTTCCCACTGCTAGATATTGTTCCAATGTCATTTTTTCATGGGTACTTTCTGTGGACAATTTATTTAAAATGGCAGCTTCTCCCCAGCCTTCCACACAACCCTAAATTTTTGCCACTGACCACCATCTAAAATTGCCATTGCTATATTCCCAGGGCCTAGAATAATGCTGGAACATAACAGATTATGTGTATTTGTAGTTTTATAGTTATAAATTCATATAATAAATTATATATATAGTATATATGTACTGTACCCTTGCAGTATATATTATATATTAGTATTGTGAATGTGTTTATATATCTTCAGAACATATACATATATATAGAGAGAATGTACACATTACATATATGGTGTGTGTGTGTGTATGTTGGCTGAATGAAACCTGTTGCCCAGTGTGCAAGATGAGCAGGGTAGTACAGTAGAAAAAGCCTAGCTCTAAAGACTTCTCTGTAGATTTTCATACTGGTTCTTCTGCCTGCTGGTTGGTTATATGATAGATGGGGAAGAGAGATAGGCAATCAGAGCAGAAAAGATCTCATGAGGAGATTCAGATAGCTAAATAAAAAATATGCATTATTCAAGACATGCCAGAATTTCCAGAGGTGCCACACCTCTGGAAATCATTTGATTAGATGCAAAGAAGTGCTTGGATATAGCTGGAACTGTAATTGGTATTAAAGACTAGAAAAATTATAAACTTAATTCTATACATTAATACATTCTTTTAAACCACTCTGTCTTTAAGCAGTTTATTGACCTAAAAATAGATTTATTCTGTTCTATGATTGCCTTCTGATTATCTGTACAAATGAGAATATCTCTGAAGCGATCAATCTAAAGCTTCATTAAGGTACACCCAACATTAACTTCTATTGAAGTTCAGGAGCTGGCAAAATTTCTCTGTAAAAGGCTGGATAGTAATTAATTTAGATTTTCTGGTCCATAAGATCTCCACAGGAACCAATCAAATTAACCTTGAATGAAAGCAGCCATAGATGATGTCAGCATCTGAAATGGGTGTGGCTGTGTTTCAATAAGATTTTATTAGAAAAAAAAAAAGAAAAGAAAGAAAAACAAGCCATAAACTGGATTTAGCCAAAGGACTATAGTTTGCTGACCCTTGATTTACATAATCATTTGATAATAAGATTAACATCAATATTTTCTGAGTGGCATGTGCCAGGAATTGTTCCAGAACTTTATATTTCAGCCTATAAAAAACAAAACAAAACTTCTAAGGTAGAAACAACTATTATACCCTCTATCATTTTTACAGAGGGAAACTAAGTCATAGAGAAATTAAGTAGCTCCCAACAGGTCCTGTGAAAAGAAGGAGAGTCGGCTTCCAGATTTGGACAGCCTGATTCCAAGTCGCATTTTCAAACAGAGTTCTGCAGGACTTCATATTGTATGTTATTAAGTAGTTCTTAGAATGGAATATAGTTGTGCCCTGTTGAACAGCAAAGATACATCCTGAGAAATGCATCATTAGGCGATTCCATCATTGGGCTAACATCATTGAAAGCACTTACACAAACCCAGGTGGCACAGCCTCCTACACACCTACGGTATAACGTATACCACATTTTTATATGCGGTCCCTGTTTGACCAAAATGTTAGTATTTGGTACGTGACTGTAATTTAAAACCAGTAAGATATATCACTTATTATCTCTCTCTAATTTCCTCATATAGAAACTGTAAAATACAATTGAATTGACATTGGTGGTCACAAAAATTGTATTAATTTCTTTAAGTCTCGACATCCTCTCCACAGACTCTGCTAAAATTACTTTTACTAGATTAACTCAGTGTCCTGTAGCACGTTACAATATATAAATAGATAAAATTTGATTTTCTCTGAGATATTTTATTTCACCTTTTTATATTCAGGGTAATGAATAATAACTATTAACCTTTTCCTTTCTGCTTCACAGACAACAAATTCATTATTTAAAATGAGAGTGAATAGAGCATTTCAGTCAATGACAGAATTATTTAGAAATATTTCTCACTCAAAGACATCAGAAGTGTTCAAACTCAGGCAGTGAAGATCACGTCAAATTCAGAAATAGTATGGTCCCCCACAGTGAGGTTACTCAGCACAGTTACTCAGTGGTCCTTTTGGAGCCACTGAATAGTCTCCTTTGTCAATAAAGTTATGAGGAAAGCCAAATGGAACAGCTGTATTTCACTTATGATGTGGACTCATGGAAATGAACTCTGTGTTGGGTGTTAAATCCTGTAAACTTTAGGACTTTATGTTTTAAATAACACCCAAGCTTCACTTCTTGGCTTTCCTGATTCATAGGTGACTGAATTAATTAAAAACTGCCGTCTAGCTGGTTTCTCTAACGTAAGAACTCTACTTGGAAAAGTCCATAAATTATGAAACCAAAAACATAAAATTTTTGTCAAATTGAAATTTACCTATTTTAGTTCTAGATATCTCCTGTACAACAACATGTATATAGTTAACAATACTACACTGTACACTTAAAAATTTATTAATAGAGTAGATTTTATATTATTTGTTTTTAAACACAATTAAAAAATAATTTGCCTAGTTGTAAAAGGGTGATAGTTATACTTACAGTCTTATAAACTGTTATTTTCCTGAATAAAAAGGGTTACAGTAACAGAGGAGTAAATTAAATCCTCAACTCATCATCCTTTTCAAGGTTAGAAAAGAGTTTTTTCTAACATTACAAACCCATTTCCTCATAATGTTTAGAAAATGCCCACCATTATACATGTTACTCATGTGCTCATTTTTTTCATATTTATCATATTCTTAAAGCAAATATTGCTGTCTATAATGACAGAACTCTGAATGAACGTACATCATATAAAAATATTTGAATATTTTAGAGTTTATGCTTAGTTTCTGTCTTAATGTATGATTGTTGTCTTGTAACTGTAAAGTCTCTTACTAGAAAAAAAAACTCAAGTATGTCATTTTCAATCATGCATTATTAAAACAATATATCCAAGAAAGAAAATTGTGTTTTACATTTTTTTAAACTGAATTCTAAAAAGTTGTTGGAATTGTTCTTTACTCAAACCTAAGACCACAGACTCCTGGTGGACTTATGTTTTCTAGCTGTGTGATAGCCAAATTAACTCACTCTGATCAGCTTTGTAATGGTACTAAATGAATACATGATGATTGCTTAAAATGAACCATTTTTGTGTAATAACACTAATTATCAGCCACCCTTTACAATGAGTAGATAATCACTATTAATTTCTTTGGCATTCACTGTAGTTACATTAATCACAATGAGCTCATTTGACTTCATGTGAATATAATATATGATGCCATAGGAATTCCATCATAATTTAACTATAAATAATGTTTACTGATTGTGAAGCAGCATGAGCTTCCCTCACAAAGTGTGAAGGCCTTCACAGCTGTCTCCCAAATGTGAATCACTGTCCCTCAATTTTTGGTAATAAATGTTTATTAAAATATAAGAAATTTGGGGAAAAGTTATTCAAGCTAAAAAATTAAGTTTTTTTTTCTTTTTTTAAAGATGATTAAATATTGCACCTGGTGATATTGATAAAAAGGAAATTTATTCCATCAGTTTGAAGGCATGTTTGCCAGTAGGATGATTAAGAGTGATATGTCAAGACAAAGATTCGAAGGATGTGTACATTGCTAGTTGTATGGTTTTGGCAATTGGCCTCTGTAAGCATTAAATTTCTCACCTCTAAAATGAAGATAAGTTTAGTGTCCAAATTTATAGAAGTTTCAAGAAAATTATAGATAAAAAAAAGCATTAAGCACAATGTCTGGAACTTAGTAAATGCTTAATAAAAATAACATTAATAATAAACAAGTAGATCTATGCAATCTTCATTATTTAAAACATCTGTAATAACTTTAAAGCTTTATTTTTGTAGGACTATTAAATGAGCCATCTTTAGCTCATTCCAATTTTTTTTTTTCATCATCAAGAAAGATTTTCTCACAAATGGTAAACATTTGGCTCTGTAGTAGGCCAGACTGGGTTATTAAGACAGCCACATGCTGCATATCTCCACATTCGCTGTCACAATGTTTCCTGTGTATTTCAAGCTGCTATTCATATCAATGAACTATTCCGTGTTTTTTTTTTTCTTTTTTTATCCATCTTACCTTGATTCAATTTCCTTGAGTTAATCAGAGAAATATTTCTTCCCTAAAGTGCCTTGTTTAAAGCACCTTGTTATGTCAAGATAAGTAATGTCATTTATAACAGAAGAAGAACATTGTTTGTCCAAAGAAAGCAAAATAACCCCTTGCAAACTGACAGGTATTCCTGTTTGCTGACTGGCTGAATTTAAATTTCCTTGTTTGGCACACGCCTCCTTGACAGCCTTTATTCTGTACTGGGTGCTGCTTCTGACAACACTTCTTTGCATATGCATGTTATTAAATAATTGCCATTGCACTTTATTTATGTTTCCTTTAGCTGTGTAAATATTTTTCAGCTTGTAAAGATTCTTTTTTCTTTGGACCCAATCTAAAATATTATAGTCTATGGAGAAACTAATGCCTGATGAATCTTTTGTCTATTTTCTGTTTTCTTACCTTTAGAGGAAATTATTGTTGTAACACATGACATTATGATCATTCAGTCTCCAGGATTTTCTGATATTTTTTAAAATTTGGAGAAAAGTTTACTTAAAGTCAGAAAGGATTTTTTTTCTATCTCTTCAATTAAATGATCCAGAGTGAGATTTTCTTCTTCTTTTTGCACAATGCTAGCATAATCTTTTCCATCACATGAAATCACTCAAAATTACTGCAGAAATAAAGTAATTCTTATGTCAGAATGGAGGATACAATATAAAATAATGGTTAATGAAAATACATCTTAGAAATAGGAAGTAAGTTTAGAGGTGACATTATTATCAGCCACAAAGAATTCTTCAGGCAGCCAGAAACACTCTCTCTCTCTCTCTCTCTCTCTCTCTCTCTCACACACACACACACACACACACACACACACACACACACAGCTTTTCTGATTTTGTCATCATACTAGAGTTCCATTTACTAATGGATTCAGAAGTAATTGTCACCTTAGGGCTCTTCTGAGTAGCATGAATTAGGGTTGGATAGTTATAACAGTACTATAGGAGGGCAACCTGCAGTTTGCTACCTTGCTGCCTGAAAGCAAGCCCAGAGGCAAACAAACTCACAGGAATTCCTTGGGCTTTTAAGTGCAATTAGAAAAAATTTTTTTTTCTGAGAACTCTTGTTTCTTTTAACCTACAATACATAAACCATACTACTGTTCAATTATCAGAATCTAGTCACCTACTTACTATATAAGCACACAAATCTTTTATATGTCATCCCAGGTAATCCTGTCATTCTATTTGCTCAGGACAGAGGCTCTTGATGTCTTAGGGTGATACCTCAACCATTAAGTAAAAATGAGGATGTAAATTACAAATATGGAAACACACAACTAACACACTTGATTGATTAGTTTATGGAGATAAATAAAAGATGGTTTAAAATAGTCATGGGGCAGGTATTTGTGGGATATAGCTCAGAGATTTGTGGTTTCAAACCTTTAAAGTGTTTTTTTATCTGTATGAAATTACTGAAGTGGCAATAGAGTTCATGCAATTTAACAGTTATTTCAAGATTGTGAAAAGTTATTAGCAAATGTAAGTGATTGTTATTAAAAAAGATTTTATACTAGCCCATGATGTCTTTTTGTTCCAAATCTCTCCCATAATTTTGGAATATTTATATGATAGACAAAATTTGTCACTTTGAATATGGTCAGGTATATATATATACATATATATATATATATATATACACATACACATACATACATACATACATACATATATATATATATACACATACACACACACACACACACACACATATATGTATGTAAGTATAGTCTGTAATACAAGCTAACTAGAATGCTAGCTTCCTACAGTATAAACTTAGTAGGGGTAAAAATCTCTCTCTGTTTTTGCTTTTTGACATATCTGGAGAATTAGAACAATGTCTGGAATACATCAAGGGCTCAATAAATATGTGTTGATTGAATGAAAATATGTCTTTAATGCATTACATGGTGCATATCTTTCTTCAGTGTGAGACTAGTAGCTTAAGCGTTGATCTCCTTGTAAAAAGAATTATCTGGTTCTTCTAACTATGGGAAGTCAAAAGAAAGTTTGCATTTCCTTCCACTTTTTCTGTAGAGACTGGGCACAGTTACTCTGTATTGTCAATTAGTTAAGCACAAAGGTTCTGTAGCCAGATTAGGTTCAAATTTCAGCTCCACCTTTCACTAACCATGTTACCAAGGTCATACAAAATTCTCTGTGCTTCTCTTGCCATAGCTACAAATGATTTAATAAGAATACCTCACTGAGTGATGAGGATGCATTTTAAAATGTGTAAAAAGTAATCTCTATTTTTCACCCTAGAACACTGCTTTTTTAGAATCAAGACCTTGACTATTTACCTTTGTATTCCTAGAAGACAGACGGTGTCTGATATGTAGGTGTTCATAAAGCATATTTTTGCTGATTGATAAATGACTAAATCAATGAGTAAATGAAAGAATGAATGCCTCAATTTAAGTAGTTGGCTTCTATATACACAGATTATTCTTTTTCTTCTCTGGTGCATACACTAAATTATTTGCTAGAAAATATTATACAAAATAAAGATTCAAAGTAAAGAAATTTTTTATTTGCACCGTAATTTCTGAATTCTAAAATTTTTAAAGAGTGTAGGTTTGTGTATCTATAATAGAATATTGTAACATTTTCTCATAAATATTTTTCAGGCTTTGTAATTTCACAAAAACTAACATTATATAGAAAAAGTAAAATTTCCAAACATGAAAATATCTTGACAAAAACAACATTTTCATAAAAGGGATTTGGTAAAGAGTTTTCTTTTTTTTCTTTCTATTTATGATTAACATTAGAAAGTACTACTAGAAATTAGATGTGCTATTTCAAGGATAAATCCTTAAGATAAATTACCCCTTATTATTCAGGATATTTTATCTCAATGAAACTTTAATGTTTTGCACAATGTGCCTAATGTTTAGGTCACTTAATATTAAATTATGAAATTTAGAGAACTCCTTTCTATATTAAAAAATATTTCAGATTCTTTGATATAGTAAGAGTGGATTTTGAACAGTAATTCTCCCTACTTTCTTCATCACAAAATTTATTTCTGTATATTAAAAATCAAATTTAGATAGCAATATGTTTAGGTCATTCACAAAGTTATTGTTATTTTATACTGAAGAATCATATATGTAATTTCTTTAAGGAGCAATATTTTTCAAATGTTGATGCACTTTAAGTGACTGAAAATGTCAAATGCTTTCAAAATGTGAGAGGCAGATTCATGTTCAACAAAAACTTTCAGGATTTCAATCTTTAAGAAGCAAAATTGAAATTTGATAAAATTTTTTTTACCCTTTATTATTACCTTTCATTACCTATGACATTTTGACATATCTTTTCTATGATCACAAGAATTTATACATTATTTTTCAATCATTCTTTTTTATATTAATAAAAGAAATATAATGACCTAATTCAATACACTCAAAGAAAATAATACAATTTCATTATATTCAGAATCTATTATTTTTGGTATTGTGTCATTTTATAGTCAATTAAAATAAAATGTGAAATCTTTGGGTACATTTTAAAAATCTGACAAAAAATGGAGAGAGTCTTGTGCATTTTTTAATCTTAAATTATCAAAATCCAATGAGTTTTTAAAATTCAACTGATAACGTAATTGTATGGCAAATTAAAATAATAGATGTAATCTTTAAGGTTTAGTAATTATTTTTTTGTTGATATCTGGATTTTAGGTGATACATGGATAAGAATTTTATATATGCTGAGTAGTTTTTTTAAAAAGAAAAGCTTACTAATTTATACTTTCAGACTCCATATGAGTTAATGGTTTGGCTCATGTACTGTCATTTCATTTTTGAAAATTTTTGAAAAAAATTTTGTATTTCTTATGAAAATAATTTGTGTTCTTATATGTTACATTGGACACAACTCAAATAAGTAAAATGTCCCATTCCAAAGCAATGAAAGCATTATATAACAGATTTTTGTTGTTGTTGCTTGTTTTAATTTTGAGATAGGCTTGCTAGTTTGCTCTTTAATTTTATTAAACTGATAACAAAGAGATCAATGCACATCATTTAGCTAGAATATTCTCAGAAATTTTATTCAAATCCATAATTAACCCTTCTGACTTTAAAAAATTTTCTTGTCAAAATCACTTACAAATAAATACATTAAAGGCACACACTTCAAAACTTGCATGAAGTTATATTAATGTATTCAAAGGTTTTAGTTCCGATGATTGTCCTAGCTAAAAATAGTGTAGTCTTCATAATATTCATTTTAGAGTTGATGGATGCCGGGATCTGTCTATGAAATATAAAATAATTGATAACATGAAGAGAAAGAACAGTCTCCTGTAGAGATTAAGTGTCTTTAACAACAAGACTAGCTTGTCTTATCTGAGTTTGAAATAATAGATTCTTCCAAACTAGCATGACATTCCAATGACAGTCTTTATCTTCCTTTGTCAGTTAAAATATGGGGGAAAAGTTTCCTTGAAATTTCCCCGAAGTACCAGATAGATTGCAATTCCCAGTTGTGCTTTTGTTTGCAAGGCAGAACTGGAATCAGCTAGAATACTAAACTACTTAGTCATACAACAATGACCAAAGAATTTCACAAATGTGAACTCACCCACTGTGTTCTTCCAACCACATCCCCTAAACTATTATCCAACATTTGAACATTGAAGCTTTCCTATCGCTAAAAAAAGAAACTCTCTAATATATGTTAATGTTTCCTTTTAATAGTATTCTTGTCTAGGGTTTAAGAAAGAGTTTTAAATGTTGTAACCACAAGGGGTTCATTGAATACATTAGAGTAACAGCTGGTAAAATTTTCAGATTCTGAACATACATGCACATTTTAAGCTTTGTGTTCCCTTTGCCAAAATATTAAGAATCTCTAATTTCAAAAAGTTATAGTACCTGTCATAAAAATATTTGTCTTATAAAAATATTTTATTTAACATAAAATTGAGTTAATAAAATTGCTACTAAAATATTATTGTTTGTATTTACTAACTTTTATTGAAAATATATGTAATGATATTGGTTTATGTATACAGTACAAGCTAAAACATAACAATAATATAAGTTCAATGAAAGGTGAATTTTATATGTGAGAGATCTCTGATTGTAAATATGTATTATAAACGATAAGTACTACTTTTGGTTTGTTACAAATTGAAACAAAGTTATTTAAAAACCATATGGGTTTTGACAAAAGTAGTTAAGATAATGAATAAATTTGACTTTTAGATTCTTTATTTTTGTTATTATTCTTAATTTGAATTAAAATGGATATACAAGGAGTGTATTAGATTAATAGAACTAAACAATAAGCATATAGGTTCTATTATATCTATTTTGAAAACAAAAAAGAATTGGACTACTTAATAGTATTCTCAATGCTATTGTTACTGGACTCATGTCCTAGTGTTACTGGACTCATGTCTAGACAAATATTAGATAAAATTCCAACTATATATATTTAACTTTCATTATATTTTTATATTTATTAATGATACTTAAAGATCAAATAATAAACATCATTGAATGCCATATTAGATCTTTCTTAATTTATTTCTCTGCTTCTCACACTTATAACATTAATTCTACCTACCGTGTACCCTCCACCACTTGATGTTGTCCTGTACTTAGAATTCTTGATTACCTCCTTGCCACTTAACATGATGTATCCTTAAAAATATAGTCATTTTTCTCTCTCATCTATTCATCTATGCATCCATTTGTTCAACAAGTCTCCTTAGAATTCCTACTAAGTGACAAGTGCTTGATCAGAGCTTCCATAGTAAATAAGATTCAAGTCTTTCCTTTGGGAAAGACTAGTTAAGAGTTTAGAACTTTCCTTGAGACCTATGCAGAAGAGAATTCTCTGTTCTGTAGAAATACTATAGCATTTCTCATAATCTGTGAAATTTTTCTCACTGATTTTATCCAGACATTTCTTATAAGAAGTTTCATTTCATGGCATACCTTATTCTAAAACTAAATCACAAACACCTTATTCATTACACTGCACTCAGTGGGGCATTACACTCAGTTGAAGATTAATAAATATTCATGGAATCTTCTCTCATTCCTGTCCCCTAGATATCTATTTTACCTAATTTCTCACTTTATTTAGATTTCTGCCAAAGTATGACCTTATCAGAGGGGCTTTCAACATGACACTCTCTAAAATAGTACTTCCTACCTCATCACCCTCTGCACGCTACCTGGCACATGAAATATTTGTTAAGTTTTTTCTTCCCCTCAACCATATTATAACGTATAATGCAAATTCTATGAGGTCATGTACAACTATGTTATATATTCTATATCTCATAGTGGCTGGCACATGTGAGATGCTCAATAAATATTCATGGAATTAATGAGTTGTTTATTATTTTCAGCCAAAGGTAATATTTTATTATATTTTAGTTAGAAGTAAAAGATATAAAAAATAAATTTCATTCTAATTTATGGAGTATACTTTTTTCTTAAAGTTAATAAAATATTTTAAAATTATTTCAAAATTTATAACAGATTTTCAAGTACAAGGAAATGTACTTGATATTTATTGGATCATGAAAATATGAACTGTCCAACTCTAACTTGAATACTGACAACTTTCTATCCTGAAGATAGTATGTATATTTTTAAATGCCAAGAGCAAATTTAACTGTACTTCTTGAGATGTAGAAAGTCTTAATTTTGTTCACATATTTTTTTTTAGTGTTCTTAAAAAGTTAGTAATCTGGTTGATATCTATACTCCATGATAATTCTTTATAATTCTCTTATTGCATCATTGTTCCAGAAATTGCCCTACCTTATTCTCTCATGCATACATAGGTTTATGTCATGCATTATATATTCACAGATATCTTATGTGGTACTTTTCAACATGCAACACAGACTGAGCAGATGGCACATTTTACAGTTTCATTTAAGCTGTGAAATAATAGTTCTAGAATTTGAATACAAATTTTGGAGGTTAAATTTGTAAGTTTAGAATTTTTTCTAAAATGTTATCACATTTGATCCATCTTTAAGGGAAGAACATATAAAAATGTTCTCAATAAGTTATGCTTATATTTAGATAATTCTAACAATGAAAATATAGCTGATTAGATTCATGTTTAAAAGTTGATTCTAAGTCAACCAAAAAAAAAAAAAAGATAAATTCATTAGTCTATTTTGGCAATTTAGTTAACAAGTAAATATTATCTAAATCACTATAGATATCTTAAGGGAAAAACTTTAAGTGTAAATCTGGTCTGTCTACTGACTTTTTTTTTATATTAAAGTGTTATTTCTCTTTTGGAATCTGAAGACGACAATCTATTTTTATTCCTTCCTTTTAGTAATAATTTTGTTTCTTACTTTCATAAACATATATTGTACCTTTTCTCTTGGGGTGGTAACTGCCAGCTGGTTATGGCTTTATGTCATGGTTTCTTCTCTTTCATTTTGGAGATCTTATTACTAGAGTGACACATTTTTTAAAGTTATTTTTATTTTATTTTTAAGGAAACATCTGCTAGTTAAGAGATTTCTATTTTTTGACTAATTTCTCCTCTTGTAGGTCATAATAACTTCTTTATGATTATACTTCATTGGTCATTTTATTGCCCTACATTATAGATGACTTCTGCATAGAAAGTCTCTTAATTATAACACCTGTTACAATTAAATAGAAGGTTTCATATAATTGTTTTCCTACTAAATGTTTTAAAATAATTCTTTCCTTAAGAAAAAATGTTTTATAATTATTTTATGTTAAATCTTAAAGTTATTAATTTATAAAATGTTGAAATTTATCCAAATGGTCTCCATATTTGCATGGTGTGGGTGGGGGCAGTTCATGCTAGCCTAGTCTGCCATGTTTCTAAATGACTCAAAGTCTCTTTTTAGTTCTATTTAATTTCTCTCTCAGGTAAATAACTGGATGGCTTAGTTTTCCAGTTCACATTGTGAGATCATGGTAAATGTTTATCGCTAAAACTCCCAAGCGTGGTATCCTATATTTAAGAGTGAAAATACCAGGCAGAAGTCTCTTAAGTTGCAGCACAAAGAGAAACAGGATTTAATACTCACTTCTATTCATTCATTTTACAGGATTTAATACTCACTTCTATTCATTCATTTTACATCTGTTTCTATCTATAACCATGGACATGATGGCTGTGGGGAAATATAGTTCTCAAAATCTGACAGGCTCCCAAACAAAAAAGTGAATGCCCACTGCCACTGGGGCCCCTAGAGTTCCATTTTAATTGCTTTTCACTGAATATTTGCATCCACTTGACTATTGTGTTGCTGTTACACAAATGTCTCAAAAGTCTAAATCTTCTTATGACATCTCTATACTTAAAAACCAATCAAAGAATTTCCATCACCTCAAAATAAAATTCCAAATATTTTCCAAAACAAAAGATTGTTGATAATTTTCAATCTTTCTCTATATTCATGGCTTTTTCTTTCCTTTAGCCATATTTAACTAAATTTAAAAAAAAAAAACAACTGTTATTTTCCTATCCTGCACTTCCCACATGAATGAAATCATACAATATGTACCCTCTGGAGATTGACTTTTTTTTTTAAATATCTATATTTTTAGTAATAGTTATACAACGTATTAGTTTCAAGTGTATGGGAAGCAAATGCTAATGAGATTTCTTTTTGGAATGATGAAAATGTTCTTAGATTATAGTGATGATTGCATAACTCTGTAAATATGCTAAAGATCATTGAACTGTACATTTTAAACAGAATTATATTAAATGTAAAGTGTACCTCAATAAAGCTGTTTAAGATTTAAAAAGTTACTGTTAGCTAATTTTTGTGACAAATGTTATAATATCTTTATTCTCTTAAATCTGCTTACTTTCATTTCTTCAATCCTTTTAATCCAGAAATTCTAATATCTTTTAATTGGAGGCATACAATCACGATGCGATACTTGATGGTACCTCTTTCCCAATGGGTGCCGTTTTAATTTAGGTGTTCATCAAGTGTGTTCCCATTACGTAACTTTATATCTATTACCCTGTATTATAATTATTGGTTAAACTTTTCTTTCTCCACATTACATTTTGTATTTCTTGTTAGGAGGAATCATGTCTTAAGTATATTTGTATTTCTATCCCTGAAAATGGACACATTTAACAAATGTTTCTTAAATGTATTAATATTATATTTAAAATATACATTAATAAAGGATTCTTAAAACTCAGCAATAAGAAAACAAGCAACCTGATTAGAAAATGAGCCAAAGAACTTAACAGACACTTCACCAAATAAGATATACAGATGGAAAATAAATATGTCAAAAAGTACTCCACATTATATGTCATCAACAAAATGCAAATTAAAACAATGAAATACTATTACATACCTATCAAAAAGGTAGAAAGCCAGAGCACTGATAATGTCAAATGTTGGCAAGGATATGGAGCAACAAGAATTCTCATTCATAGCTGGTGGGAATGCAAATTGGTACAACCACTTTGGAAGACAGTTTGGTGGTTTCTTATAAAACCAAATATACTCTTACCATACAATCCAGGATTTATGCTCTTTTGGATTATTTCAAAGTAGATCAGAACTTACATCCATACAAAAACCTTAACATGGATGCTTATAACAGTTTTATTAATACTTGCCAAAACTTGGAATAAATGCACAGTGATTCATGAAGACATTAGATTATCATTAAGCACTAAAGAGAAATGAGCTATCCAGGCTGAAAAAAAAACAAGGAAGAATCCTAAGTGCATATTGCAAAGTAAAAGAAGCCAATATGAAAAAACTAAATACTGTTTGATTTTAGCTATGTGACATTATAGAAAAATTAAAACTATAGAGACAGTTGAAAGATCAGAGGTTGCGAGGGGCTAGAGATAAATAAGCAAAATAACAGAGAATTTTTAGGGCAGTGAAACTGCTCTGTATCATACTATAATGGTGGTCAATGTCACTGATACATTTGTCCAAACCCACAGAATGTATAACACCAAGAAAGAAGGCAGTCAGGGAGGAAAGGAGTGAGGGAGAAAGGAAGAAAGGAAGGAAAAAATGAAAGAAGAAAGGAAAGAGGAAAGAAAGGGAGGGAGGGAAGGAGGAAGAAAGAAAAGAAAATGCTATGAAGGTAGTGTCATTATAGATAATTGTATCACTATTTCCAATTATTTATCCCTCTTCTCAACTACTGGTTCCTTGTTGCCATGTGATTACAATGTTTCCTGTGGAAACTTTTCTTTTCCAGAAATATCTGTTTTGGCCATTGACCTGGATTTGACCAGTGGAATGTAAATTAATTTTATCTAAACCTCCCAAAGATATAACAAAAAAGTAAACCTCAGACTAGCATCACTTATAAATATAAAATTCTACAATGAAACATTAGCAAATAAAAATGCATTATCTTGTAAAAAGAAAGTCACCATAATTATGTAATATTTATTTCAGATATGTAAGAGTTTCAATACTATAAGTATCATAATAAAATTTATTTTGCAAATATATAAAGAAGTTAAAGTTCATATTATGTCTTCCATGTTCACTGAAAATGCATTAGATAAAAATTAGTAATTCAAACATAAATCTTTAAAAAATAAGAAGATAAATACTTATTTAAAAGATAAAATATATCTATATCCCCAACTACCAGCAACATGCTTAAGAGTTTTTACTGAAGGAACAAATAATAATAATTCCCATAACTAATTCTATTATTTAACAATGTCTTGATAGTAATAGCCAATGTAATTATTAAGAAATATTATAAAATAAGTAAATTAGAGGAGAAAATAAGTATTATCATTTCCAAATGATGTGATTTTGTACCTGAAAAATCAAAAGGCCTCATTTTTTTTAATTACAAAAGTAAAAAAAAATGAGGTTGTCAGGTAGATATACAAAAATCAATTATTATATTTGTAAATAATATCTGACTAGGAAATAGGTTAAAAAACTATTTATAATAAAAACAATGTAATGCTTAGGGATAAATGTAACAATAAATATGTAAAAGCTATATTTATTAGTCACAAAATAATAAAACAATTATTACAATAACAAAAACAACAAAACTCAAATATGTAAAAAATAAAATGGCTTACCATGTTTTCCAAAAAAAAAAGACTAAATACTATAAAGATGTGAGTTCTCCAAAAGAAAATCTAAATATAGTTTGATTTTAAAAGTTTTTTTAATTTTAATAAATTATAGAAATATTCTAAATATCATTTGGAAGAAAAAGTGACAAGCAAGAATATCTGGGAAAAATCTAAATTAAAAGAGAAATCAAACTACCTGCTTTCATATTATAATATACAGTATCATTAGTGAAACACTACAGTTTGGTGTCTAAATAGGAGTACAGACAAATGGAAAAATATGGAAAGTCAATTGAGAGGCCAAAATAAACATTAAAATGTAGGGTATGATAAAGGAGGCATTTAAATTTATATGATAAATAATGTTGATACATTTGAAAGGCTCTCCGAGTAATGAAAAGTAAATTGAATAACACACCTTATGCAAAAAAAAATTTTTTTCAGAAAATAAATGTAAAATTTACAAACAGGAGCTATGCAAAGCATTATGTGAGGTCACAGATTATTTATAATAATAAAGAAATAGATGGTGACACGAAATAACATATAAAGTGCATAAAAATAGTCTCCTAAAAGAAAAACAGTAACAAATCAAAATTTAAATGACAGACTTTGGAAAATTGTAACTTAAATCACAAGTAAAAGAGTAATTTTCTTACTATATAAAGAGGAAATAAAACCAATAGTAAAATACCCAAACACCCAGTAGAAAAATAGTCTAAACAAGCACAAATGAAAGAAGCTAAAAATAACTCTTAAGCATATGATATGTATTAGCTTTAATCATGATGAAAACAAAGCCTAATACAAAAATAAGATACTCTGTTTTTACTACTCAAATTGACAAAAATTTAAAAGTTTGATAACAGAATAGGGTAATGACAGTGCTTAGAAATCAACTCATATATATTGCTCATGAACATGTAAACTGGTAATAGCCTTTAGTGAGTGATCTAATACTGATCTAATACTATATATGTACATATGTACACACACACACACACACATACTTGGTCCTGTGGTCTCCTTTTCAAGGAATACATTTTATGAATTTATTCAATTATCTCAGACATTAGCATTGCTTGCAATAGCAGTTTATACAAAATTTATTAAATAATATAACAGATACAAGCAGTAGAATATGATATAGTTTCTAAAAGTATCAATATAATACTATATTGGCTTGGGTGGAAAGATATCCAAAATTTGTCTAGTGAAAAATTCAAAATGCTAAAGAAAGTACATTATTAAGCTGATGTTTAGCAAGAAAAGAAAGAAAAAAGGAAGGGTGGAAAGAAAGAAGAAAAGAAGAAAAGTTCGTTAACTGAGACATTAACGAAAAATAAAACAATAAAAATTGAAAAGTCACAATATTTTTGAAATGTTAAAAACAGCACTTTAAATTTGGAGAAGGAAATAATATAATAAAATTGGTTAAGATAATAAAGCCAGATTGGATAAATTACACAAAATGCTCTCTCTGCAGAAGATGGATGTGCTCCAAGAAGGGGAATTGTGAAGCTGGATTGCAAAGTTAAGATGGAGATATATTTCAGGCTGTAGAAAGAGTCTTTAGAAATTGGAAATTTGTTCTATGATATATATATTGCCTATTCAAAAATTGATTAGAATAAAAAATAAAATAAATTGAAAAACTATATTTTTCAAATTGAATTTTGAATGGAATAATAGAAAGAATGCTCAATTAAAATACTGAATCTATCATTTACAAGCAAAATTACACTGTACATGTCATGTAACTCATTTGATTTCCAGATTCTTTGTTTCTAAAATTGGAATAAAAATATTTCTAAAATTTCTTTCCTACACTGTACTTACACACATGAATAGGTAAATATTATTTATATTAATAACCCTAAAGTTACTGAACTATATGAGAACTGCTTTTTTTGTGTGTGTGATTTTGCACAAGACTGGGTAGGTTTAAACATACACAATGCATTGTGTATAAAGCAGAAATAAAATGTGAAACAAAAAGACTTTTTCATTTATAATCCCAAAATTTTAAAAGAACAAAATAATACTAGGAAATTATTAAATACACAATGTATAATATAATAAGAACTGTTTACAACTATATTTTGTTTTATATTTTAAATTTTTATTGTTCTTAATTTAAGACTCAAAGAAATAAATAATCAAGACCTTGAGAACCATTTCAAAAGCTTCATTTCACCTGCTCCCATTGCTGAATCCTTAAATTCTAAACTTTAACCAGGTCCCCAGTACACTTTGCTTGGATAAGGTTTTCAACACATTTGAACATATCTATCTTCTGCTTACATTATCTTATCCCAAGTTCTAGCCCCACCCTTGCTCCTACACTTTACCAACTTACATTTGCCTTCAGCTAGTCACTCCTTCCCAAAAGCTATTCCTAGTACTGAGCCCAACCACCTTCATATATGCCACATATCACCCATATCACCTACTTTTACTCCCACTAGTAATAATTGGAATGTCTTTATTGAGTTTTTAGTATATATTGGCACACTGCTAAACATTTTGCATGAATTTCTCATTTATTGCTCTAAACATACCTCAAAACATCTGAACTATTAATATTTCCATTTTGCAAGTATGGAAAATAAGATTGGGAAAAGATAAGTAATTTGTCCAAGGTCATGGGGCTGAAAAGTAGATCTAGGATGCAAAATCATGGCTGCCTGACTCATTCTAACAACTTTTCATAATTTAAACTCATTTGTGCTTACTTGCAATTCTCAATAAGTTTTAAAGTTTCTGTAGACCCAAAATAGTACTGCTTCTTATTTTACCTGCAATACCTTGCAAAGTCTGCCATCAAGGTATGACTCTCACTGATGCCCGTTGGATTCAAGGTCATAGATTGTGATGGAATTTTGAATGTATTAGGAGCCAGAGAATTATAGATGTTATCCAATGGGAAACCAGGCAACAAAATAAAAATAGGAAATTTTTAGTTATCCTTTATGAAAGAGCTGCTTATTAAGTAACTGGCATCTGACACTTTTGAGGGTGGCTCAAGGTGTGACTACGTAGCCTACATCATCATTTGCTATGTAGCCCCTAGGAAAGCAGTTTCCCTATCAAAGAAAAAGAATGTTGGTGTTTGAGAGGCTAAGGACAATGACAACGATATCAACAATACAGTCAAGCAATAATTCATATCATACCCACCCATATTACTTCTGAGCTTTACATACCACATAACAGTAACTTATTTCATAAATGTATAAATACATTTTAAAATAAATAATATTTAAAAAATAAAATATATGCATTAATAAAAATTTATAATGAATAAATAAAAGCATTTAACTATTAAATATGTATAAGATATTTCATATATTATATATTCATATACATCCATATACAAAGCTAGAATACATATCTAGAAATAATAGAAATCTCGATTTTAATTTTGATTTCAAATTACCTCTTTTCTCTGATTAGGCTTATATTTCTCTTAATTATGCTGGTTAGCATTCATGATACTTTTCTATGTGACTAAACTATTTTTATGGCTTGTCTTTATTTCCTTCTGTTAGGGTCCTTATTAATATATTCAGAAAATGCTCAATTTTTTATAATATTCATTTAAATATTTTAATTATTATCTTTTACAATTCAATATGCATTACAAAATATATAGTACATATGCATCTCTCTAGAGTTGATATCATCCCAGCCTTGCTCTATGTGTCTCTTTCTGTTGAATATTTTGTCTTCTCTGTTCTGTTTCTGGATATTTTGGTCATTTCCCAGTGTAAATAAAAATTTTGATTGTACTAAGAAGCAATGGGAGGGAAATTTACATGTTCTCTTTGTGAGATGAGTAGATTCCAGAATGAGTAAAAGTTGAAAATATATGTCCTAAAAGATAGTAATGTGTATAAAATAATATCTACACATTTATGCAAATATATTAAACATTAATTTTGCCTGTAGCAGCTCAGAAGCATGAGTTTTTAACTGTTATGAAAATATTTTTGTGTGGGTTGCTTATAGACTAATTAACAAATAAAGGATGCTGAAATGTATGTATGTGTGTGTGTGTGCCTGTGTACGTAGGTTTGCATATATGCCTCAATAGACTAAGAACTAGTAATGCAAAAATAAACTACGTGACCCATTTAGTTCAATTATACATTTTTAAAGGATACATGAATACAGTTACTTAACTATATTTCAGTATTCCAATGTATACATATGTGTTTATGTATTGCCATTCTCTAAGGCTTACAAATTCTAAAATATTTTATTTGAAAATTAAAAAATTAAATTGAGACTAAAATGTATTTGTGGTTTACTGAGTTAAATAACTAGTTAATTTTGCTATACTATAGTAGTAAAAGGTTGCTATAAAAATTATTTGGCAACACTGTAGAAGTAATTAGTTGAATTTATTTTTCCTTTTCATAACAGTCTTTAAGTACACCTAAATGAATATACTCTGTTAATATTCTAGATAAATATTTTCATAAACATATAAAGAAAAACAGGTAAAATACTATGGATTTAATATTATATTTTCATCATGCATCACAATTTGTTCATGCCCACTCTATGTATATTTTGAACTAGCTTTATATTCAAGAGAACATTTCAAAACTTTATTCTTACCTGGTATAGCTATGTATAGATAAATTTTATACCAGATTTTTTTAATAATGTTTTTACCAGATGTGTAATAGGCACTTAGCTGATAATGAAGCTTTGTGTACACTATATTAAGTATGCATTATGTAAAACTGTATAGTAAAGTATCAAAAATATAGTTGTAAGCAGGACTTGGATAAATGTTTTCTGTTATAATTGTTCTAATTTTATATCATCATTTTTAATGATTTCATAAGCATCCATTTTTTTCTCCCACCTGAAATGAGAAATGAGCAATTATTCAAGGCCATAAAAATTGAGTATTGAATATAACTGTACCCATTATCTTATAACTGAATTTATCCTTTGGGTACAATTACTCTTTGCCTATGACACAATTTTTTTCCATGTTTATAATAGTAAATTTACCTGTAGTAATATAAGCTGCTTAAGGTCCTGATCAATTATTGAGTCTTCTAATTTATTCATATTATCTTATGTATTTTTTCATGCATGTTATTTATTAGCTGTTGCTTTTTTTGTTATGAATTTAGTTGTAATAAATAAATATTTTACCGGAGATATGGTTTATAATTTTTTAAAAGCCTTGTTCCACCAGTTTACAGTATTAATAACTTGAAGCTATGTAGATGAGAAAAATATCAGTCAATGGTAAGAAAAGGAAAACATCTCTCAAGATTAGAAACTTCAGAAAAAGAAACATATTAATGTAATATGTATTCAATATTTTGCATTTTGTTGATACAATTTGAGGGTAAAAAAACCCAAAAAATGAAATGAAAATCTACTCTAACCTCTTAATAGTAAGAATTCCTTAGAAATATTTTAAGCTTTCAAGGCAAAATTTTTTCCCGAAATATTGGCATTTATACAGAAAACATCGTGAATGATATTTTATTTCTAAAGTTATGTAAAAAAAAATAAACAAGAAAAGAGAATTCTTATTCAAAATCTGAATATTTTGTTTCAAAAATTGAGCAGGTGCTACAATAGGCAGTAATGGGCCAGATTATTAGACCAACTCTTTTAGTGATAACAATCAGAAAGGCTAGACAAAATGCTTAATATAGGTATTTAAAATGATCAGAAAGCTACCAAGGATTCAGGACTTGTGATGTCAACATTCTGAATAAAACAGAAGACCAAAGTCCTGAATCTGACTTTTGAAACTATTTTCTTTTTCTTGAGGTATTTGCCAATTTAAAGATAAAGTCTAAGAAACTAAGAATCTTAACAGAGGCAAAGGGTGAAAAGCAGCGAAGTTGGCAGTAAAGTCTTAGAAGATTTCAAATGCTAATGGGACATAAATGTAGTTCAGAGCTTGCAAGATTAAAAGAAATCTGTGAACATCTCAGACTTCTTAGGGACCTGAGAACTGCATTCTAGGAATGAGAGAGAATTACAAACAGATAAGAGCTTACAAAGATTGAGGTCCAGCTTTGAGTCAACTCAGTCCTTGTCTAGAACAGCTAGCTGATGTCCTTGGTACAAGAGAAGAATAGTCACTTTCACCATACCTGTTGAACCTTGGACTGAATATCTTTGCCAATGAAATAAGCTAAGAGAAAATTTGCTTTTGTAAGAATGATACTTGACATTAATAAAAATGTAGAAAAATATCAAAAGTACCAAGAACTTTAAAATCTTTCCAAATCTCATCATTTATAAATATTGTTTATAATACATATCTCCACAGACACATCCCTTAAATAGCATTATAAAAAATATATTTTTATATTATTGTTAAATATAGATACAAAAATTACATGAACATATTTTACAAATAATTATGAGGAAAATAATTTTTTTGGCTAACATAAAATAGTGAAATTAGTTCAGCTGTATAATAAATTAGAAATATTTAAAAATAATTGGATGTCATAATTTGATAAAATGTGATGTGTAGAATAACTGCCACCCTTACATAGTTTCAACATTTTAAAATTAGACTCTTTTGAGATCCCTCATAATGATTTTTGATTTTATAGTTTTTTGGGTGATAATTTTTTAAGAAGTCCAGTTTGGTATATGATTGAAAAAAATGTCTCTTGTAGGTAACTTATCTTCTTTTCTCTGATAACTACTTGTAGGGATGTTAAGGTTATCATAAATGTAAAAGTAATGTAAATCTCTTAATTTTTTAAAATGGGACAAATCATTTATGGCTATAAAATTAAAATCATGGATAATTTATTTTGGTAAAGATATAATAGTTTTAATTCTTGAGGATACAGATTCACCAACTTATGAAAATTCTATAAAATGTTGTTTGACCAAGGTTTTGAATTGCTCACTGTACTCTATTTCAAACTTATCTTTGTTACTAAGTAAATGCATTTTAAAGATCATTGAAAGGGCTTTTTTACACTTTATCGAATTACCAGGCAAATACCACAAATACCTCATAAACTCCTTTCATTGTAGCCAACCAGCCTGATTTCAGGAAAACTTGCGGTTCTCCAAGTGTGAAGAATTTTAAGTAGGCCCAAGAGATTAGTTGAAAACATTTTCCAAATTAGAAACAGCTGATGGTATTTCTTAATATCTTTCCCATAAGTAATCAATTTTCATTTACTTTTCAAGTATACAGCAATCACAGAATAGATGTGTTTATTAAATATGAATTTTATTTTATAAAACCTACCGAAAGAATAATGGTTTTTATCCTAGCCAATCAATGAGCTTAGCATTCTATTCATGATTTTCCAAAATTACCTGTCTGAAGTGATATTTTTTATTCAGCACACTGAGCTTCTTCATAGTACATAATGTCCAATAAGAAATACACAACATCACTGCCAAATTTAGTCGATAATTACACTGAATTTTAGTAATGATTAAGACAATTTTTTTTGTGTGTGTGTCCATGTAAAACACTTGGAGGTTAAATTGCTTTAGAAATGTTAAACACTTTACAGGTTAAAAATGCTGAAATGTTATACTCACTTTTATTCTATTTGTTACAAATCATTGTTTTATGAAAAAAAAATCAGATCCTAATTGTGTCATTTGTTGTTATTTTAACTTCCCCAGAGACAACTCACATCTTTTATCTTTTTAAAATATCATGAAACATGTTGGGTTTACAAAGTTATAGAAATTAAAAAATAAAATAAAATAAAGACATTATTTTGAAAAGTATAGGTGGCCCAAACAAATATAACCAAAAATAAAATACTTATGTACCTCAGAAAATTAACATATAAAAGAATTCTAGCATTTTAATCTTATAAATTAAGCTGTTTTCATTTTAATAAAGTTTTAGTTTTTAAAATTTCTGTTGAAAAATTTAATATAAACAGTAAATATAACTAAGAATAATGAAGGTGTTTTTTAAAAAACCAAAGCCGAAGTTATGCTGTGATTATCAGAGTAATTAGAATTAAGTTCTAGAAGTAAATCTTTAAAATGTTACTCAATTAAATATTATAAAAGTTATAGTAATTTAAAGAGTAATTCCTCATCTGGTCAAATGCATTGGGAAAATGCTATTTAGTAGACATACTAATAGAAAATACACATTTTATATTATTATTTTTAGTGTTCCATGAAGCTCTAAGTGAAAACAGTGTTTAGTCTTGCTTCTTTTATCATTTCACACATGTATTTAAGTATGACATAGTTTTTTTTATTTCATATCTATATAATATTACCTTTTTAAAATTATTTTTGTTGTTCTTTCTTTTTATTTTTCTGTCTGCAAGATCTTTTTTCTTTTCCAACCAAGGCATATATCTACCTAGGGTGATGGTGGTAGTAATAGTAATGGTGATGTGTGGTTATAAAATAGTATTTATCATGTAGAAATTATCAAAGAGTAATGTCAAGGTAACATTCAGCTTCTGGTATATAAAGGTATGATTTTTGCAGTTGGGAAATAATCTTAAGACCCAGGTTCATTTATCAACAGAAAAAGCATAAAATTATTTCTTAATAATCTACTTTAAGCATCTCATAAGCCAATCCTGGAGTAATTAGTACACAGATTTTTCTGTATATACAAAAGATCATACCTCTGCCCATTTATGAATAAACAATTTCTATTATAACAGGAGGGTACCATGTAGGAATAGAAAGAGAAAAAGGGAAGAGAGATAGAAAATTAATCAGAAATGTGTTACTTTTTTTCCAGATTTCCACCTTGGCATGGATTCTTAAATAATTTGAGAAAATTAGTCAGGATCTTTTATCTGCTCTTCTCTGTGGGCCTCTTGGACAGAATTCTACTATGAAAATGGCATATCCAGAACTATATATCCAGCTCTAGTTAGGAGATTGCAGCAGCATGACCAAGAAATGAGTTGATCTAGTCATTTTGGGTCCTATGTGTTATGGATAACAATAAATTAGAGCTAGTGGACCTGCTATTGGTCTTGCCATGATAGGGAAAAATGATTTTGAAAGAGTCCAGGTAGGGCAGCAGAGTTGGGAGCTGGGGAAGAGAGAAGATACAGGAGAGTCTTAGAGTTTAGAAATTGCAATTCACTCCAAGGAAGAAGAATCATCATGGAAAGATGAGCAATGCCTCCTGGGACCTTTATCCTACCTACAAGATCATTAGTTCACTCACCATAGCTCAGTAGGATGAGACCTAACCATGTAGACAAGGAAAATTCAGCTTCGGATGCCTAATACTGACCAACCTTTGCACAATAAAGATCCAGCCAAAGAAAAATGCTATTCAAAACTATGGCTTTTCCCCATGAGCAGCCTACATCCAATGATGTGTATAAAGGTTAGAAAGGTTCAACTTCCATTTCTCAGTTCAAGATATTCCTGCATTGGCAAATATGTTAAATGCCTAAGTGAGAAACATGCACTTCAAAAGGCAAAAGGGAAACAGTAAATATTCAGGTATATGAAACAACTTTGTGAGTATAGTAAAACCAGTCAACCGTATACTTTAAAAGGACACATTTGATGGTACTTTAATTGCCTGTAGAAGTTGAAATAACCAATGGTTGAGCTGAGAATAGTGGAACTGTATGTAGAGAAGAGGAAATGGGGGTAGGGAGGCAGTTAAGGTAGCTAAAACATCAACAATTATAGTGAATAAGTCAAAAGAATGCTTTAAATTGATATATCAAGAAAAAACAGTATATAGATATTTAGAAGGGAGCTTGAGATAAACTAGAACCAAAAATGGTTCAAATATCTGCCTCTGAGAAAAAATCTTGGTAAAAATCTTTTCTATTCATTGTAAACACACTATAATAATTTGTATTCTTAAAGGATATGTATTGTTATGTTCTGGATTATATTTTCTTAAAATTCATGTTGAAATCTTAACTCTTAATGAGACTGTATTTATAGATAAGGCCTTTAAGGGAGAAAAGTTAAATGAGGCCATAAAGGTAGGGTCCTATTCCAATATGACTGGCGTCAATATAAGAGAGACACTAGAGATGCATGCCCACAGAGGAAAGGTTATGTGAGGACAACACAGGAGAAGGAGACCAACTGCAAACCAAGGAGAGAGGCCTCAAAAGAAATCTAACCTGCCGACACCTTGATCTTAAACTTTCAGCTTCCAGAACAGTAAAAAAATAAATTTCTGTTAAGCCAAACAGTCTGTGATATTTGTCATGGTAGTCCTACAAACTAATATATGCATGTTGCTTCAATAAAAATAAAACAATGTGGAATAAAGTACACTATGAAACCAGTGTTTCTCTCACACATACTATATTAGCCCAGAAAGCTGTACTCAGAGTCAGGATTTTTACCCTTTGTATCAGTATGGTGATGAATAGAAGCCTTTAATAGCTTATAAAGTGAGACATTCAAAAGTTCATAAGGGTGTAATAGCAATAAGTTCAACACTTAATCATATTCATTTTCAATAATGAATAATAGCTTAAAAAATCAATCAAGCAAAGTAAGAAAACAAACCTAACAGTGAAAACAGAAAAAGCTGTATAGCGAGGAGAGGCATACTCATCAGTTGAGCCAGATGGCCTAGATTTGAATTCTAGCTGTTCTCCAGCTCATTAACTGTGAAATTGTAGACAAATTCTTGATTTATCAAAGATGCAGTTTCCCTACTCATAAACAAAGTCTAACAGTAAGTCTTCCTGCCAGGTTGTTGGCAGTATTAACACAAACCAAATATATAAGCCACTTTTTATGGCAGATGCCACATGGTAATACATAGTAAAGTAGAAATTAACTTTAAAATTTAATAAATAAAAAATAGAAATAAAAGAGATAAACTTTGTGTCAGAACTGCTTCAATGGATTTAGCAGAATAGAAATTATAAAATTTTTGTGGTATTCTAATAACAACTGTGGCCTAAAACAGAAAATAATAGGCCCTAATTATTCATTTTTATAAGTAATATATTTATAGACTGGTAATGTTTGGACCTGAAATCTCTAATCTTTGAAGTGGTCTATCAATGACCAATCAATTTCCAACTTCTGTGCTAGTGGTTTCACCTTGCAATGGAGAAAAATTATAATTAACCTTTTCATATTTGTCTCATGGCAGTCTTTCTGTATCACCCGATAGGTGTATTTTGAACTCAGACAAAGATTTTACACAAACTCTATAGATTAATATATGCATCAACTGAATCCAGAGCTAGGATTTGACAAAGAGAACGGAAAAGGAGTACTGCAAAAACAAGAGTCCAGAGAAAGTATCCTTTGTAGTTCAATTGGATTAGATTTAATTCCACTAGTAGGATCTTGCTACAGTAAATCTTCTCTTAAAAATGTTTATAAAACTCATCAAGTACAGGGACTGATGGCAGAACCAACATTTTAAGGTTACTTTATTTAAGTTACATGTGTCATTGAAGCCAGGAATAATTTAGTATGAAACTATATTTACATTTCTCATGAAGATTATAAGGCTATAGAATTAAAAAATATATAGATATATATAGATACTTGTTTCAGGTAATGATTTTAGGCATCATTCACTTTATCTAATGCAATAAATATTGTTCAGATGTTTATTGAGCAGTGACCTTGTCCTAAGAACTACCATATAAATGTAATAACATTCTACTCTTTTAAAGAATTCATAGATTTACATGAGGCAGATAAACCAATAATAGCAATATGTTAATCCATAACCTTTTTAGAATTCACTTTCCTTAATTTAAATCTTAACAGTCTATTTAGTTTTTAAGGCAATGGGGAGCATTTGAGAATGTTTACAAGGCTGTTACTATAATTATGTAATACGGCCATCTAATGCCTACTAAATAAATTAAAAACTTCTTAGCATATTGTAGTAGTATTTTATGATCTATTCCCTGGTCTCTCATTCACATTTCCCCAGGTGTGTATTCTTTCTCAAACAGGGCATTACTTTTTTTGCTTTAGTGTCTTTGTGCAAACTGTCTGGCCTGGTTTGCTACTTTTTCCTTTCTGCAAGAATCAGTGAAGCCTAACTCCTACTCATTCATTCAAACTAAACTCATATATCATTTCCTTAGAAAAGTCTTCCCTGATCTCATTGTTTCTGTCTACTCTGCCATGTTCAGTGAGTCACTTCTAAATCTGGTCCCACAAAACTTGTGATATATTTCTACCAACACTAATCACATAGTTCTTTAATTATTGAATCATGTGTCTAACTTTCAGACTATGAGACAAAGACTCATATATCTTCTTGTCATAACACAATATCAAGGTTGCAATCACTCAAAAACGTGTGTGAGTACTTGTGAGTGGAATGTGCAAGGGGTGGGGAATGATAGTGAAAAGGTACACACATTCTGTACCTTTGTTTTTACAATATCACATGACAGTATCAAGGATTTGAGTATTTAAAAGTCCATCAGGACTTTTAAACAGATCCTATAATATCTCAGATTCATAGATTTATTGTTTTAGCAATTAAATGTGAGAGTAGGCTAAGAAGAACATTTGTCAGACACTGATTTGGCTGGGGAAATACCATCAAATCAAGCTAATCCAGGAACTCCCTCACTCCCCTCACTAACCCGCATAGTCTTTCAAATAGAATGACTTTCTTTTTAGTCACAAATGCAGCCTGTACACACAGAATGGCTGGAACAATTCTTAATGTGACAAAACATGTAAATGATCACTATGTAAAGCTTTTGAGTACCGTTCTTCACTCTTAACTCCTCTGTCATCCCATTTTCTCCCCTGGGACCTCCTTTCTGCCCATAAATCAGCAACCACAAAGTTAACATCGTGCTCCCAAGGAAACTCCAGGATTCTGTTCCAGAGCTACAGGCAGCAACAATTCTGAGTAATCGATGTCCATGCCCTCATCCATGTTAAATATTTTACCTATCACCCCTGGCTGTACAAGTAATTCTGACAAAAGTACTAAATTGGCAGCAACATTATATATATGTGTGTGTGTGTGTGTGTGTGTGTGTGTGTGTGTGTACACATATACACACACACACACGTATACGTATACATATACATATATGTATATGTATTTGTATATGTATATGTATGTATATATATGTATATGTATATATATGTGTATATATATATATATATATATATAGAAAGAGAGAGGTTATTGTAATAATACAAGTGATAACAACAAAACTGACATCTCCTATGAGGTAGAGGATATAGAATTAGAATAGGGATTCAGTTCCAGGTGAAAGAAGAAGGCATTGTTTCCAAAAATTAAGGACAAAACACTAGGTTCAGAATGAGACAGGAGCTAGTTAATAGGAATGGATGTATTGTGTCTTGCTAGATTAACAACTTCTCTGAATCTTAAAATGTCAAGATAAAGTTTCTTAAATAATTCTAAATTTAGAAGTTGTCCTTGAGTGTGAAATAGGTAACATACTCTATAAATGGGTTGAATAGCTACCTACTTTGGGGACAGTAAGAAGAGGGTATAAGAAACCAAGAACATTCTCACAGCATTCTTATTAGAAAAATTTTAATATCTATTTATAGATCTAAATAAAAATGATCTCTGTGGCAAAAGTAAGTATGAGAAAAAAGTATTATTCTAGCTTAAAGGGTTAGTATTGTCTTTCCAAATAATAGAGTGCATTAAAGATTTTTCCGCATATATTGTCTTGACAAGGAGATATAATTTCATGTGCAATATCTGAACTAAATAACAAACTAATATCAAATGCAAACATGAACTAGGATGATTCTTCTTATTATTTCCTTTTTATTAACATGAATGGTCTAATATAATTGATATCAGTATTCTAGTCATACTGACTCAAAATTTGAAAATCATTCTGAATTCCTTCTTCTCTTTTACCTCCTATACCATCAGTTACTAGATATTATAAATTCTACCTTTTGTGTACCTGAAAGTCTATGGCTGCCTTTCTTTTCTGAGTTATTACATGCATTTTGTGTATCTTCTTATGTTCCCAGACGTATTATAATTATCTGTCAGGTGAGGGTGTTTGTGACAGGTCTCATGTATTCTGATTACCTCTAGTCGCAAGAGCAGACTCATTTTACTAATAAAGTTCCAGCCAATATAATATCGCAATTCTGAGCTCTTATCAATTGAAGGTTTCTCTAGTCCTGATCAGAACCCTCAGTGGTGATTTTAGAAGTAGAGAGGCATAGAGTCAATATCTAGACTATGTCCTTCTCAATTTACTAAACTAGCTATAACATTTGACCTCTCTAAGTTGAAGCTGGGGGTAAGGGAAGGTCAGTGATAAGAAAGATTCTACTTAACTGGCACAGTTGTAATCTGACTCCAGTGGCTTTTGATGACAAATGTACAATTTTAGGCTCGTTATCTTATGGGACATTATTTTAGGTTTTTCATAGAACCTTCTACTGGAAAACTCCAACACAAAATAATTTGGTATAATATAAATAGTAACACTCTTTTGGTTGTGCCCACTGTTGATTCTCCACTATTCCCAAGCCTGGGGATGACATCTTTGGCCCTCTTGGTGATCCTGGTCTGATGGAGTTAGACTTCCAAATGAAATTCTTCCTATCGTATCTACTCAGTCTCAAACCCATCTAGCCTCTGCCATTTACACTTAGAATTTTCTCAATAAACTTAGACTCTATCTTTGTTCTTCTTTAAAACCCTAGGCTCATGTCAAGTTCTCTAAATGTTTCTATTGAACTCTGCAAACCTTAACTTATGTGGGAGAAACTGTATCCCCACTTTCCTTCATGAGGGAATATATAGCTGACGGACAACACTGAAATAACGTGATTTTTCAGTCATTTCAATTTTAACTCTTTTCAGACTGGAAGGCAGATGAAGAACTAATAATGGTAGAACTATTTTCATAATCTCTGAACATGTATTGTCCTTGGCCTTTGCTCAAAACTAATGAGAGAAAGTATCTTATTTTAATATCTGATTAAACCTATATGGATTTCTCACCAAGTTGATTAAAAACTTTTTCAAGTCAAGAACCAAGGCATTATGGAGTACTGAATATAAGTACAGACATTGGGCTAGGTATGCTGTAGTTCAAATCTCAGTTCTGTTACTTACCAGATGGAGAATATTGACCATATTTACTCTGTCTGGTACACAATTTCTTCATCTGTAAAATGGGGGTAATACACTTATTTTATGTTAATTATTTATGGAGCCTTTCAGAACATTTATTTAGCATTGTGTAAAAAAAAAGGAAATATGCAAATTTCCTTACAACTTATATCTCAGTTTTCTGAGATGAGGTTTGTTATTTTCCTCATTTATTGATCAGGCTTATAGATGTTAATTAACATGATCAAATTTAGATAGCCATTAATTTGGACAAATGACAGAGCTGGGAATCTAGAGATTTCCAAATTTATGCCAACTGTGATAGGTAGATATGCTGACAGCCAAACTTACTGGGCTGTTGAGAAGATTACATGAGATACTTAAAGCATTTGTCACTGTGCCTGATATATAAAAACTAATAGTATATTAAAGGACCCATTATATAATTCAATTTTATTTTTCTTTCAGTATTTCATGCTAGAATACTGGCTTTGGCTAGCTACTAACAAGCCTTAATTGAACATTATATACATATATATATACACACATATATATATAAAAATGAATAAATGATAATCTAGTGTTGATATCTGGTTAAAAATATTTTCTTCTGTTTTTACAGGCTGTTCCTACTATAAACATTAAAATTCCTGTTTTGTATCTTCAAGGAAGAAAAAAATCAACTTCCAGATAAAAATAGGAAAAGTAAAAGTAGCTCTACCATATTTACTTTTTAAGAATTTATAATCCTTTCTCACATGTTATTTAATTTATATATTAATTCATTTTATTTTTTATAATAATGATTTTGTATGTATAGATACCACACCCTCAATAAACACAGTGCTTGCTATGCAGTAGATACTCAGTTAATACATATAGAATAAAATAAATACATATTTGTTATCAATATTTAAAGATGAAGAAATTACTGTACATAAATATTACATCACCTACTATATTTCACAATTCAGTTATATGTTGTTTTCACGCTTATATAACTAGCTTTTCTCACAGTCAAATTCTAAAATTTATTCTGTTTGAGTTAATGATTGGCCCAATACCTAGTGTGTTTGCAAGTCCAATAAAAAGTATACACATTTAAATATATAATGAGTTACTTCCTAGGTTTTTGTAGTGGAGAAATACAGATTCATTTATTCAGTTATTTCACAAATGCTTAAAATAAAGCTATGATACAGCTTTTACAAGAAACTTTACATATTTATTTATGTATTATGCTAGTTAATTTTAAAAATAGAATGTAATAAGGAACTAAAGTAATTGTTTGGGTATAATTAGTTAACTTACAATGTCCATTAGTATCACATGGCCAGTCAAGCTTAGGGAACTTATTTCTATAGGATCCTTACATATGGTTTAACTTAATTTTCTTAAAAACAAAAACAAAAATAGTTTCATACTTATCCAGGTTCAGTTAACTTATGTGGAATTGTAAGTTGTGTCTTGTTGATTTTTGCTTTGACAAAATAAAGAGGTTAGAATTTTGGCCTAAAAAAAGTAAAAAATGTATTTAATGAAGAATCTCAAATAATAAATATATTGAAATATTTGCTTTTTTCAATAATATGTTACATAAATAGTATAAGAATTACACATTAAACTTTCCTAGTTAAATTTGAAGTGAACTAAGCAAACAAAATTACTGCAATGTGTAGAGCATAGTTTATCAGAAAAAAAAATAGTTTATAAAAAACAAATGAATAAGAGAGTAGAAAGAAACATGAAATATGGGGGTGGTATGAGCTATATATGCAATTTTTAACAGAGTAGCCAGAGAAAGCCTTTCAAAAAAGACGAAATTCTAATAAAGACCTGAAAAGTGAGGGAAAAAGTCATCAAGTATTCAAGGGAAAGATTATTTCAAAGAGTTGGAAAGTAAATATAAATAGTCTGCATTGAAGCAAGACTGGTGTGGAGAGAACAGCAAGGAGGCTGGTGAACAGAGTGAGGAAGCAGAATGGCAGAAGGAGGGATTAGTAAGAAACAGAAAAAATGTTACCAGAAGTGAAGAGAAAATTATTTTGGGCCCTGTAGGGCATTATAAGTTTTATTTTTACTTGGAATGTTAATGGAAGACATTGGAGCAAACCCAATATGTTTTACGGATGTATGAATTTGCCCTGACTCCTATGATAGCAGTAGACTGAAAAGGATCAAGTACAGAATCAAGGAAAACCATCAAAGGCTATTGCAAGTTTGAGTAGAGAGACGATGGTGGCCTGGATCAGAATGCTTGACAAACTTAAATTAGCTTATCTAATTAGTGGAGCTGTTGAGAAGTAGTCAAATTCTGGATATTTATAATGAAGTGATGGAATTTGCCAAATTGTTAGAAGCAGAGTCTGAAAAAAAAGAGTTGAAGATGATTCCAAGATCTCCACAAGAACTTACAATATAGTAATCACTATTTTAAGAGGTAGAATAAACTGGAGAGAGAACAACTTTGGGTAAGAGATTTAAGTATAGTTTGGGTTAGGCTAATTTGAGATATTCATTAGATAACAAAGTAGTAAAGCTGATTTGGCCAATTGAGATTGGAGTCTGGGGTTCCAGAGAAATTCCATATTGCAGATAAATATATTTAGAAACTAAAGCATATTGACAATATTTAAATGCATAGGTCTTGTACACTATATTTTATACTCATATAATTAACAACTTTTCTCTTTCATCAAGCATACTGAGAATTTATCTAATATACGTATGTTATATATCTAAATATAAATGTATTTACATATATATACACACACATATACATATACATATATGCACACACACACACACACATATTTGCCAATCCATTCCTAGTTATACCTAAATTGAAATACATATATCTATTCACAAAAAGGAACATGTAAAACTGTTCATAACAACATTACTTACAATATCCCAGACTGGGAACAATTCATATATTCATTCTGGGTAAAAGGGGTAAATGAATTCTGGTATATTTATACCATGAAATACTATATAGTAATGAAAATGAATGAGCTACAACTACTCGCAGTAATATAGATGAATATAACACACATACCGTTCAGCAAAAGAAACCTAATGCAAAAAGCATATGATGTACTTTTCTGTTTATAAAAATAGAAAAAATGTATGAGAAATCAAAATGGTGATTAACATTGGTGGATTTTGCCTTGAAGGGCTCTAAAGGGCAGTGCTAAAGTGCTTATTCTGTTCTTTCTCTTAAATTCAGTGTCAGTTACATCATTTTGTTTGCTTTGTGAAAAATCACAAAACATGATTTGTACGCTTATGCTGCATGTAGTTTTCTATATTTACATTGTATTTCAGTAAAAAATTTACTCATAGTATCTTTATTTACCTAATTTCTCCTTTCTGATACTGATGTTGGAAAATACACAGTAGAGAGGGAGAAGATGGCATAATAGGTGAGAGAAAAACATTACAGGAGCAATGTTTGTGAGTAGAAGAGAGGAGACAGGGAAAGACTGCACCAGAAGAGAGTTTGGCCATTACTAAGAGTGTGGGTGGATCATCAATTATGTTGGGAAAAAGTGATAGTGCAGGGACACAGATGCAGGTAGAAAAGTGAATATTCACTGGTTGAGAGCTTTCAAATTTCCACATTGATTGTTTTCATTTTCTAAATGGAAGCATAATTATGATTAAATCAAATGAGAAGGTAAGAAAATGTATTAAAAGTTTAAGAAGAGAGAAGGTTAAAAATGTACTAATTTTGTAGAATAGAAGATTTACTTGCTCGGGTATAAATACAAAAATCTGGGGCTTGATGGTTTCAGTGTTCAAGAAATTAAAGTTGGTTAGATTCTAGGGGGTAGAAGGAAGTGGTGCGTGTGCTACATATATGTGGCTTTGTGTGTGTATGTTCTCCAACCGTATTCAACTACAATGGAATGGAAACTAGAAAAGTGTAGATTTAACCAGGGTTATTGTTTTGTTCAGTGGGTAAGGCAAAGTGAGAGAAGGGCAAGAGAACTAAGTATTTATGTAGACAAATGAATTTAGTGATTAAACATAGAATTTAATCCACATAAAATTGAATATGAGAACATGAACAAAGTAGACAGTAGTGAACAAGTGCTATAATCATAGATTATGGGTATGAATGTCATTGGAGGATCTTAAGGCTTGAGGCACTAGAGATAGTGAAGTGAAAGAATAAGAAGTGATGGTTAGGAAATAAATATTTAAAATATGAAGTGCTGACAATATTCTAATGTTAAGATCGAATGTAATGTTATGGGAATAAGAGAACAGGAAAAATGAGGTCATAAGAGCAGAAGAAATAAAAAAGAGTTAGAGACCAGAATTGTGATAAAATCGTCTATGTTGATTATGAATTGATAAAATTGTTTATGTAAAATATTAAAATGATCATGAGTTGTAAGAGAAGTAGGCTCAGAAATAATAAAAATAACTTGGAAGTTAAGTATTAAATATTAAATTTTAAAGAAGACACTGACTAGACATATACACTGAATTTGTATTTAGACTTAAAATTTTGTTATTTTGTAATAGTAGAATGAGTAGCAACAATATATTATCTCAGTTTATTTCTTACCAAGTATGGTCATTTGGCTTTGAAAGCTGAATTTTTTTTATACTTTAGTGTATTAGGCTTAAATTCTTTTCTTTGATTATATTTATGAAGAAAATAATATTTTAATTAAATATGACATGTTTATATAAATATAAATGTTCTTTAAGCAAATATTGCTCAGAAATGTACAAATATATTTTTTAATAAAAAAATATTTAATTTAATTTACTCTGGAAGAGGAAGAATACCAAGACGACAAGCAAATTATATTAGAATTTAAAAATATATTTTGTTTCTCTAGCCTGACCACAATAATGTCAAAACCTTCAAAATGTCCTTAAAATATTTAGATTTCTTTCCTTGGCATATGTTTAATTTCAGAAGCTTAGTTTTGATGAATTTTTGTGAACTAATTAAATTGGTAGACTTAGTAGCTTCATCTGATTATGATATCCTTATAAATATACATGTTCAAACAGTATTCCAAAATGTGTACATATTACACCAAGATGTGTGAATTTATATAAAATGTAGACTCCTCCAGGAGAACGATTGTCATATAATAGTTATTTATTCCCAAGTTTTTTCATAGGAAACAATAAATGACTTCTGTGTAAGTTTAATAAATTTAAAACTACTACTTTTTATAAAGTTTATTAAATTCCTTTTCCACTTAAGCTATTGGTAGAGTACAAAATTTGTTTAAAGGAATTCTAGTGATCTAAGGAGGTACCTCCAGAATGTTGCAGGTTGACGGAGGGCAAAATGGACAATACAATTTTGGCTCGCACTTCAATCTATGCAGCCCCATTTTTTTTAAATCTATTTTATATATTGGAATTCTGCTAAAGATTATGTTTGAAACAATAGTTTCTATTGATGAAAAATAACAATGAAAAATATGTGGTGTACAAAAATGGGCTCTAGTTTCCATGATGTGTTTTGTCTACTTAACCATCCTACATACAATATAAATACCTTACATTTAATAGTTTATTTTTCATCTATCCTCACTATATTGTAAACACCAAAAGACAAAGATTTTAGTCTGCTTATTTTAAAGGTTCTTATAGTACCTAGAACTTCTGATATGCATTTAATTCTCCATAAGTATTTGTCAAATAAATGGACACAGAAGTCTATGCAATTTCTTCTCTCTCAATGTTTTCCTTTACTCCTTTGGGAAAAAGGATCAGGGGGCCTATTACCTCAGTTGTAAAAAAAATTAGATAATCCGTGCAGAAATACTTCATAAACTACTGTTTTCTCTCTATTAATCTTAAATTATAAAACACAATTATTACATAATTTGTTTTTTTTCTTAGCACAGCATTCAAAGGCACAAAGAAAAATGCATAAATAAAGTCGTTGATAGTTTTTTTCAGTAACCTCAATCATCATCTCATAAAGATTTTTAATATTTGGGTAACATACAAAGAGATGACACTAAAATAGTTAAACAAGAAAACTTTCAGTAGATATAGGCAGATAAAGACCCAACAGTTTAACATGGAAAATTGAATAGCCCAATGAGAGAAAAAGAAAAGCAAAATCAAAACTGAAGTTTTTGTTGACTTCAGACTTTAATCTGGGATATATCATTTCAACACATCAGAGTTAATTTTAAAATAATCCTACTGTCACTACAGATAGGAACCTGATTATATAGAACATAATGACATCCATGAAATGTTCTTACTAGAGGAAGGCAGAATATTTAGATCATGGTCATTTCAATAATTACATATTCTCTATCAGAATCTGATTTAAGCATTTTATACACTTTATCTCATTTAATAGTCATAACACTTCTAGGATTTTTCTATTATGTTTCTCATTCAAGCTGTTAAGAAATGAATGGGTTTGTACAAACTGACCCAAGCAAAAAGTATAGGATTTGTCATTTGAATTCTACTTTCTCCAACTCTAAATTGCGTTTTTATTCCAGTTTAGGAAACGAATCTATACCCTAAAAAAAAATAGGTGGAAATAATTTGCCAGAACAATATAATTATTTTTAAAAATATATCAATAAAGTCTCAATTATAAGAAAGCTACATCTTAGCATAGAATGTGATGCTCAGGTTAGTGAAAACTAAAAAAAAAATAGTCTGAACAAAGTGAATTATTTTATTAAGAAAGTACTGAAAATGTATACCAAAACATATACCCAATGCAGTTTATAGTCCTTGTCCATATCTGTACAATTATGTTTATATTGACAATTTACTTAAATATGTAAAACTATTTTCCTATATTATAGGTCAATTTTATTTAACTCATCTTTTTGTAGTCTTCTAAGGTTTCAACTTCAGAAAAATGTCCTGATTTACTTGAGAAACATAGCAGAGTAGAATCATCCCCTTTCCTGCTAGAAACCCCACAAAATCAGCATAGAAAATGAAGTCTTAAATCTGCTATAATAATATTAAGAGACTGAGGGAAACTGTATAAACAAAAATCCATATTTCTAAAATTAGTAAATATTAACAAAATTCATCTTTGACTGAGTGGCCAATTTCAGGAAGCACTGGTAATGAGACTGACTTGGGTGTGCAGGGAATTTGTCTACAGTCATATTAACCTAACTATTGAGAAATCACTGGAGGAAGTATTCTAAGAAAAACTTCTGGCCCTGATTTGGTTCAGAGAGGTAGTCATGAAGAAATATAGAGCACCATATATGAAGGGAGCAGTCAGTCTCCGTGACAACCTAAAAGGAGCTCTTCGAATTTAAAAGTCTGGAAAACTACCACTCCTTCATCCGCTATTGGAAATTATTGCAAATGGGTGGTTCATGAAACTGCAATTAATTTAATTATAAATAATTTAAAGGAGATGGTACAACCACCATATAAATATCAAAATAATTTAGAAAATTAAAGTGACCCTTCTCTATAGATAACAAATAACTCGGGTAAATGTTACTACATGGCAGACGAAATTTATAAATGAGGATTTTACTATTATTGCTGCACAAATGTTCAATCAACCAGATCACTAATGATATAGTGTCAATTATAATAAGATTTATCTCACTGTTCATAAACAGTCATACAGTGGTATTTTTCTCTGGGGTATTTCATCTGAACATCTGATGCCTTCTTGTATTTGCAATTAGAAATATATACACTAAGATTTCCGTACAGAACTCACATGTGGATCTTTACTTATAATTAAAGCACATAACTCTGAACTTTTCCCAATCATTTTCAAAGCTACGCAAAAACCCACTATTCTGCTTAGATGCCAATCATTTACATGATTATCTAGAAGAATAGTTTGCAAAACTGTCTAGTTAAGTGCTGCTATAAAGAAATTGCACATTTTGTCTATTTAAACATTGTTGCTTTGCTTTGGAGTATAAGTTCAAATAAGCTTTAGAATATAAAATTTTCCAAGAAGTCATTTTCTTTAAGGAACTAGCAAGGTTAAAAATAAACTTCTGTCAGCAGAAAATCTGTTTAGCTTACTGTTATCCTTAGCCAGAGAAAAGCAGAGAGAATCAAACTTCATCAATTGTGTGATAAATAGCCTGGGCTATAGAACTTTCAAGCAGTGGATAGTCATGTGAGAGGAGCATACACATTCTAGACAACATTTTTATCCTTTAAATTAAAGTCATGGGATTGGGGTTTAGGGAGGTTAAAGTAGAGGGCACAGTCATTAGGTTTGAAAAATAATTCCTTTCCATTTTAGTTTTATTTTGACTCAGGGAGTGAACAACTTAAAAAAAAAAAAAAAACAACTTAGTCTGTATGGCCGTAAATAGCTGAATCCTTGGGAAATCAGTTCAGTTCAGCAGCTTAGCTAATTGAAAAACATTGACACCCAAATTGACCTGCTTCTTTCTTACCTCTGTGGTTACAAGCTTTATATTGACAGGAGAAGGGGGGAGGCATATAGAACACATAAAGTGTTTGTGCATAAGTAGTTTTTAGAGAAATGAAAGGGTTATAATTAAAGATAGATAGCAAGTGATATAATGTAAAAATGACCAATTGATATCTCAAAGTACTCATGGCATTATTTTTCTTTAATACTTCATTAAAATAGCATCTGACTTAAAATAACATAAATAACTTAAGTATGTATTTATATTTAGATTATAATTTTGACAAAATAGACCATGAACTTTTGATATACAGGCATCCCCTGCTTTCTGAAATTTCACATTAGGCTATTTCATTTTTGTAAAAGACCTACATTAGGATGGTAATGGCTTTTTTCATAAAAGTGATTATCCTCTTTAGAATCTTTTAGAATCAAAAGAGTGTGTATGCTCCTCTCACATGACTATCCACCGCTTGAAAGTTCTATGGATCTAAGCGAAGTGACAAATGCTCTTCGCTTTATCATTTTATCTTACACAAATTTTCATATGAATTCTACTTTAGGATAGTAGGGGAAACCTACTATCAATTCTAGGAAAAGGATGCACAATAAAGTTTGTACTCCAGATTCAATTATAATGATAATTATCTTGGTAATGAGCAGAAAAAAATAAAAATATATAAAATAAAAGAGAAAGAAAGAAAAATAAATGTGGCAGGGAAAGATAGGGCATATTCTATTTAACAATTATTTATAATTTTTAAATATTTTGACATATGGTGCTTCACTTGATCTATGGTAGATTGTGCACTTAAAGAGGGAAAGGAACTATTCTACCTTGTTTGCTGCTCTTTTCAGGTCAGGGCACATGCCAGAGAGTGAAGATTTGCTTCTAAAAAGTTCAGATAAGTAAAAAAAAATCCTAGATCAGTACTTAGACCAAGTTTCTGTTCTTAGGCTTTCTTTAAATCACTATTTGGATTTATGCAAATTATTTGGTCTCGGCATTCAATTGTAAAATGTGAGTTGAAATTTAATTATTGCTATGATTATTTCAGATATAAAATTTGTAAAAGTTTTTTTAACATTTACTTATGAGTAAGAAAAAAAAGGCATAGCAGAGAGACATAACCATTGTAGTTAAGCACTAAAATGATTGAATTAAACACCTGAATGAACTCAATCATTATAGTAACCTGTGAATCACTGCTATACTATTTAACTTTGCATTATTTACATGAAGAACCTCATGAAGGGAGGTGAATCTTGTTTATTTCCTTCATTTCACAGACAAACAGGCAGAGCAAGAGCAGATTGACTCATCATCTTTAGTAAAAGAGCAAAGGCTAGTTTTGCCTTCAGAATTTGGTTCTCCAGGGAGCTCATCTCAGGTTGTGAACTTAGTTACTCCTCATAGCTGAGACTGAAGGGAAACCTGAAGTGGTGGGCTTTACATGCTGGTTTCTCCTCCTCACCAGGCATGAATCACTTTGGATGATACAAATTAAAGAAATCTGATAAATGGCATCTTCAGTTTAAAAGCACATGCTCACTGCTTATTTTCTGCTCTACTTAATTATGTGTTGACCTTTCTCCATTTTAGTCTCTTACTTGCCTTTTCCAAGAGATATACACCTTTAGTATATTAGGTATCTATAATCTTCCTCTCATACCTTCTAGTCTGGTTAATTTCTTCATCAATAGTATCAGAGCGGAAATAAATGTTTTATTTACAGAAAAACAATTAAATCTACTTTCATCAAGGTGGCCTGGTTTAATTTTTCTTGACCTGAACTGCTTTTCATCTTATTTTTATAGTTTTTCTCATGTTAAAATTGTCAAAACACAAAATGTAAAAATATGACTGACTTCTAACAATGGTTCTATATATTTTAAATATTAAAATTTATAGGAATCATAAATATTTTTAACTTATTAATTTTTTTTATTTTTTCACAAAACTAATATGAATTTTAAAAAGATTGTTATATTGATAAATTTCGAATGCTGAGGAAAACTTTCTATTGAGATCTACACTTGCTTTTTAGTTGAATAAAAAACTGATATAGGAAGATATAGATGAAGTTTTTAAGTCTGTTCAAATTAGCACTTTATTAAATAGTTCAAATAATAAATATTGATTTTATATATAATGTTAGTTAAAATGAAAATATGTATGTGATATAGTCTCAGACTTGTAGCACTCCAATACAAGGTGCCTGGCAACCATATGAATTACTATATTCTGCCAAATTTCAGATATTAAGATAATTTTTCTAAATTTATAACTAAATTTCCTCTAATATTTATAACTGTAAAATTTCTCATTTAAATGCAGGTACATATAATTTATACGAGAGAGATAGAAACACACAGAGGGTGAAAATATCAAAATAAGAAAATAAAAAATCAGAATTCAAAGGCAGGAATATCTAACACTAAACAGAAGTAGCCAAGGTTGTCTTGCCTTATAACTGTCAGTATCTAAAGTCATAGGCTTATTTTCAATTAATTAATTGTGTGATTTTGTTATCTAAATGAGCCATATTTACTTTCTTTTTAACTGATGATTCAAGGCTTTTTTTCATTCTCTCTTTGGACTATCTTCAAATGTCAAAAGCAAACTTGTTGAACTAAATTATGGTATCAGTTTTCCTACTTTATATAATTCGAAGATGTTTTGGTGGCAATAAAAGGTACCTTGACACACACATGTGCTCCTTTGAATCTTGTCTTTTCATTTTACTAACTTCTCAATAGGTTGCTTTTTAGCACATTTACCTTTAAATGAAATCCATATAATAGCAAATAGCGATTAGAGTTAGGGGGCTGCATGATTGAGGTGAAAAGTGGGAGAAAGAAGTTTGCAGTGGTCACTTCTCCTGTTGAGACTCTAAGCTTATTTTGCTGTCAAACTGATTTCTTCACCTAATTAAAGTTTTAAAAAAATGATAATCAGGTAGATATATTATTGCACACATATATACTGAAATATTATTAGGTTTTATTTGTTTGCTTGTTTGCTTTGGTGAAGGGAATTTCAGATGAGTGAAATTCCTACTACTTTAGTTACTAATACATAATAATTTTACTTATGTAAAGGAACCCCCAGAAAACTTTATTAAATCCAGGTTACATTATTAGATATGTCATTTGTTATCATGAAAATGTTATCTGCTTTACAATTTAGTACTGTACTACGATTCCAAAGCAGCATTGCTAATTACATACAAAATTTTTTTTCCTTGCCTAGACAACTCTCTCTCTTGAAACCTCCAAGTGTCTTACCAAACCTGTTAGCTTTCTGCATTCTAAATACAGGTTATATACTTATATAACTTTTTTCTCTATGCTAATCATTTAGAGCTGACTAAATGCTTGTTTAGATATTGTATTAGGGATTATTTCCATTAAAATTAGGCATTAGTTATTTAGTCAAAAATTTACCACTTTGGAATTTAGTGAAGTCTTTAAGACCAATGGCAAAAATGAATTTACATATGAATTGTATTCTAGTTGATAAAGTTATTTTCCATGAGGATATGAGTTAACTATTTTGAACCCAGTATACATATGTACATATGGAAACCACATATACATACACACATATAAAATTGGACATGTAAATAAATGGAGTGTGGATAATGGTAACCAGGTTTATCATTGTTGGAGAAGAAAGTTACAGATAAGCAGGAAAGGAAGACTAGATTGCTCCATTGTTCATGGATTAGAGTTGGAGAAATTAGTATGAATTCATGCTTAGCTTAATTAATAGTTACAAATGGAAATATATTAAAATACTTACAGATATGCATATTTTAGTATGTCTACATATATTTCCTTGTTCTGTCAGCTGAGAATTCCTAGAAGTAAGGACATTCCAGCTGCAATGAGCACACTTAGCACTTAGATCTTGGTTTCTAATAACAGTTTTTAATACAGGGAAACAGGACTTATTGGAAAATAGCTCTTTCTAAGACCATGACAGAAAATATACAAGATGTAACTCCATCTTCTAGTGCCAAAGGAAGAAAGCAAGGAAATATTCAACAAAAATACATTGTGTTATATAGAAGGAACTCAAGAGCCACTGGAAAGGACTCTCAATGCATAAAGCTGATAAGTTTTGAGCAACAAAATAAAGTAGTATTGGAATATAATATAAAGTATAAAATAAATAACCAATACTGATATAAGTGCATGATTGAATTTAAAAATGGGAAATAAACAAATCTGTGCAGAATATTTCAAGCTATATACATAAATGCTATATCCTCCAGAAGAAAGCGAATGACTCTCTATTCTTTAAGTGTGTGCTTCCCTTAGTGATTTCCATCCAAAGAAAACAACATGAAGAGTGGAGAAAAAAAAAACAAAAAACATAACAGTGGTGAAATCTGACCTTCAGTACCTCAACTAGGAGGTCAAGATTGATAGGAACAGTGACAAATTATGTTGATAGTATGGACTCCTGATAAGAATGACTCTTTCTCTATGCTTTTCTTCCAAACAAGTTATAAATTCTGTCTAATCATGAGAAAAGCATCAGGGCCATTATGCAAAAGACATTACCAGTACTCCTCAAAATTATCATCATTATTAAAAGCCAGGAAGTTCTGAGAAATTGTTTCAGCTAAGAGTAGTCTATGGTGACATGACAACTAAATGTGATGTGGTGCCCTGGAACAGAAAAAAAAAAAAAAACATTAGATAAAGTCTATGGAAATCTGAATATTTTAATTTATAATAATGTAGCAATACAGGTTTATTAATTATGAGAACTGTACCATCGCAAAGTATAATATTAGTAACAGGAGAAATTGTGTGTAGATGCACAAGAATTCTTTTTACTATCTTGATAGATTTTCTGTAAATCTAAAACTGTTCTAAGAATAAATTTTATTTTTAAAAACATCTCATTCAAATAAAAAAAATACCCAACTTCTTTTCATAAGACTATTTTTAAATGCAAATCAGTTTGATTTATAAAACTTCTATTTACAGCTTCTTACTAAAATGGCATCTGTGTGACATTCAGAACGGTTTAGTCTGGAATTCCTAACAAACTTTGAACTCTTAAAAGAAAACTTGCTATCACTGTCACACAGAGGAAAATACAAAGAAAAAAATTTGTTATGTTTTTACAAAATTCAGATTCCAGTGTTAGCAATCCACTGTTTCACTAATATTTTAATCATTTATGAAAATAATCTAGCTTATTTATAACATAATGCTGAGATATGATATTCAAGAATGACATACTTTTATTCCTAAGTAATGGAAATTATTCTTTTACTGAAAAATATAATATACAAAAGAGTGAATACCACTTATAGTTTGAATAATAATAATAATAATAATAATAATAATAATATATGCTTGTATCCTCACCATCAGGATTTAAAAAGTAGAATAACTATTAGTTCCTTAACATTAGCATTCTCTTATTCCCTTAAACTTTTAAACTTTTGTAATTTTCATCTTAATTATTCCCCTTGACTTTCTTTTAAATTATATCTATAATTCATGTACACTTGAAACCACATATTTCTCAGTTTTGTAAAAGTAAGCACCAAGCATGTACCTCCCTATTCAAAGTTTAATATTGTACATATTGCTTGGAGCCTCTTTGGAAATATAAGATGAATAAGGTCTCTGGCACACTGTCTAGTTTCGAGTTCTCTGAAAGTTTATTCAAGTCTTTTCTGCATAATTCAGTGGGAACAATATGAGTTATTAGAGCAATAGGGCTTACTACATGTGACCCAGCCTCAGTGTGGCCCATAGGCTGTATTTCCAATTGGAATATGGTCAGTGAGAGTCAAATAACCTCTATTTTCTGCCTCTACCCTCCTCATGAGCTATCTCCAGCTCTTAGGAAAAGCCAAAACAAAAATTTTGCTAAAGCTATACATTATCCAATGCAGAAAAGCTTTGAGGAGAGAGCAGAAACTTAATGAATCCATGGTAAACACAATCCAGCACAGAAGAGATCTGTGTTCAATGTTTTCCAGAAGAAACTCTTTTATATACACCTCCAGGAATAAATGTCCAGACAAGCAGTGTGGGAGAGGGAGAAAGGGGAGATGTGAAGACCTAAGCATTTTTCAATTGATTTTCAACCAGTCTTTATTTTAACTGTCTCCATTCTACTCCAGAGGCACGTATTGTGTGAGTTCCTAAGCATTTTGAGAATTTTGACTCTGATTTGTGGATTCTTTTTTAAATAATCTTTTGTGCTGAAGAAGATTTAGCTTTTTTTTTTTTTTTTTGGTTGTAGTAAGTCAGTCACCATTCAACGATCTGTTTATAAAATTGAACATTTTGATATTATATTATTTCCTTTTCTGTTCTCCCCATCCTTGGAATGAACTCTCTCACACACACACACATACACACACACACACACACACACAACAATTTTAACTTAATCCTTTGATGGCAGGTTTTGAGGAGTATCAGATCAAAACCAAACTAAATAGATGTCTTCAATCTGTCATCTTAAATCAGAACTTTAAAGCTGAAATTGCTTTGTAAAATGATGAAATCACAACTGACACACTATTTGATTTCAGTGGCAGCAAAGTGTCAGCTACAAGTGACCAAAAAATAGTATTAAAACTGCTTAAATAAATGATGTCCATTTGCTCAGAGCATTATCTCCCACTTTCATTTAGATAAATCCTAAATGTAGACTCAAATCCCATTGATAGATACAAAATGATTTAAGATAGTAAACATTAATGTATGGATCTTTAAGGATCAGTTTTTCAATAGCCTCTCATTTCCAATGAACAAATCTAAGTAATTCATTAAAATTGTAAACTGAGAAGTCAAAGATCATGTTGAACCCAACTCAATATTTTAAAAAATAAAAAGTACTTTAATTTTTCTTAATAACTGTATCACCATTAACTGTTATTCAAAAATGAGTCATTAGTGAATTGATAGGAAATCGAAATTTACCAAATTTATAGCATTAACAATATAATTATGTTACTTAAAATCTAAAAGAAAATTGTAGGAAGTTGTTATACCTATTAATGTATTCTTTAGTTATATCACCTGAATTCACTTGGTTATAGAACCACCTTATACTGAATTTTCATATGTTGTACCATTTGCTTTCTGCTACAAATAGGAGAAATGGCAAGTGAACAAATAATTTTAACACTCAGTGATAAAGGATTTGATAGAGATTTGCACTGAATGACATTCATATAGAGGAAGAGGACCAGACTGGGGGACACTGGTGTCGGGGGACCTGCAGGAAAGACCAAGGAAAACTGTCTGTACTAAGTCTTAAGTTATCAGGAAAAATTAGACATAAAGAAGGGACATTCCACATAAAAGAAATTAAGCAAAAGCAAAGAAACAATAATCATATGTCTAGGCTACCTAGATCAGAATTTATGGAACATGAAAGAGGAAGTAGAAAGAGATGATGCAAAATAAGTTAGAAACAAACGGATAAAGAACTTTTATGCCATATTGTGGAAGCAGCCTTATGACAAATACATAATGGGTTATTAAAAAGTTTTAGGCACAAAGCTGTAGTGGTTTCAGTTGTAAATTATATACATCACTCTGGAGTCAGAGTGAAAAAAATCTTTGTGTACCCTTTAAATATATAACTTTGAACTCCTTTTATCTCTTCACAAATGAACATGTAATTTTTCTTTGCTAAATACTCTTTATTGTGAAAGTTATTTCTCCTCAAAATATCCCTTTGGGCCTAATTCAATGAACATTAGACCTGTAACCCATAATGTTTGTATATGCTGACAGCAGAAATTTTTGATGCCTGATATATTACTATTAAATTAATAACAATGCTTATTAATGGACTTATTCAAGGCCAAAGAGTTAATGTCCAGAATTGGAAGTTTGGAGTTTGGGGGAGGAGAGAGAATTAATACATCTGGAAACTTAAATGTAGAAATCTTAAATGTGGAATCCTAAATGTAAAAATCTTAAATGCAGTTTAACTCTAGAATATTAACAATAGCAAAATAGTGCATTTTGTTTTGTTTTTAACATTTTATACAATAAATTGCCATTATTAGTTATCTATTACTTCATAATAAACCAAATTAGTGGCTAAATAGACATGCATGACTTGTTATTCTGTAGGTTGGTTGTTCTCATCCGGATTCTTTAGTACCACATAATGTTGGTCAAAATCACACATACAACTTCCTTCACTTAGGAACTCAGCTGAGAGTGAAATGATCATTAGGGCTTCGTTCTTAGCTGTGAATGAAATGTCTAGATGCTTCCATGTAGAAGCTTCCTTCTTCATGTTTATGAGACTGGACTAATTCAGTTAGTACCCTGGCCTGAGCTCTACATAGAGGCTACATTCCCAAGCATGAAAACAAAAGTTTCTTTGACCTAAAATGCATAGTGTCACTTCCATAGCATTCTATTAGTATAAGAAAATTACAGGAAAAACACAAATTCAAAAGGAGAAATGAATTTTATCTTTTGATGGAAAGAGCAACAAACATGTTAAGACAAAATTGAGGGCAGACATATATGCAAATAACACTATATTGCTCTTTTTAAATTATAAGAAAATAAAAATATATTTTTGATAAATTTTAATGCAATCAATTTGATATGTTTATATACATATATATTAATTATGGTAGCCCTGGTTAATGAAATTCAGTAAGTTTTAGGTGTACAGTTCAACAGTAAGGCATATATATATTGTATTGTGTGTTCACCTTCCATGTTTAGATGTCTTTCTGTTACCACATATTTGATCCTTTTCACCCCATGTACCTCCCCCCCTACATTCCTATAATCAATATGAACAACTAAAAATGTTTTTTCAAAAGAAAAAAAAACTATTGTCCAAACTTTGCCATGTTCCATCTTAGATTTTCTGAGAAAGTTTGATTTAAATATGATCCTCAAAAGGAGTTTTACAAATATTTAAAGTTGTTTTGTGGTAAGGTTAATCAATAAGTTGTGTAAAAAAAGAGTTTACTAAATAAATATATATAATATACATGACTAAATCATCAAATATATAAATTTCTAGCATTCACATTTTCTTTTTTTAAATAAAGAATGTCACCCATAAGAGACAAAGAAAGACACACTAAAGGAGGTTAATGCCAATTATAAGTTTACAGCTTATTACACACTGTTAAATCTAATACAGATATAACATCATTTAAGGTTGAAAACTGTGGCTAAAGGAATTAATCCACTCTGCATGGAACTGGGTTTATTTAATCAATGTTACTTCCACTAGAAAAGTGGATTAGTTTTTCTTTAAGACAGAGTTAAAAGTTTCGCAGCTAATTTATTTTAATAAGCATTCTTACTGACGCCTTCGAAGAAAGGTAGGAGGGGGTTTGCTTGCTAAACGGTAATGAAGCACCAGGGAAGAAAGCATGACTTAATTATTTTTCTAGGGTGGATAATGAATAAATTAGCCACACTGGCAGCTTGCCATTTGTATAGAATTTATTACTTTTTCTTTAAGAAACATATCATGACACAGTCAATTTTTCTCCTGACTGCAAGCTGATTGATGGGGCAATGTCTGGCTGTGAAAGACTTCCTCTTCATCATTGTTTTGACTGTGTTGGTGTCGTAAAGAGAGTTTGAAGTTTTCTTGAGTTCATGCTCTCTTACATAATTACAAATGACAAGTATGTTAATTCTTTTTTACAAGCTGTCTAATCATGTAAACTATAAAATGAATAACCTATATGTGACCAAATGTATATATAATTTTTAAAGCTAATACCTATTGTTATATTCCTTGAAAATTTTCACAGCTATTCTGGAAAACTGTTATCTCTATTGAGACTAAAGGGGAGTGGGTGTTGGAGGGTGTTACTGTTTTATATGTATGTAGAAAATCAAATTTCTAAGCTAGATGAATTGATCATAACTTTTTTTTATCATTCTAGTGACATAAATTTAAAAAAGAATATGTATTTCTCTTGGAATCTTTAAGATATTATGTATCATTTCATTAAAAATAGTTACATGTGAAACACTACACACACACACACACACACACACACACACACACACACACACGATAAATGCTTTTCCTTAATAGATTTAACCTTGCTACCTACTTACACCTAAGATAGTACCTCAAACTAGCTCAATGATTGAATTCAATCTTTATAATTATCTCCACATTATACCATCCTACAAGAATTAAAAAGTCTTTACTCCTAGGCCTTGGAAATCTTTCATAGTCTTGACATCATCCTGCATTTCTACAACCCAGTTCATCCCTGAGTGTCTCAGGTGCCATAAAGAGCCAAGTTAGTGACATTTTAATGGATTATAGTTCTGAGAGTAGGTACTTCTTGATCTTTGGTGTTCTCTCTAAGACATGCTTACTTTTTTTAAAGTAAATGATTCCATTCTCAGGGTCACATTTGATTTTTTGCTCCCAGATATCTTTTATTCTCTTGTTTGTTCTTCCAGGAAGCTACTTCGTTATCCTGGAAGTCACGCTGTTAGAAGATATGCACACGCCAACACAAAAATCTAAGGAGAAAATTAATAAAAAAATGTTAAGTACCAAAATTATCAAATTAAAGGTGAAAAATGGTCTCATAAAAATTTAATGTAGGCAAATTATCTCTTTGATTATAAACTTAAATATCTGTTCACAGTAGTCAAATGAATGTATGAGACACAGTTGATGATATAAGAGACAAAAAGATAGAAATCAGAGTTGGCTATATAATTAGTAGATCACAGTGCAAAATGATAGTTAAGTGTCCCTTTTTCTTTTTCATAAAATTTTAAGAAGCTGTAAATTGCACACCCATGAAGGGCACTGCGATAAAAAGTTACACCTTAATACTTCATATTTTTCTGTTTTGATTAGTTAGAGAAGACTGTAAAACAGTGTTAATGCCATAGTTAAAAATAATATGCAGGCCTTAATTCTAGTAGCTATGTTATAAAAAAAAAAAAAGTAAATTTGATTTTCTCTCCCAAAACTTCTCAAGAAAATTTGTTTTATTCTATTTAACATTGGATCTTTGCTGACAAGCTTTCTCTATGGACTAAATCTATTTTTGCCTTTTCTTTCGTGGAACAGATACCTTTTTTTATCTACTTTTCTTCACATGGAGAAACTCCTTTGGCTTCATTGATGAGTATAAAAAGCCTTAAATAACTTTGGCTGCCTCCAGAAAAATGAGACTCAGTGCTTAAATTAGAAAGCTAGGCTTTTTACATCTCAAGATCACCCATAAAAACTTGATTTTTTTTTTGAAATCAATAAGTATAAACATACTTTCTTACTATTCTAAGTAAAGAAAAATCTCTTTTAAACTATTGAACCATTTTTAAACACGTTTATCTCCTAAAATCCGAGCCCACTTCGATGAAGAAAAAATATCCATTGGTAATAATAAATGATATTTGTAGTTAAATAATAAATGCAATTTTAAAAAAATTTCTATAAACTACAAAACTGTTATTGATTTGTTTTGATGAATGCATTTATTTTAAATCATTTTATTTATTTACTTATTTTATGAAGGACTTTCTGAGTAAATTTAAAGTATTTCTTATTAAATAAAATAACATTTTTTAAGACATTAGTTTGGAAGAAGTCACAACATAAACATTAAATAGAGTACTTTTCTGAGATTTGATTAGTTAAGAACCTCAACTAAATTTATGAATTAACAAAAAATAATTTGTGTGTGGTTGTTTTTAAAGATGGTGTCTCTATAATATAATATGTAAGATCTATATAATATAATATGTAAGAGATCCTCAATTTAAAAGCAAATATTTTTTCATATTAGAAAGCAATAATATTAAAGTTTAGCCATCATTTTTTTTAGGGAAACAAAATTATAATATGCCACTTTAGAAAATTTTTTATTATATTATAACATCAAACGTACATAAAAGTTTAAAGATAAAAAGAGCTGCTATATATTTTTTAATTAATTTAATGGTGATATTGGTTAAGGAAATCCAATGTTTCATCTGTACATTTTAACAGTAAGGCATAAATATACTTACAGTGTGTTCACTTTCCATAGTTAGATTTCTTTCTGTCATACTTATTTGACCCCCTTTGCCCCATCTACCTCCCTGCTCCCACCACTCCCTACCCTCTAGCAACCACTAGCCAATTGTCCATATCCATGAGTTGCTGTTTGTCCTGTTCTTTTGTTGCTTTTAGGTTTATATCTCATATATAAGTGATATCATGTAATTTTTAACTTTTTCTGTCTGGCTAATTTCACTTAGCATCATTTCTCGATATCCATCCATGTTGTCACAAATGGTAGAATTTCATCTCTTCTTATGGCTGAGTAATATTCCGTTGTGTATATGTACCTCAGCTTCTTTGGCCAATCATCTATTGTAGGACTCTTTGGTTGATTTCATGTCCTGGCCACTGTGAATAATGCTTCTATGAACATCTGTGTGCAAATATCTTTATGGATATGGGTTTTCAAGTCTTTGGGGTGAATACCCAGTAGAGGGATTGCTGGATCATATATTAGATCAATTCTTAGTTTTCTGAGAAACCTCCATTCTGTCTTCCACAGTGGCTGTACTAATTTGCAGTTCCACCAGCAATGTATGAGGGTTCCTTTTTCTCCACATCCTCTCCAACATTTGTTATTACTTGTCCTGTTGATTATAGCTATTCTAACAGGTATGAGATGGTATCTCATTGTGGGTTTGATTTGCATTTCCCTAATAGCTAGTGATGTTGAGCATCTTTTCATATATTTGTTGGCTTGTATGTCTTCTAAGGAGAAGTGTCTGTTCAGGTCCTCATCCTTATTTTGACTGGATCTTTTGTTTTTGTTGTTGTTGTTATTGAGGTGTGTGAATTCTTTGTATATTTCAGGAAGTAGGCCTTTATTGAAGGTATTGCTTGCAAATGTATTTTTCCATTCAGATGGGATATTTACCTTACTGACAGTTTCTTTTGCTGAGCAGAAGCTTTTTAGTTTGATGTCCCATTCATTTATTTTTGCTTTTATTTTCTTTGCCTTTGAGATCAAATTCATAAAATCCTCTTTGAGTCCAACGTCCTTGAATTTAGCTCCTATGTTTTCTTCTATTCATTTTATTGTTTCAGGTCATATATTCAGATCCTTAATCCTCTTTGAGTTAATTTTGGTATGTGGTGATAGAAAACAGTTTAGCTTCATTGTTTTGCAAGTGGCTTTCCAGGTTTCCCAGCATCATTTATTGAAGAGGCTTTTCTTTCTCCACTATATATTTTTGGCTTTTTTATCAAAAATTATTTGCCCATATAAATATGTTTATTTCTGGACTCTGATTCTGTTTCACTGGTCTGTGTGTCTGTTTTTCTGCCAATACCATGCTATTTTGATTACTATCATAAATCTAAAATTGTAGTATAATTTGAAGTCAGGCAGAGTGATGCCTCCAGCCTCTTGACTTGGCAATTCAGTGTCTTTTGCACTTCCATACAAATCTAATTTTTTTTTCTATTTCTTTAAAATTAGCCAATGGAATTTTGATGAGGATTGCATGAAATCTATTTAATGCTTTAGGTAACATGTTCATTTTAACTGTGTTGATTCTTTCAATCCAAGAAAACAGAATATCTTTCCATTTATTTGTATCTTCTTCGATTTCCTTTAATAGGGTCTTGTTTTCATTATATCTATCCTTCACATGTTGCATTAAATTTATTTCTAGGTATTTTATTCTTTTTGGTGCAATTGCAAAAGAAAGTATTTTTTCAACTTCTTTTTCTGATGCTTCATTATTAGAGTATAGGAATGCTATAGATTTTTGAACACTGATTTTGTAATCCAAAAACTTTACCGTATTTGTTTATTGTTTCTTGTGGTGTTCTTGTGGAATCTTTAGAGTTTTTTTATATAGAGAATCATGTCATCCACACGCAGTGGCAGTTTCACTTCTCCATTTCCTATTTGGATGCCTTTTATATTTTCTTCTTGTCTGATTGCACTTGCTAGGACCTCCAATGTTTATTGAATAACAGTGGCAATAGTGGACAGCTTTGCCTTGTTCCTGATCTTAGAGGGAAAGTTTTTAGTTTTTCACCATCAGGTATAATATTAGCTGAAGGCTTGTCATAGATGGCCTTTATTATGTTAAGTTACTTTCCTTCAATACTGATTTTATTAAGAGTTTTAATCATAAATGGATGCCGTTCTTGTCAAAGGCTTTTTCTGCATCTCTTGATATTATCATATGATTCTTATTTTTTAATTTGTTTATGTGGTGTATCACATTAATCTATTTGTGAATGTTGAACCATCCCTGTGCCCCTGGGATAAAGCCCACTTGATCGTGGTGTATAATCTTTTTAATATGTTGCTGTATTCGGTTTGCTAGTATCTTATTTAGGATTTTTGCATTTGTGTTCATGAGAGATATTGGTCTGTAGTTTTCTTTTTTTGTGTGTTATCTTTACCAGGTTTTGGTATGGGGGTGATAAAATGAGTTGGGAAGTATTGACTCCTCTTCATTTTTTTGGAAGAGTTAGGGTAGAATAGGTATTAACTCTTTGAATGTTTGGTAGAATTCACTGGTGAAGCCATCTGTCCTGAACTTTTACTTTTTGGTAGGTTTTTGATGATTGTTTCAATTTTCAAACTGCTGATTAGTCTATTTAGACTTTCCAGTTCTTGATTCAGTCTAGGAAGGTTGTATTTTTCTAAATACTAACCTATTTCTTCTAAGTTATTAAATTCGATGTTATATAGTTTTTCATAATATAATCCTTTCTATTTCTGTGTTGTCTGTAGTAATTTCTCCTCTTTCATTTCTGAATTTGTTTATTTGTGTCGTTTCTCTTTTTTCTTTAGTGAGTCTAACTAGGAGTCTGTCAATTTTATTATCCTCAAAGAACTAGCTTTTTGTTGCATTTATTTTTTCTATTGTTTTGTTTTTGTTTATTTGTTTTCAATTTCATTTATTTCTGCTCTAATTTTGATTCTTCCTTTCTGCTGACTTTGGGCTTCATTTGTTTTTCCTTTTTTAGTTTTTTAATATGAAGTATTAGGTTGTTTATTTGGGCTTATTCTTGCTTTTGTAGATAAGCCTGTAATGATATGAACTTTCCTCTTATGACTGCTTTTGCTGAGTTGTAAATTTTTCATTATTTCACTTATCATTATATCATGGTCACCAGCAGGAAGTTTAACATTGTTAACATATGGTTTTCTAATCCACAGCCCCTATTCAATTTTTATCAATTGTTTTAATAGTATCCTTTTATAGATATTTTTGTTTCCAGGATTCAATTCAGAATCAGACACTGCATTTAATTTTCATGTCTATTCCTTTACTCTGATACAATTTCTCTCTGCACTTCTGTCTCTTTCTTGGTCTTGACTTTTTTAAAAGAAGCCAGGCCACTTATTCTATAAATACCCTAACTTTGGGTTTGTGTGATGCTTCCTCATGATTACATGTAGGTTATATGTATTTGGTAAATATACTACAGAAATGGGATGTCTTTCTCAGAGCATTGTACGGGGTGAGGGGGACATGATTTGTACTAATGTTTGTGATGATAATTTTGGCCACTTGATTAAGGTGGCAATGTCTAGTTTACTCCTCTATAAAATCACCATTTTTCTTTTTGTAATTAGAAAGTAATTTGTGGAAAAATTACTTATTAATTACTTGTGGGGCTATGTAATGAATTTGTTTCTAATCAAACATTTGCTTATTACTTTTAGCTTCCATTGATAACTTCTAAAATCTGTCTTTATTTAAGATTTATTATTTGATGGTTTGTTGTAAGAGAATTTATTTTCTTTTCTGTATGTATGTGTGTGTGTATACACATATACATATACATATATATATTCATACACCTAATATATGTTTATATATGTATATTTATGTATATATATATTTATGTACCCAATATTACAAAAGGAGAACATTGATAAGATAATGCAATATAATTAATTTAGGTTTCTCAACAACCAAATATTTAATTTTACCACCCAAATTTAAAAAAACAGTTTTAAAATCAAAAACTATCTTTCACATAGAATAGTTTTATGTATCATAATCAGAAGCCTATAGCCAACACTGAAAAAAGAGGAAAAAGAACAAGAGGAAAAAGTAAAGAAGGAGGATTAAGATGGAGGAGGAGGGAGAGGAAAGATAAAAGGAAGGGCAGAGGAGAAGTAAATAGGAGATAAGGAGAGAAAAAAAAAAGTAAGAAATCAAATAAAAAATAGTGAAAGAAGCCAAATATTTTAATGCAATTAATATTAAAACTATCATTTAATCATATCGCTACAATATTTTCTCTAATTAATGATTATTTTTAATATTGGTGGGGGATAACTATGAAAAGGAAATAATTTCTTCTGCTTTGATACTCTTATCTTTGAGAAGGCTCCTTCCATTTTGCTCCACAACTTGAACCAGGCTAAGCCTCTGGAGACAATTCGATGAGTGGAAGGTCCATTTTTGCTTTTAAAAATATTCTTGTGTCAAAATTTTGCATCGATTGTAGATTCTTTTTAAAAATAAAAATGTCTAAGAACATACTGAGTAAAAAATCAAACTAAGAGTTAGTATTTTAGTATATGGTTGAAGGATGTATGAAATTTGTAAGCTAAATAAGTCATGGGTCATTTTAATCTGCACTCAATTGACATGACTTTCCAAAGTGGGATAAAAAAAGGAGATTTTTCACACAATTTAAATAACCTAAGGAGCATAAATGTAGGCCATCTACGTAACTATGTTTTTTGTTGTTGTTGTTGTTGTTAATACCATTTATAATCTTTAAAATCTAGAAGAACAAGAATTTTCATATCATTGAAAGAATAAAAGTATACTATGTATATGATTTTTAAAGAAATTCAGAGTATAGTGTAAAACAGATAAAAAAATTCTTCATTGCAACTTTCACTCAACACTCTTCTACTGTCCCAAAGATAATCACATTTAAAATTTTGTACATACTTCTAAGAAAAATATTTATTTACATACTCCATTATTATATATTTACTTACCCAATTTTGCAGCATTATTGCTTCTGATGCTGTTAATTTTTCTTTCTCATTAAAAAGCAATTTTTATTCATTAGAAAGTATAAAATATACATCAAGCAGAATATGTAACTGTAATCAATACCCATATTAAACAAAATCAGTTTAATGTATGATATTAGCTTTAGTATATGTTTCCTCAAGATTCATCTCTTTCATGAAGTCTTTTTTCCTTATTATAATTTTATTTTATCTATCCATGAATCAACTATTTAATATTTATTAATTTTTTCTACCTACGTAATATACTTACTTATTTTTAATACTAATATATATACTCTTTTAACCTGTATGTTTGCACTTAATAATATATCCCTTCAGAATGAAATAGTGTTTTTAAGTGTGTGATACTTTAGTGACTTTATATTTTTTTCTATAGAAATATCTCAGTTAATTTTTTACTAAATAAAGATGTAATACTAATATGAACACAAAGTGGTATAATTGTACATGACTTATGTAGATCTCTGATCATTTTTTTATAATTAATACTTAAATGTTACTCAAAATTATTGGTTTTGATTTTCTTTTAAAGTTTCTTTCGGAAAAGGAAATTGGCAATGCATGGTGAAATAGTTTGGAACATAAGAAGATCCCAGTATCAAAAAAAATTTTGACTCACATCAAAAGCAATTAGCATGGTTCAATCCAATAACATTGTATGATTTTCTAACTTTGTTAAATATAGCACATATAATACTTCATTTACTTCTTTGAAAACTAGAGAGGCAGAATATATTCATATTTATCTGTAATCAACTTATTTTATTTTTATGAATTGATTCTTGCTAAATGATTTCATCAAATTATTTTTTTTAACTTGCAAACACTAGATATTATTATTACTTTTATTATAATAATAAGCGTTCTGCAACTATGTTGTTTTTCTGTATCTTTAGCTTCTCTTATCATTTTTACATGGGATGTATTTCCTTTTATTCTAGTCAAATCGACCAATCACTTACTTCATATTTTTCTTCTCTTTTTCTGTTTAGAAAGCATTTGGTTTTCCTGAGATCAGATGAGCATCAATTGATGTTTATTTCTACATCTTTTATAATTTTATTTTTATATACTTTTGAGTCTAATACTGCTGATTTTTATTTTTCCAAAAATCTAGTTTAGTATACCACCAGCATGTAAAATTTTTCTTCTATCAAAAATTAAAATCATTATATATGTGTTTTCTTTAGATTTTATTCTATTCTTTTATTCATCTATTATTGTTCAAGGAGAACATTGTTTTGATTATTGCTGTTTTGGCTATTGCTATTTATCTGAGAGGGCAAAGGGAAAGTTCTTGCATATATTTTCCCTTTTTTATTAATTTAGTTACTATTTTCCTAATTTTCTTGTTTTTAATTATATGGGAATTAAACCTATGAATTCATGTATTAGGATAATTGGAAAATGTTAAGTTTTCCCACTGAGGAAGTTTATATTTTTGTCACTTATTCCTGTCTTCTTTAATAATATTATTATAATTTATAGACAATTTTTATGCACAGGTATGTGCAAAAATAGTTTACAAATAGTATCTATTCCTTCAGTAAATATTTATTTTGAGCTTATTGTGGACCTGGCACTCATATAGATGTCCAATGATGTCTGGGTTACAAAATAGTTAAGCTTTTTACCCTTATAGGTGGAGTTGATATATAATTAGAGAGACTATATTGCAGATAATCAGATGAGGAAAGATTGTCCATAACAATTATATAAATAAGATCATTCCATAGATACAAATTTAGAAGAAGGAAGAAGATGAGGAGAAGGGGAGGAAAAGAAGGAAGAAGCAGCAGCCTCTGAATGATATTGTGGGAAAGTGAATTTTTTCAATACGATAATCAGAAGTGTTTCTTTGGTGATGGCTTCATCTTCAGGGATCCTAGGTTCTAGGAATCTAGCAACAGCAACCAGCTTTGGACAACTTTATCCATAAAAACAACAAAATAAAAAGAGATAAGAATTCTAAAGAACCAGTCTTGAAGAATGATAAAATGAAATGAACTATAAAGCAAGAAACATTACTCAAATCACACCTGCATGACTATCTATGGCTAGGGAGTACTGCTGATAGTGTGGCTGCTGGATGCTTTTTTAAGCTGTGCACCACTGACACTGCAGTAAATAATATGTAATTATTCCTGCATCTTTATGGAACACCTTCAGAGTCTTAGATGAAATCATCTGGTTTTTGCAGTTTAAGTTCAGTGCCCATCCACTGGTTATCATGAAGCAAGAAGGAATATTTGGCATTTCTCACTCTCCTCCATTGTATGCCTTAGAACTTAGTCAACCACTCAAAATTTATACAATATGAAATGTTTTTCCAAATTGAAAGATCAAATATTTTCAGACAAAAAATAAAAATAAAAAAGGTAAATGTTCATTATTTGCTGGCACTTGAGCTCTAACTTGGATGTAGAAAAAAAAAACTGTTATGCAGAAATTAAAACAAAAATGCAAAGGCTTTGAATCAGGAATAAGACTGAAGTACTAGAAAACAGAAATGGAAACCAGAGTTTATGGAGCGATGTATGACATATGCTATGTGGGTCCCAGGTCTGGTGTGATCCAGGCTTGCAACTAAGGGAAGAACTCTGGATATAAAATTTTACATTAATGTAGTAAGGGGACTGCACCTAACTTGTGCAAGAATGACTCAGTTTATTGTTTATCACGCATGTGAGGCAGAATGTCACTATTCTAGGACATATTTAAACCCCATGTTGCCTCCTAGTGCAGAAGCCCATGCTTCCCACAATAAAGTTGGTACCTGACATTTCATTCTCATGCCGCCTCCTCGTGCATTTTTTTAACTGGGCATCTCACCACCAAAGCCTTCTGTTCTTGATCAGCTTGGAGCTGACATGCTATTTTTGAGATATTCTTAATCATATTGTAGGAAATCTTTCTATATCTAACATTGCAAGAGTATTTTAACTAAGATATCTGAATGCTTTATTAGCTTAAAGAATTATATTAAAAAGTTTTTATTTTGTATTAATTGCCATTATCTATTTGTTTCACCTTTTGCCCAATAAATGTAGTGATATCCATAATTATTTTAAATTGAAATTATTTTAATACACCCCTCAATTACATTCCCATTATTTTATTTATAGATTAAAAATCTATATTCAAAAGAGGAATTGAACTTTAATGCATTAATGCTATATTACTTTTTAAGAATAATCTAAATAATTCTATATTTATGAAGTCTTTTGAAACTCTTTGTATGATCTAGAACAAATCATATAGAATAGGATTATATATATATATGTAAATTTGAAACACTACCTCATAAAACTATCTGTGTGCAGCTTCCATATTTAAATTCACAGATCTCATTGACTACTGACTGAATGATTGACAGGTATGAGCTCTAGTGGCACATTCCTTCATCCCTCCAGGCAAAGCTTAAGGGGGCTTGAAGTGCCTGTAGGAGTCACAGGATAAGTTTGGGTATCTCCAAACTCTCTCTACTTTTACTAGTACTATTATTGCTATTGTGTCAGGATTTGAGGTTTTAGAAATGACAAAAGGTCTTGCTTGACCTGAATCTATTGACTTATTTAACTGAGGTCCTTGAAAGGGTTTCTGCCAGCTAAATGAACATGCTGGCAAGAAATTCCAAAGTAATTAGACTTCTGATTCATCACTTCCTTCATTGACTGATGCACTAATTCAACAATAATTTATGAAACTTCCTTCTACCACATGAATATAAGCCTTGGAATCTGACAGTCTCAGATTGATTTCTGACCTGAAAGTTGACCAGTTCTGTGCCCTTGGGGAAATTATCTAACTTTACTGGGTTTGTTTCTAAATCACAAAATGAAGATAATAATTTCATCAAATTTATAGACTTTTACTTTATTTTATTTTTAAACTGACATATGATAAACTATACCTTTTTGGTATACAGTTATAGAAATTTTAATGCATGTACAACCACCATGAAAACCAGTATGTAGTTCAGTTCCATAACTCCAAAACACCGTCTGTTTTATCCCTTTGTTTTCATACCTTTCCTCTACAACTAACTCCTAAGTAATCGCTAATCTTTTTCTAATCCTATGTTTTTGAGGATATTATGCAAATGAACTAATACAAAATATAAACTTTTGATACTGGCATTTTCACTTAGCATATAGCCTTTAAGTTTCATCATATAAGTTGAGTGCCTCAAAAGATCATTTTTAAAGATCAATGAGTAGTTTTCCATAGTTTAAATGTACCAGAATCTTTCTTAAATCTATTAGGTCGTTGAAGGACATTTCACTTATTTCTATATTTAGGTGATTTTTAGGTTTCTGAATAAACATGTTTTTAGTTTTATGTTTTTTTTTTTCTCCAGGATTAATACATCTAAAAGTGAGAAGGATAGATCATATAGTATGTTTATTAGAATTGGCATACTGCCTTCCAGGGAGGATGTGTCATTTTGCAACCTATGAGAAAGTTGCTTTCCATTCTTGTTGAGACTTGGTATTGTGTATAATCATATATATTTGCCATTCTAATAGGTATAGTGATATCTCATCATGTTTTAATAGGCATTGACCTGGTCACTAATGATGTCGAGCATCTTTTTATGCACTTATTTATTATCCACATATTCCCTTTGGTGAAGTGTCTATTCAAGTTTATTGGTCATTTTTAGTTGAGTTGTTCAATTTTTTTAATGCTGAATTTATTTTTTTAATAAATAAACTATTGTTACAGCAGTTTGAAGTTCACAGAAAAATTGGGTGTAAACTACAGAGAATTCACATATACCGCATGTTCTCTCACACACATCCACAAACACACAACCTCTCCCACTGTCAACATCCTCCACCTCAGTGTACATTTCTTACAATCAGTGAACCTACATAGACACAGCATTGTTGCCCATAGTTTAATAACCTTATTTTTGTGTTGCACATTCTATGGGATTTGACAAGTGTATAATGACATGTATCCACCATTGTGATATTGGACAGAATATTTCCTAATGATTTCATAGTTTCCCTTTTCCAGAATGCCATAAAGTTAGAACTATACAGTATATAGCCTTTACAGACTAATTTCATTCACTTAATAATATCTATTTAAATATCCCCCATGTCCTTTCATGTCTTGATAGCTTCTTTCTTTTCAGTGCTGAAAAATACAAACTCCATTGTTTGGATGAACTGGTTTATGTACCCAATCACATATGAAAGATAACTCTGTTGTTTCCAAGTTATGAATATTATGATTAAAGTTGCTATAAACACCCTTGTGTAGGTTTTTGTATAGGCATAAGTTTTCAATTCATTTGGGTAATTACCTAGAAACACGATTTTATGTTAAGAGTATGCTCAGTTTTGAAATAAACTGCCAGGCTCTCTTCCAAAGTAGCTGTATCATGTCCTATTCTTCTACATCCTCTCTCTAGTATTTGGTGTTGTCAGTGTTTTGGATTTTGTCCATTATAATAGGTGTATAGTAGTATTTTATTGCTATTTTAATATGCAATTCCTAAATGGCATATGATATTGAGCAGATTTTTATATGTTCATTGTCATCTGTGAATCTTCTTTGATTGGGTGCCTATTTGGATCTTTCACCCATTTTTTAATTGAGTTGTTATTTTTCTTATTGTTGAGTTTTAAGTGTGTGTGTGTGTGTGTGTGTGTGTGTGTGTGTGTGTATTTTGGTTAACAGTCTTTCATTAGATCTGTCTTTGGCAAACACTTTTTCCCAATCTGTGATTTGTCTTCTTATTCTCTTGACATTGTCTTTTACAGAGTAGATTTCTTTCTAGTTTTAATTAAATGCAACTTTTCAATTATTTCTTTCATGTATTGTGCCTTTGGTATTTTATCTAAAAAGTTATTGATATATTCAAGATCACCTAGGTTTTCTTCATGTTATTGTCTAGGAATTTTATGTTTGCATTTTACATTTAGGTCTGTGATCCATTCTGTTAATTCTTATGGAGGGATAAGGTTTGTATCTAGATTCTTTCCTTTTCTTTTTTCTTTTCTTTTCTTTTCATTTCATTTCTTTTCTTTTCTTTTCTTTTCTTTTCTTTCCTCCTCCTCCTCCTCCTCCTCCTCCTCCTCCTCCTCCTCCTCCTCCTCCTCCTCCTCCTCCTCCTCCTCCTCCTCCTCCTCCTCCTCCTCCTCCTCCTCCTCCTCCTCTTCTTCTTCTTCTTCTTCTTCTTCTTCTTCTTCTTCTTCTTCTTGCATATGGATGTCCAGTTGTTTCAGCATTAATTTTAAAAAGACTCTTTTCTCCATTGTATTGCTTTTGCTCATTTGTCAAATATCAGTTAATTAAATTTCTATTGGCTCTTTATTCTCTTTTTCATTCATCTATTTGTATATTCCTTCACCAATACCACACTGCCTTGATTCTTGTTATTTTATAGTGGGTCTTGAAGTTAGATAGTGTCAGATCTCCAACTTTGTTTTTAACCTTCAATATTGAGTTCATTATTCTGGGTCTTTTTCGTCCCCATGTAAACTTTAAAATACATTTATTTATTTATTTGTTTGTTTGTCTGTTTGTTTATTTAAACTGAAGAAGTTTCTTTCTATTTCAGGTTTACCGAGTTTACTAGTTTTTATCACAAATGGAGGTTGACTATTGTCAAAAATTTTTTTCTCAGTTAACTGCTGAGGTCATGCAATTTTTCTTCTTTAGTATTTTAGTATATTTACTCTGTTGCTATGACAATTACACTGTTTGAGTTTTAAGTCATATTAAGTCAGTTTGTAAGTCCTGGGCTAAACCTCACTTGTCCATAATGTGTTATTTAAGAAAAATATATTGCTAAATTCAATTTTCTAATATTTTCTTAAAATTTTATGTTTGTATTTTTATTGGTTTGCAGTTTTTTGTTTGTTTGTTTCTTTATTTGTTTAGTGTCTTTGTCTAGTTTTGACAGCACAGTAATAATGGCTTCACAAAATAAATTGAGTAGTATTGCCTTCTTCTGTTTTTTAAAAAAGGTTATATAGACCAGTGCTACATTTTAAAAAAATATTTGCCAGAACTTACCAAATCAATTAACATTAGGCTTATACATTTATTGTTATAGAAAGTTTTTAAGTATAAAATCAAATCTTTTAATAGTGAGAAGACTAGATTCTGATGATTTGCTCTCTTTCAATACTATTGCTCATATCTGGGTTTAGAGCATTTCAGTCAATCTGTGTTGATTCCAAGCCATGAGATACAAAGGGGTAAAATATAGTAAAGTCACAATTTCAGTTTTTACTCAAATTTTACTCTTCTTTCCTGCTCTGACTTTTAATATTCATTTTTTATAAATTCTCAAAAAGCTCATGAATTCCGTTCAAGCTTCAGGGCTGCATTTAGTCAGGAGACATTATGGACTGTACATACTCCATCTTACTTGAACCTGTAATGAAGCTTATAGCACATTAAAGGATAATGTGTTAATACATGAAAATTTCTTACAGTGTGCCTAAAATATAGTTATGACTCAATACATGGCAGTTATTATCATCATTATTACTATTTTCCAGCACTGAGCTAAATACAGGATAAATTTGCTGTCTTCATGGTACTTATAGGTTGGAGAAAAAAATGTTTATGAAAAATGACATAAATAACTGCTTAAAATCTTTAAAAGTGTTACAGAAAAAGTAGACTCTGATGAGACAGTCAGACTCTTACGTTTGGTGAATTTTTTAATGATATGCATGCATTTTTGTGGATTGTCAATTACAACATATATTTGGTTAAACAAGGAGCTATACACGAAATGTTTTATTAGTATATTTTGGAATTACAAGGAAAGCTATAGAGAAATTGTATTTTATAAGACTTTTTACTATTTTATTTAATAATAAAATTAATGCTTTATTTCAATGTTGATTCTATGCCAACTATTAAATTACATGTGCACTTAGATTATCTTAACACTTTAATTGTATAATTTAATTCTCATCTTTTACCCTTCTTTTGATCAAATGAGAAGATATGTTTTTGTAATGCCCCAGTCTAACAATGTTAAACAATGTTTACTGCCTCTCAAAGTTCTGGACTGGACATGTGGGGAGAAAGTATAACAGTAGGACCCCAAAGTGGTTGTTCTGTGGTGACCTGAGAAGGAAAGGCCACATGCAAGTTGAGGAGAAAAATGCTTTTAGACGATATGTGAGAGTAACTTCAGCTTAGACCCTGACCACTACACAGAGACAATAGCAAGCAGTTGGTCTCTCACATGTGAATGAACATACCCACAATATGTCTACGTGTACCTTTTAGAAATTAAAATAGCTCTATACTAAAAGTAAAAGAAAAACTCTTTGTATATGCATTGCACAAACTAACACATATTTTCAGTATTGCAAATGAGTAGAACAAAGGTTTTATGCAGAGTTATTCTAATGTAATGCTTATTTTGTAAGATGGATTTAAATCTGTTCAAGTCACAGGTACTCAAGCAAGCCATTTTTTGTTTGTTTGTTTCAAGGCTTTTTGACATGCTCCCACCATTTTTACAAAATTAAGTTTAATGTAAAATTGATTTTGTAACTCAAAACTTACTTCCTCAAGGAAGACTTTTTTAAATGACCACCAGAGTCAGATATTTTGCTTTCACAGATTCTTAAAAATTTTAGTATCTTTTTTTATTTTTCAAATTTTTTTTAGGTGATGCAACCTTTGGTTGACCTCACAGATTGCAAGGACTTTGTCAGCTTACAATCTCTTATTTTTTATTTTTTATGACTAGTACCTGGTCTTACCAGGAGGTCTCTCATCCAAGTACTAAACAGGCCTGACCCTGCTTAGCTCCTGAGAATGGATGAGATCAGTCTTGTTCAGGGTGGCATGGCTGTAGATTAGTATTATTCTTAAGCCATGTCTATTTTGCTCACTATTGTATTATCAGTGCCTGGCATATAGTAGATGTTTATTTAATAGTTAATAAATAGTATAATTCGTCACATGTTTATGGAGCTCTTTGCAAGCATTAAATACTCTGTTACAGGGTGAATGAATATGGTTTAAGCTTTAAGAATGTTTACAGTCTATGGAAAGGCATGCATATTAGAAATAAGTATGCTTCTCTGAGTATTTATATATATGTATATATACATACATATACACACATATATATATGTATATATACATACATATACACACATTTATGTATATATAATTTATAAATGAAAAATGCTTATATGTTATATGCATTATGTATGTTTGTCTATAACATATACAGTAAATGGGTATCCATACATATTTTTAATATATACATGTATAACATGTAATTTTAGCACTGCTGGCCAAGCAGTTATAAGTCATTTTCTGCCATACACACATGATAGTTTCACAGATCAATTATGACATCTTCAAGATATACTTTCAATACTATGATAATTTTTGCTGCTCTCCCACATATCATTTTGATATTACACCTAATTTAACCATGGTGTAATCATGGCTTTTGCTCATTACAGGCAAAAAATGTATTACAATAAATTCTACAACTAAAAAATTTTCTATAAAATATATCATTTCATAATTCAGTAAATATTATTTTGGCACTCTCTTTAATGCTTGTCAATCTTCTTCATAAGATGTAGATCTAAACTTTTTAAATCTTTTATAGAGAAAATAGAGAATCGCAGTGTGTTATTTATAATGAATATTCAGAGATGTAACTTTGATATTAACAGTGCGTATTTTGTCTTAGAATTACATTGTTGATCAGCCTCTCATGACCTTTTACACTATTTTAGTGTCATAGTGTCTCAAACATAATCTCCGAGTTCTTTTACTCTAATTCTATTCTCTTGCATAATGATGAGATTTATTCAACCACTTTATAACTGAAGCACTTTGCATAGCACTAACTAAGAAAATTTATTTCCTGTATCTGGGTATCACAGATACAGAGTGACAGCACTGATTGAAAAACAACGTATCTTCAATCAACTTAACTGTTATTTAACCTGCTTATAAAACTCAGATGTTATCACAGCTAAATAAGGGCACCCATAATTCTAAAATTTCACCTTTTTTTTTCATATCAATAACGGAAGAAGTTAATTGTTGAAGTGAAAAAGAAAAGCTTGATTTTTAAAAGCAGAATACCCCAGAGGCTTTTCTCTTTTACCTCAATTATGTCTGAATAAATTTCAACATCTTCAAGTAAAACTGTGGGGAAGGCATTTTTGTTATTGGCCTGATGGTGATCCGCAGGTACAGAGAACTGCAGACACGTTTAGATGAACTCTAGCATTATACCTGTGCTGACAGAATGGTAAAAGAAAAATAGAGACTCACTCTGTCCACTATATGAACTTGGCTAATCTGTTTTCTTTCTCTTCCTCCTGCTCCATTTGATGGTTTCTATAAAATCCTAGATGATTAAAAAACACATCTCCACTTATCTTTGAATTTAAAAGTTGTATTTTAAAACAAACCCATTTCTCTTGGAAAGATGTTATAAAACTATAAAGATGTTAAATTTTTAAAATTAAAATTACTTTTTTTTACATTGGAAAACATGTTGGCAAATGACTAAAGCTTTTCTGTGTTTCCTTTTAGTTATTGATTGTGTTCTAATTGTTTCCTTATCAAATTTTGTAAAAAAAAAAATGAAACTCTAATAGGGTATATAGATACTTTAACATGTATTTCTTTTAAGCACCTAGTATTTGAATTAAATTACTACCAAACTGAGATTAACTTTATAACAAACTGTAAATTGCTAACTGTTAGAAGTTATATCTGAAGTCTAGAAATTCATATAACTGACGGTCTAGCATGATTCATTAATGGATCATTTTTCAGAGATTATGTCTTTAAATTCATTTGTTGACTCATAAGCTATCTTTTATTTGGCAAGACGTAAGAAAATTAAATTCAACATAAAAGAATAGTTTGTTTTATAGAGAATGTTTTCCATGTTTGTTATATAAAAGTAATTTAAATTTATTTGGCACAGTCCAGAAATTTAGAATGTTTCTATCAGAAAGTGATAAATTTTTTGAAGGCAAGATTTTATAATGGACTCCCAAAATTGAGTAAAAATATATTCACTGAAGTATTAATATGAAGTTCACTTGGTCTAGAGTTTGATTTAATAATATGCTTAGAGTTTTTTCGACTCAGATTTTATAAAGAAAACAGATAATTGAGATTGCTCAATATATATAATGAAATTAGAACTATATAATAACATCTAAAATACTTCACATATTATTATAGATAATACATAGATGATATATACTTAATTTTGTATTGAGTTCCAAATCCTCTTTTTAAAATAATTAATAAAAATTTATACAAGTAAAATATCTCAATCTTAGCCCTTGCCACATTTTTTATTGTTATTTCCTTATCATTTATTCTGCTTATCTTAATCTATCTCATCTTTCGCTCATCTGACTACCCATTTTATCTGAAAGACCTTTATGCAGTATCAGGGAAGAGCTAATTTATTTGAAAACAAATGTTCACAGTTCATACATAAGCCCATGTCATTTTTTGTTTTGCTTTTTCTACTGCTTCATAATGTTTCAGTCATGCTCTATAAAAAACGCATATATATTGAATATATATATATATGTGTGTGTACATATATATACATACATATATATACGTATATGTGTGTGTATGTGTTTGTGTGTGTGTATGTATATGCGCAAACATACTCAGTGATAGAGATTTGGGTCAATATTTTGAAAAGTATACAATTATCCTGAAAATAACAGTAGGTCATATTCATAAAAGTGACTGTTTTTCTTATTATAAAAAATACTTAACGTACAGAGGATCAAAATAATTAGATTCATATCTATTTTACATTTACAATCAGATAACTGGTAAATTCTTTTGAAACTATACAACTGGTTCTGTTTTACAAAAATTGTCTCTATCTAATAATATTCTGGACATTGATCTGCTGTTTTACATGTGTGTTTTGATCATAGGCTGTTCTTTCATTGTGAAGACCATGCTTTTCCTTCTTATTTGAAATAGTGCAATTGATTTAGTATCAATCTTCTTTTATCTCTGACACAGAAACAAAAGACAGATTTTGCTTTACGTAACTCCCTTGCTGACAATCTCCATGACAGAGACTTGTGTCACCTTTCTTAATTCAGGAGCTCTTCTGAATACATATTGCAAGTTATGGCAGTTGTGATGAATTATCCAATTTTGAAATGACATGGTTAAGTTTAAAAAGTTCCCTTTTCATTATTTTTTCATGTTATTAATTCAACTGTATAGATGGATGATAAATTAGATAGATGATAGATGATAGATGGATATATTAGACAGATGATAGATAGATGATAGATAGATGATTGATAGATAGATAGATAGATAGATAGATAGATAGATAGACAGACAGACAGACAGACAGACAGAATAAAAGATATAGACAAGTAGATAGTAAAATTCTACAGAAACCAATTTGACTTTGGTCACCTGTCCATAAAAATTACATACTATTTTCAATATTTCTGATCACACTCATTTTAAGAATCTCCAAACACCCACAAAAACCTCTGATGCTTTCTTCTCTGATGACATTTTCCTCTTCATCTCTCTTTGAAGATCACTAATTGTTTTCATCATATCTACTTTTATCTACCTTTGACTAAGACTCTGATTCTCAAGATTTAATATATTGATATGTTATTTAATATATGAATCATATGTGCTTACTTAAATCAGATCCCATGCTTTATCTTTTGAAATTCAGCATCAGTACATCTCATTTAGAACTCAATACCTGATAATGGCACACTTGGATTAGAATGTAGGCTTCCTAAGGGAAGGAAGAGGTTTTATCAATCTCTGATTCCTGGTACCTGGCACTACAGCTGACATACAACAGATACAATAATTCTCTCGCAAATTGAATTAAGAAGCTTAATAAAATAAAAGTAGCTTCAGATTACCTAATTAATCTACCCTGGTGGAAAATTTTAGTATCCCAGTTAGAATACATCAAACTTTTGAGGGTAGGGACTAGTGTACTGTAGACTCCAGGAGTATTCTCTTCCTCACTTTTTGTGTACATCTTTACTAATTCATTTGGCATTTATTGTACACCCACTTAAATCTTGTCCCTGTGCTAGATGCTGCGATATCAAATTGCATAAGGTTAATTCATCACTCTTAATTTAAAATTAGGAAAGAGATATATTAATAGCCTTAATATAATCTAGTAGTTTACCATAGAGAAACAAACAATCATTTTAGAAGCATTGAGAAATGAAGGCTGAGTACATTTAAGGGTTTCTTTAATATTAAAACTTCAAGAATCAGCATATTGTCATATTGTTGATACTGCTGTCAATCATTTTCTATGACAACTCTTCAAAGAATTTGATAGCATTAGAAATTGTCTACGGCCATGACACCTGAAGAAGCTTGATCTCATCTCATCATAGAAGCTAATTAGGGTCAGGCCAAATTAGTACTTGGATGAAAGACCACCTAGGAAGACTAGATGCTGTATGCATTAAAAAAATTAAATAAACAAATAAATAAATAATAAATAATGGATTGTAAATTGACAAGGTCCTTGCAATCTGTGAGGTCAACCAAGGATTGCCTAGTCTAAAAAAAAGAAATTTGTCAGTGTGCTAACACTATTTGTCATTAAAAATGAAAGCAATAAGAACATATACTCTATGCCACATGGCAGCCTCTTGGCCAGATTATTTGCTGAGCTAAAACTTCTAGTAGATTGTCTTTTATTCTTGCTTATTTCGATTTTGTGATATCAGCTTCAAAAATTGCTTTTATCTTAGATCAGCTAAAGTTAGATTATTTATTGCAATAAACAACTCTGAGTAAATTGATTTTTAGTTAGTAAGAATTAGAACTAAATCCTCTTGATATTTTTCCCCAATGTTGGGTATTTCTTGGTAAAACACTTAATCTCAAGACAGCATAGCAATATTTTTATACTAGAAAAATGTGGACATTGTCTTACTGCATTATGCTAAAGTTTTAAAATAATTATATATTATTATGTCAAACGTCTTATGAATAAAAATGTAAATGTATATGTACTGATAAGGTAGGACTAAATATATATTCTATTCATCATTTGTCCATGCAAAATAATATACATATTTAAAAAAACTTGTATTATTGCCAGTTTTTGTGGTATTTTATTTCCGTTGCCATATAAGAGCTCAGTCTATTTCCGGCAGTCAGTATTTATGTTTCTCATTGCTTTAAGTTGTATTTTAGTGTGCCCATTTCAATCCATCTATTCAAAAATAATGTTATTTTTGGGCAATTTTTCTATAAAAAATATTGCATTTGTAGGCTTGATCAAAATTCAGTAACATAATTATCTACAATTTTTAGAAATTTCATTAGTTATTAAATACTCAGACGTCTGTTCAGGAATAAAGTTTTCTTTAAGTAGGCCATTGCAACCATTTTCTTGATTTTAGGACTTTTCACATTGTTAGACCTTGAGAACGACCCATAGATTTTTGTGAAATATAACTCCAAGTTTAGTGCAGCTCTAAGACTATAACCAAACCCCAAATGGTCAGTCCATATACATTTGACATTTATAAATTTTTTTATCTTCTTATGTAAGGTAATCACACTAAAATATAATAAGAAATAAAAAGATATATCATGACTTTTATCCATATTTTTTCATGGGCTTATCACTTTTATAATTTTTAAGTTCTGTGTTTTCTGTTTATTCTTTACCTACTGGTTTCACATATCAGCAGTAGGGCTTTTCTCTGTCCATGAAGTTTTGGGACTGGTTTAGGGAATAGAGTACACAATGGGGCCTGAAAATATTTCATAGATGGAAAAGTAAATTATAACCGTTTTTCTTTGATCTAAAATCTAACACAGTACCAACTTTGAAAGAATAGTATTTATAATTTTCCTGGCAGAGAACCTTCCTGGAAATCTCTTTTCACCAGTTTATATTAAGAAAATAAATAAATGAATAAAACAAAAAGAAATATGTTTTGATTTGAAACTGTTCACAACTACTAGGATTACATTTCAAAATCCTGGTTACTAATCAAATATCTAAATATATACTATTAAAAACAGCTCTTCTATTTGCTGTGGCAATGTTTATGTGATTCTCTTGATTCTTCTATTTCAATTTTCTATGATATTTGAAGATTAGATTTATAACATCTTTTTCATGAATAGAATAGAATCAAGCCTCTGATGTGTTTAAATATAACTTAAAGAATAAGATTAAACAAGCATTTTCTTCTATTTAACAATGTTGTCTGTTAAATTTGACAAAATTTCTCATGCCTATAATAATTAAATGTCATATATATTCGATCAAAATAATTATATAAAAACAGACATTTGTTTGGAAATATTTTAAACATCAATTTCAGACAGTACTATATTAAATAAAAATTAATTATTTTTCTAATATTTCCAAGAAAGATCTTAAAATTCTGAGAAAAGTGAGTAAAGTATCATAGACTATGCAAAGATATGCAAAATTATATACAGTGCACTCAGAATAATATCTTTACTTGCACACAACACTTATCAATGACCTAATAATAGGCTTTCATTTAGCATGTCAGTTTCAAACAAACTGTAGCATTCCAAAAGGAAATAATGAGAAATAATGGCTTATTCATTTTATTTTTATTTTCATTTAACATATTTCAAACATCATTTATAAACACATTGTGCTAAATCTTACAAATATAAAGATAAACAGGACATAAATCCTCTCTTTAAAGACTTTAAAATGTATTGAGGAAAATGAAATTAGATTAATGAGACAAAATATTAAGGATCTAAGTGATGTGTAGGGATGAAGAGAAAGAAGCAAACCTCAGAAACAAAGGGTCCAGAAAGTTTTAATTTCTAAATTAGAGTATCTGACACAAGCATGGTAAAGGGAAAAAAAATAGATAAGGAAAGAAAGTACATTTGAAAATGATTGAAAATCCTGAACAAAGTCATAGAGCTGGGCACATGCCTGACAGAGCAGTGAGGAGAGAACAAAAAGAGGAATGTTTTGAATAAGAAGAAACTGTAATTCAAAGAGAGAGCACACAAGACTTTGAAGGGCATTTTAGGGAGTTGTTTAGTCTTCTTTAGCAATGGGGAGTCTTTACAAGTTCATAAGTTTGGGACAACTTGTAATATATGTTTTAGGAAACTAATTCTACTATTAATAAAAAAAAAGAGAGCTAAATAATTTCAGAAGATTGGTATTGGAAATAAAACAGGGTCAAATGTAGTTATATTGTTTGGTCACTAAAGGAAATGATTTTTACATACTGAGTGTCCCTACTGGAATAAAAGTCTACGTATCAAAAAATGCATGGGTGATGGATATATACTGATGCACTGGTCAATTCTAAGCAATACCATTACCAAGATGACAGTAAATTTTAATGATATAATATTATAATTGCATTTGTCAGAATGCATTTATACATTTTTTTTTTAATTTGGAGCATAAATATCAGAAAATAAAAAAATAAAAGAATGTTAAGATATAAGAAAATGGGATTAAAAGTGGTTATTAATTAGTAGCAAAAGAATAGCAAATATTTTCACCTTGCCCTGTAGTGTTTTGTGCCACATCTTATGCACGTAGTTCTTGAAGCCACTTTCCAGAGAGCAGAGCACATTAAATGCATTTATGATTTGTAATTTAAAACTACAGTTGTGCGAAATTGCAATTTAAGCTTGTATGGATCCATACCCATTGAGTTTGAATTAAGATTTACAAATATGTATTAGGTTCGATAGGACAGTCTAGTGAAAAATATAATTTGAGATATAAAATGCAGCACAAGTATGAATTTTTAAAATATTTATGAAATCTTTCTCAACAATATGCTGATTAAATCTTAGGCGATTGCATATAGCACATTTCAGTAATCAATCAGGGTGTATATTCTGAATGCCATGATTCTAAGTTTCTTAATTTAAAAATAAATTAAAGTACTTATTCTAAATGTAATTATTTCAAAAACATCATGTCCTACAAAACTCATTCATAGTCAAGAGACTGACAAAACACATCAACCTTTTAAATTCTTGTTTTTAAGTGAATATGGCTGAAAATCTAAGTTTAAAGCAATAAATTCTTCCTATGAATTTTCACCTCTTTAAATAAAAGGAAGTTCTAGAATTATTCTAACATTCATATAAATAAGAGGGCAAAGAGCAAGGTGAAGAGGTTGAAAGAAATCATGCCATGAGGTCCGACAATATGAGAATCATATTATCTTAATCATAGGAATGCTAATAATAAACTGATACAAACCCACATTCAGTGCAGATATTAACTCAGAAACATCATTTCTCAGACAGTAGTAGTTCTACATTACAAGAGACGTGCACAGACACCATCCATATATTATATTATTTAGTAGGTTTATTTTTACAATATCCCCAGATCATTTTAATGCATAATTATGGTAAAGAGCTGCTGCTCTCCTACAAAATAGTAACCAACATAAAACACAAGATTTCTGGATTTGGGGATAATTTTGACTCTTTTAAACATTTTTATTTTAAGATGTGATCTGGACTCTTATAACTTCCATTCATTAAAATTACATTAGCACATTTTTACTTCTTAAAAAAAGACTTCCCTGATTTTACTTATTTCTGAAAAAGGAATAGGTGAGACAGCTGATGGGTTATTTGACTTTTTTATGATTAATAATCGTTAATATTTAATATGGATTAGCTAAAGCTGATTCAAACAATTATTTCATGTACAATAATCAAGTCTATCAACAGTTCTAGAAGGTTGATATTATTATTATTACTCCTATTTTAAATATGAGAAATAGAGCAGAATTTAAGACATGCCTTCAAATCACATGATTAGAGAGTACTTAGAGTGGGGATCTGATCCAAGCATTAATGTTTTCAACCGCTATACTGTACCTGTCAGGATGCTTACTGCAGATCAGTCGAATTAACCAAATTTCACCCACCAATAATTTTTATTATTATTTATGGAAAGCTGTTATTCCATCCCAACATTTTCAATAGCCCAAAAACTTTCACTTCCATTTTTTTATATGACCTTGTTATCCACTAGGATTTACTTATCACTAGGAAATCTAGACAAACTTGGCTGAAGCACTGAATCTAACTTGCCAATACCATTGCTTGCAATATTTAAAACAATATTCCATGACCTTTAAGAATTCTTAGGTGCTTAAGTCTTCATGGTTTTCATTGTTTCCAACAACTAAATTATCATTAAAAGCCTGTTGTTTACTCTGAATGGTAAACTCCTCTTTTTTCATATGTTTTTACACACAAACTAAGGCTAAAATTCACTCATACCCTGCATTTTATATATTCTATTTAATTTATTAAAAATTCTTGAGTTAAAGAAAGGTTATCCCAAATAGAGCAAACCTTCTGATATTTTAAGGGCTCCAACAATTTCTCTACTTCCTCTTTTTTTCTGCATCAAATCCCTTCCTTTATAACCCAAGCTCCCAAATACATCAAATAGCTTAGTAGAAAAAAAAAAAAAAGAAAAACAAGTGACCTATCATAAACACGATCTCCTTTCTAAAAATGCAATTGGGGTTATGAATATTATCTTTTTATCCTGTTAACTAGGTATGAACTTATTTCTTTTATTTTTTACTACCCTAATCATAATTTTCTGAATATCTTTCAATTAACTGTCTATTTTCTAATTGACCTGCTAGCTTTTCATTAGTGTGTGCTTCCCAACAAATCGAAAATGAAATAATTATTAAATCTCTCTTCTGTTGTTTCAGTGATAGTTATAATAAAGAAAAGTTAATTAGCCCTGCTGTTAGCTATAAAAAGGAAATATGGTGTTTCTATGTCCCTCAGAACAATGATCATACCTGCAAATTATTTTAAATGCTTGGAAACATTTATTTAGCACAGATCTCTAGCAAAATTGGAGCCCAAATAACATAATGGATAACTTGGTTTGACAAAGTGCTCTTGTTTTTGACATCTTGGAAAAAGCAATGATTTCAAAGCTTTATTGAGATTTATTGCTTTTTTTAAAAAACATTTTGTGGCAGGAATAGTCACTTTATTAATAAACAATTACAGAAATCTCTGAAGTTCAATAGATGAAGTATTTTAATTAGGCAAAAGAATAGCAAAAGCCTTATGGTAAAATAGAGTTTAGGCAATGTGGACCAAATGAACTAAGTTGCTCTGTTAAGTGTTAAAATAAAACAGGGAGTAAGTTGTATCTTCAGTTCATGTATTCTTTAGGAAAGGTTTCTTAAAAACAGTTAATTACATTATTGGTTTTTCCCTTGCTCAAGATGTGTGTGAGTGAGTGAGTGAGTGAGTGTGTGTGTGTGTGTGTGTGTGTGTGTGTGTGTGCATAGGTGTAAAACATGCATTTTTCTTCAAGTAGTTACTCAAATAAATGGGGATGTGTACTTATGTGTCGTGGCTTACACAGTTATCCACAACACTGTTGGATAGTCATTTTGGCCCTTTCACTGTAGAAATTGCAATCTGAGGGAAAAAGTACACCAATATAAGTTACCCTGGGAGATATCAAAAAGACATTAAACAAGCTGGAGAAGGACTGTTCTCTTGGTGTCTTGTCTGAGTTTTCACTGAACTTATTCTTCACAGCCTCTCTCTCCCAATCACCCTCTGTTACATATATTAGAAACAGAAGAATTTAGGGCTCAGTCATTGATAGTTTTTTTTTTAATCTGTACTTATCTCCCCAAGAGACTCCTCTAATCTTGTGACATTAAATCTACTTGCACTTTTTATAATATCAACAATTTCAAAATTTATGACTTTAACTTTAACCTTTCCTTTGAACTCCAGACTGGTGTGTCCAAATATGGATATGAAGATCACCGTATCAGGCAGGTTCCTGTAGGAGACAGATGTAACACTACTGTTATATTATTAGGGAACAAATTAATCAAGGGGCAATTTCAATGTCTTGAGTATGATATAAGAACACCACAAGGGAGAAAGCAGGGCACTGTCCTAGAGTTGAAGGGAAAAAAAGAAAGAAGAGATTACGAACCCTGGAGACACAGAGGCTAAGTGGAAAGGGAAGCTTTATAGGAACCATGATCTTAGTTCATGGAGGTCAAGGGAGGCAATCAACCCATGAGAACCCTGAAGAGTGGGAGCCAAGGGTGTGGCTATTTAAACGAATTCTTCTCCCTTCAACCTTTTGTTGATGATTTCTGTTGGATGAGGTCTACAAGAAGCTGGAAAATATGAAAGATATAGCTATTTATCTCAAAATTAACCTTCCTAGGGCACAAAGCAAGCTGCAGAAGGATAAGTATGGATGTGAACTAGTTCTATATGTATGGAATGTGTGAATTCCAGAGAACAGCGTATGCAAAAGCCCCAAGAAGAAAGTCCTCAGACCAGAAGTAGTTCAATATATCTGGATGTAAATAAAAAGATTGATGAGAGATTTAAAAGGTAGAATTAATAGGATTTGATGATTGTTTAGATGCTGGAAGTAAGAAAAAAGAAACAAGTCAAGGACAATGTGGAGATTTCTGGCATGCATTACTTAGAGAGAATGGCAGTTCCAATTCCACTGACAGGAAAGAGACTAGAAAGAATTGAGGAAGAAAATGATGAGTGAATTTTTTCCCATATTTTAAGACATTAAGTTCAAGTTTCCTATGGAATATTTCAGTAGAAATGTCTAACCGAGAGGTGAATATAAGAAAATGTCCAATAGGGATGGATGTGCCTAAGAGAGAGAACAGCTGTACAGATGTAGTTCTGGAAATTCTTTGAATATCAATACTTACTAAAGAAATAGAGTCAATAAGGAAATAAGGTGACATAGAAAGAATTAAATTTAGTTATGACTGACCTAATACACTTATTTAAAATACATCCAGCTAATAACAAGTTTAAGAATTAAAAAAAACAAAAACAAAAACAAAAAACAGTTGTTTGATTTCATTAGTAAAGGATAACTAGTTTCTGAAGTTCATCATTTAAATCTAATTATCTTCCACAGATATTTCTTTACTGGTATTTGTTGATTTGTTGCTTTATGGAGTAAAAGTTTTTCAAACAACTTATAGAGAAAATATTTTTGCAATATTATTGAGAAAGAAATTTCAGTACCAAATGGTACAAGAGACTTTGAGTTTTGGAATTAGGTTGCACATTTGAGGTTGCTGAGTAGTCTCAAGGTCTCAAGTTTTAGATGAGAGAGCAAAGGACCAGATGTTTATGCCAATGAGTAAACCATTCCAAAATACATTATAAAGAACGTATTTAGTTAAGATAAATAATGACAAATATGTGTGTCTGTTAATTAAACATCTCTACATAGAGCTATGTCTATGGTGTAAGGCTAATGGGGATCATGGGAGAGGGAAGCATTGAAAAATGGAGAGGATACAATATATATTATAGTGGAATAAATATCACAATGATGATATTATTTTCAAAAGAACAACCTCCCGTGCTTCCAAAAAAAAAAAAAAAAACACCATCAAAAACCAACATATTTATGTTTAAAGGCTGAAATATGGGAAGCTGCTAAAAACATGGATGTCGAAATTGCTAGCATTTCATAAAAGACAAAAAAACTTCGCTGCCTTAATGGAAACTGAATAAAACCCATAGAGAAGCAGATGTTTCCCTTTAGCAAACTTTTTCAAAGCAGCAGAAACTTACATTCAGTCAGGAAACTGGCAGAGCCTCTGGAGCCATTTCTAAGTGGCTATGAGAGTTGAGAGAACGTCCTTGAAGACCTGTGCTCTGGTTAAAATGGAAGCGGAGGTTTTGGCAGACTGTGCTTTCGGCTGCCTGCCAGCCACTATGAAAAGTATGACAGCTAATGTGGCTGCCCAGATTGTTCTCTGGCTGTACCTCTGGTTGGGAGACATGATTTTGAAAGAACTCCATGCAGAAATTCCATTTGGCAAAGGCTTGCTTTCTGGCAAGGATATGGAAAGTCTTCTTGAATAAGCATTGAAGAATAAATTGTGTCTGCCTCTGGGTAAAACTTCTGGGGGATAGGGAAAGAATTAGGAGGCAGATTACACAGAGGCAGAAAGTTTTCAGACTGTCAAGAGACACTAGAAATTTGCAATCAGCAAAAATGACCTGATTTCAGAAAAAAAAAAAATTGGAAACTTTTTCAAAGGGCCCAGAGAAAAGGGAGCTGGCTTAGTTACTCAGTCATTGCTCTGGATGAAGGAAACAAATAATAAAGATCATATGTGAGTCAGAAGTGGGGAAATGTACACTTAATTTAAGAAAACGTTTATGTAAAATATTTAAAACATTCTGAATTATGTAAATCATATTTTACAGCGTAGAAACCTGGCACCAGACTAATCATGAGCTCATAAAATGCTGACCTAAATTTGCAGGCTTGGATTCCTCCATTACCTTCTGTCTAAAATCTCTTAGGGGACCAGCTACATTTGGGTTATTAGTATGAAATCTGACATGGAACATACAATGTGGAGCTTTCACTGCTGGTATCCTCACAGAGCCTAAAGGTGTCCACATATCTCCTTGGCATGTAAAATGTCATCAGGTCTTAGATTTCATCAGTTCACAGACAGTTTCTGATGTGTGAAAAGCAGCATAATGTTTTGCACTAGTTGATCATGAAAGGTCATATTGACTATATTTTTTCTCTTTTAAAATATGTAATCATGATTGCTTGAATCTTCTGAGAGAAAGACTGTTTTTTTCTTGGATTGCCAGGTAAAATACAGCACATTCAGTTTACTTTGAATTTTAGATAAACAGTAGCTAATTTGTTTTTCGTGTCAGTATTCGAATTTAATGATGTGTCTTATATTCTATTTGCTAAATAAAACAGTAAATTTGGGGGACAGTTTTATGAGTGAGGGAGATTTCTTCAAGAGTTTCTATTGATATTAAATATATAAATTTATTTGTATAGAGTTCAATACTGGTGAACCTAACAACAACTTATATTTGTGTGTGTGTGTGTGTGTGTATGTATATATATATACATATACATATGTAAAACATTGATAGTGAAATTCATGGTTAATATTTTGCCTGCTTTGTGAGCTTATTTATTTTTTAAGAACTATGTTTTATGACTTGACTTTTGTTAGGGGTGTTCAAGAGATGACCAAAAAAAATGTTTAATGTTAAATGAGGAACAAAGAAAAAAGGGAAGGACAGAGATGGACAAATGTACATTTTTGGTGATTCAGAGCTCATACTTTAGAGAACTCTGTGGCTTTAAATGCCAATTACCTATTTATGTAACCTCAACTAATTTAAATAAATTAAGACCTGACAATTACTGATTAGGATGATGGCATATAATCAGTGTACAAAAAATCTATACTGCCTTGTCAGGTCAATAATTTTATAACTATTGATATGGGAAACCTGAGATTTAAATATAAACTCTTTAAGTTGATATAGAAAAGAAAGATATTTGATAGTAATTCAGTGAAAGAATCAGGGTGCAAAATGTAATTATTATTTAAAAATTAAATAGACTGCTGTTGTTCTGCCTTTTTAGAAAATGGTTAATCAAAAGACAATTTCACCCAGTTACTTGAGGATATTTGACTTCCATGGATAATTGCCTAATGTAAACTCAGAGGACACATATTTACAACCAGCAGTTTTGAGAAACAGTACCAAAGAGTATTAAAATTTTACTTGTGCTATCCACCTATCCACCCTTCTTGAGTTTAGCATAGTGAGTATAGAAGATTATTTGGCTCAGAAAATTAAATCTATGAGATTATGGATTAGAATATTTGACTGTAGCAATATTATAAAGTGATGTGATCATTATGAATTTCTGAAAAATGTACTTTAAGCATTTTATTTTGGTTTAGTCAAAATATTTTCTAAGTAAATGGCTCTATTGTGTACATTGCTTCTAATAGATTATAAATATCACAAAGTCATGGTATTTTATAGCTCATCAGGACCTTACACAATGTATAATGGACACACATTGCATAAACAATAAATGGAGGAAAACACAAGTCAATAAATAAAATTATTAAGGAAGTAATAAAGGAAAGTCAGTTTTTAGCAACTAGAGTAAAACATGTGGTTCATAAAAATCATGTGACCTAGCTCATGTGAAATTACTGAGGTGTCTCTCCTACTCGCCTTAAAAACTGTTAGGCACAATTTTTCCCCAAAATTCTGAAGAATTGATGAGCTTTTGTCCTATTACTTTCCTAACAAAAGTTTGAAATACACATAGGAGACTAAATATATTGGATAATTAAATTTTTAAAAATTGGATTTTTATTAGATTAATTTATATTTTAATGGCAAATTTAATATTTATCGAATATTCTCAAATAATAAGTTTGTAACAACTAAAATATACGTTGTTAAGAGTAAAGAGCTTGGAATATTTCTTATATAGTTGAACTATATGTCCTGAAATTATAAAGTTATTAGTAAAAGAGCACATCATTTTCCAATCTGTATGATGAGCATAATAATTATATCTATTTCAAGGGATAAAAGGAATTTAGATACAGCACACTTATTGTAAGCCCTAACTGGTAAGCACAGACAGTGTTTTATGTCACCTTTTATTATTATGTTAAACAAGTCAGGCCTCTAGAATGAATATACATGAAGGATTAGTGTTGTAATCCAGAAAAATAATTCCAGCAAAAGTAGATGATAACCATTAATGAACATTGCTACTGATTTACATAACCATTCATTAATGGGTTGTTTGACTATTTGTTTTAAATCAAACATTTCTTAGAATAGCCAAGGAAAAGAAAATGGAAACAGGAATAAAACAGGAAGTTGTCTTTAAGCCATATCCAAAGGAAATACCATTAGCATTTGCCAAGTAACATTTTGTTTTCTTGTGACAAGATATATCTAGAGGTTCTCAGGCATGCAAACATATACTAGCTTAATTTTCCTATTTAGGAGACTTCTCTAAATATTTGTCAGTGTGTAGTGTGAGTTTAAAGGAACTATTTCAAAAGTACAAAGACAGTATCCATTCCTTGCAATTCGATCTCCTAAAATTAAAAAAAAAAAAAAAAAAAAAAAAAGCTAGAAATTTTTCATTCCTTTTCCTGACTCCATTAGGTCAGTCCCCTATACATTAATGTGGTGCTGTCCAATGCTGTAATCACTAGCCACATGTGGTAATTTAAATGTAAATAAATTAAAATTGAATACAGTTAAAAATTAATTCCCTCATTTGCAGTAACCACATTCGAAGTTCTCAAATGCTAAATGTTTTATTGGACAAATGCCAAGAGTCTTTAAAGGCCTGAGATCAGATTCCTTTACCTTTCGCTTCCAAGTATAAGAAGGCTTCATGAATGTGGTCTAATTAGCCTCCATTCTCTCTCTTTCTCGCTCCCTTAAAGAGTGTACCCTAAGTTAAAGTGGCACAGAACAAAACCTTAATTCTTCACATTGCCTGAAGTCAAAGCTGAAATCAGAAAATGACTTGAAAAAAGTGAATGTGCATGCTATGAGGGAGTGGAGCTAGGGTGTACTATCAGTTTATCACTACTTATCATAATTCATTTATTTATATTATTCTCTGCCTAATTTACCTGGAACTAAAATGCATATGAAAAATGAAATGGGAGTTGATATTTATTGTGGTCAAAAATGAGGTGGGTTCATTATGAAAAAAGAAGGAAGGTAAAAGACTCCAGGAAATATAATGGGGATTGAGAGAGGAAAGAGGAACAGCAAGGACATTATGATTTTGACAAAAGCAGCCTGCTTGGTTAATAATAAAAAGCAGGAGAAAAGCAGATTTTTAACAAAAGTGCTTTGTGTGGACAAAATCAACTGAGCTAAGAGCACCTCAAATCCCCCTAGCATAAAAGCTCAAAGAGCAAACATTTTTTAATACTGACTCCTCTTGTGTATACAATACTTCCCTTCATGCAGAAGCTAAGCACAATTGAAATAATTTAGCTCTTGTCAATCTGCTTCATTCTTTGCATCATTATGCCTAGAATAGCAAGGTGAGATCTAGGCAAATTGGGTTGGAAACAGGGAGCCAGCTTTGTGAAAATGCATACTGAAATGCAAACACTTGAAGGATATTATCTCAGGGTCTAACTGTGTCAAAAAGTAGGTTTATTCAGAACTTTTGTCCCTTCTTGAAATTTAAAAACTGACTGATTGAAGAAAGTGAATGATTGGATGGTGTTACTTACCAGGACGTGGTCATTATATTTATCAGTGCCATGTGACAACCACGACTTTAGGAAATATGTCATGATTCAGGATTAGAAATGTGGAAATGACAAAATGTTTTAGAAATTTGATTTGGTTTTGATAGTTATGAACATGAAATGGTCATGGAGTGGGGGAAACCCGCAACATAAAATAAGTACATATTTGAAGTAGTGATATTAAGTAATGTGTTGGAAAGTTAAAGTGGAATGAGAGAAAAAGAATGATGGTGGCTTGTTTTTTAGATGGGATATAGAGGAAAGGCCTTTATTAGAAAAATATTTAAAAATATCCTTATCTCATTCAGTACTTAGAAAAATTAACTCAAAATGGATTAAGGAGCTGAATATAAGACCTGAAACAATAAAATGCATAGAAGAAAACATAGGAACTAAACTCAAGGACCTTGAACTCAAAGAGGATTTTATGAATTTGACCTGAAAGGCAAGGGAAGTAAAATAAAAAATAAATGAATGGAACTACATCAAATTAAAAAGCTTCTGCTCATCAAAAGAAATCATCAGCAAGGAAAAGAGACAACCATCTGAATGGGAAAATATATTTGCAGACAATGCCTCCGATATGGGCCTAATATCTAAAATATACAAAGAACTCATGCGACTCAATAACAAAAAAAAACAAACAATCCAGTCAAAAAATGGGCAGAGGACCTGAGCAGACACTTCTCCCTAGAAGACATACAAATAGCCAACAAATATATAAAAAGACGCTCAACATCACTAGCTATTACGGAAATGTAAATCAAAACCATATGAGATAACATCTCACACCTGTTAGAGTAGCTATCATCAACAGGACAAGTAATAACAAATGTTGGAGAGGATGCAGAGAAAAAGGAACCCTCATACACTGCTGGTGGGACTGCAAATTGGTACAGTCACTATGGAAAACAGTATGGAGATTCCTTAGAAAACTAAGAATTGATCTACCATATGACTCTCTACTGGGTATTTACCCCCAAAGCTTGACAACACATATCCAAAAAGATATTTGCATGCCAATGTTCATAGCAGCATTATTCACAGTGGCCAGGATATGGAAGCAACCAGTGTCTTATGATAGATGATCGGCTAAAAAACCTGAGGTACATAAATACAATGGAATATTACTCAACCGCAAAAAGAGATGAAATACTGCCATTTGCAACAACATGGATGGACCATGAGATAACCATGCTAAGTGAAATAAGCCAGAAAGAAAAAGTTGAAAATTACATAATGTCACTTATTTGTGGTATATAAACCTAAAAGCAGCAAAGAACAGGACAAACAGTGACTCATGGACATAGACAATGGACTAGTGGTTACCAGAGGGTACAGGGGTGAGGGAGGAGGAGGGATGTAGACAGGTTAAAAAGGATCAAATATAGTGAGATAGGGGGAGGGCGAATTGGGTAAAGAGCATCAAATATATGTTAACCGAAGGAAACTGGATTTTGGGTAGTAAACACACAATAGAATATACAATTGTCAAATTATAATGTACACCCAAAAATTATATAATTATATTAACCAGAGTTACCCCAATAAACTTGTTTTTAAAAAAAGCATTTAAAGTATATAGTGTTCAAAATTCAAATAATATGAATCTGTGTTAAATTACAGATACTTCTTAAAAACAGTGTGGTTGTTTATTTTTGGGGGGTGTATTGGTTAAAAAAATTATATAGGTTTCAAGTGTACAGTTCAATAATACATTGTTAACATAGTGCATCATGTGTTCACCATAATTGGTGTGTTCACCAATTAACTGAAAGCTTTTGGCCTAAAATATATATATATATATATATATATATATATATATATATATATATATATATATACACACACACACACACACACACACACTTTTCTCCTATTGAGCTCCTCTATATGCACTCTGGTCTAAACTCATTGCTTCCTTCACTGTTTCCCCAAAATACCAAGCATGGTTTCACCTCAAGGCCTTGACACTTACTTAGCCTTGGAACAAGTTTTACTTATATATTTCAAATAGCATCCTCCTCCTTTCCATTCAGGTATCTATTTTCATTTCACCCCATCAGAGAGAGCTTCCACCAAATGACCACATTTTGCTTCACAGAATTAATAGAACGTAACACACTATTAAAAAAAAATGCTTGGTTTGGTTACTGTTTATTTTCTGTCTCCATGTCTGAGAATAAACGTTTCCTGAAAGTAAGATTTTTGTTTTATTCATTATTTATTGGTAAAACCTAGAACTATACCTGGTACATCAATGTTGGCCAGATACCTTTTTTAATAAGTAAATACCTTTTTAAATAAGTAAATGAGAAACTGAGGATAACATCAATTCCAGTTGCAGGTAGAATTACAGGTCAAATGTGAGACTAATAGAGGAGTCAAGGATGATTCCAAAGCTTTTGTCCTTAGAAACACAGTGAATAGTGACTCTATTCACTGAGATGGGGATCAGGAGAGAGAAGAAGTTTGGAGCAAAAATCTGGTGTTCTGATTGAAATGTTAACTTTTATTGTTTGAGTTTGGTTTAGATAGCTAAGGCAAGTAAGTCAGAAAAGTAAATCATAAATGCTTTTCCCTGAAGGTGGTTTGAAATAGATTTAACAGTATAATTTCTATCACAGTCTGTAACTGTTTTGACCAAACATAATCATAGACTATAACAGCAAGAAAAACTTTAGAAAGTAAGAGTTCTTTGGAGTATCTTAAGAAGCATATGGAAAACTGTCCCAATCCCACTTTCCTCTTTAACCAGAGTACTTCTTTAATGAGACAAAGGGAATATTTTGAGGATAGGGAATAAAGAAGTTTTACATGACTACAAACTTTTGAAACCAAAAACGTCAACCTTCTTATTTAAAAGCTGGAAACTGAAGCCAGAGAAGTGACATAATTTGCTCTATCACAAATTTGCTGGTGGTGGAGCCAGGTCCAAGTCAGGTCTGTTAACCCCAAGATCTTTTCTCTACACTATGCTCTAACATGATACATGTATACTGAAGCCAACCATCACATCATGAAAGGAGCTGGGATCTGTAAAGAGATCTGGGCAGTCTAGAGCCAACTCATAAGAGCTTATGAAAGCTGATTTATTAAGTTTTCAGGAATTTTGGTATCTGGTTGTTAAACACATGCATAATTAAAAATTAAACTATAAACATTTACAATTAATTGGTTATATTAGAAAAAAAGGTAACACTTAAAAGTCAGCACTTTTTTTTTGCTACATTTTACTATTTTCTATATCTCTGAGGCTATTTGTGTCCGTTACATTATAATAAAAGTACCATATAACAGTGTTCTACTGAACCACAATTCCAAATTCCTCATTAAGTGATATAACATACATGGTTTGAAATCTGCAATGGTAGAAGTATTTACAAAATAAAAATTGTCATCATCATTTGACAACTCTTCTCCCTTACTCCTCTCACTCCACACAGTGAAAGAGCTGATTATTACACATATACTAGTACAATAGTGCCTAAAAATGAATATTACACTACTCTTTACCTTTTCTGAAATCTTGGGTAAATTATATAATTCCCCTCTTAACTTGACCTAAAAATTAGCTATAATAGTACCACCTTCATTTGGTAATTTAAATGATAAAAAGGTAGAGGTAATATATATGAACATTCACAAAAGAATGCTCTATACACAGGATTACTACTACTGCGTATAGTATATTTTTGAAAATTATAAAAAATACATTCCAGGTGTCCTTAAGACACTTGTTTGCCATAATATTATTGTACTATACTGATTTTATATCTAATACAATACAACTTTCACCTACTTGAAAATTATCAAAATAATCTTCACATATTACTTTCTGAAAAAAAAAAAACTCTTTGTAGGTTCAAGCAACCTACAAGGCAAACTTTTTTCATACTTCAACATTTGAAGCTTCTGTATAAATGTTTGTTTACTTGCTTCTTGTATAACCCTCCTCAAGTCCATTTTGTTTTTGCTATTGTTTGGGGAGGATATCAATGAGCAGTTGTACATGTCTTTTTTTTTTCTATAAAGACTAAGGAAAATCCTCTATTTGAGCTGAAATCTGCCCAGTAACATCCAGTAATGATTTGCTCTCATTTGAAACAGATGGAATTAATAGAATGAGGCTATTGTTCTCACACAGAGTGCACTATATTTCTGAGACTCTGGTAAAAGCTTGGCTGCATAATCTGCAAGAGAAGAAAAGAGTATGTCACCCTATAGGTCTCGTGTTGAAAACCAATTTTGTTTATATATTGTACTTACTTGCTCTGATATGATATTTGTAAGAAAGATCAGGGGATATCTTGTCCCTCAGTGCCCTGAAAAAGGTAAAAGAAGATATAGGATTTGGGTATTATTAATTGGCTTTAAAATTATGTTATAATATTTCCTTATCTCTGAGCAATTCCCAATCATGTTTGTAGGCTCTTAGCTGAAAGAAATGGGAAAATGCTCTGCTGACTCTTTTCACTACTAAGAGAATTTCATCTCCCCAAGGCAGAAGAGATAGTTAGCAAGAAAAAAAAGTTTACATATATATATAAACACACACACACCTCTTCAGAGGCTATAAAGTACTGCTGCTTATGTCAGGCATTGAAATCAATAAAAAATAAAAGGTGGGTGAATCATTTGATTAAACTAAATTCCTTGTTCCATTGTCATCATTCTCAAAAGTAATGGGGGAACTAAATACACAAACTTCAGGATGATGATTAGTTCTGGAATGGGTGAACAGAGGTAGTTGCAAAAATTTGGTAATGTTCTAAGTCTTGACCTGAGTGGTGGCTTCATTATATGTATAATCCAATTTATATGTAGAATTTATTATCATAATATAGATAAAAAGAAACAGAATAATCTTAATTTTTACAGACACTAGAGTTAGATGATTTTCATAGACTGTTGCTAACTTAAACCCTCATTGCACATGTAACAGGCAGATCTTGTCTCCTGCTCTGAGTTCTTCAAAGAATTTAACTGTTTGTTGTGAATAATTTCATGTGATTAGAATGTTGTTAGAATATAAGTAAATAATCATAAAAGTAATGTCTTTTTCAGAAAACAAAATTTAGCATCTAAAACATGCTTTATGTTAAATAAGAATATTTTATTTGAATCGAGCACGTTCAACTTAAGTAGTAAGTGCTATTCTTTTTTTGAGAAACGTCCTTGGATATTGCCTAGTATAAACCATTGCACATATGGGGTGAATTTTTAGAGAGAAAATCACTAGCACCTGGATTGCAGTAACAGTCCAAATGTGTATGTGTATGTGTGTGTGTACGTTTCCAGCTGCCAATATTTCTGCTCATAGAGAATATAGGTTTATAAGTTAAAGTCTTTTTTCTTTATCCAGACCATTCTATCTCCCTTATCACCTTTCTTATCCTTATCTTATGCTTCTTTAATCATAATAAAATTGATTTTACTCTCAGTTCTACACTAGGCCCCAGTGACCTATTTTTCCATTTTCTATTTTAATTTATTTACTAAGTCTCATGCTATATACCTGAAGGCTCTCCTAAGATTCTTTTTATGTGATACTGAATGATACTATCCTTTAAGATATAAAAATTAATGGACCAAATTTGAACTTTTATAACTTTATAATCAGAATAATAAATATCTTCTAGAACCTAAAAAGTTTTCAATTTTTAAACACTTTCAGGAGATTAAAATACTCTGGGTTCTCTTTATAAATTCTATAAACAAGTAATTAATACAATGAATTGTTATTTTTCCTAGTAGGACTCATTCCCAGAAAACTTGGTGGATTCTTAGGGCACAGAAGACATGAAAACTCAATTTAAGATTCCAAGAACATAAACACATTCCTGTTCTTGAAATTCCAAATATTGATCACTTCTATTTTAAATTGTCTTCGTTAGGTTTCTAAATTTATAGTATTTTTCCCTTTTTACTTTACCACTTTTAAAAGGTAAAAAAAAAAAAAAGTGGTTTTGTGTTTAGGATGATTTTCCTCATAACTCTAATTCGTATTTGTTTAACTATTTTGCCCTGTGGTTTACCACCATCATTACTGCCAACTCTCTAAAAATGTGTTTCAACGTGTTAGATTTAATAACCACATTAAAGATTTGTGTTTCTCTAATCATTAAAATAGTTTCATGATAATATACTTGATAAAAATAAGTTCATCAAATGCTTGCATAAATTAAAAGCAACAACTTCCTCTTCTGGTGCTGTCGGGGTCCTGTATTAAAATGAACCTTGAGGACCCAGAGTAAATAGTGAGGAAGAGCAGGAGCTGGGAAACCATATTTTTCTGTTCCTTCTCAAATCTTTGCACTAATAATGACTTCTATGATGTTCAAGAGCAAAAAGATGGCACGAAGCCAGTGGTATTCAAACTTTAACAGACCATGATAATTCAAATGTGTGATTCTAAAAAGGGCAGAAGGAAAAGTTCATAGCACACCCTCAGGAATGTTACTTTTTTAATCTGCAGAAATCCTAGGGGTATGCATGACCTTTGTCCTAGAACCTTGTTTTACAAACAACAAAACCCACAGGTTAAAGTCAATGAGTGGTCCGGAAGAAACTTTTTTTTCTCAAGCAACAAGATTTCACAGCATTTCCCTCTTTTACCTGTATAAACCTTGGAAAGGCTTTTCTCCCCATGTTTGTCTTTTTCCTGATACTTTCAGTTGTTTGGAAAAGATGTTTCATATCTTGGGAGAAATTGTAAAGCACATAATGTCTCAAGTTAGATGATATACATTCAAAACATATGCTATTAAATTAATGACAATTATTTGAATCATTTTACATATAAATTATGCATGATTACAAATTTAATGCAGCTCAATTTCAGTGTAAGTCATCAGATAGCACTAATTTATTATTTTTTAAAAATATCATTAGACTTTTTTCACAAGGATTAAAAAAATTTATCTGCCGATTTTTGGAACTAAAGAAAAATAAACTTAATAGTATTCTTTTTGACTCTATATAAAATGGAATTTTTTGCCCCTAAGCGATTCCTGTCCATTAGAGATACTTGCCAGATGACATAAGATCTTCTATACTGGCAGAATCAGTGGCTATTTGGAAAGCTTCACCGCCACCTGCAGCTGCACCTGCTGTGAGATTTTACTTGTAGATTCCTTGGTGAGTTCAAAATCTATTGCCTAGATTAGTAAAATGAGCCCAATCCTAAAAGCAATTTTCTGGCATAGTTTAGGAGTTTCCCTGGGTAGGAATGGACTATACAGATACGTTTTTTCCCTTGTAAATTTATATGAACTAATGGATAAATAAACAATAAATAAATTGTGTATTGGGATGTAATTTTCTTCATTAACTAACGTCATTGTACTAAAATTGCCTATGTTGGAATTTACCACAGAGTTAGTCTTCAGAAAAGTAGTGAACTTTAAAGAAAGAAAAATAAATTAACTCAGGAAGTCACTGCTTTTTCTATTTTGTAATTTCATTTGCTTCTGACAGAAACTTTAAAAAGTATTTGTATTTGCAAATTTATAATGCTGTATTTGTCTCAAAATAGGTAAATCTTTGACGTATCAAAACAAGTAAAAAATTTGAACTTTGTACCGATGTCTTGGAAGGCATTGGTTGATGTGGTCCCAGCATCTTTCACAACTCATAGTGACCACTGAGGATGCACAAATATTCTAAAAATACTCTTGCCTAAGGGCTTTTAACCATACTTTTCCCCGGGTCTGAAATAGTCATTCCTCAGATACCTGCACAGCTATGCTTTTTCACGTTAGTTACTCTTTTGATGTCATTTTAAGAGAAAGGCCCCACCTTAAATACCCTATCACATACAACAGTGCTTCCCCATGTAGTCATTCTCTGTCCTATTACCCCAATACATCATTCTTGTAATTCTCGCCACCATTAGATATGTTATAAATGTATTTACATATTTATTTGTTACGTGTCTCCTCCTAAGGAGAATATATCGTGGAATTTATACAAAAACTTTGAGTTTTTATTTTCATAATAAAGCTCCTTGTGCAAAGTATTTACCAAATATTTGAACAAATTAATAAAAGAATGATACATTGGACTCTGGTACAGCTTTTAAGATCATTTTTCTTTGTTTTCAAATTAATAAAATGTACTGCTTTTAACAGATTATATAGCTGAAGTTGACTTGTTAGGATATTAAGATTTTACTTTATAACATTCTAATTATTTGAAATTATGGTAAAATGAGGGATCATATTTTGGTAAAGACTTATAATGACTTTTCTTATTCAGTATTCAGTATCTTATTCATATGTCGAACATAAGCAGGATCTTGCCTCCAAAGCAGGACCTTATAAAACTTGTTTGATAAGTATCAAAAGAGCCACCAAATAATAGGTTTTAATTGAGACAGGAACGAACAGTCTCAGAATCACCTAAACTCAAATTAATGTAACTTCTTCTCTTCCTTTTAAATGAGAATTAGACTACATGAATTTAAGGATGTTTTCAAATAAAAATATCATGGTTCTAACATAGTTAATTAATTGGAAAAGTCTGCTTCCACCCAAAATGTCAGAAAATTTTTTACTAAAATTAAATTGACATTTTTTTAACAAAACCTAATTATCAGTTTCTCAAAAATAAGCAAAAGCAGAAATTATTTGAGGATTAAATGATATAGTTCTCTTTATATAAATCACATTAAGTTTAAATAAAAATTGTTATGTTGTTTTTGTTGCAAATTTTCTGGGCATTGTTTTAAAACAAAATTTTTATTTTGTAATCTCAGATAAAAAACTATCAGTTTTTTCATTACATATTCTTCATCAAATGAGTGGAATGAATAAACAATTTGATGATCCAACATAGTTTTCAATTGCTATGCTACAGTTTTGAGGACAAAAGAATTACATGTGAAAAACACTTGTATTATTTTCTTAGTATTAAATTTTTTTTCAGTAAACATTTATTAAATTAATAATGAAGCCAGAATTAATATTTTAGATTTTAGTAACAACAACAACAAAAACCTATCTCATTAATATTAAAAAAATACAGGGTCGAACAAAGAGATATGTGGAATCATTGAAACATGTGACAATGTCTGTACTACATAATACACACACATGCTCATGTATAATTTTCTAGTATACATATATATATGGTTGATGTATTGTCCTTACTCTTAAATTTAGTAAGTACTGGATCCAATGTTGTTTTAATACTTATTTTTGACATAATTATTGTGATTTTGATGATGTAGAGCACATATAATCTACTTTTTTTTAAATGGCGCTGCATATTCAATACAACTTTTTAAGTTAAAAAACATGTTTTCTTATGCCTTGCTAAATTTTTCAGATTTTACTCAGTATTAGTATGAACTTCACGTCTATCATAAGGTAAATTATTCCCAGGATTCCCTTTTTTAAAAATAAATAATTTATAAGAATCAATAAGAAGGTAAATGAAAATAATCAAAAAAGCATTTGTTCAGTTGATTGGCAAAATATAAAAAATATAAATCAATTAATCAGTTCATCCATTAACCCATATAATTTTGGAAGTACAATCAAGTTAAATTTTAATTGAAACTACCTTATTTTGGTTATTAAGAAAAAAATTTCTGCATTTTTAAGGATAAAATAATGTAATTTACCCTATAAACCCTATAAACACTTTAATCAATACTATAAACCTCATTGACTAAGTACAAAAGTTTATCATTAACTCATTCATTCAGTAAGCACTGTTCACTCAGTGCTAGTCTGTCAAGAAGTTATAGTCTTGAAACAAAAATATAATACATGAATAAGATATTGCACTGAATATAAGAGAACAATGCATGTTTTAGCTGTTAGCAACAGAAAATAAAGCTCACAATGGTAATAACAATCAATTTCTCTAATATAACAAGAATTTTAGCTCTGGGCAAATATTAGTGTGGGTTTCATGAATCAATAATGTCAGGATCAGAAGAAATATCTAGTATTTTTGTGCTCTGGCCTTCATGACAGCGGTAGTTATTGTAGTTCTGATAATGTCCTTTTTTAAGAAAACAAATGAAGAGAGGAAATTAGTAGGATAGAAAAGCTTCTCAACCCACCCCAAGAAATTATTCACGTACATAATTCATGAGTGTGACATTAAATCCTTAATTGTAGGCAGGCTGCAAAAGTGAGTATTTAACATTTCTAGAAGTTTTCGTGATGGAAACAAAGGAAACAAAGTTTTACTTTGAACTCACTTTTTTTTTAGTGGATTTGATGTCTTTCAATGCTCTACATTTATTGATTTTGATTATTAATTATTACCCCTTGAGTGTGGGAACCCAGGTGACTCCCACATAATTTTTGAGATGACTAACTTAAAATATAAAAAGACTTTCTGATTTTCTGGTATGAAATGATATCCTAGGGTTGCTATGTACCTTCCTTATTGGCAAAATAGTTATTTATATAAGATATTTTGTTCTTTTTTCAATAGGGAGTAGAATTAAAGAAGACATTTTGCCAGGGATGTCTCATAGTTGTGGGAGGTGATAAAACTTCCAGGCAAATTCACTAATGTTGCAAGAATATTTGTAATGACTAAATTATAAGTTTATATTTTTCATTCAATTTTAACATTTCATAGTTTTTATTTAGTATCTTCATTTTGTAATTTTATCTATTTGTTTTATCTTAGAAAATTAATTAATTAATTTAGTTAATTAATTTACTTAGGATTCATTCCACTAATAAATTCATTCAATATATTGTGCTCTAACATCCCTTAAAATAAATTTTTCTTTTATTCATGTAAGAAAGGTTTGATATGTGCTCAGGTTTATTTGTTTCTTTTAATTTTATCTATGGGATTTAAAAATAATCTATGTATATTTACGATTAAAGTTAAATCTTTGTACAAAGGTATATATAGAAAAAGCTTATTTTAATTGCTTTCTACTAAATTTCTTTTTTTCCCCTTATTTTTATTAGATTGTTGATGATCCTTACAAATGTGTGTTTGTGTGTGTATAATTTGTTAATTTAAACAAAATAATGTATGTATTCTTTTACTTTTCTTATCCAAAAGTTAGTATAGATACACCCTATTCTGTACTTTGCTTTCTTAAGTTTGTGATATATGAAAGAACTCTCTTCAGATTAATACATAATTTTTTAAGGTTTCATGATAGCTCATTATGTAGATCTGCCATCATAAATCAACCAGTCTCTTTTGCTTTATGTGTGGGCTGCTTCCAAAGTACGCTAGTATAAATAATGCCACAGTAAATAACCTAGTACGTATATCACTTCATATTTCTTGACTGTATATGTATATCTCATTCCTCAAATGGGATTACGGTTTTAAACGGTATATGTGTTAGCAATTTTAGTAGATATGGAAAATATTCTTTTATATAGTTTTACAGCAATGACAATGTATGAAAGTGTATTCTTTTTACCAGCAAATTTTTGGATTTTAGCCAATTTGATATGTAAAGAATGTTATATCTCAGTACAGTTTTATTTTGTATTTCTTTTATATGAGGGAAGCAAAACATCTTTTCATGTGTTGAAAGGATATATGTACTTTTTCTTTATGAACCATTTGTGTCTTTTGCCATTTTTCTATTTTTTTTGTCTTATTCTAAACAATTACTTGAAGGCTCTTTCTCTATTAAGGAAATTAACCGATTGTAAAAGATAACAAATATCTCAGTTAGTTTTGGTTTTGTTTTTACTTTCTTTAAGGTTTTGTTGTTGTTTGTTGTTTTGTTTTGTTTTGCCATGAAGTATTTTTTTCTAATTTAAGGTACACAAATTTGACAGTTTAATATTTTACCCCAAACTATCTGAATTGAAAATCCACTATGATGAATTTGTGCCATATGTGCCATAGCGAAAATATTTAAGTAACTGATGAGAATTGTTTACAGAATGTGGAGAGCATTGTCTTCATGTCTCAGCTGTTGTCCTTGTGGAATTATACCTTCCACCAGGCAGGTTTATATCTTCTATAACTAACCTTTAATCTGTCATTGATGCAATAGAGTCTGTAGATTCATTTTTCCCATAAAATCTCACTTGAACATTTCTTCAAGTGGCAAAACACCACGTTTTTTATTTGTTTGTTAATTGTATTGTTTGTCATTGTGTTATTTTGCTAAGTCTTGTTTGGATTCTTATGTGTTTGAAACAAAATATTCAATGGGGTTTATTTATACGACAGCCTATATTGATTGCAGTATAGAAATAAAGCATAATTTGTATTAAATACCATAAAAAACTACTACATATTGAACTCAAATACACCAACTAATAAGTTCATGAAATGTTAAATTATTAAATAATTGATGTTTTAAATGCTTTATGTTATGCAAAACTTGGAGGATTTTTTTATTGTTGTTTTAGAGTGTTTATTGACATCTGAGAAAATTAGCTGGAGGTTTTGGATGGGCCAATTATATTATTACTATTCTCATTTAATATAACGGAATAGAGGCTCCCTCAATCTGACAATTTTCCATCTAGCATGTTTTCAAGCATAGATTTGATTCAGACAAAAAGATTATTTGTACATGTAAGATTTTTTTAAAAATTTTCTTTACATTTAAATAGTAGGTGCATTTGGGATTTAACTTGGTGTTCAGTGAGATCTGGAGTTTCAGATTTTTCATTTTTTTTATATGGCTAACTAGTTGTCCCAACTCCATTTATTAATAAATGCCATCTTTATTCAACTTCTTTAATATGGTATTTCATAAATTATATTAACCTATGTACTTATATTTGTCCATCTCTTAAATTTATCTTTCTCAAAGGTACAGATATCTTTTTTAAGATAGAAATTGCATTTTCTTTGGTATATACCCAGAAGTGGAATTGCTGGATCATAAAGTAGTTTTATTTTTAATTTTGAGGAATATTCATGCTGTTTTTTCTAATAATTGTCCCAATTTTTATATTCTCATCAACAATGCACAGGGTTATTTTTTATCCACATACTCATCAACATTGTTATTTCTTGTCTTTCTGATACTGGGCATTGTAATGGGTGTGAGGTGATATCTCATTGTGATATTGATTTGTAGTCCTCTGATTATAAGAAATGTTGAGAACCTTTTTAAATACCTATTAGGATCTTTATGTCTTTTTTGGAAAAATGTCTATTCAGGTTCTTTGCTCTTTTAAAATTTTTTATGTTTCAATTTATATAAACTAAGCAAAAGCAAAATAAGTTCATGTATTCCTCCCACCCTGCCCCTGACTTGACAACTACCAATATATCAATCTGTTCTCTTTATCTATGAACTTGTTTTTATTTTTCTTGATACAACATTTCAGAGAGGTCATACAGTATTCATCTATTTGTCTTTCTCTGTCTGACTTATTTCACTTAGCATAATGCCTTCAAAGTCCATCCATGTTATTGCAAATGGCAATATTTCATTCTTTTTTATAGATGACTAATATTCCACTGCATGTATATACCACTATTTCTTTGTCCATTTATCCATCTGTGGACACTTAGGTTATTTCCATACCTTTGCTATTGTAAATAATGCTGCAATGACCATGAGGGTGCATATGCATATATCTTTTTCGAGTTAGAGTTTTTGTTTTGTTTTGTTTGTATAAATACCCAGATGTGGACTTGTTGAATCATATAGCAAGTCTATTTTTAATTTTTGAAGATCCTCCCTATATTGCAGCATTATGCACAATGCCAAGGGATAGAAGCAACTTAAGTGTTAATCAGTGGATGAATAGAGAAAGAAAATGTGACACACACACACACACACACACAGACACACACATACTGAAATATTATTCAACTGTAAAAAATAAGGAAATTCTACCATTTGCAACAACATAGATGAATCTGAAGGACTTCATGCTAAGTGAAGTAAGCCAGACACAGAAAGATAAATTCTGTATGTTCTCACAAATGTGTGAAATCTAAAAAGTCAAATCTATAAGAACAGAATAGAATGGTGAATGTCAGGAGTAAGGGGAGGTGGAAATAATGAAATATTAGTCAGAGGAAACAAACTTTTAATTATAGAATGAATAAATTCTGGGAAACTAATGTACAACATGGTGATTATAGGTAATACTATTGTTATCTTGAAATCTGCTAAAAGAATATACCTTAAGTGTTCATTAACTTGATTATAGCAATCATTTCACTGTATATATGTATAATAAATCACAATGTACAATTTAAAAATAGATACCGTATTGTACAATAAAATCTACATAATTTTTATTCCTCAATTGTACCTGAATAAAGCTGGGGGGAAAAGTGACAGTTATAAATTTTCTCAAATTAATGACAGACACTAACCATAGATCCAAAAATGTTATTAAGCAGGATAAATAAAAACATGTGTGTATGCATATACACATTCACCACTAGAATATCATATTTAAACAGCAGAAAAATAAGTTGACTATATGTTCATTATATTTGGACTTTCTGTTCTGTTCCATTGATCTATTTGTTCATCTTTATGTCAATATTAAATTGTTATAATAATTGTTTCATTAAAATAAGTCTTGAAATTTAAAAAAAATCCTTTTTTTAGGGCTCCATGTAGGCTTTTTTATATTCTCATTCTCTTTACAGTCCCTCAGAAACTTCAGTCATTTTTAGACCTTTATCTCCTATATACTGGTGACTTTCAAATATAAACTTCTATGCTAGTTCTCTTATGAGCAATGTATCCACATATCTATCTTTGTTCTTCATTGCTTTATTGTCTGAAAGTAATCTGAGCCTCAAAATATCTATAACTTAGTTAAATTTATTCCTCATACATGTTCAATATTTGGTGTCCTCTTTGTCACTTAAAGACAGCAATTTTTATGCAGTTGCTAATATATTTACTTCTTCACTTCTATCTACATCTACATCTAATCATCAAGTATGTTTTCTTCCCGCCCCCACCCCAGCTTTTTACTTCTTAAATAACTGTCAAAACTATTCGGTTTTCTCCACCATCACTTCTACTACCCTAGCCAAGAAATCATGACCTGAATTTTTTCTCTTCCTTCACTCATTTCTAATCCATTCTTCACAGTGCTTCACACAAAGATTGTTTTAACTAGAGATTTGATCATGTCATTTCATCATTACAATCCTTTTATGGCTTCCACTTAACTATGTAATAAAATCTAATACATTGTACATGGTTTACAATGCTTCCATGGTCTGTTAACCACTGACCTCTCACTCTTGTCATTTAAACTCTACACACACATATTTCTTTTAAGTCCTGAAATACATTATGTATTTTTCACTTCTGAACCTTCACATTAGTATTCTCTCTTCCAGTTATAGTCACTCATCCCCATTTATTTTTTCTGGCTGACATTTATTTCTTCATTTTCAAGTCTTACATACAATTTCTCAAGAAAGCATCCACCAATTCATTCTTTCAACAAATATGTATTAAGAACAAATTATAAGGCATGCATTTGAGGTATTGGGGTACAGTATTTTACAAAATCTTATGGAATTCCCATTCTAGTTTGGGAGGAGTATATATAAGTGATTATAAATAAATAAACCTAACGAATAATAGAAATAGGCAGTACTGATTCACATTCATTATATACTGGCAAGATGGTTTTATTGGTCAAAATATTGAGATACTTTATCTGTTGTCCTGAGCTTCCAAGTATTCTCCTGTAAGCTGTTTTACCCAGTTCTTCTCTCTAGGACTTTCAGACCATCTAGTAATCAAAAAGTTAATGATTGGCACATCAGGGTTTCTCTTATTCTGCCTCCTCTTGCATTTATTTTGTTTAGTTAGTGCTAGAGCCATTCAGTCTTCCAAAGGTCCCAAATTCCCAAACACTATTGATTGATTAAATATCTCACTTTTCTAAGACACATGCTTTTTTGTGACTCTGGTAAACCACATTTATATACCACTGAGAAGTCATTCTACTAACCAGACCAGCAAGGCTTCTGTGAGTGATCTCCCTCTCCACTTCTTAGCATCCCAGGTGCCTTCCGAGAATCCTACAGGGGAGACAATATCTCTTTTAGACAGGACTGGCACCCCAGCAGGCAAATGTCTGGCACCTCTCTCCAACAAAGCTGTGACCACTAACCTGAAAATAATATCTGAGTCAAGCTTGTGTGGCTGCTGGTGGAAATCACTTGATTAAAGTGATCCAGTAGGGATAAAGAGGATGATGATGCAAGCGAGATGGAAGAATTGCCAAAGTCATTCTTTAAGTAGATTTTAGAAAAAGAGACGTGACATGCAAGTATGAATGGTTTATGCAAAGCAGCTAGGCAAAAGCAGAGTGGATATGCAAAGATGATAGCAGGAAGTGAATGTAAATATGAAAGCCTTGATTTTTCCTCTATGCTTTACTAAAACAAGGAGCTTACCATTGAGAGTCAGTATGTAGAAAAGATTATAGACACCCTAGTCTACACTAAATATTCTTGCTACATATATTTTCATACAACTCTTTACTTCCTACTGAAGAACTTTTCCAATGAAAACACTTAAATGCAAATATTTTTAAGTGACGCTGCAGTCCAAAGGTCAGTAGCTAGTGACAATTTACAAAGGGAATAAACAGCTTTTAAGAAAATTAAATTTTATTAATGAAGTAAGAATTCTGATTTTCCTTGCAGGAACTACATGTTCATCAAATACTTAGAAACAATTTGATTGTTGGACAAGAGAAGATGTAGTAGACTCATAAATAGTTCAATTGCTTTTGCTTCTTTATTTAACAAATGTTATGCTGAAATTAGAGTAATAAAAATACCATGACCTATTTTTCTTATAACATCAAGATTTTTAGTGTAGACTATGGTGAATTCTTAACCCTTTTATCCACACATTAACACAAAGTTTCTAGAAATGATTAAAAGAACTCAGTTTGTTAGGATTCATTTGCACAATGATCAATTCTTGAAGGCCACTGACTTTTACACCCGCCCATACATAGACCTGTTCTCACATCTCTTTCTTGCTCTATCCTCTATTGACACCTTGGTTTCCATGTTTTCCCTTGCAACGAGGATCCATTGCTTATTATAGTCTTGGGACTAACTCAATTGTTTCAATATCTTTGTGTAGACACAGTCCATGTGTTTACTTCAATGGATGCTGTATTAACTGACTGATGTGGGAAGTAATAGAGTAGGTAGGCCTGAATACAAGGGGAGAAAATAGCATTCATAAATATGAAAAAGAACAGTGCAATACAAATTGATAATCAGAACAGCAAAATGAATAATGCACAAAGTGAAAACAATATATACTCTGCAGTTACTACACTCTTTATGCCTTATCTCAAATGCTGTTTAGCAACCTTTGAACATGTTAAGGGACAAAACTAAGAACAAAAGATTTAGAATACTCCAACAAGCAAATCTTTTCTTGGCTTGTCAAATTGTACATACTTACTTTACAATTTATTCACAGCTGGTATTCCTGACCTGACTCCAGGCTAAGAGATTCAAGAGCAGCATGTTTCTATACCTTCACAGACTCTCCTATAGAGATATTTTGATAGCTTCTTTGGAAAAGTATAGTGTACTCAGAGATAAAATAAGTAGGAGGTTTTAACCTCACAAGTGCTGAAATATAACTTATTTTCTTTACTTTTATTTTTATTTTGATCATTTGTTTTATTCCACATGTAGTTTTATGTTTTGCTCAGCTAGAGTATGAACTCCTGTAGCGTACTGTAGTGCCTTAGCTTACAGTGTTTAGCAGAGTACCAGTTACAGAATGCTACTATATGCAACTGTGGAATGTTAAACATGAAAAAATAAGACTCATTTATTTATGAATAAATTCAACAATTATGTATTAGCCACTATATGATATCCTATCCTTGATATGCAAATAAGATAAAAAGGCCTTCAGTTAATAGAAATTTTTGTTTGCTTCTCCACAGATGGTAACATATGCAAGCAACTGGAGGTTCATCAGAGAATAGGTCAAATATTATTTCTATGTATATAAAGCTTGTTTCCTAGTTGGGATAAAAATAGTAAAACATTATAGAGTTTTAATGTTAATTGTAATTTGACCATGCTACAAACAAATATACAGGGCCAGTATGTAACAGGAGAATAAGACCTAGTCTGGAAAACTGTATAATAAAGTTGTGTGTGTGTGTGTGTGTGTGTGTGTGTGTGTGTGTGTGTGTGTGTCTGTGTGCTGAGAAAGTGACATTTGAGTTGAATTTTACCAGTTGAAAGGATAAATAGGTTATAAGAAAAAGAACATTCCAAATAAGGAATAGTCCATATGAAGTTTCTGAAGAGAAAAGAAGGTAAAAACATCAGAATCTAAAAAAATAATAATTATAGTAATAAAATAATAATAATGAGGCTGGAATACTGAGAGCTTCAAGAGAAAGGGGGTTATAATTGGTTGTGATATCATTGCCATTAACAAATATCAACAAAGATTTTGTTTTTTAGCTCTCATTTAAATCGAATAAGCCATAAATTTTTTAATCATGCTGCCAACATAATTATGAGCCAGTCCTGTCATACATTCTTCTATACTAGCTATTATGATTCTTCTATTCTTATGAAAACATTTGGATTTAATCACACAAGTGTAGACAACACATAAAATGGGTACTCTTCATATTTGTTCTACAAATTCTCACATATTGGACTAAGTCAATTCATATCAACACATTTATGCCTTACTTACCCCATGTCACTTTTCATATTGAGTCTTCCTTAGGTCCACTGAAGAATATATCACTGCTGACACCTGCTTGCCTTTCTTCAACTTCCTTGAGACTTTCATCAAAAATCCTTCTGATTCCTCTCTAATTCTCTAGCTCTTTTTTCTCCTCCATTTTGCTAAATATAAGTGTCTACCGTGGCTCTCTCAACCTTTCTCTGTATATTTCCTTTCTTAATAATGTCATAAAAATTTAGAGTATAATAGCAGTTGATAACATTTATAATAAAAGTAAACTTTTATTCAAATTCTTAACAGACATTATAGTAAGTGGTATATTTTGGCATGTGTGTTTCAATCTTTAACAAGATGTAGCATTGTTATTAAATCTTAAAACACCCCAGTTTTTCTATCTTTATTCACTTGGTATATGCAGAGTAGAACACAGATAAGAAAGTATTATAATAGTCTCCGCTTCTCTGAAAAAGATACGTGCCAAGATTCCCAGTGAATGACTGAAACTATGAATGATACCAAACCCTATATGTACTACATTTTTTTCACATACATAAATACATGCATACAATTTATGGTTTCTTTTTGGCATATCCAAATTGCCAGCATCACTACTCTTGTGGTTTGGGGTCATTGTTAAGTAAAATAAGTGTTACTTGAACACAAGCACTATGATACCATGACAGGTGATCTGCCAAGATGGCTACTAAGTGCAGATATAATAGACAAAGGGATGATTCATGTCCTGGGTGGGACCAGGAGGAACGAAGCTGGATGGAGTGGGACAGAATGAGATTTCATCATGCTACTTAGAATGATGCACAATTTAAAACTTGTGAATTCTTTACTTTGAAATTTTTCATTCAACATTTTCATACCAAAGTTGATCATGGATAACTAAGACCGAGGAAAGCAAAACTGCGATAAAACCACAGATAGGGGGCATACTCTATTAGCATTTCTATTTAATGAATGAAAAGTATGAGTCTTAGGAATTAAGCAACTTGCCCAAGATTACTCAAAAAGTAGCAGCAGATTAAGGACTTAAAATAGGCTGACTTGAGAATAGAAGCCTGAATGACAATACTGCCTCATTAAAGACTGTTCACACTGAGTAGAATCACCTCCACAACAGATGCTATGTGATAATTGGATAAGTATAAAAATTATTAGCGCATCTATTTCAATCTTCAGTTCATCAGTTATTAGCTTTATGATGCTTGGTAAACTTCTCTGAAGTTCCTGAGTTTAATTTTCATCAATAAAATTAATATTTAAAAAGTCACAATTGCAATTTTATTATGATGATAATATAAATGCAAGTATTTAATGCTCTGCATGGTGCATAGTCAGGATTTAAAATTCTTCTTCTTTGGTAGTCTCCAAGGCAAATATGGCTCTATAGTTTTCAATAGATTCATTATTGTATATCGGTTCTTATATTGAGTTAGTAAATAAAGATCTTTTAAAATTTCCTCTAAGATATAGATGAATTTTTTTCCATAGTTCTTTCTTATTATGTAGACAGAAAAGATTAACTCTTGCCAAAGATGTAGTGCCTATGTACAACCACTATATATACTGTCATTTAAATTAATATTTTTGGTTCATTTCAGACTATTTTTCTCCAATCAATTGAACCGTTGGTATACTCATCTTGGTGTAGTCATTAAGATGCGTTTTAAAATGTATACTCTTTTATTTTAGTATATTTAATTGCATTAATTTGTTCTACTTATATACATCAATCTACTAATTTCTTATACTATCCCCTCTAATTCAAAATACCTTCAATTTCTTTAAACTTTCTGCTTTACATAATTTAACAAACAAATCACACTTTTAAAATGTTTTCTATACCAAATTAAAAAAAAACACACATTACTTTCCTAATATTCAAAATGATAGTTTCATCTATATCTATTTACTGAGCAATCTGTCTGAGAAATTCATTATTTTAGGAGCTCTAGCAAAGTCTTAAATGAACATTCCTTGACCCATAGCTTGCAATTCAAAAACAGAAGTGTCTCTTAAACCAAGTTTTCTTAATACATGCCAGTATCAGCTAGCTTAAAAAATATATATTTGCTTAAAAAACCATTTTTCTTCAACCAGAATAATCATGTTCCTTTACATAATGTTTCATGCTTTTCAAAGTGTTTTTGCATATATTATTGCATTACACTTTCACAAGAATCCTCCGAAGAAAATACAACCCACTGTACGAATTGGGAAATCTAACTCTCTGGGCCTCAGTGACTTAACCACATATTAAGTTATTTTTATCATCCAAAGAGGGAAGATAAGATTTTTCCTTTCACTTGTCTCCACTCCTCCAAAAACAGGGAAGCATCTGAGTGGTCGTGATCAAGGACAGGGATTCAAAGGTACATAAGTTTAATGTCCTCTTTTACTTCTGTCCTTTCTGAAGGGAACGGGCCATTAACTATTCCTTCAAAGAATAATCTCTCTCTTTCCCCTTCTCCCTTTCACATACATATAGCGTAAGTGTTAAGTTGACCCCGAGGATTCCAATAATATAATTTTGTGACCAAATACCTTGACCTTTCTTCATTTTGATGTCTGGTCCTGCTTATGTGAATAAGAAGTTTTGTAGTTTGAACCCCGATTCTGTCTATGTGACAAAGTGAACTCCCTGCATTGTTCCTTTAACCACAAAATTTGTTTTACCAGTTTATTTTTCAGGCTCCAAGGGAAACTGAAGCATTGGCCCATGTCTTAAGAACCCCCTGCTAACCAAGTCATTTCTCATGACTCCACCTGCTGATACTAATTTTTGTTTGTTTGTCTGTTTGTTTTTGAGAATTTTTATGAGTTTATTTGAGCCAAACTGATAACATTTGCTAGGGAGCAAGATATAATATGCTCCCCTGTTGATCCTAAATTAGCTAAAACTGGAAATTTCCATTGTCCTAGCCAATAAAATGTATATATACATAGTATACTTCTGGCTTTACTTTACTTATCAGCCAATCCTCTTGGAGGGAAGCTCTCTGTGGCTTTTGCCTTTAGAAACTCTGCCTCACATCTTTCTTGTTGGCACATACTTTTGGTTTATGCTAAAGCTATCTCTCCCTGGTTTGCAAACCATATATGAATAAAATTCTCTTTTGCCTCCCAGAAGGTTCTTTTGGAATTTTTGTTGACAACCCATAGCAAAGTGTCTTGGAGGAAAAATGCAGTTTTGCTCTCTCTGCCTCATTCTTGCCTGGGTTGTCAGTGTACTTTGAGTCAACATCATAAGTTCTAGGTTATCTTTAGGCCATCACTCTTCACAAGGCAATACAATGTAAATAATATAAAGATTTGGCTGGTGACTCTTAATATGTCATTATTTTTTCACCAAAACTTGAAAATATCTATAATAAATTTTTTTCAGTAGTTCCAGTCAGGTTTGAACAGCAAATAAGCATGCCACAAACTTTGGGAAATATTTTGGTACTAACAGCTTTTTGGTTTTAGAATCATTGAAAGATTGTCATCCTAAGGGAAATCTTAGACTGGGCCTTAATTCCCGTCACTCATGTCTGCCCAGCTATCTAACAAATCTAAAGTTCTTGACTTCTAGTATGCACTTTCATCTACTCTTACTTAGCTACCATTATAGACTATATACTTTTTTTTAATTACCTACATTTAGTGAACTATTTCCATTTCATGCTTGGGTAAATTGATTTTTCAGAATAGCTTTTAATTAACCTCCCCAATGATTTTGTTATTTAAAACTTTATTCAGCAAAATTTGACCCTTTCGACCATTTCATTCATAATTAACCTCATGTTTTGCATCTCTGCTACTGTATTATTTTTATTAAATATTTGTTCAGTAAACATTTATTGGTAGCTAGCATCAATTGCATGAATTCATACTATAACCTTTCAAATATCCTGTACTTGCTTCTTTTCTAACCCTCTCCTTTTCCCTTCCTCCTTCTTTGTCTTCCTCTTTTAACACAAATTTATTTATGAAGTATTTTTTCCAAAAGAAGTGGTCTTCATCTATGAGGCATAAGTTGGAGTTCTTGTATTCACCTCAGTATCCTTGATACTTAAATCAGTTCCTGAAGCCTAAAAGACACTCAAAAAATATTTATTCATTCAGATAACTTATACTTACCTGGCACCTACGATGTACAAAACTATCTTATGTTTTTCATGTGGTATTTTATTTAATTATCAGGGTAACTCATAACCTGTTATATGTTATTTAAATTTTACATTGTTTATAGAAAATATAATTTTATCTTTTATTTAAATTTGTAAATATTTAAAAACTAATTGTTTCTTAAAAGAAGAAAAAGGATTGGGGATAAGAGAGTTGTGTTTTTTTGTTTTTTGGTTTTTTTTTTGCATCCCAAACCCTTGATATTTAATAGATGCCTAAAATAATTTATGGAACTCTACTTCTCAACTCAGTATTTACTGATTCATTGGCTACTATATGCCAGTTACTTAAAAAATTTCAACTTTAGGTTTTATCCTAGTTCACAGAAGTTTAATTGTTTAGAATTTTAAAAAATGTTTATTCATAATTTTAGAAAGACGTTTGGTTTAAAAAAGCAAAAGACAACTCGTTTGGTATAAGAAAGCAAAAGACAACTTTTATTGTTTTAGTATTTTCTCTCAAGTGAAAAGTAAATTCTAAAGAAAGAGAACACCTTGAGTAAAGGCTATATATATGCCCTGAATCATCATTTAATATATAGTGCTGCTTCTCTGATAGCCAGGATTGACAGGTCCAGAAGTTAAGGGCTGGAAATGCTAATGGCACAATTATTATTTCTAATGACACATTAACAAAATGTTTCCTTCTTGTTCTTATGATTGCATGTTTTGCTGACATTGAGATTTTGGTTCCAGAGGGAGCAATGCTTCCACCAGGACACATGACAGTGATTCCATTGAACTGGAAGTTAAGACTGCCACCTAGTTACTTTGAGCTTTTAATGCCTTTCATCAATAGACAAAGAAGGAAGTTGCTATGTTGGCTAAGGTGATACATTCTGATTACCAGGGGGATATTGGATTACTATTCAGCAGTGGGGTAGGTGGTCTTATGGCATCAATTACTGATGCTAAATAAGTTCTGTACTAAATTCTAATGTGTATGTATGTGTTGGGGGTGTGGATTTCTCCATATACCATGAAGTGCTGCCCAGGACACAAGTTGGTATCCTACAATTCAACTCAATTCTGACACTACCTACTAAGAGAAAGCATCAGATTACACAGGTAAAGGTCTCAGTCCCACAAGACTGCCCTCCACTTCGGATGCTAATCTCAAATCCAGGTTATTGCCTGTACTTCTGACCCACTGGGTATAAACCCGAAATTCTCACAATTCCCTCTCTTTGATCAATTTCCTAGAGTAGCTCACAGAACTGACTAAAAACATTTATTTACTAGGTTATTAGTTTATTAAATGATAATAAAGCCAGATCAAAAAGTAGATAAAGAAATACAAAGAGTGAGTTCCAAAAGAAAAATATAAGAGCTTCTGTCTTCACGGAGTTTAGAGTCCAGCATGGTGACACATGGATACATTATGGTTCTCCAGCCTGGAAGCTTTTCATACCCCTTCCTTTCGGGTTTTCTGGAAGCTTCATTAGATAAGCATGATTGATTAAATCATTGGCCATTGGCAATTGATTCAACCTCTAGCCCTATTCCCTCCTCAGAGTATGAAACTGAACGTTTCATTTCTCTATTTATGATCTGCTCTCCTGGCAGCCAGCCCGATCCATGGTGCTTTCCAAATGTTACCTCATTGACATAAACCCAGTTGTGGTGGAAATAGAATTGTTAAGAATAATAAAACATGTGTTTTACCTTTATGGTTTTGAAGCATTTTAGAAACTATGGACAATAGACCAAATATAACAAAAGATGCTGTTATCAATCGAAAAATTTCAAGCATTTTGGGAGCTCTGATCCAGAAACTGTGGACAAAGAACAAATACGTTTATGAGAAATATACCTCAGTAATCTGAATGAATAAATGTATCCCTTATAAATCACAATGTCACAGTTACCATACCTTATGATTAAGGTCAATGAAAAACTACAGCAATCTAATCCAGGCATGATTACTCATGACTCAAACCCTTTAGGAATATAGGTTTGTGCCACTGTACCAGATAAATAGACACAGTGAGGTGAGGTTCTTATAAAGGGCAAAATAAAGTCAATGTGGATAGTAGAAAAGGTATTTAAAAATACCAGCTATGGCCAAGTGACCGTTACAAAAGTGAGGACTGTAAATGTCATAAGTGTTTCCTCATTTTGCTATAAATACGTGTGTGTGTGTGTGTGTGTGTGTGTGTAACTTTTATTTACTGTTCTTTCTTATTTCTCCTTATATGTAACATAAGATAAATTGATTTTATATCATAGTATTTAAATGTCTTTAATTTTACATCACAGCATTTAATTTATGGGCTCTCAGGAGAAGAGTAAACATCACTCAAGGACTTCCTCTTTTGTGTATAAGCTGTTAGCGCATTTTCAATTGTATACAAATTGGTTGTATCATGTTAAGCTGAATTAAGACTTTGTTATTATCTTTACTTGAAGATTAAGTATTATATAAAGAGATGTATATGGCTGTCACCTAACAAGAGATGGACTTGTGATGGTTAATTTTATTTCTCTACTCCACTAGCCACAGAGTGCACAGATTATATATTATTTCTGGACATGTCTGTGAGAATGTTTCCAGATGATATTAACATTTGAATTGATGGACTCAGTAAAATAGATTGTTCTCTTTCGTGTGGCTAGGTATCATCCAATCCACTGAGGGCCTGAATACAGCAAAAGGTGGAGGTCAGAAAAACTTACCACTTTTTTCCTGCCTCGCTGCTTGATGGGATATCTCATCTCATCTTCTGCTGCCCGTGAACTGGGATTTACACCATTGTTTCCCTTGGTTGTCAGGCGTTCATACTGAATTATACCACTGGCTTTCCTGGGTCTCCAGGTTCCAGATGGTAGATCAAGGAACTTCCTATAATCACATCATTCGAGACAATTCTTCATAATAAGCCATATATATTCTATACTTTATTGGTTCTATCCCCCTAGAAAACTGTGACTAATATGTGGAACTTTATTTTTTCTAGACTCAATATTTACTGATTGAGCAGCTACTATATACTAGTCATTTAAAACTTTCCAACTTTAGCTTTTATTCTCTATCATAGGGGTTGAATGGGTAAGAATGAAAAAAATGTTTGTTCATAATTTGGGGGAGATTTTTGGTAGAAATAGACAAGGAACAACTTTTATTATCTTAGTATTTTATCACAAGGAAAGAGTTGACTATAAAGAAAAAGAACAGACAGTAGGAAGGGTAGACAAATGCCCTCATTTCTCTTGTTTGGTTTCCAATGACTGCTTCATTATATTGTTGAAGGGGAGGGAGAAAAATTTTAACTGCTGTAGCTACCTACTTGTTTCAGGTACCTTGAACATTGTCATTAATATAAATAATAACTAAAACTCTGGAACATCTCATTGTATGTCAGACTCAAAGATATCACAATCTTGGCCAAGATATTCTGAATTTTATCAGTGGCAAAACCAGAGTTATGTTTAAGCACTATGCCTCAGAAACTGAAAATCTAATCACTATGGGATATTTCTTCTCCTACAGAAGTATAAGACTCATGAGATTACAAAATCTGATTTGTTTACTACTATGTCCCATGTGATTATATAGCTCCTGCCTGCATATTAAACACATAATAAATATTATGTTATTCATTAAACACATATTGAGATTCTCATAAGTGCGACACCCTTTTCAACACCTTATGTGTGACAACTGTCACAAAATACACTAGTTCTAAGTGAGACAATGTTAAAAATATGTAATCACAAAAATATTTAATTTCAAAATGTGACAAATGAGAGAACAGAAAAGTAGAGGAAGTTATATAAACATATAACAGAAATATTTGCTTGTGTCTTGGGATTTAGGTAGAGTTTTTTTGAAAGGGTAATGCCTGCACTGAAAATTGAAGCATGACTAGATGCTAAATATGTAGAGAAGAATTTTTAGGCCAGAGAACGTGAAATGTGGAAATGCATGCCCAGTGTGAGGAATGAAAAGGGAAATCAGAGTAATTACGGAGAAAGGTTGTAGAAAATTGTGTAGGAGATAAGGACAAGTATGAATATACAAGGTTTTGTGGATTTTGTTGATATTTTCATATTTATTTTAAAAGCTGTGCATCACTATTGGAGACATTTAAGTGGGGAAGTAACCGTTAAGAACTGTAAATGGTCTGAAGTTTTACCTTACCTGCAGTGTAACAGGTTGGCTTGGAACAGTTTCATGAATGCTAACAAAACACAAAGATTCCTTTTTTATTGCTCACGGAAATAGTAGTAGAGGTGTTTCAGCATTTTTACCAGTTCTTGGAAATCCAGTTCTCATATGGTGATGCAAAGAGGGCCAGGTGACATCTATTTTCATGGTAGTGTGCCTTTAGTTAGGAAATTTAATTTTTTATAATGGGCAATAAGCCATCTGACATGTACTTCAAAGGCAAACATTTTCTTTGTTACAGTGGACAGTAAACTAACTCCCCATTTGCTTGGGATGTGTGTGGTGGGTAAGGAGAGAACAGGGTTGGGCCGCTCTTTCAAGGCTGTTTTCTTTACAAATATCTTTGATAAGATAGTCCAAAGGTGATCAGTGCCCTTTCTCATAGATATGAAAAATGTGAGAGACCATGGAAAATTGTCTCAATGATGTCCATAAGATCACATTTGCTACAAAACTAAACAGGAAGAATTTATAAAAACAATTGCTTCTTCAAAAATTATGTCTTCATATTTTTACCACCCATTGCCACATATAATTCAATTAACTAGTTTTTAATTTAAATTTTAATTTTTTAAATTACAGTTGACATTTACTATTATGTTGTTTCAAGTGTACAGCATAGTGATTAGACATTTATATAATTTAAAAAGTGTTCGCTTCAATAAGTCTGGTACCCACCTGGTACCATACATGGTTACTACAATATCATTGACTATATTCTATATGCTGTACTTTACATTACCATGACTATTTTGTAACTGCTAATTTGTGCTTCTTAATCCTTTCTCCAGAAATATTTTGTCTATTTTTTTTGTCCTTTGTTCTTCGTTAATTTATGGATTTCCAAGAAGAATCATGTAAGCATTCTGCTTGTAATTACACTTTCTATGGTATATTTCAGGAAAAATTGAAAATTTCCACAATATTAAGTCTTCTTTTATATCAGGGGCTGGCAAACTATAGCCTGCCATCTTTTTTTTGTCAATAAGTTTTATTAGTACACATATCTATTTCTTTACATCTTGTATATGGCTGTAGCCATGCTACATGGCAGACTTGGGTAGCAGTGATGAGACACTGAGCTTACGAAACCTATAATATTTCATTAATGGTCCTTTACAGAAAAGTTTGTCGATCCCTGCTCTGCATAAATGTGGTCTTTATCCATGAATTTAGGTGTTTTTACATTTCTCCTCATAAGGTTATACAATTTTCCCTATACTATACTGCACATTTTTGTTCAATTTATTTTTTGGTACTTGATATTCTTTGATACTGTAATAAGTAATATCTTTACTAGTTGTTTCTGGTTGACCTATAGAAATGCAGCAGACCTTTACATATCATTTTTCTATTTACACATCTTGCTAAACTCTCTTATTATTTGTAATAACATGCAGATTTTTTAATGACTATAATCTTGTTATCTGCAAATGATTATAGCTTTGTTTCTAGTTTCCAGTCTTTCTATTTCTACTTTTTTTTGTCTTACATTGGTTAGAATTTCTAATATAATATTGAACAAAAGAGAGTTGAATGTCTTGTTTCTGATTTTTAAAAGAATGATTCCAATGTTTGTTTATTTAGGACCGCATTTGCTTTCAGTTACTCTTTATCAAGTTAAGAAAATTCTTATTTTCTTAACTTACTAAGACTTTTAAAAATGAATGACTAATGACTTATAAATATTTTTCTGCATCTATTGAGTTGATTAAATGGTTTTCTCCTTAATCTGTTAAAGGAATTACTTTTACTAAAAGATTTTTCTGACATTGAAAAAATTCTCATACAAGTCAATATACTCTAAATGTAATATCTTTTAAACATATTATTAATTCTACTTACTAAGATTTTAGTTAGGATTTTTGCATCTATATTCATAAAATAAAATGGCCTGTGATTTTCCCTTTTGAGAATATCATCTACTTTTGGTATTAGGGAGGATGGTCATATAGAATGAGTGTGGTGTATTCTTCCTTCTTCTAGTGTTTGAGTTTGTATAAAATAGAGAGAACCTGTTCTTTAAAAGTTTGATGGAATTTATGCATAAAACATCTAGACCTTGTGTTTTATTTGTGGATAAATTTTCAAACACTGCTTTTATTTAAGAGGTACAGGATTTCTACCTCCCACTTTCTTTCATTGTTTTTAATATATTTCCTAGATATTTGTCCAAATAGTAGGCATATATTTTTTATAGTATTCAAATGTTTTTTTTTTAAATTCAAATTGACCTGTATTTCTGGCCTTCTTGACTTTTATAATCGTCTTCATTTGTATCTTCTCATCAATCTTGTCAGAGTTGTATTGATTTTTTTAAGTTTATTTCAAAGAAATAACATTTCATTTTATTGTGCATCTCTCTACACAACGGAGATTAGATAGCAGTCAAAGCAAACCACATAACAAGCAATTTATGGATTAATCTCATCAATGTGACATTAAGTAAAAAAAAGAAAGTCCCCAAATTTTTATGACTATTGATACCTAGGGATCCAGAATTTCATAATATGAAAAACTAGAAACAACAACAACAATAAAAACAATAAACAAAGTTCTGCTTATATCTATAGTTGTAAAACTCTGTTACAGCTTTGAAAGCCTTTGACCCATAAAGGTCAAAAGATTGTAATGTTTCTCTGTAATATTAAAGTTGGTCAATTGCTAATATTGAACTGGAAGATTCAAGAGAATGAAAATGATGAAGACTATTATTAAGGTTAAAAACATAAGAGTAGGTCACTTTAGCTCTTAACTCAATCTCCTGTTTTGAGAAAAGACAGCCATGCTATGGCACTACTCTCCTTCAGGTTGAAGGAGAGTAGTGCCATAGCATGGCTGTCTTTTCCATGGACTTTTCACCGCCTGGAGCTCTCCTTGACCTTTATTATTTCAGGGCCTTGTACCTTCTGGGGCTTTTCACCTCTCACTTGGGATGAAGTTCCACTAACCACTTTGAGACCAGTTTAAATGCCTCCATGAAACCTTATCTCAAAAATAAGTGATTTCTCTTGAGGACCTGGTGTATCTGTCTCATTTCCTTTACCAAACCATAAGGTCTTTAAGAGCATGACAGTGTCTAATTATTCTGGTATTCACTGTGACATCCAACATAAGGCCTACAATTTAATTCCCTACTGAACAAACATTTACTGAGGTCCTACTATGTGTAAAGGTTTTTTTCTATGAGGTGGGATATAGTACAGATATGTAATGTGTTTTGTTGCTTAAACCCTCTTTAAAAATTGTTGGTATAAGTTTGATACCAATAATTCATGCATTAAGTTTCTGAGTTCCATCTTGAATTAGTAGTAGTGCTGTTTAGCTAAATGACTCAAAGAGTTAACTATTTCAATTCTAGTTTCCAAAAAGATAAAACTAGAAACACTTAAAACTACTTATGTAGCTTCTCAGTTGCATTCGCTGTTGGATAATCATGCTATTACTTCTCATGAAAAGCAACAAAGTAGAAAAAATTCAGGATCAGCTGTCATTCTGAAATTAACTAAACAGTATTACTGAATCACTCATTGGGAGTATATTATAAGTGTTATGTCCCAAATTAAGGGCTAGTTTTACTTTTACATACTTTCTTCCTTTAAAAATCTCCACACTAATTTAATGGTTAAAAGTTCTCTAATGATAAGAGATAAAAATGAATTTCTTATTGGCTAGTTATTTGAAAATTATTAAGAACTATGAATTTTCTTGTATTTTCACCAGGAGGCAGTTATAAAAATTATTTGCTATCAGAAGACAGATTCAGCAAGTTGGATCTTTGGAAAATATATGTTTTTAAACATTTGTATATGCAGTAATTATTTATTATTTTTTTAAATATAACTAATAATCCAATAACCATTTTTGCCCTTTGGGTACTTTGAAGTCAAATCTCTCTGAGGATTTTTATTTCATTTACAAATGTAATTTATTTGAAATATAATGAATTTCTCTTTCTTGAAATGGCTTGTGTTAGAAAAGGAAATAAATGCTAATAGAAACACAGATGAAGGCTACAGTACTGTGGAAATCAACTCTGAAAACACTCATTGACAAGAATATGTAATGTGTGACTTTCAGACCATATACTCATACAATTTAAAGAAAGGAAATTTGGAAGGAGAGGAAGTAGCCCAGCAAAGCAAAAGCTTTATTTTTAAAATTTGTAATGTTTTTATATTTGTATATAAGTATGTCTTTATTTTATAAGTGATTTAAGATGGCTAAACCAAAACATATTTTGAAAATAGCCTAAATCAGAAAAATAATTATTAAGTAATAAGTGACTCATTTTTAATTTTTTAATTATTATACTAGATTAGCTTTTGAAACAAAAGTCACAAAAAATAATTGTGTGTTAATTGGTTATAGTTATTTTTAATCCAAAAGGAAATGCAAAACTTGAGAAAAAAATAATTGTCATGATGCAATGGATATATAATCAGTGTATAATAGGAATTTTCAGTGGAGGTGTTAGTAACCTTAATGGGGAGAAAACTGGCCTGGGAAGTGAAAAATGTGTATATATTACAATGGTTTCTTTTCCTTCAGAGTTCAAATCTACAGATAAACTTTTATTACTTAGTATTTAATGTCTTATGTTAGCATTGTGATAATTTCTTAGAGATGATAATAATAAACAAAAACATTGAGAAATACTGCCGTAGAGTATGTCAAAGGTTTTTAACTATAGAAAAAGTAATATTTAAAAGCAAAATATCTGCATGTGAAACATGAAACACATATATATTAAGATTGAGTATTTGCCAAGACATATTTCAGATGCTTTGTTTTGTTTTCTTTTGTTCTGTTTTTAAGTAAGCTAATTTTAAATCTCTTCCTAACAACCAAAACAAACATAAAACGATGTTGTTAAAATGTGTACAAAGGTAGTTAGGTAGATGATAGATAGATTAGATAGATAGATAGATAGATAGATAGATAGATAGATAGATGATAGATAATTTAAAGGAATTACTTTCTGTCTTCTTACCCAGTTTCACTATTTTTTCAATGTGAGAATTAAAATATCTCAAGAGAATATATCTTAAAAGCTTTTTAATACTTTAAGCCTTGAATAGATTAAAACTAATTATATTAATAAAGAACTAAATAAAATAAGCAAGTCAGATAAAAGTGATTTTAATGAACTTTTATTTAATGCATTCTGTAAATGCAAAATTCTATATAGTTTTTTGTAAGAAATTTTGAACTCAATATTTTATTTATTTTTTTTAACAGTTGAGTAGCACTGACATCCAGTAGGTAGTTAAGTGAATCTCAGCAGTATTGTTGGTGTTGATAGAAATACACACCTAGAAGTGAACACGTGCACACATATTCCACATCAAATATACAGAACAGAGCTTCCACAATATTTTTTTTTGCATTTTTTTGTCTTGGTCTGGATGATCCTAGAATGTAGTTTGAGGCAAAAGTTAATGTTTTTGCTTGTATTATTCTATCTCTCTATAAAATATTCTATATTCCACTGAATAACCAATTTCAGTCCACTGACAGTCTAAAATTATCTTCCAAAGTTCAACATTCTAGTGCAAACAAATCACTCATTTGATTTTCCATCTCTACTCCCAGGAGAAGGCAGTGAGGCAGTAGATTAGAAAATGAAATTATGAAATAAAGACTAATGATATCAGGAAAGTATTATGTCATGTGTGTCTTTGTATCTCTTTTTAGTCTTGGTAACAACATTCTTCAAACTATATCCTTGAGTTATATACACAGAAAAAAGTACCTTTTGCTTAGGCATTCAAAAGCTTCAAAAGACATTCATTTATATCCTGAAGGTCATGTGTGATACAAAAAAACAAACAGTATAAAATTACGTGCTAATGCTAAGGTGTAAACGGCAATTAAAACCCATGACCTGGAAAAAGTATAAGCACCTCTGTGATTAAAACACCTGAAAGGTAAATATAAAGTAAAAGTAAATAAATCACCCTGTCCACCAGTAGTTATTACAGAAAGCACAGTGCCCTTTATGGTTCAGTTTCTTGTTGGTAGTTACAATAAATAGTTCTATAACCTAAATGCTTGAGGGCAAATATGGTTTGGTCTTTACAACCTGAAATTTCCAGTCTTCTTGTACAATAATGTACACTGAAACAAATCATTCTTCTCATAACACTCTCCTTCTAAGATTGCCTTTCCATCAGTTCACAGCTGAGAGTTGGCCACACGGGGCCAAGATAGGAAGAAAAAGAGAGAACTTAATGAATCGGTAAATGGTTTTTAATAAAAGTGAGAAAAGTTCTGTGTAAATGGTGAATGCTTTTAAAAAAAATAAATTTTGCCCTTAACTGTAATCCATAAATGAAGTTCTGATTATAGCTCTAGCTCAACCTAATGATCTGTGTATAACGAAAACCATCTTAATTCTGTCTGGAACTCGAGTCTTTATAGGTAACCATCCTTCTGAAAAAATGATGACTATAACACCATATATCTGAAGCTGGCCATATTGTACTTCTCAAACAGAGCTAAACTTGTTGCTTCAAGATCACTTTAGGGGTAAAAACACTTCAAAGATATCTGCTTGATTTAGAAATGCTTTTTCCTCTCTCCATGAAATCTAATGCCTTAGAATGAGATTTTCACCAAACAGGCTACTTCCAGCAACGTGCTGTGCTTCTAATAATTACTCACCTTGCTGCTGTTCAGCTTCAAAAGAGAAAACTGCTGTGGCGAAATAACTCTAGTAGTCTGGCATAGAAAATAAAATACATTTTTCTGAAAATAATCTCCCCCTCGTAAATTTTCACTTGGCTTCTAAATGAAGACTTTATGTCTGTAATCAATTTTTCTTAAAAATTATTAATACAGACATCAATAAACTCTTCTAGCTTGGTGTATGAGTTGCCTAGAGTATCATTGGTCTAAAAAGATTCAAGTTGCCATTAGTTGTATAGGACAGCTATTCCCAGTTCTTCAACTGAAGGGGTTCCATACCTTTCCTGGCAAAAAAAAAAAAAAAGGAACTTGAATGATAAAAAAAAAGAGAGAGAAGAAGGAGGAGGAGGAGGAGGAGGAGGAGGAGGAGGAGGAGGAGGAGGAGGAGGAGAAGAAGAAGAAGAAGAAGAAGAAGAAGAAGAAGAAGAAGAAGAAGAAGAAGCAGCAGCAGAAACAGCAGCCTATCTTACATAATGCCAAAACGTCAAGAACAAAATCAATTAACAAAAGAAAATTGGCACCACAAAAAAGAAATGATACTTTAAATGGCTTTGATAGTTTGTAATCAAATCTTCAAATTAATCCATTATGATAAATATATGACATTATAAATCTTGACATGTTTCACACTTTATCCTACTATTCTAAAAACTCAGTTATGAAGATGCTTAAAAACATGTTTTTTTTCTCATCCCACTGCATTCATTGGGGCTCAATGTGAAATTAACCAATTTATTCATTTGTTCAATAACTATTGATCTAGTGCATACTATTGCCAGAACTTTGACACGAGTGAAGTAAATATAGATAAAGAAGATTGACTCTTAACCTAAAAGACAGTTATAATTGACTATCACATAATGTTTTATGAGAGTATCATGTCCTATGTATATACCTTTTCATAGAATAATTGAAATTGTTTATAAACACTCCTGGTTTATTTATAATGACAGGAAATTTAAAATGAAAGTCAGACTTCTTTTGTAATGTATAGGCTGACACTTGCTATATTTTTAAAGTTTAATATTTATATGACAAATAATCTCTTTATAGTGGAACCTCATCTGAACAAGACAGAACAGTGTAATAAAGTTAATTCATAAGAAACATACTGTGGTTGATGATGGCCTAGTATGGTTCTGTCAGTATGAAACAAGTTAAAAAAATTATAAATAAAAACCAAGTGAAATTCACACCCATCTATGTATTTAAAGCTAGAAATAGGTAGGATGGATAGAAGAAGGTGGTGGTTGGAATAGTATACCTCCTCTAAATATGTCTACCTTCTAATCTTCAGACTCTGTGAATATGTTAGGTTATTGGCAAAGGGTAACGGAGGTTGCTAATCAGCTGACCTTAAAATAAGATTATTCTGGATTATCTAAGGGACCCAATGTAATCACAAAGACCCTTACAAGTGGAAGGAGCAGGTAGACGAGGAAGAATGCAGAGATGTCCAAGTGAGAAAGACTCATTCCAATGTTGCTCTCTGTGAAGATGGAGTGTTTGAGATGGAGCCATGAGCTGAGGAATATGGGCGATCTCTAAACTCTGGGAAAATCAAGGAAAAAATTCTACCCGGGAGCCTCCATGAAGAAGACAGCCCTGCCAACACTTTTTTTTTTTTTTAACTCAGTGAACCCATTTCACACTTCTGACTTCCAATTCTGTGAGATAATATATTTGTCTTATTTTAAACCACTAAGTTTATGGTATTTTTTACAGCAATAATAGGAAACTAATACAGATGGTTTCAACAGAAAACAAATGAGCAAAAACTCTCCTAGAAGCCAGTAGGGATTATTAAAAAAACACTGAGCAGTATAAAGATGACAAAATTAAGAAGACAGAATCTGGAGAAAAAAGGATGTGCTTCAGAAAAAAAGCAACTACTTGCAGAAGAAACTGATGATTCAAAAGGTTAAATACATGCTTTAGGTGACACTGTTAATATGAGGCAGAACGAAGCTTTGTCACAGGTGATCTGATTCCCAGGGCCAAAGCTCTCTTATTAAAGCTGCCTCCCCAGGGTAAAGAGCTCATTAGAGAAAATTTGTGATAGCTGTCTCAAAAGCTACCCACCTCAATATTTATAAGATTATTCTTTTGAATAGGACTTACCTGCAATTGACTTAGATTATTTATTCATTATCTTCATTACTGTCATCACCTCAACAAGAATGCAAATCCCTTACAAGCAGAAACCTTATTCATCACTATATCTCCAGTACCTAAAATCATGATCGGGCCATAGTGGGTCATAAAAATTTGTAGAAAAATAATTTGTAAACTGTTAACTCTGTATAAGCCTGGGGACATTGTTCTTCAGTCACCCTCACTACTAATATAATGAGAATTAAAATACACTTCAGGAAGTCTAACAAACAGTCAATTTATAAGGAAACTGGCAGGAGCAACCAGGAATAGGACAAAGGGAGGGTGAACATTTTCAGGGTGTAAAGTGAAAGCAGCTGTTGAAATATAGTAAGCTTCTGAGTACAGGAAGTAGAGGATTAGAGATGTTTTTCTTAGGTAAGAATACAATTTAAGTTGTTCTCGTCTTTTCCAAATCCAGAGAGATGTATAAAAACATTTCCATGATTCAGTTGCTGCAGATGTATCGAGTTAGGAGAGAGATACCCCTTTAACACTTGTGTGGCCATGTGACACAGCAAACAGAATGCAATATTGAAGAATTATTAAAATATAATTAACAAGGGCTTTATTTTAAAGACTAAAAGTTGAATAGTTATGGGAACATAGACATGAATTTACAGCAGCAAATTAAGTAATTAATTAGTGCTCAATCTGAAGGGATTCAATATGTAACATGTACGGGAAGAGAATACACAATTTAATTACTGAAAATTAATCAGATGAAAAAAGAGAACCATATAATATCAGTAAGATAGTACCTCTGTCCAATTTTTGATAAATGTAATAAACTTAGTGCCAAAATAATAAGGCATTTATAGGTAACAGTAGAATTGCACCATAATCTTACCTATGTCCTAATACTAGTATAGATGTATGTAGTATATACACGAACATATATATAATATTCTTATTAAATTAATGAAGTCAAATTATATAATCTAATATGTATTTATATATTAAACACCATTATTGCATAAAATAAGATTAAATTATATATGATATCAGTATATATTTTCGTATGTCTGTGTACATATATTAATATGCATTTCTGCATGTATGTATGTGTATATTGAGAAAAAGAGTCATTTTAATAGCTTCATCTTTTTTTAACTTCTAATTTTTAAAAACAATGAATAGACAAGGCCATAATGAGTAATTGGCATCCGACTTTAAATGACTTTACCCTAAACAACTATAGAAGTGGTTGAAATATATGAAGCAATGATTATCAGGAAATAGCATTGTGATCCTTGAGAGAAGAGAACACAGGAAGTGAGCCACATTTCTTCCTGGTTCTTTGACAGGGCCATTCTTCATGTGCAGAGTGTTAGAACTTAATGAAACCATGAGGGTATTGCTGAGAAGGGTGTTGAAGAATTCAGAAGTTGTGTTTGCGGATAAAGTACCAGAGAGCAGAAAGCTATGCAGATGGGAGAGGCTCTGAAAGAAGTCTATGCTGAGGCTCCATGTGAGTTGTTGGCTGAGAACAAGGCTGTATATGCACAGAGCAAGATTCTAAGAGACATAAATATTTACTGAGACTGGCTGAGACTCAACTAGAGATTACATGGGTGAGACTCATATCTTGGGATAAATAAAAACAGATCTATCTTAGCAAAGAATAAAATCAAATCGGAAAGAAATAAGACAATCTGCCAGCAATGTAGTCACAGGCCAGAATACAATGCAATACCCTTTATGAAAACACAACACAATCTAAACCTGATAAAATGTATCACTTAAAATATTTTATATATAATTAATATTCCTAGATATAAGAATAAACAGAAAAATGTAACCTATAATTAAGAAAAAAAAGTCAATCAGGATTGTAGATATCCCAGATTTTGAAATTAATAGTAAAGAACTTTAGAACAATTATAAATATAGCCAAAAACTTAAAAGATTGACATAGTGTGTGAAGAGATGAAAAATTTTATTAGAAAAATCATAACCATAAAAAAGACCTAAATAAAAATTCTAAAGTTGGAAAATGTTCAATATATAAATTGAAGACTTTATTGGATAAAATTAACAGCATTTCCAACCGTCAAGCAAGAAGGATCAGTAGATCAATAGAAAGATGTTCAATAGAAATTATTTTATATGAAGACAGACCAATAGGAATTATCCCATCTAAAGAGCAGAGGGAAAAAAAATAAAAATAAAAAAATATGAAGAAAGCTACAAGTAACATGAAGGACAATATCAAGTAACTTAATATATGTGTAATTTTAATCTCAAGTGGAAAAAAATTTATGATTAATATAAATTTAAAGAAATGACAAATGACAATTTTCGTAATTCAGTGAAAAAACATTGATTTATAATCCGAGAAAACTATTCTTCAGCACTTTGTTTATAAACTGCTAAAAACAGAGACAGAGAAAATGTTAAAAGTAAGCAGACAATGAACAAACAAAAAATGCAATTATTTACTTATGCTTTTTAAAATATAACTGATTTCCCCATGCCCTGTTCTCAAGTTCTGTGGTAGTCTTTGTTTTAAACTTTAGGAATTATTATTATTGACATATGATGAGGCCAACAAATCAGGAGATGATTGTTATTGAAAAGATAATTTGTGACTCACAATTGTAAGAGGAGAAGGCACAGCAAGGCATATAGGATCACATAGCGAACCATCAAGGTTCCTCAGAAGACAGAATGAGAGGAATACATGGGAAAGAGCATTTATTATGGTTTCTGTGGGAAGAAATGGATGAGGCAGAGTGAACAGGTTTAGGACTAGCTAATGAAGTTGTTCTTAGCTGATTAGAGCAGAGATCCTGAGGTGATTAGGGCAGAGGTCCATACCTAGACACATCAAATTAAACTGTGAAAGGACAAAGACAAAGAGACAATATAGAAAGCTTCAAGAAAGAAGTGACTCATCACATACGAGGGATTCTCAATTAACAGCTCAGTTACTATCCTCAATTAATATAATTTGAAGGGAATAAAAATTAACAGCTGCTTTCTCATGGAGTAAAGCAATAGAAGCCAGAAGACAGTGGGATGGTATTTCAAAATGCTGAAAGAAAAATCTGTCAACCAAGAAATCTGGGGTGGTAACATTAATTTGTTTGAGTCTGCTACTATCAGGATATTCTTGGTAGAATTGAATGGAATCATATTCATTAACTTTTGTGCAAATACATTTCTAGACATTAAGGATATAGCACATAAAAGATATCATTTCCTTACTTACAGGTCTTACATTCTAGCCAGAAAATAGACATTAAACATCAAATACCCTAATGATTTAATTACAATTTAAATGATAAAATATGCATATATATACACATACATACATACATACATACATACATATACATACGTATACACATATATACATATATAGCTATAGATGTACACACATGGAGAACTGACTGTTATTAGGTATAATAAAGAGCACTGTTCTTGTCTGGTGTTTCTTATAAGGCTTCCTTACCAAAATGATGGCTGAATATAATTTTTAAATGTAAATAAAAAGTATTAATTCTTGCTCCACATTTACCATTAATTTACTCATCTCTGAGTTCCAAGTGTCATATCAGAGGATGTCTATCTCATTTACTAATATAGTTACAGTGTTTAACTTGTAGCTTATGTCCAATCATTGAGCTTTAATTTAGCTGCCCACAATGCATGGAATAGTTTTCATATAGCAGTACTTAAGAACAGAATTAGCCATAGGGGAATTGTGAAAGAATGATTTTGAGGTTTACATTTCACATACCTCTAACAAGCCATATTTAAAGAGTCATGATAAATATACAAAGATATTTTTTTAAATAGCCATCCTAGAAAATAACCTAAACAATTAATCACTTTATGTTAATGGAGACTATAGCCAATAAACTTATTTTATAAAAAAAAATGTAATTTATATATGTCTTTTTATTATGGCCCAAAAATGCTATCTATCATCTATCCATCATCTATGTATCTATCTATCTATCTATCTATGTATCTATGTATCTATGTATCTATCTATTTATCTATCTATCATCTATCTAATTTATCATCTATCTAAAACATACTTATATGTAGAAAAATTTATCTATTTTAAGGGATTTTTGAATATAAAATTTTCTTTAATGTTTTCTAAAAGTATTTATAAAGTTGATTTTGATTGTGCCACCTAGCTTATTTAGCTTTACATTTGAGCAAGTTTATCACTGGTAATTCCAACTAGAAATGGCCAAGCTATTGTGTTTCTAGCAACATGTAGATTATTGCTAATATAATGTAACTTTGACTTTTAACAAGTCTGGCAAATTTTACAAACGAGTATGCCAGGTACATCTTTTCATTACTGCCTAAGATACATTAATATGATTATTTTGTCAAGTATCTCGAATGACAAGTAAAATATTACTGTCACACTCATGTGAATTGTAAGAACACAAAAGTGAGGGGGGAAGCTCTTTTTTTTTGTTTTAATTAAACAGGATATTATTTTACCATTGTTGTTTTCAAGATACTACGTGCTTTTCAGGTTTATTAAAGAAAATGTGCAATTGACAATAGCATGCTTTACTCCTTGTTTAAGCTCTACATGAAGAGGGTTATTTCCTTAGGATATGAAACATCTCTTTAGCCACAACCACATTTTATTCAATCATGTGGCCCTGGAATCTGAAGCTATATTCTTATAAATAAAAACTCAGGTCTGTTATGGTACAGATGTCATATAACAACATAGTTCCAATAATGAGAAAATTAAGATTTAGCTTTAGTCTTAGAAAAGACTCAATAGAAAATGTCCCATTTAAGACCACTATATTATACATTGTATACCAAAGAACCACTTTGGAAGAATAATCAGTTCCTTCATAGGCAATATAATAATGTATCATATAATGCATTGCTTCCTCATCTAAAAAATATAAGAAAATTTGTAATATTTAATTTACTTTTTGTTAAATATAAAATTATCCATATATCACTAAAACAGTGAGAAGTATAAATTATATACACACATATGTGCGTATACATACATACACATGTGTGTATATACATATATACACATACTATATATGACTATAGAATTTCAATTCCTCAGGGATTTGTCTTTACAATTTTACAGTGTGAAAATTGAGGAGAATGAGATTAAATGACTTAGTATTATCTAATGAATCATTGCTAGAATTGGGCTGAAAGTCACTTTCTTGACATTTCTCTTTTTATTTTAGTAACAGATTAATATTTACAGATTATTATAAAAGTATAGTTTTTATTTAGAAGTATAAAAATATATAATAAAATGAATTATTTAGTTTTACACTATCAGTGCCAAGAAATGGTTTTGAGGGGTTTTCGTTTTTCATCATCAATCTCTCTCAATCTCTGTAAAACTTAATTGTGTTTCCTGCACAGACACAGTTTAAAGACAAGTGCTCCCTCAGCCTTATCACACACCCTGTCCAACTACATATACTGTGTGAAAACCTGGAAACATATCTGTTGTTCACTAAGAAAATGTGCTGATCAAATGTGACTCAGTAGAAAAGAAGGTACTGAATTTGAATAGAATTTAAAAATAATCCCACTAAGCATGCCCTACTTGCTGATGAAGAAAGCTGAGTCGTGAGTTTCATCCATCTTATATATTTCATTTACATGATGCAGTGCTCTCTTTGGATGCAAAATAGAATTTTGTTTGACTAATTATTTTCAATAAAACTGCTTTGGTCAGTTTTGTTACCCAAAATCAAAACAAAACAATACAATACAGAAAAACCGATTAAACTTATATTTCTCTATATTGGCATGTAGACAGAAAAATAGAGAGCTCTAAAATAGGTCTAAAACAAGTACCATATATAACCTGGAGATCATTTTGAAAAATGTATGAGATTTTCTTTCATGTGAACAAGCTGAGGGTCAAAAATATAGCAGTTTCTTAACTATGATTATTTTAATCAATAACATACATTTTTGTCCAAAAAGAAATTAAGTTATTTTAATGGATCTACTCACCTTTTTAGGAGAGATGTTGAAGTGAGAGAAGTCATACAAAAAAGGAATATAAGCAATTAGATGCCATGCTACATTATAAAAAATTGAATATCGAAGTCATATTTGATTCCTTTTATATGAGCACACAGAGCATATCCAGAATAACAAGAGGTGTTCAGTAAAATATTCAACTAAACTGAAATCTCACTATCATGCAAGTTGTGTTATATGTAAAATCCACTATTTAAACAAACAAAAAACAGATCTTTTTGGTATAAATTAGAATAGTTTAAGTTTGTCCTTCAAACAGACACAAACATACCTAAACGTAGTTAATTTCTTTCTCCTTTTATAGAGGTCATCTCTCATTTCTCACAGAAACCTGGACACAGGCAGAACTGAATGACAGAAGGGCCAGTGGGGCAAACAAAGGGCAGAACTGGTCGGGCAACCTGTTATCCTACATCACTCTATGCTCGTGTTGTCACTGCATTGCCAGGATCCACTAACTCCTACTTAATACTTAAAACTCTTTGAGAAATGTCTCCCTCCAAATGCCAGGCAGAAGCCAGATTATCATTGTCAGTGAGGACACAGGAGAAAAGATTTTATTTTTTTTTTCAGCGCCTATTTTTTCTCCATCTATATATCATTTCACTTCATAGAACCAGAAAAAATAAATGAGTAAATGAATTTTAAATTATTAGTTACCTTTTCCTTATATTTAACCTTTATCAAGTTTCATAGAACCAGTTAATTAACTCAATTCATGTAAGTACATTTTAATCCATGATTCTCTCACTAGAGAATCAATTGTTGTTCTTGTTTTACAACTTAGATATTAAATTATGCATAAATATAGTTCAACTAACATTTTTAAATACCCTCAATTTTTCTTTAATGTTTTTCTCCTAATTTTTCTTTACATTTTTGAAAAAAATAAAATATTTAAAAAAAAGAGAAAGAAAAAAGAAAATCAACATTTTTATATACATTTTAATTTTATTACATTTTGCTTATTAGTTCTTTTTTTCAGTTGTTATTCTGATAAGTTTTCATTATTATAATTGCCAAAAAATCAACTCAGCCTGGTCTCCGCATTTCACAGATGTCCATGGAATTTACATGATAATCTTATGCTCATTGTTAGTTGGCTAGTTAAATAATGGCAGAGATGTGACCATAATTCATATAGCTTCCCATTTTTTCCCTTGGATAAAATTTATAATTAAAATTTATCAAAATGCTTACTAAATTACTATACTTTAAACATATCATGAAATATATGATTTAAAATATAAATACATAATTTCTCATCTTAAAAATTTGCTCTATGTTCATCATATTGTATTTTGAAGTTTTTATATTTTAATCCTCTTAAAAATAACAAATTTTAATTATCCATATAACATACGGGAAAAATAGATTCGCCATAGTTAACTCTTCATCATTTTATGTAATTTAATTAACACTTCTAAGAAAATATATTCCATGCAGACTTGATGAAAATTATGTTAAACTACACATACACACACACACACACACACACACACACATATATTTTGTGTAAGTTCACATAAATAAGTTGTTTGATAATATTACATTAATGGCATTACACAGGTTGTGTATATATGTGTGTATATAAATATATATATTCTCTCTATATGTAAATTTAGCCTCAATATATGTGTGTGTGTGTGTGTGTGTGTGTATCCTCTAAAATTAAACAAAGAACTTACAAATTTTTTTGAATGGTTCTGTGATTTGTAATGATCTATTCACCCCTATGTTCATGGTAGCACAATTTACAATAGCCAAGATATGAAAGCAACCTAAATGCCCATCAGCAGATGACTGGATAAAGAATTTATGGTTCATATATACAATGGAATATTACTCAGCCATTAAAAACATGAAATCCTATCATTTGCAATGACATGAATGGACCTAGAGGTTATTATGTTGAATGAAATAATTCAGACAGAGAAAGATAAATACCGTATGATTTAACTTACATGTGGAATCTAAGGAACACAAAGAATAAACTAATCCAAAACAGACTCCAATATAGAGGACAATCTGTTGATGTCAAAAGGGGAGGAGTTTTAGGGGGCTGAGAGAATGGGGTGAAGGGTTAAAGAAGTATAAATTAGTAGTTGGTAGATGGTCACGGGGATGGAGAGCATGGCATAAGAATTGCAGTTAGCATTAATATAATGGCTAGGTAGAGAGCCAGAGAGAAAGAGCAATTAGGGAGATCATTTTATAAATTATATAAATGTCTACCAATGTGCTGTATACTTGAAACTAATAAAATAAAATTTAAAAAAATTATTTAATCCTTTTCTGTCTTTGCTCAGATTAAAATTTTTCAGAAAATTATCTGGCATTTCACAAATAGTCTTATTCAACTTCTGGTGAAATACTTTAGAGGAAAACCTTGGGAGAACAGAAGTGAAGATAGGGAAAAATAATTAAAAATTATCAATTGCATATTTTTATCATAGGCAAAGTATTAACATCTCTAGACATTTGCTAAGATAAATGATAGAAAAAAGCTCGAATCTCTCCCATAGGGTGTATGTTATTATTTCCAAGAGGATAATCAGATGGGATGCTTAACAGCACCATGATCAGAAAAATGTAAGGAAAACTACAAATAAAGCACATTACTGGTTGTAATTTTTCTCCTTAAAAAGAATACATCTTCCACTTGAACTGAATATTGTAGTAATTGAGGCATTTACTCACTTAAGGAAACTGAGGGATATGTTAAATGGCCTTTAAATAAGCTGTGAGCTAATATAAACTCATTTAGAGAAAAAATAATATAGAATGCCTGTGATCAGTGCATAAGTTTAGTTGCAAGTGTACAAAGAAAATACATCAAAAATTAGAAAATTGCAATATATGTTTTTTTTTAATTTTGAAATTTCAGCTGCTACGTTTAGTATTTGTCATCTCATACTCTAACTGAATAGAAAAAAGCTCTACTATAGTAATTTTAAAAAATAAAATAGTCCAAGCAATTACTGTGTCAACACAAAATTGTTTTCCTCACATCTCCTTGCCTAACACTACAGTTTTCAAATAGAGAAAGTGAGAATAAAGGATTCAGTGAAAAAGCAGCTAAAGCCCCCCCCCAAAACCATGTTTATTAACCTAATAATATAGCCTCAACATTTTAATGTAAAAGTTGATGGAACTATAAGGTGATACAAATAAAAACACAAACATAGTTGGACATTTTAATATACCTCTCAAAATATTATATAGAAAAAGCAGGAAAAAATTAATAAATTAGTAAAAATATTGATGATGTGAAAAACGCAATTCAGTAACTTTAGCTGATTAACCTATTTAAAAGTCTACAACCAATAACTTTAAGTACTCATGGACATTTACCAAAATAGGTCATGTGTTAGACTAAAACAGAGTAAATTATTAATTTGGGGTGACAAAAATGATAATAATTACTACCTTTGTGGAAAGATGGCAGAAAAAGTGGACAGAGAATCCTCTAGAATGCTAAAAAGGTCTGTATTATGTTATGGGTAGTGTTTACGCAATAGTACATAAAGGTATACATTCATGACTTTGTGCAACTAAGATTTGTGTGAGTGTCTGTATGTAACTTATACCATAATTCCAAATAAATAAACTAATACCTAATAGAAAATCAAACAAGGATCTAAAGTGCTACTCACATTAAAAGAACTTTGGTTCACCAGACACTTCTTTGTCTTTTCTATTCTTAGATATTTATTTAAGAAATACTGAAATGAAAAATGACATAAGCTATTTCATTAATTGTAATAATCAAAAGTTGATTAAATTAGCATATGTATATATTTTTAAGGCACCATCACTTGACCAACACTTAACTCTACATGGTTGTCTGTTGCACTGTTAGTCTCAAATGAACTATACCTCTTCAAATTCCCTTTGGCTTGGGCTGAGACTCTGACTTGCTTTAACCAACAAAATGAGGTAGAGCTGATATTGGCCTAAGTGGAAATTTCTGGCCTATGCTTTATAAAGGGCTGGTAGCTTTCAATTCTTCAAGCTTCAGAACTCTGATAAACAAAGAAGGTCAGCTGTTCTCCTGTGGTGACCACATTTAACAATTATATAGAGAGGCCATATGAAGAGAGAGAAGTTTGGCTGTTCCAGGCTCCTACCTATGCCTAGTCTCTAAACACATCTATTCAATAGATTTCTAACGAGCTGGCCAGCAAAACAACCAAGCCCTGATTGTGGAATTGTAAGCAAGTAAAATAGTTGGTTTTAAAACCACCAAGCTTTAGGGTGGTTTGCTATGCAGGAAAAGATAACTGAAGTATTATATCATTAACTTAGTTTAAGTTTGATGTTAAGGTGATAATTAGGCAGAACTGAAATGAGATGAGCATTGGGGTTGCCACAAATGACTTTTCCGTTCACCTCAAGTAAAAGTGATGAAGCATATAATAGATTTTGAGTCTTTTAAAATTTAACCTAAATTTCTATCAAAAGAATTATCTTTATCTTAATTGAAATTGAGTTAGTATTATATTTGCAAAATAGCCACGGGGAGGCCTACTGACCTAGCTTTTGTATGGAAAATCAGAAGGTGAATCTTATTTTCACAGGCATTGAGAACTTCCTTGCTTGTGTTTGAATCCAGAGGTTAACATACTTAGAGATCTTTTGTATTGTCTTATTGAGATAATTTAAAATGAAACTAAAACAATGTGTATTCCACAAAGGAAGATGCTTTTTTTAATTGCTTGGACAATTCAAGGAGGAAAAAAGTATCAAATAGTATGAATAAGAAATAGTATAGGTTTGCCAGATAAATAAAAGGCACCCAATTAAAACTGAATTTCAGATAAACAATGAATAATTTTTATTACAAGTATGTCCTGGCAATATTTAGAACATATACTAAAAAATGATTACTTGTTTTATATAAAATTCATATTTAGCTAGCATCTGATTTTTTATTTGCTTAATCTGGCAACCCTAAAGAAATGAAGTCAATAAGTCAGATGGCAGAAGGAAGAATGGAATTGAGGGTGGGGTGAGATAAGTGATAGAGGAGGAACTGAAGATGTGGTCAGGGAAATACTTTGGGGCAATGTAAAATGTGTGATCAGGAATGTATATAAGTATCTCTTCACTATTTTTTATGTGTTCTCAACTTTGACTTGTTTCCAGGTGATGGGGAACAGAGACTTGACAATTCTTGATATCTCATTTCCACCTCGAGTTTAAACTTTCTAGATGACTCAGTTTATTCTAAGAAAATGTTTAATTATTTGTATTCTACCTCTTCTCACTCACCCTTATTTTGATGGTGTTTAGGGGATATGAGTATCAAATAGTGATGAAGAAGGGGGACACGTGTACATTACCTTGAGTTTAAACACCTGTTTCCACTTGTGTCTGCATTTGAATGTTGGCCTCCATTTTCACCAAATGTGCTAGTGATGTAAGCAGCACCAAAGTACTTGGCACCCATGGCCGCTGAGGTCAGACCTAGCTACTGCTGGCTATCACTTCCTGCTTAACCAGTCCCACAGTGGGCTGCTCCTTCATACCTATAATCAGTAAGAAACAAATCTGGAATCCAAGATTTTTATACTCCTATACTTCAGAGGAAAATATTAGGCAAGAAACTTCTGAAAGATAATTTATGTGTAGTTTTATTTTTATAAAATAGTCTAAACTGAGTGGAATTATTTTGTATTCTTTATTTTAAGAGCATAATAGTTCTATAAAGTAGGCAAATATAAATATTTATGAAAATGCAGGTAATTTTTTTAACATCTACTGACAGATGGCCTCTGTAGATTCTATATTTACTATCTGTGTTCTGCTCCCACCAATCTACTTCATTCCATGTAAACTTAATGTTTACCTGGGGATATATCAATAGTTCATGAGTTTGACTTTAAATAAGAATCCCTATATTGTAGCACAGTGAGACTTATTTTTCTCTTTTAAAAATGTAATCAGAACCCAAAATCAATATCCCTACTCTTTTTAAAGGCTAAGTTTTTATATTCAGAGAAAGTTGAAGCTTTATTGGTATAGAAGAAAAGCTATTCCTTTGGAAACATTAAAAAAAACACAAACATCTTAAATATGCTTAGGAACTATTAATGCTAAAAGGATATATATCTGCTACCAATTTTCTGTATTATAGCTTCTTACTAATTTTGAAAGTTAATTTTTAATGACAAAAATTTTAAAGAAAAAATGGTATTTTTAATTTAGTAACATTTTGTGAGTCTGTAGAATTATAAATTTGTAAGCTGATTTTTTTTTAGATTTTAAGTCATTTTATATATATATGTAAATACTTTCCACAATGTAATTAACAAGCTGATGGAATAATAGTAATTATACTATTATATGAAATAAATGAAAATTATATTATTCTCAGAAGAGAAATTACATAGAAACAAATTTTTGTTGAAATTTTAATATATTATTTGTTATTTGTTGAACAATACTTAACTCAAAGAATGAAATGAAATCAATTATAACAAAATAATAGATGATTTAAGAATAGCATCATTACTTTTTAATTCATTTCAAAGAATTTTAAATTAATTATACTATTTGATCCTGACAGCTACCCTATACTAGAAAAAAGGGCAAGTATTTTCCCTCTTTTATATATAAAAATAATAAATGCAAGAAATAAAATGGGCCCTAGTTTTACCTGCTCTCTGCCTAGTACTCTAGAAGCTACTTTCAGTTTTATAATTATTGTGAGTCTAAAAATCTACATTTATGTTCTTTATTTTCTAAAAGTTCCATTTATAATGTATTGACAGTAAAGACTGTACCTAATTTATTCAAGTCTAGTCTCTACCCAATACATGTTTGGTGAATCTGAGTTTCAACTTTTAGGTCAAGATGAAAATAATCTTATAGAAATTTTAAAAAATGAAAATTTATTTCTACTGTTTCATCTTTACTTGGAAAAAAAACTAAAAAAACTAACTTCATAAGTTTGGTAGAGTATTCTTTTCAAATATGATAACAATCACACTACCTCATACAACATAAAATATTAGCACAGGCAGAAACAATGACCAGAAGTAACATCTACCAAACTTGGTGAAACAAGAGTTCTTTCAAATCAAAACTAAACTCTGTAGGGGGAAACTTACTTTAGGATAAACAGAGTTCCAAGGTATTATGCAACTGACAAAATTTACTATGCATTTATGGTGCTATGAGTTTACTGTATTTGGGTTTGTTCAAATAATTTCACATAGCTAGTAGAAATTGTATCTTATGTGATGATTTAATCTAACCACAGCTGCAGTAATATAAATTACACTTAAGACTATGCTGATTGATTATAATCAGTTGTAATCATGTCTTATAATTGCATTGCGTTCTAGAGGCAGAGGCTGTTTAAGCCTACTCAGCACTGAGCTATATAAAGAAGATTATTTGTTATTTCTGACAGCCTCAGTCAACATTCAAAATTGCCTGCAAACAATAAGTTTTATTAAATTTATTGTCCAAGCATTAAATAAGTTTCTTGATTTATCCACAGAAATTAAAATTAAAATGGAACTGCAAACCAGTCTAAAACTCATTGATTACTATTTATACCAAAAATACCTTCTTAAAAACATTTATAATTCAAAATATGAGTTACATTGATGTATCAATTTTTCAGATACATTGTATTTCAAGGTATGTAAAAAATAATTGAAAGGTGGGAGTATGGCAAGGTACAGATGTAACAAAATTGGAAGATTATTTATAATTGATTAAAGCAGGGTAATAGGTACAGACAGGTGTGTTATACTATTCTGTTTAATGTGTATATGCTAGAAATTTTTATGATAAGTTTTATGTATATGTATATAGAAAATTTTCCCATAATAAAAATGAACCAATATTATATATAAACATATTCTATATATGCATGCATATTCTATCTATATGCAGTAATGACAAAGTGTTATCTAATGTTTAAATGTCTAAGTTGCTGTGTTTAGAGCAACACTTTACCTTTAAATTCCCCAAACCATAATGGATTATTTTTTTTTAGAACTGAAGTATTTTTTTCTTAATGGACTATTTTTGAATGCTCTTGATATTATTTTACCTAAAGCTACAGCCCCTGTTCTCTCCTTTTAGCCTAACATTCACCATTCCCTCGCCATGATGCCCACTTTTCACTTGCATTCTCAGTAATCCTTAGTAAACAGTCATACAAGAATACTCTATTACTGTATCATCAATGCTTTATTACTAAAAATGATCATACTTTATATAATTAACTATAGCTCCCATAAGGATCATATTAGTGTTATGAACAAGTTGTACAAAATTATCAGGCAAGGCTGATTCTGATTAGAATTCTACCTGTATTGGAGTAAATGAAAAGCTAAAATGTAAGATTTTAGAATGATTTCAGATTAGTCACTAAATACATTTCTTTATATTTTGATAACTTATTTAGACTTAATATTTTCATATTTTTGTGTCTGAATTTAGTGAATGTAAATTCATACTGTAAAAGTTTGATCTAGAAAAATAAATATAGATCAAATATTTGTTGTCTTTAATTTTCCATCCAGCCTTACTATTTTTTTTTTTTATTTGTATGAATGAGGTTGGATTAATGTTTGCCAATTCATTGTTGGAACCAAAAAGGTAGTGCTGTTCTAGAGCACTCTCATTAATATTAACACTTTTAAACTTTTTGGACTTCTTTATTGTTTGTATAACAAGATGCCATATAGATCTTATTCTTGACTTGGCATTTTAGCTCAGGTCTTAAAACTGAGAACAATCAATTTTAAATACATATTCAGAAAAGGACAACTAGAATTCCTATGCCCTATGCCCTTACAATATAACCCAAAACTAATTTGTCACCTTACTTTCTCATCTTGTTTCTTCTTATATAAAGGAGAAGACCAAATTAATCAGGAGAGACAAGATTGGGAGTGAAGAAAATCATCAGAGAGCTGTGTTAGTCTTTATATTTTTCTCATTGTAAAGAGGGGAGGGACTGCACTTACCTCTCTAAGTCATAGGAGGAGAACTTCAAGAGTTTGTGGATCACAAAGACTGATGACTGACATGTCACTAAAAGAATAGAAGGGAGAGAAGGTTGTAATATTTGCCTGTGATGGCAGGTGGATGAGAGTGAAAGCCAGATACACACACAGAAAGAATACATGTTTCCTCTAGGATACCAAGAAACCAAGGAAGATAGGCACATGTGAGAAACCTTAAAAAGACACAAGTAAGAAGACTATCCTTAGTGTAAGTAGTGTGTGTGATATACAAAGCCAGAAAAATGGCTAATGGGGAAGAGATATATGTCAAGGGACTGTGTCACTTAGTTGAACAGGCATTGAGAAGCCCTCAAAAGGGGAAAAGTGGGGCTGATACTTGAAATAGCTTACAGAAAAAAAAAAACACTAATAATTGGGGATCTGCCACTCCATAATTTCCATTACCAGGTAACAATGGCACCTACTACAAAATATGCCCCTGTTGTACCTAGGAAATGATGAAATAGGAGAAGTGGCAGATAGAGTACAGAGAAAAAAGGCAATTTCCTTCTCCACTACTGTTTTTATAACCTGAATGAAGCCTGAGCTATAAGGCTAGGGGGCCTGGGTAAGAGTTGTTGAGCTCAGGTCGAGAGAGAATTTACCCTGAAGTGAATCTAGTAACTCATAACTATTCTGTAATCCAGGGCTGTGCTTATTGCAAAATATCAATCAACAGCCATAACTATGAGGGCAGCCATCCCATTAACCTCTAAACAGTATAGAAAAACATTAGTTCTCTTTCATTTTTTTCCTTGCAAGAATTTTTCTTTTTAGGAAGAATTTGTAATTTTTTAAGACTTGGAAAGGAATAATCATGTCAAGAAAAGAAAGATTTCAAAGAATAATGTATGACAATACAAGGGAGACTTTGATCAAATGTTTATTATGACCATAATGAGTTTTTCCTTATTTTTTCTCATGATCATTTCAATGCCAGGAAAAAAAATTCTCCCAAATTAAATGAAGAAGAAAGAGGAGGAGGAGAAGGAGGAGGAGGAGGAGGAGGAGGAGGAGGAGGAGGAGGAGGAGGAGGAGGAGGAGGAGGAGGAGGAGGAGGAGGAGAAAATAAAAAGAAAATCTCAAGCTTACAAAACAAACTCCACCACCACGATATCTTCACATTTGTTTCCCTGACATAACTGATTTTTGGATTTCTTTTAGAGAGAAAATAAAAATAAATTCAATAATTTTGAGATAGGACTCTGGTGTTCTTGAGGTTATGAAAATGTGGAAGATAGAGGCTGAATTGCTAGAGTCTGGTAAAAGAGCCTCCATCTGTATAACATATTTTTTTGTTTGTTTGTTTTTTAAGAAACCAAAGGAGCTCAGAAAAATAAGAACACATTGTGGTAACATACTAAAAATACAAAATGAAATCTTAAGTTATATTCACTATGTTTTGGTATAGTTTAACTAAATGGATCCATCATTAATGTGTTTCATGTCAGTCATTAAATTATTATTAAACTTCTTTTGAAATGGTACTAGTTTATTTATAAACTAGATGACCATACATATTTATTAGATCACAGCAAAGATATTTATAGAAAATAAAACACTTTAAAACTGATCAAGGGATCTGTTAATGATTAAGGAATCACTTATTCAAAATGTTTTTATTAGATAACTATTAGTCATAGATAACATAAAGGAGGATGGTTATGAAGAATGTGTCATCTGCCTTTAAGATACTTGCAATTAATGATTGAAGATGAGCAAACAAAAAATTCTAATACAAGATAGACATTTGAAAGTACTACTATATCAAATTTAATTTAATAGTTACACTACCTAGGGAAAAATGTATGGTAGAGCTCCCATTAGAAACTTGGACTTACAGCTTTTAGAAAGTAAAAGAGTAAAAGACTTGCAGCTCCAAGTGGCTTTCCCTTGGCTAAAGTTTAAAGTTTATTTCCTCAAAGTATTTTGTCATTGTCATTGTCATTGTTGTTGGGCTTTTAATTTATTATTTGTTTATGACTATTAGTATTATTATTGTTATTATTATTTTAAAAAAGAATGACAAGTAGTCCCCAAGTCTCATGCCAATTCTAATTAGTAGTAGTAGCTCCAATGAAAATACGTTTTTGTTGCAATATTGGATGAATGGTAGTAGTAGCTTCCCACAGAGCTGCATAACATTATGTGCAGGTTTATCAGGGAGGAATGCTGGATCCATCAGAAGTACCTGAGAGAGAGGAGCAACAGCATAAGTCACATACCTCCCATTCTTGGCCTAATTGCATGGCAAAATATCACTTTCCAGTGTCTTTTAAAATAAAGACCACATTCAAATACAGAAAAAGTAATTATAACCACATTTTCAAATTAATGGTTTAGGCAGTTAAGGCTGTTGGAGTCCACATTTTGGGGAAAAAAAAACATTTTTTTACTGATAGATGAATATCTGAAACTTTAAAAACCATCAATGTAACATTCTATAAATTATTTTTAAAATTATCACAGATTTACTAAGTTTCTGACAATGAGACAGAAACCATCTCATTGCTGCCAAACAAATATCTTTATGAAAGATTTGGAGCCATAGAACAAGTGGCATATTATGCATGGCTAACACCATCTGAAACTGCTATTTGCTAATTTTTTTTTGCATTATTTTATGTACTAAAATTAAAATGTTACAGGAACACTTCTTTTATTATATTGAAATGTAAAATTATAGTCAAATATTAAAAAGTCATTTTATTTTAATAAATGAGAGAACTTGGATTTCCTCATAATTTTTAGAAGAAATCACTTGTAAATGAAATTAGGCAAGAATATACCTTTTGTCTTTTCATTTGCTTAAAAATTCATTTGTAAATTAAAATTCCATTAAATAAGGACAATGGAGATTAAGTTAAAAGAGAAATTTAAGTTTCTCTAACTATGTTTTAACAATACCGCAAAGAACTCTTAATATATATCATAGTCAGACTGAATCCCAACCCCAGCTCTGTTATTTCCTGCTTGAGGGACATCAGGCACCTTACTTATCCCCTCCATGCTTCAGTTTCCTTAGCTGTGATATGTAGATATTAATACCTGATAGAGCTGTATAGGAGTTAAATGGTTTTTGTTCCTCAATTGTTTTAGAAAGTGCCTGGAACATAATAGGGACCTTATAAAAGTTAGCTGTTATTATTGAAATCTATACTAGCAGAATTAAAGAACACACAAACATACATGGTAACAAGGTGAAAATCACCTAATATTAACATGTATAAATAACCTCTATATATTCACATCTCAAATTATAAAGAAACCTGAATTTAATATTTTACCGGTTAAGTATACACAGTGCTATTTACTCTGTTGATACCAAGACTGTCACATCCCCAAAGCATCTATTTGAGAGATGTTGGCAAGGAGATAAGATGATGAGATAGGCATGAGTGAATATAATTGTGGGCTGGGCAGTCCAAGTAAAATACAAATAAAAGGTAATGCAATTATGTTCTAAAGACATTTTCATATCATCGATTTTGTCTGATAATTTACTTATGGATACTATTTATAGAAAGTGTTTGCATCTTGTTCTATACATTTGTTTCTGCTTGGTACTTGTGATGCTGTTGTGATACTTTGCACTAATCACTGGTAACTGATTACAACATTTATGGCCATGATGGAAAAATTTATGTTCTGTGCTGTGTGCTTAGACAACAACAATATACCTGGAAAATTTGCTTTTGCTGCAATATTGAACTAACAGTAATAAGCCATCAATGATCCAAAACTATCTCACTTTTCTCTCATCTTTAGTATTGGTCCTAAAGTCAGTGCAGAGTACTCATAGGAACATGAGCTCTGGGACCAGGAGGCCCTAGGTTAGCATTCTGGCCAGGTAGATGCTCCCCTCTCTCATCCCAACAAAGTGAGGTACTGAACCTATGTAGGACTTTGTTTCCTTATCTAACAGACTGGCCAAGGGAAATTCAAAACAGAAATGTGCTAATAACTTAGAAAGAACTACCTGATTTCTTCCTTTTATGATTGTTCTAGAAGATAGTTCTGGCTGCAATAGATAATTCAACCTGTTAAAATCAGCTCAGACTGATTCACTTATATTGAAGTGGAGAACTGAAGTAATTCTTGTAACTCACATAGAGAAAACACTTAGTCCCAACTATTTAGATATTTCAAGCAAGAGTTTCTTGGGCCTGAATTATGAGTGGTTGCCCTGTGCTCCACTGTATATCACATGGGTAAACACAGTCCAAGTGTGCAGCAGTGATTTTAATGGGTTCAGTCAGGCTAAAACTCTAATGAAATGGTTGCAAGATGAAAAGCCAATAGCATTTTAACTCGAAGCCAATGCACTGAGAAAACTAAAAAATCACCTGGGAAAGATTAGCAGAACAATTAGATGGACAGAAAAATGCTACCAATTGCTAATGATGAGCTAAAATGTATGTGGATGCCTGGGATGTTACTACTGTACAGGCGTGGGATTCCATTTGACATTTGTCTTAGATTTAATGTCTGACATTTGTGTAACTTCCAATTACATCAGAATAATGATAATTAGATAAGAAAGAATCTGTTGTTTAAGCTGTAAAATTTTACTACATTTCTTACATACAATAAACTTTGTTACATTGACTTTTAACCTTTTTTTTCTTCTGGCTCTGTGAAACATATCAACAGAAACTAATGAATCCTATTATAGTCTTCAAATTTTTGAGATTGATAGTCTAGGCAAAATATGAATACATATATGAATGGCCTCATTTTTAAAGTATATACACAGACTGACATGCAGTCAGTATGTACTATGGCACTACCATATTTTCTACACCAGTATCCCTTCTGATTGGTCAGTACCATTGTCTTATTGGTTGGTGTTTATATGATTCTAATTGATAAAATTTTAAATATCACCCTGATTCATAAGTATTATAAAGAAAAACATCTTTTTCTGGTATTTATATTATATATTATGGGTTTAGAAAAAGTTTAAAATATGATCAAAATTAATTTATATGAAATAATCTGATAAACTTTTAAAATAAGAATTTCTAGATATTATTAGTTAATAATTGGTTTGGCTTTTTTTCCTATAGATACAATTTAATTAATTATCTTAAAATTTTCAATCTTATAAATCTTCTCTTAAAATATCCACATAATTTGGTTTAATGATCAAGCTATTTTGATTTGATTATTTAATTATTCAATCTAGTTTATATGAATAAAAACAACCATCATGCAAACTTAAATATTTCAATTTTTGTCACTTTTTTTTTATAACTAGTGTCTTCCTTTTCTCATAAATTTCTTTTTTTCTGATTTTTTATTTTGTATGTCTACTAAATTACTTTTAAAATATCTCAGTGCTTAAAATTGAAATAAAATTAAGAAGAAGGCACTAATTTGAACTATTAACTCTAAAACACATATTAGGGTCTAAGTATCTTTTTTTTCTGGAAAAGTGTATTTGAAAAATAAAGTTGTCTCATATCTCAGTGTAAATATCTTTCATTCCTTTCCATTTGCTGATAATTTATTTTCAATCTTGGTTTATATAGAGTTAGTTAACATGCTTCTAAAACACATCAAATAATGTTACTGATTCACAGAAGATAAGTGGTTGAAGAAAAAAATAATACAATTCAGCAATGTTTTGAAGTAAGAATTCATGTCACTTGAGCAGTTGGGGTGCTCTCCAAGTTTAGATTTCGAAGTGAGAAAAGGAAGCAGTCAACCCAAGTGGCTAGTGAAGGTGTATATGGACACTTCACCCATTGTATTCACTAGTAATTGGCAAGCTTGGTTATGACTATATTTATTCAAAAGTGAGTAAATACATACATGGAATGGGGAGGAGGCGGAGATGACTACATGTGTAACCACACTAAAATCTGAAAAACATCTATTGAGTGCTTATGTTCTAAACACTATGTAATATATTTTATGTTATTCAATTTATGTGACCCTATGAAGAAGATATAAACATATTATTAGTTATATTTTAAGGATAAAAACCTGAAATTTAGGGAAGTTAAATTGCTTCCCCATAGTCAAAAAGCTGATTAGAGGGAAATGTAACATTTATTTGAAGTCTGTCTGGCTTATGCTCTTACTCACTGTTCTAATGCATTGAAGATTGAGAGTATCTCTAGAATAATTTTTGAACAAGGAAAGTAATACTAATTCATAAACATCCTCCTGAGATTTTTTTTAAAAATATGAAACATATAATGAATTTTTTTTCTCTGAGCAGGGATTCAAGAAAATGAAAGAGATTAGTATGGAGACAGATATGCCAAAGAAATTCAAATGTAGTAAGATAATTAAAATCTCTATTGCAAATAATAAAGAGCTGGATATAAGTTATATAAAATGAAATTAAATATGTTGATTCAATTTTATGTTCTATCTAAAAATGTCCCCAGTTCTGATATTAGCCTGATTGTAGTCATTTTTCTTAGGTGTAACTTATTTTCCTTCTTGTCTACCTCAGATTAAATTTCATTTGACTAGAGTAGGGTTTTATAACCTTGGCACATTGACATTTTGGGACAGTTAATTCTTTCGGTATGGGACCATATCCCTGGCCTCTATCCAGTAGGTGCCAGAAACATTGGTCTTCCCATTCCATAGTAGTGAGAAACAAATGTATCTCCAGAATTGTCCTACATCTCCTAGGGGACCACTGTATTAGTTCAACAATAAGAACTTTATCATTTCTTCATTTTGATTTACTTTGAGCGAATGAAAAAAAAATATGGAATCAAACTTTATTACCCTTTAATGAACATTCATGATAAAGTTCACAGAGAAAACTAAAGAAAAATTACTTTGAACACAATTGACACTTCCATTGCACATTCTGTGGTTTGCATGGCTTTCCTACGCCAACTGTTTTCTCTACATCTCTGAAAATTCAAGTAATTAAAAAATAGAGAAACAAAAATTTTGAGTGAGCTAATAGAGTGGGGTATAACAAGCAAGCTAATATACAAAATATATTATAAACAACGGTACTAAAAAGATCTCCACGCATGTACTTATTCAAAAACATTTGTTTCATCAAGATCTGGTAAGTGTAGAAGATAACAGCGGCAACAGAATAACTAACTGTAAAAGTACGCCTTTCTATGGAGTTATAATGGCATTTTACACCTTTTTTTTTATAGAAAGACAGATATACTTGGAGCAATGTGACGCAATGAGCAATATTCTCTATGCCTAAATTGCCTTATCCTTTTTATTAGTTTTACTATTGCTTCTATAGTGAGTTGCTCTGGAATGCAGGGTACTTCTGATAGTAAACATATAACAAACCTCTCACATCTTCTATCCTCTTTACTATGTTAAACATTTTATTAGTTCACATCTTAGTAGATTCATCTCTTCCTCTGATTTCTCTAGAAGAGTGATGAGTTTAACAAAAGCTTTGCAAATGGCTTTGAGGACCTACATTTTTGTTGCCTCTTTTATGTTTTTTTTTCTTTATTTTTTTTAAAATACTTTTTACCTGGGAGTAGGGATTTTAGTTTCCCAATTTAAAAAATAAACTTAGAAATTTTAAGAAAACACAGAGAAACCCTGAGTCTTCTTAAAGCAAACAGAGAGAGAAAAAATATTAACTAGAATTATTTTTTTGCATTTTTAAAATATTTAAAGCAATGGTTTTAAAAGAATATGTACCATTTACTACGATATGTGCATAAATAACCCCCTTACTAAGTCTCCTGTGTCTATTAAACAGGAAGCAAAAAGACATTTTAGAGTTATATCATAGATTAACTCTGAAGCATAGATTTATTGGAAATAAATTTATTCTAGATATGACTGAAAGCAAATTGTCACTATTATTCCTAATGTTTGCAAAATATTAGAATTTCTTATTAAAATGTCCAAAGATTTACATAATTTTTTATACATTCAAATTTACAAATCATAATCAGAAAGGAGTTATTTCCTATTAGTATTGAAAATTTCCACCTCTCTTCTGAAAGAAGTCATTCTCATCAGACCACTAATATTTCACTGTCTTTGAATGAATCTCTTCTTTACATATTAACTTAATGTATTTTGCAGTGAAAAATCTCATGTTTCTATAAAATCACAGTGAAAATAGCACAGCATACCTAAGGCTGTATGTGGGGTGGAGTGGGAAGAAGACAGAGAAGAGAGAGAGAGAGAGAGAGAGAGAGGAGAGAGAGGAATCCCATTGACTTTACTATTAGGTAGAATTTTTAAAATGCCACATTGAAGCAAGTTGACCTTTCTAGTTGTCACTCAATACTTATATCCAGAATCTATGATGAACAGACTTTCGTGCGGACTAATGATTTATCCCCGAAATTCTGATGAGCTTTAGGAATCTATAATGAAAGGCAAACTACTGTTTGACTGAGAAAAGAAATAATTCCAGACCTGAGCTAATATTCTGAAGTTGTTCCACTGTAGTTCCAGGGATTTTTTCATTTAACCAGATCTTTCTAGATTTGGAGAGTCATACTACTCAGGGAATAGCTCAACTTTACCTGAAGAATCTCTGCGTGATAAAAGCTACTGTATCTTCAAAGCTTACCACACATACTCTGCATACACTCTTTATAACAACCCAGTTGTTATACACTCTTTATAACAACCCAGTAAATTAGGAATAAATATGTTCATTTCATAGACAGGGACCTGAAGTTTAGAGAACATAATAACCTGCCTAAGTTTACTTAACTAGTTAGTAACAGATGTGAAACACTAACCCACATTCTTCTGACTCCAAATTTGTGCAGTTAAAAAAAAGCTATAAAAATATTTAGAAAAAAAATGTTAGGAATTGTTTAAGATATTTCACAAGTCTTTTTGTTTATGTATAGCTTTGGGCATTGGTACAAGAAAATAACAAAAACAACAACAGAAATTATACATAAAATCTACTATGTGCCATGTTTTTCTAGGTAATTTGTGTGCATAAATTTATTTAATTCTCAAAAGCACATTTTTTGTCTATTACCTTTTTTTAAATAAGTTTATTTATTTAAATTAGTTTTAAGTATACAGTACATTGGTTAGACATCTATATTGTTCATAAAAGAATCACCTCAAATGCTTTCTCCCTCCCTTGGCCTTCCACTTAGCAATCATATTATTGCTAACTGCATTCCCTGTGCTGTACTCCCCATCCCCATGCCCAACTATCAACTACTAATTTGTACTTATTTAACTCTTCACCCCATTTTCTCAGAACTCTCAACCCCCTTTCCCCCCATCCATCACCAAATTGTCCACTGTATTGGTGAATCTGTTTTTGATTAGTTTGTTCTTTTTGTTCCTTAGATACCACATATAAGTGAAATCATATGGTATGTATCATTCTCTGTCTGACTTATTTCACTCAGCATAATAACCTCTAGGTCCATCCATGTCATTGAAAATGATAGGATTTCATTTTTTTTAATGGCTGAGTAATATTTCATGGTATATATGAACTGTAATTTCTTTATTCAATTTTCTGTTTATGGGCATTTAGGTTGCTTCCATATCTTGGTTATTGTAAATTGTACTGCCATCAATATCAGAGAGCATAGATCTTTATAAATTATTGCTTTGGTTTTCTTTGGCTCGCTATCACATTTTGTTATGATTCCTATTATTCCATTTTAAGAAGAAGAAAATTTAAAAAAAGAAAAATATGATACTCAATTAGTAAGAATTTTTAACCTTAAAATGAAGCAAAATTTTGCATTGATATGATTAGGGTTCTATGAGTATGATTTGGCTAAAATATATCATGAAACGAAACCTAAGTGTAGATAAAGATAAAATATCATTTGGAGCCAATAGAGAAACATTTTTTCTCTACTGATTTCTTGAGGAGAAATTAACCCAATGAAATATAAAAGGGAGTTTCCACTCCATTTTGGCATGATAGCTGGAGGGGACTAGCAACAGGAATAGGTTTTCTTTGATGGGTAGAAGGTGAAAATGGGAGGAGAAGAAGAGAAAAATGGAAAGACCTGGCCTCTGTTTTTGTGTTTTTACTTCCATTTGTCTTGTGAAGTTCATGCTCTGTAATGCAGATCTACAAACCTGTCTTTGAGACAAGAGAGATAAAGATCTGAGCAGCCTGAGGGGTCTAGGACCCTAGATTGCAATGACCTTGAAGGGATAATGGTATGACCATAAGGATTTGACCCTAATATCAGAGAACAAAGCATTACCAGGACTGAATCACTGAGGCCATTTCTAATCTTTTATTTTTCCAGGTAACCAGGTTACACGTCAAGTATTAAAAAGGACCAAATATTTGAACAATGTGAATGGATTAGCAGATATGGATATAAATCACAGAAGTTATTCCAGAAATTTTTCTATAATAGAATATAATTGTCAGAACTAAAACTAGATTAAAAGGACAGATATTATTTAATCTCATTATTTTGAAAGAATAAGTAAATTTTGGGGGAACAGGTACTAGTCATCAAAGCAGCCCCAGAATTGTTTTCTTCTTTTCATAAGAATCTAAGTCATCGCTAGTTAGCAAAAAACTAACTAGATTTATCACCAGTTAGCAAAATAACTAGATAAGTTCTTATTTATAAGCAGTCCATGTTAATAAAGAGTATTAAAAAAAAAAAAAAAAAAAGGCCAGGAGCAAGAGAGGGAGAACCACGCAGAGATGAATTTCAGAGTATATAGAACAAGATGGATGGTTCAAAAAAAAAAAAAATGAAATGTGAACTATTTTCAGCACCTTTGGTCTGGGCCTCTTTTCCAGGAAAGATTTACCCAAAAGCTTTTAGGGACCCTTCTGGCCACAAGTAACCCTGGGGCCACCCACAGGCAGTAGGTGTTATAAAATCAGGCAGAGATCAAACATCTCTGCAAGAGAATCAAAGCTCACTTATATCATACTTAAACATACCCCCTTTTTCCCCTCTGACTTTCCTGACTCTAGGTCTCACTTCTTCATACCACAACTGATTTCAGCATTCGGTCTGCCTAGGGCAATGGTGCCTGCTCTCCTTTGAGTCCAGCATCAACCTCCAGAATTTGATGTTTACTTCTTTCCTTCCTCCCATACTTTCCATTTCATAAAACATGATTTCCAAGGTGAAAAAATGAGTCTACCTAGGGTTGTTGTGAGGATTAATTGAGATGTACTTAGTGCTTAGCACAGGGTACACATTATGGAACATTCGCCATCATAATTATTATCATTACAGTTATCCAATCAAATGGGAACTGAAATTTAGCCCCACCTACCACCTTACTACATTCTCATTTCTCACTCTCTCATTTTTATTGATCCATCATGCAGGCCAGAAAGTAGACCAGCGGGAACTGAGGGGAAGCTGTTGAATAGGAAGGAAAGGTATCCACTTCCTCTTGTAAGAAAGCACCTCTGTCACTGAGACAATATTTTATCTGTTCGCTTGACCATTTTTTGGCCATAAGCCCAGAGGTTTTTAACATAGTATCTGTGAATACAAGAAGCAATCCCAGCATGCCTCACCTGGCAGAACTGGTAATTAAGAACACCTGGCTCAGGTGGAGGGCGGCTATATGTGCAGGTGTTTCCAGCAGGCAGTCCCTGATGTTGGTAACGTCAAGTCGGGCGTAATCGAATTATTCCTAAAGCTGTTCCTGTAATATGCCCAATCTTCCCTCCCACTACATGTTGCCTTGCACTCCAACTGCTATATTCCTCTGAATTGTTTATTTCAACTGCATTAGGGTGGTACAAGACAAGGAGACTTCTCACTTGGCCAAATTCCTTGTTACAGGACTGACACCTGAGACACAAGATATCATGTTTCTTTTTGCTCTGCCTCAGAGATCCCTACAGGATTTTGGCATATGAGCCCACTCTTAAAACTGCTAGCAATTCTTTTGCTTGTCCTGAATACAGTTGACCCAACTCTGCTTCCTTTCCCTGTTGGACTCAATAGTCACATACTATTAAAAAATTTAAAATATTACCTTTTAGTAATATCTGCAATACCATACAAAACAATTTAGGATGAATAATTCAATTAATAGACAAAACAGAGAAAGGTACTAATCACACAAAAGGGTCTGGACAAAAAAGTGTAAACAGTATAAATGATTTAGACATAAGATAAAGAAATAAATGTATTGTGGTTACTGTGAAATTTATAATTGCATAAGAGTATAATTACAGAGAAATTCAATTTTTCATTGGTGGAGATATTGGTACTTAGCAATGTTACTTAAAAAGTAACATAAATCTATAAAAGTAAAAAATATATGAGAATAAGGAGATAAATTTTTTATTATTTAAACTTTGTGAAATTCTAAGAGTGAAGCAAAAAGGGTGACCTTCGACTAGCCTCTTTGGCTGACTGAGGAGTTTTTAAGTGTGAAAAGAACTGCATTTCTTGCTAAATGCTTTTATATCGAGAATAAGGCATCTCTGAGTGGAGAAAGAATTTAAAGTTTCAGGTCTCTGATAGAGAAAGCTTTCTCCTATCTTGAGAGCTTAACCCTAGGAGCAGGATGTTATAACCCTGGGCCTCATAAAACAAGCACTAAATGCAGTGCTGTCTGGATTTGGACAGACCCACATCCCTCCCCATCCATGGATTTAGTTTAAAATGGAGTCCAAATTATATCTTTAGCAATTGTAGAGAATAAAAGGGAGAAAGGCTATTTGACCTGATTCTTTGAATGAGATAGAAACAAATCTGTTCTTTTAAACTACATTAACTTTTGTCAAGTACCCAGAATTCGTTTAATAAATTGTTTCTTTCTAGTGACCAGAAAGAGTTAAGATAGCTCTAAATGGCAAGCAATCCTCAACCTCCTGGGCAGCAATATGTGAGACAAAGTATTAAGAGGAATATGAAGTACAGCAGTTAATAGAGGAGGGAGGTGCTCAACCACAACTTCCAGTGATAAATACCACCTTATGACACGTACTTGTTAAAATAATAATAGACAAACAGGTGACTGCACAAAGGGACCTGGAATCATAAAGCAAGTGTGAGTGTAATTATTGAAAATAAAATTAAGTAGTGAAAATAAATATAAAAAATCTACAGGTGAATTTCCATTACAATACAATAGAATTTATATACACTCATTTCTTTTATCTCTTCTGGGTGCCCATTTCACTCCTTTAAAATGTTTTAGAAGTCAAAGGAGACCTGGAAACTAAGCTGTCTTAGGAGGGATAGAGAAAAATGGTTATTGATGGTTAACTCTGTGGACACAACCTAGACATTGCTCTGTCCTCTTTGGTAATTTTATTGCTTCTCCTATATCTGAAATGATCAGCTGTGATGATATTGTATCAAGTCCTTTCTGCAAACTTATTTCTTTAATATAAAATAAAAAATAAACTAAGCCTTTGTCAAAAGCAATCTGTAAAATAGCAATAAATTATTTTATAATATATATTATTATATTTCATCTCCACCCCAGTTAACCTAAGTAGGTCTTATATAATATGTAAACCTAATTAAAGAGAGTAATCATTACTGTATTTAGTTGTTATGCTTTTATGTTGTCATCTGTATTTCAAGATTAGAAAACTACATTGTGATTAAATATATTTATATTAATAATACTAACAATTTAATATTGTTACTACAACATATTTATACATTAAAAATATTTATTGAGGTACTTTATTTCAAGGATTTTGCATAGTATTGAGTACATATCTGCATCTTTGACTGTATTATTAATGCACATTTTTCACAGATGAGACTAATGAAATGTTATTGAACACCTACTGTCTAGTTTCTGGTATAGAGTAAATGTTCAATAATTATATCTCTTTTATAGGATATTTACTAATAATTAATCTTTCTTTTATTGCCTTATAGAACATAATGTGGTTTTCTTATATTAGTCAACTCTATACAGTTCTTTACTATTCTAAAGTTTGGATAGTCCTTGAGGGTAAGTGCCACTTGTATCATTCAAAAGAATCTTTCAAAGCATCAGAAAGATAGTCATGTACAGGTTAAGTTTAATAAATGATACTTGAATTGAATAAAGGATTCATCAAACAAATTTTAAATGTCTGGAGTTTTAGCATCATTAGTCATCATAATACAAGAAAAAGATCTGCTGGGCCAATATTAACTAATTGATTAATTAGATAATACTTGAAGAACCTGAAGAGGCCTGGATGTAAAATAATTTGTACAATTATTTAATATAGTACAAAAGGATAATTTTATTTCTGGCTAAAGTTTGTCAGCAGAAAAATATCTCCTTTTCTTTTGGAGTTTTATTTCTTAAAAAAGTCACTTCTGATTTCTTTTTAAAGTTTAGCTTTATTTAGTTTTATTTAATATATTTTAAGTATTACTCATATTGTCATAAACATGGAACTCTGTATGAATGTTTGATTTGAAGAACTCAGGAAATGATGGTTAATATCACTGCTATTATTTTCATTTTGCTTAACATGAAAAACTTAATACCATGCATTTCTACCCAAGTAGTTATAAATAAGTTCATTCTTAAACTGAAGAAATTATGAAAGCTCCACCAAGGGTTGCATTAAGTATTTTGTTTGTCTTTATAGGATTATCTAAAGGTGTTAATTATTATACCTGTATGTTAACCTATAGATCCATTAATTTCATTTACTATGCCTTTAACAAGTTTTTTTGGACTACTTTATTTTCTTAAGTGAACCACGAAATATTTGATTTGTTCTGCACTGGTTCTGTGAACTGTCACCATGTTGTACGGGAATATTAGTAAAGTATTCCACTGTGGTGCTATTCTGAGTTCTACGGTAAATACTGTGGATTATTTAAGTAGTTTTTATATATTAAATAGATTTGTATATTTTTATGTGGCCATACATATTTATATGTTTTTAAAAGGATCATTTCATGTGTTTATACAGTTCAAATTTATTGGAAAATATAAATTTATGAATATTTTAAACCATGCTGTAGATTATATGAATACTCATTTAGTTACTTAGCCCCAAGCCTTTGGAAATTTCTTTGTCTCCAGTGATTGTACATTTTATTTATGATAAACACTTTGAAAATTTTAAATTTGTAGATATTCTCTTTTCAAATAACAATAACAATGATTACTTATGATAATTAATATTTTGTTTTTAGAAATCATTTGAAAACTGTCAAAAAAAAGCATGTAGAATAGTAATAAAATAATTTCCAATCAGAAGGTACTGGAAGACAGGGATTTTTAAGATGTTATGTCTATTCTTTGATTCATAAGCCCAATGCTGTGTTTCATTCATTCACATTAATATTTATTGTGTGCCAACTTTGCTGCCGGTAACAGTGCTAGAAAAAATGAGGATGCAAAAATGAAAAAGATATTTACCATCTCTACCTATTTACATGTAAATATCATTAAAATCGCCTCTTAATGTGATTCACATCACTATAACATTATAACTCCTGTTATGACACTTATAATCACTCTGTTATTTGAAGATATTTCATTATGACCTGGTGACTATTCCAGTTACTATTTTATTTTTTCTTCTCCTCTGCCAAAAATTTAAATGTTTTAATTGCTCATTATTTCCATTGTCTCACCTCCCATTCACAAGTCAACATACTATTATTTGATTTCCACTTAGTACTTTATCAAAACAATTTTACCTAATGTTTCCAGGAACTTCTAGGTTACTAAACCCAATGAACATTTACCATCTCACATCTTCCTTACCATGTCAACAGCCTTTGATTCTATATGTGCTCATCCCCTAGAATTATAGCATATACTACCTTTATCATTTTTTTCTGAGTTCCGAAATAAAGAATATTATAATTTGAAATATCCAAAATATATATACAAAAATAATTAGTTAAGAATAATGATGAGAAAATTCACTGAGTGTAAATCTGAAAGGGTCACGACATGTGTGTGCAACTTCAAATTCCTAGACTCCATCCTAGCATCTTATGCAGCTTAAGAAGTATCTTAATTTTTTTTTAATTATCTTAAATCTGGTGATATAGCTTCCTAGGAAGCTAGCAAAAAGGTTCAATAAATTTGCCTAGATTGGCATGTAGGTTTGTGCTTCTTAGTTTTTAAGATAATCTAATGCATTATATGAACCTAAACAGATTTTTTGCAGGTTATAAGCATATTATTCTATAAATTTATAGATATTCATGTAAAATGTGCTATTTCAAAGTCATTTAATGCCAATAAGATTTTTTAAATTGGCTATCTTTATGAAAAACCTAGATTATCTAAAATCATACTACTCAGTTCCCATTAGCTTGATGAGAAAATCTTGAATACTGAAATATAAAACATTTCATAAAAAGATGATAGCAGAATATTTCAGAATTCTCAGGATACTATTGGTTCTGGCTGATTTACTGTTTAAAGCTGACCTGATGCCTAAATTTGAGATTTTTTTGAAAATGTCGATCGAATCTTCTTTCTTTACTGGCTGTTACATCTACTTCTTTATAAAATTGCAAAATAAAATGCAGATGCAGAAATATAAAAAATTAAATATGTGGCTTAATGAATCATTATTATACCTTTTCTTCCACTGCCAGATCAAGAAATGGAAGTTTGCCACTCAATCCAGAAGCCCTCTTCAAGTATGAAGTTCCAATCCCAGCCTGCCTTAATCTTCCCTTTTTGTAAGTAACCGCTATGGCTAACCTTTCTAGTTATCACTTCCTTGCATTATTTTATAGCTTTATTACTCTAAGTTTCTTGTTTAAACACAATATCTTAGTCTTGCTCATTTAAAAGATAATTTAATGTGTGTTATGTTTGTTTAGATATCCAAATTTTCTCTTCCTCCCTTGCTTTTGCATATAACAGCAAGCTAACCATTTACCTAGTTACTTCCTGCTGTTCCCAAGCCTTTTGACATTCTGAATTTTACTGATTGCATATTCATTTTACTTTCACCATGTTTCTCTGATCTCATCATTTCCTACTAATTGGCAGCTGAAACCAGAGGCCTGATAAGACTCCTGTTCTAACACTTTGACATGATTCTAGATGGCATTGTGTTCTTTCAACAGAAAGTATATAGTGATTATATGTTTCTCTGTAATGTTGACAGGTGGTGACGGTTAATGTCTAGATCCATTAGTTTACCTGGGACTGCAAAAAGGTGATATTTTAATTCTATAAATTCTTTATTCATTTATTAGCTGGCGTCTTTTAAGAAGCTAAAGTTACTTTTAGTGCAAAATGGTGTTTTAAGATCACGGTCGGCATTAAGGATGTTCATTGTTACTTGGTTGATCATTTTGTCATTTAGTGCTTACAGTCATTGACTACATTTTAATAATAATTATAAAGATAGACCAGAAATAAATAACTTGCCAAAAGCCAAAGAGTTACAAGTTTCTAAGGCTGAATTCTTAGAAAGTCTGATTCCATAATTTATATTCTTAGCAAATGTAATATGCTTTTCAAAAATAATAATAAAATAAAATGATAAACCTCTGAATCCAAAGTAATAAAAAAGACAACTGGTCAAAATAATGTAGTAGTAGAAATGCACAGTACTGTAAAAAAAATTTTTTAAAACAGATCTTATTGGCATGAAAGAACATTAAGGCTTTGAGCATAGGAAGAGTGCAAATGAGGAAGAGATAGTAAACACCAAGTAAGCTCACTTTTTACTTTTGCTAGAGACTGGCCTGATTCCTATCCTATGAGATCTTATAACTAAGATCAAAACTTTAACAAATAAAACAATGAAATATACTGAAGTTATAAATTCCAATAGTCAACCTTTCAGAAATAGTTGTGCTGAGTCTGAGAGTCACCATGTCCTGTGCTATACGGGAGAGATAATTCATTTGGCATATTTCCTTCCCTCAGAAATGTTTCAATTTAGTAAAAAAGATAAGATGTGTTCATGAATAATTTAAGATAATAAATAATAAGAACCATTTATTTGTACAAAGAATAAAAGCCTTAGGAGTTTGGAAGAAGGACACAAAGTACAAGTGACCAAGGTAGTAATGAACATGTAAATCGGAGCTCAGACATGAAGTGAGAACTTAAAAGAGAATGGGAACTGGAAGGAGAGATATAAAAAGAACAACGTAGTAAACATGAGATGAGAGTGTAGATGTCCTTGGGACAAAAAAGAGCCTATAGGACTTGCAATCTATTTAAAACAATTTAACCCTATTTCACAGATCAGGAAACAGAAGATTTTTAAAGTACAGGAGAAAATGATAAAGGTCACTACTTACATTTAGTAGTGGAAGAGTCTGAGGAGGGTAAGGGTGAAAAAAGACAAAATGTTTAGTAGGAAACCTTGGACAATAGCTTCAGGAGGCTGGCGTGGTGGATAGTCACAGGGTGCCAGAGACGCTCCAGAGGGTATACCGAAGAGGTGGGTAGATTGCAACCATATGCATATTCATAGGAATTGTGAAAAGCAATGACCTGAATTTCTAGACACTCACAGTGACCTATGTTGGTCCTTAATTTTTCTCATAGTACAAGGTTTTCGAAGTGTCTTTTAGCAAACTGTTCTTCACTAATCATCTCTTACTGATCATATTCGAGGCCCAATTGGCCTAGGGTTACTCTTGGAGGTGTATTAATCAGGACTAGCATCAGATAAGATGTTTTGACAGTTCTGAATCTCAGAAGTTGCCTTGGTAATAGAAACATAAAGATCCATTTTAATGCTGATAAGCACATCCTGCTGTCCAAATCTCAGAAAAATTATAAAAGAAAGGACTCAGGTTACTGAAAGAATGAACTATATCAGATGTTGGTAGGTAACCCTATTCCCCATTTTAATATCATTTTGCACAGGAAACAATTCTATAATATGAGAGAGTCATAATGGTACCTTCAAGGGAAAGAAACAAAGGGAAAGAATGACCGTTGTTCTGTTTTTTCAGCTAGAATTTTAATATATTTTGACAATAGGAGCCAGCCACAGAAAATATGCCTTTCATTCTCTCTAATCTAACAAATTGTTTAGTCTTTGAAAAGTTGAAATGCATCACTTTTCAAGAATATATTTTAAACTTTATATGTATTTATATAGATTTTTGTAAGTTCACCATATGTATTTGCTGGAATGCATAAATAGATATATATTTTATAGTCTTTAAACACAAATTAAAGCAATGTAGAAAATATTCAGAACCTTAAAATTAGTTTTATATTCAATAACTAAAAAACTAAAATGTCAATCATGTTTTCTAGCTATACACTATAATTCCAATCAAAATAAATTGCTGTTTCACAATTTGATTTTAGAGGACTGCTAGATCAATGTTATTGACTTAGGAGATTCATTTATTATTTACTTTAAACTTTGTTTATTACCCAAGTTTTATATAGAGACTAATTATTTAGATGGAAAACTGCAACAGTCTAAATTAATATTAGGAAAATTGAGCATTTATCCTGAGGCAGCAAAATTGGACTTTGTCAGTAAGCCAACCTGAGGTGGTTGTATGCTAGAAAATTGGCCATTAAAGAGAAAGAACATATAATCATTATTTTCCACTGGAGCCCAATTAATTAAATACACATAATAAAGGCTGCATTGTCTCTTAAGTTCGACATTCCCCATTTGTGGAAAATGGATTCATGAATGGCAGCTGTCAGAGGATTCTATTTGTATAGTCCTAAAGAAACGACACTTTTTTTTCTTTTTTTGTGGGATCACATTTGTCTAAAGTAGAGGATTCTATGACCACAGCCAGTGGCAACTCAACAGAAATGAAGCTTTGAAACAGCTAGATTAACAAAGACTCTGAACAAAAGGAGTCATATTAAGAACAAGTTCCCTTTTCATTCATGAAAGCAGCTCTCATTACTGCTAAAAGTAAATCAACAGAGGATTGATACCCGTCCCTTTGAAAATTAGCTTCAAGTGCTGATGGGTCACATAAGAATAATCACTCAAAACTTTTTGACAGCAGCTCTCATTAATAAAAGCTTTTACTATTATGCTAACATTTACTATTATTATGCTGAAATTCATTCGATAACTCCAAAAAATCTTCCAGATAATTTTTTTTTTAACTCTTTATTCAAGGCATGCGAAGAGATATGAGCTCTGGAGTCCTGAGATAGCAATGTGGTAGAGATTCAGTGGAGCTGGCTAATAAATTTAGTAAATTTGAACCCGTTCTTTTATTCTGTGTGAAAATATATATTTGATTGTATTTTGTATGCCACATACTACATTAGGTATTAGCTATACTATATGTTAAACATATATAATACCATTATATCCCTGTACTCATGGTTTCAAAAGAATCAAATGTATGCAGGTTGCTTAGTGAATATTTGACTGTATTTTTGTGACTCTTGTAGATGGCATATCTTTAGATTTTTCTAGAATGTAATAAAAGTCATGTAATTGAGAAAAAATAAACATAAGGTATTATGAATTATAGAATCCAAAAAGCAAACACTAAATATAAAATACCCAAGTAATTATAATAGGTGAAAGGTGACATAAAAAATTTAAATGTTGTTTATGATTAAGAATATAATAATTAAGACCAAGGTTAAAAATCAGGATATATATGCTGTCATAAAATGCTTCCTCCTTTTCCTTCCTCCTTCCCTAGTTCTTTTTTTTCCCTATCTCCTTCTTTTGTTTTTATTAAATTTTGTGCAACTTGGTCTTATTCACATATGTAATTTCTTAATTGTTTCTTTTGGTTTATAGAAAAAATTAAATATAACAGACTTTGAATAAATGCTGTATAACTATGTCAAAATATTACAGAGATATAATGTAATTTACATACATTTATAATATATTATTTTTTATATCATAAAAATATTTTCAATAAGTTAATTTGAAGATAAAACTATCATTAACTCTCTTCTTATCCATTAGATACACCTAATTTCACACCAAATATATAGATATGCATAGTCAATGGCACAACTAGTTTGGAGACAGATGAGCTATATATTTTCTACATACATTTCAACTATGTTCTTTCTCTCAGGAGGTTTGTAGTCTTTGACAAATGATTGCATCAAAGGGCTTCTCCAGCATAATGTATACTCCAGCTGTTTCTCACACTTTAGTTTTCTTCCTTATTCATTCTCTAGTTGCTCTTACTACACTAGCTGACCCTAAATTCTTTTTTCTGTACATACAAAAATTATTAGTATAGGGAAAAAGAAACACATATAAAGTTAATTTTTTTTCTCAAATTGAGATTCTTAAAATCATACAAATTATATTATTATGTAATCTATTTTTTCTAAGACACTCAGACCTGTTAGAATTTAGCTTATTAATTTTTAAAGATGTTTTTGAATGAATTTCTTACCATTTTAAAGAAACACATTTTAGTTTTGGTAAATTCTTTTTTTTTTCCTAATGGACATGTAATTTCCTCTAGAGATGAACTATAAAATCAACAAGGTCATAAAAATTTCAGGGTTTTATTTAGAAGAAAATTCTAGTTCCACAGGCTAAGTCAAAAAAATTTCTTCTTGGTCTTTTCTACATAGTCTACTAGCAGCTGAGAGGCTAAGTAAAACACAGAAATACAATCTCAACCTCAGATGACTGAGTTAGAGAAAGATCTGACATAATTCAACAGAATTTTGCAAGGCCTTGTCAATTTATTTTACTAATCTATCCGAAATCTAAAGAGCGCTCTGAAAAAATTAACTTGTATTATAAACAGATATAGTGAAACAGAAGGTTTACCTTCATCTGAAATATATTTTGAAGATACACTATGTACAAGGAATGGTATTGGGTACAGAATCCACATTAAGCAAAATACAAACACCAAATTCAACCTTTATCTTTTATTTCACATACAGACATACCAACTCAAATGTTTAAAAAATCTAGGCATATATAAAAATTTCCCTGTGAACGTGAGGCAATGAGTGCTGTAGTTTGGGGCAGAAAAAGTATGAGCAGGGTATTGGTTTTCTACTCCAGCTGATCCTTAAAGAATAATTAGTTGAATTCTTAATTGGAATATGCATTGCTTTGTAACTTAATAATTGCAAAATTAAAAGTATAAAATATTTACTTTTAATATAGATGTTGTAACATATTGATTAGTGATTGAGAAAATATTTAAAAGTTTCATAAAATTAAAGTATCATTAACAATTTTTTGCATGTCAGATATTTAATATGGATTTCCAAGATTTTACAACAGATTTTTAACTGTCTATATTAGGTTTTTAAAGAAAGGGTGAATTGAGGGGGGGTGGGGAATAGCTCTTTCCAGTAGTTTTTAGGTCAATAAAATGTAGAATTCAACTAAATGGGCTATGTTCTTCCAATAGAAATAATAGATTCTTTGATGGTTGAACATTAACAAATAGCATATCTAATTACTTTTGCTATTATTTTTTTGAAATTTTAATGAAGAATTCTAGTAAATAATTATGTCAAAAAGAATTTGGAAGGCAATTTGATTGTTATTGACCAAAGTATTTGATATTCATTCCTTACAAATATTCTACAGTAGTAATTAAAAAGGCATCAGCTATAAAAACAAATCCATAGTTTTGAAATAAATCCAAAAGCATGCATTTTTCTGAGTAGAAGTAATGACTTCAGTAAAGGACATTTCCTGGGGATTACTGACTGCTACTGCTTTATTGAATTCAGCTTTTGCAAAAACCTCTGATTTTCCCAAGCAGTCATTATAACCCTGAAATTTCCTTCTGTGTTCATTATTTTTATTTAATTAGCTTTCTAATTGAGGGGGAAAATCACAAACAGTAAAGATGTAATAATATACAATATAGAGTTAATTTTTCACTTCATGTTATTTTTCTTAAAGTTGACAAATAATATACAATAGAAATATTTTTCCTAATAATTCTACAACATAGAAAAAGGAAACTAGTATTTTGAAACTAACATAATAGTATTTAAAGGAGAAAAAGCAATTATGCCCACTGCTTCTAAAAAATTATCAGAAACTTCAAGTTGATATTTCATATTTTATAGTGGTCAGATCTTATTTAAGGCATTTAGGCTCTATATATACTAAAAAAAAGAAGTGATGATGTCCCATATAATTTAAAATAGAAAGATAGCCAAATTATAATATGCGAAATGTTTAACAAAGTTCAAGGTGACTACTTGATACTTACAAAATATATATTTTAAATAATAAATAAATATTTAAAGATGTATAACATATATATCAAATAACATATTCTTTCAAAATTATGCGTTGCTGCTTATTTTAGTAGGCCTTCAATAATGGAAGATAATATAGGATGAGCAACATTTGAGGACACGTACATGTAATATCATTCCCATTAAGGAGCCATTCTCCATTGTCAACATAACACGATTGATTTTCTTACTGTTATTCACATTTTCAATTATAAAGAGTAGAAGTAGGGTATAGAGGTTACAGTGGCAAGCTCTATAGCCAGATGAAAAAGTTTAAAAGTTTGTTCTTAAATTTATTAGTGCATGACTTTGGGTAAATTGATTTAATCTCTCCTGCCTCATTCAGTTTCTTCATCTGAACAATGAGAATAGTAACATACCTACTTTATAGGGTTGTTATATGGTTAAATGAGTCCTGCAAGCAAAGGGCTTATAACAGAGCCTTATATACAGAAAGCACTCAAAGAATGCTAGCTATTATTATTACAACATTCAAATTTATGTTATGTAAAATCAGAAAGTTTCTCTGCATCAGCACTGCTACTAAAAACTTGACTAAATTTAAATAAAGCACTGGATAACTGAAGTTACCACCCATATTTAGGAGAAACTTTCACTATACTCCAGAGAAGGAATTCTAATTAGTAGCTGATGTCATTTTGATAATGATGGGTACAGGAGACAGAGGTTGTCACAGAGATTGTCATTGGTAGAAATACATATTTGAGTCATAACGTAGGTCTGGTAACTGTTGCAGCTTCTGCTACCTTATCTTCTGCTGCTGTCTTGGCTTGCTGGGTGATTAATATGGAGAAAGGATGCTTTTGAGCCCAAGGCCAGACAGAGCAAGCTTCTCCCGAGGGTTTTGTAGCTGAGTCTATAGCCCTGAGTGTTGCAGCTGCAAACATAACAGCTAACTTCTGAGCCTACCACCCTGAGGGCTGCAGCTGAGGCTGCTCCTGTTCGAGAAGCCAGCACTAGATTTCTGGCCTGTTGATCACTGGTCATTTTGGCACTGTTGTTGAAAGAGCCTGTGAGAAAGTATGATGACTAGTCATCTCTTTTGCTGACAGAAGTCTTATTTCATCTTAAAATGGTAATACTCATTTTCTAACACTTTTTTGTCATTCCAAATGTAGAATAAGAGGAAAGAGTAAAAAGCTTTTTGTTAATGCTCTTTCACTGAAATTTGTTTCTACCAAATTAACTTTATAAAATTTGTGAAGCCTTTGATTATACTCAGTATGTTCATTTTTAATCGATATTTTCCATAAAATAAAAGCATGTTGTTTTGAACTGACAAAATATTATTTTTTTAAATAACTCAGAATAATTATTGGCTTGTTTATTTCAGAATAATAGCAGATATTTTATGTTTTTCTTCTTTGGTATTTATTTTTGTTTGTGAAAAAATAAAATGCATCATTCACATTCTAACTTAACTTATTATTCTTTCATTATCTACACTGTTTATTCCCAAACGTTACTACTATTCTCTCAGTCAAAATCCTGACACTGATAATCAACGATAATTGTATTCTTTAGGTAAGTCTTATGGTTTACAGAGTCTTTCCATATACATATTTTTGTTTGAATATTATAACAATCATGAAGTGGGCAGAGTAAAAAATATTATTTACATTTTAAGGCTAAGGAAGCTTAGATGTAGATGAGATGCAGTGACTTGTCAAAGATCAGTAAGGAGACATGGGTTATAGGGTCTGGAATCCAAATCCTCAGCATTTCCACTCTTGATCCTAAGGCAGGGTGGGTTAACTGAACAAATATGTGCTTTAAAGTTTTCAAATCTAGTTTTGCCACTTACTAGTCATATTATTTAGAGTGACTGCCATCTAGATTTACTCTCAGACTGAAAGCAGAAGACCCAGATAGTTAAACAGAGATGGAATTTAATAGAATATGAAACATAAAAGCAAAAACAAAAACAAAAAATAAGAGAGGGCAATAAGTAATTGATAAGAATAACTAGCAATTATTGCCTTGACTATATTCTTTCTCTTGGCACTTTTCCACCTGGGCCTGTTGTTCAAATAAAAGTAAAGTTTTTAGGAATTAAAAACAAACCCACAAATAGAGAGGACAATCTGATGACTGCCATGGAGGTGGGGGGCTGGGAGAAAGTGCTAAAGGTTTAAAGAGGTACAAATTAGTTTGATAGGTCACAGGGATAGGGAGCACTGCATAGGGAATTCAGACAGCAGTAAAGTAATGGCTATGTATAGAGCCAGAGGGAAGATAGAGTAATCAGGGGGATTGTTTCACAAACTATATAAATGTCTCATCAATGTACTATATACTTGAAACTAGAAAAAAAAAAGTAAAGTTGTTAATTTAGCCATGTGAAACTCCAAAGTTTTAAAGAGGAATAATCAAGTATTAGCGATTCCATATGGTTCTAATTCTTACAGAGGCTTGAAACTATCAGGTTATCTCAATCTTTCATGATATTTTGATATTATTTTCTATTTTAGTATTGATGTCTATTTAAATATTTTTCCAATTAAATATTTATATTTACATGTTAAATACTTATAAATATTTATATTTATATATGTATTTTAGAAAAGACAAAAAGATTCAAAACATGATATAATAAAAATTAAGTTATTTATGCATCACTGTTCTCCATTCATCCAGTTTTCTTCCCTTGAAGCAGTTACTAATAGGAGATAGTTATGATACTTTCCAAAGATGATTTATTCATTTATAAGAAAACATTCATAATTTATTATTTCTATATTCTTCACCAGATGTTTTCCTAATATATACATTTTACTTCTTGACCAAACAAGGCAAAAAAAAATCCAAAAAACTGATATTATAGATATTCCTCATAGAATGCAGGCAGTGGGTAAAGGTAATTATCCAATAGGAAGCTAACACAGTGTTCTTCCAGAAGAAAGAAAGAATGCTATTCAGGTAAAACAACAGATGTTGACTCAATAAAGAAGGACTCCAGGCTGAGAGAGTAGGCCCAAATCAGTGCTCCCAGAGCCTCCTTAAAAGCAAGTGCATATAAACCTTGTTCTCACACTAGACAGTAAGCTCTCAGAGGGCAGGAATTTGAATGTCTTCATTCCAGTGTCCACAACACAACACATACTTAGTTCTTTACAAAAAAAAGACCCACAACACAACACATACTTAGTTCTTTACAAACAAAAGACATAAATACATTTTGAGAGCATAAATGAATATTTAGCTACTTACTGAAAATTTTCTCAAGCATTTCAGTAAGACCTACTTAACATTGTCACGATATTACCATCCAATGTTTATCTTTCCTGAGCAGATGTTTTCCCAGGTGTAACATATCTGTTTTGCAACTCTTCTTATCGCTCTTAATCTTGGTAAACATGTACTTGAGTTAGAAGACTAGAATAGTTACTTTTTAAAAAATATATGCCACTGGCAGTAAAGGTTTCATTTGGAAACAAAAATCCTACCATGAATATTTTTTTTCATTAGTATAGCAAAAAGTAGAGTGGAATATGAAGCCTGGATGGCTATTCATTCAAGTCACTGAACAATAGATATTGTAATCCACTTGAAAAGTGTACAAAGTATAGTATGAAGGATGTTTTTTTTAATGTAAGAAAAGAAATTAAGTGTTAAAAGAACACACAGAGTCCTTTCTATTTCTAGCAAGCAGAGATACTATGTTTATTAGTCACTGGCAAGCAGTTCTCATTCTGTAATGTGTCACTAGCACAGACCTAAGTATCACTGAAGTGTGAGAGAACAGAACCAAAAAGGTGATAGGTAAATCTGTTTCTTTCCAAAATTCAATTTCCCTTCAGAGAGCAGGAATAAATTCTTATCCCACAACTGCACACTAGAATTGTAGCATTTAAGTTTAGTGGAAGAGGAGCACACATAGCAATAAATCAAGAAGTAGTTATATAATTACCACTGACTGATGAAAAAACAAAACTTCAAAGATACCAACAAGCACAGCCAAGCCAAACCAAAGCCAAAGCCAGCAAAGCCAAGCATCTTGGGCCTCAGTATTGGGGACTGGCTAAAAGAAAGGAGCTTCTGAAAAAGGAATTTAAAAAGAGGCCCTGATTGGAGGTGAGTAATAAAAAACATAGAGATAGAAAACAATGGAAAACAAATGCCCCCTGAGTTCTTGTATCCACAACAATTAGATATTTAATTCAAATTGTATTTAGACTCCATATTTAAATCCACAAATTTCAAATTGTTAGTAGGATTAAGTGGAGCTTTGTAAACTGAGAAAAATTATTATACTATTATATTCTCCTCAACATCTAATACATGCAATGCAAAATTAATGTGCTCAAACACCGTGGGTTGAATAATATAAAAATTTTACCTTAATTATCTCAGAATTGAAGTCTTCTGGCTCAGACTTTCTTACCTGTAGTTTATATGTTTAATGAACATGGAATTTTAAAGTGATATAAATGTAATCCATCAGAAGGGGTTTTTTGATATATAAATGTGGATACCAACAAATTACAAATATATAGTTCTCAGATGTATCTGTCGGTCTCATTCAGAATTCATCCTCAGTGCGTAGTGTGATCCCTTTCGCATATTCAAGATAAATATTTGTTGAAAGTGTGTTTGAATTAATAATATCAGGGATAGTTAGAAATAAATATCTATTATTAGTCAAAACCTTGTAAAGCAGATTGTGTCTGTAAAACATCTTTAAATAAAACTGAGTCATATCACTAGCTATTTCAGACTCAACCTCTGTGAACCAATCATAATAGAAACCAAATGAGCTATTTCATGAAGAGAAAAATCCTAACAACAAATTAGACCTTGTGCCAAAATGACAGCCTAGACTTTGGGTGTGTGCATATATCATTTACAAAGTTTCTTTTTCCGTTCTAATTGAATTTGTCCTGCACAGTACTGGGCACCATAAAGCAAATAAACAAAACATAAAAACATAGACTACTATTTGTTGAATTAAAATGACAACTGCATAAGCGCAACCAAAACTATTGCTGCAAGCTGCAATTTGCCTACTCTATAATGTCAGTGAGGCATCTGGTTCCTACTCTGTCACTTTCCCCCTCAGGCTTCAAAATGAAAGCTATAAAAGAAAAAGTGGAATCATTATATATGTGGCTAGAACAAGAAATACACTGTGTAGGTTTTAAAACATATTTCTGCAATTTCATAAATGGCCTGTAATTCAATAATAACCATCAAAACTTTATTAGTTTCATTTCAGTTTGGCTATAAATGAGTTTGTTTCCTACTAAATCACTCATATACATATTTTCCACTATTTTAGTGGTAGTTATTATCATAACGATAATGGTCTTTCTCTAAAATAATTATATTAGACAAGTTCAAACCATTCCTGAAACTAATATTTTTTACATAAAACAAATTATTTCTTTTTAAACAAGCTTCCCTTTAAAAAATTGCTTTGCATTGTTTTGTTTTAATTTATCTCCAAGATTAGTAAATTCATTATTCATGGGTTCATTATTACAGGAGTTTGGTTAGCACATAGTTCCTACATTATGTTCCTGCAGTCCCCTCACGCACATAGTTATGATATAGTTTGATATATTTATTGATTATACTTTAAAAGACAATACTGAGGGGAAATGTTAAAAATGTTAGCAATACAGCATGCTTAATTCACTTAAAAGATAAAAAATAAAGAATAAAGCTTAATGTAGATTTTAGAGCTTCATTCTTTGTTTGAATTTAAGCTTGTTTATTTACCTAAATAATATTTATTTTCAGGGCTATGCACATTTTTGTGATTTGTAGTACATAGAAAATTATTTCTAATAGACAATCTGTTTTAGTTTTTAAAAGCAAAATTAGCAAATATTTATTTGGTATCACTGTATAAGAATATATAGTAATCTAGGATGCACCATTAGATTTTTATTTTTTAAAATAAACCCCTAAACTCCTGAACAATAAGCAGCAACTTATTTTGACATGTAATTTATTAAGCTATGAGACTTCTACTATTATAAACAAAACAGGACAAAAATAAAGAAAAAACAAAAACAAATGAATAATATAACTATACTCTTGGAAATTTCTTTTGAATTTGGATGTTTTTGTCATTGTTATTACAAACTATAAAGCTGACCTATACATATTAGACTTTTTCTAGAGGGTTAAATACTTGAAAACAACTGCACACTAGTAATTGGGAACAGTTGAAAATATTTTCACTGTGTAGAAAAAAATATCAGCTTTTGACCATGTATTTATTTTTATAAATTCCTTAAAAATATTAATGTTTCTCATAAACTTCTAAAATTAATTCTTAACACTCTAGAGTGTTGAGGCTGGGTTGGCATAGGAAGGGAAAGAAATTTCTGCAATACATATTAATTTAATGTTCACCACTCCCAATTTTTCCTTGGTGGTGTTTATAACTCTCTTCTGTATAGTCTGTCTTTTGGCTAGATAATCACATATTTTTTGTTTATTTGTTTTAAATCTCTATTTAAATAATTTAAATCAGTAAAGGTAGGCTATTTAAAGTTGGATCATGTCACTGTAGTGAAGGGTGCAGGGGAAAAGTGGAGTTTTAATTTTGATTTTGTTTGATTTTTAATTCTAGCTGTAACTTTAATATCCAAATGTTACCCTTTTTCATGAATATTATCATTTGTCCAAATAATAGTCAAAATGGAAAGCTATTTTGCTTGATAAAATATCATTTGAATATTATCAGCCTTGTGGAATTGGCTCCTCAATTTTCAACAATTAGATCTTTTCAAGAAAAGCACAAATGGACTAACATAAAATAATTTGTAGATTTGAAGGCTTTTTTTCCATAAATGTATTAGTCTTCTGCTTGAATCACATTCTAATTATTGAAGCTCGTGTAATATCTACAGATCCCTTCATAGTCATTTAGAGTGTTTTGGTGAGCCTGCTAATTTTGAGAATGCAATGGTCCATGATATTTTCTTCAAATTCATTATGATTTATTGCATGTGTTTTGGAAAGACTGTTTTTGACCTTTCATTCTTCAGAATCAGCCCAGCTAATACCTATGTTAAAGAGACATGAACACTATGCTTTACAATGACTTTGAAATTGATAAAATAACATTTCTGAATTATACAACTTTCATATTAATGTTTAATTTATGGATGGAGGTGAGAATAAATTGTCTTCTCTATTAGATAGAAGTACTTCAGGATCCTCTTCTTTTATGGCCTGTTTCTATGCATTTCTATATATAAAGCTTAACCTATAAAGTGCAGCTTTTGGAGAAGCTTAAATATGACCTATGTTGTGCCCCAAGCAAATGTTAGCAGCCTCTCTCCAGAGTTATGAAACTCATTTTTCATCAAATGTATTAAATCATAAAAAATAGAGGTGATGGACCACCAAAAACAATTTATTCACTCTGTAATTGGGTCTGGGTGTGCATGCCATGTTAATTAATTGATATTTATTAACTATTTTCTGTCTAAATATATCTATGCTGTGGATGTGTGCATCCCTGTGTGTGGACACAGCAGTGTTACTTATTGAAATGAACTGAAGTCAAATGCATACATTCCTGAGTCATTTTTCAGAGAATTCAGTTTTTGCAAGTTATTTTAAGTAAACATTAGGCACTGTGACATGGTGTCTGGCATTACATAATTTCTTATTTAATAGGAGAACAAGAAAGCATTTACAGTAAAATATTCATAAATTGTCAGCACATCTGTTGTTATGGCCCCTAGGGCCACATTCATTTAAGTTTCCTGTTTCCAAGACATTTTTCTATTTTCAAATACATGCTGTACTTTGATCTGGCACATAACCAATCAAGTTGCCTTTTATAACCTGGCTACACCTGTTTCTGCAGGTGTAGCTTGCATTTTTAGAATGGACGGAAGGGGCTACCTGGGATTCATTTTGAGCCAGTAATTTTCTTACAACAACGCAGCAGGCAGATTTGGGAGATTTCTCATGAAGCACATCAGTAGAATTTTTCTCTTTTGTAAGTATGGAATCACTTAGATGAAGAACATATAATATGTTTCTTTTCCCAAATGAAAAATCTATAAAAAATATTTTTTAAAAAATATATTAAATTATTTTGTAATATTTTGACTATTTTACCCTTTTTTATTAGCTGTTATATGTGAATTTACATGTTGGTTTATTGTATGTAAATGACTTTTACAGTACCATGTTATTTCATTTTACATTATTCATCTCTCTATAGTCATGCACCACTTAACAGTGGGGAGACATCCCATGAAACGTGTGGTTAGGCAATTTAATATATTGAGAACATCACAGAGTTTTCCTATACAAACTTAGAGGAAATAGCCTACTATACATGTAGGCTATATGGTATAGCCTATTGCTTTTAGGCTGCAAACTTATATAGCACATTATTGTATAAAACTACAAGATATTAAATCAAACACAGGAGAAAATGATGCATTTAGAAGACACCGTAAATATGAGATGCATAAGGCAGCTGCCAGCATAATACGGCATGCTGTTTTACAGCAACCTTTATTTTTTTTTAATAACTAAAAGGAGCACACTCCAAAATAACAATCAAAAGTATAGTATAGTAAATACATACCAGTAACATAATTATTTATTACCAAGTATTATGTACTACCAGTTGAAAAGCATATCAGTGTATTCTATGCTTTTTAAGAGTGAAAAGCATTGTTTTAAAACCTTTTATACCATTGGAACTCGCTATTACAATTAGGTAAACATATGAACTATTGCATGAACTAAAAAAATAGAGTATAAAATTTTTGGCATTTTTGTCCATTAAAACTTGAGTACTTAGGAATAGCACAATGATTCATATACCTTTCCTATACAACCTTGAATTTAGATGTGAACAAAAATTCATGAACTATTTGGCAGGGAGGGAAAGGTGGAGAGTTGGGAACATATAAATCGATACAGTAGCTACTAGCCACATATAGGTCTTCATATTTGAATTAATTAACATTAAATTAAATTAAAATTTAGTACCTAAGTTGTTCTGTGTTCAACAACCACATGCAGTTTGTGGTTACCAAATTGGACAGCACAAATATTGAACATGTCCATAATCACACGAAGTTCTATAGGACAGTGCCAAAGAGATTTTCTATACTGAGATGAATCTACAATTGTCTAATTCCTTCCTCTAAATTAAATAAATCAAAACTGAAAATTGCAGGAGAATAATACCTTGTGTTTCAGGCAAGAAAATCAAATTAATTAACCGCAATAAAAAGATTGGTAAACTCTATATGTATATATTTTATGTATAAGAATGTTAAAATTATTCTTATGATTCTCCATTTTAACTCATATTTCAACCAATTATTCTCCTTACTACTGTCAGATAAAGCAATTTTACTCTAATATATGGAATAATGATTAAGCATATCTGCTGCAGAGAGAGTTGTGGTTGTACCATGACCCAATCATGAATGTCCTGTGAAACTTTGGAAAAGTTTTGTTTCCAAACTTTTGTTTCTATATCTAAAAAAAAAGTAATCTTAATAAAACTTATAGGCTTTTTTTTTTTTAAAGTACTAAATAAGTTAATGATGGTAAAATCCTTCTGTCTGTGACTGGCACATAGGAATAGTAATTTACAGCCACAAAGAGTTGTGAGACAATTTGAAAGATGTCATCATGTGTATTATCTTATTTAATTCTCAATCAACTGTTTTTCTTATTTTAGATAGAAAACAGATCATGGAAAACTATAGTGAATTGCCAAGTTTGATGGTAATTCATCCTCTGAGTACAAAGTGTATCATTCATCTTATGTAACACTTTTCTTCATAAACTACTCAATAAAGTATGTGTGCTACTAAAGTACCTTTATTTGAAGAAAGTCTTCTGATGTACTACTCATTTACAGATCTTACCAATACTAGACACCATTCTAAATGTCATGATTTGAGATACTGAAGCCTAATAGATCTATTTCACTCGATGTGTCTAGTCAATAGAGCAACTCAATTGTGTTTTGAGACAGAAAAAATAAAAAAGTCATTTTCTTCAAGCTGAGCATTCATCAATGAGCTCATGTAAACCTATTTCAGAACAGTAGAAAACAAAGAAACTTGGAACCCCTACTTTTTATCTTCATTTTAAATCATATACTTGATCTTTAAGGTTTTCCATACCAAATCACCTAGACCCTTGATTATTGAGAGGAATAACATTAATATCACAATACAGGATGAAGACCAGCTCTGCAAATGGCTAGAATTTGAATGCTGATTCACTATCTAATATAATTCAGGCTCCTGTCACGGTAGCCACAGGAATGCAGACAGGCACTCATAGCTTCCTGTAGTTTCTGATCTGAGTAATGCCACTCTCCTTTTTCCTCCTTCCAACAATTTAATACCCCAATTCTTTTTTTGTTTAAAATATCTAAGCACATTTCTGTTTTGTTGCTGGAACCCTTAATGATGGAATTACGAAAAAGCAAAAACAAACAATAGAAAACATGTTCATGAAAAATTTGGTACATGTTTTGAGAAAAGAAACCATTATAACTTTCTTAGCAATTGAACTAGAAATGCACTTCAGAACTCTTAAATAGAGATTGTAATTCTCAACTGTTCAGTTTGCAATTCAGTAGTTTTCTGTCCTACATCTCTGACCATTTCCTTTTAAAGTGCTTAGAATAATCACTTAAGCCCCATTTTCACTAGATTCAAAAGTTGAGAATTTATCAAATCCAGTTAAAAAAATCAAAGAAATATATTCATTAAAAGAAAAAAAAATAGACAAAATAACAGTTAAAATAATACCTATGATTTAGCTCAGTGAATTTATACACTAAGCTGTGGATACAATAGGCAAAATGTCAAAGAAAATTGAGGCCCAGAGATGTAAAATAAATCATTATTGACAGTAAACAAAATTTCTAACAGTATAAAATAAAATTATCAGAAAATATCCACAGCAGTTTGTGGGTTAGGCTGGGAAAAATGCCAAAGTAAGTAAAAGGATTCCATAAATCTGGTCTTGGTATGAGACAGTTATAGATACTCATTAATCTTTAATGTTTGAAAAATATGTTTAAATGTGTTATGTATTTAGGAATAAATGATAAGAAATTAGAAGAAGAAAGTATATTATCCAAACTACTGGAATTGAAAATCAATAGAAAGAGCACTTAACACTGGATAAAAGACAGTGAAAAAAAATAAGACAATAACAATAAGGCATGGCCGATGGCAAACACAATCTAAATATCAGTTGGGATAAAGACACATAACAGAACACACTACAATTTTTAATGGTTGAAAACTAAAATTGCTCAGATTAAATAAAAACAGGACAAAACAAAAAATCCAAATTCAAAGTAAAATGCCCTAAATGCTATAAAGAGATATAATTCATATCAATAGAAATAACAATACACCAAAACAATGTAATAGTCACAAATCTTCATGTACCTAAATAAATCTTTAAATTGCATTATAATTCAAAAAGTTACAACTGCTAAAATGACAAATTAAAACTTTAGCACAATATTTTATTGTATCTTTCTCAAAAACCATAGATCAAATAGACTAAAAAAGAAATAAGAATATCAAATATTTCAATAAAGCAGTTGAGTTGTGTACTCTAGTAAGTGAATTTGTATTATTTCAAAACAAGTAAAGATTTCATAATTTTTAAAATGTCAATAGAACATTGATATACTAACCATTCATTGATTCCTTTCAATTAACAACAATTCATTCCCCTGACAGATATTTACTGACTGTGTTCTATGGGCCCACACTGTTCTCTCCTAGGGGATCCTAAAGTGTACTGACAAATGATAAATACCATGGTAAAAAGATTGGAAAAATAGGATCTGATTTGCATTTTATAAGATTTATATGCTGTAGTAGAGAATCTCATAAAATAATTTAAGCTTATAAAAACTCGACAAAATTTTCTCAAAATCATTTATATAAAATAGACTAGAAAATCTAGCTCCTATCGCTTACTCATTGAACTTATGTCTCAGGCAAGAAACACAATACTTCTGACACAGTTTATTGTAAAAAAGCAAAACAACAATATGAAAAAAAGTGTGCTATTCTTGATTTGCCAGTAAGAAGTAAATGAATTAAACAATATTTAACATAACTATATTAAGGATAACAAATAAACTGATAAAAATTTAATAGTATATATAAACTAAATATGTTTGTAGAAGTAATTTTTATTTCTTAAATGTCCTTTTCCTTGATGACTTTAGATTTAATCCCCCCAATTATTTTATTCCATTGAACTATCCCATTGCATAGTTTGCCAAAATATTTTATTTGTTTGAAATATTTGCCAGGAAGATTAACTATTTATGTGGATGTAAAAAAGAGCTTCTTTTGAGGGTAATTTAAAAATACATTTTATTTAAAATTATAAATGACAGAGCAAATCAAATTGTTCATCTTTATCCTAGAGATATATTCTTAAATATGGAGATGGAAGCATTTATAAGAATGATCATTATAGCATTATCATGAAGAATTGGAAGCAACCTAAATACCTTTTAATAGATGAATACTTACTCAGGTTATGGAATTTCATAGGACCTTATGCAACAGTTAAGAATGAGGAGTAAAATGGAAAAGTAAGTCTTCAAGACATGTAGAGTATTCTACACAGTGTACAACTATGTAAGTTAACATAAGCACATATGGATATGTTTAAATGCATGGAAAAGGTCACTGAAGAAAAACCAAACTGTTAACAGCAGTTACATCTTAGAATTGATTTGGTTTAATAGCATAGGTAGGTTTAGAGAAGAGGGGAAAGGCTTTAGATTTAGGCTTATCTAGAAAATTTTATTTTTTAAAAGGACAATTTACTCTTATATAAATGAAGCATTCACAGCTTAGAAAGAAATGAAACACTGAATTGTTAAAGTGTAGTTTCAAAGATTAAAAACATGACTCTCATATAAATATAGAATGGATACATGTCAGCTATTTTACTAAACTCATTAATGAATGAAAACAACCAATAACACAACAAAACTGGTTTCAAAAGACTTTTAAGGATTGAATTTACATAGCCATCAGAAAAGACATGCTTTTAAATGTGGATATTAAAATAAGGTTGTTAAATTACATACAAAACATTAAATTCCATAAGGTAATAAAAGCATAACTTTTGGAATTATATTTTCTACTAGATACAAAATCTACAAATTAACACATAACTCTAGTTAAATAGCAAAACCCAATGCTGGTACTTTCTCCTGGCAAATGAAACAATCCTGGAATGCTTGTAAAATAATAAACCAGTATGACATTAAAAGTGCATGCCACATCCTCTTTTTGCTCATTTCCAACTATTGTTATAATTTTCATAATGTAGTAAAAAAAAAACACAGTAAGAGAAGACATTCTGCTGTTAAAAACAGTTGAATCACAATTGGGAAAATGTGAGTAATTTCTGGAAAAACTGTAATAAAATTATCCAAATACAGATGGTGGAGATGTATAAATATGAAAAAATATTATTTTTGAAGAAAGAATCAAAATTTCTTGCTATTAGTATATCAGTCCTGATACAAGTAAAGTCATTCAAATGCTAACAGAGATATAACAAAAAAAGATAAAAGTTTTCAGGTAAGATCAGGAGACAGATTGCCATTAGCTATATGTGTCCTATTATTCCTAGCTAATAATTGTTGCCATCATCGAATCTATTCTGTATATTATGTTTAGTTTATATATTTTCATACTAGAACTAATTACATAGAAAATTTCCATAGGACATTCCATGCTTTGTGTATATCTGTATGTGTGTGTGTATTACACACTTTTCTACTCTAATCAGATTATCAATCTCTCCAGTATGGATAAGGCAGGATAACTCTAACTCCCAATTATGATCAAGATTTAGGTGATGACTGTGATTTCCGACTAAGCAGAATGATGAACTAAAAAAACTTACATAATTCTTGGTGGGTCCTTTGTTGCATTTAGATAAATGTAAAACATTTGTTTGCAAAGGTTATCCCATAATTTAGATAAAACACGACTTTCAAATATTAGGTTTAAATTAGTATTGGGTTCATGAGATACTTCCTTGTCCATTTTTATTGAACTCATTTTGTTTTAATTACTTAAAGAGATTTTGTTTAATAGACTATAAGACAAATAGAGGTTGATAGACTATGGAAAAAGATTTAAAAAAAAACCCGGAGTTTCCTGATAATGAGGAAATACTAGTGTCTTTACATTTAATGATCTTAGCTGAACTTTTTGATATCTTCATCCTGTCTGTTGAAAATCTAGCAAGGAAGGTTATCAGAGCCAATTAATAAAAACAGAGCATCAAATTTTATCCTAAAATTGAGGCAGTAAAGACTGGAACATGCCTCCTACAAAAGTTAGTTTGAGGGCTTAAAATTTATTGTTACAGGGTTTCTAAAATATCAAAGATGTTTCTTTTCTATTGTTGTTAGAAAACCAAAATGAAAGGTCCTCTACAATTTATTTTGAAACTGTATTTATATCAAGGAATTTAGGGCACACTTATTAATATGACTTTATATTTAAAAAAGATAGCACTTATTTACACAAATTTGCATATGTTCCTTAAATACTTAAAACTAATTAGTACAACTGAAAAAATATATTAAAGATTCACATTTAAGGTCATTCAAAGAACTGAGGTCAATCAAGTTTTGCAAATTAGGAAATTCTATTCCACCAGAGTATTTCTCCCAAAGCAGGAATTATTTTCAAAGGGCTTTGCCTAAAGACAAAGGCTTTCAAGCAAATGATTCTGTAAAAAACAAATGTATGTTTCCCCAGTGTTAAAGTATGAGCCCTCTAAACACTTTGAATGTGCTTGAGCTGTTATTTTAATGACTCCTTGTCTTGGGATAGTATATGGTGTGGTTTTGTCTGGTAGTCAAGCAGTATCAAGTGAGCTGCCTTGGACTGATGGAGCCCATGATAGGAAGCATTCAGGACTCTAAAAATGGCATACAACTCCAAAAAGAGTCTTTAAAATTTGTCACTCTGCCTCTAAACCTCAGTGGCTTTAGCTGTTTATAATGGAACCTACAATAAGAAAGTTTCTGTTTTAAATAAGATAACCTATAAAGTTTTAAAAGGTGCAACATTTTGGGCATTATATTTTCCTTCCCTGAGTTATGAGGGAACTTTAATAAAAAAGTGTCAGTAATCTCAAATCCATTTAAACTTGTTTCCTGGGATGTACTGATTTACAGAGTCATAATCTGCCTGTGATGGATCATAGCTGATCAGGTCATTTGCTGATAAACGTATTTCAGAAGATTTTTCTTTCCATCTTCTGTTGAAATTCCTACATTGTAATTATATGTACTTGAAAAATCTACTAATTCCCAACATTTTTTTTCAAGAAGAGCCTATTTTCTGTAAATATAGCTCATTCTATAGAACTAGCTTTGTTATTTGTTAAAGATTTGGACCCTGTCAGGTAAAAAAAGTGCTAAATATTGTGATGCACTACATTTAATCAAGCAGTCAACTGTTGAGTTCATGAATGCCCAACTGTTTGATATTTCAGATCATTAAGGTTTGTGGCAGAAAATTTTCCTTTGCGAGAGGGTTTTTTGTTTGTTTATTTTGTTTTTTTCTTGACCTGGAATCATGTTATCTGATTTCCTGATGACTTTTTAAAATGTTTTCTTTCTCAATTTATATTGACATTATTGTCAAACATTGCATTTATCTTAGTATATCCTCTCCAAAAACTTTCAGAGGGGAGAAAAAAATTTTCTCAACCCTCTTTAGGATTTCTGGCTGGGTCTAAAAATTAAACTGATAGAGACATGTTAACAAGAGAAAAATCATATAAGTTTATTTAGTATAACTTTTACATGACATGGGAGACTTCATAAGGAAATCAAGACCTGAAGAAACTGTTAAACCTGAGTAATCTTTTTACTCTTTAAGAAAAATTATTTATTTTAATTAGTTCAAAGTATTCAGTACATTGGTTAGACATATAAATAGTTTATAAAACGATTTCCCTAATTGCTCCTTCTCTCCTCTGGTTTTCCACCTAGTCAATATATTAATGCCAACTGCAATCCCTATGCCATACTCCCCAACCTCATGACCATCTATGCATCTCATCATTCACAGCAGCACAATTTATAATAGTCAAGATATGGAAACAACCTAAATGCCTATCGGCAAATGATTAGACAAAAAAGTTACGGTTCATACATATATAATGGAATATTACTCAGCCATTAAAAAATGAAAGCTTACCATTTGCAACAACACTGATAGACCTAGAGGTTATTATTGTGAGTGAAATAAGTCAGAGAAAGATAAATACCATATGATTTCACTTACATGTGGAATCTAAGGAACAAAAAGAACAAATTAATCAAAGGCAGACTCACAAATATAGTGGATAATTTGGTGACAGACAGAGGGAAAGGGTTTGGGGGACTGGGGGAATGGGGTGAAAGATTAAAGAAGTACAAATTAGTAGTTGATATGCCTGAGTATTTCTAATGCTAGGTTTTGTCCAATGTCAAGAAATAGCCAAAGTAAAACTGTTAAGCCATTATGAAGTAGTAATTGGTAAAAATTATTTGTGTACATACCAAAAAGGCAGTTTGCAAAGCAAAACATAGAATAAGGCTCAGGGGTACACCATTACAAAGCAACTTATATAGTGAGAAAGTAGTGTCTTCACTATGAATGGTAATTAAGCTAAATTAAGTAAATTAAGATAAACTGGTTTTGTTTGCTTAGGAAAACTTCAAAGCTGGTCTCTGTTTGTTTGTTTGTTTTTTATTTTAACAGTTTGATAAAGAGTGGACAGTCATAGAGAAATATGATAGGTCAAAGACTATGAAGTAGATATAGTAAACTGAGGGAATATTAGCAACATCTGATTGTTTACTTTGATTTTTCTTGGCATCCCTTCATCTTCAGAGATAAGGATACTCTTTTTCCTGCATAAAGAGAGAGTACATTTCTTGTGAGGGTTTATGACCACTTTTAGAGTAGAAAGGCAGGGTGAGGGAAGGTCAGAGTGACCATCCTGCTACTGTTATTTACTCAAAGTTCTTTAGCTAAAAATATTCAATATGCCATGTTGCTAATTTGAAAATGTTATATAAATGGAATTTTACAGTATGATTGATTTATGGATTGGTTATTTTTGGTAGGTGAAATTCTTTGTTATACATGTCAGCATTTATTCATTTTTACTACTGAATAGTATTTTATGGTGTTTCTGTGCCACAATTTGTTTAATTATTTATCAGTTGAAGAGTCTCTATACTGTTTGAAATCCTTGGCTATCACACATACAGAAAAACAAAGCAAAACAAAATAAAACCTGCTTCATTTCTGTAGAATAAAGTCACAAGAGGGCAATTACTCATCACATAATTATTTTAGCTTTTTAAGAAACTGCCAGTTTTCTCACTTGCCTGTACCATTCTATGTTACCAACTTCAATGTTTGAATGATGAAATTTCTCTGCATCCTCACCAGCATTTGGTATTGTCTCTATTTTTTTTTTTTTATCATTTGGGCATGTAATGATTTGTCATTCTAGTTTTTATTTGTATTTCTCTGATGACTGAAGGTGTTAAACACAGGTAATTTATTATTATCTATAGATCTTCTTTAGTGAAGTGTCTGTTCATGTCTTTTGTCCATGTTATACTTAAATCATTTGCTTTCTATTGAGTTTTGAGAGTTCTTTACATATTCTAGATAATAGCTTTTTTATCATATATGTAGCTTACAAATCTTTTCTCTTAATTCATTGTTTCTAATAACATTAATATAAAATTTATTATCTGGTTCTTTAAAATTTTAGTAGAAACAAAATAAAATTATTCAATTTTAATTTAAGTATGAAAGTATTTAAGTAATAGAGAGAGAAAAGAGAGAGTAATTTATGATGGTGTCAACCTGGGAGATCTGCTTCAGGATGCCAGCAGGTGGGTTAGACTAAGACAAATCTCACATGTCTCATTTTAAGATTCAGTCCGGAAACATTGGGTAAGTTCTTCTTATATCAATGACAGAGCATAAGGGGACAAGCCAAACCACTAAGCACGTTTTAAACATTCATCACTTCAGTTCTGCTAACATCCCATTGTCCAAAGTAAATAACATAGTCAAGCCCAAAGTTATGGAGCAGTGAAGCTCACTTCAACTGCAATAATGCTATGGTAAGGCTGACAATGGGTACTTCTCTCCTGTGAGTGTAAAATTAGGTGGGAACATTAACTCAAATGATCACATACTTCTAAAGTACTTTAGAGGTAGTTTAGAAATTACAAGAGACATAATATGTATTTCAATTAGATATTACATAACATGATTTTTATATTTTTTTAAAATCTTAATTTTAACTAAAATCAACATTGAGCTTCTTACTTCACTGCCTTATTCAACTGTGTAATACTTACCTTCTATAATAACATGTATAACAGTTATCTTTTGCCATGTGACAAGTCATCCCAAAATTGGTGGCCTAAACAACATTTTTTAAATTTGCTTACTATTTTGTGGGTCAGTAGTTGCACTTGTGCTTAGCTGGAATATCTTGCTTATATAGGGCCCCCAATGAAATGGCTAAGGTGTCCAGGAGAACTGGATCATTTTCTCCACATGATCCTTCATCCACAAGGAGTCTAGGCTAGGTTGTGTTCATGGAGGTCATATTCCAAAAGAACAAGTACAGAAATTGCAAGGCACCCTAAGGCTGAGGATTGGAACTCACACAATGACATTTCCGTTATATGAGAGTAGTCAAAGCAAGTCACAAGGCCTTTCCAAATGCAAGAGATGCAGAATGAACGGTGATATTTTCTTGTATTAAAGTGCTGATATAAATTAGCTGCTTTTGATAAATAAAATCCATCAAATATTCCCACATGATATACTTTTTCAGACTTATTGAGCTGGCATCATGTTGAAATTCTCCATATTTTGAATTTTTGAATTTTCCAAACTTTCTACCTAGAGCTGGATCTTTGATGAGAGGTATCTAAATATTTTTAATCATGTCCACTATAAAAAATTTTTTTTAATTTTTATACCAAACATAATTTGTAAATCTATTTAATAATTATATGATACTGGTAAGACATTTGTTGAATTTTAAAACTTTAAAATTTTTCATATCCTTAATAGATTCTTCTGCTCATTCCTAGGGAGAACACTGTGGTAGATTATTTGATGGCTTTCCTACTAAGCTAATTCTCATCCTGAGTAGGAATATTATTCTGAACAGGCTAACTATGATTAATAGTGAATCTGGAAATACCTGAGAATTAACACATTTTTTCTAATTTACATAACAGTGCTAGTGATTGATAGGTGGCCTATATAATAATTTCAAGAACAAGCTCCTTCTATCTTATTGTTTAGGTACTTCCAGGTCTTTCCATCTACTCTGAATACTTTCCATTTATCCAGTGGATAACTTAAGGGAAAAAAAAATGATACTCACATGGAAGGTAGTAGAAGCCTAGAAGTGGCAAATATTTGTTGTTTTCATATTCCATTGGCAAGAATTGAATTACATCTCTACATCTAAATGTAAGGGAGCCTGAGAAATGAGGTTTAGCCATGTATCAGAAAAAAAAGGACATGGGGTTTGGTGAATTTATGGCATTTTCTGCCACAGTGGAAAATAAGTGGCAAATTGTCCTCTGCTTTTTCACTAGTGATCAGTAATGTGTAGAGCTATTACTGTGTCCTTGAATTTTGTCTGCCTGAGTGTTCAACTCAACGAGTAGAACTTTTTTGACACAAGGCAGGATATAAGTCTAGCCACAAAGAATTCTCCTCCTCGTATGGTTCCTGGGACTTGTTAAACCAGACCCCAGCTGCTATTCTTTAGACTATAAAGTAAGTTTCTCATAACTCTGTCCCTTTAGCAGCTGACAGGCAATTTGAATGCTTAGAAAACACACTGGGTTTTTATGACCCACACGTAAGTAATCATAACCAGCCATATGTAAAACCACAAAGCCTAAATTGATGGAACTGATACAATTTTAACCAACAATATTAGAGGTTATATTTTAGAACTGCAAGTCCCTTTTAACATTTCAGAATTGTTCTTTAGAATTTCAATGGATTTTACTTTCTTATTAGAAAAAAGACATAATTTTCTGTTTAACTTTCATCTTTTCCTTGTGAATGTTGTTTTATTTTTAGATCACATTATATATTGGCATCTCTGTTAATAATATAATATTTAATTCACATGCAAACATTTTAGGAGCTATTTCAGAGAGGAATATATTAGTACACAAATTTATTGTTTTCTGTCCAAGGATTGTGATTTTTTTACCTATTGTTGTTAGGACAAGTAGACCAAATACTTTATAGATTTTCATCTTTGCTTAAAATAAGTGGTTTTAAGAAAAAAAGGATTATTCATAATAGGGTAAAATTGCCCTACAATTGTGCCATACAAATATCCATACCTACATCTATATCTACATCCATTGACATCTGAACTGTGAATCCTCTAAATTCATATGTTGAAACCTTCATCTCCAGGACTTTGAAATATTACTATATTTGGAGATAGGGCCTTTAAAGAGGTAATTAAGTTAAATGAGGTTGTTAAGGTGGACCTTAATCCACTCTGACTGGTGTTTTATAAGAAGAGGAAGCCTAAACACACATAGAAACATCAGAGATGAGCACACATGGAGAAAGTGCATGCGAGGATACAGTAAAAAGTCTGCATCTACAAATCAAGCAGAAAGGCCTCAGAAGAACCTTCTAAGACTTTAATCTTGGATTTCAAACCTCCAGATCTGTGAGCAAAGAATCTGTTTAAGCTACTCCATCTGTGGTAGTTGGTTATGGCAACTCTGTCACTAATAGTAATAATATGTGCTAAAAATATACACACATATAGACACAGTCTATAAGAAAAAAGTGTTAAATAAATATACATTTATAGTAGCTGAAGGTCAATCCAATTTTGAAATACCTTTGAATATTAAATATTTTTGAGTTATATTAAAGTTCATTAGTTAATGGCTAAAGTTAGTAGTTTACTTACATGTCAAAGAGGAAGAAAATTTAATGAGCTGTCTAAAGTTGTCAGACACATGAAATTATGAAATTTTTGATATTTTTTAGAGCAAGTTGTTGCTCATCAGCTACATACTCAACATATAAAAAATGAAAGTAAAACATAAAATCCAAATTTTATAAGATTTGTCTTGCTAATCCAATTCTAAGACTTGCACAATATGTGGAACAAACTTTATATACATAGTAGAAAGTAATCCTATAAAAACAAACACATCGTTGAGAAAGGCTAAGCTGTTCATATATCCATTCATAATCCAATTTCTATAGACTTGTGATCCTAGCAATTAATCACCTTTTATAGGCTCTATGTTCAAATGTCACTTATATAAAGAGACTTTGCCTGTTTATCTTATCAAAATTCCATCTTTATCCACTGTCTATTTCTTTATTATGTTTATTAATTTCAAAACAATTTATTTGACACTATATTATATACTTTTTAATTTGTTTAACATTTGTCTCCCACACTAAAGAAAAAAAAGAGTTTGTAATTAGCTTACTTCTATATCTTTAGCCCCTAAAGAAGATTATAGTACAGAGTAAATGTTCAATAAATATTCTACTGAATAAATAAATTAATAATCGATTACTATTTATTGCTGCCTATATTTATTTAATTCCATATGTTTGTAATCATCACAGAGTTTCATAAATAAGCCCTACCTGAACCATGATGATTACAATTATTTGGAAAACAAGAAGATGAATGAAAGAGAGGATATTTCAATTTTTAAAAGGTATGCTATCCCCAGAAACTATAGAAAACAGTGTGGCAATACTTCAAATATTAAATATATAATTATCAGATAATACAAAAATTCTAATTCTGGATATATACCCTAAAGAAATGAAACAGGGAGGGACTCAAACAGAAACTTGTACACACATTTTCATAGTAGCATAGAACCAAAAAGTGAAAATTATATCAACATCTATTGACAGATGAATGAATAAACAAAATGATATATATATGTACAAATGACTATTTTTTCAACCCTAATAAAGAAAAGAGATTCTGAAATATATTGCAGTATGGATTAACCTTGTGCATATTATTTTAAGTGAGATAAACTAGTCACAAAAAGACAAATACCACAGAATTCCATTGACATGAGATATTCAGAGTATTCAAACTCATAGAAATGAAAAGTAGAATGATGGCTGCCATGGGTTGATAAAAGTGAAAAATGAGGAGTTGTTTAAAGGGTATAAAGTTTCATTTTTACAAGATAAAAATTTTCTGGAGATTTGTTATACAACTATGAGAATACACAACACAATCGAACTGTACAGTAAATAATTAAGATGATAAATTTTGTTATATATATTGCACCACAATTAAATTTGTAAAAGTGTGCTACCCCAAAATAAATCTTTATAGCTTTTAAAAGAGCTGAAATATTCTTAGATATTTACTTTTAAAGAAAGAATAGAACTAAAGATTATGTAAAAATAGTATACCCCATTATGTTGTCTATATTAACATCTAAGAATATCAAAAGTTTCATATCATCTACTGAGTTATATTTCCAATACAAAAGGAATAATGGAATTGAATAATTCAGAAACAAACACAATTTGTATCTCATTAAAATAATCATTCAATAAAAAATAAAAACTATTAAGTTTCCCATTATTACAATTAAATATTGCAAAGATTGCATAATGTATAATAATTATGACCCTTTGAAAACTGCTAGATTAAATGCTAAGTGAGATCTGCCTGAACAAGTTTCAAAGATATCTGGCAAATCTAACGTCTTCTAATTTTAAAAATCTTTAATATAAATAGTGTTTCTTAATCAAGACATATATTTTCTAATGTTTACAAAAGTTATAATAAATAAATCAAGTAAATCATGACAACAAGAAAATTAAAAAAAATATTATCCTGAGATCCAAGAATTTCAAAATCGATGCCAGTTGTCATTAATCCAGTTTGGAGAGTACCGTCTTTCCTCTTTTTCATGTTTTCTATTTTATCCATCTCACTGAAAAATAAATATCACCACCACCATCATCATAATCAATATCAACAACAAAAACAACAACAACAACAAAACTTAAAGAAGACAGACGAGGAAGGAAAAATAGCTAAAGGCAGCTCTAAGGATAGAATTGTTCACTCAACAACATATGCTCTAACTAAGCACCTGAAATAACAGCAAAGCTCCAAAGTAATACATAATTTTACCCCATAGTGCTGGAGCACAGTACCACAAAGCTACGAAGCAAAGATAATGAACTTTCCTATTGATGTCTTACTGGGAGTATTCTGTATTATCCAAAATTTATGATTTATGTATTGATTTTGGTACATATAGAGATAAAGATATAGTATACATATATATGTAAGTAGTATACATATAGGTACACGTGGTATACATATATTAAAAGTTTTGAACATAACCAAAAGTAAGGGGCACTTTACACAGTAACTTATTACATAGACGCATAAACACGCATGCATACACACTAATGTAACAATTTATATTTGTTTTTGTACAAAATGCAAGCAGTGCGCTTTGATCTTTTTTCTGCTCTCTTTAATTTTTTTAATGTTAATGGAGATCTACTAACTGATTTCATAGTTCATTAATGGATTGCCACAGTAGTCTGAAAAGAATAATGTATATACATTAACATGAACTTAATATGTTTCCCCTATTAAATCACTTTTAAATCACTTTCAATGTATTATGAAATTATAAGAGAAAAAAATTGCTAGATATTAAAATGCTATGCAAAGTAATTTATTGTTATCTTCACTGTTCATATTCTGCCTAATTAAGATTTCATTTCTTCAAATGAAAGTATTCTTTGCCTCACTAAAATTCACAAATAGCACAATGATCTGTCTTTCTTTGGGCACTTAAAGATCTAGTTTTTAATAAATTAACAGGAGTACTTGCCTTCTTCATTAGACTATAAGTTTTTGAGGACTTTATAGACATTATGAACCTCAATATTGAATTCTGTATAATACTAACTTGGTGATTTCCATGTAAGCAATTAAAAAATATTTATTGAACTTAATTTAGAAGGCAAGAAAAGAGCAAATGGTGAGTAGTCATATAGATGTTACCAAAAGTTATTATAAGAGTGAATTTTAAAACATCTGCATTAAGATTTCGACTGTCTTTTTCCATTTCAAGCACCTATAAAAAGTTTATCTTGAAAACTTTTAAAAACTGTTTCATATGTGAAAATACTTTTAAGTTCTTCATCATCATGATTCAAAAGTTTTCAACACATTGCATCATTAGACTTACTTCTGCATGATTTACATGTGAGCTCACAAAATTTCAGGTGTTTTTTTTTTTTTTTTCTGATCACAGATATCTGATCCTCTTCTCATTGTTACTCTCCTATATTCATGGTACCTCCATCCAATGTGGAGTTTTCCACCTGCTTCTTCTATCAGCATGTAATAAATATCCAATATTCATTTTCTTTGTTTCAAATAATAACTGATATGCAATTATTAAGTGAATTTGTTGAGCCAAAGAGTAGAATAAATAGAATCACATCTGCCCACATACTATCAGCTTCTTATTTGCAAAACACTTTACTCTTCCAATTGCATACCATTTTGAGACAAACAGAGATGGCAGGATATTTTAAACAATCAATTTTCTTCTGAATTTGCTTTATCTATTTGTTTTACTGATCTGTATTTCCAGGTAATTTTGGTTAAATTGATTAACATAGCCGATTCATTTTGGAAGCCAAGTCAAGTCAGACCCTTAAGCTCTAACAGACACAATCTGCACCGTAGGGTGAACTCACATGGCATTCAACACTAAATAATTGAAGGTGGGTTGTGAGACAATTATGCCAAGCATCCAAAATAATATAAAAATAAAGAGACATGGTAATGATTAATATAAAACAAAACAAAACCAAAGATGTGCTTTTAACTTGGACCCACGAAGACTGTTGAAGGAAAAGTTGGAGTTAAATGCAAAGCTTTAAGGAAGTGATATGGCACCAATGATTAATTAGGGGGAGAAATCCCTCTACTTCTAGTAGAAAGGGATTTAATATAAAAAATAATGTCCTTAGATATATTGGGATGGACCAGAGAACTGACAACCTAGATAGATTCTGAGTGGAGGTTCAGCTATGGTCTAGGGAGATGGAAAGTTGCTGTCATCACATAAAGGTTAGGAATTTACAGAAAAATGTAGCTGATATCACAGCAGCTCAATCATGCATGCCTTTTAAGGAAAATAAATTCAGTCAGAAACTAAATAAAACTCACACTTGTCCAAATATCTACCACTACTTTCAGAAGAAGAATTGTTTCGACCCCTCCCTCTGTGTTCTAAGTATGTTATAGGTACATTTCAGTCACACAGATCCTAAAACATACTAGAAATCCTGCAGAAAAGTGGGGCTGGAGGACAGTACAACACACAAAGGTCAATAGTAGACAGTATAAACAAGAGGCCTGTTGGTGAAAACTCAGGGAGTATAACAGATATGTGGGAACTATCCTGGCATGGAATCCTAGGGGTAGCACACAGAAATCAAGCAAGGGAAAATAAGAGATTTTAAGAAAGAGATTCTAAAATTTGGGTTTAATTAGATGCTTCTTATTGAGAAAACAGTGGTAAAATTAAGGAGAGAAATAGAATGATAATGCAAGGTATCAGAATTGCGTCTGTAGCCCCATCTTTTTAGCTCAAAATATATAACATTGAAAATACCAACCCCTCCGTAGCATGATGAGGTGGCTGTGTGTATGCCTTATGATTGCAGTTAAAAGACTTGTCGAGCTAATGATATTACTCATGATGATTGAATAAGTGCTGGCCCTTTTTCTGATATAACTAGCTGGAGTTTAAGTATTGCAGTTGACCAAGACAGAGTGCTTCACTTATTGGAGAACAGTTAGTTTATACAAAATCAAACTCTTTCCCTGTCTTCAATGAGTTAACATTTACAGGTTTTTTTTTCTATTTCCAATCTATATCCCTTTTTACCTTCAGCCAAAGCCTTGTTAATTGAAAACTTTATTACTTAATATTGTAATCTTCAATCTCTACCTTTTATAGAACTATGGATCATACCCTTTGCCATGTACCTTTGTATCTCCCACTAGGATAGTCAGAGTGTATTTTTCTTGCTCATAAGATATTGGACTTGGCCATGTGAATTGCTTTGACTTGCAAAACCCTAGCATATGTGATATGAGCAGGAGCCTTAAACATGATTTGCTCTCTGTGATCTGACCTTAGAAGAGCATGTTTCAGACTCCTATCGATCTGGAACCCCTTCATGCTACCCCCAGATTGGCTTAATTTCAGCTGATTTACACATCAGTGAATATGTGAGTATGACAATCTTTGTTAGCCACTGAAATTCTACGGTTTGTCATTGTTTTATTATTATATAGTAAAAGCTAATTTAGTTTTCTTGGTTTTACTGATTACTGTAGTCCTGGATTATCTTTACTTTCTGCTTCCTCTGGATATGGTAACATTAAAAAACATCTTTAGAGAATGCATTGAAATCCTGGCTGAGCTCTTCCTGCTGCAATTATATACTATCAAATTTATTTGCCTTTTAATAAGGTTTAATCACCTCAACCAGCAGAATCATCTTTTTTTTTTCTTTGCCTGTTGGTTCAGTGTCATAAAGAGCCAAAAAGATGTCAGTATCAATTTCTACTGAGTGAGAGCATTGCTGTATGTGCCAGTAGAATTATTCATTTTTTAGTGATTTCAATCTTTGTGGCAAAGAAAATTAGGGCCAACAAATATTAACACTTTCTTTCTATCCCTCGAAGTTGACTTAAGACCATGAAGTTGAATTCTGGCGAGTGGGAACCTGAGTGTAAATGTGTCACCTCTGGTCTGTGACACTTTAGTGATAACATATTTTCTTCATTGATCTTTGTCCTGTTAACTAAATTGTGGAAGCCACATATGGCTGATATGACTAAATAAATTAAAATGATTTCTATAAACTCTAGCCTAGCAAAGTTCAAAGTTCTGGGGACAGTAAGCAAACATTATTGAGTGAGTTATATACTATAACTATACTGACTTTCACTCTTTGGCTCTCAGACAAATATCAGCTAACTATAAAGAAAGATTACCATATGATGGTTACTCATTCAGACATATTCAGAATGACATCTGAACTTTGAATGTTTTTCTCCCAATTAAGAAAGTATCTGAGTCTTCAATAAGCTTATTTCAATATTCTCTAGAACAGTTACATCTAGGTAATGGAGTAAATGTTAAGACCCATGCATTGTATAGGGTGAGATAATTGCTTCATTAATGTGCCTCTAAAATTATTTTTTTGAGCAGAACAGAATGGAATTTTTGTGTAAAAATATAATGATGAAGTAAGTCTAGATATAAGTGCTAATAGGAGCTCGCAGAAACAAAGGCAATTACACATCTAGAACAAGTTTCTTTTCCGGTAGGAGCAGAAATTCCCTCCATGATAGAAGGGATCAAATTGAATTAATCTGCCTACCATATAGCTGTCTAATTTCAATATTTAATAAGAAGGTAACAGCTAATCTAGTGCAAGTGACGATTAGCCCAATGTTATTACTCATTGGCTCTTAGTAGAGAATAATAGTTAATAGAATAATCATAAAACTTTATCCCACCTTGATTATCCAGTGCTTGTCTTAGATAATCAAGGTAATCAGGTTTATATCTTTGGTGCATAATGTATTAACTAAATGTGGCAGTAATAGGCTAGCTATTTCTAACCAATCCTTCTTGCTAGGCATGTAGATAAATTATTGTGGCAGATTATATTCTAAAGATTGCACAATCTCTCTCATCGTCCAAACTCTCCTTCAGTGTGATCTTGTCACCCTCCAATCTAAGAAGTGGTACCTATTTCTACTCTTTTGCAACTGAAAGAATATGGTAGAGGCAGCACTATGCCAATTCTAGCATAATTCTATATTGAACAGGCAGTTTTCTCTACCTGCTTCTAGATGTTTTCTCTAGGAACTTAGCTATTATGTTATAAGAACCCCAGGTAACATGAAAAGGCTCCTTTGTAGTGTCAAGAGTCCCAGTTGAGCTATCAGTTGACAGACAATATCAATTGTCTATTATGTGAGAGCTATATTGTTTTTGAAAACTATTAGCTAGACTGCTTGTGGTTGTTTACCTAGCCAACAACAAAATGCAACCACAAGAGACCCTATGTGAAAACTGCCCAACTGAGTCTGGTTGACTTTCAGAAGTATAAGAAATAGCACTTAATTCTTATTTGAAGGCATTAAGATTTGGGATGGTTGGCTATGCAGTAGTAGATAATCAAAACAACTATGTTCCCAACCTTCCTGTGTCATACAATTATGACTCTAGACATATGACTGTGCTCTGAGCAACAGAATGTGCATTGAAGCTTTTAAACACTGTTTTCATATTTGACCCCTAAAAAGTTTCCATGTAATTTAATATTCTTTCTCTTTCCTTTACCGGAAGTTAATACCCAGGATGACTCTGGAAATCACATGATAAAGAAGTCAGAGTCTGCATCAGCCTGGGGTCTTGAAGGGCTTTGTATAACAGAACGCCCACTACTAGCACAAATCAGGCTTGGACTTGCTTTAACAAGCAATGCATATTTTTTGGATTAAACAACTACTATTTGAGGGTGTGTGTCATAGTAGATAGAGTTATGTTAACCTATGCAATTCCTGTCCCTTAAACTGTCAACTCTTTAACTTACTTGTGAAAGTAATAGGTCCTGAACCTCACGTTTCACTGTGTTTCTATAAGTAACACATTCAATACTGGTTGTTAAGATGTTTTATAAACTGAAAAGTGGAATAAACTAGCAATCATATTGATAATTATGGTTTTAGCTTTGGAACAATGTATTTTAAAAGAGCAACATAGCATGGATTTGGAATCAGATATATTTGATACATCAGTCATTAATGTATGAGTTGGGGAAGTTATTTGGGCTTTTTATGAAGACATATTATTATGACATATAATTGACCATAATTAGGACCTATTAGTTACTGAACAATTCTTAAAAATAAATGTCAGTTTCTGAAAAGTGATTGGCATCCATGATCCTAAAAGTTGAAATCCTAGTTAACTATCAGCTTGAGAACTTATAACTGATCTGAGAAATCCTCACTTGACTTCAGGTTTTTTTTTCCCCTTTGGCTTATCTATTTTTTATTGGTAGCAATTAAAGAATGAATTCATATAAAGGTTGCTTCCTGTTTAACATATCTGTTACCTGGGGAAAAAAAGAAAAAAAAAAGATTTATTATTTTACTTTTAGCAAAAATAATATGATCTTCTTCATCCATCTAACAAGCAATTCAGTAATTATATAGAAACAAACAGGTCAGGTAACTTAGGGAAGGCAATTATCCTAAGAGTTATGTGGATGGAGAGATTAACAGTCCTCTGTCAAAGAAAATTCATAATGAAAAAAAATGTGAAAGCTCTAATTTGGGAAATGCATTCCAGATACAAACTATATAAAAGGTTATGTAAAATAAAGACATTTAGCTTAGAGGGTGCATGCAGTTAAGATAGTTTAAAGAAGAAAAAAGAAATACAATAATTGTGATTTCAAGGAGAATGAATCATGAGTTACTGACACATTAAAATGACTGTAGGTCCAATTAATAATATTTTAATCAACAATATGACAACTTTTCAAGCTTATAGATATTTAATGATTTAAGTGATCATTTTTATAAAGACTATAGCCAATTAAAAGAGCACAGACTCACTACAATACAGAATGCATCAACTTTTTTTTTCTAGTTTGAAGTGATGGTATATTGCCAATAATTTGTAATTTTATCTGAATTAAACATGTTAGCATTTTGTGTTATTTTATGTTTAATTAGGAGAAAAAACACTTGTTCTTGATGTTCTGAGTCATGTAGAAACCAATTCATATATATGGCCTCCTAAAATATTTTTAATGAAAAAAATATTTTACAAATTTAATATTTCTTTACTTTTGTTTCATAATTAACTTGAAAATGGGAGACCATATGGCAGATGAGCAACATTTAATAAAAATAGCTGACTAGCTTGCCAGAAATGGTGATGTTATAGTGAAAAAATCTACACATTACATAATTCATGATTTTTATGGGAGACATAGTGTTGGCCATAAAACTGCTTTGAGCTTAGAGTCTAACCAAGGTATACCACCGTTTCAGTATTAATAATGCAGATAACATCTACCCTCCATGAAAGACAGAGCAGAAAAAGCACCTATCTAAAACATCTCATGATGAAATAAATAAATAAACAAATGTGAGGAACATTCAGCACCTTGATGGAGAATCCTGAAAGATTTTTTTTGTTTATTATTAATTTGTGAAAACAAATTTGATCATTTTTCTATAGCCTTTGACAAACCAAAAGATAAATAAACAAAATGATTACTTTCTTTTCTTGAGTGAACTAATAAAATATTTTATCATAAAATTTTATAAAGTGGAAATAATGAAGACTATCAACCAAATAAGACTTTTAAAATGAATACACAAAAAACTTATGCCTGTGAAAAATGCAATGAGTCCAACTCATTATAGACTCGTTTTTAGCACAAGACGAGTTTGCATGGTGTCGGCACTTCCACAACTCCTGCTTCTGTTCATTACATGAATGGAATTATAAAGACTCATTTCAGATTCCAACTCAGATTTAAAAAATAAAGTTTTGTGGTCAGCTTTTTTTTGAAATTGAAAATACGAAACATTCTCTTCTTATAATAAACATGAGATTCCTCACACCAAAAAAAGAGAAAGAGTTTCTCCTCCTCCCTCCAACCATGGCCTCAAGAAGACAATTTTTTTTTCTATAGTTTAATTTTATTTATTGTGGAAAATTTGTTAGAGTTTAAAAATAAATGTATGTGTATAAAGAAAAAATTTAAAATGATCCATAAACTCATTTGTCCAAAATTCTCTTTTGACATTGTTTGGACATGATTTAAAAAACCAGAAATTAAAGACAAATATTTCAAAAAATTAAAAACTGTCTTCTTCACCTCATATCTTTCCAAAAAGCTAACACTATGATCTACATATGTGTATTTGTCTTTTCAGAGAATTTTTGTATGTACATAAAAGGAATTGTACTAGATGTACTATTTCATATTTTACATTTTACATTTAGGTATATATTATTTTCATCTTTTTATACCAGCAAACAGGAGCAGTTATCCCTTACCTTCAAGAGATACATTTCAAAATTCCAGTGGATTCCTAACAGTTCAAATTATTCCAAACCCTATTTATTCTTTTTCTTTTCTCATTTATGTGATAAAGTTTCATTTATAAATTAGGCACAGTAAGAGATTAAAATTATTATAAAATAGACCATTATAACAATATACTGTAATAAAAATTTTGGTTAATGTGGTCTCTCTCTCAGTAATTTTTATATTTTTCAATTCAAACCTATTCCCGAATCCTTGTAACCATGTCTTACTTGGGTAAATGGATTGCTATCATTTGTTTTCAGATAATCTTTTGCTAATGACTTCGTATAGACTCAAAGCTTTCTTGTGCAATATGATGATGACATCAGTTGAAATGTATTTTCTTTTCGTGTCTGCCATCCACAAAGTTAGTGTCTTTTCCATCTAAGCTAAGTACTAATCACATACTGTAGTCATAACATTTGCAGTTTGAGGTTCAACAGCAAAAGTAGCACATTTTTTCCCCCTTCTTCATAATTTCAAGGGTAGAAGCTTTGTTCTTATCATAGATCTTTGCAACTTAATTTTTTCTTTCTTATTGGGTCAAGAACTTTCACCTTTTCACTTAAAGAAAGCACTTTCTGACTTCTCTATGGCATATCTGAATTGTTCGCATCACCACTCTTGTACATTAGGTCCATCATTAAGTAAAATAAGAGTTATTTGAACACGAGTACTGTGCTACCATGACAGTCAATCTGATAATGGAGTTGGCTACTAAGTGACCAATGGGCAGGTAGCACATGCAGCATGAATGTGTAGGATAAGGGGATGATTTGTGTTTTGGAAGGGGAGGGGGATATTGGATGGGATGGTGTGAGATTTCATCATGCTACTCAGAACAGCTTGCAATTTGAAACTTATAAATTGTTAATTTCTAGAATTTTTTATTTAATATTTTCAGACTACACTGACAATGGGTAAATGAAACTGTAGAAAGCAAAATTATAAATAAGGATGAACTGCTGCATATATGTCTATAGATTATTTTCAATGGCTACATAATATTCTATTGGGTGGATAAGTGAAAATTAATTAGCAAGTACTAGTTAAATGAATAATTTATATGGCATCTGCTTATTTTGTTACTATAAATGATTTGTTGACTATACTTATACAGATATCACATTACCTTTTAACTAGGATAACAGTTGTGAAAACCTCGGTTACACGTATTGTGTTAAAGAATCTTATCTTTGCTAGCCTTTTCTCATCAATCTCAATAATATTTCTGTTTTACAGGTGAAGTTCAATAAATATTACAAGTTGGTAATAAACACATTTGTACAATTTGCAAAAATACTAATCTTTATCAGTGCAATTTATGCCAGATGGTATATATATCTTTAATTTTGATAAGCATTGCCAAAATTTCATCCAAATAGTTGGCTCTAATAGTAGTTGAAACTGTATATATATTTTTCCACTGTCTCACAAACTCTAAATATTATCAAGTATTTGCATGTTTCTGTATCTATTTGACAAAAAAATAGTAAAAATAGTATCTAATTTTTATTCACATTTCTTAAATTTTAAGTGAGATGGAAATATTTTCTCATTCTTACTGAGCATTTCTAGTTATTTTTTTATTCAACTTGTCTGTTTCTCTGGCAGACTACTCTTCTTGTTACTTTTTATGAATCCATTGCAAATTAAAGAAATTAGCTCTTTGTCAACCCTTTTCTTGGTAAGACTTTTTTTTCTGTGCTTCTCATTCCAATATTTATGTCTTATCCTCCACACAGAGTATAGTATATAAGCTCAATTTTTCTCCTATAAATTTTATTTTTATAAAACATACTTAATAATTGCCTTCACATGAAAGGTACTCATCCACGTGCTTAGGACACTTCAATGAACAAAACAGAAATGCCTATACTTGTGAGAAAATTTTTATAATATCAACATATATGTATGTTGATATCAAGTATAACACTGGAAATTCAGCTTCATTTTCCTCCCAAATTCAGTAATCTGTCTTTCAAAAAAATCTTCTAATTATCTTCATTAATTAGAAATATCCTTTAATCACAAATTAAATGTATTTGAATCATTTATAGCTCCCTACTCTGTCTCAGTTTTATTTTCAGTGATATGAAATCTAGTAAATTAAAAATATGTTTTAATGTATGGACATGCTAGCATTCCCTAAGTATGACTCTTATTTTTCAACATTTTCTTGTCTACGTTTATATTTGGTGTCTAAACAGAACTTGCTATTATTTTTTAAATTTCTCTTAAACATATAAAACTTAATTTACTATTTTTACTTCTACCAAGTGGATAGGTAAGTTTATTTTTACAGAATTACCTAATGTTTCTGTGACTTTCTAAACAAAAACAGGTTATAACTTTCTGATTATTTGAAGGTGATATATATTTACCATTAGTGTTTTAAAGCTTATTTAAATACGTATTAAATATATCTAGGCATAGTTAGTTATAAATTTTAACTTTTTATCTGATTAAAAATGATATTTTCTTCTCCTGTATGTTCTTTCTGGTTTTATATATTTATGTAGAAAAACTGTTGATTTTCGTTTCACATTTTAAGAAGGGTCATTTGTTTCCTAAAGTTACTAGAACAAATTACCAAAAACTGTGGTTCAAAAGAGCAGAAATTTATTCCCTCTCAATTTAGGAATATAGAGATTAAAAATCATGGTGTCAATATGGTTATTTCCTTCTGAAAGTTCTAATTGATTTCTTGCCTCTCTTCTAGTTCTGGTGGTTATCTGCAGTCTTTGGCTACATCATTGCACTGCCTTCTCTCTGTGGCTTCACAAGACCATCTTGTGTAAGAATACCAGTTAAGAGATTTATGGCCTACCTTAATTCACTATGACTCATTTTAACTAACTACATCTTGAAAGGGTGCTATTTCAAATAAGGTCACATTCTGACATTCCAGATGGACATGAATTTAGGAGGGGGTCCTATTCAACTTAGCACACCAGGCATTTTATTAAAGTTTCTATTTAGGTTTTCCAGTTTTCCAGTTTCTTACTTTTAAGATTTCTTGACATACAATATATAAGCAAAAATAATTTAAAAAATATATCCATTGCTTGAATAGGGTAGAGCTCCCAGAAGATTGTAAAATACAGGAAGGCATAGCAAAATGTATGTTTAGTTCTTATTTTAATTGAAACTTCATCACAAGGAAGTCAACAAGTGGGGAGAGGTGGTTCTGACTTTATTCTACCCTTTCTAATAAAGCAATAAAATTCTTAATATGACCTACAATAAATGTGGCAATCATTCATTGTCCAGTGTTTACTCACCTTACTTTCCCATTCATCTTTGAAGTCCAAGTACAATTTTCTTTCAGTTCATTAAATGTCTACTACCCACTACCTGTATCTACAACGTGTTCCTCACTAACAGCAGGCTCTTCTCTCTGCTTCTCTTTTCACATTACTTTTTGGCTATTTAATTCACCAGATTCAATTTCCTTTAATACTTTATCAAAAAGACATCTCTGACTTTTCAAACTAAGGCCTGCTCTTTATTAGTCACTTTCATACTACCAGACATATTGTAAAATAGACTTTATTGAGATATAATGTATGTTCAATAAAATGTACAAATTTTAAGGGTATGATTCTGAGTTTTGGCAAACTAATATACCTGTAAGAACATCAGTGAATGAACATGTAAAATATTTCCATCACCTTAGAAAATTTCCTTGGGCCTCTTTTCAGTGAATGCTACCTCTCTTGCCCTAGAAAACTATGTTTACCTTATGGTGCTACAGATTAAAATTTTCTTTTCTAAAATTTTATACAAATATTTCCTATTTTTTGTCTGGCTTCTTTGATATTTTCTGCAATTTATCTATGTTGCTGTGTGTATCACTGATCTGTTTGTTACTTATGCTGAGAAATGTTTTATTTTATTGATATGTCACAATTCATTTGTTCATTTACCAACTGTGGAACATTTGTGGTGTTCTAATGTTTGTATATTATTAATAAAGTTGGCAAAAATATTTGCACATAAATCTTTGTGTGGATGTGTTTCATTTCTCTTGGGAAAATTAGAATTGATGGGTCATATGTTATAATTATCTTTCACATTGTAAGACACTGCCAAAAGGTTTTCTAAAGTTGTACTATTTTATATTCCTACTAGAAATATATGACAGGTTTAGTTAATACCGTATACTTTTTAATGATAGAAATAGCACAATGTATAATTATACATCTGCATGATTATATGTAAGTTTTATAAAGGAAAAAGACTGGTCCATTTTTTATTTAGCCTACCACAGTCCCAGACATGTTGTAAGCACATGATAATTATTTGTTAATATAAAATTAATTGAATCTAAATATTGACTTCAAAATTGATCTGATACTGTTTTCAAGTTTTAAAATAATAATAACCTAATATCTTAAGTTTGCTATTTTACACAGCTACTAACTGAAAAAAGCAGGTTTTGCCTAAACTGAATATTTTAAGCTAAATTTGTGGCTTTAAATGCTAATCTAAGAGCACTTGGCTGCATATTCAGGGTACAGAGTATTGTCTGTGCAGCAAACTGCTCATTTCCTTTTGGCCACAGTACCATGAAATGCTTATGCTTATGTCACTTTTAGGGAAAATTTGAACAAGACCAATACTAGATTCACTAACTAAACTACTACTTTATACCAGAGTATGAGAGGTATACATAAAACAGTTAAATAGTGATTTTGGAACCATCATTCCGCTGAAAGACTCTTTAGTTTATTTAAGTGTATTTTACTACAAATCAGTTTTTCTTAGGGGAAAAAAAAGAGCAAATGTTTATTGAATAGAACTGTGTTTTACATGATGTTTTTTATACCCTTGGCAACACCAAACAATTTAAGAAGTGACTCACTGAATAAAAATAGCCATGATTATCTGCTTAGTCACAGGACAGAAACAGCATTGGGCATTGTAAAAAATGTGTTTGAAGAGATGAAGCACTGGAGGAATGCTTAAATCATTAATAATGCTATCAGGAGCTACTTTATTAAGTATGGGGCATGACACTGGTATTACTCACATTATTTCTTTATGTACCATGAGATCTTTTACATCTGCCTAGAGGATCATCCTGAACTATCATCAATTTACATACTTGTATTAAGGCCAGTTCTAAAAATAGTGCAGAACTTCTCTTCCCCTTTATTTTGAAATCTCAAATTGACATTAGTTCATGGCTTTATATGAGCTCCAGAAAGGAAAATAAAACTCCAAAAGAATGCCAACATTCTTTGTAATTTGTTTTATGTGTGTGAGTGTGTGTGTACTTGCACACGTGTGTGATATTTGCTGCCTTTTAAAATTAGTGATTTTGAAGAGAACTGTTTTCTTAATAATTTTACATTATTGCCACAAAGAGTATTTAGGAAGCTAAATATTTTCAGCATATGTTTCAGCATTATTGATAAAAATGGTATAATTTGACAGAGTACCTAAATTCCCCAAATAATAGGAATTGATAGACAATTGATAACCCATAGGTTTTATATAGTATTCAAAAAAATTATAAACCAATTATTTAGATTGGTCTATGTCTGCAGAGAGAAAGAAAATTTGTGTACTCATTATTTTTAAAATTTGCTTTTCTCCCCCATGAAATTCCTTTTTCAGCTTTAGGGATAGAAAACCATATTAAAAACAGCCATTGGGTAAAATCTGAAGACCTGATTTTCTAAATAGTTTAATTCACACACAAACTCTGAGGAATATTGCAAATTCAGGATAAAAGTTGTGGAAGGGTTAAACAGGTTTTATCTTTCTGTGATTTTATGTTAATTTTCAGGTGCACCAAAGAAATATGTTCATTTGAAAATGCATTTTTTTATGCCTTACTAATCAATAGTCTTTGGCAAGTACAAAAAACTTCTTTGTAGTTATTAGATAGTTAAGAAAATAGAGAAGAGTTAGTAAACAGGACTGAGACATTAGAAGGAATTAATCTTCAGAAAAAAAGAGAATAGCCAATTTTAATTTACGGTGGCAATGGGGGTTATGTATGGTTTTCCAGTAAAATTCTGATAACCTGCATATTTAGTGTGAGTCTTCTTTTATATATAAAGATCCATGTGTACTGAGAAACATTAATGTTGATGACAGTGTTCCATTTAACTGTATATTAGTAAAGACAGTAAGTTAACTTTCTCGGGTGTTTTAACTGTTGTTAAATAGTATTCAGTCTCACTTTATTTTCAGATAATATTATTGGAGTTAGATCTAAACCAATTTTTCACATATGAAACCAGTTTTTACATCTATCAATAGATGTAATGTCATTTTAATGACAAATATGCATTCTCTTCTAAACGAATTCTAAGGCTGTGTTTGAAAGTTTTAGCACTGTGACTTCTAATTGAATGGTGATTCTTTTTCTGGGTAAGATGATCTTTCTGATCATGTTTTAGGAGAAGAATCCTAGCAAACTATAGAATATGGTCTTAATTTTACATCTAATATAATGGTTTATCAGCAAAAACAGCAGCTTTGGGGTCAGGGTGGGAGGGAAAATATTTTGATTCAGGAGAACAGTTAAAGGCAAATCAAGTAAAATTCTTGAGGACAGAGATTTTGTATGAATCAAATGGCTGGTAAATGATGACACCAAGTAAATGCTGTTGGCTAAATGGTGATGGGACTCACACATAAATAGACTCATCGAACTGTTTGTAATTTAAAATCTCTTAGCTATTTTCTCTTTGTTTGCAATGCAATTTCTTACATAGCAGTGTATTTTCTCTCATGTCTTCATTTATTTAACTAAAGTTTGCAATTGCACGATAAATTATTCCCATTTGCAGTTCAGTGAATATGTTCTTTGTATTGCTTACCCTTAAGCCATGTTAAATTCCAGGTATATAGATTTTTCTATTTCTTATGTTGCACTTCCCAGAAGCATGAACTATATGCTTAAATGAGCACACATATAAGAAATATTTCTTGATTATTAATACCAGCATCTGGTTTTTAGGAAGAATAGAAAAATTACCTCTCACTAGCTCAAGCTCTGCTGTCAAACATGAGTAGTTAATAAATTTTGGATTTGGTATTCCACCATTTTTTTCCTAATAGCTTTCTCTTAGAGCCCTGAAATTATTTGAATTCAGTAATAAGAATTTGTTTAAATACCACTACACATCTTGTGGTATACACAATGACATAATAAAGATATATTTCAATCTAGCTATCCAAATGGCTATCTACCAAAAAAAAAAAAAAAAAAAAACAACCTTTTCTTACAGATTTCTTTACTTCTGACCTCTATTTCTCTGAACTTTTTTATACATCACTGATAAATGAGATTGCTTAAAACAAAGCTAGTCACAATACCCTACACAAAGATCTTCAAGGTTATATTGAATATAAATCCAATTAATTTTAAGTATCTCTACTGGGAATTAAAATTTTTAATAATATGATCCAACATATTTTCTGTTCAATTTTCTTCTCTTTCCCATATGCTATAGATAAACTAGGATTCCCTTATTTTTACCAATATTTTCAATAAAATTGCCTTCTCTGCTTGGTTCTTAGGTTTTCTTTTGTTTTTCCTATATACCTTCTGTCTCTATCACTCACTGTAAGAGCCCAATACCACTTGTTACTTTTCTAGTGAACATTTTTTTCTCTTTGTAGAATTATTTTATCAGCCATACTGAATTTCATTCTCTTTTCGAGAATATGGAATATCAAAATACTGATTTTTATATTTATATTAGCAATTAATAAGATTAAAGTATAAAATGTGAAGTGTCAGATTAAAGGTTCACTCAGCAAGCAACATGATTACTAAAAGAAAAGCAAGATTCCTTCAAGACAAAATTGTTTTATAAAAAAGTATCTTCTCACATGGTTCAACCATGTGTAAAATTATAATTGTTGGAAAGTTGTGAAGAGTATATTTCAGTCAGTTAAACATCGCTTACATAAAATTGTGAAGAAAAGCCCAAGGCATGTTTGTGAGCCAATGATAACACTGATTCTTTTTGAATGGAGAGGGAAAATGGGCTATTATCAAATTGCTGAGTAGGGTCTCAAATTTGTTACATCATTGTGTTGAATTTGTCTTCTAAATCAAATTATTTGAATAGGAAGTAACAAAAGTGTAATAATGCTAGTCAGAAAGATTGGTTTGGAGGAGAGTCAGTGCCATGATGTGCTCTTCTAAAAAGTTAACTGATGAACAAAACGTTTCTTTTCTAGATCATGTTAAAAAAAAATGGAGATAAGGCTTACAGGGTAGGGTGGTCATGTGAAATTGTGAAGAATTTAGTATTCTTCTTTTAGGCTGCTCCATATTATTTAAATTTCAAATCATGATTCAATGTGGCTGCTGGAACTCCAATTATAATGTGCATATTACAGCCAACAACAAGGAGGAAACAATGAAGTAGGGTATAAGCTTTCCTTTGAAAAAAGTGTTTTAAAAATATGTTGAGACATTTCTGATTAAATCTCATTGGCAATGTCCAAAGAGATAATAAGTACTATGTTCACTCTTAATTAAAAGAAAATCGAGATATACCTTTATTTTAGGTATCTATATGCCTAACTAAAAATCAGAAATTTTCTTACTATAAAAAGAGAAAGCATATAGTAAGGTATATCTTTCACATTGTCAGAAAAAGCCATTGGCTTTATAAGAAGGTATATTTTGAGATATTTGAAAGTGCATTTTTAGTAAAATAATAAAAATAAAATTGTGACAGTATTAAAAGAAAATAGTTGGAAAAATAAAATACAGCATTCTCAATCAAATAAGACATCTGCCTATGAAAGAAAAACAAAAATTAGAAAGGTTTTATTTAGGAGAACCTCAATGTTAAGAGAAGGGCAGAGGACTTTTTATTTTTGAAGGAAGAGTGATGAAGCTATGAGGTACAGTTGGGAACTTAGCATGGAAAAAGATCTGAGAAATACCTCCTTCAGGTAAGTTTGATATATTTACGAACTAGAATACACTGAAAGGAGACAGATGTGAATCTGGTAGATTCTATCATATATCCAGGACCTTCTCAGTTTAACAGATACACGTCATACATTATAAGCAAGGAAAAAGAGAAGTAAAGTAGTTCAAAGTGAATAACTAATGTCTGAAATACAAACACAAAAAATGAGTTAGATAGTCCTCTAAATAAAATCAAAATTACAGGTATGCCTTTGAATATCCCTGGCTTGTCTGGGTAAAAATTGCTTTATCTAGTCTTTGAAGAAAATTCATATATCCATTAAGAAAGTGCTTTATCAAGAATTTTACCTGACTTGGGTTGCCTGGGTATTACAAAGATTAAAGAAATGTTTTCTTAGTAATAGTAAAGATGTATAATTTAAAAAACTGCAATTGACTTCATACAGACACAGTTATTACTTAATTATAAATTTCTCAAAAAAAAAATTCTCTCTTTCAAATCTTGCTGTCAGAGACAAATTCTTAGCTGGTGTTGAAATGTAATGTTGGCTTCTCAAGCAGAAAGTTAATTTTACAAAGTGCTGAAAATTCATCACTAGCTATTTTCAGTGAATCTATAAGTAACAGCTATATTTTGCTTTGAGAAAATAATTGTTAATTTTTTCTTGAACTGCTCTGTAAGTCACCTATGGACTAAATCTCATTACTTATGTTTTATCTTTATCAGGCAGGGAAGAATATAAGTGGTTTGTCTGATTGTGTGTCCATCTAAAAATTATCAACATAAAATATGTTTGAAGTTAGGATGAAAAATACTCTAAAAAGATAGTGACAATATGATTATTGGGTTAATTTTTCAGTGAGATTAAATGTCCAGTTTTTAAATCACATTTTTCAATTTTTTATGTTATTTGATCACTTCCTAATTGTATATCAAGTGGAAATCTTATTTGTTGCAATATATACTGTGCTCCTGCAGGTATTAATACAGGTATTCTCTATATGTAATCTGTTTTAAACAAGGTAGGTACAGATGTTCCTCAACTGAGTATGGGATTATATATTGACAAACCTGGCATAACTTGAAAGTATCGTAAATTGAAAATGCATTTAATACACCTAACCTACTGAACATGATAATTTAGCCCAGCCTACTTTAAACTATCTTAAAAGTGCTCAGAACACCTACATTAGGTCACGGTTGGGAAAAATCAGCTTGCTGTCACTCCCCAGCATCATGAGTAATTATTGTATCATATATTGCTAGCCTGAGAAAAGATCAAAATTCAAAATCAGAAGTACGGTTTCTACTGAATGTTTATTGCTTTCACATCATTGTAAAGTTAAAGAATCGGAAGTGAAACTATATTTAAGGCCAGGACTGTATGCATATTGTTTAAATACAAAGGCATCTTTTAGTTTATAATTGGTCAAAAATCTGAGAAATAGCTGTTCAACTCTGAAAGATACATGAGTGAATAAATCACTTCCTCCACTTAAAAATAAAGTTATTACCAGAATGCCTTATTTCTCTGATTCAGAACAGAGCATTTGCGTAAAATAAAAGTAATGGAAGAGAAAAAACAAAGAGGAATACAACTGTAGTTACAAACCCCAAGCTCTTTTCGCTTACTCACTCCCTGTTACATCTGATGAATCTACTGGAAAAAAGTCCCTTGATTCCCTTAGTGTTTTCCTTTTGACTTTAATGAAATTAAATTCACTCTCTTTATTTCTTCCCCAAATCCCAGAAAAATCTAATAAAAATGAATTCATTCACTAGAGGAGAAAGGAACAAATATCTGGCTTTCCTAGGGCTCATATACAAAATGCAGTCAGCACAATACATCATATAGGCACTGAAGGCTCATTTAGAATGAATTTAGAGAAACTGACCTAGAGAAAGAAGGCAGCTAGCTGCTTCTGGAAAAGACTGGAATCACCACACATTTGAAATAGGAAGGGGTGAAAGTAAATAACTCAGAGACTTTTGTTGGGAGTGGACTCTATCGTCTTTGAAGTGCCATTGCTTTGTTATAGAACTAGCTGTTCCATTTTCTAATTTCTTTTATTACTGTGGAGATTTATGTTAGGAAGGAGTTGAGGGACTGGTAGTCACTTTTTAGATAGGCAGAAGAGCTTTGGCATGACAATTACTAAAAAAAATACAAGGAATTGAGAGAATGATCCTTTTACATTATTTTGGAACTCTGAAAAAGAATTAGATTCGGGTACGTTACTGAATTGACAGTAAAGTAAAAATTTCAAAATACATTATACTTTTATAGCAAATTTTTATTTACATTAATGTCTTTCTCATTTAGACTTTTAGATCTTCAAAGAAAGAGATGTGCTCTTTTCATTTTTTATCCTCAGCCTGATATAGAAATGTTTGACAAAAACGTTTTGTAATAAATTAAATTAACCTAGCTGTGTTAACCATGTTGTTTTTAACATTTTGTTTGTTTGTTTTCCATATAGGTTGCTCCTCCTATAATTTACTATTCCTAATTAGATTTTACTTCAAGTGAATTTAACTATAGATATTTTATAAGAGAAAAATGAACAAATATAAATTATATACAGTAGTAGTTGATGAGAATGAATATAAAAACTGCTCCATATGTGGAAATAGTATACAAATGAATCCAGGTTGACACTGGCAAAACATGAGCAGTCTTCGAATCTTTGCATTAGTCTTCTAATCTGCACGCATTACAGAGGAGAACGGAGTCTGCACCTCTGGGCAAAAAACACAAAAACATAGAATTTAGATCAATGTAACAGTTGTCCAAATATGGAACAGTTGCCTTTTAAGGCGTGAGATTCTTGTCCCTGGTGAGGTACAATGAGACTTGATTGTTTGCTTAAAGGAATGTTCTCAAGAGTGTTTCATCCTCGAATGGGAGAGTTTGTTGATTCCCATACCCATTCCTCTTGGGTATAATAGTTACTTCATCACTTGCCCAACTATTAGCCACTTTGTGATAATGTTTATGACCATAGCTCTGTTATAGATATATAACAAACTATAGGCATTCAAGCAGCATGTGCTTTTGACAACTACCATGTTAAGAACAGAAAAATAAAAGTAATCAAGATGTCTTTCCCTTTGGACATTCATGGTTTAAAAAGTGGAAGGAAGTAAAAAATCATGCATTTATGATGCTATAACAACAATATAAATAACTTAGTTCTCATTTCTTTCTCTTCTGAATACCATATCTTATTATTTTTTGAACTTAGATAGAAAATGTACATACATATTTGTCATTTTCAGACCTCCTGGATTTTTTTATGTCCTATTCCAAGGAAAAAAAACTCTTAATAGAATCTCATTGTAAAGAAAGATTTTTGACTAATTAGAGAGTGTGAACATACCTGTTTAAAGAATCAGAGTTCACTTCCACACAGATCTGAGATTTTTAGAATCTGACTCTGCCATACAGCAATGGAAGGTAGCTCAACGAAGGTGAGAAAAAGATATGAAAGAATTGGAGCAATAAAATTAATACTAATTTATTTCATGAGTGATGCCTTTTTTACTTGGAAAAACTAAATATGTATGTTATTTTCCTATTATTATAATACATACTTGATATTCTTCAGTTCAATATTTCTCACAATATTTTAATATATTCATCAATGTTCGAAACTCTCTCCCAGTTTCTGGACTTTTCACTAGTAATTCTATTTAGAAGCTCTACCCTGCTATTCCTCCCAATTGTTTGTTGATATAACTCATTTAGATCTTAGCCCATTCTGCCTCCCATTATTTAAGCTCAATATCTACCAGCTATATAATTTCAGAGCTGCAGATGCTTCTTATGGTTTGCAAATACAAACATGTGTGTGTGTGTGTGTGTGTTTATAATTGGTTGCAAACATTTATAATTAAATTATTCACTAATGGTTTTCTGCTTCATTATACTATAGACTCTTTTAGTTCAAAACTCCTAATCTGTTAGTTTACTTCTGTGGTCCCAAACCTCAGGAGAACATTTGGCAATTAGATTTTGAGAGGCTGAAAGAAAGTTTAAAAGCTTACTAAAGGACTAGTTTTACTAGCATAGAATGAAACTTCGAAGCTGACCAATTGTCTATCCAACAATAGTGAGGTTTTTCATTTATTGATTGTTGCCTAAAAGTAGTTCTTTCTCTGACTCCCAACCTTCTCTAATAGATTAATTCTACTTCCTTCCAAATCACTCCTAAATAGTTTCATAAATGACAAAATGAATTGATCATTTCTAATATTTTTTTCTAATTTTTTTGCACTGGTTATACTTGTCAGATTTTATAGATCTAACAAGCATCTCAATGTTATTTGTTTAGATAAAATGCATGTTTACCTATTATGTTGTGTTAGGGATATTAAAATCACAAATGTGATTTAATCAGCTGTCAACATACAATATTGGAAAAGAAAAGGAGCTCTGCCAATTACACTAATTTTTATTTTGAATGAAAGATTATAATATTTAGCATATTAATAATATAAGTGGTAGAAGATACATTTATTTTTAGTTTTATCATGAAAACTCTATTACATTAGCAAGTGATGAATAATACTCCATTTGATAGCTAAATAAAAATGAATTAATTATGGATAAACTGGTTTACTCTTGTAAGCACTGTTAGCATTTTTAATTTGAGTTACAGAGATCTTATTTTCTCATCTGTAAATACAGGTGCTTCGACTAATGTATCCTAGTTTCTTGCCTGGTTTACCATTCTCTGAAGCTACAAATTTTTGTAAGCTTATTTTATGTTTTATCTATATGCTTAGAAGACCTTATCAGAAAAATAACACTCTACATAATTATATTCTTTGGCTATTAAAGTTCTCTATTAAAGAAAGTAAAGAAAAATGACAAAGAAATCAACTCTCACATACTATGTGTTAGTAAATGGAGAATGAAAACTTATGTTCTCAATTAAATAATGAAACATTAGCATTTTACTGGAAAACTTGACCACTTTCAAATACAGGTTCTTCATACTTCCTTTGAATAGTTTTTATAAAGTTCGCTGATAGAGGATTGTAAGATTTGTCACTGCTCACTAGTATCACAAGGTCTTATTTCCCTTCCCTGAGTATCATGAGGCTCTCTTCCGTTACTGGCCACAGACAAATCTTAGAGAGAGACCTGATTTATAAAAAAGTATTTAAAAAACCTATTAATGTCTTTGTATTAAGTACTTGAACTGTGGCATCATCCCACATCCAGTTTTGAACACTCCCTTTCTTCCTTTTTGAGCTGCAGGTGTTAATAGACAAAGGGTGGTTTAGAAATGTAGATCTGTGGTCTTATTTGCCATCACATACTCCAAATGCTTTCTGTTTTACTTTCACATATAAAAAAAGTTGATTGTGTCAAGTAATACACTTCCTTCAGTGAAGGTAATACCTCATTGATCTCAAAAAGTGTAAATAATATCAAGTCATGTTGCAAATTATTTTATTATTTCATAACTTCTGACTCCAAATTCTTAGTGGTTTAGCACTGTATTAATTCTTCCTCACATACGTTGTGAAATCATGCATTCAACATATTATGCATTCTTCTTCAAAAGCCTATGCAATATATATTATCACTCTGCATTTTCCAGGTCCCACATACTATATTGTTTCTAACTAAATAGGTGTTCTCAAAATTTTTATTTATTTTGGGAAGATAAATTAATGTTTACAGGGGGAACAATTTTGACCACTTTGACATTTTAGTTGTAAAACTTTATCAAAAAGTAAAATACTAGAATAGCTGCAATTTTGACTATTTTGAAAACTTGACAAGAAAAAAAAGTGAACAAAATAGGCTGGCTTTAATTTCTAAATATCTGCCTTGTTTGGTGCTTTTCAAGAGGTTTTCCTTTGGAAAACTGCAAATATATTCAAAAGCATTTATATTGGTAGCAATGTCTGACTTACAGAATCAAGAAAAAATTAACATCAGATCAAATATAAGGATATATATTTTTTACAGATTTATTACCTGGAAGTTGTGCTTTTTGACCAAAAAGAATTATTAATGACAAAAGAAGAAAATATTAAAAATCATATTTAATTTGGTTCTCTCAATGACCTAAAACACTCTAATCATATATCTCCTAAATCATTTATTGTCCCAAATTCACATTAGTCTATTATTCACACAAAAGTTGACTTATGATTATATTTTTATTATTTTATTATTTTGGAAACATTTTTATATAATTTTTTATACAATGCGTATCTTCGAACCTCTTTAGGTATTTAAGATATGATTATGGGCTTACTAAAAGCATGATGAGGTCTGTAAAAGGTAAAGAATATTTCTTTATAATCGTGCTATACTTTTACTAGGTTATTGATTAAAGTAAAATCAAGAAGTGACAGTAATCTCTTACACGATATACTTCCCAGAATAAGAAAGAAGATGAATAAATTAGCATTCCTAACCTAGTAAATTCAGGCAAGATTGATTTCATCTAAAATTTTCAGAGATAAAATTTTTCATAGAAGTTTAATTATAACATTGTCATTTTCTTGTACTGTATATTATATTTACAAAATGAATATTATGAATATTTCAAATAAAACATAAACAGTAATATAATTTATAAGCAATATTACATTTTATTTGCTAGCAGACACTTTCACTATGGCTATGAAAAGTACCTGATGAATATCCTTTGTATTATTCTAAGTTTATTGTAAAACTGAATGATGTTTATCTGATTATAGTTTAATGCTAAGATAAATAAATATTAAAAGATAATTTTTATGCTTAAGAGAATCAGATCTAGAAAAATTCTAGTTCTTATACTAAACTACCTATAATAGTACGAAATGTTGAGTTTGGAACAAAAAGTATTTTAAAGTATATTTTTTTGCATATATATATTTGTTTTAACCTGAATAGTTATAAAAGCAGTCAGAATCTATATAACATACTTTCCTTAACTGAACTCTGCCTGTTTTATAGTGGATATAAAGACAATGAGAATGAAAACTGGGATGAAAGAATAATGATATTAATTTTAAGTGTTCCATAAAGTTTATATCTTTCCCAGAAGAGTCAAATACAGAAGTATTTCTGGTTTTGTTTTTTAATAGGAGGGGGAGAGAGAGAAAAAAAAAAACACTAATATATTTCTTCAATTTAATTCAATAAATCTCAATTTCGCACTTACTTTGGAGCACCAGAGAATCACTCTCTCTCAAATTTAGACGTATTGGTGAAGTAATGCTTATATTCATGAAACAAATAGAAAGAAAAAACACCATCTAATTAAAAGTGTAATCAAATGCAAAAACAATATCAGAGTAGAGAGTGAGAGGTAATCAAATCTTTCAAACAGCACACAATTATTGAGATTCAACTACATACTAGTTTAGGGGGGCAAAATTTGCTGCATCTCTTGGCATGAGAATTATTTTAGGCTGATTGTTTTTTAAAAACTAAAGACTCAAGAAGAACCTTTGACCTTCCCCCCAAATGTTTCCAAAAATTAGATAGAGGACCTGTTCCAGGAAGGGAATTATCATTATAGATAACTATAGTTTAATATGAAATACGTGTTTTAGACAGGGAAAACATAGCAAGGCCTGTTTGTTGAAAGTCCTCTTTGTCTCATTGTTTCTGCATGGCCCACAGACATTTGTTTACCAAACATTAACTCTTTTCCTTATGAACTGCTTTATTTCCCTTCAAAATTTCAGAACTCTACCTTTGTCTCCTTTGTCCAGAATGACATATATACCTCCTCCTGCTTGACTGTCTTTGGAATGTCTCACATAAATGTTAACTCTGTATGTATGTGTTATATTTGATTTTCTCTTGTTAATTTGTCTTTTATCATTTTAATGATTTCATCAGCCAAAAGAACTAAGAGAGGAAATAAAAAATACTCTCTTTTCCCACACTGGTTAAGTGTATGTGATTGGTTAAGTGTGTCTAATATCCACAGATACACATGAAGGTTTCATTTTAGTCATTCAACTAGATCATTCATTCAACAAATATTTATTGTCAAGCATTGTGCTGTTTAATGTTGTTACAATGATCAAAACAAATTCACAGTCTAGTGTGGTGACCTAATTATCAACAAATTATACAATAAATTTATACTCTGAGAAAGACGTGAGAAGTGTACTATAGTATAAGATTATAAATTAGAAAAATAGTATATTTAAGGAGACTAGGCAAGGCTACTTTAAAAATATGATGATCGTCTAAGGGTGGTAAGAGGAACTGGACCGCCTTCCTGACTACACTGCACTATATAAATGAAAGGCAACATAATTTCTATTGCTATAAAGGTAGCTTTTTCTTGATTGGGTGTTTGCTTGGTTGTAGATTTTTTAAAGATTTCCAGAGTTTTGATAAAATTATTTTAGTCTGTCTATTAGTTGATTATTTGGTGCTTCTTTAGGGGATCTACATCATTTCCTATGATGGTTACTTTTTGTGTGTTGGTTTAGCTGGGCTTTAGCACTAACGTATGGTACTATGGGTATTTTGTAGGTGCAGTTAACATTATATTCAGTTTACTTTAAATAAAAGAGATTGCCCTAGATAATGAGTAGACCTCATCCAATAAATCGAGAGACCTCAAGAGAAAATTCTAAGGTTTCCCAGAGAAACATAAATTCTTCTTGAAGACTCCTGCTCAAGAGCTTCCACCTTGTCAGCCTACTCTGTAGATTTCCTACTTGCCAGCCTCAAACTTGCATCAGCCAATTCCATGAAATATCTCTAGTAAATAGAGAGATGATAGATGGATGGATGAATGGATGAATAGATGATTGATAGATGATCGGTAGATAATAGGAGATAGATAAATAGATAGATGATAAATAAATAAATCCTACCAGTTTTACTTCTCTATTTCTCCAGGCACAATTTAGGTGTCCAAACTTTTGTGACCGTAACCTCTTGATAGTCATATATCTCTATTATGCCCACTCCCTTGCCCCACACCTGCAGACTTGACTTTGAAGAAGAAAAGTATTTCTCTGTTTCTTCATCACAGAAAACAAAGAGGCACAATGGTTTGTCTTTAGGCATTTTCTTCAAAGGCCACCATCTATTCTTTCCTAGTTTTTTCTTTATGTAGTTGGGTGATTTTATTGGAATGAGTCCTATCTTTAACCTTTAGCAAGCCAAAAAAGATGAAGGGTCTCTAATTTTAAAATATAGATTCTATTTAAAGTAATTTTATTATATTGTTGTAACTTAAAAGAATGATTTTAGGTTTTACCTTAGTACTCAGTACTAATAAGTAATTGAATGTCTTGTGATTTTAGCAAATCCCTGGTTATTTTAGTGCCTTTATATAAAGAATAGTAGAAGCAGAAGAGTAGCTTGATTTCAGTACCTAGTTCTTCCATTGCCCAGAAGCTTTCTTCTAACTGTTTATAAAAGTTAAGAAGTTTTTTTGATAAGATTTTGTATATTGTTTGCTTTTAAACTTGCAGATTTACTTGTTTTTTTTGTTTGTTTTTTGTAAAGAGCAAGGTGTTTTTTTTATCATTGTTTTTAAATTTAACCTGAGAATATTTATCTTTGATAGAATAACTTATCAATTCAAATTATAAATATGAATAAATAATACTTACTGGTCTTACTATATTTCAAGCTCTGTTTTAAGTACTTCGCATTTTAACTCATTTATTCTTTACCAGAATCCTTTGATAGTAATACTAGATTTTCATATTAAACATGAGAAACTAAAACTGAGATAAATTAGATAAGTTTCCCAAGGTCACAGGCTAGAAACAGACAAAGCCAGGATTCAAAAGCCATTCAGTCTGACTCAGACCTATGCAACCCTCTTCCTAGTATCTTGACTTCAAGTCATAAGTAATGTGTTTAAACCTCAGCCTATACACAAATAATATATAGCATAAGTACACAATGTCAATTATAGAATCATAAAATACAATTATAACTGAAATTATTGTCATCTTGTTTATGTTTTATGATTTGATATCTCCTTTTATTTTCCCACATTTCAGAAATTTTGTTATGTGGTTTCTGCAGGAACCTTTACTTTCTGGTAGATTCTTGACAGGACCAATTAGAATTGAATCATTCTAAAATGTTTCTGCTGCAAGAAAGAGAACCCAATTCAAAGTGGCTTGTATGAAATAGGGCAGGGATTCCGAAACCTGGGACATGGACTGGTACAGATCTGTGGCCTGTTAGGAACTGGGCCACACAGCAGGAGGTGACAAGCAGGAGAAGCTTCATCTGTACTTGCATCTACTCCCCAGTACTAGCATCACCACCTCAGCTCCACCTCAGATCATCAGGCATTAGATTCTCATAGAATCACCAGTCCTTGGTGCCAAAAAAGGCTGGGAACCGCCAATATAGGGAATTAATCAGCTAATGTAACTAAAGTGTCCAGAAATAGGTCAGATTTCAGGCATGCTTCATCATGGTCTGGCTTCTGTTTTCTAAGATTCTCTCAATTCTACTTCCCTCCATATTTTGGTCTTCATACTAGCTTTTCTTAAGGCCACAGCGAGGATTCCAAGAGCAATCAGAACTTCATGTTTCCTCTCACAAAGAGAGTGCTGCACTAAGTTTCTCTCAGTAAACATGTAACAAAACTCATAAATTTCACACTCAAATGACTGAGGCATCATTTTCTTTGACCAATGTGAAACCATAAACTGATAGATTTAGAAAAGGATGGTTACCTCAATCAATTCCTGTTGTAAAGTGCATCAGGTTGTATTAATTAGTTTAAATGAATTAGAGCCTAGCCTGAAAGGGAGTCAGATTATTCCAGCCAAAATCATGGGTTTCATATTAGGTAGGGTGTAAAGAGTTGTCAGAGAGAGACAACGATTCCATTTACTTTACTATATGACTGTCAGCCTTAGTTTCTTTATTTCTAAAGTGAAAATAATTATAGACCTGATCTTATCTGGTAGAAAAAATATATAAAGCTCTTAAAATAGCCTAGCAAATAGCACCACTTAAGGGAATTATACTTTATAAGAATTATCAATTATATACTTAGTTTGTATTTTAAAAAAAAGTTTTTACCAGTATTCATATCATTTTTATTGTAATATTAGTATCTTGGTTTCAGTTTTCTCAAAATCATTCTCATAATTATTAATTTATCTCAATAAATGTGAAATGTAATTGGTTTCCATATTCATAAGATAGGGAATTTAAACTGTTTTTGTTCTTTCCAAATTTGCACAATTCATATCACTTTTATTGTAATCTGAAGTCGATAGATGGTGACTACAAAATTTTCATTATTAATATTACATAACTTCTCTTTAAAGACTACTGCTTTTTAAGTTTAATTTGAATTTAGATATGCAACATAAATCAAACATATATTTTTAAAATTTTTACCTGTAAGTATTAAGCTCTAAATTTTTATATATGTATTCCATTTGAACTGAAATCCATTCTAAGCCATACCTCTTTCAATGATTGTTGCAAAATTCACTTTTTTCCATAATTCTCTGTAGTAAAACCATCTTCCTGCATAATCTTCCTCTCAGCAGTTGACCTTATGTTTCCTAAATCACTGAGAAAATTGGAGTAAGAAATAAGCTTTTTAACTTTTCTCCTTCAACCCCGACAATGCGATATCTTTTTATTTCTTTCTTATGTGAGGAAAGAAATGTCTCTCTTCCTAGCCAGTATTAATTAATTTATTTTTCATTCTGGATCCACCACTACTCATCTCTTCATGAATGTTGCTTTATAAATTGTAACACTTTCCAATATACTTTCCATCTCTTCCAATGGTGTATGTAACATCTAAATATATCTGTCTTTTTCATACCAAAAAATCTCAGAATTGAACAGTTAAGTAAATGGATGACAGATGGTAGAATCCAGGTTTCTCACTGTTGGAGTAGGATGTTAGAGATAAGCAAGGGAGAAGGATAGAAAAAGCTATTAGTAATGAATTTAAGTGGGAGATATTAGTATAACTCATGTTTAATGCATCATAGTTATAGAGGGTTACATATAGAAATACTTAGAGATATGTGTATATACCTGTGTATACATACATATATTTCTTTGCACTGTCAGCTGAGAGAACCTAGAAACAAGAACATCTCAGCATACAATCAGCACATCTAGTGCCCAAGTCTTGGTTTCTAATACTATTCTCCTGTAAATGTCCTGGATTTATGGATAAATCTAGGATGGGGAAGAAAATATTCAAGGTGAGTCTGAACTATCTTATGTTGCCAGAAAGTAACACACACACACACACACACACACACACACACACACACACACACACACACACACTCACATCATGATGGGGTATGTTCAAGGAGAGTTGGAGCCAACTAATAGAATTCCCATTGGCCAAAGCCAAAACAATTTGAGCAGCAAAATAAAGTAATAGTAGATTTAATCCACAGAATAGAATAAATATGCATGAGTTTATAATGATATAAATAAACTATTGATTAAATAAATAAAAGGCAAAGAATAGATAAATCCCCTGCATTGAAAAATCTCAAACATTACCCAGCTAGGTAATAAGGTTAACATTAACCAAGAGATGTCATGTTGATAGTTATGTACCTTTGATATGACATGATGAAAATGACAATTTTTCTTTGGGATCTTCTTGCTAAGGACATATAATCCCAAACTAATTATGAGAAAAACACATGGCAAACACAAACTGAGGGATATTTGAAAAAAATATTTCTCAAAATTATTCATCAAAAACAAGAGTTCTTAGAAAGTGTTACAGTCAAGGGAAATCTTAAAAGACAGGATAATTCTATGTAACGTATTCTGGATGGAGTCCTGGAATGGAAAAAGGGCATTAGGTAAAAATTAAAGCAGGAATATTAGTTAATAATAATGCTGTTTTATTAATTGTTACAAATGTGTAACACTAATGTAAGATGTTAATAATATGAAAAACTGGGTGTTGAAATTGTATGGAAACACTGTGCATTACTTCCACAAATTTTCTGTAAATCAAAAACTGGTCTAAAATTAAAAAAAGTTATTTTAATAAGATTCTATACCAATATCACTTTTGTAGTTTCTCTCCTATAAAGTTCAATATAATAATGTGTCTAAAGCACCACTGCAAATATTTGAGCATTAAAATTAGTCCAGAAGTCCACAGTTCCCATCCATATACAATTTCAAGCAATATTTTCATTTTAAAAATGAACTTAAAAATACTTAAAGAAACCATTTACATTTGTTTTCTTGATAAAGCATTAAAATCCCTCAGTCAGTGATACCTTCAGAGGTAGGCAGTCAGAGTGAAGGCTAAGATTTATAGAGAAACTAAAAGAAATTGATTCTTCTTTCCCACCAGATTTGAATCTGAGACATGGTGATTAGTACTGTTACATGCATCTTGCCACCACTGAAGATAGGCACAAAGACAGACAAAAGGAAGGAAACCCACTGATTAAGAAAGAAGAAAAAAGTATTAGTTATGTTGTTTATACTCCAGTGTTAGAACATATTTCAAGTTCATCTCTGGGCATGTCTATGCAAATCTATAATTTTTTTTTGGCAAAAATTATCCTGGACATATGCCTACAAAAATCTTAACAGAAACAAAGAGATTTATATTTGAGCAAGAGATAGAAGTGCAATTCATTGTTCAAAACTAGTTTCCTCAAAAATCTCAATCATTGCCATATTTTAATATAGTGTAACTGTGGTTCTTTATCTCTTTCCTCATTTCTTCACTTCTCTCTTTTTTCTATTTCCCATATTCATATTATTTCTAATGAAGAGCAGTGGATTTTCTCTTTTGCTGTTTTTTTTTTTTAACCTCATCTTTCACCCCAGAAAGCTATTTATTTTTCTGAATAAAAATAGTGTTACTAAAAGGAATTCTGGTGACAGTGGTTAAGATACTACATATTTTGCCTTGTTTTTGGCTATGCATAGTTGTTGATTTACTTGGTTATAGACACCAATAAACTGTAAACTCCTCTAGAACAGAGACCTTGTCATTTCTGAGTTTTACTTTAAATCCAGAATATACCACATTGCCTGATAAATAAACAATACTTGTGGGGTTATGAATTATTTGTCTGAGAGCAGACAAATAAACAGTATTTGTCTGGTAAAAATATATCTGAACAGATGTGGTCTTGCTGTGACATTGCTATTTTATTTCTATAAAATAAAATAATTGTTTTTCTTCTTTTATGAAATAAAGTATTCAGGCTAAAATTTTCTATGACTCCTACAACTCTAAAATCCATAGATCTAAAAACCTTTCAGCAGCTTCTATTCCTTCAGCTGCGATTTGGTGACTATAGTTTTATCCAAACCCAAACAATTCCATTTTCCTCTATTAAGCATTATTCTGACAATGCAAAAAGATGAAGATTCCAATATTCTTAGGACAGCATATACAATACAATTTGCTTGTTAGATGGAACATTAAAATGGAAAACACAGTTAATGCTCACTTCATGGTTTCCATAAAATAAAAGTAAAAACAGCTAATCAAGAAAAGCATAATTCTTACTGATATTGACAACATTTAATTTTATTCAATTCTCCTTCTGGAAGGTGGATAGAGAGGAAGACATGGGGTAATTAGTGAATATTTCCTACTGCATTCATTCATAAGCAATTTAAAAAATGTAGCAAAACAAAAAAAATAGTCTGTTGGCACTCAATAAACAATAAGCAAGAAAAAACAAGCAATAGTAATACATTTAATTCCACAAATGCATTTTTTAATGCACAGGATTTTAAAAATCACATTTCATTTTTTTACCTATAAAAAAAAACTATACCTTCTAGTTTTACTTGGAAAATAAATAAGATAACATAATAAAATACTTAGGGTAAGGCCTGGCTAATAGAATTTAATACATGTTAGCTAGTACCTAATATGACTGAATACAACTACCCAGATTTCTGATGATTTGACTTAATACCAAAGTAGGTTATGAAAATGCTTGGAACTGTATTTACAGTATCTAAAAATAATTTATTTTGCTGATTGCTAAATGTACAGTGTTTTTAGTGAGTTAATGTGCTATTGGGGAGAAAAATAATTTTTTTCTACCCTTATAGGTTCTTAGCTAAGACTCTCCTGTAATAAAAAGACATGAACAGGAGAAAAAAAAATAGGCATTTAATAATATGTACATCTCCTGAATACGTAGAGATACCCAGAAAAACAGTAATTCCTCGAAATGTCTAAGACATTGTCTTAAATAATATCTCCAGCAAAAGACAAAAAAAAAAATATATCGGGGGTGGAGAGAAGACCAAGTTTGAGAAGTTGACAGGAAAAGCACAGTAAACAAGAGTAAGATTATTAATGAGGATTTAAATCATTTCCTTTTCCACTGATAGTTTCTAGAGATTTATACTCATTCTCTTCTTCCTGGTACAGAGAAGAGGGCACTCTTACACATGAAGATTACTCTTATAGTATAAATATCTTGTGTAAAAGAGTAACTTCTACTATTTTCAGTGCTTTTTCTACATCTGCTATTTCTTAAAAATAATTAGCCTAAAATAATCCTTATGCCAAAGAGGCATATTTTCGGTTCATATATTCTTCTCCCCTTCAGTTTCTACAGACAAACTATGGTATATATTATATATGCACAAATTTCCTACATGTTTCTATTCAAAATCCATTTTATCCAGAGCTTTTAAGAGGCCAGAGTTCCTTAGAATATAATTTTAGGAGAGTCTCATTAGAGGAATGGATGGATACTGTATCCTTCATAAATCTCAGTAGAGATTATATTTCTTTCAGCTAATTTCTAAAAATTAAATTTTAGCTAATTCAAGATTACACTTGACATAAGTAACTGGAGTTACTTCCAGCTACTTAATAGCCCAGCTGGAATTTGCCATAAAATGATGTATTTATTAATCAATAAACTTTTTAAATAGGATTACCATTCTCTTGTGAAAAATGAGAGGTCTAGTAAGCTACCTCACCTCTGCTGAAAGACAAAAGCAAAGTAGTATCCATAACAGGGCTAGAATTCGTCTCATAATATAATTTATATTTTACTCTAACAAGAGGAAAAATTATAAATGAAAATTGTCCACATCAAGAAGAAGGAAATTAGGGAGGTGGGAAGACCAACACATGAAGTAATATCAGATGTGGAAGGAGAAGAATTGGTAGAAAAGTGACCTTGAGAAAATTTTATGGACTACATGTCTGACATAGATTGTAAAACTGCCCAAAATGTCTTAAAAATTTTTCCTCTAGTTTATAAAAATTTGGGGTGCCTTCATAGCCAGAGTTCCATGTTATCTTGGTATCTTGCTGATTACATGTTTGGTCCAGTTTAACTCATAGAATCACCATTTTTAGCTCAATCGATCCTTATTTTCTAATCATATAAAGCAACTGAAGTTGAAAGTAGATAATAGATAAAATCTGTTTCTCAGACTCATGTGATTTAGTACTCAGAGTGTGGCCAATGGTCCATGAGCACCAGCTCCATCAAGAAGCTTATTAGAATGCTAAATCTTTGGCCACATTCAAGAACAATTAAGTTATAATCTACCTTTAAAAAGAAATCTAAGAGATATATATGTACATTAAAGTCTGAGAGCCACCACTTATTAAAATTTCAGATTCTTGAGTTGCATGCTCAGAGATTCTATTTTAATATGTCCCTAGTTGTATGTAGGAATTTTCAAACAATAACCCTAGTTGATTAGAACACATGGTCCTGAGACACTTTCAGTAACATGGCCTATCGTGAAGATCATCCTAAGTATGTAAAATAAATATTAAGGCAATTCTAAGAGCTCAGCTTTTTAAGCTAAACTAATGTTTCTTGAATGGGTGTGCATAGTACTCTCAGATCTGGAGGAATATTTTTTACTTGAGACTGCTATTTGAGGTCATGAAATTCTTGCACTGATACAGAAAACCAATTTGAAAGTAATAGACACTATAGGTCCAGCCCCAGTCTCAACAAATGTATAATCTATTTGGATGGAATCTCTTATGTGCATTTGTATCAGTAAAAAAGGAAGGCTCAGAGGCAAAATAGAAGAGAAATAATGTTTTGAAATAACATTCAGTTAAATAATAATTCCATTTTTAATTTTATTTCTGTATCTAATCTGATATCTTGCCTTTTAATGTACTCTTTTTAAGCTAATTTATGTAAAACCCAGAAAAACTCTTTGTTTTGAATTAGAAGCACCTAATTTGATACTTCTCTTATCAAAGAAAAAGAACGAAAGAACAAGAAATGTAGTCATGAGAGTAACACAGAGGTGGAGTAAAATTTCCCTAAAGAGCTGTAAAAATGTAATACTTTCTTAATTTATTAATTCCCAGTCCCAGCCCCACCCCAAAGCAAATTAAAATAGCAATGTTCATTCACTTCTGGCAGGAACATATATTGATACAACCTTTCTGGAAAGCAGTTTGGCATTATGTTTCCAACACCTTTAAAAAGTTCATACTCTTTAAACCAGCAATTCTTTCTCAAGCAATTTTTTTCTAAGGTGATATTGTTTCCAAACTCAAGGGGTTTGTTTTGCCTGCATACATCAAAACCAAAATAGACACAGACAGAATTTTGCAGCAGAGAAAGTAAAAGTTTATTTAAGGAAATAGTGCCAAGCCCAGAGACATATGTGAGCTCGTGCTCAAAGACCTTGCTCCTCGATGGCCTCCAGGTTATTATAGAGGAAAACTGATTAGTAGCCGAGGGAGCTGAGGTCATGGGCTCTATTGATCTGAGCTAGGATACTAGGCTGTTGACCACTGCATCATGTCTTGATGTCAGTCATGGTGTCGTTCAGTTTGGTTTCAAGGGAGTCCTTGTAGGGTCTTTCCAACTTCATGGGTGTGGAGCCGAAAGATGTTATCTTTAGTTTGACCAAACTCTGTTTCTGTGGTCAACAGACCTGAGGCTTTTTTCCTAATGTTACCATTGGGGACAATCTAAGTCCATAGTTGTACCAGTGGTGCTGGGGTGCCATGGTCCTTTCTGCTGATGCAGTAAAAAATTAGAGTTTGGCAAAGTTTAGGAAAAGTAAGATTTATTGAAATATGTTTCAAGAGAGAAATGGGTTACATCAGAGGGGACTGTTGCCTCATAGAGGTGGAGAGGTCTCTCTTATGTCTGGGTCATGATGGGAGGTTACAAGGATGGTGCTAGCTGATTGATGAATGAGGTTGTTTTGATTGACAGTTGGCTGTTACATAACCTATTGTCAACTGTGCATGTACTTTTTCAGGATTCAGTGTGTTATAATTAGATTCATGAACTTCGGGGCATATGTATGACATTATAATGATGGTATAATGAAGCTGAGGTGAAAAAGTCAGATTATTCCTTACTGCACAAGCATTGGTGGATGACCTAATCTGGTTCCTGTGCTGTGGTCATTTATTTCCTTGTATACTAAGATGTAGGGGTATCAATTGAAAAATGAGTTTTGAGGGGGAGGTCTTAGGGGTGACCTTTGAATTATGCTATCAGTGTTGTCAATCCTATGGTTACAGATCTCAGTCTTCTCTCCCAATGCTCATGGCTTCCTAACTGCCTTACACTAAGACTGTTTGATCCTGACCTAAGAGCTTAAAAATTAAAGGAGTGGTTGTGCAGTATGCAGAAGGATAAAGAAAGAAAATAAGCAAGTAAGCTCAAGGCTAGTTTAAACTAAACTGTCCTCGTTATTTGAGTAACTCAATAAAAATAGTTCTATTATTAGCGGGTTTTTCGGCCAACCAAAAAAGTTCAAATAGTATAATACATAAATACTAGTTATTATTAAATACATCATTTTTATTTCATGTAAATTTAAAAAGGACATTCATTTCAAAAATACAATATCTGTTAATATAGTGAGTCATTTGAGAAACAATTTATGACACATATTGAAAATATAAATTCATCACTTAGCAGAAATAAATATCCAGAAAAATACAGCAAAATACCACATGGTGAATTATGAAATAACTGAATGTGCTAATTTTAAAGTCTGTAAAACATTTCAAAAAGAGTTAAAGAATATAAAAGAAGACTTGAGATCAATTTAATGACTCTATTATAAATCACTTGGGAACCTATATGGTCCAAAGGGAAGGTTTATAACTGTTGCTTTTACACTTGAATCTACACTTCAGAACTTCAGTTTCCCTATTTGAGATCATGTGATAATTAAAGTTGTTCTCAGTGTCTGAGCTTTCTATGTGAAATGCACAGGGCAATACTGAGTATGTATGGCAGCAGCTCCTACTAGTTACTCAATCAGCTATCTGCCCGCTCCTTCCTCCACAGTACTGTAAACACATGATATTCTTACATTTGAAAAAAATCTGAGAACTCATGCACTCTTCTATTAATTATGTATCGTCTCCCAATTCAGCACGTATACAATAAAGTGACAAAAATGTTAATATACATTTGCTGAAAAGTCTTTTAAATTTCAAAATTACTAAAAAGGTATTGACAGCTCACATAAAATGAGTAGAATTAGAAGAGTATGTTTTCTTATGGATAAAAATGGATTAAATTATTTGAAATGGAAAGGGTTTATTTCTCCAGAGGAAGAAACTTCATAGCAGGGTGCTCAAAATGTTAATAGCAGGTGAAGGACTGTTAAACTGTATGAGTGATCTGGAGGATGTACTAGATGGTGCGATGTGAAATTTCTGCTGATCACCAAAAATTACTTAGGTTAGTGAAAAACATGCAGGATTATGAGGAAATCCAGAAGGATCTAATTAAACTAGATGATTGGGCAATGTGATGATGACAGATTAAATTTAGTGCAGATAAGTGCAAGGTAATGTATATTGGGAAAAAATAATTTAAACTTTTCATGCACACTGATGGGTTCTGAATTAGCCTGAACCTCTTAGGGAAAGCATTTAGAAGTCATTATGGATAGTTCAATGAGAAAGCTGCTCAATTTGCAAGATTATTTAGATAGCCAATAGAAAACTTGTAGGTATTCATTGGAACCTGTGAAATAACATGAAAACTATCAACATGAAATTACATAAATCAATGGAATTCACATACTTAGCTATATTTACTTTAGGCACTTTATCAGAAAACACTAAAGCATAATTAATAATGTATTCAATTGTTAAATTAAAAGTGGGCAAATAGGTTGTATATTTATTTAGGAATATAATAGCAGCAAGACAGATTTAATAAGCTCAAAAATAGTGAGTGGTTCAGCAAAAATCTTTTCTGGACATTTTAATAAGTACTAAAATATGAGGATAGGATGGCATCGGGGAAATAAAAATCTACATTTTAACAGAAATAATTTAATATGACTCAAATCAATCTGTAGTTCACTCATGAAGTAAATAATTGAGGCAAACAGCTCAGCAAGATTCACAGGGATTAGATACTTATATGACTATGAATTACATTTCTAGCTATACTAGGTACATTAGGTTCAGATGTCATAGCATAACTCTAATACATGCTCAGAACACTTACAATAACCTGTGGTTGGGCAAAATCATTTGCTGTGGCTGTTCAGCATCAAAAAAAAAAAAAAGGGTATTGTATGATTTATCACTAGCCTGGGAAAATTTCCAAATTCAAAATTTGAAGTAGTTTTTATTGAACATGTATCACTGTGAACTATTGTACAGTTGAATAATCATAAATTGACCATCATAAGTCAAGGACCATCTGCAGTGTTAAAAATCAGTGAGAAGTCTAAAAATCTCACAAGTTCTGATCGTATTATACAGCAGGTCTTTGAATAATTTTATTTCGTTCAGCATCATAATGCTAATAATAAAAAAAAAAATGAAGTCTCTGCCCGTACCATTGTCTGTGTGGAATTTACTCATGTTCCTCATATTTGTATGAGTTTTCTTTGGGATTCTGATTTCTTCCCACATCCCAGAGACATGCAGTTAGGTGGATTGGTTTGACTATATTTTCTGAGTCTGAGTGAGCATGAAAGTGTGTGTGTTAGTGTGCTCTGCTATGAAAGCGTCGTCCTGTCCAGGGTGGGTCTCTCCTTGCACTCTGAGCTGCTGGGAGAGGCTCTGGCCACCCATTACCCTGAACTAAAATAATGAATTGGAAAATCATTATCTTACTTTTAGAATCTTCCTTAAATGTATGTATAGCTCACATTTCTCTCAATGTTTATTATTAAAAGTGTTTGGGGTCTTTAATTAGAAGTTTGGTCATGTTTTTATGACTACAAATATGTCATAGAAACTTTACTTTTGTTTTTATTAATTAGGTTATGGTAAAATTGGTTTCATTATGTATCCTTTTGCTTAAAGTCACAGTTTCCAAGAACCTATTAATAATGATTAGTGAGGATTTACTGGATTTGATAGTTATACAGAAATTGCAATAAAACTATTCTTTATTATCAATAACACTTATCTCTCCTACATTTACAATAGCATCTATTTTAAGTACAGATGAAAAATTTGTACATAAAATTATAGATTATAGATGATAGATAGATATTCGCAGCAGACGAAAATAAACCATTATCACTACTTCAATTAGAAGACATTTATTCCGATGAATTTGTTACATAGTTGAAAAGGCTGAGAATCTAGAGAGGAGAGTAGGTGCTATCACTCTTAGGTTAAAAAGACAAATAATAAGGCAGTGTTACTGGATCTCAAGACCCAATTTGGAACCATGAGGGGTCTGCATTGTCATAGCCAAACTCATAAAGGAGACTCAGCTACTGCTGGACACAGTCCAAGAATGACCGTGGTGGGACTGGGATCTACTATCGTATTTGTCTTTTTTTGCCATCTCTGTCAGTGCTTCCCATTTACTAAAGGCAGGAGAAGCTAGTTAAAATATCCTGTGGAACGAAGCCTGCAGAGATCAGCTCTGATACAAGGCAAAAAAAAAGAAAGGCAAATATATAAATGTGAAGGCAAATAAGTCCAATGACTGTCATGACACCAAAAGAAAATTCACTTTATTGCATTATGAGCAGTCAATTTTATTAATTGCGTTGTGAGAGACAAAGATTTATATTACACATACCATAGTTTCAGACTTTATTGCCACCCCCTTGACATTTTCTTTGTCTTTAATATCTCCCTACCCAGGGTTTCTCTTTTTTCTTCAATAACCCTTGCACAGTTCAGCCTCTATAAATAAATGACAATTCCCCTCAAAAGAATCATTTAATTAAACATTATCTTACTACTAATAATTTTATTTCATAATATTCTAAAATATTTAAAATTTTTTCTTATTCATTTTAGTTCACATTCTTGATAGGAAAAGTCCATCAAAATTTATGAGTGGTTTATTCTTTCAGTTTCTATTTTTTTACCCTCTGTTCTATCTTCATCACATCACAAAAATTCATTATTATCACTCCACTGATAAAATGTCTGTGAATCTACCAATGAATTAATACTGATACATCCAAAATTATTTCCTTCCTTAAGAACTTTTTAACATTTGAACTACTTGACCCTTTTCGTTATCCCTTTATCTTAGCCTTTCCTTGATCTCCATAGTAACCAATTGTATTATCTCTCTGTTTCTTATTCTTAATCTCCTTTGTTAAGTCCTCCTTTGCTCAAATCTTGAAACTTGTACAATTTCTGGGCCAGATCTTGGCCTTTTTTTCTCATATACCTATTTTTCCCTTTTCTTTTTCTCGTGTTTTTCTGGTTCTTGTTCTTGTACTTATTTCCTCTTCTTTTTCTCTCTACTTTTTTCTTTTCTTCTTCATCTTCTTTTCCTCTTCCTCTTCTTCTTCTTTCTCTTGCTCCCTCTCTCTCTCCTCTCTCACTCTCGCTCTTGCTCTCTTTCTCTTCCTTTCTGTAATTTTATCCAGTCCCATGGCTTAAAATATGGAACTTGCAAATTCCTAACTCAAGCCTTGACTCCTCCTCAAAATTAAAACTTATGTATACCACTAGCTTTCCAATAGATCTACTTGATTGTCTCAAATAAAACCTGTCATAAAATTAACCTGTTCTGAAGAGAACATTATTCCTCTGTCCCCAAGCCTGCTTCTGTTGTAGTTTATTTTCCTATTTCTGATTGATTTTGTTTTCCTCTACTTTGCAAAAAGCCTATAACCCAACTATATATATATATAGCTCTTGATTCTCTACAATCTATTCACAGCACCTTTTAGCTCCACTTACACAGTATATGTAAAATGTAAAATATGAGCATTTTCACCTTCTTCATTGTTCCCAATCTTAATCAAAGCCACTCCCATCTCTCACCTAGATTTGTGCAATAGCCTATTGCATGAATAGTTATAGGTAACTAATCTTTTATTTCCATTTATGTCTGTTTATACATCATCCTCCACACAGTAACGAGAGTAATCATCTAGAAAAGTAATTAAGATCATGCCACTCTCCTGCTTATGATTTCCTATTACATTTAGTGCCAAATCAAACTCTTTACTATGGTCTATAAAAACATTCAAAGATAATAAATATTCTGCAGAAAGATTTGCCCTAATCAGATGTTTCTGGACATATTTATGGAATTCAATAAATCACTAAACATATTTAGTCATCTTATATAGGTCTATTGACCTAAAGGCCTATATTGTCTTCTTAATTCCAGTAAATTTTAAAAATGTAGCTTTTTCAAAATCCAAAGCTCTTTAAAAGCGAGCAATGCAGCCCTACATCTTAACTTCCTTGAAACAGAGCCTAGTGGTAAAACTCGAGCCAATTCTCCATTAACAGAAATATTTCTTCATATGAAAAGCAAAAAATTAACTGCGTTTTCTAGCTATCATTTCAACATGTGAATCAATGATGCAAGTCCAAGGACTTTAGGCCCCAAAGCAATTTAACTCCCAATCCCATATTAAAAGCCAAAGAAATATCAAATGGAAATAAGAGAATTACATGAAAGATAATCTGTAACTGTGGCTTGATGCCACTTGATAGGACAATCAGCATGTATGGAGGATTAAGCTATATAAATGCAGTCGAATTGAATCAGCTATCTTAATGGGCCAGAAAATCAACCAGTCTGAGTGAAAAATTTCACTTGAAATGGTTGACCAGCACTAGTTGAAGAAGCAACTGAATTTTGTATAATCCTCAAAATGCCTCAAACTAGAGAAAAAATAAGACAACCGTTTTTTGTTTTTTTTTTTCTAGTTTTTATCTGAGTGCTTGGCTTAATCTAGACATAGCCTAGAGACTCTGAGCCCAAAACAACACTTGTACCTCTCTTAATCTAAACATATTCTCTAAATTTTCAATGACGTTTATCAAGCACACATAGACCATTACTTTAAACTTCTTACTTATGCCCTTACTTCATAAACAATTTAGTCAATGGTTTTAGATATTTTTAAGTATCTCCCTTTATAATAATGTCCCTTTATAATAATGCATATTATTATAAATACTTTGCTCTTTATATTGAGTTTTATATGAATTATCTGAAGACTTTTTGAACTAGACATTTTTTTCCTTATTATTCAGAAGAGAAACCTGATGCTCAGAGATGACAAATAATTTGTTCCAGATCACACACGTATGGAATGACAAAGTTGAGATTCAAATCAAGGCCTCCATTTTCTATAAAGTATGTGTATCTACTTAGCCTTCTGAAAATCTATCAGGTCATAATTTTTTACCAACATTTTCATCCTTAATAACCAAAAACTATACAATAGTTTCCAATTCTTTTGCCTATGAGAAGTAAATAAAACTAGGCCATACTCCACATCTATTAATCAGACTTTACTATAAGAATCCATTAATTTATTAAGTGACTTATAGAATTGACTATAATTTGACAGTTCAAATAATTCTAAGCCAAGCTTATATTATGACTTAATAATACAAAGAAAGAAAGAGAGAGAGAGAAAGAAGAAAGAAAGAAAGAAAGAAAGAAAGAAAGAAAGAAAGAAAGAAAGAAAGAAAGAAAGAAAGAAAGAAAGAAAGAAAGAAAGAAAGAAGCCCTTATGCAGGTATATGACTTCTTTCTAAATTATTCATTTGTATATATATAAAATTTTTATAGCTGCCACAATCTTTCATTCTAAGAAGCTTCAAAATGCTTTGCAATCAATCAAGTTTAATCCTGAATGGAGTAAGTAAATAGTTCATTTTAATATAAACTATATTGCCATTACATCTGCAATTCTCATTTTTTAAAAATGTGTATTATTTATTTAGCTTTATGAAAGATGGTATTAGAGAAGATCTATTTTGTTAAGTTTTTCATCTACCAACACTTCATGTTTAAACCTGTAACAGTGTGTTTTTAAGATAGTAATTATCATTTCAAAAATATGCCAGCCTATCTTGAGATTCTCAGCAAGTTTCTATGCCAAATAAAACACAATTTTTTTCAATTTGTTGGGAATATTGAAAAGAAAAAAAAAATACTTTACCATTCTGGGTTCTTCGGCTAATCTAACAATTAAATCAATGAAAAATAGAATAACAGGAGAAAAATAAATATTTAATTTTATTTGTATAGGAGCCCAGTGAAAATATTAGACCCAAAGGCAGGCAGGCAATTGATGCAAATATGCCATCCTGGAATAAGGAATGGGATAGGAGCTGGAGACTTCAAAGGAGAAGGGGAAATTTAAACAAAGATAAAAAGAGTAAATGTTTCCTAATGAGATGTTTGCCCGCCATGCAGGTAAGTCTTTCAGATAAAAAGTTATTTCTGGTAATAGCTCTGTTTCTGGAGCGACCCCCATCTAATTTTTTTAGAGAGTTAGGGGAGAGGTAAAAGTTTTTCTTTAGTCTGCTGGGTCTTGATTTTCATTAGCTCAAAATAATCCACATTACAAGGTGGCACATTTTGAGAAGACATATTCTACTTCCCTTCAAGAATCAATGTTTAATTCACTTTTCGTTCTCAGACTCATAATTAAGAAGTTGTTTTAAGCTGCAGGATTATACTGGATAACCAAGAGAAAAAGTAGAGGTAGAAAAAAGATCAGGTCAAACAATTTAGCCAAAACTCTCTCCAGCATTCAAAGTTAATCAGATGAGAAAGAAGGAGTTACTAGATCAAAAGATAATTCATTAGGAATAATTCAGTGTCCTATAACCCAAGTGAAGAAAGTGTTTGAAAAAGATGAAATAATCTAATGAATTAAATGGTATTAATTGATCAAGTAAGAAAAGGATTGGGAATTGGTCATTAGATTTATCAACATGAAGGTCATTCTCAAGTGAACAAGAGTGTTTTTGGTGATGAATAGGTCTTTGTGGAATTTTGCTCTAAATAGGGATAGAGAATTTGTGTAGCTTGAGGTAGAAATAGTCACAAAAGATGGTGTAAAAGAAGAAAGAAAATATACAAAGACTAAAAATTTTGGTGTGATACTTTTTTGAGTATTAGAGAAAAGATAGATTTTGTAGAAAAAGAGAAATTGGCTATTGCTAGGAAGATAGATAAGACAAAAAAACAAATAATAAGGTACAGATCATATATGCTTGGCAGGTTTTGGTATGCCTAGGTTTTTATTATATTTTATTCCTCTTTGTCTAATATAGTTTTATGTAACTTTTATTATTGGCTGCTCGCTATCAGTTTTCTTCTCCATCTACAGCAATACAAGAATAACCATTCCTCTCCTAGTCTGCATGTTGGAAAAAATATATACACACGTATACATTTTTCCTATAAAATATATATGTATGTATATAGTTTTACATAAAAGGCATATATTCAATAATTATTTAACAATAAATTGCCTCATTTATATATTTATGAAGCTCGCTCTTCTCCCTAAACATTTCATAAAACTATACCATAGTGCAATTTATTCTTTGAAAAGAATAACAGTATAGTATTCCATGGAGTTGTACAAAAATTTATTTATTATTTTGATAATAAGCATACTCCTTCTTTTTGGTGTTTTACCATATCAAAAAATGCTTCCATCCAGAATCATTTTATGTATGTCCTTAACTACTTGTTCTCATATCTCCATATCTAAAAATTGAATATCTTCTAATATCTGACCTAGGATATGATATAAGAATAAATTTTTATTTTAATGTTAATAGTTGTTACAGACTCTTTTCACACAAAAGTTAAAAAGGTTACATTCTATCAATAATTTTTTTAATTATTAGTCATTCAGGTTAGCATAAAACAACATATTCACTTTATTTTGCATTTTCTTAAATATTGTCAGATTTAAACATCTTATTTAAATTTTATGGCCTTTTGAGTTTGCACTTTATTGAATTATCTATATTTTACTAAACAATGTTTATTTTTTATTATACAATTTTTTTTCTTTGGACAATATGTAAGAAAAATTCTTATATTAAAAATATTAAACTTTTTAAATTAGTGTTAAATATTTTTTCTAAAAAAATTATTTATTTTTTAATAGTTAAAATTATTCCATAAATTTTCCACATTGTTTTCTATAGTCACATAGAACTTCTAGTCTTAGGGACATAGTTCAATCAAATATTTCAACTCCTTTTGTTCTATTACTACCAAGATTAGACATATTCATATAAGCTTCAGGCCAAGACCTTCCCTATCCCCTATATATCTTTTGGACATTTTCTTATGTTTTGCCTTTTTCTTTTTCTATTTAAGAGTCTGGTTCCTTCTGTGCCTCTGCCCAGCATCAGTAGAAAGGGAATAAGTACCACTAATGTTTCCTTGTTTGTTTTTTGCCAAGAACTCAAAGCATTTCTTGAAAGTATTCAATTATGGTACCCAAGTTATGTGGTATCATAACTCAAAGAAAGATGAACTGAAATTGAACTCTATAAGAGTATGTAGCTGTGTTTAATGACAGTCCCCATACACACCTTATTTTCTAAAGTACGTATTTCTTTAAGTCACTTATAAAGACTGATTTTAAAATAATTATTTATCATGGCAATTGTTTTGTTCAATTTCTATGTCTTAAGGAAAAAGCTGACCTAAAGTTTATATATATATATATTTAAACTTCCCACATGGATAAGAGTTTTGAATATGCAAGCACTTGAAAACATAATGTAATATAATTTATCTGGAGTTACCTATGGAAGAGATCCTCAAATTTAAGTTTCTGAAACCTAAAAAGTTAATGAATAGGTGCCGTAGAGGGTAGGATATTTCTACAAGAACTTTCAGATTTTGTCTTGATCTTTTTTTTCTCTTATTCATGCACTTTCTAAATACTCATTGACTAACTCCTTTATGGAAAACAAAAGTAAAAACTATTCTAGACTCTAGGTATATAGAATTGAGTAAGAGTGTCAAGGTCCCTGACTTTTTGGAAAATAGATCTTATACAAATAAATATAAACATAAAATTTTAAATTGTGTTTTAAAACTAAGTCATTTGACAGTGACAAATAAATCTCGTATATAAATAAACATTTAAATTGAGGTCTAAAGGATAATCTCAAAAAAAGAAACATGAAAATATTTGTTAATTATAATCTTTTTCAACCTGAAGGCTAAATGAATATTTTATTGTCCTTGATTTTGTACATGCTTACGATTATACTATTGACAAAGAGATAGAATAATTAATAGATATAGATATAATATACACAATATATATACATATAAATATATATACAATAGAGTATATACATGCATGTAAGTGTATGTATATATGTTGTTAAAATGTATGCTTACATTGATGATTGTGATTACAGTTAGGATTAAATAAGATAATACAAATGAAGAATAGTTAAAATGCCTAAAATAGTCTAACATAGAATAAACACAGTGCAAATGCTTTGAATATAAACAATATAAATTATAATAATAATTTGTTATGATTCAATTAAAAATAAAAGGTAAAAAATGAAGGGGGACTCTAAATAAAGAAAAAAATGCATAAAGACCCATGAAGAATTTATAAAACATTTATTCTTCTTTATAGTAAAATAAATTTCAACTTACACATATTTAAATTTTCTGTTTCAATTCATTTACCTAATGTGAAAATATCAGTTATTATGCAATAATATCTTATAGATTAGATGACTGAAAATGTTATTTTGTGCATTTTTTTAGTGACTTATTTTGAAGCATAACACATATATAGCGTAGTTTAGAAATCATTAGCATAAAGCCTGGTAAATTTCCAGGCAAGAAATAGAACATTAACAAAATCTCAGAAGCCTCCCTCTTTCTCCCTCTCATTATTTCCCAGTGGAACCATTGTCGGTTCCATTATTGTAGATTACTCTTTTCTGTTTCTGAGCAGCCTGGGAATAAAATTATCCAGTAAGCATTCCATTTGTGTCTACCTTCTTCTGCTCAGCATTAGGTATGTGAGAACCATCCTCGTTATTGCATGTACAAAAGCTCATTCATTTTTATTGCATTATGATAATCCATTATATGAATATGCAAGAATTATTTATCCATTCTCTTGTTAATATTTTTTTTTACAGGTAGGTTGGAGTTACCTGAATGATTCCACTATGAACATCTAAGTACATGTCTTCTGGCTCTCATAATGTAAACAATTCTGTTAAATATTTCTGTCCAAAAGATAGCATATATTGTTTTTAGTGAGTATTGTTAAAAATTGTTTTCAAAGTTTTATGCCTTTTTAAAAAATTAAACACTGGGCATTGTGTATGTTGTAAAGAGGATCAGGAAAATGTTATCTTCTTTTGAACAAGTTCATCTTATTTTGTTCCATAATTTGAATAAAAGCAAATTAAATTAAATGAGGAATTACTATTTAATGGATATAAACTATTACTTTTATAAGTTAAAAGGAATTATGAACATGGATGGTGGTGATGGTTGTGACCATTGTGATTGTACTTAATATCACTGAACTATACACTTAAAAAAGGTTAAAATGATAAATTTTCTGTTATGTGTATATTTCCAAAAATAAAAATAAACAAACAATAAATAAAAGAAAAACATCAGGTTGACTTGATTAATGGAACAGATAGTTTTTTTAGGTCTCCTGAGGGATTGTCTATTTAGTTCAATAATGCTTCCTTCAAGGGTCACAACTGAAAACCTAATGTTTTTATCAAAGCCTTTTTAAAAATAATCTCAAAATCCAAACTTCTCTCTTCTTAAATTTAGAAGTTTCTGGAAAATCTTGCTTAGTTTTTATGTTTTTGTTTTTGTTTGTTTGTTTTCCCTTGACAGTTACTTTCTACTTGGTTTCTTGGCCGTTAGTTCCTGTCCAGTTTAGCAATTAACAATGAAGCTGCTGAAAGTTCTAAACTCACTTTTTACTTGGCCTCTATATCTCAAGTTGAGAATCAGAGATTTCTCCAACCAGATAAATGGTAGAGAGAATTAGACTTACCTCTGTGTCTTTCATTCTTTCTAGAATAATGGTCCCTCAAGTCTATCTTGTAGTTCTCCAATGCTCTTCAATTAAAAAATAAATAAATAAATAACTCATCCAGTTTTCAAATAGTTATTAGTAGACTGATTTGTGTGATACAAGTTATTTTATCAAAAAACAAACTTCCTGAGTTATACTATTTTGCTTATCATGGGTTAATGATTTTAAAGGTATCAAAATACGTAAAGAAAATAATTAAACATTGTTAAGGCTAACTATCTTCACATAGTTCGGAGAGTTACCTGCATCAGGCTCCTAAAATACTATTTGATTATAATTGAACTGCTATTTCTTTAGTTTTATTGTCTTATTAAATATAGATTTCTAGAGACTACAGTCAGAGTATTCACATTATCTATAAAGACAACATTTATAACTTATGGACAATCAGAATTATGTATTTATTCTTGCAATTTTTAGCTTAAATATATACCAGAATGTTATTATAAACTATAATACTAAAATGTAATGTTTCTCATTACTCCAGTACAGTAGTGTTTAAAACTAAAATCAACATTACTGGTGATATAACACTTTCATAAACACCATTTCATTTAATTCTCCTAAAATATGTAAATTAGATAATGTTGTACTCTCATCCTAATTTTATAGAAGACTAAAATGGAGACCCTACAGAGCCAGAGTGAATTATCTAAGATGATGCAGTTTATTAATTCAAGGCTGGTATTCAATTCCACTTCACTTTTCAGATTCTCAAATGAGTTCTCTTCCTACTAAAACCCACTGTATATTGCAAAATTAAAATATATCTCTATGTGAATGACCCAATTCCCCTGAGAACATAAAATCAGTGGGTATAAACTAATCATCTTTTCTCAGTTTAATTTTTCATTAGAATTAATGGAAAGATGATCTTGAGGGTGACATTGCATCTAGTCTCCCTTTTGTTCATCAAATCAAATTTTTGTTCTCCAACTACCTCCTTGTCATTGGGTATAAAGACAGAGACAACACACAATGACTCACCAGGTTTATTTATCTTTAATAGGGTAAATATGCAATGACTGGAACTTTTTGGAGTAAAATGAAACACTATTAATAATTATAATAGGAAAACAGGATAAAACTAGATCTGTCTCAGGTAGACTCAAATATATAATTACTTCCGATTAAGATAACCACTTTGACTTGAATTATAATCCTGAAGTAGATTTGTATTTGTCATTATCAACTCTTGATTGTCTGAAGGGTTGGGAGAAAGAGAAGAATTATAATGTTTAGAGAGTTAAGACTCTATAGTAACACCAACCTAGGTTTAGAAACTGGTTCCACCACTAACTGTGAAATTTGAAACAAATTATTAACCTTGTATTAGTTTGCTGTTCTTGCCTAACAATCTCGGCCAAAGCACAGTACCTTAAAACTAGTCATTTATTGCTACTCACAAATCTTCAGACCAGCTGGTATTTAGCTAGAATTCATCTGATTTAGACTGGGTTCAGCTGGAAATCTGTTTCAACCTATAAGAGCTGCTTTTCACTGCTGGTTTATCAGGTGGAGAAGCTCTACCCCAAGTGTCTCCTATTATTTTTGGACTAGCAAAAATGATGCAAGGAATAGAAAGATACAAATCTTTATAAAGCCTGTATTGAAAATTCACAGATTCTATTTTCTAAAATAAGTCACCACAAAGTACAGAGACTCACACTTCATTCCTTTGTTTAAAGAACCTGACAGAAAGCAAAGTTCATGGATGCAGAAAAACTTAAAGATTTGAAGACAATGATGCAATCTACCATTTCATCTGAGACTCATTTTCTTCACCTATAAAATGAGGACAATAGTAGCCCCTTAAAAGCTGTTTATTGTTAATAAAATTTATAATATGCTAAGATTAATATAAATAATTAATATGTATAGTAAATAATATAATTAATATACAATACAATACAATACAATATAATAAATAATATAATTGATATAATTAATATAATATAATATAATATAATATAATATATGATATGATATGATATGATATGATATGATATGATATGATATGATATGATGATATGATATAATATAGTACCTCTTTGAACACTTGACTACTATTTGTTGGAGTTTTTGATAATGGCCATACAGCACTCAATGACTGTAGATGTTTGACACCTAAAAGCTATTTTTCTCATTTATTATGATTGTTATTAAGAGATTAATATATAATAATAAAGATCATTTAGAAAAAGTAATATAAACCACTACTTTCAAGTATCTTTGTATTTCTAGTGGCTCTTTGAAGAGATCAGGAGAAAATGATGCCCAGTGCTCAGTCCTATTCACCAAAGGAGTTCCAAATTAAACATTTTATATTTAAAACTAGAAAAATAATGTATCACTCCTACCTTAGTCAGCACTTATTTACAATTAAAATTGCATAGAATATGAAATCAAATGCATTTTAAGAACATTTTTTGTATGTTAATTTACCTTTGATGAAACAGGCAAAAATATAACTAAAATATAATTACAGAAACACCAAAAATTTAGAGTGAAAGTATTTAAGTAATTTAATATAAAAATGGAGATAGTTTTATTCAGAAAACTGGAAGTTGAGCAATATGCCTTTATAACGACTCATTTAGTTTCCATTTCTAAAATTGACTTAAGAAAATTTTACTCCAAATGGCTAAATCATGATGCAGTTAAGCTACATGTCCTTAATATAAACAATGTTAATATTTTCCACCAAATTATACTTTGTCCTGGTGGTGATAAATAAAATAGCATTTATTTTTTCTTTCTAATTTGGTTTATAACATAGAAGTAGATACATTACAACCACTTTTATCTCTAAATGTGTACTTTATTTTATCCTTTAAAAATTAACTGAATTTAGTACCCAAAGCAACTATATTAAAACTTCACTTCAAGAAATAGCAAATAAATATATTTCCAATATGATCATAATCGTAGCTTATCAGAAACAATGAGGCTGAGAGTTGATTTGGTGGTGATGCAGATAGTAGGGACCTTGAAGGCCACTATAGTGTTTTATGCTGAATGGGATAAAAAGCCATTGGAGAGCTTTAAGAAGAGAAACAGCACAGTATGACTTCATTCCCAAAAGATCATTCTGGCTTTATTAATAGAATAATGTAAAGAAACAAGAGTGTCGACAAGGACACCTGTTAGTATCTAATATAGTAAAGCAAGTTCATGAAAGATCACAAATTAAGCAAGTATGGTAGTGGTGGATGTGGTGAGAAGTGGTCAGACATCAAATATATTTTTAAGCATAAAGACAAAAATTTGTTACACATAAATGAAGAGTATGGGAGAGGAAAGTCAAGTGTGAAATGAAGGTTTTGTTGGTCTCTGCTAATAGATGGATAAAAAAGGTCTTTCCTTACATGGAAATAAATATGAAGAAGCTGGGTTTAGAGAAATGGGCAATATTTTAACTTTTAAATGTCATTAAGACACATAAATGAATTCATCAAATATGTAATTGGTTATCCTGGAATTCAAAAAAGAGGTCCAAATGAAAAATGAAAATGTGGTATCAATTAGAGTCAGTTTTTTTTTTTTTTAAGCAACAACACTATTATATCACCAAAAGAGTGAGTGAATGCAGATAAGACAAGAAACCCAGAAACTAATCCCCGGGCATGCCAACATTTCTTCATGAATTTTGTTATAGTTTTTTTTTAATTTAATGTAAAAATAAAAGTAAGAAATTCTTTGAATATACATAAAATAAAAATTTCAAGTGTTACAAAAGCTTTGATCATGGATTAATTAGCATTTTTCTTTCTTAGCGGTATATACACTAATTGAATGTTATAATCAATGTGATCCAAATACAATAAATGTGATTTTCATGGATTTCAGATAAGAGGAAAACAGAAATAAAGAGGTGGTTGGAGGAAATTAAAAGGTCAGAGGGGGTTTGCTTATGGATTTTGTTTATTTAAAATGGTAAAAATTAGGAGATGTTTTCATGTTGACAGCAACACTCATAGAAAGTAAATACCTGTTGCAGTATGATATACTTGTAATAAATATGTCTTCCCTATACTTCTGAACATGAAAATATAGTTGTAATATTTTTCATATCAATGGAGTTCTGCTGAAATCACTTAAGATCTTTTTGTGTTGATGAGACAGAAATTGCTCTACAATCCTTCAATAGATTATAGGTGTAGAGATAAAAGCTTAATGTTAACTATATTTGCATATATTCAATAAATATCATTCATTGGTCTACAGATATTAACTCACAGTATTTCTATACAAGTCCTTATATCTATACTCATTCAATATCTCGTGTATTTTTATAAGTGATTTAACATATAAAGAACTTCAAAAGAAAATGCTTTTTTTTTACTGAGGTAAGATTATCTTTAAGTAGTATGTCAATTTTTTATATCTGCATTTATTTTAACAGAAAATCCATATATTTTATACTTAAAGCACAGGTACTCCTAACTTAAGGCATTCCTAACTTGCAAATTAATTTATATAAATAAATAATAAAAATGATAATTAAAAAATTATCTCTAGAGAAGTTTGTGTAACTTGGAACTATGCTAAATGGTATATGTGACATTATAATACCAAAAACCTGAAAAATAAGTATTTTAAAATAACTCATTTCACCAACAATGAGCTTAAAAAATGTAAAATCTATTTTTTAGAGTAACAGTGGTATACAATAAGCAATGTCTAGATCTTGCATAGCTTAAAAATTCATGTAGCTCTTGATTTAGTAATTTATGTTTCCTTTATGTTGATCCATCTAATGCAGTTATTTTCCAATCTTTATTGCTACATACAAGTATCTCTGGCAATTTTAACAGTCTTAATAAAAAGTTAATGTTTCATATTCTATAAGTTTAAAAAATTATAGTTAAGAAAAATACATTTGATTTTGAAAAAATTGTCATACTTATAAAAACCAGGTACAGCATAATGTGCATTTTTTAAAAAGAGATTGTTGTGATTCTTATTCAATTTGTTATCCTGATTTAAAAAAGAGCAATGATAAATTATGTTTTACAAACATTAAAACATTGCTTATGTGTAATTCTTAATTCATAAATATATGTTTCAAACTCTGAGTATAAAACTCACATTCGTATTTTATCAAATAACTATCATTTTAAAGTACATTGAGTATTCAATAATTATCTCTTTTTTGGAGAAGAGTTATATTTTGACATTTTATTTGTTTTGTTCTTGATAAAATAACCATGATTTAATTGATTTATTTTTATTCTTATAAAAATATGATAAAAATCACATTTCGACTATTTTTTGGCACAATTAATCTATGTTCATTTTTCCTATCCTGCATATCTTATCACACTAAGTATTTTATGAGACCATTTTGGTGTACTGTCAGTATATATCATTAAATGCTTAGAATCCTTGTGCTCGTTAAGCTTCATACTCCTTCAGGTTTGTGTGGTTTGCCTACGATCTTAATTGCCTCTAATGGTATTAATTCCAGGAGAAAAGCTGTTCTCAATACAATCTTGCATATTGGTGGACCACATATCAATCTCATACTCACTAGGTGTGTATGATGGATGCCATGGAAGTAATGCCAGAGGGTGCATAGAATATTGTTTAGGAATTCAGGCTCTCGAAGAAGGCTTCATGAAGACTAATCCTGACTAGCTGTAAGGAACTGGTGAGACATTTGACATCTCTCAACTTCACTTTTCATAGCTACAAAATAAAAGTTATAATAGCATCTATACTGTAGGCATTTGTGAGTTAAATGATAATATATTGCTTAAAGCATTACTTGGCATACAGTTGATGTCTAATAAATGTTGAGAGGATAAATAGGAAAATAACAAGGTCATCTGTGGCAGAAATTGTTCCAAACATGTCTGGTTATTAGTTTTAATTTTATGTTAGATAGATAGATGATGATCGATAGAAAGATGATGGATAGATAGATAGATAGATAGATGATAGATAGAAATAGGTATAGATATATTCATAAAATTTGTTTTTAATATTAATACTTCTGGATAACATTAACAATTCCATTGTAATTGTGTGTACATCAACCATGATATATCTAAAAATTATCAGTAAATTGACTACATTAAATTTTAGTAGAAAAGCATATGTGAACAGAATTATTGAGATATATTATAAACATTAGAATTATCTATTTTCTGCATTTTTAGTGTGAGATGAGGTATATAATTTTCCTTAATGATTCTACTTAGTAGATAAAAGTTAGGTTATAGATTCCATAATAATTAAAGGTCTTAAATAGGTGGCCTATGAGGTGTTCTTACTTAACTTGGATCATTCACACTGCATTACTTTGCTAAACTGCAAATTTATATGTTCATATAAGCAGATTTATAATATATTAATTAAAATGAATATTAATATTCTACAATATGAAAATGTGTCTAGTAGAATAAACATTCTGAAAAGGAGACAATTTCTGTAAATCACGAAATTCAATATTTTGAATATAACTCATGCAGCAACCAGGTCATTTGCTGTAAGTACTTTGACTCATTTTCATCAACTTGTTGCTGCTCCTGGTTTTTGTTTATTTATTGTTTTTTTGCTTTATGGTTAGGCACACTTTGGGATCCATAGTTGAGATAAATAAAATCTTTGATTTTATGAATTTCAGCAGGTACCCACATGGGCATATGCAATAAAAATTTAGCACAATTGATGTAGGTATTTTTGTGCTGAGTCTATTATGATAAACTTAAATCTAACACAGAATTTATTTATTTATTTTTTAATATGTCTTATCTGCTTCAGTCAATCTCCTCTTTGGAAAGAGAACTTTTACAAACTTTTTTCTTTCTTCCACCCAGGTTCATTTTTTACTTTCGTCCAAACCCTTATAGATTCAGGGACTTGTTTGAATTCTAACAGGAAAAATTCTAAGTGAATATTAATTTAGAACTGCCATTTATTGAGGATCAAACATATTAGTTGGCATATTTTATCCCCAATTCTTAAAATAATTCTAAATGTAGGTAAAATTTCCTCTCTTATTATAGATTATGAGATTAAGATTTCCTGGTCAGTTGACCAACCAAATCCCCAGAGCTGGTGTTTGCCATATTTGGGCTATAAAGTCAATTCTGTTTGGCTCTGAAGACTATTGAGGATTCAATGTTGCCTTAATAGGGAATCTGAGAAATAAATCCCTACAAAAAAAATCACTAGCTAGTAATGATTTCTCAAAATGACTCTCCCAGATCAGTTTTACTTTTTCTTAAGGAAAAACAATTGTCTAAGCAGAGAATGTGACCATAGCCTATAATACTATATTGAATAAAGAAGTGTTTAAATTGTGTGAAATAAGAATCTGCTACTTCATTTATGAGTAGGAATAAAAATAAATAACTCAGACATATTTACAAAAGAAACAGCTTTCAGAAACTGTTTATATAAGAACCAAATTCTTTGACCAAATAAGAATTGCAGGAAGCTTGGTTTGATTTATTGTTATTAACTTTTTTTTTTTTTAATGAAGAAAAGAAAAGATGGCTTTTAAAAGGAGACCTTCCTTGCTTGACCTAAATAAAATCATAATGAGATAGAAGAATCACTGACCTTAAAACCAAGTTCTGTCTTATTTACTGGAGTGTGTGGGTTTTTTTTTTTTTTTTTTGGTGAATTTGTACTTTATCTTTAGAAATACATATATTTTAATTTTAAAGTCTTTAAAAATCAATATAAAATTAGCATAATCTTATAATAGATTTCTAATGATATGCACTGCAGCACCCATAAAATTGTTTTATGAGTGTGTGTGCATTTGAACAATCAGTTGGCTCATTTCTATGATTCAAGGGAACACAGCCATCACTTACCAGGAGTAGGATAAATTGATCAAGACATTTTTGCTTTTATTTTCTGGGTTAAAATAAATTTCAGGTTACAAGGTGCTAAACTCAAAACTAGATATAAACAAGCAGAGTGCATTTCACTACATCACTCAGTCTGAGTCAATATGTTTAGTATAATAAGTTTTACTAAATATGAAGATCTTGGAAGATAAATACTTAACTGTCTTATGGTATATTGTTTTACTGACGTTCCCATATCAAGTAATACAAGTGGAAACTCTGATCACACATTCACATTATTAAAATCAACAGTGCAATAATAATAATAAAAAAAGTCTTTACTCTGATTGCCATTTAGTACACCCAGAGCATTTTAGATGATTTGAAGGCATGTATAGTTGAATGTGTTGATACAGTTTAAGTCAAGTAAATGGAGTTCTCCAGAGAAAGAGACTTATAACATTGGTATATATTTCTACCCTCCTAAATATTTTACCACTTCAAAATTTATAAACTTAAATCTTATATAAAATCAAAATATGTTCCTACACAAGTCCAAGCATTTTACTTTTAACGTTTCAGTTCTTAAAAAACGGAAATCTTTTGGTTAAGATTTCTTTAGTGACAGTTTTAATATTGGATAAATCAAATCTCTAGACTCCAGAGCATTAAATGTCTTGTACTTTGATGTTGTGCCACATAAACAAATTGTTTTTCTAATCTTTTTTATATATATTTTAAAGTATATGAAAAGTTCAATCTAATCTGTACTGCATCATCAAATTTTTATTTCCTAAATCTTATTTTATTTAGAAGCATAACTCAATTTTCAAATATATGGATTGTTACCTATATAACTAGATTATAGGCTACAAATAAACACTTTCGAAATTTGTGTCACCATAGCACTATACATTAGCATGATTTTATTCTTTTTAATAATCCAGTTTTGGTTTCAATATTATATTTTTATTTTGGAGTAACTTTTCTAAGTAAAAGAAAATGACATGATAAATTATAACAAATCATTCTAAAGAATTTATGTACCCAGTTATTCTTCTTGTCTGGTATTAATTTTTATAATATCAATGTTTATACCATTCCAAAAAATAAAAACTCATTAGGAAATTGTATTATTTTATTTGCATAGAGTGAGCATCCAAAATTATCCTTAAAGAAGGATTAAAGAGACACTCCGCAACCACCACTGAGTAGTAGATCGAACTCACTCATTCTTGCAGCCTTGCTCCACTTCCTCTGCAACCATGTCTGATAAACTCATGGCTGAGATTGAGAAATTCCATAAGTAAAAATTCAGAAATTCCATAAGTAAAAATTGAAGAAGACAGAAACGCAAGAGAAAAATCCACTGCTGTCAAAAAAGAAAAAAAAATACGATTAAACAGGAGAAGCAAGCAGGCGAATCGTAATGAGGCAAGCACTGCCAATATTGCACTGTATATTTCAAAAGCATTGCTTTTTTATTTCTTTTAGCTGTTTAACTTTGTAAGATGCAAAGAGGTTAGATCAAGTTTAAATGATTGTGCTGCCCGCTTTTCACACCCAAGAACTACTGACAACAGAAGGCCACACTCTTGTTTCTCCCACCTGCCTGTCTGACTGGCATGGAAGGAAAAGAACTTTCACTTTGGTGAAGGCAGAAGCTGTGTGAAACGACAGTGAAATCTAGAGTGAAAACCATGCTGATCCAAGGTGTCTTGCAGACCAAAAAATGCAATTAAATCAATGTCTTTTTTTTTTTTGCTTGTTGTTCAAATGATTTCAATTATTGAAATTCACATATTTTTTATAATGCAAATAAAGTTTTAAAACCTAGAAAAAAAGATTAAAAAAAGAAGTCACTAAATTTGATTATGAAATTGTGATTTCTTATTAATCACTTCCACATATATTATCTCATTAAAACAACTTTATAATATAGGTAACAACATTGCCATTGTATGGATTATGAAAGGAAGTCTCAGTTTTGCCTAAGCCAACAATTTACAAGTAGTTGATTAAGGTGCAAACACATTCATCTGACTAGAGGAGTAATATTCCTTCCATTGAACCAAGTAATTAAGATCTAATATTTATTGTGTGCCTGCATTTGCTTACTTATAAATGCTTGAAAGCATTTAAAAAAAAAACTAATTCTCTCTCTCTTTCTCTCTCTCTCTCTTTCTCTCATACACGCACAAACACACACAGCATTTTATAGATGAGGAAATGGATCCACAGAAAAATTAAATTAATTTGTAGCTAAGAAGCTAGTGAGTGATAAAACTAAAATCAAAGTATAGAGCCTAGTAGTATAAGTGTAGATTAGGAAGAAAAAATGTCTGAATCCTATCCCAGTTTCACTACATTATTCTTATCTAATATTCTGGAAACAGCTGCAAATGTTTTAAAAGCGTTTGTCTTGAGGTTTACCTATTTGTCTCTATATTTCTGTAATTATATTGAGTCTCCCTTTCTATTATATAGACTCTGATTTATCACATTTATTCTCCTCCATATTTTAAAATTCTTTCACATTTTATTAAGTTCTGCCCCTTTCTTTACTACTTATTTTCTATGTTTGTTTTTGGTTTTCATTGGTTGGTACTACGGTACTGGTATAAAAGTTAAATAGACAAATAAAAGAGAACAAAGAATGACATTTATGGTCAATTGATCTTTGACAAGGTTATGAAGACTATACAATGAGAAAATTGGACATCTACATAAAAAATAATAAAACTAGACCCTTGCCTTTACACCAGATACAAAAATCAATTCAAATTGAATCAGAGATTTAAAAGTCAGAATTGAAGCCATAAAACTAGAAGAAAAAATAGGAGAAAACTTTAAGAGATTGAATTTAGCAATGATTTCTTGATTATGATACTAAAAGCACAAGTGACAAAAGCAAAAATAGACAAATGGGAATGGGACTACATCAATTTTTAAAACCTCTGCATATAAAGGAAATGATGAAAAGAGTGAAAAGGCAATCTACAGATTCAGAGTAATTATTTGTAAAGCATATAACTGATAGAGTTAATATTCAGAATATTTTTAAAAACTCTTACAACTCAACAATAACAAAAACAAATAACTTTGTTAAAATAGGCAACATGCTTGAATAGACATTTCTCGAAAGAAAATATACAAATGGCAACAGACATATAAAAATGCTCAACATCACTAATCATTAGAGATATACAAATCAAAATGACAATGATATATCACTTCACACTCACTGAGATGGTCACTATTATAAACAAAACAAAACAAACAGAAAATAACAGGTTCTCGAGAGAATGTGGAAGTATTAGAACCCTTGTGTACTATTGATGGCAATGCAAAATGGTGCAGAAATTATGGAAAACTGTATAAAGATTCCTTAAAACAAACAAAAATAGAATTATTATATGATCCAGAAATTTTACTTCTAGGTATACATCCAACAGAACTGAAAATAGAAAATATCTGTTTCAACAGTTTTAAAGTTAGGAAATACTTTGAAGAGCTATCTGAACACCTGTATGCATTACAGCATTATTCGCAATAGTCAAGAGTTGGAAAAACCTAAATGTCCACGGACAGATGAATGGATAAATAAATTGTGGTATATACACACATTAAAATAATTTTAGCTTTTAAAATAAAGGAAATCATGCCATATGCTACAAAATGAATGAACCTTGAGCCCATTACACCAAATGAAATAATTTAGTCATAAAAACAAATACACATGCTTCTACTTATATGAAGATTCTGAAGTAGTCAAATGTCTCTTCTAGGAGAAACAGAAAGTAGATTGGTTACCAGTTTCTGGGGAAACATAGGAAAGAGTATGTTTTTTTTTTTTAGTTACATTTCTTATTCAATATTATTTTATACTACTTTCAAGAGGAGTTGTTTAATAGGTATAGAATATAGATTTTGAAAATAAAAATGTTCTAGTGATTTGTTGCGCAAAAATGAGCATGTAGTTAGATCTGTACAATAAAAATTGGTTAGGATGGTAAATTTTATGTTAAATGCTTTTTACTGCAATAAAATATATAATAAATACAATTTAAAAATTCATATTCTGAAATGTATTTGTTAAATGCAAAAACTACAAGTTTTGAATTTTAAAATTTCTTCCCTTTTTTCTGATACTTGCTTCGTATAGCTTAAGCCTAAATTATGAAGCATGTGCAAATATGTGTTATTTATATCTGATTAATACTTTAATTTTCTTTCACAAGGATACATTTTCTTCTTTATCATTTATTCTGCTTTATCATTTTAAGTTTTTCTATGAACATCATGTACAACAATTTCTCTTGATTAATGAACATTACCTCAGACATCTTTTTTTTATGCTTTGTATTTTCAAACTGTCTGTATTATTTATCATAAAGATAGGCAACATGGTATTATATATTATGTTGTTACAAATAAAATTTATATGTTTTGAATGAGAATTTAATCCACTTTGTAATTACTGTTATAGCAATACTTTTTCTATCTAATGTTTTAACTTTTTTCTTTCTCTTTACCTTTTAGTATTTAGATTTAACTTTGTTAAACTGTTATATGTCATATATATTAAATATATTATTTGGTATATGTTATTGTTTATATGTTATAAATTTAATTTTACTTATAATAAATTTTATTTTTCTGGTAGTATTTTTATATGTTATAAATTTTATTTTCTTGCCATATATGTTATTGTTTATGTGTTACAAAGTCCACATTTTTATATTTTATAAATTCCATTTCCCTAAATTATAAGGTAAAAACATAGAGGTTTAAAATTATGAATTATATTTGTATTATTTTGGCAAATGTCCCTGTTACAAAGTTATATTGAAATTATCTGAAATCTGATTTCAGCATTCTACTCTTAATACTTGTATGGTTATTTTTCTTTCCTGATAACTTCTGGAACTTTTCTGATAACTTCTTGACTTTGTTTTCAGTTACAATAGATTTTTATTTTATAATTTAGTAGATTGATTATTGTTTTCAATTCTTCATTCCCTCTCTATAAAAAAATTTTACAACCATGTTCTTTGACAAGTGGCTTTGGTGCCTGCCCTTACAACAGGTAAAGTATATAAAACAGTCACATTGATTGTCTTTAATCATTAAAATGTGAGTAGATTTGGAAAATGCAAAGAATTAAACTGTATTTTGTTTTCTTGTGGTTTTACCACCTACCTGAGAAGAACAGTTCAGAACAGGCAGACACATGTGCAAGAACCCACATTTGGTTTTAGTCTTTGAAATTTTGAGATTTTTTCAAATGTAGAATAGCTGACAATAATAGAGGTGGTGTCCATTCTGCCATTAAGCCCATCCATTGTTATTTTATAATTATTTTGTAATATAAAGTATTTAATGTATACAAAAATATATGTTATAAAATATAAAAAGATGTTGACTGCCAGTGAGATCACCATTCAACTTAAGATACAATTCATTGACAAAGCCACTGTACTTCCTATTTACCCTTCTCCTTCCTGATAACTGTTTACCTCATATCCTGGATTTTGTGTTTATCATTCTATTTCTTATCTGTAGAAGTTATTATATACGCAAATCTCTCTAAACAATGCTTATTACATATGCATGTCTTTATATACTTTTAAAATTTACTGTATTATCTTGAGTACATATTTTAGATTTTATTCACAGAGTTATGACTGATTGATTTGACAGAAGTTTTATTAGTTATTGAATGTACCTCTAAAAGCTGTCAACCTCCTTTCCATTTTCTGTATGGAAATTTGTAGAGAAAACTGTGTCATTAGCCTCATCACGCCTGGAATAAGTAGTTAAAAAGACACTTTTATTTTTTATAAATTAAAGACTCTCCTCAAAGTGTTGTTCTTTTGATATCAAATTTAGAATTTTAATGGCCTGATTATAATTACAGACATTTGTTCTATTATACTCATGAATGATGAATGATTCAAAAGGCAGTCTATTGAATTCAGATTTTTCTAATCTACTTTTAAATTAGAGAATTCTGAGGCTGTAATTTAGGTTAACAAAGCGAAGATTGTTTTATGGTCCCAGACTGCTTTATTTAATTTAAATTATTTAAAAAATAATAATTGAGGATAAAGTGTTCTGTTTAACAGAATTCTAGAGCATAAACACAATATTCAGTATGCTTTTGAAAGAAATAATGTTATTTTACACAAAATATAAGGATAACTTTGTATGTAGAATGCACTTTGCAAAATATAATGAATGCAATGTTTTTCTTTATTCTAGGTAATGTAAATATGTAGTTTGATTTCAGGGGTTTGGTTGGTAGGTAGAGTATATGAACTAGAAATTAAAGTTAAATTTGTCTTGTGAGATAAGCTTTCTTTCATTTTCTTTTTAAATCTAAAAATAATTACATTATGTCACTAAATTAAGTTTCTTAACATATTATTTTTAAATCACAACATAATATGCTTAATTACAAACATACAGGTTATATGTATATGCTATTATATACAACATATATGTTTTATAGACAAACATGTTTTGATTACAACATATAACATATTATAATATATAATTCAACTGATAATGGCCCTTATTGTGGAGAAAAATATGTTCAGCAGAATAAAAGAGCACAATATTTTTTTGCTGGTCTCAGTATGTATTTTTATCCTAATTATTGGTGGCACTTTAGTCTGTGTACTCCACAGCTTAGTATCAGCCACAGTGAAGATTGGCAATGAACACTATTTAAAACATAAAACTTTCAAATATCTTTAAAAAAGGAGTAAGTATTTATCATTTGTTTGCTACTTTATTTGGACTTTTTGGAGGTTTTAACATCAGGTAATATTACAAAATATAGGGATAGTTTTTTCAAAAATATTTATTACCTTATTAAGGTAAACTGTCTTCCCTGCCAGCTGACAATATTTTATAGAAAAAAATACAAAATACTGTAAACTTCACGGTTGGAGTTCAACAATTTTTTTTTGGCTGACAATACTATAACCATTACTTTCATTCTAATTTTAAGGACAGTAGTAGCAGCATTTCAATTAACCAGTTAATCAAAATAATGCTCAAGTTTCTGCACATCTGGTCCATAAAAGCTCCGTCTCATAGAATGCCACCTCCTGCTATGTTGGTTGTTCAGATGGCCTAGAAAAGCATAGTAGTTAGATCTTGCCATTTCAATGAAAAAAATTAACAATGCTGACACTTAAGTGACCATAATTAATCCATTGAGATTAATGTGGAACTTTGTAACTTTCTTAGTGTCATTGTCACAGACTTTAGACATCCTTTCAATTGCAATAGTTGATTGGTACATTTTCCAAACAATTTTCTTACTTAGAATGCCTAGAAACTCATTTTTTTTTTTAATGGAAGATCTTGGGTACTGTTGAAAACAGCATCAACTGAACAAATTCTAAAGGGAACCTTGCACTTTCAAATTGCTGTCTGTTTTCTCAGTGTTTGTATGACAAAAACACATTAAACGACCATATATAAAAACCAAATCCTTATAATTGATAATATTAAATATAAGCAGAGCAAGTGTAAAAGTTCAGAGCATAATTTTCTATGAATAAAAATTAGAAAACATTCAAAAAAGGCAAGTTCTGCCTTATTTAAACCATTTCATTCTAAATTTTGACATGCTAGTTGAAAAAAATTTATAATAATAAAAGGATATGCAATATGTTTTCAGGTTACATACTATGCAACAACCAACATGCAAATTTTATTTTAATGCTTCTGTACAGTATTAGAGAAAATATATTCTCGTGGGTAACTTTTTTAATGAATATTACAAAAAATATTTTAAAAATTATTTTAAAATGCAAATATTATAAAGATTGCTGTAGATAAATTTTTCTTAAAAATCAAGGAATTGAAAATAAATTATCAGCAAATGTGCCTTAAAATATACAAGTAAATTCTTGTTAATATATAGAAAATCAAGTAGCAGAACAATGAATATAAAGAGAGTTGTAACAGGTTATGAAAGGAGTAAAATATTTACTAACATAATTATATGTTATGTCTTTAATGAGTCAACATGGAAAACAAAAGGGTTATTAGAAATTAGAATTGCCTATAAACTGAGGAGATAGGCAAATGCCCTGATTTTCCAAAGCACTGATGCATTATTTGTTAGGACTACACAAGTTATTATAGGCCTCCAAGAGTTTTAAATAGGTTCAAGAACATAACATATAACTCTTAATTTCAGAATGTGATGCCTCATATGGCTAATCTGGGGAGGAAACTTTCCTCTACTCATCTAGTTTTTTTGTTGTTGTTCATTTGTTGGTCTAATAATTAAATCAGCATGAGACAATTAGCGAGATAAAATAACCACATTTAATTACATACACACACATAGGAACTCCACATACATGAGAGAGTCAAAGACCCCACATGTATGAGAGGTTTAAAGAGAGAAAGAGAAAATGAGTATATATGACATTCTGAGCTAAGGATGAAGTAAGGTGCCTTGGGGCTTTAGAGGGGAGAAAGGTCATTGCAGGACGATAAGAAGAGCAGATGTTCAGTAATTAGTTTGCCCTACCACATAGATAGGTCAAAAAATTATTTCTGGTGATAACTCATTATGGGCAAGGCTTCTAATTTAAATTCTTTAAGAGAAAAGTAAAAGTTTCTTGTGAGCCTTCAGGGTCTTGATTGCCTTCAGCTCAAAGGAATTTACAGGCCACAGTGGCACATTTTTGGAGGCCTATTCTGAATCCCTATACTAGAAAACCTAAGTAAGCAGCTGATTTCAGAAGTCCTGGGATGCAAGCAATATTATCAGAGTTCTGTTTCTCTACCTTTCAGTTCTGCTTATGTTTGGATATAATACCCTTACTACAGTAAGTCTCCATCTCCTGAAGAAGACAACCATCATCACTCTCAAATTAGACCCCAAAAGATTAAGACACATGATGCTCCCTAATTAAGATAAAAAATTATAATAGTTTCATTTTTAAAAATCCTAGGATGGATCCAACTTTGGAGGTGTATTCATTCTAAACCCAGTCGCTCAAGCTAAAGTCACAAGCGCATTCTTGGAAAAACCCATCCAAAACACACGATGTGTATTCTCTTACATAAAAATGTAAGATTCTGTTATGGAGGATTCTGGACACTGAAACACATGTATTTGTTACTGATCTTATGTAAGATTTTTACACACATTAGCTCACAGGTATTTTGTGGACATTAAAAAATTCAGAAATACTTAAGAGAAGTTGTTGAATGTTTATTGAAATGGAAATAAGACAAATCAAACTATGCTCATTTACATTTTTTATTTCCAGACTAATAAATGAAGACTTTATAGATATACTGCACTTAAATTTTTTCAATATAAATTAGTGGATAACAGGATGAAAGTTGGATTGAGTAACCATTTCATTAATGATAACTACTTAAACAACTTTAACAGAAAAATGTTAATTTAGGGTTTTGTACTAGACTCTAATTTTTCATTTCAGTCTTGGATGAAGACATAGGAAATAGATTAGCAATATGCATGAGTTATATAAAACTTGGGAGAAAATGACATATTGGATATCAATTGAGTTCCAAAATATAGTTAAACATCAAATAAATAAATCTTTGAGATAAAAGTTAATCTAAATCTTAATATTAAAAAAAACAGACCATGAGTTAAGTTTATAAGTGAATTATGAATTAATAAACATGAATTAACAGGAGACATCATCAAAGACTAAAGGATATTATCTTGACACAATCTCAACACACATTAACTTTAACGTTATATTTTTACTAAGATGAATTAAAATTTCAAAAGATATGTTAATAAAATTTTATCTTTTAATAATGACAGAAATATCTTTCATAATCTGAGAGATATATCATAAATTTTAGTATATTCAAAAAAATTAACTCAAAGAACAATCTGATGATGTCTAGATTAGAAGAAAAAATATTTAGCAAAATAATGAAAACTACTTCAAATACTTGAAAGACTTTCACGTAATTTTGAGTTCAGACTTTGTGTGCTTCCAAAAGCTATATCTTGAAGTTATACTTGGGGTTTAGAAGTCTGGGATCCACAACAAAAAACATATTTTTTTCTCAAGTAGCATGCCTTTAGTTTTGTTTTTTAAATTATATATTTTTGAAATGGTTTCATTAATTATTAAATTTCCTATAATAATTTGACTCAATATAACATTCAATATAACTCAACTTTTAGTACCATTATATGAAAAATTCATGCAAGAAGTATATGGTTAGATGAGATAACTTTGAATCTTATTTCAAAATATTAATGTTTTAGAGTTCTATAAAATTATTTATTACTTAAGAAGCAGGATATTGGAAGTATCTGATTGGAAGAGTAGTTTCCAAGACAGGTCACAGAGAAGTGGCCTATCTAGTTGCCTGTCAGAATTAGTGATTATTTTATTACACACACACACACACACACACACACACACACACACACACACACACACACACCTGAAGGGCAAGAAACTCAGGCTCTTCTAAAGTTTATGAGATAAGAAAGAAACCACTGGACTTTGTTTAATAGTGTAGCAATTAGCACGTCTGCTTTACATGCATCTGTTGTCTGTGGCTATACCACCCTAAACAAGCCCAATGTTTGATCTTGGAGGCTAAGCAGGGTTGGGTCTGGTTAGTACTTGGATGGGAGACCACTTAGGAAGACCAGGTGCTGTAGGAATAAATAATACAAAAAAAAAAAAAAAAAGGAAAGAAAAAGAAAAAAAAGAGAGAAAGAAAGAATCTGCTCTTTCTAGAATTTGTACTAGAGAATATCACAATGTAGACAGTCTATAAAAGACAGCTATGAAGGATGATAGAAGTAGAGATTAGCAGCCTGAATTAAGTTTAGTAGCAGTTAAGTATTTATTTTCTTATTACATATACTTAATATATTCAAGAATTTATAGTATATAAGGGACTTAAAAATTACAAAAAAGGAAAAATGCACTCTTCTGTGTACCTTAAGACATACCTTTAAACCTCTGCATGCTCTGTTCAAATTATACCCTCTACCTCCTAGCAGAGGTTATCACTATGTTTAATTATACATGTAACTTCTCTTGGTTTTATGTATAGTTTTACCAAATAAATTCTCTCTCTCTCTCTCTTGCTCTCTCTCTCTCTCTCTCTCTCCCTCCCCCGCACCCCACTCTCTCGTGTGTGTGTATGCTGCATGTGTTGACAAATTGATTTTTGTGTATATTCTTCTGCGACTTTTTTAGCACAGAGACTCATCCATGTTGTTGCATAGCTATAGTTCTTACATAGACACTATAGCACTATATTCCACTGTATTTTACATATCCATTCTTCTGATGAAAATGTGTTTGTTTCCAGTTTTATGATAACTCTAATTTTGCACAAATACAAGTATAATTTTATATTAATGTTTCTCAAAGTGTGTTTGCCTAACCAGCAGCATTGTCTGGGGACATTAATTATACAAATTATGCAGCCCCATTCCAGACCTGCTGAATCTGGAACTGCTGAATCAGGAACTCTGGGGGGGCAGTGAGACCCAGTAGTCTTTTAGCTATCTGTCTGTGTGAATCTGATGCACATTCTATTCCAAAAACCACTAGTACAGAGTATATGTCTAGAAAAGAATTGTTGCATTATAGTTCCTAAATCTTCAAGCTTACTAGATAATAATACAGCTTTTATAAAAATTATTATATCAATTTCCAGTTCTACCAATAGTTAATGTGGGCTGCCATTTTTCTAAACCCCTGGCATTGTCTTATTTTTCAAATTTTGCCAATCTAATGGGTGTGAAATATTATCTCTTTATAAATTTAATTTGCTTTTCCATAATTACACATGTAGTTGTACATATTCCTAATTTTATGAGATATTTGTACCTCCACTTTTATGAACCTCTTATAATTACATTTTAAAATTTTAATTGTCTCTGTGGGTGGATGATTAATAAAAATGCCTTTTTTTATGGGTAGCATAATATATCTCAATACTAATCCTTTCTTGGTTTAATGTGTTTTTTTGCCCTCTTTGCAATGTATTTTGATTCACTTGTGTTCTTAAATTCATAAAATTGAACTAGTTCATCATCTACTTTATGATTTGCAAAATTTTTATCTTGTTTAGAAAGCACTAACTACACAGAGAACATAAAAATATTCTATACTTTTTTCTTCTAAGAATTTCATTTTTTAATTTTTTATATCTTTGTGGTTGATTTTTGTATGACAGTTAAGTATTCATTTTTCTTCCATAAAGATAACCAGTTGTTCCAGAAAACTTTATTCAATAGTTTATCAGTCTCCAGTAATCTTTAATGCCATATCTCTTATTTAACAAATTTCTACATATTCAAGAGATTTTTATAAGAATCTCTATTGTCCCATTGTTTAATACTTCAATCTTTATTACAATCTTATGCTGCTTTTAAATAACTTTGTAGTGTCATAATATTGTATTTGTATTACTCTATCATATTCCTTTATTACATTTATTATTATTATTTTAATCAAAATTATTGGGGTGACTTTGGTTAATAAAATCATATTGGTTTCAAATGTACAATTCAATAATATGTCATATGTATATTGCATTGTGTGTTCACCACGCAATGTTAAATTTTTTTTGTCACCATATATTCTACCCTCTTTATCCCTACCTACCTTCCCCGTACCCCTTCCTCTAATAATCACTAATTCTCTGTTCATTTCCATGAGTCTTCGTTTGTCATTTTTATTTGTTGCTTTCAGTTTTATATCACATATATAAATCAAATTATATAGTTCTCAACTTTTTCTGTCTGACATTTCACTTAGCATGATAATCTCAAGATTTATTCATCTTGTCACAATACTTGTCACAGTATTTCATCTTTTCTTATGGCTGTGTAATATTCCGTCGTAGATATGTACTGAATCTACTTTATCCAATCATCTACCAAAGGGTATTATGAGTTTCTTGATAACTTATGACTGTGTGCACACATTCACATACACAAGTGTGCAAACACACACCGAAGATATTGTTTGGTAGGACATTGAACATTAGATAATGTTAGAAAGAATTGACAACTTTAAGATACTAACGTTTTATCAATAAATATGGTATATATCTCTATTAATGTCTTTCTTAATATTTGACTGTAGAGTTTTATAAATAAATTACATAAATCACATTTTTATTAGATCTATTGCTAGGTTCTTTATATTGATTTTCTTACTCTAATGACTCATCTTTTCCTGAATTAAAATTGTTTTTTTTTTTTTTTGATGAATATAAATACTATTGTTCTTATGTTTTGGCATCTTATTCAGCAATACTGACATTTTCTCAAATAATTCTAGTAAATTGTGTAGATTATTTTTGATATTTTAAAGTAATTTTTTTCTTTTAATCTTGATAGTTTTACTTTCTATTATGTCTTATTTGATGACTAAGATTTCCCATATAATGTTGAAGAGAAATGGTAATAGTTCTATTTTCTTCATATGCGTTTTTGTTAGTCATTTTTCAGTTTTTTAACATATGGATATTTGATATTATGAATGCTTTTTTTGTTGCTTCTATTATTATAATTATAGTTTTTCCTTTTAGTTTGTTAATATAATGAATAATGTATGCAGATTATCTAATCTTAAATTATACTAGCATTCCTGGTATAAACCTACCTTCATCATTGTATACAGCCACTTTATACATTGGTGGATTCCATATCCTAACATTTTTAATTTTTTCATCCATGTCCATTAGTGATACTAACTTGTAATTTTTCTTCATTCTCATGAACATATAAATTTTTTAAATGAACTAGGACTAGCGGTTTTTTCTTTTCATTTGTTTGGTTGGTTTGGGTGTTTGTTTGGAAGGACATTTATGATAACAAATATGATTTCTTCAACGGTTTCAGACTTTTGAAATTTTAAATTTATTGCTAATAATTTGGTGATTTACTTTTTTACTAAGAATTTCTCCAATTCATCTACATTTTCAAATTTATTGGCTAAAATGGCTCACAAGTTTCTTTTTTTATTATCTGACATATTTTGCATCTATATAATTATTTCTTTTTCTTATTCCAAATAATCTCTCTGGTCTTCTTTATGTTTATTTTATTAATGTCACATGTTACTTCTCTTTTCAAAGTACTTAATATATTGAACCATTTTCTTCAGTGACCTCACAAAGAAAGTAATTTATTTCAGATTCATATATAGGTAATATTTGTTTCATGCTCTAAGCAAAGCACAAAGCAAAAGAGTTTAAGTTTTTGGAGAATAAAGTTACATACACTACTAATTATAATTTATGATTAATGATAGAAAGGTTTTATTAGTAACACTGACCACTGTATCTCTAATTTTTAAATGTGTATACAACCATGTCTACACAGTGTTCAGTAAATATTATTTTAAATAAGAAACTGATTTACTGAGGACAATGTACTCATTGAGTTCAAGTGACTTTCCTTAAAAAAAAAAAGATATATTTCCAAGTAAAAATAATTTGATTCTCAAAAATAATGATTTAGCAATGTTTCAGCAGAAAACCTTGTTGTGTATTTTAATATAATAAAATATAAAATAAGTTTGTATGTATTTAATAAACACATCTATTTATTATCTAGAAGTTCTACTCCGTCTAGTTGAAAGATATCACTGTCATTAGAAAATATTTCCAAGGCATGCTCACATAAGCCAGTGTGTTTAACCCTGTCTGCATAGTAGAATTACCAGAGGAACTTTAAATACCCAAGATGAGCTAAATAAGAATCTCCCTGTGTTGGATGTGAGCCCAGGGGATTCAAATATGCATCAGGGTTGAAAAACATGGGCATAAGTTATATATTTGTGAAACCTTATGCTTTAAATGCATTTGTAACATTGACCTGCATGGGCATTTTATTAAAAGAACAGACTACTGAGGTCAAAAACCACTCAGCTAATAGCAGGAAGTTCTTCCTGAACTAATTTGACCATTATAAGACACTTCAAAAACAATTTCCTAATCTGTGCTTTTACACTGTTGAAAATGCTTAAATTGTATGCTGTACTTTGTCAAACATTTTTTCATGTTGTATCATTAACTATTTTATGCTTAAGTGTATATTTACCTATTCTAACCTCTTTCCTAACATTAGTGAATGCTAATCTATTTTTTAAAAATAAAACTAGTAAATTAGTTTCAGTTGGTTGAGGCATGTAATCAATAATACCAAAACAAAACAAAACAAAAAAAGTTTTAATATTGTGAAACCAACATCAAAAATCTTTGCAACAGAATATCCTCAGATTCAAATGAGTGATGTGGCAGAAGGAATGGTTGGGTATATTTAGAAACTACTACTGGCTTTAATCCATGAAGAAATATAGTTTTGTGCAAGAAAAATTAAAATGTTAATTTAGTTGCTCCTGTCCTAATTTAACTTGCATTTATATAGCCATTTATTTTTCTTAGGCAACTGTGTTTTATCAATTAAATCTGAAAATTTCATTTCATTTTTTAGTAATTACAAGACATAATGTATTCATTGTCCTAATTACTTTTATAAACTGAAGGGAGTTTAGTGATATTTTTCTTGATGATTTGGGCTCTAATATAATTTTCTTTTTATTTTAGAGAAAAAAATATTGTAGTGTATGGAAGGCAATTGTTTGTTCTTTCTATTTACTTTTGGTGGACCCCTCCTGATTTCATTCCAAGAATTTGAATGAGATCTATCTCATCAACCAGCCCTGCAGGTGGGCACCATATTCAGGCCTGGCCATCCAGAATATTTCATCTAATTTTATACGCTGGAGGGACACAGTAAGGGGTCCATGACCCAAGACAGGCCAAGATTCATCTCTTAAAGGTTAGGTTATAAAGACAACAAAAGATGGCTGACTTTGCTTCAAATGAAGAAAGCATGATTGATAATGAAACCAACCCAGAAGAAAGCAGAGCTGAGAAATGAAACTTGAAAGATTCCCAGTAATATAATTTGAGTCTTTGGAAACAAATGTTTCCCACATGCTTTTTAGTATGTGGGCAATACAATCTCTTATCAAGTAAATCCTTAACTGTTTTTAGTCACTTTCAAAAGAATTTTCATTACTAAAATGTTATAAATTTTTAAATATCATCATTTGTCATGCCATCTAGAAAAAAATGAAAGTTGTCTATTAAACATTGAGTACACAGATGAATCTTAGTTTTAAATCTGTTAAAATTGAAAAAGTTGTCAAATAGAAACCATGATATATGGTACACTGAAATTGAGAAAGTGGGGTTTTGCAAATGAAATATCCTAGAATGTGAAATTACAGAAGCTGAGGGATGCCCATAGATGTTATATCTCAGATGTTATATCATGGTAACATAGATGTTATATCATGGTAAATTGTTAGGTAGTGAGACTCAGACCATGTTTTATTTAGGCTGGAATTTAACAGACGATGTAAAAATGAAGATATATAAAATAGCTAACTATTAGATATAAATTTAAGTAATTGCCTACAAGTAAGAGATAATCTGATCTGAACAAAACATTGAAGAAAGAAAAAATAGTTTGGCTTAGAGAAGTTTTTTTTTTCTAGTGTTCACTACTAGAAAAATATCTGTTTATAAAAGAGTCATGTACATTTTAGTGCTGAAAAATCCACATCTCAAGCTAGAAACAAAACAGGAGGTAATATCACTTCCAAAAGGGAGCTAAGACTTGGTTATGAACACCTCCCAAGCATCTTCTGATTTTTACTTCTAATTCACAAAAAATGCCTACAAATAAGTAAAATTAAGTTCTACACACACAAAAAAAAAAAAATTTTAAAAGCAGCTTAAGCAGCTTATTGAGATTCACTCTAAATCAGGGATATGTTAATCTTTATTGTTTTAGAGAAGGAGGCCCAGAGACAAGTCATTATGCTAAAGACAAGAGATATGAACATATTTTCGAGGGCTATCTCCAAAATAAATACACGTATATTGGAATAGAGATTAAAAACTCCAGATCTTTGGCTTTAGTAATTTTTCCACAAAAAAAAAGGACTTAATGCAAAGTGATGGGAAGCCAACAAACATTTAAATGGAATTAGTTATAGTGCCTGATTAATTCCTAAATTTGAGAAACAAAGTCCTATGATCATTTAACATCTAATGTAATCCCCTAGCACTGTGGTCCAAGTCTGCACCAAGCGGAAGGAAATGCGAAACCACAGCGTTCACCAGAAAGGTAGTTTTCAAAAATTTTTTCTCAAATGTGCCATACAGGAAAAAGGAAATGTGAAAGTTTTCAAAAGAACAGAATCAGGAATAGAAATATTGGTTGATGAGAGAACTGTAAACAGTCAAGCAGGGATTCTTTGCTATGTGTACAGAAAGGTCATTGTGCCTGATATGAAAATGTGAATACTGTATATTATTTCTCTATCTGCTCATTTCAAATAAAGTATTTTATTAAAGACATTCTACTTATTACCATAGTACATTGAATATGATACAAGTGGGTTCCAGATCATAAGTCACTTCTGATCCTAAACAAAAGAAAGCCTTATTAATTAACTATATCCCTGAGATAGGAACTGTATGCAACAAATGTATGAGATATTAGTTAACCCCATACTTGGGAGAAATTAAAATGTGTCTGCATTAGTTTATGGTATAATTGTACAATGTTAAGAAAAGATGTTTTAAATTATCTATACTTAGAGGATGAGAATGTTAAGTGGTAAGAGATTAATGAATTTCTTCTATTAGGTTCGGTCTGACCTAAATCTCTACATGCACAGCCACCAATCAGTTCACGTTGTTCCTGTGATGTATTGAATTTAGGGCTGGGCACAGAATCAAAGCCTAATCGGAAACTTCCAAACGTTAGCCACAATGTTTATTTTGAAAGCAAACCCTGACTTCATTTATGCCAAAGAAAGTCAACCCTGAGATTGTTGAAGATATTCGTAAGAGATGCTCTCTTGCCTCTAAAATTTCTAGCTGTGCAAACAATTTAGGTTAAATATTGTTTAAACTAGGAGTGAAGCCAAAGGGTAAAGCAAAGGCTAATGAAGAGAAGAGGATATCAGAGCCATAACAAAACTATTAGAGTCTCTGCATTCTGGTGTTCCTTAAAATAGCTTCATCTGTGAACTTTTCAGTTACATGAGCCAATAAACTCTATTCGTTTTGCTTAAACTGGTTTGATTTGAGTTTTTTTATTTGTCACCAAGTTAAGTAGGAACAAAAAGCAGTATGCACAAACTAAAAGCTGTGGGGACCAGGAACATTGCATAAATAACAGGTAATAAACTGAAAAGATTATAAAGCCATAGAGACTAGTAGGAATATTGAACACCAATACTTTGCTATGCTGATTGTGGAAATGCAGATAACAGTTTTACTATTTTTTTCTGATCTTTAAAAAAAAGAACCTAATTTTAATATAAAGTCTAAAATTGAATTGTTGGCAATGCATGTATTTATTATTTTATAAAATGCATCACATTGGCTAATTCTTAGCAGCCTATGAATTTAGATACAAGTACTTGAAATGTCAAATGGTAATTTATACTCATCTACATAAAAAAATTTATGTCTAAAATTATTTTTAATCTCAAACTACTTATCCCCAATCATTCACCCTGATGCTTCTGAGTTCCTAGAACTAGAAAAAACATACATACACACACACAACTAATGTTTTACAAATATTCCTAAACCACAGAATGCCTGTCTTTTAAATCAGAGAAGGCAGACCCCTCTATAGGCTAGAAAGATGATGTGATAGAACTAGCAGAAAGTAGTAGTTATCATGGCAAAATGTACCTTTGCCCAAAAGTCAAGGATTATCTTGTCACAAAGCATTCTATGTCATTTAGAAACAAAACAAAATAAAAAGCAAGAGTCAAACAAATTTGTGGATGAAAGTTTTCTTTTGAACCACCAGTTTGAGATACTTGTGACATATTTTCAAGAAAAAATATGTGTAAATATTTTTCTTATTTACTTAAAATGCATCCTACTTTTCAGAATATCTTTCAGTAACCGTCTACTTCAACAACCAACAAGGCAAGATTTTCTATGTTTGTAATACACTAATCTGCCTGGTATCTACAGGCTTTCTGAGTACTCTACTAAGTGAAGGAGGAAAAGGTTACTACATTAATATAGAAATAGCTTGACATGAAAAATATAATGTATTCTCTGGACTATTTATTAATCTTATAAAATTAATAATGCCCTTATGTGGTAACTATAAAAAGTAGATATATACTTTATGCACATATTAATTATATTGAGAAGAAATTATTTATTTTTGTTTTCAAATTTTTTCAAAAAGTAAGCAAAAAAATATTTTTAAATTACATGAGGATAATGAATTAGACAAAAATTACCAATACAAAAGTTATCTATAATAAAAAAAAATTGAAAAAAAATCGGTAACCTTATCATGATCCTTAGATGAGAAAGAAAAAAAGAAAATTAAAACAGTATTAAAAGACAAAAGAATAGCAATGTGCTTTCCTATGTTATAAAGATGCTCTGTACATTCAAAAAAGTAAACAAAACAAAATGATAACTAAAATGGAAAAATATTTTTTCCCAAAAGAACCAACCAAAGTTTGGTGATCTTTATTACTAAGCTCATGAAAATAAATTAATACTCAAACTGATATGAAGAATATAACAATAACTCTGTGTAAAAATTTCACAAAGGAAAAACTGACTTTGTGAAAATAAATTTACATGTACAAAAATAGTCTTAAACCATTTCATGATGGGACCTCATTCTAATCTAATATGAGCATTCTTTGCATGAATTATTGGTCCCCAATCTAGATTTCTCATATGAGAAAAAGAAATAAACACTTTGTCTTGATTAAGGCACTGTTATTTTTTTTTTCTGTTTTATTCAATAACAATAACATTAGCCTACACAAATCTACAAGACTTCATGTCAAATATAAAAGCTAAATATCTCAACTAAACAAAGAACAGTTAATATTTTAAACTTCTCTCTCACTTCAAGGCCTGCTCAAACACTGAGATCTTTGTAGATCTGAAAGATTTATTATCCTGGACAACTCTTGTACCCCTTTATTGATTTTAATTATTTTTTAGATAGATGTTATGCCTTCCTTCAAATCTATATTATCTTAAAATAAAAATATGAATTTTAGTTTCCTCTTTCCTGCTGACCATCAGATTTCATTTCCCACTTCCCTTTCCTGAGATGGCCCTTTTTCCTTGGAAACAAAGCAAATCTCAGAAGGTGTCTTGGGTTAACACAAGTATAAAAGAGGACCTTAAATTTTGATAGGTTAATAAACTATCATCTAGTCATCACATCTTTTCTCTTTGCAATGCACTTCTTATCATGAACCTGGAGTTTTTTTCCTTTTGTTTTGTTTCTTTGTTTTTCCGCACCCCCTCTAAATATTAGCCAGATTTAATTCCAGTGATATAGAAAAACACACAAAGAAAACTTGTCATCCTGAAAATAAATTCTTTGAGCAAATAATAGAGGTTAAAGTCCCTTAATCTCCATCATTTGCATTAAGAGATAAAATGTTAGTTATACTCACTTTAATGATGTGGTTATTGACGCTTTGTAAACTTAAATAGTTTGCCCAAGATAACAGAAATACTTGGTCCAGAGTGGTCATTGTAAAAAGCAATACAGCAGGTCCTCGAATAACATTGTTTCATTCACTTTTATTTTGCTATAATTTTGATGAGATGCAGTAAGAATTTAAGTCTTATTTATATCAATTAGCCTATGGTAAAATTGGTTTCATTATATTTCACTTAGATTTGCAGAATCTATCAATGACATTAAGTAGGGATTTACTCTATATTCAAGTTTTATCCCTTATTTCTTAGAAGTCTCTTTTCATACAATGCAAAAAAAAATCAAGTTTGTGTGTGTGTGTGTTTGTACCAGATGTTCTGATTACAAGCTGACCCAAGGGAAAGTTACAAATCTAGACAATCATATTTGCATAGGATTAATTAATTCCTTTTTTAAAAAATCTCTCTAATCTCCTATTTTTTGCTAACTATTGATAAACTCAAGGTGACTATAGTATATAGTAGAGGGGATCGTTTGACATATAGATGAAAAAGTACAGTAAGATATTATAAGTGCTTAAATCAGGAATAATAGATTTAATTTGGGGGGTACAAAAAAGAGGGAGTGAACAAATTTTCCTTATGGAAGGAATCAAAATGAACTTTGAAACTAAAACTAAATAAGTGGACTTGTATTACACAAATGGACCAGAAGAGAAGGAGCATTTAGAGAGAGGGTGAAGTTTAAAAACAGATACAAAGAGATGAAAGAACATGACATGTTTAAAAAGTAAAAGTCAATAAATATGATTAGAGAGACTGAAGCAGTAAATAGGCTCCAGATGAGAATGGACAAAATTAAACAGAGGACCTAGGTTTGCTAATTCTTGGCTAGAAAGATAGAGATGCACAATGATGTTTTCATTAGCCAATGCAGCTTTTGGGGTTCATAGGCAGCAAAGCAGATACCAGGTGGGCTCCTCAGAAAACAAGGAAATTGTAAAATTGTTGCTGTTAGAGTAATGTTTTTGATATTTTGGTCACCTTAATTAGGCGCAGTCTAGCAAATCAAAAGATTGCTGGGAGTCTACTGACCAGAGCCATCTGCAAATGGCAGAATGATGTCACTTTTCTTAACAGGCTCCCCATCCATTTTCTCTACATTCTAGGAGCACTGCCTCTCAGGTGGTTTTTCATGCTTCCACCTCCACATTATGCTTTACATTCTAGAAAACTCTATTTTCCCTTCCTGGAATTACTATAGCCCTGAATTGATATGTACTCATCAGTTTTTATAAATATTATTCATCCATATCTCATGAACTGTAGCTGATGTAATTACAAAGCGATTTTTTTTTTAGATGAAACAATAGAACCTCCAATTTATTGAGAAATTTCTCCCAAAGCTGAATCTATCACACATGGTAAAGACTTCTAATTTGGTCTTTTATTATTATTATTATTGTAGCTGAAACATGTGTTTGCATTAAATACCTCCATACAGGTGTTCTCTCTTTATTTCATTTTCTGATGTTGCATTATCTTTCCCTCTGTTGATCCAGTGTTTCCAGACATGCAATATCTTGGACCTTCCAGTCTTGAAAACATTCTATGATCAGATCTTTTCTTTCATAAACCTGCTGACTTATGCAGGAACATGTTACCTCCTGATAGGTGAGCCACAAGAAAGCATTTCATTCAGTCCTCATTTTTAAATAATCTGTAAAAGCATTAAACAGGACTAAACTTTACATGTGCAAGTGACACGTTTTGACTGAATGTGGAAGGGTGTCTCCAGCTCTTGCAGTAGAAGCGAGGTGGCTGTGAACCACAACAGCTGGGGCAGGAGAGATGGAGGGAAAGAGAAAGAACCCAAATGATGAAGTCATAAATGTTAGGTAAATCCAGTACTCCCAAATAAGTTATCTTTGTAAACATTCAAACCTAAATAAAGAAATTAATCTAATGGAAATTTTAAGCATCATCAAAAGCAGTGGGAATTATAATTTGTGGCTTTAACACATTTCTAGTTACACCACATTTGCAAGTGGTCTGACCATTTAATTGAGTTCTCACTCATTGATTACTTTATTCAGCATCACTCATTGAGACAATTAGGTGGCGCTAACATCATATTTAGCACAGAATAAATAATCAATATGAGTATCCTTCATTCATTCACTGGAGAATTATTAAGCTCCAAGTATAGGCTGAGCATTATTTTAATGAGGGAATACGGTGATAAAACACATACATGTAAAGAGTTATACTTTGTAAAGAGTTGCAGTCTAGTTGGAAGACAAATAGGAAGGAAAAACAATATTAAAGTGCAATTAATTTATTTAATGGAAATGAACCCAGGTTGTGCCATAGGGTTATCTAGGAGAGATGTTTCATTTTTAAGCCTTAGAGGTCGGCGAAAGCATGACACACTTGGGAATTGCAGAGAACCTGGGATTGAATTCTGGCTCTGCCATTTTTTAGGAATGTTAAATCTAGACAGATTACTTAACATCTGTATTTGTCAATTTACTCTTCTATAAGGTAGAAATAAAATGATACCGCAAAATATGGTTAGAGAATCAAATGATTTAGTGTGTACAATACTTAGAGGAGTTCTTGGAGTATAGTCAGTACTCAGTAAAAGTTAGTTGTTTTTATTATTATGTATGAACCTTGGATTTTTAGCAGGATAGTAACATGTAATGCAGTACTCCTTTCCTGGCACCAAATCAGATCTCCTGCTTTAGCATTTCTTACTTTCTGGACTGTCGTATTTTGTGTATGCTTGCATAAAAGCGAGTAAAAAATGTAATAAACTTCGAGGGGAAAAAATGTACACTTAACACAACTTAAAAAAAAATGACCTTGATTCTCAATGTGGATTATCATAATGTGAGAAACAAGCCTCGATTCCTCCATAAGACAACATTTTGGAAAATGGTACATGTCTTTATCACATTGTGTCACTGAATGAAGAATTTGTAGAAGAATATACAATTGTGAAGCCCTGGCATACATGATCATGCCACATGGTTCTTTTGTACCCTACAGTATATTTCAGACTTTCCCTGTTTCTTATAATTTTTGTGTAGTGAATTTTAAAGAAAAATGTGGGATAGAAGCCTGAAAATCTGTTTCTCACCTCTCACATATTCATCCTGAGGGAACTTTGCATGTTCTCCTAATTTTGAATATCTACAGACAGCTAACTGAACATAACCTAAGTATCAAATACAGCATCTGAGACTGTGTGCTAGTGCCAAAGTCACACTGCTCCTTCCATATATGCTCATTTTGTTCTGATCTCTCTTGCCAGCTTAGAGCTTTCCTGTCTTTGGTCCAGCAGTATTCATTCTTCTTTCACATTTCTTTCTAACTCAGCCCTCCTGTTGTGTTCTTTCTTGTCTTTTGGAGTGTGCTATTTTTTGTGTGTGTTCATTTATATAAAGTCAGTTAAAAGAACATGAATGCATCTTGTAAGAGCCAGGGTCTTAATGTCTTTAATTTTTCTTTCTTCCTTTTGTTATCAGCATTTGTGTATTATGTATCTCTACACTAAGATGCAATTTTCCATCTTTGAAGAGAAAGCTTTTTTTTTTTTCTTTTTAAGATAACTGGTGTTGTTGTTGTTGTTGTTGTTTTAAATAGAAAAGACAGATTAAATGGAGGCAATCATACAGCTGGGTTTACAAGCTTGAATTACTTACAAAGACTGCAAATCACCAAAGAACTTTCTGTCTGATATTTTCCTTGACTTAATTCCAATTACATATTAAGTAATAGATTAACTGTTTCCAGGGTAAATGCTGATAATAATTATACCACATATAGTTTATGGGTGATAGGAATGTCAAATGCCACTAGACTGAGTCTGGCTGATTTTCAATTCACTTTCTAAGGCAAAATTCCTGACACCTCTTATGACTTTTAATATTTGCACACTTTCATCCATTTTCAGTATGATAAACTCATAATATAATATTGATTAGAATTGCACTGATAGAAATATCATATTTATATCCTTAAAGAATACTTTTAAAAATATGTACTGCTTATTCACTTTGAACTACACATAGTTTAAATTTTAAACCTTTTATAGTTTGGTAGTGGATTTTTATGGATAAAAAGAAACAATGTTATGTGAGATACAAGAGCAGCTTTCAATAAATAAATGCCTTGCTTCTCATTATTAATAAATTATTTGACTTATATGTGATCTGATTTTATATTTGTATTATGAATAAAAGAAATTTACTTTCTTTGTTTAGCTTTTTCATCTAAACCAACAAGTACCTTAAACCACATTCAACAGCATTTAACACATGATATAATCTGCAGACTTAGGTATGTTTTTATATTCAAATTTTCTAATAAATATAAATTATGTTTTACCATTTTGTACCATCAATATACAATTATTTATACATTTGTTCCATTAAAAATTTTATTTTTGCAGATTTGCTAATGAAAAATTATCTTCAGATTGCCATGTCTGAAAACGACATTTCTTTGCTTTTACCTTTGAAAGATATTTTTAATAGACACAGAAGTCTAGCTTTAACTACTCAACATAATACCCAATTTTCTTCTGATTTCTGTGTGTTTGGTAAGTTAGCTCTAAATCATACTGTTGTCCTATTGGAGGAGCTGTTTTCAACATTTTCTCCTTTAAGCAGTTTGACTGTGAGATACATAATAAACTTTACTTTCTTTGTATTTTATGTATTGTAAATTGTGCACTTGTAAATTTTCTGAGCTTTTTCAAACAATGAGTTAATGCCTTACTACTTTGAAATAGTCTTAGTCATTATCTCTTCATTTTTTTTTCCTTTCCTATTCTTTCTTCTTCCATCCTTCTGGTACTTTGATTAGATATGTATTGTAACTTTTCACACCGTATTGCACATATCCCTTATGTTCCCTGATTCTATTAGTTTTGCTCTTTCTGCTCACTTTAGATATTTTTCTTTTGTCCTGTCTTTCAGTTCATTAGTGTAATATTTCTATAATGTCTAATTTTCTCTCAGAGTCATCTAGCAAGTTTATTTCAGACACTTCATTAAGTTACACATTTTTTATTTAATTCTTTCCACCTTTTCCAATTATATTGTAAATTTCTTTATTTTCACTTATCATTTTTTATGTTTTCCTGTATTTTATAAAACATTTTTACAATTATTTAAACTATTAAAACTATTAATATGGAAATTATATTTGTATAACTTATCAGTGTGTTTCGACTTTTGGATTCTCATTCTCTTCTCTCTTCTTTCTTTCTTTCTCTCTCAATGTTTCTGCTCATTGTCAAGCCCAATAACTGAATTCTGGATATAGAATTGAAATGATTAAAAGTCCAAATGTTGTTTTCTTCCTTTGTTGATGTCTTAGTTTGATACAGTGATGCATGGAATTGAGAAAAGTTCGCTTTTTGTAATAGTCAATTTACATCTGATTTACACCTGTCCCTGAGGTGAATCCTTCTAGAATTTTTAATGAGAACCTATCTATTCACAATGTATTTTCTAGCAAATGTTGAATTCCAATTACTACTTTTCCACTACTGCAAGACTACCACAAACTTTGCTATAATTAAAAAAAAATTAACCTTAAGTTTTTTTTTTAGATTTCCACCATGCAGTTTCTAATTAAAAAAAAAAAAAAAAAAAAAAAAGGCCTTAGGGAAAAATAGGTCCTTTGTTTGAGACTTTAGAAGTTTCCAGTATTGTCACCCTAGTTTTGTGATGCTTGCAAATGGCCTGCTGATTTCTCAGTGCATCAGCATGGCTCTTATTAGAACAATAACAAATTTTCAGCCTTGTGTTTGCATCCAAATTCAACAAAGTTTCTCAGTGAAAAAATAGCCATAGAAAATTAGTTCACCCTTCCATACGTCTCCCCTCTGTGCAATTTTAATTTCACTTCTCTGTATTTTTCCTACAATTCTCTGCTGCTTTTCCTGTTTTGTTTGTCCCCAGTTATTCATAGCTAGAACTTTAGACTGCCACAAATTTTATCCTACTCAGAAGAAGAATTCCTCTTCATTTTTGAGTATTGTTTTGCAGTATAAAAAACTCTAACGGGTCGCTTTCATTCAGCGTTTTGGATATATCACTTGAATATGTCTTATATCTTCCTTTGTGCTGAGAAGTCAGCTTTACTGCTCTTTCTTATAAGTTAATATGTTGTTTCTCATCTCCTCATTCCCCCACCCCTAGCTGCTGTTAATTTTTTTCTAATGTACTTTTTAATAATTTTATTGTAAAGTAACTGTCATTTCTTTGTGTTTTTTTAATAGAAATTTTCTAGTGCTTCTTGAATCTGTGGCATGAAGACTTACATTAATTTTAGAAAACATGTTTTAATATTGCTTCAAATATTGCTTCTACTCCATGCATTATCTCCTCTCTTGTGTTTTGGATTGCCATTTTATACCTTGTATCTCTTGTATTTTCACCCTTTGTCTGTGTTACATTTTGAATGTTTTTGAGCAATTTATCTTTTGGTTAACTGAAGTTATTTTTAACCATATCAATGTTTCTTCAACTATGTTTATCTTCTACTAAAACATTAATTATGTTTTTAAAGTATATATATTTTAGGTAGTTGTAGATTCACATGCAGTTATAAGAAATTATATAGATAGGTCCCATATACCCTATTTTCACTTTCTTGCAATGGTAATATCTTGCAGAACTACAGTACAATATCTTAGGATGTCCACATTGATAGTGTTGAGATACACAATATTTAGAAAGCAATAAGAATACCTCATTTTGCCCTTTTACAGTCATACACTCTCACCCCCACCTGAACACATGGCATACACTAAATTATTCTTATTTCCATAATGTGTCATTTCAAGAAAGTTATATAAATGTAATAATATAGTATGGGATTTGCAGGGCTCAGTTTTCATTTAGCATAATTATCTTGAGATTCACTAAGGTTGTTAAAAGTATCAATGGTTTATTCCTTTGTCTTTCTGAGTAGTAATCTGTGAAGGTATCATAGTTTGTTTAATCCCTTTTACCCACTGAAGAACATATAGGTTGTTTCCAGTTTGGGACTATTATAATTTATGCTGCTGTAAACACTTATGTGTAGTATTTTATGTAAACATAATTTTTATTTCACTAAGAATGCAATTGCTTGTCTTGAACAATATTTACATGTTTAGCATTTCAAGAATGTGCCAAAAAGTTTTCTAGAATGGCTGTATCATATAACATAACCAGCATCAGCATATGAATGACTCTTTCTTCACACACTCAGCAGCAACCAGTGTTGACACAATTTCTTTATTTTAGTCATTCTGATAGGGATACAGTGATATGTCACTGTTGTTTTAAGTTACCTTCCTTCAATGGCTAATGATGTCAAAGATCTTTTCATATGCGTATTTGCCATCTGATATCCTTTTCAACAAAATTTCATCATGTCCTTTTTCGATTTTCTAATAAAATTCATTTTCTGTTGAGTTTTGGAATTTTTAAAAATATATTCTAGTACTAGCCCTTTGTTAGATAAGTTATTAGAAAATAGTTTTTCTCAGTCTGTATCCTATATTTGTATTATATTAATAATGTATTATATAGAGAAATGTTTTTAATTTAGTCTTTTAATCCATGAACACAGTATGTAACTCCATTAATTTAGATTTCTTAGATTTACACCTAAGTATTTATTTCTTTTTTGAGTGATTTAAAAAACTACTGTATTTTAACTTTGGTGTCTGCATATTCAATGCTGTGTTCTCACTGAATTTACTAATTAGTTATAGGAAAGTTTTGTAGCTTTCTTGTAGTTTGCTATGTAGACAATCACCTCCTCTACAAATAGGAGCATTTTTGTCTTTTCCTTTCAATCTATATGTTCTTCTTTACTTTGCTTTTTCTGCCTGTTGCACTAGACAGAACCTCCAGCATTCTGTTCTATTAAGAATTGTGAGAAAATATATTCTTGCTTTGTTCTAAGTCATAGGAAGACAGCATTTAGTCTTTCACAATTAAGTAAAATGTTAGCTTTAGTTTTTTTGGTAGAAATTATTTATCATATTGAAGAAGTTTCCTCAAAACTATTGTTCTGAAAGTTCATATCAAATGTATTTCATACACAAATTAATATAATCATGAATTTTTTCTTCTTTAACTTGTTAATATGGTGTATTATATATTCCATTTTGAAATTTTAAATCCTGTGTAGTCATGATGTATAATGATTTTTATGTATTATTGAATTCTCTTTGAAAATATGTTCTAAAGGATGTTTATGTCTGTATTAATGGCAGACATTGCTCAGAAATTTTCTTACAGTCTCATTGTCTGGTTTTGGTATTGGGTAATATTAGATTCACAAAATAAATCATGAACCATTATATTTTTATGTAAAGAGGGAATGAAGGATGAGAAGGAAGAGATTGGGTAGATTTGATCATTGTCCTTTATTTTGGTAGAATTCTCTAATAGAATTTTGATAGAATTCTCCATCTTGGCCTGATTTTTTTTGTTTTTTTTTTTGGGGGGGATGGGGGAATGAGGGGAAGGGAGTTAAATTACAAATGTACTTTATTTAATAGATAGAGGACTAGTCAAATGATATATTTCAGTTTTGGTAAGTTGTGGTAGATGTATTTTTCAAAGAATTAGTCTATTTAATATATTGTTAAATTTTTGTGTTTAGAGTAACTCATATAGTATTTTTTATTATCCTTTTTATATTTGTTTTATCTGTAGTGATATATCCTGTTTCATTTCTAATATTTGTAACATGTGTTTCTTTTTTCTTTATCAGTATCTATAGATGTTTGTTAATGTATTTATATTTCTAAAAGAAAGAGGCTCTTTATTTTATTGTTTACTTCATTGTTTTTTTTTTTTCAATTTCATTAATGTTCTGCTTTAATCATTATTTTTTTCTTCTGCTTACTGTTTTTTTTTTTTTCACTCTTTTTCTAAGTTCATGAGGTGAGGAGGTAATATTGATTTGAAATGTTTCTCTTTTCTAATGTATGTTTTGAGTGCTATACAAAACCCTTTCATATTTTTATGTGTTCTATTTTTATTTTAATTCAGTTCAAGTATTTTTATCATTTCTTTTTAGTATAACTGACACATAGGTTATTTAGAAGTATGCTGTTAGTTTTAAAAAATGCTTTTTTCTGTTTCCTTTCTAGCATTAATTTCTGATTTGATTATATTTTGATCAGAAAATATTTTGTGTGATTTTATTTAATTTCAATTTGTCAACCTTATTTTATATCACAGGATATGTATATCTTGGTATACAGTTCATGGACACTTGTAAAGGATATATACTACCTCTGATGCTGAAGTGAGTGCTCTATATATATCAATAGGTCCTCTTAGCTGAAAGTGTTGTTGAATTCCTTTATACTCTTGATGGTTTTCTTCTCAGTTATTCCACCAATTGATAAAGGGGTGCTGTCGTACCGAACTGTAATTGTGGATTTGTCTCTTTCTCCTTTATTTTTATCAGTTTTATTTTTACATATTTTATATTTCTATTGTTTGGTCTGTAAACATTTAAGATTACTATATTTTCTTGGTGTGTTGACCCTTTTACCATTACATAATAATCTTCTCTCTGGTGGTCTTTGCTCTTAAATTTTGTTTATAGAATATTACGACATTTATCTTGAATTTTTAAACTGTTGTTTCTGTGATATATCTTTTTCCCACTCTTACCTCTTTGGAGGGGAAAAAGATAGATCATAGACTCCTACTAGGAAATAAGCTGAATAAAATTTTTCAATGACTACTGTTTTCTGGATGATTCTACATTTCATCTGGTAATACCTAGGCTCTACAGTGTTAAATTGCATATGAAGAGATTTACATTAATAAGGTCTAATTCAAAAGTGAGAGGAATGTTAGGTATCTGGAATTAGCAAAAGAGAAATTCTCACTCTTAAAATGATTAGGGCTGTACTTGATAAATCTTTTCCTTTTCTTTAATAAGCAAGACATTCAATTTTTATTGGTATGTGAATTAATAAGATGACTCAAACTGCATAGGCATTCAAATGAATGGAACATATTAAGAAAACTTCTCTCTTGTGAACTACTACTTCAAAGACCAGAAAATGGTTTATTAAGCTGGTTTATTGCAGTCTGTATTGTTATCCCTAAACAAACAAACAAAACACCAAATGGAATGCTTCATAAATGTCATCTTTTAATCTATGTAAAAGCAATTTAAAAAAATGATAACCAGTAATTAAAATGTTTTGACATCTTATATCAATATAATATTCTAATTATTTTTTCTGTTTTCATACTTGCTGATTTCAAATGATAAATTCCACATTACTTAAAAAAATTAAATATCAAAATTTTAATGGTTTTGCAATGTAAAAGAAAATTTGTATAAGGATCTAAACAAATCATTATGGTTTCATTATAGGTGGTCAAAACCCCAGCTTTACAGATTGGTCCATGCCTCTCACATAGTAAAGTTACTGTTTTATAAGAATGTACTATTACTTATTAATATCTCAAAATTTATGTATTTACTCCCTAGTCATTACTATAACATGTTATTGTTCAAATTAGCATTTGATTCTGAGAAAATTTGATCTCTTTAGTGAATATGAGTTAAGTATAATAATTCCTATTTAAATAAATATTTTTTTCTATTTTTATCTCTCTAAAATTAATTCCAATATTCATATTATGAATAATATCTAATACATTAATTAGTGTATAACTGTTCAAAATATACACTTGAATAGATGAATGAATATGTAGAGAAATTTGAATGAATTAATGTTTTCCTTAAAGGAAAAAATAGAAGGTTGCTCAGAACCCTATTTTATATGGATTTTTTCTTGTCATATTAAAAGAAATATATAAAATGAAGTAACAATGTCTTATAAAAACTAAGATATGCTTTTATTGATAATTAATACATTATGCATTAGATAGCACAACTATGTAATTATTATGTTTATTTAATTATTTAGTACAACTTAGTGCTTTTTAAAAGAAAATTTGAATAAATTTTAATACAGTGTAAAGCAATTCTGTTAAACATTTCTTCTTGGGCTTGCCAAGAAAAAAAGCACTTTAAGGAAATAGAAGAATTGCTATTATCAGGCACCTGTGATGAGTCAATTACTGCAGATAAATACTGAATTTATGTCTGCTCATCTTGGCAGCCAAGGCAGAAAGGAAAAATGTGGTTCTCCCAAGGTTGTCTTCAAACACAAACATTTTCTTGGCTCAAAATTGAAGGGAGACTTTAACATGTGGTTTCTTATGTTTAGGGACATTGAAGAACATAATGAATGATGTCTTCACACATTTTTATGAAAAACATAGACATTGTTCAGCTATAAAAGCCACAGGTTTAACATTAGAAGTAATTCAATGAAAGCCTTTCTATGAGAAACTGAGATAATGAAGTCCACATATGCTGTGTCCTGAATACCTAACTTGAAACAGATAAAGCCTCACAAATCTGGAGGAAATGATAATTAACCTGTCTAAAAGACAGTCTCTTTCAAATATTGGATGTCTCAAAAGAACCTTTGGCAAGAAATGCACTGCTGTCAATTTAGAAGTCCTGAATTCTTAGTATTTGGTTTGTTAATTAAAGGTAGACCCCTACTCTTTGACTAACTGACATATGGACAAGAACAATAAAAAATAGTCTTGTCCACACAAAGAAGATTCATATAAAACATAGATCCTAATCTAATCTAATGCATTTGACAAAGTAAGTCTTAGAGGAAACCAATTCTAGATCATCTTAGCTGAATAAAATGACAGTACCTAGGTTTACAATATTGCAATTATTTTGTAATATTTTTATTTGTTTATATTATTTATTATTTTTTTAATTGCAGTGACATTGGTTAAGAAATCCAGGTGTACAATTCAATAGTAAAGCATACATACATTGCATTGTGTGAACTTATAATATCTGTATCCTACTTTCATGCATTATCAATTAAATTTTAACTCCTTTAAGAAAAGAGATTTTTTGCTCATTTTTGCACTTTCTGTAGCAACAAGTAGAGATACCTTACAGTGACACACATTTTATAAGTGCTCTTGCATCTGATTCAGTTGTCCATTCCTTTGCTAAAGAACATGTACCAAAATACAATACTTTTATTTTTCATATAATTGGTTCTAAGTTGATTTTTTAAACAATAATTACACAAAAGTCATGCTAAAATAATTTCAATTCTTCCTTTTGAAAGAAATATAATGTAATAATAAATTTAAGCAAAGCATTTAAAGATATTTTAAAAATACACTGATGTAAGTTGCTGTTTAAAAATTTGAATTAAGTTCAGTTATCATGCTAGAGACTGTTACTGGGAAATAGCAATAAATAAAATAAATATGGTCTATAACTTTATGAAGATTAAATCTAGTGAGAGAAAGCTAAAAAGAATTTACTGAGTGTAACATTGAAAGCATTACATGCAGTAGAAACGTAATGATATTATTTAAGCTATATTAGGGGATCAAAAGAACTAATGTTTAATGTGAGATTTGGAGAATGAGTATTTGTTAGCTGGGAAATGAGAAAGAGCATGAAAGAATATTTCAGGAGGAAAACAATATGGACAAAATCTATATTTAAGAGAAAGCATGGCATGTTTCTTGTAAGAAATTTGGTATGGCTAAAGCATAGCAATTGAGGGACAGAGTCAGTGTGACAAGTTGGCAGAGCCAGATTTCAGAGGATCTTGAGCACAGGTTTAAGGTTTCAGAATGCATTGGCAGATGAAATGCAGACTGTTGATAATTTAGCACCATTTCCCTCCTACCATTCTCCCTGCAACCCCTCCCCAAATCCCCACCAGGTCTGAGAATCTGAACATTATACTTTCCAGAATCTCTACAGCAAGGATCTGGATCAAATCCACCATTGAGTAGCAATTGTATAAGTTTTGAAAGGTGGAAAAGAAACAGAAGTCATTATTATTTTTCCTTCTGGCAGACATGTGGATTTTATCAGAGGTCAGATTTCATAGTAGTCTTATGTATTTTCCTTTCACCCACTCAGTAGTAACTATGGTCATTGCTAAAACTTTCCTGTGTTTCCTGCAAGTTCCTGAATCCCTACAAGGTAGTAAACTTTTGACTTATATACAGTCTTCCCTGGCTTTAATTTCAATGAGTACTGTTTAATTGCATAAATCCCTAAATTAAATCTATTTCTCATTTTTTAACTGAATCCTGATTGATTATATTTGGTGTAAGAGGTGGTTGAGGGAAATGCACAGTGTAAAAATATAATAAAATTTAATATATGTAGCATTTGTTCAGTAATTTGTGGTAAAACAATGAGAAATTAAATACAGGGATGGAGAATTCTTCTATTCCATAAAAAAAAAATGTGGTAAAAGAGTCATCTGAAATAAATGTGATGGCTGAATCTTATACTTACTGTCTATAGCACTATGGAAGGTAGCTTGAAGGAGCTGGAATTATAGTGTGTACTGAATACTATTTGCTGCATTGATGAAGGTGTTTCAAAAAAGAGATTTAATCAAGAATTGGCTGATTTCATCATAGATGAAAGAGAATAAAGGACATCCAGAAATAATGGGCCTCAAAGTGAAAAACACTAATCATTTAGAAACAATAAAGGAAAATAAAATAGAGATATCTTTAGTGACAAAGGTCCAGGAAGACTTCAAATTAAACAAATTGGCAAAATCATATAAAAATTTTTGTAGTGAGGGTTTTACCTTTATAACAAACTCAGTTTTTTCAGGTATCCTAGAGATAGCCAAAATTAATTTGAGAGAAGGTGTCAAGTAAGAATGAAAGGAGAAAAATGAATCAGGCCTGGAAATTATGTCTAGGAAAACCTAAAACGTAGTTACTGATATGTAGATCTGAGTAGAAAGAAATAGATTACAGGTCAACTAAGTTTTTACGAGAATTATATTGCCAAATAAATCATAAGCTTGTACAAAAACAAACAAACAAACAAAAAAACGTGTTTTAGCCTTCAATTATCGTTTGAAACCCTAAATTATTACCTTTAGGAGACAATATTCAAAATCTCTTCAAACCCAGGAAAGATGTTTTCCAAACATGTATTATTGGTGTAGTTACGAAGAATAATGGACAAGAAAAAACTATCCAAAAATAGATTTAAGATCCAGAAAAAGATGAAAAATGTTCTTCTGAGATATAAGAATTATTATTTAGTTAAAATATTTCCTTGTACTTAGTGTAAAAAGTCTTAATAAGGTCTGATTCTCAGGATGTCTTCCATTCTTTTCGTTTCACCCAGCTTCGTGGTATAATAATGAGAGTGTATGCCGGGAATGGGAATAACTTTCTTTTTTTGTGCACAAGTTCTTGTACCTAGATGATTCATAATTGTATCTGATAGAGAGAATAGTTCATCATCTGAATGACTGATCATTTAAACTTAGAGTTGGATGTTATAACTAGAAATACTTCATATTTCTCCCTTAGGGAAATAATGAGTTTTTAAGTATGTGAAAACTAGTAAAATGCATATTTAATGCAAAATAACATACACTCTAGCCAAGACACCTCTAAGTATCATAAAATCTTTATCTTCTTTCTCCAGCTCACATAATTAAATTTTATTTTCCAGGCTTTATTATAGCTAGGTATGGTGATGTCACTGGATTCTAATCAGTGGTATATGTGGAGACACATATGTACCACTTCTAGTTCAAGATCATAAAAATCATCAATATGTGATCCTTCATTCTCACTCTGTCTATGCATTTCTCTGTGGAGTATGAAAGAGTTTTGGGACCACAAGATGCAATGAGCCTGGGTCTTTGAGTCACCTCTCTAAAGATAGCAACACAAGTTTCATGTGACCAGAATTACTAACATTGGACTATTTGTTGAGCAATTAAAGGAACACTCTGGCTGCACAGTAGAAAATGCATTGGAAGTAGGCAAAAATAGGTGTGGAAGGACCAGTTAAAATCCTTAGTATAATAAAAGTCATGGTAAAGAAGATTTTTGAAGTGGTATTAAGTACCGTCAAAAGCTGCTGAGAACTTGGATTAGTTTCTTAGGTATGCTGTATTAAATTACCACCAACTGGATGACTTAAAACATGGAATATTTTTAATCACATTTCTGGAGGCTAGAAGTTTCAAATCAAGGTGTAAGCAGGCCCTCTACAGCAGGGGTCCCCAAACCCCCAGGCTGCAGACGGGTACTAGTCCATTGCCTGTTGGGAACTGGACTGCACAGCAGGAGGAGCAGCAAGGGAGTGTAGCTCCATCTATATTTGCAGCCGCTCCCCAGCACTAGCATTACTGCCTCAGCTCCAGTTCAGATCATCAGGCATTAGATTCTCATTAGGAGCAGCGTCCCCTGGTGCCAAAAATGTTAAGAATGGCTTCCCTCCAGCTCCCACTGGATTCTGAAGATCCTTAGTGTTATTCTTCCCTTTTGTTGAAGGATAACATGTTTATGAGCAAATAGCCCTGTAAACTATTTTCTGCTTATAGAGATCCAGAAGTCCAACAACTTTCTTCATTTCTTTCCATCTTTGTCCTCTTCAGTCTAAGTTAGCAATCTTTTGGCTGAGATGTTAATTGGACCCATGAGTTACATGTCTAATATCTCCAGCCATATACCCTTGGCATTTTCTCCAGAGCACGCTTTATCATTCTTTTGCAAGGTGAATAGGTTAAGCATTTTTCAAATCTTCCAAGTTCTAGTTCCTATTTGCTTTATAGTTTCTTTCCTTTTGTATTTTGCTATAAGCAGCAAGGAGTAAACAGGCTGTGCCTTCCACATGTAGCTTGCAAATTCCCTAAGCTAAATATCCCCATTCATTACCTATAAACTCTACTTTCCACTCAACAACAGAATACAATTTAGCCAAGTTTTCTGCCAATTTATAACAAGGATTGCCTTTTGAAAGACACTTCAAAAGTCATGTTTCTTATTTCCATCTGAGACTTCACCAGAAGAACTCTTTGCATTCATACTTCTACCAACAATCTCTTAAAGGCAATGTAGGCTTTTTCTATTATGTACTTCAAAAGTCTTTCAGACTCTACCCATTAGTCTATTCCAAGGCCATTTCTACATTTTTAAGAGCTGTTACAGGAGCTCCTAGTTCCAGATACCAAAGCCTCTTAGTTTACAATGTTTGCCATAACAAATGAGCTTAAAACAACAGGAATTTGTTATCTAAAAGTTCTAGAGGCTGTTTCAAAGCCAAGATGTAGGCAGGGCTATGCAATCTCTAAAGCTCTAGGGGAGGATTTGCACCATGCCTTTCTCTTTGATTTTAGTATTACTGGCAATCCTTGGTGTTCCTTAACTCATAGATGCATCAATCCACTCTCTGCCTCTATCATCACATGGTGTTCTATGTGTGCGTGTGTGAGTGTGTCTCTGACTCTTCTTATAAGGACACAATTCAAATTGGATTAAGGTCCACTCTAATTCGATATGATCTCAAGTTAATTTACTTATATCTTCAAATGACTAAACTTTCAAATAAGGTCTTATTTACAGTTACTGGAATTAGGATTTCAACATATCTTTTTGAGGGACACAATCAGCCCATAGCAGGGGTCAAAATAAAAAGAATAATTAGTTTCAATGGTTTTAGTGATATGAAAATTACTGGTGATTTTGGCAAAAGGAAATAATAAATACTCTGTTACATAAGAATCGACAGCGTGATGTGACTGTCAAAATAAAAAATGCACCTTAAGATACATTATTACAGTTACATTGTTAAAGAAAAAGATTGATGTAATCCTATATTATTATTCTCCTGGTCAAAGTCTTCCTACATTATTAAATTTCTTCCCGGCATCACAACTTTGAGGGTCTTAGGTGAGTGACTAAGACATTATATATCCGGAAACAGTGATATATTTAAAAACTATGTGATTAGACAGGAAAATACAAAATTTGAGAACCTTAGATAGCTACTTTTGATAGCTATCTTCAATAGTTGATAAACTAGTATTTAGTTGAGAGGTTAGGCTTATCCTATGTATCTTCAGAAGACAGTTAAATTGAATGCAGGCAAAGAACTCTTCAAAAAGAGAAGGAACTTAATCATTGTAGGTGCTTAAAAATGGAATGTACTTATGTAAATGATAAAAGCTTCTATATGAGTGGAAAACTTCCAGTTGGAGCTAAACAATTGAGAATTAGAGTTGTTATAAAGGGGGAAATATAAGGCAAATACAAAAGTAGGTTCTATTATTCTCAAGTTCTTCCAACCCAGGTATTCTCTTATTCTTTCAAAAATTAAAATGGCTCTTCAGCTTATTTTTAGGTGTAATAAATTATATAATAGACATAGACAAATATGTATTTCCCTCTATTGGCTAAAACTGGACAACTTTCATTCAATTCACTAAATATTTATGTTAAATCATTTTTTAATTTTACTGACTTTTAATTAACTAGTGTTTATTAGACTATACTTATTCCTTTACCTTCAGTCTATTTTTCTTTCCTTAACACTTATATAATAATACTTGTTTAATATCTGTCATCTACACATGTTGTAAATTTCATGGAAGGCTGGACCATGTCTGTATACACATCTACATTCTGTCTGCTATATAAAGGCTATTCATAATATTTTTTATAAATAATAAATGTATAGTTTTATCTGACTTAAGAAGTTTTGGTCAACTATCCTATCAACTCATAACAATTGTTATGGCCTTCTGCTGGTTTCCTACATATGGAATACACTGCAAGAGAGAATTCAATGAAAGATATAGAAAATCACCTTTTGAACATTGCATTTAGTGTTTAATTTTATTAGCAAATATATACTTATTTATTGAAATTTGAGAAAATATGAAAATTCAAAAAAGAATAAAAATCCTCAATAACTTGAATCTCCTCACACACAATACCCCAAGTTTACCATTCTTATGTATTTCTTTTATGAAACAGTTTTCATGCACATGATTATACTGTACTCTATTATTTAAATTTGGTACTGTATGATGTTCAATAAAAATTTTAACTAGTAAATCTTCTCACATTATTAATACATTTAAATTGATGAAAACATTTTATCTATTTTATTCTTAAATGATTTTTATTTACTTAATATTAAGGTTATCTTTAATTATAATAGAATTTATTTAATAAATGCTTTCTATATTTAAGGTGGGGATACAGAAGTATAGAAAAAAAGTCTTCCTTTGTATGTTTTACTTGAGAGAAATTGCCAAGAAACAAGATAATTTCCACTCAGTGGAATGAAAGAACTAAAGCAAAATGGCTTGATAGACAATGTGAAATGGGAAGGAATCTACTTTAGGTAGGAAATGAAAAAAGGGATCTTGGAAAGATGATTGAAGATCTGAGATTAAAATCTAGAGAAGTATCTTCCCATGGAAAAAGTCTGAGTGAAGCATTCTAAGGGGATCGAAAGGTAAGTTCAAATGCCATTAGCTATACGTAACTTTATTTTTTCAAGGAACAAAGAAAAGGCAAGGGCCTGGACTACTGCAAGCAAGGGTGGTGTTGGCATGGTATGTGGGTATCAGAGAATGTAGGACACACTATGACTCATGTTAAGAAATTTGAATTCTGTTTTGAGATAAGAAATTTAATGAAGTCTGACATTATTTGATTTATTATTTTAGAAGCTAAATCTCCCTGCCCTGCAGAAAAGATGTAAGGGCACCAATAGAAACAGGGAAACCAGTTATGAGGCCTTGAAGTCATCTAAGATTAAAGGCAGAGATAAAACTGAGCTGTTTTCATAACTACTGTCCTGTCTGTGAAACCTGGATTTGAAACACTGTTCTGCCGTTCTTGGCTCCCACATAAAACCTTTCAGACAGTGCTGAGACTAGAGTGGAACAAGTATCGCCAGTTAGGAAGGGGAAACTTGAGTTCCCACTGTTTTTACAAGGGTAGAACTTTTAGCTGAGAAAGTGGCATGACACTTTCTCAAAACACAGCAGACACAAAAATGAAATGCAACAAAAAGGAGGCCTACTCCCTAGGTCACATGTAAATCCTCAAGTAAAATGAGCTTCCTAGCAAATTTATCACCAACAGAAGAAAGCAAACATTTGGTGAGAGAGTCAGCTAGGAGAACAAGTGAAAGAGGTTTACATAAAAAATTATATGATAAAGCAAACTTAAAAGTAACAATAACTTTACCAAATATTACGAATGAAATAATCATTTTATTCAACTTCTTTAATAGATTAAGATGACAGATAAAGCTACCCATTTCATTTTCTGAAGACTAAATGAAAGGAAAGTAAACTATTTGATATTTGAAAATATTTTTAAAAATACAAATTAAAATTAACTGAATAAGGATAATAAAATTAATAGTGTCATTTATAAAATTAGATATAATATTTCTAAATTTAAAAATTAGTAATTCAAATTTAAAATGTATAAAGATAGTAACATATGATGATCAAGAATGATTTATTCTAGTCATGCAATGATTCAATATTAGAAAAAACTATATTAATATAATTTCCTATGTTACATAAATATAATTCTCATATTATCAGGTAACATCATCAGAAAAGATGAAAATATAAATATTGGACAAAAGTCAAAAATTATTCTTGATAAACACTTAGCAAACTACAAATAGAAAGTACCATCTTTAACCCGTGAGTTATGTCATGTTCTGATGCTGCACAATACTGGAGAGAATGACAACATGATCTTACCTATAGTTATTTTTATTTTGTGTTACTCTCAGTTTAACCAACAAGCAATATAAAAAACATGCATGAAAGTAAAAAGACATAATATAGGTGGTTGTATCCTAAACGCCTTCACTCCTGCTCCCTTTTTGTCATATAGGAAACAGTAGATGTCAGGTGAACTTAATTACCTGTTTTTGAAAAGGCTCAGAAAATAGGCTTTGACCCCTTTTAGTCTTTGGCTGAGAATCATCAGTTCTCCTCACCAGGATGAACTTGAGGTCTTGGTGCAGCAGGCAGGGATAGTCCCCTGTAAACTGACAAAGATATTTTCCAAAAATTTACTAGGTACTTAATTCTAAAAATGAAGAGTCTTTTTCATTAAAGTGAAGAGTGCAGCAAGAATGCTTATTATCCCTGCTGGCATTTGACATTGTACTCAAGTCCAAATTAGCCCAATAACAAAAGACAAATAAAAGATACAAAGAATGGAAAGGCGGGGGGAGATCCTACTCAAATAATGTTGTCTCGTCAAATGTTCTCATGTTATAACAATGAGAAAAAAATTTTTGTCAGCCATCCTCTCCATGTCAGCATGAGTTTTCTCTAGGTTCTTCAGTTTTCTCTCATATTTCCCACATGTGCACATCAGGTGAACTGGTGCATCTACATTGTCCCAGTCTGAGTGAATGTGGAGCTGTGTGAGTAGGCCCTGTGATGGAAGGGCGTCTTATGCAGGGTGAGTTACTGCTTTATACTCTGGGCAGCCTGATTGACCCCAGCCACCCATATGACCCAGAACTGGAATAAGCAGGTTGGAAAAAAATAATCTTATTTAGTTTTATTATATTTTTTAAAATGTATTTATAGCTCACATTATTTCAACGTATAATAGTATAACTTTTGAAAGATCTTTATTTAGAAGTTTGGCAATGTTTTTGTGACCAGAAAATGTTGTAGAAACTAAACTCTTGTTAACATCGATTAGTTTATGGTAAAATTGGTTTCGTTGTATTTCATTTTGCTTAACGTCACAGTTTCCAAGAACCTATCCATGATGTTAAATGAAGACTTACTGCATTTGCTTATTTACATAGAAAATTAAAAAAAACAATCTATTTGAAATTAAAAGATAATTTACCAAGATTACTTTATATAAAACTAACACAAAAAAAAATCAGTACAATTCTATATATCCACAATAGCAGATTAGTGAAGGGCTGGTTCAAAATAGCAACTAAATCTAAGGTTCTGATGTCAATAAAGTTGATGAACTATTTTAAAGAACTTATTATGTGGCTATTTATTACCATTTAACAAACTATTTAACATAGTGGCTGAAAACAACAATCTCTCATATTTTTGAGGAATTACAAGAAGGCCAATGCGGCCAGAGAAAAATAAGCAAGCTGCAGAATTGTAGTCAACATGATCCAAGAAGTATCAGTAAGTAGACTATGTAAGGCCTTAAAAAAAAATCCCAAATTATCAATATATGGTGAAAAGATAAATAAAAATGAATCATTAAGAGACTATAATCTCAGAAGTGATTAAATATTGACCTCAATATATATATCTAAATATTCACATTGTGAAAAATTTTAAAAGCAATTGAAAAATAATGCATTCTGTGTATCTAGTATCTGAATGAAATTCTAAAACAAAATCACTAAAAATTACTATTAGAACATGACCAGAAGACAGGCATGCCAAATTTATATTGGCAGTCTGATTGCCTCTGACAAGGATGAGACAGGAATGGCAATGCATGAAGTATTTAATATATCCACATTATGTTTATAACATAAAAATGAATAACTGAAGCAAATATTAAATTGTTTATATTCATTAAGCTATGTATATTATTTTCTGTACTTTTTTGTATGTGTCTGTGTGTATTTCTGTATCTATGTGCAAGTGTGTTTATTTGTATGTCAGCAGGTATATGTACATCTAAAATATACACTTTTTTTTTTTTCACTTAAAGGGTAATCTCAAAACCCTGTAGTAGATTATCAACCTGAAATTTATTTACCTGGTGACATGTGATCATAACGATAGGGTCTGGATTTAGAAGTAAGTCTAACTCTCTGTCCAGGTGGTAAAAGACATATCTCTACCCCCATGTCCAGATCTCAGTTATCCACCTATCCACTCCCACAGCATACCCTTACAAAACCCTCAACACGTATGTCTATATGTGTACTCACAAGCACAGAGTCTAGTCTCCCCGTTGTTTCTGGTAAACTTCGACATTTCAGCACAAGGTGTTCAAAAGTTACATCTTTAGAAAGATACTCTACAAACTCTAACTATCCCTCTCTCCTCTGAGTTGTCTTTATAAATGAATCTGCAAGAAACTCTATCTCCTTATGACTGAATTTACTATTTTCCACAGACAAAAGACTGGTTACAGTCCTCAAGGGATGTCTACATTTTGAATGCATCAAGTTATAAAATAACTTCAGGTATTATTATCATTACTTTTCATTTGCACATTCCCTTGAAACTTCCTTTAGGAACTTTGGAGGTGGAGAGGAGTCAGCTGTTTCACCATCTTTCCCAGAAGTGCTCTTAAATTGTTCTTGGGTGTTTTTCCAGAGAAATAAAATATACTAATTAGCAATTGCCCAAATCTAGTTTACATTTAAGGTATGATATCAAATTGAGAGTCTCAACCTTTTAATATTTTTGGAAGATACCTGGAAATTTTGGACTGTATAAATAAGTCAATAATTTAGAAAAAAATTAACAATTGCTTAGTGAAAAAAATTGTTTCATTATTTGAAAGGACAATAAGTCAGCTAAATTGTAAGATTATAATAAAGTATAGAAAGGAAAGAGGTGAAAGAGGGTTTCAAAAAAGCTTATGAAAAATCACAGTACTTCTGGTTTTAATTAAAAGTCTAATATCCTTTATAAATATGGTACCTACTCTTTCAGCAAATTTCGAGTACATAATACAGTATTATTAACTATTGTCATTATGCTGTACATTACATCTTCAGAATTTATTCACTTTATAATTAAAAATGTTTATCTTTCAACCAACATCTCTCAGACTCCCACTACCACCTCCCCATCAGCAACTGGCAAACCGTCATTCTACTTTTATTTTAACTTTCTTCCTTTCTTTCTTCCTTTCTTTCTATTTTATTCCACAAGAAAGTGATACTACACAATACTGGTCTTTCTCTGGCTTACTTCACTTAACAAAATGTCCTACAGTTTTATCCATTTTGTTGCACATTACAAGATTCCCTTATTTTTATGGCTGGATAATATTACATTGTATACACATTATCCATTTATTCTTCTGTCCACAGACACTTGTTTCCATATGAGAGTGCAGATATCTCTTCAAGATATTGATTTTGTTTCTTTGAGAAACAAAATGTTCAAATTTTAATTTTTTGATGAACCTCTATACTATTTTCCATAGAAACTATACCAATTTACATTTTCATCAATAGCATATCATTTTCTCCATATCCTATCAAATTTCATTTTAATGTTTGTCTTTTTTGATAATTGTCATTCTAACAGGTGTGAGGTGATATACATTGTGATTTTGATTCGAGTTTTCCTGATGATTAATTATGTTAAGCGCCTTATCATGTCCTCTTTGCCATCTGTACATCTTATTTGGAAAATTCGTTCCTTTGTCCATTTTTTAAATAGTTTTTTTTTGTTATTGAGTTGTATGAGTTTTTTATATATTTTAGATATTAACCCCTTATCAAACATAAAGTTTATAAATATTTTTTCCATTTTGTAGTTTGCTTTTTTATATTGTTGATGATTTCTTTTGTTGTACAGAAGCTTTCTAATTTGACGTAGTTCCATTTGTTAATCATTGCCTTTGTTGCCTGTACTTCGGTATCAAATCCAAAAAATCATTGCCAAAACCAACGTTAAGAAGCTTTCCTCTTATATTTTCTTTGAAGATTTTTATGGTCACAGATGTTATGTTTGTCTTTAATTCGTTTTGAGTTGATTTTTATAAATGGTGTATCATAGAAGTCTGACTTCATTCTTTTGCTTGTGGTTATCTAGTTTTCCAGCACCATTTATTAAATAGACTATCATTTCTCCTTTGTGAGTTCTTGGTGTCTTTGTCAAAGATTAGTCAATTGTATTTAAGCTCATTTATTTGTGGGCTCTCTATTATATTTCATTGATCTATGTGTCTATTTTTATGTCAGTGCCATACTGCTTTGGTTAATATAGTTTATAACACAGTTTGATATCAGAAAGTGTGACGCCTTGAGCTTTGTTCTTTTTTCTCAAGAATTTTAGAACTGTTTTTCTACTTCTGTGAAAAATGCCTATTAGAACTTTGATAGAAATTACATTGAATCTATAGATGACTTTGGGTAATATGGATAATATTTGAGCAATATAAATAATATCTAATTTTTTCTTAATATTTTAACAATATTAATTATTCCAATCCATGGGATAATTTTTTATTTGTTTGTATTTTTGTGTTTTGTCTTAACCTGTCTTAATGCTATGGGATAATACTGTGTAAATATTCTTACACTTTGCCTTTCTGCTTTTCTACTAAAGAGAAATTTGCTTAATAGAATCAGTTTTCTCTTCCTCTTGCCTTAAAAGTAAAATCCTGCCATTGTTTTATCTGTTCTTTTTTGATGCAAACATAAAAGAAAAAGATGAGGTCTCGTTTAGCAAAAATAGTCATTAATTCTTTAATACTAATGGCAAAGAGAAAACAGGAACATTAGACACAACAGAAAGCACAACTGCTCACATGTGCCAACCACAGGAAGACAGTGAAAGAAAGAACAAAGAGGAAATGCATAGCTCTCTTATTTTTTATAACTTATTCCTTCCCGACCTTACCTCTATACCATAAATGCTAAATTCCTTTTCGTATTGCAGAATTGCTTAAAAGCTCCTTCAAACTATAGTCTCTCCTTATATAAGAAGATAATGAAATATATTCAAGACTAACCTTTGCCATGATTATTATGATTTCCTCATTTATTGCTCCTATAACTCTCAAGTATTAAGCTTGAGAGCCTAGAACATAGTCAACTGGATTTCGGCATTATGTAAACTTTTACGTGGAACATTAATTTATGTAATTTTCGTTGGAAGAATAATTAATTATTTTTGAAGAATAATGAATTATCTGAAACAACCTACTATATTCTTTTCTTTCCAATGAATGAAAATTTATTATTAGAATGTACCACTCCCAGTGCTTTCCCAAGATTGTTTCGTTTTCTTTTATCTTTTGCTATTTTGGGAAGCCAGGAAATAAAAGATCCATCTGATTATTCTCAGGAAATGATTGCATCTCTTTGAAAGAAAATCCTAGAAGAAATCAGGAAAAAAATAATAGAAAGGTATTTAGACACAATACTATATAACACATTTTTTACTTAGTATAAGGGAAGAGAGATAGGTTTTACTTTAACTATGGTAGATGAGAATTATAATATTATACATGAAATAACCTTAAATTGCCCTGATATTCTACAGGATTTTCATTCATGCTTCTAATAGTGGAAACTCTGAGTTCTCCTACTTTGTATTTTCATAACTATATCAATGGATTGATAGATGGGATAAAAGTCACTATCTTTTCATTAACAAATCTGAGCATAAAAATATATTTATCTTCTATGAACTATATATAATGATATAACCTTTAGTTTTTACAAAAGAATGTTACTTCCTAAAGATTTTAACACTGGATATTAATAGATATTAAACATCATAAACACCGTTATTGTCAGGTAAAATATCTGATATATATACAAAATAGGTGTGTGTATATACTACATATATATGCATATACATGCATATATACATATATATATTCTTTACACATATATAGGTATGTTAAAAAAATCTATATGCTGTTCATATAAATATCTAAAATAGGTGTTTCAAATAATATATCAGTTTTAAATATAGAAAACTATTCAAATATTTACAAAGATTAATTAATTTGGCCAAACTCACACTGGTAGAAAATGTGCAAGCAAAGACTTAATACTTAGGCTATTAAACTCTAAAATGAATGTTTTTCCTACATGCAGCATGCCACTTACTAAATTCCTTGACTACATCTGTTCAATGTTCAGAAAATGAAATTTAAATAGCTCTACTTCAAAAGTATCATGTAAAAAAATGAAGTTAGTTCATTTTTAAAAGTTTCCAGTGATCCATGAAATGTCTGCACTTTAAATAGAAAATTACATGTGGATCAATGCAATGGGTTTTGCTAAAGAAACATGTTGAAATGCAATAGGCCTGATTCTCTCTGGTATATCTACCAATGGGTAAACAAACAAACAAATACATAATGTTCTTTTTAAAAATGCTTTCTGAATTTATTCAGGGCATGAATTTTTCATGTATCTACTACAACACAAAAGACTGTTTTTTTTTTTCTTTTGGATGTGGAGATTTACTTTCTTTGCTCTCTGATACGTAAGCAGCAATAGTTAATTTGAAGAACTAAGCACACTGTAAAAACTTAACATAAATTACTCCTTTTCTACAGAGACAAGATTCTAGGCTAATGAATATATACCATTTTAATTATTTAGTCATGGTTTCTTAAGACCGTGGCCAAAGAATATCATCTTTGTACTATTTTCTGGGGGAAATGACGAATTTCTTCTGAGTCCTCAACAGCTTGAATTTTGTTTTGAACTATAGACAATGCTAGAGATGTAGCTAATTGAAGTTAAGTATACAAGTCAGCAAAGTTCATTTTTCTATAGAGAAAAAATATATCCATTGCCTTTTATTTATTTTTTCCAAATAAATTATAACTTTATAATTTTAATTTTCATATAAACTTTTTTCTCATTTTCTAAATGTGTACCTCTCCATTTTAATGAACTCATTTCTTCATTATTTACACAGTCAATAAATAAATATTGAAAACTGATTCTGTTCCAGATAACATTTTAGACACTGAGTTATGATGACAGTTAATAATTGACATGTTCTTTTCTTCTGGAACTTAGAGTTAACTGCTAGAAATCTAGTTTTGGATAAACACAAAAATAAATATAACATTACAAGTGTGAAAAATATGAGCAACATCTGAAAGATATGTGGTGATAGGAGGAACTAACCTGTGCTGAGGGGCTAAGAAGCTAATAGGGAAGATTTGAGTTGAGATCTAAATAATTTAGAGATGTCAACTAGGCAAAATGACAATGTGGCCAAAGAGACTGTTCCAAGCCAAAGAAATAGCATTTGTTTAGGACCATATACACAACTTCTTAAGAAGGAAGGAAGGAAGGAAGGAAGGAAGGAAGGAAGGAAGGAAGGAAGGAAGAAGGAAGGAAGGAAGGAAAAGAAAAGAAAAAACAAAAGAAAAGAAAAGAAAAGAAAAGAAAAGAAAAGAAAAGAAAAGAAAAGAAAAGAAAAGAAAAAAGAAAAGAAAAGAAAAGAAAAGAAAAGAAAGCAAGCATTCCCTCTCCTATTAACTACATGAAAGAGATAGAAACTTGCTCCATACTCCTCTATGGTGAGGTAGGCCGTTTATTAAAAGGTCTTTTTCAAATGATCTGCAAATCACTGCATCACCAAATTGAAATATTGTGCTGTTTTAGTTGGCATAATTTCCAAGTTCTCTCTCCTAAGCAGGATAAATTCTCACATCAACATTTCAGCATTTCCAGCCAGTCCCTTTCTGGCTTTTGCATTTGTAAAGGTGCCAGCACATGCCCTTTAGCACATGAGCCTGGATAATCTACATGAACATGGAGGAACCTCCATGATGCTAATGCTGAGTCAGACTTGGCAGCAGGGATCACTGCTTTCCCCCAAGCATGGAAAAATGCATAATGTTCATGCCAACTTCCAGACTTCTCATGTGTTTGGCACCTTTTTTATCCTCTAAACCATAGATTCTCTATTTGTAATCTATTTTATTATTTACTTGAGCCAGTTCACATTCTGGTATTTATGTCCTCCAAAGTAAAGTGTTTGTCTTAGATATATGTTTCTTTCCCACCTTTAATTTCCATTGCATGATCAATATCTTTTTTTTTAATCCTGGCAATAATTTTCTCTTCTACAGAACAAGATTATAGATATACTATAACAGTATTTAATTGACAATGGCAAACCAATAAAATAAATTTTATATAAATTTGTAATATAGTCAGTTTGTCTTCATTCTCCCTCAAGTGGTTCAAGTTTTCTATCTTTCTGACCATTTATCTTAAGTTAAAACTACATTAGTGTTAAAAACATAAGATAAAAGGAGACAGTGAGAGAAGGTGATGAGCAATGTCCAAGAGAAAAATATTTTTTTCATATGTGTTCCTGACACGCAGCCTACCACCATCCTCTCTGAATTATCCTGTCCTTCTAGACCTCTCCTATTCTATAATGAAACATAATATTTCATTAATATATTAAATGACCTCCTATTTTCTTAAACAACTTTGTACTTAAAAAAAAGAGAAAGTTTGTTGCAGCCAGTTCAAACACTCTCGGTCAGAAAGTTTTTACCTAAAAAAACAAAACAAACATTTAACATTTTAAACATTTTTGACATTTTAATCTAGTAAATTATTTTATTATAATAAGAATTCTTGATGTTCTTGGGTAAAAAATAACTGGATAAAAGATACAGAGTGAAGAGCCATAAGATAAATAAGTCAGCTTGTCATGACTTATATGTCAGGTGATAATATGGGTAGACTGAAAAATCAGTTTCCAGGTTAAGGATGCTCCATCACTGAAATTTTATAGTGCTATACATGAGAAATAGTTAACTGCACCTGTAGGTAAAGCATTAGACATTGCTCTAAAATGTAATTAATAATATATTTTATTATTTTCCATGCTTTATAATTTCCTAGCTATATTGACAACCACCACCTCACTGGGTCTAACTAAATTTCAAATTTTTTAATTTTTTATAATTACTTTTGTGTCACTTGTTATAAAGTAACATGATTTATTTATTTTTTGTAATTACAAAAATACTAAAAACTACCACTTCATTGGTGTTTTCCTTTAAAGGTTGGCAAGAACATAGGCCTCAAATTTAAAGACCAAACATCTACTAGCAGATTTAAAAAAATGTTATCGAGGTGTTCTCTAATATCTGTTACAAATAATTCAATGTTATGGTATTGCTGTAAAGGGGGAAGCAATATGTATGACAGGAGAAATTAAGCACAGAATAACTATGAAGATAAAGAGATAACAGGAGAATCCAGGTGTAGTCCCACCTATATGGTGAGATATGGCAGAACAGTTGCAGAAGGTTCAAATTATAATTATATATTTTAATATGTTAAAAATATAATATATAATAATATATAAAACACCAGGAGTTAACATACAAGAATGTTATTCTACACATAATATTATTACCCCATTTTCCAAAATGGTATATTAACTTCTGCGCTATCAGTATAATAGTTCTCCCTCCAAGCTTTTCAACCTCTGCCCCCGTCATGTTCCTTCTCCCAATTGACTTTATCTCTCTGACATCTAATGTCTTGAGAAAGTGCTGCTGCAGCAGAACCAGTGACCAATATATTGAAATAACATAAGACTTTGTAACATTTTGTGAAAGAATTCCCTAGACTGGGAGAAGTAAAGGAAAATTATAGTCAGTAAAAAGGAACATCAGATGAAAGGGCACTCAAAAGGATCCCTATGCCTTGCTCCTTTTTTCCAAGAGGAGACTTGGGGCAGGGAGAAAACAGCAGAATAACTTAAACGGGTTTGGAATGATCTGAAATCCTAGGGAACTTGTGCAATTCTTTCTAAGGTAATGGCAAGCTTCATAATTATTCTTCACCCAGTCTTGAATGTTCTCTGTATGGTGTACTACGAACAGTAAAAAATGACTAAAATTGTAGCCAGTAAAGACTATGACTGCCTTTCTAATTTCCCCATGCTCACTGGTACTTGGAGAGTAGCGAATATTTCCTGTACTCTTAAGAGGGAAACAGAAATAGCTGGGATAGTCAGACTTAGAACCTCATTACACTAGGAAAAAGGGGAACAGAATACCTGTGTGAACTGGCATGTATCATTTAATCTACCTAGAGGCAAGAAATATCATGATTCATCTAGAATTCTAAGTGGCTTGATATGGATTGAGTTTACTACGGGGTGGATGGAGGGAACTACAGAGAAAAGTGCTCTAGAAACTAAGAGAAGAAAGAATTTCAAGAAAAGAGTGAGAGTAGAAGTTAGGAGAGCTAAGGACTGAAAGCATTCTAGGGATTAGCAGCAACATGACTGTCACTGGTAAACTCAGCGACAGCAACAACTTTCCTGACAGAGACCAAATTAGAAGTTTTGGGAAAAGTTTAAACAGTATTTTAGTAAAAATAGTAAATAATCTACTTAAGTTAGCACCACAAATATTGACAGCTAGAAAAAGACAGAAAGTATTCTGTCAAATAGTATTGAAAGAAGTAAATACAGTGGGATGCTTACAGGAACAAGAGATGTCATAGTTCGAGTAAATTAGAAGTGGGGCTTCAGGTCACAAAAGAAAAGTTTTGTCTTGCAGTGAAAAGGTGGTCAGTGAACATTTGTTTGTAGTAGATTTCCTCTAATTGTTCAGAGATTGTGGTATCACCATAAATAACTCAAGAGAATAGGAGTTTTGAAGGTGCATGCAAATGAGTTTATTTAGTTTACTTTTTATTTAGTTTACTCTTTTTAATCTAATTTTAATACAGCAGGGACTAACTTTCTCTCCATCTCTCTCTCTCTCTCTCTCTCTCTCTCTCTCTCTTAAAGGCTTGCCCTTATATTTGTTTGGCCTTCTGTTTCCCTTCTCTGCTGCTCCTTTTCATTTGCCGGATCTCAGATCTCCCATACCTTCATACCTTCTGCTCACACCTGATGGTAGTACATAGTTCTGAAAAATGCCACATTATGTTTAAGGTACATGTGCATCTAAAAATAGTTATAATATGACTTCACACATTTTAGAAACAAAAATTGCTACAGCAAAATGCCCCAGTTTGCTGGAACTCTGAGCATTTATTTGAAGTGCAGACCATCAGTTGCATCACTTAAGGTATAAAATTTGTAGCAATGGAGCTTGGGCTTGCTAATAAGGGAGCCTATAGTAAGCTCCATTTCTATCACACTGATATACCTATTACAAAAATGCTGTAGCATGTGAGATTTTTGTCTTCTTTTTTTACATAAAGAGCATGTATTCCACAGTGACCTAGATATTTAGGTACTCAAAATTTATAAAGAAACCCCATCTGACAATGCTGCATCTCATACAGCTCTCTCTTCTTTGGAATAAAAGGGGTAGATCTATTGTTCTTTCTTTTTTTCTTCCTTCCTTCCTTCCTTCCTTCCTTCCTTCCTTCCTTCCTTCCTTCCTTCCTTCCTTCCTTCCTCTTTCTTTCTTTCTTTCTTTCTTTCTTTCTTTCTTTCTTTCTTTCTTTCTTTCTTTCTTTCTTTCTTTCTTTCTCTCTCTCTCTCTCTCTCTCTCTCTCTCTCTCTCTCTCTCTCTCTCTCCCTCCCTCCCTCCCTCTCTCCCTCCCTTCCTCTCTTCCTTCCTTCCTTCCTCCCTTCCTTCCTTCCTTCTCCTTTCTCTCCTTTCCTCCCTTTCTTCATTTGAAAATCTCAATGATACAGTTATACTTCCCTACAGTTATATATCCCTACCAAGATTGCCTTGGAAAATCTATGACACTCTACTCTTTATAGGATACTAACTTATCAAGGCCTAATTAATTCTGTCTTTGAAATATTTTTTACTTATTTTATTTTTATTTTTATTATTAAAAATAGTTTAGGCACAAAATATTACTGAGACATAATGCATATAAAGTTTAAAAAATGATAATATAGGAATGAATCATATAATTACCCAGATGTCTCTCCGCAATCATATCTCTTCTACCTGCACAGAAAACCACTACATTTTGAGGTAATTATTTCCTGCTTTACTTTACCGTTTCTAGTACCTATATATGTGTCCTATGTTTTTGAGCATTATAAAAATAAAATAATTCTGTATATATTTTGTTACCTTGCTTTCTCAACTTTATGCCTTTGATATGCATTCAAGTTAGTACAAGTAGCTTTAAATCATTCATTCTTATTGTTTCTTTATGATTTACCATAAAATCTATTTTACTGTTGATATACATTGGGTTGTTTTCTGTTTTACTATTAAAAACAATTCTGTTTCTGGGAGGGTTAAAAGAAGTAGAAAACTGGAATCAACTTCTAGTGCAAGGGTATGGACCATTGCTGAGGTGGTGCCAAACAAAGTAGCAACCAGACAGAAGAGAATAAAGCCTTCATTCCCTTTCCCTGACTCTAGTCTTCCCTAGCACCCCCATTTGCAAAACCTACCAGAAAACCAGGTGGGGAATTAAATATTATTGGTATTCTAGCCCCATAATCACAAAGGTGATTCTAGAAAAGTGAATTTATAGTGAGAGATAATAGTTTAATAACCAATAAAATACTTAAAATAATTATTACAAAAACTTAAAGTGTGAAGGCAGTGCCAATAGAAGAAACAAAAATAAATGATGGAGGCTTAAATTTCCAAAAAAGTATGAAATAAATACGAGATACAAGGCAAGTGTAGTACAATGAGAAATATGCTGGTAAAGAAAATACACAGTGTCAGAGGGATTTGAATTCAGGTCTATTTAAATTCATAGCCCACATCTTTTCAGTTTGGTCTACTGCTTGCCATAGAGGACAATTAGTTCTTTAGAAAAGTTTCCCTATTTAGTGAGACAGGCACATTACATATTTTTGAAAATTTTGCACAAAACATTTAAAAATGTGGCTCCTCTGAGATTTTTAGATGACATTGTGTTTGAAATAGTCTGGTTCTGTTTTAGGGAAGCAAACTAATGGAAATAAAGAAGATATTAGAATTTATGAAGAGGTAATAAAATTACAGCTCATATAAATGAGAGCATAAAGAATGTTGATGTGAAAAATATGCCCCCCCACACAAAAAAATAAATTAACTTTATTTTCAACATCTGAGGAAGGAAGCAAATGGGAAATAAATACCTAATGACTGACAAAATCTCACTTACTATAATTAGACTTTTCTTAATAAAATAAATAATGAAACACTAACATAAGATATAGTGCTATACCTTGATCATTTTGTCTTAATTTGTTTTTCTTTCAAAAATAAGAAAAGCTTTTTTATCTATTAATCTTTATAAAGCAAATTATGTTTTATGTTACCCATGCTTATTTTTTTCTCACACCATTTCTTCCTCATTTTTTAAAATCTTTCTTTGTGGTTCAAATTTATTCTTCCTAGCTGCAACCTATAGAATTTTAAGTGAGAAGCTGCCTGGTAAACTTGATTTTTATTTGTTTTAAAATGCATTTCATCTGCTGATAAATTTATTTTACTATGTATACAATTCTAGTTTAAACTTTTTTTTCTTATGCTTTGCACACTTTTAATTTATTATCTTTTGGTTTCTATTTTTGCAATTAAGACATCTGGTATTTATCTAATTACAATCTTATAAGTTATTTTTCTTTTTTCACTTTCTTTGGGTATTTAATGGTATTGCTACAATATCCCCAGAGTGAACTTCCTGTAATTCATCTTGCTTGAGGTTTGTTGTTTTACTGAGGCTGTGAAATCATTACTTTACTAGATCTAGAAAATTCTCAGTTCATACATCTTCATGAAGCACGTGTTCTCCTATTCTTTCTATCCTCTTCCTTGAAACTACATTTATATTTATGTTAGACTTTCTATGTGTCATTTTTCTTCAGCTCTCATGTTTTTCTACCTTTACCTCATGCTTTATTAAAGTGAATAGTCAGATGTTCATTTTATTGATTCTTTCTCACCTGCACCTAACTTATTGTTTTACTTTACCATTTGGGTTATATTAATGATAATTATTTTTTTATTTAGAGCATTTACATAATTGCATTAACATCCATTAATACAGGTTCTTTACTTAGATATTAATGATATTGATTTTTCTATTTATATTTTTATTAATCTGTTTTAAAAGATATTAACTTGTTACTTTTTTATTACATATATTTTCAATATTGTAATATATTTAATATGTAATCTTTATTTGGTAATTCAAATATATAAATTAGTCTGGGTTACAATCACATTGTTTCTTAACTTCCATTTATGGTGACTTGTTTTTTGTGTGATTTCTGATTTTCTTATTATAAATTTTAACTGTTAAGGTTTATCTCTAGAAATTCTATACAAATATAGCTTTTGGAAGACCATTTTTTTTTCATTAATGCTAATGTTAAACTCTGACTCCATAACAGAGTATGAGGGCAGGGCTATATTTATGAATACTCATAGTAAGTGTTCTTTTTACATAGATTCAATTCCAGTCAGAAAAATGTCCTCATGTGTGTTCCTCTTATTTATCAGGTACATGTAAGATACTTAATTTGGAAAATTTAGGTGAAGAGACTTATGGATATAATGAAAAATTTGTATAATTAAATGGAAATAAGTAAAAATAATATGATTCAGTGACAAATAAGTGCATCAAAATAAAATGATTCAGATCAAGACAAAGATCATCTTTGATATTCATTTAGATTTTTTTATTCAGCATTTGTCTAGGTATTTTTTTCTCATTAATGACAAATAAACCTTAATATATGAGACTTAGACCTGAAACTTCATAGTATTAATATGGTCTTTAAGTAGACTAATACAACAGGTACTTTATTCTCTATATATCCAGAATATATGAACTATTTAATTTGCTGAAATGTGATATTAATAAAAATACTTTGAAGAGTTTATTATTTTAGCCATGAAGTTTAATTACAACGTAAAATAGAGGTTCCTGGAAATATAACGTCATATTTCATACACTGAGTTCTGCCTCCCTTAAGATAAAGCAATTTCAACTTCAAAAGTGCATTACACTTTTTTTCACAAGATTATAAATGTCATGTTAAGATAATTTGCTATGGTTTTTACAAAACTAGAAATGTTTTTTTTACACTTATTCTTAGTGCTACAGAGAAACCTGGCATAGATGCCATGATGGCTTTCTAGTTTGTTGAATAGTCTGTGAAAATTACTTTTGAAGTTAATAGACCTTATATAATTCCAAAGAAACAAAAGAAAATTGCTAAAATAAAAGAAACCGCCTTGTATTATACTCAAGGCTAACAGCAGTTCTAGATGAAATGTATTATTTTAACAAAATTCAAGAAGATACAATTAGGAAATATGAATCCACAAAAGGACTATACTGTACTCAACAGAGAATAGTTACAAGAATCTCCATTTACCTTAGCTGTACAAGTTGCTTCCCTTGGGTTGCAAGTTCTAATTTGGTTCATTTGTGATTCTGCAATAATTTCTGTCAATCACAAAGCCTTATAAAAGAAAAAAAACAAAAGACAAAAAAAATAACAAGCACATGTTTAAACAAAAGTATTCCAGAGCATATGTAAATTTCATAGGAAAAGAATGTGATAAAAATGACTACATTCTTACAATTGGAACATCACTTGACAACTTTAAATCACTTTATTTTTGCATCATTTTTTAATGTCAGAACCACCTCCATAGGTCTCATCAAAATAAAATGCTACCTAACGTGAAAATAAAATTCTTCAAATCAATGTTTCTATTTGGTAGTAAAATAATCTACTTTGTTTAGGAAAAAAATAGCTGTTTTCAAAGCAATATTAGTAAAGGGAGTAGCATTTTTTCAAAATAAATATAATATGTGATACTTTTCTGATGCTGTAATGTGTTATTTTCCTTGGTTAAGATCTTGAGCTATGAAAATAAAAAGATGTGATTTTGAATTTTTGTCCAAACACTTTTTAGCTATATTAACTTGCACATGTACTTTTATCTCTGTATTTGTATTTATGAAAATATTATACAACTCTCTTTGAAGACATTAATAGTTAAGTAAGATAATACTTTTAAAATGTCCCTTCTGTCATTTGTATTGATGTTACTTGTTACACTATTGTTATTCAAATACAATGTTATTGACAGCAAGAGATAATTTTCTCTTTAAGTTACTATGCAGGACTATTTGGTGGGAAGTGAAGCACTGCAATGATTCTTAGGTAGGAACAGCCTCCTCGACCCTGGAAGAGCTCTTAAAGGTAGGGATTTGGTAAAAAGTGCTATTTACTGATTTAGCTCCTGCCTGCCCAGTATCCTCAATTATTGTAATCTTGGCTTACACAAAATAATGTTTTCTCAACAATACCACAGTGACTGTTCAATTACTGTTCCCCCTTTTGCAGGATCCCTTGTGCTTCACTGCCTATGAGCAATGTTCAGACCAGCCATGATCTGCACCTCATCTCAAACCAACTTCATTACTGAATCTGCCTTCTTAATGAATGGTTTACATTTTGTTTACATTTTGTGTTAATTTTTAAAAGATTTTATGCACTTCATCTAGTGAGCATGGGTCCTTTTAGTTTCATACCCCTTGAATTAACTATGTACAAGAAATCACAAATTGAAATGTTTTTAATAGAAAAGTTGATTGCAGTCAATTTTGTATATCTGCAATATACTCAATAGTTGGTGATTAAAAATGCCATAAAAACTTACCTGTTCAGATTCTCAGGGTGAGATTATAAAATTATAAATCTAAAGAATAATTTTGCAGACAGTTGTAAAAGTTTGTAAAAAAATGGAGAGGTTATGCTGATAGAAATTTTTATGGAATCTGATTTATGGTTTTCCAAATATTTTCCAAATATTTAATTTTATAAACCTTAATATATTATCACACTGAAGTAATATATACACAATGAAAATAATTGAAAATGCTCTCTTTCAAATGTATTTCTGTATAACAAACACATTATTTAATTGGAAATATAATTGAAAATGTAGCTTCAACGTGTATTTGGCAAATATTCAATAAATCTATTGTATTCTGGCTATTGTGAGAATATGATGATTAACAATGTAGCTTCTGACCAAGAAATTTTCATCTGGTGGGGAAGACAGATTAGAAGACAGATGGAAAAGAGTACAAAATGTACAACAATGATATACACAGAGTGGCTATGGGAACACCTAAAAAAATGCTCAAACCATTCTCAGGTATAGAAAAACTTCCTCAAAGACTCAGTAAGAATGTTCCAGAAGGAAAGAACATAAAGGACAGCAAGTCAGAGATTCAGGGAAATGGGCTCTGAAAATCAAAAAGTAGAGGCAGCTCAATATAAGAAGTACATAGAGGCCAGGTCAAGGGAGTGCGGAGAAGTGAGCAAGACTCACATTATAAAAGATATCATAGATGATGCTATTAAATTCTGATTTTTATCATGACGGATATAAGAGATTACTAGAAGGCTTTAAAATGAGGGTGGTATAACAGATTAGGTTTGAAAAACATCAATCTGGCAGAGGATCAGAGAAAGTATCTGCAGAAAGCCAGGCTACAAAGAAAAGGACCCAGTGGGGTAGGTGCAGGAAGCAGAGAGAGAGAAGATATCAGAGTGGTAGGAGGATGGCGAGCATAGACATTTTTGAGAAATTTGTTCCTAGAATCAGCAGAAGTTGGGGTCAGATTAGGGTCACTTTTACCTTTTCTTTACAGGTTAAAGTTATACACTTTTTAGTGTATTAAGGGGAACTTTCAGAGCAAGAACTTTGTGTTTACTTATCAGTATGTTACTTAGGATAGAAAACACCAACATAGGCCACCAGGGGAACTAACATATCCCTGTCTAACTACAATGAGTAGGCAAAATTTCTTTGAGCCAAAAATTTCATTGTTGGAAAATAGTCTTATCTAGACAGAACTTATTGAAGATAGAAAAAAATGTGAAAAATCTCAAGCCAAATAGTCACTTACAGGTGAAATCATAGTTGAGTGCTGTTGGTGGTATTAAATATAAACTGTCATTAAACTGACACTTTTCCTAAACAGTAGGTTGAGAATTCTTATGTAACAACTCTAATAATTATTACTAACATGTGTGAGGATTTTACCATTTACAAAATATTTCTAATCCATTATCTCACCATAAGAAATTTTTCTTATAATATAATGTATCCTATGTGATGTTAGCAATAATTTTACAAAATTAAGATAACTCAAATTTTTTATGTATGGGTTAGTAAAGGCATGCTCTTTTCAAAACATATTCTATGCAGCCAGATGCATTCTTATAAAAATTAATTTGTTTATTTGAAAAACTCTTCTTTGGCTTTCCAAAAAATCTGTATTGATTTTAAAGTTTTGTTATTCGCTTATAAGGCACTTACTGGCCTTAGACCAACATGTATGCTAGATCTATTGTTCTCTTTGTCCCTTGTTGCCCATTGAGGTCACAATGAGCAGGCCATTTAGTCCTTTCAAAAGAATAAACTCAAATCCCTTGAAGCTGAGGCTTTTAGAAAATATGCTCCTTGATTGTGGAATGTAGTTGCAATTTTGACCCATTATATCCCATATGTCTGCATGCAAAAGGAAACAATTGTGTTTTGTTACATCTCAAAATGCTTAAGGTTATTTTTTTTTGGCAGTCAGAACTTTCTATCTTAGTACATGTGTATCTTTAATAGAGTACTAATATACTTTATCCAATTTATTAAGCTTAAAATGAATCTTTTTCTAGGTCTACCAAGTGGCATTAAAATTCTTTCTACCATGATTCCTTACTGATGAAATAAATGGGTTATTCTGGCACTTAGATTCTAACAGACCAGATAAAAAAAAATTAAAACTATGTAAATTCTTTCTTTAATTTCTGAACATTTACTATAGAGTCTCAAAGAAAGAATTGTGGGTGAACCAGGTAGGTTTAAAACCAGAGAAATACTGTGCTCACTTTGGCAGCACATATACTAAAATTAAAACTAAAGAAATAGAATTAGGAAAATAAATTTGAATTGAATATGAGAGTGCAATTGTTATATCTCAATGTAAAAATTAAAATGGGGAAGAATCTTTACAGAAGAATTCCAAATCTATGTAGACGTTCCTCTCTCCAGAAAATAGAGCTTGATTCTTCTCAGTTGAGAGTGGGCTGAAAGAGCAACTTACTTCCAAAGAATTAGGTATGAAAAGAGAAAACTACTAATAGTGGTGATACCTGGCAAATATTAACTTCATCAAGGTTAATATCTGCAGGGATATGTCATTGATATCATGTAATCTCTGATATGATGTAATGAGAAGTTTACTTCATTCCTGTGGTATTCTTCCCCCAAACCGCTAACCATGATCTAAACTTGAGAAAACCATCACACAAATCAAAATTTAGAGATAACTACATCACACCTGGCTACTTCTTTTCAAAAGTGACAAGATTATTAAAAATAAAGACAGAGGAATTGTTGTAGACCAGGGGGGACTAAGGAGACATGATGACCAAATGTAATGTGGTATCCATATTTGGGTCTTAGAATAGAAAAGTGATGTTCATGGAAAAACTAATAGAATACGCAGTTAATAGTAATTCACCAATGTTAATTTCTTCTAATGCACCATGCTTATGTAAGATGTTAATATCAGTAGAAAGTTTCCAGAAACTATTGTATATATAAAATTCTACAGCATTTGTTAATTTCACAAACATTTATTAAGTATCTGCTGTTCTTAAAAGGTTGCAACTATTGCCTACCATATATTTAATATATTTAACATAATTCTCTTCTCTACATCTATTTTAATTCATAATACCCATAAATAATTTGAGTCTAACATTAAATAAATGAATAGGTCAAGATGATAGTTGTTTTTAGCCAAGCAACCCTTGATTTCATGATTTTTAAAAAGTAATGTTTCATAGTACTTATCCATGTGATGAATAATTTCAGCCACCAAAATTGAGGTCCTGTTACTGAAAGTTCAGTTTGAAGACAGTTTTAATATTTTTTTGCTTTACCTTTTTGTGATTTATGCTTAGTCCTATGATATATTGGAATTTTTGCATACTGAATATGAAAACCAAATAATCGAAGCATGATTAACATGCCATCAAAGAGAGGACACTAGCTCAGAATAAATCAAGGTTCTATTCACACTAACCACATTTGGATGATTCTGACCACTCCGAGCTCTCTTTCTTTACCTGATAAATAAATAAATAAATAAATAAATAAATTAAATAAATAAATAAATAATAACAAAACAAAAAGCTGATTTTTTAAAAGAGCCTTTGGAATTCTCAATTTTATAATTTTTAAAAATATCAGATATTCTTTACAAATAATAGTTTTAAAAAGAATTTTAAACCTTTTCAATTTCATATTTTTGTGGAATGCTTTTGGCCAGATAATATACTACTAAAATCACAGCCATATATATATTAAAGCAGTCATAACACCTGTGGTCTTTTTATGTATATTTCTTCCATACTACTTACAGTAATATCCCCAGTTATTTAATACATTAATACAGTGTATGGATGTATGACAATTGACTAAGAGATAACCTACTACAATATACTAGACACTCTGTCTCATACACAGAAAAAATTCTTTCTTTCTGGCAACATCCTCTTTTAAAGCACTGTCTATATCATTCTACACCTTCAGTTCTCAAAATGAGCAACAGTAGAAAAGGGTCAGTTTACAATCCCAGCTATATCTCTCCAAAATATGTAAAGTTTGATACCCTCTGAGTGGGTTTGAAAATATAAGATCGAACTTTCTTTATAACCTTTAGTATTTGCATTTTATCTGTCTTATAAATATCACATGTATTTTTGTCATTGTATAATGTCTCATTTTTTTTAACATCAAGCACTAACAAGATTAAGGAAACATAGAGATAGATAAAAGAAAAAAATGTAGAAAATAAAAGGTTGATGTAGGACAAGATACTCTTTAGATAAAAGAGGGTAACATTAAATGAGATGTTTTTTTCTCAAGGCTAAATACTTTCAACCAATCAGGGCATATGATGGGAAACGAATTCAATGGATCACTGAGACGTGAGCTGTGGATTGTTGCGACCTCCAGCCATGCAAAATAGCAAAACTCAGTTTCTTTATATTTTCAGAAACTTTCTCAGTAAGAAGCAGCTAGGTTTTTTAGGGCTTCTTTTTTTTTTTTTTTTTTTTTTTGCTCAGCCAGCAAGACTCAGCATGTGAAGCTTTGAACAATCCTGCACTGCAGGGAATGTTTTGCAGAAAATGCATGACAAGATTGCCAAAAGGATTACCTCTTGATTTCCTTTGTCCTTGGGTTTATTTCATTTAATAATGGGGCAAAGATGGTGCCTTTTACAATGAAGAGAATTTATTCATGATTCATATGTGGCAAAATTGTTTTAAAATCCTCGTTGCTCATAATTTTTTAAGAAAATAATACCTCATTGAATTTAAGATGTATATTTTTGCTTTTAAAAAGTGTTTATTATTATACTATAAATTGTAGGCATAGAATAATTTGTTCTTGCAACAGCTTGAAAGCAGAATTCTAAAAGAAGTATTTCCTCTCTTTCTTTACGAAAAAGGTATGAACCACCATCAAGAACATAATATAAGGTCAAGGTAAGTGAAAATCAAGCCATTTAACTACAACAAAAATTTCTGTAAACAAAATAATATTATAAATTACAACATGTTACTTTTATTGTTTAGTTTCAGGTCTGGAAAAAAATATGCTTAAATATCAATTGTGATTGCACTAACAAAGACAGTGGTCCTGGCCCAAGAAATACCATGAAGTTAATTTAATGTCAGGACACCTAGCTTCAAGTACCACTTCTGTTGCTTAGAACTTGTCAATTTGAATTCCAATTTTCTTGCCTATGAATTGGGGAGGACACCATTTAGCCTGCCTAACTAACATAATTTGAATATATAATAAAAGAAGGTTTACACATTTTCATAGAATTATAAGAATATACTTTATGAGAAATAAAAACTAGTGCACGGAAAAATTTGTCATGTTGTCCATTGCTTTTAGTCTACCATAATGATTTTGATTTTTCCAAAAAGTACACTACTGATAAAGTCAGGGAGTTATAAGAGTATAAAGAAGTGTGAGGACACAGGTAAATTGGGATCAAAAAAGCCCTTTTTCTTGAGGTAACATTTGATCTTGAGATCAAAAAGATGACCAAGAAATGACAAAAAGATAAGGAGTAAAGATAGCCTCCAAGGTGATGCCCAAGCAGGTGGAAAGAATGGAAATAGCAAGGGAAGGTACTCAGGCTGAAGTTAAAGAGAAAATAAAAGGTGTAGAAAAGAGGCATGACTCAATTCTGAAGATGTATGTAGGTTTCAGATGTATGTAGGTTAGCTGTTAACAATAGGTCTTGATACCTAAAAATTAATAACAAATTATTGAAGGGCTATTAAAGGGAGTACAGTGATATAATCAGATGTCCATTTTAATAGATAATTTAACAATAATGTGGAGAATAGATTAGAAGGGGTGAATTATAGACCAGAGGTAGAAGTATTTTGGTTATTTCAAAAGTCCAGGCCAGAAATGATAACCAGACATAAAGCATGACAGTACAGAAAGGTAGAACTGACAAGTTTTGCAATGCATTTTAGAAATAGAATTGTGCAGACATAATGAGGGCTTGAATATAGCAAGGAAGAGGTAAGGGTTACTAATATCTCATTTCTGCGGTGCTCAATGTCTGATGGTTTCTTCATTGTGATAGGGAATTCTAGAAAATGACTATGTTCTATGAAAGGACATCAAGTAAATGGTAGAGATAAATGTTAAAGGAGACATCTATGCTACAAATAGAAAATTGAAAATATATTTCATAATGAGGGTTGAAGTCATTAGTATCAATAAAATCAACATTATAGTGAGGAGAAAAAAGAAGGCCAGGACAGCACTTGAGGACCTCCAAAATTAAGAACATTTATGACAGATGTTCCAATAAGGTGATTAATAGGAGTCGTTATTATGTTAGATATTGCATATATAAAGATTAATAATAATCAAATGTTTCTCACTAGATCACAGCCTAGAAAAGAGTGAAGAAGCCATAATTAAGCATCTATAGTTTTCTATAAGAATAGAAATGAGGGACACTTTTTTCAAGATCTGTGGTTATTGATGGAGAAGAGAGAAGAATTCAAGAGGAGATAATATCTTGGCTAAACACAAACACAATTTCTTTTATTTTATTCCTTTATTTACATTTCCATTCAATAAATATTTTTAGATCTGTACAATATTTGAGGCACTATTCTGGTTGCTGAGGGTAAAGTGACCAAAGCACACAATATCCATGCTCAAAAGAAGCTTAATTTACCTTATAGAGAAGACAGATAATATACAAATAAACAAATAGATATAATAATTTCATAGAGTTTGATTATGAGCTAATTATAACATAATATCATGTAATTTGAATAGATTTTAAAGATAATTAAATAGAATAATGGGGTAGATATTGGTGGCATCAGTCGAAGAAGGATATATATAATCTGGTGAAGGAAGGCTTCATCGAGGAGATGCTCTTTGAACTCAAAACAAGAATAAACAGAAGGAGACAAACATATAACATTTTGTAGATAAGGGAACAATAGGTGCTACATCATTAAGTATGAAACTCATTTGGTTTGTTTGAGGAAAAAGAAGGTCATTCAATTAGATTGTGTGGACATCACAAGATATAGATAATCCAAGTACAATCCAAGTACACAATAGCCACATGTAGCTAATCATTATTAGACTGGATAGTGCACAGGTAAAACAACTCCACAAATGTAGAAAGTTCAATTGGATAATAGAGGAAGTGAAAAAAATTAATGTGAATGAGGAGGACAGAAAACTAGAAACTGAGTCTTTAACAAGTGTAAAAAAAACCATTTAAAATAATCGTTAAAGGAGAGAGAAATGATATCGCGGGGCTAAAACTTAAGTGTGGGTGACAGCAACAAGGATTTATAAAGACAAATATCATATAATGGTAAAAGGTTCAGAAGATCTGAGAAACGTAATGAGAAAAGAGAAATATATGAGCAATCCAAGGAGGAAGAGGAAAAGAAGTAAGAATTCTGAGGCCATTTCCACAGCAATATGGAAAAAAAAAATTTTTTTGATAATAAAAAGTTATCTGTTAAAAAAAAAAGAGAGAATTCTGAGAGGAAATGCGTTATAGAGACAGGATCGTGGCGGCCTAAGAGAAAACATTGTTCTTTTGAAAAAAAAAAAAAAGCTGGAAGTTGTTTCAAATGACTGGAAAATGAGGAGTGGAGTGCCCAGACACAGTCACACAACCATGTCGGGTTCATTAACATAGTCAAATACATAAAAAGCCTCCCTGAGAGGTTTGTTAGGACCCTTACTAGTTCCCTTGTAGTTTCATTGGTTTACTCTCAAATGAGTACCACACATTAAAGCAGCTCACTGCTATGTCAAATGATTATTTAAAATGCACATGTAGTTCATTTAGTGATAATTATAAGACTAGCTAATAATATGCTGGATAGGAATATCAGTGGGATTGTTGAATGCAACAGAGACAAAATGCTTCCAACTGGCAAAAACATATATGTGTATATATATTCATATGTATATATATATATGAATATATATACACACATATATGTCATATGCTTGTGTATGTATGGAACATATATATATATATATAACACATCATTTTTAATGAAACATGTAATTAAAAATTATTAAATCTTTCAGATAAGACACAAAATTATTTTCAGCAAAATAATAATAGAAAAAAATACTTGGTAGATATTTTTCTATTCTATTCCTATATAAAATCAAGTGAAAGAAAAGCTTTTATCAAGACAGTTCAGACAGATTAGAAAAATAAATTGCCTAAATTGTCTGAATAGTTAATGAAATACTTGAGCTTGAGGCCTCAATTATCCAACTATATAAATTCATTCTCTACTAGATTTTGCATGTAAATTTAATGAATAAAGTAGATTTGCCTAAGGTTCTAATTTACCTAAGGCGCTAGAGAGGTCTTTTCTTTCCCTTAAGGTACAATTAAGTCTGTTAGACTAGGTTTCATATTATTTAATCTATAATGTGTAGTATTGTTATTCCTAGGAACATTATGGTAAACTGTGATTAAAGCATAGTAAAGATGCAGGTTATGCCTACACATAACCAAAATATCCATATGAAAACATATAAATCAGTTTACTTTACCTAAACTCATGCCATAAAACTATTGCTCACTAGTAATTAATGAATTCTTTTTCTTTAAACAGATGTTAAAGATTTATTTAAGTCATTATTAATGAGGGAATAGAACTGGAGAATCTAAAGAATAAAAAATATTTATAGTTCAGAAATATGGAAAGAAATGTGCTAATTTAGGCAAGACTGGCTTCTTGCAAACTATGGGAAGAAAGTCAATCAAATGTCCTAGGGTCAAAAATTTATATCTCTAGAGTCAAGAATTAATTTACATTGCTATATTTGTCTGTAACTTGGAGTTTTAAAATAGCTCAAATGATAGGCTTGTGATCTAAGTAAATCAAAATCAGATCACTCACGAAGGACATGTTTTCTACCAGGGCAACCTAAGGCCTGAAGGCCAAATCTAGCCAGCAATCTATTTCTGTAAATAAAGTTTTATTGAAACACAACCATATCCATTTTTTTAGACATCGCCTATGGCTACTTTCCAGGTACATAACATTCTTTTTTTATTATTAAATCTATTGGGGTGACATTGGTTAATAAAATTATATAGGTTTCAGTGTATAAAATTTTTAACATGTTTTTAAAATATTGAAATTATAACAATAGCAATATTTAATTAACATGACCAAAGAGGTAACAAGCTATTCAATTTGTGCTTTGTTAGATATTTTTTACCACTGTGCAAATTGTAAAATACAAAAATATTATTTCTTGACAAATGCTTGTAGTTAGCCCTGCTTAAACTTTTGGAATTTTAAATTGGTTAGATGTGATCAAAGCATCATTTTTATAATGCAGACATAAGAATACCCTGGATATCTTTAAGAAAAGAACTCCGAAACTCATAGTATACCCTTGATAAATACATTCAATTTAATTGACTTAAATGAATTATTTAAAGAAAATGGGTGGAGTCAAATTTCCAAAGAGAGTGGTTTTGTTTATTTTAGAAATGTCATTATCATCCTTGGTCTGCTGTCATCTAAAAACAAAAGACCAAAGTGTACGTCTTTTGGGATGTTGGCAGGGAAAACAGATGTTCTCTGCTAAGTCCACTGTGATTCTAACTTTATCATACAGCGTGTTGCACATTTTGAACTTAAATTCATACTTTCAAATCCAGAGAACATAGCTGAAGTGACTTCCCAAATATATCAATAAGAAACAGCTTGTTTAGTAAATGAAGTATCAAAATGCTATGATTATAGTCTCTTCTCGGATAATTTGAGTACTGTGAATCTCCCTCAGAAACCCTTTTTTCTTACACATGCCTAAAATTTGAAATTAGATATGCCTGCAACTTGCCAAGAATGCAGCAGTACTGAACTGCCCTTAGGTTTTTTTCTAGATAAGTTTCAGCTGCCTTGCATCTGAAAGCAATTGAGAACAAACTAACATAAAATGAACTGGATTTAGACTGAATGTTCCATAAGTGGTAGAGAGGGTAAATAATAGATTTTTCGAAGTGGTAACCATGTTAGGCTAACCCTAATTTCAGCAAGTTAGATTTATGATGCCAATAGTAATGGTAATAAGAATAAAAATAAAATGGGATATTTGTATTTTATGCCACTGTGCAGACTAATTGTGGTCCACCACAGCCAGCTATATTTTAATATCATCACTTCTCTGGTATTTCAAACAACTTGATAAATATTTAGTCTACTTGATATTTATAACAACTCTGCTAAAAAAAAGTCAAAGAGATTATCCATATTTTCTAGGTAAGAGAACTACCTTTTTGTTACATGACTTGTTCAAGGCTTCATGAGTAAACAAATAACATTCACTTTTGCTCCTAGTCTCATTCTATTCTACTCTTATCAAAAAATATTTGACAAGTTTTTATGATACATCTATATCCACCCAGATTCACTGTAAACTCCATTAATCTTCCAAAAGAGAGAAATATTATTTTCTTCATGTCTTACTTGAAGTGAATTTCTAATAATATTAAGCACATATACATTAAAAGAATTTTCTATTCAAACAAATATGGAGCCATAAAATTCATTACACTACAATGCAATATAAAAATAAATTTGTATATGGCTATAAATTCCAAAAATATCTGTAATTGTAAATGGTTTAGTGAATTAAATTGTATCTATAAATAATTCTTTATTTTAGTGCGCAAATAAAAAAAATATACAAAGCATGACATACACCAGTAAAGAAAGATTTCTTTTATTCTTAACACTATGACTATAAAATATACCTAATCTCTGATTTTGAAAATACACATTGATTTGATTTCCAGTGAAGTTTTTCAACAAGAATTTGCACGTGGGTTTATTTTCCATTTATATTTATTAAAACAATGTGATTGTACATCTTTTTAGGACAGACTCATGGGTTAAAATAACATTAAAATATTTAATTTAAACAAACTCATACATTAACTTTCAAAATTCTTTTAATTCTTTCAAACGAACTATATAGGGCCTGACTTTAATACTAGCACAAACAAATAAGAAGTGAAAGTTTGAAAACCAATTTTGTTTTGAAGAATTTTAAATTTGGAAGCTGTTGTAAGAAATACCTATAAAAATACAAATTAATTGAATGGGTGTTAAAATACTTACCTTAAATTGAAATTCATTTAATAACAAATTTATTTTGAGCCTATTTTCTATTTTCTCAATAGGTTACCTACATATTTCTGCAACCCATATTATGGTAACTTCATAATAATAAAAGGGTGACTGTCTTCACATCTCTTGGACATAATGAAACATCTTGGAATATAGTTACTTGGCATTTCAAAAGTAACATTCAGTATACCAATCAAGCAGTTAGGCTGACATTATTGAGATAATTTCATAATAGAAGTTAAAAGCTATGGGTAGAAGAAGATGCTTTAAAAAGTAATTCTTTTGTAATTTGATTTTAGGTGATCATTCAGCTTAAGTCGATTGTTTCTTTTGATATACAAAAATTAAGGTATTGTTCAATTATTTTAAATTTAACTATTTATTTTTAGAATTGAGCAAATGATTTTACCACTAAAAACAATGTTTTAATAGAGTAAAAAAACCCCAGCAAAATAAGAACTAGGCTTTCTTCAAGCTCTAAATATTTGTGAAGAAAAGATAGCAAACTGAATTCTAGTGTAATTGCTATTCAATGAACATAAACTACCCAAAATTGAAATTTTCTTCTTACTTCATGACCAAAATACTAGCTAATACTTACTTAGTGTTTTCTGTATATCAAGCACAGTCCTATAAAGTTGGTATTATTTTAATATCCATTGCATGGATGAGGTAACTAAATTCTAATCAGGTTGAGTAAAATTCCCATAGTCACTCAGTTGGCAAGTGAATTTAGTCACGTAGTCCAACTAGTCTAGAACCCATGCTTACATTTGCTAAGCTCATGTGAATCTGCTTCTAGATGTTCTCTGCCTTTTTTATTAACATTATTTGACTTAATTTTATGTATTTATTTTTTAAATGCCAGAGACCAGTAGCTTTCTTATGGCATGGGCCAAAGTGAAAATTAAGTGCCTTATATATGATTATATTATTCTAACCCTGTATACCATGCAGAAAATTAATTGTACCCTAAAAGAGTTTCCAATTTAGAGTTAAATAACTGTGTTTACATTAAGGTTTTTCTATTATGTTCAGAGTGATTTTGGTTTTTGAATAAAATTGTTTTGTTATGTCAAACATAATCAAGATGTTCCCCGAGATTTAATCTGTACGTCATAAGCCATTCAAATTCTATCAGCTAGATGCTCTGAGTTATTTTTCTTTGATGTGTTCACCCTGGTTACCAAAAGCAAAACTGTGACATTTAAAAAAATCCAATAGTTTTTCTATAGCTTACCCTAAAATATGTTGGAATTTTACTTTGTTTCTGTATTGTATATAACACAGCCCTAATCTTTGAATTATCTGTCATTGCTTCCATGATGCTGTCTCCACAAGAGATAAACTTTAAACTCTGTCAAGTGGTAATCAGTATCAGTCGTCAAGGAATAGCCCACTACAACAGAACTTTAGGACTCCTTAATAGGATGCATGGTTCATAAATTGCTTTAGTATACATTCTGTCAAAAACTGTAACAGTATGATTGAATGTAAGATGATTCACATGCTATTTATAGCATCCTCAATGTTAGAAGTAAATATTTTTATGTGATAATTCATGTGAGCTGATATCAATATTTTAAATGATAACAAAGATTACATCTATACAAAACATATTAATATGCTCAATACAATTAAAAAATAGCTAGTCATGTTCTTACTTCTTTGAAAAGTGCTAGGTATTTAATGTAAAAATAGTAACTAAAAAGAATATTTTGAATTAAATTCAATTCTTTCACATTTCAACATAGGACAATAATTTAAATAAAATCTAGTACTTGGAAACTTTTCTTTGCTGTTTTATGTACATATGTGATTAAAAACCTATTAATTACATTCAGGATAGGCACAAAGGAAGGGTTTTTATAGAAACCAGGAAATGCCCAAAGCTATGATTATATCAAAGTTTTGTAACTCAGCCAAGTCCATTATTCATATTTATAAATTAAAAAGTCACAGTGCTCTCAAAATATTTAGACCCCTCTTGGTTGTATTAATATTTGATGTTTGATTAAGTTAAAATGCAAATGTAAACCCTCCATATGGTGCAGAGTAGCACAGGAACAATATGTTCCATGTGGCCAAGCCACCTTGGATCTTTCAATAATAAATATTCACAAGCTCCATTAACACCACATCATCACTACTTAAATTTTAACCTGCCAGGTTCTGGGTCAGTGATAAAATTTGAAAATATTTTTTAGTATCTTCACACAGCAGAATTGATGCTAGAAGCAAGCTCATGGAATGAAAGTGGATGATTTTGTTGCAATAAGTAAAACGAAATCCTGCAGTAATATTTTCTCAAATACAAAAAGATGAGTTAAATAAGAAAATAATCTTAAATCCAAGAGGGCAAAAGAAAATATCCAGCAATACTATTGAGAATTGGGGGAGGGGGGAACCTTTAAACAAGTTGAGTTTCTGCCTCTTCAAGTTGTCTATTATTTTAAAATTTTTTTATGAATTTTTACTTTTAGAAACACCTTAAGAAACACTATAGAAAATTAGTATAAGATGATTATAAATCAATAGGAATGTCAAGTAAAGGGAATAATTATTCTGGTCTACACATATTATTATTTCAGATTCAAAATCTGGATAGTGAGTCACTTTACAAAGGCTAAATATTTTAATTTTTAAGAGCAAAACATTTAAGAAGTATATTACTGAAAGGTTAATGCAGTTGCTTAGTGTATGGAGAAAAAGAAGCCAGAGTAATAGAATTGATCTTTAAATGGACCAGTTCACGAAACATAAGGATTTCTTCCTTTTAAGTATGCTGATTGGAAAGGTAAATGATATAATTATGTTTTGTTATTATAATAAAACCAGCTTTTAAATGAATTTGATAAGTTAAACAAGGCACAATAAACCAAAGAGAAACAGATCCAGAATTTCGGTGACAATGAGAATGACTTGATTGAACCATCCTGAAGTTCACCATATTTCAGGATTGATTTAATTATCTATGCCAATAAATATCTTTTATGAAAGCAAAAATAAAGCAAAATGTTTTTTTTTCTTATTTGCAAAAAAAAATCCTAACTGATTAAAAAAAAAAGAAAAAGGGGTAAATAGACCAAACTTAGTCTCACAATTAATTTAAGAAAAAAGTCAAATACACACAAGTAACTCAAAGCACATAACTTATTGAAAACAGTTTGATCTTATTAAAATTCTTAAAATTCTGAAGTCAGATAATCATCTTTTCTTGTCTTTGCTTTCATTATCTTTAGCTCTGTGTATTTAACAAGACTCTTCTTATGTGAGCTGAGAGTAGAGAATATTGGAATTTTCCTGTGAAGCTTAAAAGTCTTGTTATCCTTCCTGTCGAAGAATAAGGGGTTGCAGTTTTCATTAAAGAATCAGGGAATGTCATACTTTGGCAATTTTACTACTTTTAAGGAGATAGAGGCGGTCCAAGAGCTTGGATACTTTGGGGTTCTGATCCCATATGAAGCTCTGGTCCTTGTGACAATCCTCATTACATGTATTTACTAGTACAGATGCTGCAGTGACAATCTCAGCAACTTAGGTGCTTCACTTGAAAAAATTTTCCTTTGCTCTTCACCACCTGATCTTAGCTTATTCCTCTAGGAGTCCACACTCTCAGTATTTTCTTTCACCACTCTGTAGAGTCTGCGACTGCAGTGTAAGAAATACTTAGGTGGCTCATTAAGAGCTTTATTATTAGCTTTAGACGTCCCTGTGAGATCTGCCTCTGCTTTTACTCTCTCTCATTCTATCCTCTCACTGATTAGGACGTTATTAGGACAAATGTGCCTCAGTTTTTGAACAAGCAGGAAGTAGCATTATTTTCTTTTAATAGCAAAAAGCTTAGAGATAGAGATAGCTATGGATTTCATGGGGTTCTAATAAGCTACATTATTATGGAAATTAAAAATATTTTCCAACAACCCTACAGAAAATAAAATTAACAGAGCTTTTATTACTCTTTAAAACTAGTTTTTAAATATTGATGTAAAGTCTTTTCAATACTAATTATGTGCCATTTGTGTTAGTGGGTACAAAAGTATTTGTGTGGAATGTGACAACATATGCATGTATTTATGCATACACATGTGAAACATGTTTTTCAAGTAGTAACAAAGAAAGAGCACAGTTTAGCACTGCTGGTGATGGCTTTCCCAAGTATTGAGATGTGTGGTTATAAATTACAATGTCTGTGTGTACATAACGAAAACCTTAAGCTTATCTGCTTATACCTGATATCTTCTAGAGTTTTAGGTGGTTCATAATTAGAAGACCTCCCCAGTGCTTGATTCACTCCTATGCATTATGTAAACCACTTACTGAAATATATTGTCACATTCTAAATGCAAAATACTTTAATATGACTAAATGATATGCTAGAAACCTGAAAGGGCCATTACTAAAATATCTCATGTTGCTGTTTTGTGACGTTTTTGATCTTTCAGATCTTACAAAGTCCTGTGAACTATTTCTAAGTATTCTGAGAAGTCCTCACGGTTTGTGCTACTCTGCCAGGTACTGCTCTTACTCTATGCTGCCATCCATTTATACAGGGCACCAGAAGTTTCTGAGGGCATCTTCTTGTACCACCTGAAGTGATGCTCTACTGTTTCTCTGTCAGGGAAGGCTCCACCTCTTTCATTATCCCTCCAACTTCCATACCGGGACCAATCGTTCTCAGAAATTCTCTTCTGATGACTTGAAGCTATAAAATTTGCACTAATATTCAAAAAAATTCTAATGAACATATATCTCTGCTTGTAGGTTACATGATACTTGAGAAACACACCACAGTGCTGCTTGGGTGTCAAGGTGTCACAGAGTTCATTGTAATGGCACTTTTAGTCCTTTTTCACTCTAAGATGCAGGCATGGACTTGGAAAACTATACACAAAGATTTATGAGTCATCATGTTTTATTAAGAGCTCATACCCTAGACTTTCTTGTTAGGTCAAATTCATTTTGTTTGGTTCATTCTTTTAGAATGAGTTACCTGCCACTGCAAATCTTTAAATTTCTATACAATAGACTTTTGTTTGGTCTGTTCCTTTAGTTCTCAAAATGTACTTTAAATTACCTATAACTCAACACTGCACAATTTAGAATTACAGCTCACATTATACAAATTCACATTTCTGCTGACCATTCTTATCTATAGTCTACTAGAGTAGCAGTAATTGATTCACTCATTCAAATTAGTTTTGAAAATCCATACACATTTTCAAATTCATTGAAATTATCTTCAACTAAAAATGGAAAACTCCACTCAATGCAATAAACATTTCAATTCAACTCGGAGTTAAATTAATGTCACCCTGATTTTTCTGTCTCTCTGTAGATTCATTTGAGAGGTATTTCTTTTCCTATCCAAGTCTAATTTGTTCATTTATGTACAAAATGCTTTGGCAGTTCCTTTCACAACAATTTTGCTTTATCAACCATTTCCTGTCTCTTCTTTACCAGATCATTCCCTTTCATATATATACATATTCATACTGCTCATTTTCTAACCAAGAAAGGAAAAGAGTCAGCCTTAACCCTATGGAACATTCAAGCTACCAATATCTCCTATTCTTCTTTTCACAACCAAACTTCAAAATATTTAAGATTTGTTATTTATATTTCCTTTTTCTTAAACTCTTTGAAATCTAGTTTCTGTTTCCCAACCCTTACCTAAGGTAACTTCACAAGGAAAAAGCGACAAGAATAAAAAATCAAATCTCACTCTTTTTTTTTACCTCAGTTGCCTTTTGAATCAATCTATTGTTTGACTTCAGTGAAAAGCCTGAGGACACAGTCTGTTGATGTGGTCAGCTTCTTAGTGGAAATGAAAATTTCCAACCCAAGTCTTCTTGCCAATACCATACCCATTTTGTTAGAATTGATCAACATCCATAGTAAAGGCAGAAATTATAGATTTAGATGGCTATAGATGTAACACAATTTTTTGTTCTCATAACCATCTTAATTAGTTGGAGTTGTAACATAATCATTATCTCAAAAGAATTGATCATATTCTGTTTCCAGGAAATTTTCATTGAGGACAAAGAGAGCTAGACAGTTAAATATTGACCCAGTAAGATCTTATAGAATATGAACAGGAGCCAGCAACATAGTGAGATGAGGTCTGAACAAGTTGTCTTAAGCAAAGTCATTCTCTCAGCTGGAGGAGACAGAAACAGAAATGCCCAAAGAAAATTAGTTCAGAATCCATTAGCTTCCAGACTCAGAGTAGCTACCTGATTAACTTCCCACTTCTAAATAAGCTCATTTTTATTACTGTAAAATTTATATCTTAAAAAATTTATACTTTTTTAATCTGAGCAAACTTGCATGGGTTTCTCTTCCTTCCAACAGATGCATGATTAAGATGACTCCAATAAAGATAACAAAGTTATTTATTAAGGGTAATGGGCTGAAAAAAAGAAATAAAAGTTTGTATATCTTTCCAAAGACATAAAAAAATACATACTGAGAACTATATTTTTCAAGTGAGTACACTTTTCCTAATTATATGTTAAAACAACCCAATTCTGATACCCTTGACTAGTGTCCAGTCACAGTTCTTAAAATGTGATTCTAATCGAGTTTTTACTCCTATAAGTGCTCTGTAAACTATCAATCAGATTTTAAAAGTACATGAGTCAACACCTGTCAGAAGAAAATGATAGTAGCACGGACTTTCAATATTTAGCACAGATTAGCAGGGTTTCTATTTCTATTCTTTATGCCTTCTTTTGTTCCATGTTGACCATGAAGTTATTAGAAAAAACAGCCTAGGTAAAACAAAACTTTTGAGTACTTCTGAGACATCTGGAGGGTATCTGTGGTAAGTTACTATAAAGCCTTTATATATTTACTTATGGAAAAATATATTTCCATTTTTGGATTCACTATGCTATATTTATTTAGCAGCAGAAGGTGAGAACTTTGGAAATTTTATCTGCTATTTACATCATATAAAATTAAAACCAAGTCTATTTCATTAAATATAGCCAAGTATGATTCATACCATACTACTACAGAAAGTATTATCTATATAAACCATAACATTAATGTGTTCATTCCTCTCCTTAGCTGTGCAATATAAAGTCTGCATATTCATTCTTGATGATTATTCCACATCCATTGGAAACAAGATGTTTTAAATTCGTGTTTCTAGAATATAAGCACCAAAAGGGCAAGAGTTTTTGTCCTTTTAGTTCATGGTGTATATACAACACCAAGACTAAGACTAATTAATGCCTAGGATATAGTAGTTGCTTGATAAATATTAATTGCATAAATAAATAATGCAACTAATCATCTTGGAATCACCTGTATTAGTTAATAAAAAAAATTCTGATTTTCCTCCAAGTTTACTAAATCATGATATTAAGGATTGAGCAGAAATTTAATTGATTATTATAAACACACATTTTGGAATCACCATTGTTGATTCACATCTAGTTACAAAACGAAACTGAAATACTAAATTCAGGATGTATACAAGGAAAACCACAATCCTATACTCTTCAACCAACTCTCAAATAGAAGCTGTCTGGTAAGATTGTATCCAATAATACAGAAAATAAAACCCTCACATAAAAAAGAATTTGCAGAGTATTTTGTCTGGACTACATGATGGTAAATAATTTAATTAAAACTTTGAAAATTAAATAATACCGAAAGCTCACTCTGAGCCTTTAATTAAATTTTTTCTTACTATAATTACACCAGGATTGTCCAACTAGCAGGGGGAATAGAAATAATAAATTCTGGAAATATGATTTACTTCTTGAAACTATGTAAATTTTGTAAGGCATCGATATATGGTTTCATAATTTCTTCATTGTGATAATTAAATTTTCCTTGTGCCTAGTTATTTATATATGATATCTCTGAACAAATGCTAGATGATAATGTATTTCATTCATATAAGGAATTAGATAGCTATATTTCTGCTAAAGTTTTTACAAAAGTTAATGTAGAAGGGGAGACAAATTAGTCAAACCACTAATTGTGTTGCTGAGTCTACTTATTTGTTTATTTTACTAAAATTTTCTGTCTTTATTCCAGTCATTAATACTTGACAGTGAATAATCTTGGGTTGAAAATTACTAATTGGGTTAGGATTTTTTTTTAAGTTGTTGCAGTATGAAACCTGAAGTTCTGTCAATATGGATGGATACAGTGATACTTACAATCAAGTCATGGGTCTAATTTAATGATTTCCTGCAATAGTAGGACCACAAATAGAGTTCATCATTTTGCTGACAGTTCTTCCCTCTGTAGACATTAGCCATCTAAAAGTAGGAACATACCGTAAATCAAGTAATGCTTCCATTAATCATAATGGGAGTTAAATGTACATCAGGAGAATGAATCCCCTTCGGTATTTAAAATGAATTCAGTTACATTTGTTGATGTAGCTTGCTAAGGTATTTTCATACTTTTAAAAATCACCCTTTTCGGCAAGATTAAATAAGAACGCTTCAGACGAGCATGACTTTGCCAAGCCTGTGATTTTCAAAGGTTCCTGAAGACTCCAGAAAACATGTGAAGCAACATCTGTAAAATATGCACATGAGGCTGAAGAAGTGATCCAGATCCCCTGCACCTCAGGTAATTTAAAGACACCTAGCAGAAAACATGCTCTGCCAGCTACTTGCTGTGTCTTCACAGATCTCTGCAAAGGAGGCAGAGTTCTGCAAGAATAGAACCACACCTGACACAAAATTGAGAAATTCGTCCTCCTGCCAGATTTATATACATACTATGAATTGAGTTTTCTGACTTTTTTTTTTCACCTAAAGCATACCTAGGTCTAGCAAATGTAAACACTTCTTAGGGTATTGCTACCTTTCTGAAGAAAAAAAATAAAAGTTATTGAAAAACTGTCTAGAAAATGTCCTTTAAAAGATTAAAAAGAAAAAAAGTAAAAAAAAAAAGAAATCCAACAAAATGATTTGAAATCCTTTGTATTCTTTATGATGTTCAGGTTTCTCTACAATCAGATTAAGGATAAAATATTTTATCATATAAATGCATAAATATTTCTGCGCTGAAACATCTTTACTTTTATGGCTGGATTCATAATATTTACTGGCATAAGAATGATCAAAATGAAGGTTAAGGTGGAAGAGACCAGGAGGGAAAAAATAAGTGGGTGTGGGGGGCATCTTAATATTAAGAATTGAAATAAACTGGCATATTAAGAGCATGAGAGTGAATGAGAAAAAAAACAGCCTAAATCACACAAATAGGTTTTGTTTAAGTTCTATAAAGAAATAGTATTAGAAAAAATTAAGAAATCAGAGTTCTAGAGATACTAATTTTCCATGGATGAAGTGTGGAAACTCAAACTAAAAGGTGGATATATGTGAGTAGGCTATACAGGCCTCAGAATGAAGACATTTTGTTGTGACTAGTCATGTTTAATATGTATATAAATGACACAGAAAGGAAATACATAGTAAGATTCATAATTTTGAAAACAGCACTAAAAACCTAGGCAGCTAATGGCTATAAACTGGGAAGGTTTTATGAGGCTGCACAGGTGGTTAGAAAAGTGGCAGAGAAATTCGAAAACATTCAAGTGTAAGATAGTATGAGTCCCAAAGTATAATAAAAATACATGTGGAAGACGTCAGGTACACCAGGAAGAGAATTTAAGTGTCATTTCCCTGATGACAGTAATCCAATATGCTATGTGTTAAAAATATAATCCAAAAATATTTCATCACTGAAAAATGCCCTGGAAGCAATTAGTAGAAAATTGTTAGATATTAAAGTGTATCTAATGTGGCAGGCACTCTTTTAGGCTCTAAGGATAAAGTACAAGATGAGGTCCCTGCTTCCATGGAACTAGATTTTAATGTAGGGAAAAGACTATTAATAAGAGTAAGTATGTTTCAGGAATGTCAAAGTATGCACCTGGAATTTTCTTCTTGCAGATGTAAACATAACTTATTCTCTTAGCTTCTTCAGGTCTTGGCTCAAATCCCATTTTCTCAATGAGGCTTTTCCTGAACATCTATTAAAATTGCAATGCTGTTCCTATTGTCCAACACCCTCTGTTTGCTTGCTTTATTTTATCTATATTTCTCTTACCACTACTGGCATATCATTCATTTTACTTATTTGTTTATTGCTTATCTCTCCCAATTAGAATGTATATTTTATGAAACCAGAGACTTTTTTTTCTATTTTATTTACTGCTATATCCCCCTATGTCCTGAAGAGTTCGAAGCACTCTAGGTTCCTAATAAATATTGTTGGATTAGTGAGTAACAGTATGTTTTGAAGAAAATAAGGTAAACTAATTGGCTAGATATTGATGAGGGTTGAGGGTTATGTTAGATAGCATGGTCAGGGAAACCATTTAAGTGGATGAAGAGAAATGAGAAAAAGCCTGTCATATAAAGATATGCAGGGGAGAGGCAATTCAAAAGGAAAAAAACAAGTTTAGAACTCAAAAGACAGGTTTGAAGTACAAGAAGTCCTATAAGGCGATTGGAGATGTGAGTTGGGAGTGAGGAGAGAAGCGGAAGAAAATGGAACCATAGAATAGGCAAAAGCCAAATTAGGTATTGCTTTGTAGCCCCTAGTAAAGAGTTTGGATAATATTTTGAATACAGTTGGATACTTTGAAATGTTTTCAAAACACTTTTTGGCTATTACATGGACTATTGTTGGGAGGGATAGAGTGAAGCATATAAGGAACATAGAGCTTTCAAGAATTTTGGGCAGTGTTGCCGAAGTTAGTAGGTTAGGGAAGTATAGTAGCACTGGAGTAAGGAAGGGACAAACTTCTTGTGCAGTCCTTACCCAGCTCACAAATTGATGATATTGGGCCAGGTATTTAATCCCCATAAATCTTGGTTTTCTTATCAATATAATGGGAATTATAAATTGCTTACTTCAAGGCTTGAATGATAGCGTAATTGGATCATGGTCACATATTTTTAGGTTAAAAAAACTTTAAGCCTGATGATTTTAAGTGGATTACTTCTCCAGATGTAAAGGTATATGTCCATTATTAGAAACACATGGTGGAATAGCCACTAGGTACAAATAAAAGATACAGCATTTATTCCCTCTTGGAATATATGATTCAGAACACTTAAAATTTGGACATATGCCTGAAAACCACCTGCAGATGAAAATACCTCAGAGACTCAAGAACTGGTCATATCAAGAGCACACACTCTGTTCTGGTTGTTGCTCCTCCCCTGAGGGTCAATGACCCTTATAAACCTGCTTCTAGATACAGATGCAAAAGGAGGTGAGGAATTTATTTACCTTAACCTTGTCAAAATTTCAGCATCTACCCTGTTCACAGAAAAAATAATTTAAAAGTTTTTATTATTGTTGCTTGTATTAGATCAATATAAATTATTCTTAGATTCATATATTCATAATTAAAGCATAAAGAGAAGGACTTAAAGGAATATTGCTACAAAAAATCAGTTTAGAATATTGATAACCTATTTTCTTCAGTGTTGTAATATTTATTTTCAAAAACTAAGTTAAAAATATATATTAAAATTTTTTAATATTACTGTCATTTTAAATATTTTCATTGCTATGGAATAACACCTAAATCTACAATTATCTGTGAGGCAATATGCAAAACAGTGAAAGAAAAATGAAGTGCTCAAATAAAAGTATAAAACACTATAAATCATGAGTAATAAACAGTAATACTGTAATATAATTCCTTTATCAATATTGAAAGTCAGAGACTTGTTTATTCTCTTGTTCTTACAAACAGAACCAAATTTGATGTATTTATCTCATTTCAATTAAAAGGAAAACACTGCCAAATCTGTTTCTACAGCAAATCCCAAAGATCTGTTAGGAAAATAACTCAAGCTAAGAAATAAGGCAGAACATGGCTATATGTCTTTAATGTCATACTGGATCATTGTACACCAGGCCTATCCAATACTGTTTAATTTTCTAAGAGAATAAACCTTTGTTTGCTTGTGCTTTACTACTGATTTATGTCCAGAATTTATTAAGATTTGTATTAATTTGTATATTGTTGTATAGTGGAGAAGGAAAATTTTTCTGTCTGATTAAAACTATAACTACATTTACAGTTTGATTGACCTATAGAACACTCAACAATTTTGTTTCTAACAGCAAATTTATTTCAGCATGCATTTTCCAACTAACTATAAAATTTGTGGGTCTCGTATGCTCTGAATTAACCTGACCATCCTGCTATGTCCCTCATTAATAAGTTGAATATGTTTTTGATATGCACTCACTATATACTGCATGAGAGATATGTTTTCAACAATGAAAGTTATACCTTGACTGTTATCAAGATTCCAGTAAAAATGTTCAAGTAGGCTTTCTTTTTTGAGGCAATTAAGCTTAATTGCTGAAGAAATACACCTTATCATCTGAAAAATCTTGACGAAACTCTTATCAAGCTTTGGATGCTGAATTAGTCCCCAAGGTGCAATAGAACTGTAACTTCTCTGAATTTTTCTCTCTGGTTTTATTTGTGCTTCTGATTCTTGGAAAAGTTTGGTGCTTGTTCTGGTTTGCTAATGCTAAGAAGTCATCCCCACAGGGAACAGCAGTGGTTGACAATCAAGTTTTGTGGTCTGATCTATTTTGGAATGATGATGGAAATCTCTCTAAGGTTAGAAATGAAAGATTTGTTTGTCTTCTTTTTATTTTTATTTTGCTCTTTATCCACAATGAGTTTTAATCAATGAAACCATTTCATGCTCACTGAAAAGGAGAAACACCTTTGAGATCTGGATCAGTATAAGCTTTTATGTTCTGTTCAGATTTGGCCTTGGTTAAGGAACAGACTTGAAGCTGAAAGGGTTCTGTGAGTCAGTATCTGTAAGTGAAGAAAGCCTTTACCCCTTGTGAAGAGTTTGAAGTGTTTTTGAATGCCATAAAGGCACACCAATTCAACTTTTTTTTTTTAAATTAAAGGAGCTCTATATTTACTTCTGATAAAAAAAAATACAGCAAACATTAATAAAAACAAGATTTCCAGGGTTGAGGAAGAAAGAATATGACTTCTCACAATTTGAATATGCTAGTCTTAAACAAAGAAAACAAGCTTCTCAAGTTGGCTAACTCAAGACCATTTTATGTAAGAATTAAAATTTGTGTAATAAAGGTGAATCCTTGGTAAAGTCAAACTGGTTTTATAAAATTTTCAAAAACCTATTTGTCTTTTCTTTAATTATATTTATTCAAATTATGATACAAACATATTATATTTTAAAGTGTTGGGCTTGTTTTTTGTTTTCTAAACTTCTTATGTTGGTATACAGATTATATCAACTAACAGTACTCCTACATTAATTTTTATGATTAGGAAATATGTATGCTAGAAATAATTAGATTTGTTTCCTATGCTTATTTATTAATTAGCTCAACACTGTTGTATTATCTACAAGGGAAGAGTGTCAGATAAAAGATGAAGTTTCACCTTTACTGTGTTATTCTACACAAATAAAATTAATAAATATAAATGTTTTAAAGATTATATCCTTTATAAGATGTTTTGGATTTCTCTGGAGATATATTAATGCCTCATTAACCATAATATGATTTTACCAACACAGGAGACATTGATCAATTCCTTAGAAGAGCATTATTTATTTCACTACAAAATAATCTCGTTCATGTTAATATTGTTGGTTACTGTAATAAAATAACAACCTCTGGTCAGTCTTATCAATGGGTTACTTCTCTTTTCCACCTCATGCTTGCCTTAAGTCTGGCTCTGTTATAAACTACAGATTTTGTTGAATTTTCAACAATGAAGAACAGTATCAAGGTCTTGTCAAAAATAAATACATACATACATACATACATACATACATACATACACACATACATAATAAAAAAACTATGCCTGGTATTCTTAACTACTGTTACATCAAGGGAAATATTCATGTAAATGGGCTTCTGAGTTGTCATTGCTTAGAAAACTGTCAGACTACACTGGGAACTGAGTCAGGATAATCTTTCCTTTTTTACTTGAGAAACACATGACTCATGAGAACAGCTTGCTGGCCCAGGATTCAGTGGAACAAGAATTAAGAATTGAATGTAACACTAAGGAAATATAACTGCAGTTACTTTTTATTGAAAGTATAATGATATTATTGCTACGTTTACTTTAAAATTTTGTTGAGTAGATAAAAAACTTTCTTCTCAACCCATATCTGAATTCAAGAGACTATGCTTTCATAAACTGAAATAAACTATCCATTAAATAATATATTTTTCCTAGCCTCTCAAAATTCAGAAACAGTATGTTAGCTATGTCTCTATACTTTCAATTGCAGTTAGCTATTTTCACAGATTTAATAAGAATTGCCATCCTGTTTACAAGAATATAATTGCACAAATTGATTGTGTAATCAGTCATAACTGTAGTGTCAAATTTTATTTGATCACATATGATAATCCCACTATGAAGTAAAAATATTGTCCTTCATGTATGGAATTAGTGCCTGCAAAGCCCTCCCAGGAAATAGGTCTGGTAACAGTTAAACAATTTAGTGGATTCAGGACTTATGGGGGTAATAAAGGTTATTTTCTTGCAGACTGGAAATCAGGACCTTGGGGACCTTAAGGAGAGAATTTAACCTTAAGTACTACAGATGAAATATATAGAGATAATTTGTGGGAGGACTGGTTTCTGATAACCAAAAATAAAAAAACCACTAAGGGTGTTTAAGATGAAATATCTGGAATAATACAGAGTGTTGAAAATGCAGTCCTACATGCTTTATAAAATTTCCAAATTAAAATCAACTTTTTGTCTTAATAATTAATATTGTATGATTCTAGATTCATTAACCATACTACAAGGAGGCTTCTCTGGCTAATTAACTGCTTTGCTGTTCCTATATAAATTATTTAAGCTAACAAAAATGATATTAACTCCTTTTAATAAAAATATTTAGAGATTATTTATAATAACAATTAATGATTATTAATAAAAATATTCAAAATATGAAAAGAAGACGATATGATGCCCAAGTATCATTTTAATTTCACACTGGGTATTGTCTAAATATTCTGCTCAAGGACTATTAATTCTCTAGAATAGAGTTTGGCAAACTATAGTACTATAAAAATTTGACATAAGTGGAGCTATTTTAAAAGAGAGCCAAGGCAGCCATTCCAGAGAAACAGCCTTATTTGTCTTACTCCTCAAAACTTTGGAATGTTTGAACTGAAAAAAATAACTCTGGACTGAGCCAAACTAACATTGTATTTTAAATAACTGCTTGCAAAGCTAACAGGAAAGAAGATATCCTCACTATCAGATAAAAATTAAAGACAGTCTTTAGAATTTACACCACATGTATAGATAAAGAATAACTTAGCATATTTTCACCTATAGAAATTAATTTCGCTTATTCATATAATAATGTCCCTTTTCTTTCTCCTAAAATCATTTTGCCTTTACTCTCTAATGGAAACACTTTTTGGGTTTCTGCTCAAATCAGTGTTTTCAGAATAGTTATTATTTTTTATCTCAAATAAATGCCTATTGCCTCTCATTTTGGCCTTTTATTTTTAGGTTAACAGTACATGGGCCAAATTCAATCCATTACCTAAATTTTGTGTGTGTGTGTGTGTGTGTGTGTGTGTGTGTGTGTGTGTGTGATCTTCAAGCTAAAAATAGTTTCCACAATTAAAAATGTTGTAAAAAATGAAGTACAGGATATACAAGAAGACTGTATGTGGCTTAGAAAGCTTAAATGTTTACTATTGGGGCCTTTCCCAACATAGATATAGATGATAGATAGATAGATAAATAGATTAGATAGATAGATAGATAGATAGATAGATAGATAGATAGATAGATAGATAGATGATAGATAGATAGATAGAGAGAGATAGAGAGAGAGATAGAGATAGATAGAGATAGAGATGATAGATAGAGATAGAGATAGAGATAGAGATAGATGATAGAGATAGAGATAGAGATAGAGAGATAGAGATAGATAGAGATAGAGATAGAGATAGATGATAGAGATAGAGATAGAGATAGAGATAGAGATAGAGATAGAGATAGAGATAGAGATAGAGATAGAGATAGAGATGATAGAGATAGAGATGATAGAGATAGACATAGACATAGAGATGATAGAGATAGAATAGAGATAGAGATAGAGATAGAGATGATAGAGATAGAGATGATAGAAATAGAGATAGATAGAGATAGAGATTGAGATGATAGAGATGGATTAGAGATAGAGATAGAGATACAGATGATAGAGGCGGAGAGAGAGAGAGCACGCAAATCCCTACTCTGGAATATGTTTTTGTCTGATTTACAATTTACTATTTGTTAGAGTCTAAAGTCTGAGAAACTGTATGTAAATTTGTAGTTTTTGTCCCTTAAGAAAGAAAATTATTACTATGTGGTAGAAAAAGCAACCCTAGATGTTATGCTTTTACTGGAGTATAGCACATTATTCAAATTTGTCTCTAGAATAGCAAATTTATTTTAGTCATGCATAAATTTAGGACTATATAAATTGCTGTTTTTTAAATCCTTCTTAAAGAAACTTTACCATTCTTCTTGATCCCTCATTAATAATTTTAAATGTATTTTGGCATGTGCTTACTATATATCTGCATGAGTTATGTTTTATAATTTTTGAAAATTGTATTTTGATAAATCTAATATTTTAAGCATTACTATTAAAACAAATAAAATATAAATAAGATAAGAAATATTTATTTGAATTTAATTATGAAGTTTACTTTCTGAATTTTTCTGTAGGAAACAGATTCATAGATCTGGGTTGGTTACAATTGTGAAAATGTTATATATATGTATTTATATGTATATGTATATATGTATATGTATATATATGTATATGTATGTATATGTATATGTATATGTATTGTGTATGTGTATGTGTATGTGTATATGTATGTGTATGTATATGTATGTATATGTATGTATATGTATGTATTATATATACGTATATGTACATATAAGTAAATATTATAATCCTCATATATTTACATATATGTATGCATATTAATCCTCAAAGGTGCCTTTGTATAATTTTCTATATATACACATATATACATAAACATACATGTGATTTTTATGAATATATATTTGCATATATATTTTATATATATTATTTTTGGAAATTAAAGAAAGTAAAGGCACTCAAGAGCTATTTACACATTGTTATCAAAACACAAATAAAAATTATACGTATATTAATAACTACTGAGATTTCCATTTTAACTATTATAAACCCTGAAAAAGCTCCTACATGAATGATCTGATGATGTGTGACCTGCATTTCAAAACATTTGAAGTACTAAAATTTGGTGAACAACTATAGTAAGAGCTTCAACTTCTTTGCTTTTTTATTTACAATGCAATTATTAATTTTCTCTTAAATATACTCTTTACATGTGTGCATTTAATGTCATAAATTTGTGAGGTGGTTAAACAAATGAAGTGTATTGATTTCAAGTCAAGTAGATGTCAGTCTGAATCTGCCAAAATTTGTTCTACTATAATTTTTTTATTTGAAAATATATTTACTATAACACATTGAAAAGAACTTAAATATAAAGCTTTAGGAACATTACAAACACTTCATTGATAGAAGAATTTACACAATAACATTTAGCATTTTGAATTAGAAATAATTCAAATAAATATCTAAAACTACATAGACTACAGACTACATAGACTACATAGACTGTGATTGAGTCAATTATACTGTACCAATTCAAAAAAATGTTTTATGATTATTAAAATAATTAAGAAGAGTATTAATAATTTGAAAAAAATTTATTTTATAATATAATTGTAATATAATTATACTATTACATCATAGTTATAAATATTACATATTATACTATAAGTAACATGTATGTGTATTAAACATAGGTATGAAATATTCCAAAATTCATATATTTTTATAATTATATAATATTACTTAATCATATATTTTCAAAAATTTAAGTAATAATTCAAAAAGATATATATTTTTATATACATTAGTTACATTAAAAATGATAGCCAAATAAATATGTATTAAATATAAACAAATGTTTTTAATTTACTAAATTCTGTCATCCTCAATACCTGGTATATAATAAGCAACAAATAGCAGTCAAGAGACTGAATATCATTTACACAAAGGACAAGTTGATTTGAGTTACTCTTACTTTGGCAATTTAGCTTTTATTTATTGATTTATTTGGTTTTATAAGGAACTGCAACAAATATTAGAAGGATAAATAATTTTCTAATTTATGAGATTAACATGTCTACATAGTGTGATTGTATGAACTTTGTTTTAAGATCTGATAGCTTTTAGAGGTGACTAATGGGAATAAAACAATGTTCTTGAATATAATGTGGAGATTCTTACACTACATTTAGAAAGAAAAAGATGCTAGGAATTTCCAAAGCAGATATTTAAAGGTATGACCCAAGTTTTCATATTCTTCTCCATGCTGTTACTAACAAATGTGCTTTTAAATAGGTATAAATAAATCATTTAGAAATCCAAAAATGCCTATTTCCACTGTAGAAATAAGTTCAGGTAAGGAGGGCACAATGAAGAAGCATCAATAATTCGCTACAGGTGAAAGGAAATTTCTTTGTTAATAAGTGAGTTACCTCTGACTTGAAACATCATAATTTAAGTATGAGAGTACAGTGGGGTCTTGATGTTTCAAATTCACTCCAACTACATTGCCTAATTTCACAGAATGCTGCATTAAAGACAGAGGGAGCTTAAACACGGTGTGGGTAATGTGAAAATGCATATGCTCTTTAGAGGGCTGTTTAGTGCAATGGTTACGAGTACTTGCTGTTAGACTGCAAGAATTCAAACCTCAGTTCCACTTATTAATGCATCCCTTGGCTAATACCTAAACCAATGGTTCTCAGATATTGAGGTTACATCTGAGTTTACTAAAGGACTAATGAAAACACAGATTGCTGCTTCCTATCCCCAAAGTTTCTGATTCAGTCATTTGAGCTTTGGCTTAAATTTTTGCATTTTCCAGGTGATGCTGTAATCTAGGAACACACTTTGACACTAGTCCTTCAACACCACATTATATTTACCTGTAAAATATTAATAATCAAAGGGTTGGTACAAGGACTAAGTGAAACAATCTACCTAAGACTATTATCCAATGCTTGTTCCCTAACAAGCATTATCATTAGCTAAAATCAAGGTACTGCACTAATATTACAAAAGAAAGTAAAATTGTATGCCAACTTTTGACCATACATCTGATGAAAATCTAAATGAATTAAAAGTCTAAAAGTAGAAAGAATGAGAAAAAATTCTATGATTTATAATGTATTGGACTAGATAAAGTTTTTAAACCATGAAATAAATATAGAAAATTTTAATCAATTAAAAATTTTTGAGTGTGAAAATTTTGTTTTTAAAAATATAATTTAAATAAATATTTAAACTTAAAAGGCAAGTTAAAAATTTGTGTTTATATTTTAGAGATGACAAATATTGTCTTTAAGAGCTTCAAGAGATCTTAGGAAGTAGTAAGAAAAATATAAATATTCTAATTTTAAAAAATGAATGAAGGGTATGAAAAAGCAATTCCAGGAAATGAAAATATATAGTATAGATATAAAAATATTCAACTTCACTGGTAATTGAATTAATGCAAGTTAAAATAAGGATAATGTTCCTCCTATCAACTTGGCAATTGAAAATGTATAATACCCAATATCGGCAAAGAGGTCAGAAGAAAAAGTACTCCAATGAATTTCTTGTGAAAATACTAATTATACCCAACTAGAATACAACCTTAAAAGATATATATGCAATTTTTTAAGTGTATTAACCCAGTAGCATTACTTTCAGAAAATTATCATGTTTCAATAAAGGGCATCATGTTTAATCATTGAAGTTAATATATTTTGAATGTTCACCATTGCATTCCCCACAAGAAGTACTTTTTTGGTATCAATAAATTCATATCAATAATTTATATTGAATTGACATATTAAATAATAACATAAATTTTATTAAATGATATACTTTATATAATAAATATATCATAAACCATACAGCTATTTTACTATATTAGTATATTACATTAGTATATAATATATAATGAACATATGTAAAGTTTGTCTTTTTATTAGAATATGTAAAAATATTATTAACTCTCAAAATTGTTCATATTATCTTTTAACTGCAAATTACAAAAGTAAATATATTATATTAATTTATTTGTTCAATAACCTTTTATTGAGTACACTGCTCTAGGCCAAACAGTTGATTATAACAGTGAATGCATTTCCAAATTATAGTACTTCTATCTTCATGGAACTCACATGGAACTAGCATATTAATTAGGGATGTGCTATAGATGGAATGGTTGTGTCCCCTCAAAATTCTTATATTGAAACATAATCCCTAACATGATTGTGTTTGGATTTGTTGTCTGTGTTAGATGAGTAGGTCATTAGGGTGGAACCCTCATGTGTAGAATTAGTACCCTTATAAAAGAGACCCCAAAGAATTTCCTTACCTTTTCTACCATGTGAGGAAACAGAAATGACAGCCATCTATGACCCAGGAAGCTGTTTCTCACCAGACACCTAATCTACAGGCATCTAGATCTTGTACTTCCCAGCCTCCAGACTATGAGAAATAAATTTCTGTTCATAAGCTACCTAGTATGGTGTTCTGGGATAGCTTAAGTGCACTAAGACAGTGTGACAAACAATAAAATAGTAATTAAGCAAAGTTAGGTAGTATGTCATATGGTTAGTAAGGGTGGATAAATGAAATGGCTATTGGTGGCAAGGGGCTGGTAAAATATGGTGGTCGGGCAAGGCCTTTCTGAAGGTGGCATGTGACTGAATACCTGGAAGAAGTAGGGGATTAAAACATTAAGATATTTGGAGAAGAACACTCAAAGAGGAGAGAATAATATTTTTGTAATCTCTAATGCCATTAAAAGAAGGAGACTGAGAAATAGAAGTGAAACTTGTACATATAAGAAAAAATCCCAAGAGGATATATACAAGAAAGTGAACAGTGATTGTTTTGGGGAATCTATACTATTTTTTTCTTAGTTTGTTTTTGCTTATTTGTTTTTAAGTAGCTTTTTAATAGCGCCAGCTACATAATTTGTGAGGCCTATCTCTAAATGAAAACAAGGCCCATCCTGTTCAAAAAACTGGAAATGTGCTGGTAGCAGTTCAGAAGTAACATACAATTTTTTCTCTTCTTGCATATTCTTTATCTCAATTTGCCATGACATTTTTTATTTGTTAATGTCAGTATAAGTAATAAATTAAATGATTACCATCAATTGTACCATTCATCTTTATATCTTACAATGCTAGTTTTAAATACAAATATAAGAGCATCTGACTTGTAACGAAATCAGTAAAATTTCATAATTTTTATTTCATAGTTTGTGCATGCCTATATATTTCTTTATAATCAGGACAGTAGATATACTATATGAAATTAACCAACTTTAAATTTCATTTCCAGATATGTGCACATCCTGCCAGCATACCCTACCATCTGTGCACTGAGTAAGGAAGGGCAGAAAAGAAAAGAAACTATGGGTAGCTTTATTATTCCCTTTCTTTACATGTCATAATTTTCAGTGCCAGTGTTTGACTCATAAATGAATATAAGCCAGAAAGAATATGATAGGGTATCTTTGCATTTGTATTTCTTGGGACACTATTGCCTTCTTTCTGTGTTCAAAACAAGTTCTAGTTTGAATGGAAAGTGTGGCCTCTCAAGGCTGTTAGTGTTCCTCCTTTCTGACTTATATACATAACCATTCTTTATACTAGCTCTGAGACCCTCTGTGCTCCCATGAGCTGTGGATTCACCAGCATTCTGTTTTGTTTTTTGTTTTTTTTTTTTTGTGGCATCATGATTGCTGTAAGCAATGGGGAATATAGGAACAGTGGACAGGTGTATTGCACAAGTCTCTTGTTCCTTTTGGCTTTATGACTTTATTTACAAAACATAAGTTCTAAGACAAAATTACCAAGAATTTCAAGAAGAAAATAGCAGAGCACTAAGCTAAGCATGGAACCCAGCTGAGTATGGATACTTGTTTATTTGCACAGGTCACATGCCCAGGAAGTCAGCTCTTCAGTATAACTTGAAAATTTGTATATTCTGGTTATACTAAAAAAATCATAATAAGTATGCAAAAACAAATGTTAAAGCAATTAAAGTTTTGACTAAAGCAAGAAGCAATAATAATAGATGCTATTTACTTATTTGTTCATTTGTATGTTCATTGAAAATATTTTCTGAGTTCCTTCATTTCCCCACCACCAAGGGGAGTGAGAAGTCTCTTTATCTTAAGTCATGAAGAGGTCCCAGATGAACCACATAACAAGCCACATATGTGTTCCCTTCAGTTTGAGTCTCTGTGACCTGATGCCTGATTCATGCCTGAAAAAAAAGCTAAAATGGTCAAGAGTAAGGCAAGAAAGATAGTAAAAGGCTATATTTGGAAAAACTAAAACTCGAATCATGGTGGAATACTTTAGCAGTCATTGCTTTCCATAGACCATGTGTGGCCAGTGAGGGTCATGCAAGCAGAAATAAGTTTTGCCCCAAATAACTGCCTGAAAAGAAAAAGGGACTTTAGTAATGAGAGTTTATGTGGAGTGGATCACAGGGGAAATAGTAAAGCAGATGTCTCTTCCAAGGGACCTAACTAATGCACTATGAGGGACCAAATTAAAATGCCAAAGTAATGTGAGAATCATGACCAGTTTGTAATTCCAGATGGAATAGTTTGTACCTTCAAGCTCCCTCAGCAAGACATCATATTTTTTTAAGCAGATACCTCTTGATTTATGAGCATCAAATGGCTATCTTATTTTCTGGAAGGCAGTATCTTAACACTCAATGCCAAATATGCAGTGGTATCCGCGCAGTTTTCAATTTAGAAAAACCTAGGAAGAATATAGATTATGTTGAGACTCTTTCAAACATCTCTGCCATCTATGCTTCAATTACACTTAATATAGCATACCAGCATTAGTAACAGTTCAATCTCTATTCTGAACTAGAGATACAAGGGATGAATGTGCCACTTTCATCATGTTCTCTGAAAGTTTAACGGTGATTTCCAAAAGAGCTTAAAACTACTATTGTTGCCACTGTCAGTTTATGGAATTCCAGATTAACAGTGACAGGAAATAAAAGGTCTTTTTCTTAATGACATAGTCTTTTTCTTGTTAAGAGTTTGTTTTTTTTCTAAATTGAGTCTCTCATTAATTATTGATTTATGATCTAATAAAGCCTGAGTGCTTGCAAACCAATTATACAACTTTTACAAAAACAAAATTGTCAAACTTTCTTTTGAAAATCAGCTTTTTTCTAAAGCACTTTAGATTGTAATCTCCTCCAGGGCAGGAGCTATAAATTCAGGATTTTTTAAGTACTCCAGAGCTCCTAGAATTGTATTCTGTGCACAATATAAACTCAATCAATATTGATGGACCGTCTGACTATAAAATCTGTATGAAGTAATTGCTGCTCTGTTAAAACTCAAATTTGACTTCCCAAAGATTACCACTGCACTAAAGGAAAGAGAATAAGTAGGAAAAAGAATACATAAAAGATGAATGGATATTCTTGTAGCAGATGTTTAAGAGAGATTGGACATAGCTGTGCTTTGCCTTATCAAACACAACATTTTGTACTACTTCTGGATTGTCTGCCCTAAGGTGACTGCTCTCCTGTTCTTCGAGATGACAAGGAGATTGATAACCAGAAACTGTATATATTTTATTAAATGATGCTGAGCTACAGACTCTCAAGATTATGTGTATACCAAGAAGGAGAGTTTGTGAATTAAAAAAAAAAATCAGCGAGAGTGAGAACAATGCCATTATCTTTTAGTGGGAAAAAGGTGCACATAAAAGTTAAAATGGATAATGAAACTGAATAGGTTAATAAAAAAGTGGATTGAAAACAATCACAGAAAAAAAATTTTCAAGTCCCCATAATCACAGGACATTCAAATTAGAAAACCTTAAAAATGCCACTCCCATTGTGAATAAATTTGGATGGACAGACTTATTTTCTAAAACAAATCTGTTCCTGAGAATTTTCCATGCTGCATCAATATTTTTGGTTTTCCAGAAAAAAATGTGGATCTTCTAAATTGAGCAAGCTTGTATCAGACATTAAAATATATGTGCATGTGTCCTTTTTTATCTTTAAGTGTTTGAATGGTTATAATTTACCTCTTCAAATGAAAAGGAACACTTTACCACAGGGACCACTAAACCTTTTTTCATAAAGGTCCAGACTAAAATATTTTTGACTCTTATGGCTATACATTCTCATTGTAGAGTGAAAGTACATTAACAAAATGAAAATAAAACAGTGTGATTCTGTTTAAATAAATTTTTATTTACAAAAACAGGTAGTGGAGAAGATTTGGCTCATAAAGCTATAGTATATCAACTTTTAGTCTATAGTGACAGTCTCACAAATGAGCATTTCCATGAGTTCAATTGTCTTCTCAGCGGGCATTTGGAAATGGAGGAGACACCTCTGTAAGCTATAGAATCAGGCAACTCAACAAGGCAAATAATTCTAGAATAGATTAATTGATTCTTAATTCTAATAATCACTCTATGTTTTGATGGTGAATTGGCCAGCAACACTGTATATTTAATAAGAAATATAACAGAAATTTAACAGAAATATAAGAAAATTTTTAATGCATACTCATATGTATATAAACCACATAATGCATGCTCATGTGTATTTAAAACACGTAACCTTTTTGTGATTCTAAGAAGGACATTTACAGTTCAGATAGCACCTGCTTTAATGCCAAGTATCCTGTAGACACATGATAAATAATAATTAAATAAATGCCATTAATTCTCATGCTCCTATTATTTGTTTTACTGAATAAGTTTAAATATTGAAGTAATTCAATCTTCTTGATTTCCTAATTCCCCGTTTCCCACCAATAGCTTACATCAATGGTGTGAGATCAGGACCCCTAAACAGGTTGAAATCAGGGACACAACATTTGATGAATCTTTTATTTTTTTCATCAACATTAAAATAGTTTATAGTAGTAAAAATATACAAAATACTTTTATGTTTTTATGATTTCCTGTTTTCCAATATGTACTCACTACTAATCTCTGCTATTACCCCATTTGAACAGGTGCCACTGAATCACTAATGAAAACTCAGGTTTTAAATTGTCATTTTATAACTTATTTCTAAAAAAATAGACAATGAAAAGGACATACATATTAGAGAATAATAAAGAAATTGATTTTAAAATATTTTCAAAATACGAAAAATATATTGAGTGAAACATTATTAGAAAAAAAAAGGCATAATTTCATATAAACCTGAATCACCAGCAGTGATATTGACATATAATTCTAGGCACTCTATGGGATACTCTTCAGAAGGCTATCTGAATCTTACATTATCTGACACAACAGAATGGTATGGGGATTCCTGGAAGTTCTTTTACTTAGAATAAAAATTGTGTGTGTGTGTGTGTGTGTGTGTGTGTGTGTGTGTGTGTGTGTCCTCAACAGGTGTAAATCCACTTTTCTACATTTAACAGTCTTTCCATTGTTAAAAGTTCTTATTCATATGTATACCTAAACAGAAGCTAAAATTTGAATAAACTCCACATTAAATGATGAACTAAATATATTTCAGTATTTGTCAGGCCCCAGTTGGCTAGCTAATATTCAAATCAAAATCAGAATGCTCATGAAAACCAAATGCAATCTAAAGAGCAACATCTTAATCCTATGAAATTGTCTCTGATTTTTTAATTGTAAAATTATTTTATTAGGGTGATAAATAATTCATAAAGTATATATATGATGAAAATAAAATCTGTACCTCTGTAGTTACAGAAATCCACTTAAAAAGTTAAAAATTAATTTTCTTACCCAAAGTTTCCTCTACTGTTTTGTTGATCTGATCATTTATGGTCTTTAATCTGCATACATATTTGATATCATTTGTGATGGAAGTTGGTTTTATATGTTATATATAGCTCTTCTGCATATAGTTGCTTGTAATAGGCCTAAAATCCTTTCTTAAACTAATGTCCTTATATTATCTTTTCAGTGTGTAAGGATAATGTTCTTTGTTACCATTAAATTTAATGAGAGCTAACTGGCAGATTCATGAAAAATATATCTTCTTATTTTTAGAAAATTTTATATTTATTAAAATCATGATTGGTATTTTTTTCTTGTTTTCCAATAGTCTAACAAAGACAGTAAAATATCAATCTGCAATTTGGATTTTTATAATGAGTAGTAAAGATAGAATAATCAGAATGCCTTCAAAAATAAAAGCATAAATAGCATTTTTAAAAACAATTTTCTACTTTTGAGAGGTTTAAATCCACTTAATGGCAGTTGATAAGCAGAAACAGATTCATTTGAATTTTTTTAACCAAAAATTATGTCCCCTTTCTAATCCAAATTTCTAGATTCATAAAAATATAATTTTTCCATTTGCTAAAATCAGAAGGAAATGTTAGTTTTCTTGGCAAAAGCAGACGACATAGTTAAAGACAAGTGACATTACATTTGTTAAGTTTGCTTCAACTACATATATAAAAAAAAACAGATCAAACATGTTAAGTATAAAGCAAAAGCAGACATTACCATCAATGAGCTACCCTGTTCACTTTTGGTTGGCTAAAGTATTAAATAAATGGCTTAAATTAATAGAAAACAATAAAATAACAACATATTAAGGCAATTTCCAAATTAATCAGGTGAAAATAACAATAAAAAAATTAAACCTCCCCCCCACACACACACACACAACAAACAAAGCATTCACATGATTTTAGGTCCTTAATGATATTTTAAAATGTTCATCAGCTTCTGTATACAATTGATAGCATAGAAATGAAATATTAAAATTTCCTACAAATAACAGTGCATTTCTGAAAAACTTTTACCAATTCATAAACTTTAACTATGAGGGGAAAGTAGGTGTTTATTTAAATTAAAGAGGCAGGAGGTAGAAATAAACTGCATTAAAACAGTGTAGCAATAAAGTTTTAAAGAACTTCAACAATTTTAACTCAATTAGACCTAACATTAAGTCCAGGACTGTTAAATGATCTAATAAGAACAGCTTTTTTGAGACTAGATAATAATTATAGTTGATTGCAAAACTTACCTTTATTAAATGCTTTCTGTGTCAGACACATGTCTAATCACTTTATTGTTACGTGTAATCTTCATCATGATCCTATGAGATAGGTGCCATCATTGTATTTCACAGATAGAAGCCAAGAACAGATATTTTAAATAACTTACCAATATCTCAAAATAAGTGAGAGGCAGAACCAGAATTTTTATGTAGAAATATCAAAAATTGTCTGAGAAGCTTATAAGGATATCTTAACTTCCTGTAAATAATAAACACTGTAGGTAAGTAATACTTTAGCTACTTAATCCCTCTCTCAATACAATATCTATCAGTGAGGGTACTGAAAAAAAACAGATGCTTCTTCAAAAGGTTTAACCAAAGTGAACATGATGAAGAAATTATTTACAGAGATTTGGGCAAGGCAAAAGGAACTAAGGAAAGCTGGAGAAGCACGGGGGAATAAATTTAGTGGATTCTGTGGTGTTCTCTCCTCGATGACAATCTACCCTTTCTACTACCACTTATGACAAGTACTGGGCTGAGGATTCACAAAAATTGTCCTTGGCCAAAGAGGGCCACCTTTACCAAGATTATACCTGTCCCCTGGGAAGCCCACAACCATTGACAGGTTCTCAGGGATGCTAAGGATCAGCTTGCTGATCATGACCATCAAACTTCTTTTAAGAGCCATTCTAGCTCTAGCGCTGATGCCACAGTTGCCACTGAAGCAGAGGAGAACTTTTCTCTCTGCTCCATCCTGTTTCCTTTTATCTCCATCTCAGCAAGTATAACTATTGAAGGCACATCCCAGTGAAGTTCCTCCATGGAAATGTTCCTCTCAGAGTCCAGTTCCCAAAAAACTGATCTAAGGCAGCTAGCAACACAGGGGCTTTGGGGTAAGAAGGAGAGAAAGAAATGGCTCTGATTAGAACCATAAAAGAAGGAATGCATCATAGTTCACATCTTAATGAGGCATGGAGGCAGAAGGGTAAAATAAATATCCAGATACTCTCTCTTTTTTCTGTCTTCTACCTCTGGCCTGTGTCTTCTATTGGCTGATCCAAACTGGAAGAAGAGAGCAGAGAATATAGGCAATAAAATTTATATTTATAAAGTATTTATCATTCTAGAGCATAGAGCTGGACAGAGAAGAGAGGATAGCAGATCCTAAAGGGTGTTGCAAACCAAAGATAATCAGCACATGTTAGGGACCTAGTGATTCAACTGATGTTTAGTCTCTTGTTATTGTAGAATAACAAGGCTAACTGGGGTTTACAAATTAACCAGTCTAAGTAAACCTAAATGCATATGGTAATTAAGTTATCTTATCCTAAATAGTCAGATGGGATTTAAAAAATTACTTTAAATAATATGTGGTCAGTGGTATAGTTTTTGTCATTTTTCTCAAAATGGCATCATGGTTTGAAAAAAACCTGAAATTGAATCCACCAAGACAAGTCAAGTGTTGGAGAGTTAGTAAAGATACAATAAAAATGAAAGATGTGTTGGGGATACAAAAACCACTGTAGACAAAAGGGCATACAAATAGACCTTTTTGCCTTCTTCTAGCATTTATATTCTTAATAAAATTTTCTAACTTTACTTGGATTTTTTTCAAATATTTTCACAATTTTTACATCTAAAGGAATTGGGTGAATGGATGAACAGAAGGAAAATGTTTAAAGGCATGGATATTTGGACAGAAAAGGCAAACACTTACTGATTAAAGAAAATATTTTCTTTTCCTTTTTTCCTTGTTTAACTTATTGTTAAACTTATTGTTAAACAATTTCAAAATAAACCCTTAAAGAATATTAATACCCTGTACTAATCCAGTAGATGATGATACAAGATATTCTTGGATCTTTTATTAGGATGTATACGAAAGAATATAAACTAGAACAAGTGCCTTAACAGACATCTGGGCAGAAGTCTATTCTATATGTAAGGCCCTTCATGCTCATTTCTTCATTAACTAAGAAACACCTGAATTTTTTCAAGGCTATGTGAAAAAAATAAATAAAATTCAATTTACTGCAAACTATAATTATGTTATTATTAACTTCAAAGAATTCTGGTTACATGTAAGTTCTGTATTCAACACATCTTGCACATTAGTCATGGCTGAAAAGTAAATTTATGTATTTTATTAGTCAGTTGGCTATAATGGGCGATACCACTGAGAGGGGTAAAACTAGATAGTGATTTACTGTACAGTGGCTAGCAAGAAAGGGAAACAATTATAAGAGAGTAGAGAGTTGCCTCATGAACAGCTAAATTACATTATAAAGACAACTCAGAGCTCTGAAATTGTTTTTTTATTCCAAGAATTCTTATTGGTCTAGGGTCATTGGGGTAAGGCCTGGCACCAACAACAATGTTTGCTCTCATGAACCAGAGTAAGAGAAAATTAAAGGACTAAGGTGAGATTTTTCCGTGCACATATGGAAGGCAATGATCTTGCCAAAATGGGTTAGAATTTGAGCTTGTCTGAGCTGAAAAGAATCTGAGAAATCATAGATTACTTTTTCTTATTATGCAAAGAAGGAAACAGAGGCTCAGGGACAATGTCAAACACTAAGTTATGCAGCTGAGCCAATACCCACGGTTCCTGAAATTCTTTCTTATAAGAAACTACTATCGTTCACACAGATAATCTGTCTAATTCACAGTGAGCCCAATATTTTATACCAGAAGCTAACATTTTAGGACTATTTCTCCTATTTGGTTTAATTACTATGGTGATGATAAACTCTAAAATAGGAATATGAGTTATAGAAATAAATAATTGTACAGTTATACAACTGTTATTGTTGTTAATAGTATCTCATTCTCCTCCTCAACTATGCCAGGTATGGCAGGATAAAATGTGAGATTTCTTTGGTTTTGTTCCATTAATTAGGAGGAAAAATTATGCATTAGCTCTTCTTATAAAATTGAGAGAGGGGCTTCATCGTGGTTTGAAATGTTCTTTTAAAAGAATATAAAAGCAATAATGTCCGATTCTTGTGGGTTGTATTATTTCACCTCCATACATTTAATCACCATTACTAAATGTTGTTTCCTGTAAGCCAAACCATTTCTCTGAGAAAATGTTTAGTGAGCATTTAATTAATAAATAGTTGAGCAAGCTAGAACAAGGTGGCTAACTTTAAAGTCACAATGTGAAAACGCTTGTTCTGAAAAATATCACTTATGTCACAGTATACACCAACAGAAAAGCATTATAGGAGGAAAAAAAGGAAGGAAGAAAGGCAGGAAGAATGACTTTCCTTTGAGACATGTCAGCCTTTCTCATTTCGACCTGTACTACTTCGACCCTAGACTTGCACAGATCTTTCAGACTGTTTAATATACTACACAAGTAAATATTAAACTCATATTATCATCCAGAAATTGCTACATACCTGAGCTTTATGCCTGTAACTTAGAGACGATTTCCCCTCTTATACCCAGATTCCCTCCTACTTGTTCTTTCCAGTTCTCTCATACTCACCCACACCTGTCCTTCAACCACCATGTGCCTGATTCACTAGCACCTTGAGGACATTTTCTTTCTTGGTCAGGTCAGTCAAAAACATGTGCAGATTTTCAAAACATGATATATTTTATGAGGTTGACATTTTTACTGTGTTTTTTTTCCTCAGAAGTTAATTCACTTTTACTGTTGAAGAAAACTGTCATTTCGCTGTACAAAAAAACCACTTTGCTGTGAAAATGGCAACATTTCTCCCTCGGGCAAAATGGTAGCTTGTGAATCCTCTCAAAAAGAAAGCTGAGATGTGACATGAAGTCATCATTTTCATATGAGCAGCCTATCTGTCCTTCCATTTTTCTGACAGAAGTGAATTTTATACATTCATGGATAAAGCAATTTCTAGAATAAGTCCTGGCAAATAGATCACAAGCTGTTTTTGTTTTAAAATTCTAAATACAGGACCAGAAGATACAGCAACCAAATCAGAGATCGATACAACTAGAAATATTAAACATATCATCCTTCTAGGTATTCACTGATTTACTATTCACCCTCTCATTATTCCTCTTCTCATGCAAGACATCATTTTTAAATGAGGTTACATTAGAATAGAATTAAATGGTGGCCCTCAAACCAAAAAAGATATGTCAAAATTGCAATCTCTGAAATTGTAAATATTACCTTACACAGTAAAAGATATGATTAAATTAATCTCTTAAAAATGGGTTTTAAAGGCAATTACATGTATCTTCTCTTTAAGAAATAGACGAAAACAAAGAGATAAAATATGACCATGAAACAGCAAATACAGTGATGTGGCCACAACTCAAAGAACACCTGCAGCCACTAGGAGCTGGTAGAGGCAAGGAGAATTCTCCCCTAAGGCCTTTGGAGGTAACATCCTGTTTTCATATTTCTGGCCTCCAAAGTTGTGAGAAAATTAATTTCTATTGTTTTAAGCCACCAAATTTGTGGACATTCTTTATAACAGCCCTAGGACAATAATATACCTAATAAATGAAGATTTAGTAAAAATATCTAACAGCATGATGATTAAAATTTTACCATGACATACCAAAGGCCACCTAGGATAAGATTCAATAAGAAAGCAACTGAATTTACCCCTCTTAGCTTTTACACTTTCTGTAATTAATTACCAGCTGCATCTGGGTTGTTGAAAACTTGCCTATGGATTAAAATTGGAACTGTGTCATTCTATATCTATTACTTCTTAAATATCATATTTAGAAGTTTTTCAAGAAAGATTTCTATCTTAAGAGTACAAAAAACATCAGTCCTTTCAACCTATTTTGCTTTTATATTTATTTACCCTGATGATGCCATATTATTCATGTGCTATCTCCTCTTAAGCATGAAATGAATAAATGAATATCAAAAATGGAAAATTATTAACACAAGGAATACTCCATTTCAGGAGCTCTCTATTCAAAAACTTTTCTCAGTCTTCTAGCCTTGCTGTAACTAGACTCAAGAACCACTTACATACCGCAGTGATCTTGGACAATACTTTAGAATTATTTCTCTGCTTTATGCCATTTGGTGATTATTCTATAGGATCACTGCTGTATTTATAAATAGTGTATCCCACAGCAAGTTAAGAAATAAGGGTGAAAAATTTGAGGGTTAAAAAATTCTTTTCAACTAGCTGAAGGCTGACAGGGCTGATAGAAAAAATAGACCTTGCTCTCATCGACCCTTGTATGGAGGGTATTATTGACTCTATCTGAACAACCATCAATTAATCAGAATGTAAGAGCATGGGTTGAATTTATTATTTCCTTTGGTTCTCTATTCCTTGTTCTTAAAATCCCTTGTATTTCAATTTTTATTAGTTAATAATTCCAATTTGGTGACAGAGTTCTTGGCTATTTGCCTGTGCTAAACACTTTGCAAGTCGTGTTTTATAGAATCCAAACTTCATATCAAACGTGTGAGGCAAATATTTCAAGTATAATTAAATTTTCTTCATGGTGACTGGAATTCATACTTTCATGGATCAAGATAAATATTATTCAAAGAATGAACAAAGAAAAACTAAACTGGAAGAGAGAAAACTACTAAATAGGAAGAATATTGTTTATATCAACTTCATATTTTATCATTTGAAGAATGTTTTGAGTAATCTTTGTATATAATTCTATAATTTATGTTACTTCTTGCATATAAGAATCCTAAATAAGTTATTTAACTGTTTTTCTAAAGTATTTTGTAAATATTTATATGAGAATTTCTTGAATTCATTTCCTAGACATACAATTTATCATAGATATTATATATTATATATTTTATGTTTCTGTAGTCCCTTACTGCTTATAAAAGACAACAGTGCTAAGCCCTTTCAGGATTGACTCAAATAACTTAAAATCTAATATTAAATAAGGGAATGAGCTTTAAGAAACACAGCATCCATGTGATATTTAGAGCTGGATGGCTCCTAGTATTATCTTTTTTTTCTTCAAGGTAGTTGATATAAAAGTTAACCTCACACTTCAGAAAGTTTAAAAGAGAAGTAAATGATAAGGCACTTGACATAGAAGGCTCTCAAATAGAGGTCAGTGTCAAAAATTCTCACAGTTACCTTAGATGTCTTGGCAGAAAAAGTGGAAAGGAAGCCACTGGCGAAATATCTGAACAAATGAAAGGATTAGTTATTTAGAAGTCATAAAATCGCCAGTGGCAGAGAACCATTGAGGTCATCCTGAACAAACCTTTCTACTTTAGGGAGGAGGGAATCGAAACTGCTTTCAGCTTATACTTGCAACTCTTAGAACTATAAATCCTATTCTATACACAAAGGTACAGGCTATTTATTTTTAAAACAAGTATTAAAAACTGAATAAGCCCCAGCCAATCTACAAATGCTTAGAAAATAAAAGATAGTAATACTCAATTTCTGTTCTCAATGAGTTTACTGTTAGAGATAGAGAAAAAAATGTGCATAGAAATAACAGCAATAATGATTGTGCTGTAGGAGTAGTAAAAACAAATATTTTTGGATTATGATAAAGATGGTAGATAAAAAAAGAGAGCATTAAGAAATAGAAGAAAAGTATCAACAAAGGCACATAGGTCAAGACTTCCTTGTCATTTTTTCTCTTAGTCTCCTCTTACTGTTTAACCCTTCAGCTGAACAAATTCTCTGACTCTCTCTCTCTCTCTCTCTCTCTCTCTCTCTCTCTCTCTCTCCTCCCTCTCTATCATTTACTCTTTTGAAACATTTACTCAGTGATTAACAATTTTTATCATATTCTCAGTCTCTATTCAAAAACTTTCTCAGTATTATACCCTTGCTGTAACTTGATTATTCTCTTAGGACATATTTCATCTTTTGTTAGTCTCTTGGATGAAATCTATTAGTATATACAATATATTAAATCCAGGACAACAATCAGAAGGAGAGGTCAGCGACCTTTGCTTTTTATCACTGTCTCAGGAATTTTTTGCAACTTTTATCTTATTAAAATATCAAAACAAAATGCCTTTCATTCCCATATATTTGACCCTTTCACCCTTTTCTACCAATGCAATATACAGATGATGTATTACAGAATTATACACTTGAAACATATAATTTTATTAACAATGTAACCTCCAGTAAATTTAATAAAATTAAAAACAAGACAAAACAAAAACTATGAGTAGCTGAGTCAATTATCCAAAAAACAAAAAAATAAAAAAATTAATTTTTGTTTCTTCAAGGCTCAGATCATGCCACTTCTCCATCCTTCTATTTATTTTCTAGTAAATGCCCCCTGAAATTCTCATAAAATTCACTTATGTTAATACTTTGACCCAAACTTCCATCTAGCTGAATTTTATTACTTTGTTTCCTATGCTCTCTATGCAAAATTCATTAAAAATTTAAGGATTCTACTTTCAAGCATTGGAGATATCTTCATGACAAATAAAGATCCCAAACTTCCCTCTTTCCACCTGAAGAAGAAAGACAATTTTATTTTTTTCTAAATCTAGTCCACCACAAAGTTGAAAATGTAAATTTTATGTTTTAATCTGTTACAATCTGGCTTCCACCTCAATCCTCAAATGTCTTTTTTTAAATACATATTAAGTCATGTCACTTTCTTGCTTAAATTATTCTTTAAAAATTGTGATAGTTTCCTTTTATATTATATATTTATTAAAAATCTCCATCAAATCTGAAGCTCTGCATGGCTTAATCCTGTTTACCTTTTAAAATATTATTAGCAATCATTCTCTTCTTTGCTAATAATAATACAGATTCATTGGTCTCTTTTTCCCTAGAGATTTTTGCATTGTATGCTTTCTGCTTGCCATGTTTTTCTCCCTTACTGATTACTGATTCCTTCTCTTTCTATCAAGGTCAATCTAAATGTCACTTTCTTTAGGAGTTCTACTCTCATTACCTAACCCAGAAATGTCCATTTTTATCCTTCAAAGCAGCATTTCATTCATTTTCTTCTCAGTTTGAAAATATTTTTTTCTTTCTGCTCAATTATATGAGGTCTGACTTATTTCACTCAGCTTATACCCTATAAATCCATCCATATTGTTGCAAATAGAAACATTTTATTTTTTATGACTAATATTCCATATATATATATGTATATATATATGTATATATATATGTATGTATGTATCACAACTTCTTTATCTATTCATTTATTAATGGGCACTTAGGTTGCTTCCATATCTTGGCTATTGTAAATAATGCTACAGTGAACATAGGGGTGAATAAATCTTAATAAATAGTGTTTTGGTTTTCCTTGGGTAAATACCCAGAAGTGCTATTGCTGGGTCAAAATGTAATTTAATTTTTGATTATTTTATAAAATGTTACCACTTACAGAAATTTATCTTTCATATATGTGAAAAATCAATTTATTGATCAGAGGCTTAAAAATTTGATGCACATCAGGTCACTTCTGTTTAAGTAAAATGGAAGAAACCCCTTTAAAGTTTTTTGTGAGTTAAAAGATTTGAGAGTTTATTCTCACTGTAATATCTTTGACTGGTCACTAGCAAGTAGTTTTCCTATTCATCTACAGAAACTGATCTATTCACAAACAGATGTGTGTATTTGTGTGTGTGTGTGTGTGTCCACAAGATCCATGTGTGCACATATGTAGAAAATAGAATGATAGGAAAGGAGCATGAAAAATGGAGTCCAAAGTAAAGACCTTAAATAATTTATCTGTTATAAGCTATGTGATCTTTAATTCTGTAAAGCCTCAGCTTCTTTTCATCTATAAAACAATAGCAACATTACTCACAATGTTTTCTGGATGTTAAAAATATATATTTAGAAGTACTTTAGAAGCCTAAAAATTCTTGATTGTTATGTGTGTATATATAGTGCATAAATAGATTAATTTACATCTATAAAAATCCAATATATAAACAAAAAGGAAAATAGGAGCACTTTTAGTTGAATTAGATGTTCATGATTGAACATCTTAGTTCATAAAAACAATAAATTAGTTTAAAAATTTATGTTATAGAATGTTTATTTTGTGTCATTTAAAAATTTATATTATTACATGTTTATTTTGTGTTGTTCTTTTGTGACATGTTTATTCATATCAAAAAAGAATTCACAGTTTTAGAAAAACTTTTTAATGTACTTCAGTATCTCTTTATCAAAGGTGCTATGTATGCGGAAACGGATATAGGGGCTTAGGCTAAAATTTGAAGTAAAAAAGGGCTAAAAGAAGCATAATGGCTTAGGAACAATTAAAGAACAATAAATATATTAGTCATTTCTATGAGTTGATTTTTAAATACACTACTTTTAGAGCATCTTTTGTAGAAAGATGGATGCACCTAAATATAGAATAACCTAAGAGTTTATCTAAACCAAACTATTCATTGATAATGGATGATTTGGGATACTCTAAGACTATTGGAGCCTACAGAAAATATCTCTTTACTGAAAATATCATGATTACCATGATTGAAATAAATTAATAGTAGTTAATAAAGTAAAAAAAATACCAAAAATTGCACATGGGTTGTTTTGAGAACTAATGTTTTTCACCATCAGGACACAAGAGTGTGGTTCCAACACAGGCTCAAGATCATACATAACTTATATAATTAGTATTAGTGCTCCCAGGATCCAGAAGTTTCATCATATCTACTTCAGTTCTTAAACAAAAAACAACTCCACATTCTCTAATTTAGTGACCATTGTACTGAGTCATATACCTGGAGTTACGATTTGATATTGGATGTTTTGTGACATGTAGAACATATGAGAAAAGACATAGTTTAATAAAAATAAAGACACTTTAGTGGAATTGGAAAACTGATTTCCTTTTAATAATAATAATATTATGAGCTGCTTTTTTCCAGAGAAGTAATCCATATTGAAATATAAAAAAAGAGATAATATCTGCCTTCTGATAATTTTTGAATGAACTAAACTAATGCCTGAGATCCTTAGAAAAGAATAATTGATGTTAATAATTAGCACAATTTTCAGATCTTGGGTCACTGCTTTGAAGACCAAGGTCTTGATCCCCTAAATGACTATGATTAAACAATGGTCTGCCTTGTGCCTGCCGAAAGGTTTCACTCATTTTCTTGGCAGTATTATTTCATCAGTTAGTTGGACTGGGTCCAGTTTATTTGGCAAAGATTTAGTAGAACCATGCTGTGTTCATTATCTCTCCCTGACAATGATTTAATTTCATTGCAAGAGTGTCATAGCTCATTATTATGTTAGGCACACTAATTTTTGAATTTGGAAGGGTTGCTTCAATTTCATATGGAGCCCACATTTAGCTATACGAATTAAAAAATTTTCTTTATAGCATCACAAAAACATTAATTAATTTATTTTTAAGCATGTGTGTGCGTGTGTGTCCATTAATGTTCCAAGTACTCCAATAAAGCATAGACTTAACAATAGAAACATGATAAGAAAAGCTTCTCTGGCCATTAAGGATCTATTGAACATTTCTTTGTCCATTTTGTATATTCATCAGACTATTATGTGCAAGGTAATAAACTAGGCTCTCTGAAATAGAAAATGAATAAGGCATAGCACTAGAAGCATATAGTAATAGATGTTGTAGACATCTTTATCTAAGAATATAATAGTTTACTATTTTGAAGAATGATTGTAAATATTCTTTTTAAAACAAATTTATTTCTTGGTCTATTTGGGTTTTATAAGAAAAATACCACAGACTAGGTGGTTTGTAAACAACAAAATTTATTCTTACAGTTCTGGAGACTGAGAAGTTCAAGGTCAAGTCACTAAAATACTTGGTGTCGGGTGAGAGCCCACTTCCTAATTTAAAAGTCTTTTCGATATTTTCTTTCATGACAGAAAAAGCTAGAGAAAACTGTGGGGTCTCTTTTATAATTTTGTTCAGAAAATGTGCTAATATGTGAGAAATGGTCACCACTGATCTTTATTCTGCTCCACCATGATCTTAGAGTTCCTGGATTTGACCTAGGCCCAAAGGAGAAGATAGTCAAAAAAACCCAAAACAAAACAATAGCAACCATCACCAAAACCAAGCAACAACAACAACAAAAAATAAGAAAACATAAAATGAATAAAAGTTTTTGGAATATAAGAGGTGATATGATTTACAATGATATGTATTCTACGGAAAAGAAAGAAAAAGACTGCTTAGTGTCAAGGTATTAAGAAGGTCAGTGAGTAAGGAGATTTGGTGCCTAGGTCACAAGTATAAATAGATATGAACATAGGTCTCATTGAGAAAGTAGAATTTGAGCAAAATTTGTATGTGAGAGGTAGTAAGCCTTCAGAATATATGGAGCAAAGCCTCTAGGCAGAGGAAGATTCGTTGCCAAAGCCCTAAAGTGAGAGTGTGGCTGGCAAGTTAGAGAACTGTAAGTAGGCCACTGAAATGAAACAAAGCTTGATGATAAATTTATGTGTCAATGTGAGTCAGCCACAGTGTGCCAAATTAAACATTGTTTCTGGGTGGATCTGTGAGGGTGTTTTCAGATGCATTTAAATTGGATGACTGAGTAAAGTAGACTCCCTCCCCAGTGTGATTTGATATTATCCAATCTGTTGAAGTCTTGAATAAAACAAAAGGTGGAAGAAGGAGGAATTTTGTCTCTCTTTGTATCCCCTGCCTTACTATTCAAACTGAGACATCTCATTTTATTTTCTCCTGCCTTTGGACTGGGTCTTACATCATCAGCATTCCTGGATCTGAGGCCTTTGGGCTCAGACTGGATTGTACCTTTAGCTTCCCTGAACAGTAGATCATGGGACATTTCAGTCTCCATAACTGCATAAATTGGAATAAATGCCAATTCCTCATATTGCTCTATTTCTTCAGAGATCCTTGACCAGTACACAGAGTGGTGAGAAATAGTAATAAAGTATGAGATCAGAGAAGTAGTAGGGGACAGAAGGTATAGCACTAGCCATATAAGCTATTGTAAAGTCTTCAGCTTTTCTTCCACATGAAACAAAGAAGGCTTTGAGCAGAGGAGATACATAGGTTGACTTGTGTTTAAAAGGATAATTTTGACTGCTGGGCTTAGAACAAAATGTAGAGGAACAAGGTATGGAAACAGTGGGATAGTTAAGCAGCCATTGCAAAAATCTTTACCAATAGTAGTCATCTCAGGTTTCTATCGTGTAAGTTACAATCTGAAATATGTTCTTTCTCTGTTGTAGGTGGAAATGAGAAAAGAAGAGGAAAGCTAAGTTAAAGATGAGTTATTTGTAATTGTCCTGTCATAATACCTAATGCCATTATTGAGTGGTTACTATGTGCCAAGCACTCAGCTAAGCAGTTTTAATATTATGAATTATCTTATTTAAATCTATAAAATACATATTTTTAACCATAATTTATAAAAGAAGTGTCTGGATTAGAACTCAAACCCAGATCTATCTGACCTTAAAGCTCAAGATTTTAAACACACCTCACATTTTCATGAGGTCTTCGACATGCCTCAGCTCAAATTCTTTAAACATCCCAAATATACTCCTTTCTAAATTATTTAACAACATACACATGAAAATCATGTAAATAAGATCTTTAAAGAAATGTACTGAAAGTGACCAGGGATGATATTTGCATGCTAGTCTCCTCTTTCCCTTGCTAATAAAAAATTGAAAAACTGCATGAAAGATTTTTTCATTTTCATTTGTTTTGAATATGGGAAATATGACTTTTAGCAAAATAGTCACATATTCATATAGTTAATGTCCATTATGACAAAACAATTTGGTGGTCTTCAAAAGTTGATGTAAACTTAAATATAACACTTAAAATACCCAAATCTAAAAGATATCCATTCTTGAATCAACTAGTGTCACTGAAACCTTTCTAAGTGGGGCTATGAAAATTACTTTCACTCAGATAATAAGGATGCCTCTACTTCAGCTTTTCTATCTCACACATAGATGACAAAAGAGAGCAAGGCTAGGTTTAGACAGGTGATAAGTACAAAGTACAAACTACTTGAATTATTTTGTTGCTGAAGATCATGGCTAGTCACGTGTCTTGAATTAAGGACAATCTGGTTATGATATCTGCTTGTCTTCTTAGTTTAACTTCTGTGAGTCCTAGAGCAAGATGCTCAACCACTCTAAGGCTCAATTATCTAATATATGTTATGGGCATACTATTCACCATATATGGTAGTTAAATGAGATAATGGACATAGCTCATTCAAGGGAGAATATGAATATATAGATCATCAGAAATCATTCTCTGCTCTACATGAAAGCAATTTTACCTATAATGACACAAGAAATAAGAATCATTTCACAAGGAACAACATCTTAGTTTGCTTGTTTTTGGCAGTATGAGGATGGTGTACATATTTCTGCTGATGTAAGTACTTTCTTATGTTTAGAGTTTGCCCAAGCTGGTTGGAGTTGTCAGGGGTCACTATAAAGAACACAGTTGTACAATTTCCTGTGCTACTTAGGCTCCATGAAAAAACACTGAGTACCATATAATTCTACAGAGCTATCAGCAAATTTGTGAGCATTATCCTGCTCTGCATTTTTAGTAAAGCTTAGTCTTTATTGTAGAACTTTTAGTGTCACACTGCCAAAAAGCAAAGTTGACAGCCATTATCAAAATTGAACAGTGTTTAACACCACATGACCGCACTCTCCTGCCAGATTTTCTACAAAATTAAAATTTAAGAGCATGATAATCCAATAAATTGTTGTCACACATGTGGTCATTTTTTATTAGGCCTAATTTGTAACAAGGCTGCTGTAAGTCAGTAATAACTCATCATCTGTTTCTCAGTCTCAGGAAGATGCTATGATTAGGCCTCGGTCAAAATCTTGTGTACTCAAATATGGTCATGAGTTTTCTTGTTAAAAGTTTAATTAGTAATAAAATATCTTGGCTCTGGTGACCAAAAACATAAAATAACAACAACGAAACTAACTCTTTTTATAAAACAAAACCTGGCAGAATGACAAATTTATGTTCATTAATTTTCAAAGCAAATTATAAAATTAATATAAAAGTGAATCTTTTCTTTTCTTTTCTTTTTCCTTTCCTTTCCTTTCCTTTCCTTTCCTTTCCTTTCCTTTCCTTTCCTTTCCTTTCCTTTCCTTTCCTTTCCTTTCCTTTCCTTTCCTTTCCTTTCCTTTCCTTTCCTTTCCTTTGTTGTTTATATTCCCCTGCAATGTATTTTCATGTGTTGCTGACCAAGACTAAAAATGAAAAGAAATGTAAAAGTTGGCTTTCAAAAGAACTATCATTGACCTTTTTATCTTTGGAAAATAATGAAAAGAACTATGAATTCACTGACAAATTTTATTATTTTAATAAATAGTGGAAATTAATACACAAATAGCAAAAAGGTAACTGCCTTGTTAAAGAATAAACAACATAATATAATGATGTAGTGCTAGAAGAAATTCCAGGTGGTTGAGTCCATTCTCTAATTTTTCAACTGAAAAAAATCAGTTTAAAAGTCAGAAGCCTTTTTTAAGTGATCTCAAAAGTTTAAGCAGTGTTTTAATTGAGTAGATGGTATACTAATGTATTTCTTACACCAATATTATTGCTTCTTCATATTATAGAATTGATTTTTTCTTATTTCTTAGTAAGTGAGATATTTTTGTTTATAGATTCTGATTTTCACATTTGCTTGCAAAAATAAAAATGAGATAGTAGCAGTATATATTGAAAAATAAGTAATTTGTATTTTTCTAACTTCTACCAGTTAAATGTCTTTCTATTTCCAATTTCTTCTTTTTTCACAGTGTTTTAGGTAACATTTTCAAATAGGGGAAGAAACTAATTGTTCCAGTGTGCACATTCATCTGGACACCTTAATTAGTCTGTGGATTTGAGCTCTACAGTGCTCCAAAATATCTATGAGTGACTGATGTCTCATAGCTCCTATTTGGTGTCAAATCAACATGGATTATCACTGGAGAACTTTGTGAGTGACTTATAAAATCCAAAGGGAAGGCACACTATTCAGATGATGCTCTCTTGCTTGCCCATGATCATTTTCCATGAGTGGTCTCCTTCTAAACAATTCACAAAAGAGAAATTACTTATTTAGTTTAGTCTAATCACTCTCTTTGACCCACACAAACATACAATGTAGGTGGTCGTGCTGGTAGGGAATGTTTGTGCTGAATATCTAATTTAAGTATCACATTAAAACTAAGTGATTGGGAAGATAGAAGGAACAAAGCTGGTTTTATAGATCTATAGCTATCTTTGTGGTTTTCAACTGGAGGCAGATTTGTTCCTAAGGGGACATTTGGCAATGTCTAGACATGTTTTTTAGTTGTTACCACTGGAAGGTGCTACTGGCACCTAGTGGGTGGAGGCCACAGATCCTGCTAAATTCTCTACAATGCATAGGACAGGGTCACATTAATAGAGGCTTCTACTCAAAATGTCGATATTGCTGAGACTGAGAAATCTTATAATGACTTCGAATTTGAAGCTTCCTCATCTCTATTATGCACAAGATTTTAGTTCTTCAGAAAGTGTAGTATAAAGAAAAGTTTACAAAACACAATCTTAAAGAATTCTGAACATCATGATATCTCTGTGAAGCAAAATATTAAAAGTTACCTTTTTATTACAGCTAGTGACATGGCTCTAGTGAGGCCATCATTGAATCTAATTAAAAATCTAATTTTTTCATGCTGTGAGAGAAATCAGGAGCTGAGCCCTTTGTTCTAGCATTGCTACATTATAGGGTCCAACGGAAGGTGCATCTGACACTGTCTACTCAGGGAGATTACAAGCAAAAAGTCCTCACTCCCAAAGGCCAGACATCAGTAATTATTTGACCTCCAGATTCATAGGTAGATTTTTGTTCTCCTAAGAAAGAATAAGATAGCAAGAAATAAAAATGAAGGAAAATAGCAGAAGTATTCATGTCCTATTGTAGACATTTAGGGCTTTTTTCTGAAAAAAAAATATATATATTTTTCTATATTAGAAGGAAAAATGACTGGTAAAAATAGGTCATACTGAAGTGAAGCTTTACAAATTGCAGGGATACTACGCTTTGCAATAACATTTCTGATTTTAAAAATAACTCTTGAAGAAGGGTCAAAGCAGAATTCGATGTGGTAATATAATTAAAGATATTTTCAATAAATCAGCACTTATTTTAGTTTCATTTTCCCTTGGAATAAAACTGTGTAGGCAATTAGTTTAAATTAGGCTACATGGGGATATTATTTGTATAACAAAAATAAGTTTCTCTTTGTAATTAAATTTAATGGTGTTGCACTGGAAAGAAATTGAACAAGTTTCTAAGACTTGTATGACTCTATTCAGCCCAGGGTTCTGAGATCCACTGTTATAAGTTATTTTACTACTTACCTGACATCCTCTGTATTTTTAACATGCTAAGCAGATACTTTTAGCTGCAGAAGAATATAAGTAAATCATTTTTTTCTGAGGTTCTTCTAAATTCCAGTGCTCCCTGGGTTGTTTTGATGCTGCTAAAACTTTGCTTTTGTATTAATCCTCCTAAAGAATATGAAGAACAGCTTCTAATTATCATGTTATCTGCATACATGAATTTAAGATTGAAACTTTGGGACTATTTCTGTATTTTAAATCATTGTTCATGAACTGATTATTCATTAACAAGGGCTGAATATATAACATTTATACACCGGCACAAACATATTTACAAAATATATATTACATGCATAGTGCATTATTTGAAATTTTTTTAGTATGTATAACTTTTATAATTAGAAAACATAATAAAAAAATTGCTATTCTTTATGGCACACATCTAGGTTTGGTTTACTTTCTCTAGGCATTATTTTTTGAAACAGTGAGTTGGTTTTCTAATACCAAACTTTTTTCTATTGACATGAATTGGAACAAGTGATTTTATATTAACTAGAGTCAAGATTCTGTGATAGCGAGACAGTTGTGGTTTCCCATCCCAATGTGTCATCCACTAGCTTAATATTTCAGGGAAATGACTCAAATTTTTAAGTCTCAGTTTTTCCATCTGTAACACCTACACAATAGGTTATCTTCAAAGCTCAAATTAATATAGTAAAAGAACTAAGTATAGTCATAATAAGCAGTAAACAACTGATACTAATGGTTATATGATTGTTACTATTTTATGTTATTATTAATAAAAATGGGGAGGGATCAAGAAGAAATAAAACATCAGTCTATACTACTCAAGTTTATAAATTGATACTACTCTATCAACTACTCTGGACTCTAAAGCAGTTAAAGAAAGATTCATGAAGCAGTTTCAGAATAAATAAGCTGCTATATTTCTGCCATGCCTTTTTTGCATACTTCCCAAGGTGTGAAATACCCTTTTCCATTTGCTGCTAAGTAAATGGCTCTTCATTCTGTAGACCCTAACTTAAGATATATTTACTACTCTGCAAAACTATGCGTGATCTTTTCAACTCTTAGCTACACTTGGTACTTTTCATCATCAGCATATTCTCTTTATAAATTTGTTAAAGCATTTAGCACATTTATTACTTCCTTAGTTACATATTTGTCTACCTTCATAAGTATATCAACTTGAAGGCCAAAACTATTAATTTTTCCTTTGCCAGTGCATAGCAATTTTAAGCATATCAATGTATGAATACATACTTGCTAGATGAGTGAATGAAAAAAAAATGAGCAAATGAGTGAGCTTATTTTGCTAGCAGGATTTGTTTTTCTTATTACAAATTATTAACTATATTCTAACATTCTAGTCTTCTTTCTGAAAAACAGACTTCAGTTGTGTTTGGTGAGAGTTATAATATTTATCAGAAAATTGATATTACTTTCTCTTATAATTATTATTTTTTTATTTCTTAACATGAAATTTTCTTTATTCATTAAAATTAAGGAAAAAAAAAAAAAAGAGAAAGAAACCAAGAAACAATATGTCTTATTTCTAACCTGCTGTCCTGTTTCTTCCATTTCTTTGCTGCCCACTCTTATGGAACTGTACCACCCACAACTTTATTGAATTTACACCATAAATTGTCACCAGTGACTCCCAATCTCTAAATTCAGGGATGTTTGCTTAGTTCCTATTTTCTTTTTTCTTTGAGAAGTATTTGACCTTTCTGATCCTTCTTTCTTTGCCTTCTGTAATAGTCTATTTCCTTTTCTCTTTCTAAAAAGCTAAGCTGTGCAAGAAATAATATAGAAAAGTCAAGAGTATATTATTGTAATTTGTTTTAAAAATATAAAATTTACAGTAATTTGTTTATTTATTTATTTATTATAGTAGGATGGAGGAAGTTAGCAGTGTTTATAGGTATTGAAGTTAAGAAGGGAATTCTGGGGTGGTTGTATTATGGAAAACAGAAACTTCTGGAGTGTATATCCAGAGTGATAATGGTAAAATTCAGAGTTGAAGGCAGAATTTTAGATTATCTGAAATTGCAAATTGGTACAAGTGGAGAATTTTGAGAGAAACATTAGGACATGACATGTATAACTAAAACATGTTATGTGTAGTAAGGGACATATAGAACAAATAAATTCTAAAATTGTATTTGAAATTTTGTGACTCATAAAGTCCTAATCTGATTTAAGCAAATTATTGATTATTGCCTAAAATCTAATATCCATGGAGAACTCTAAATGTTGATTAGCTTACAGCACAAAGACTGTTCCTGTGCTTAATGAGATTATAACATAATGAGGCCAACAATCCAAACATTCATAAATATTAACTATTAAGCACATCTTGTATAATATAACATTCTGCATTTAAAAAAATCTAAGATAGTACAGCTGCTTTTTTTGAGGTATTCTAGTTAACTTCTTTTTGCATGACCATGAAGAGATTAATCTGTGTCTTTCAGAAAACATTGGAGGGAAAAATTACAGATGAAAAGGTTTATAAAAATATAAATTTGAAATTAATCTTTTGATTAAGCCAAGAAGCTGAGAGAAAAACAATAAATATATTCTCAAAACTATAAAATGTACAGATAAAGAATACAGATTAAAACACAAATGGAGAAAGACAGAGAAAAAGAGAAAGAGAAATATGTGATTTAAGTAAGTTCTGAAGCCAAACTGGGTTTAGAAAAGAACTTTCAGAGCACCAGAATTCGAGAGAATCCTGATAGAAATGCAAATTTGGAGGTAACTGAAAAAAGACAGCAAAGCCGATTTCTACTGGTAGAGAAAGGAATAAACACACAGAAAGGAAATAGAAAACTTCAGATGTCCATGAGAAATGACAGGTATTCTCCAAATAAACCTGGAGCAAAAAAAAAAAAAAAGTTTAAAACATATTTCAAGTGGTGTTAAAATGGGCTATTGGAGGTATTAGTGCTGTCAGACTGTGAAAGGATGAGTGCATTTAGAAATGCAAATCTCAAGTTTGTTTCACAGAGTTCTATTTAAAAAGGATTTGTGATTTTTACAAAAAGAAGCATTTTTTTGTCTTTACCTCTGTAAGAAAGATCTCTTTGTGATTCTCTAAACACAGGTGCTTTTGAGTTCAGTTTTCCTTGAGCTGGAGTGGAATATTTGGGAGTAGCTTTTTGAAGGCAGCTAAGATTTGCAGTGATTGAGAAATTCTCAGAAAGGGTATGGACCCAGGACTTTTTTTTTCAAGAAAAATTACTAAATATTAAAAAGAAAAGAAAATAGGCAATGCTCTAAATGCTGAGAGTTTTTCATAACCTCAATATGTTAATTTAAATCTGGATAAAGGACACTTAGCCTTTCAAACTTAGATTCATGTAACCAGAAATTTTTTGCGGAGTTTCATTAATTAGTATAACATTTTGTGTTTAGAATATAACTTGTTAAGAGTTCACTATGGAAAGTTAGGACACAAGGTTATATTTAAAAGAAAGTACAATAAAGTTTATACAAATACAACAAACATTAAAAAATGTTTTTTATGACACCAACTATAGCTATTAATTTTTAGTGTCCTATATATAAAATGTCTCCAATAAGAACATTTTTTTAAATTGTGTTGTTTTATGTCAAACCCATTTATGTTGATTTGCTAATTGGTAAAGAAATGACAACCAGAAATTATAGCTCCTGCAATTGTTCAGAAAATAAGTTGTATTATTTGCCATCATCGCTTAACAAACAAACAAATAAATAAAACTCAAGTTGGTTACTTATAAACCAGAATACTTTTGTTAGGGAGCTAGTGAGACATGAGCAGCAAAGGGAACAAAAGAATAGGGGACTAGCCTAGAGACTGGCCAAAGAACAAACACTCTATTGATAGTTAGAGAATCCCTCCTACATCCCCAGGGACAAAGGATAGGAGGGTCATAGCCTTAGCTGGCCTAATCTAGCTACAGACACCTGTGTAGGTCATTATAATACTATGTTTATTTCTGAAGTTCATGAATCTAATTATAACAGACTGAATTCTGGGTATATACACACTAAGCAGAGTTATATAGCAGCCAGATGTCAATCAAAATGACCTCACTTGCCAATCACCCAGGAATGCCTTTGGAACCACCCATCGTGGCCCAAGTATAATGCAGACATTCCTACTTCTAGGGGGTCTTTGTTGTCTTTGTGGTCTTTGTTGTTGATTGTTAGTTGTTTTTGTTACAGCGCTTGGTTACAGCTCTTCTTTGAAATCATGTGACTCCTTGGGGCATGCTATGTCTTTCTAAAATATATTTTTAATAAATCTTTTCTAAATCTCACTGACCTGCGATTCTTCACTGCATCCATGAGGAAGAACTGAGGAAAATGCTACTACACCTCTGCGCCATTATTTCTCCCCCTCCCTTGCCTTTGGGGTGACAGCAAAGTTCTTAAGAGAAACTAAAAATTATTAAAATGCTAATTTGTTTCAATAAAAAGTTTTATTTATTGAAACCATTGAATATATGAAATATTTATTTTTATTTAATAAAATATTTTGTTTTATTCAATATTGGTATATTTATTTAATAGATATATTTGGTTTAAGCTTGGGATATAAATGTAGTGCCTTAATTAACAAATGATAAATCTTATTAAGTGAATAATGTATCTGATTTAATAGAGGTTGAAGTATATCTAGTTCTGAAAATAACTGGCCTTTTTATTGAGAGATTAATACATGTTAAAAGGTGATGCATCTCTTTCAGTCTGAGCTAATTCAAATCTATGATGAATTATTTTACTGTACAAAGGTAAGACAAAGAAGAAATGCACAGGTAGGATAAGGAACAAGTTAGTCCTCAAGTGGACTTCAAAGGTAGACCAGAGTTTCCAAACAGGCAGCGGGAGAGAAAAATGTTAGGATCGTAAATTTCTGTATTCAATATTCATAGGCAGGAACTAAACAACATGCTCCATTTCTTATCGAAGCTTCCTCCACCTGCCCCGCCTTTGGAAACATCTTATATTTTTGTAGGTGTTCCATTATATATTGCATTATTGAAATACCGTATAATGATTTTAGTCATAGTTTGAAATATTCAAATGTTATTTGGCATTAATTAATTATTTTGTTAATTTTTTAGAATGTTTTAAGACAGCAAATTCTGCCTTAAATTGAGGGTTTGAAAATCTGAATTTTTCTATATCCAATAGACATTTATTATTTAAAAAATATTCTCCAAATCTATAATTAAACCTGGATGGCAATGTTCTAATTTTTTATTTTAATATGCATTGTATTACATTATTCTTATAACTTTGGTAGCATTTAGTGCATCTCAAGGAAACTAGTTTTAATTCCTCCCAACAATACAAGTCCAGATTATGTGCTTAATAAAATGTAGCTCTTTCCCATTACCGAGAACTTAGCTTTATTAATAAATAATTTGTAACTTCAGTTAAATTCTGCAATTTGTTCTGAAAGAATCTTAACTTTTAGGGTAAGTTATTTTCCTCAGTGTTAAGAAAATAAGCATAACACCTGTAGCTTCTGCAAATAGCTGCTCAATAAATTTGTGATGAATGAATAGATGAATAACTTTCCTTTGTTGTTCTAATGACCTAAAATAGTTGTTATCTTTTCCTCTTTAACACTCTATTTATTTTCATGTTGTGATAAAATAGTGAAAATTGAATAAAAATCAAATATCACATTTTTATTAGAGAACCTATGTACATATTGACATAAAGTAAATTTAATTTGATTGTCAGTGTTTAAAAATTAGCTTTTGAAAATATGTTCCTGATTTTAATATAATGAGGAACTTTACAGATCTATACTGGGCACAAAAATCCAAAAAATAAAAGGTAAGTTTACAGAGGATTTTTCTTAAATAAGAGTCAGTTTAGAATCAAAAATAGTTTACATAATAATTTTGGCTAGCTTGTGCTAGAGTAAAAAACCATTGTGAAGATTTATTTGTCTGAAGTCATTGGAGGTTTTAAGCCATCACAGTTTAATTCAGGAACCCAGGAAGCACAACTGCTCTTCACTGTGGCAAAGGGAAGAGAAGATGAAGAACCATTCATCAAATTGTAATGCTTTTATCAGAGACTGGCACGTGTCACATTTTGGCCAGCCTAAGTCACATGGCAATACCAAAATTTAAGAGGTTGTGAAGTTTAATTCTTAGATATGCTCAACAATACAGAAAAACTATTAATAGCAGAGTGGCAATATCTACCACAGCTTTCAAGAAAATGATACAATTTAAAAGGTTGTGATTATTTGTATGTGAAGGAGTTAGATTAAAATAGTCAAAAAAGATCACAGCAGAAAAATGCAGTGAAAAAAATGTAGTTTTATTTCTGAAATGTAACTATAAATAATTCATACATAAAAGAGCTCACATGCCATACTTTTCTGCTTTCTCTTTTCTAGTTTATCTTAAAATCGTTTATTTGATTTATCTTTACATATTCATAGCATTTAGTTAATGTAGCATGAACGGTACTTATCACATAGCAGGTTTTCAGGACATATTTTATTTGTTACACAAAAATGAGTCAACAATAGTGATTATAACGGTATATCTAAAATCTCTCAGGAAGTTGACAGGAGAGTTGAGGATAAGGTGGGGAGTAACTGAGGATTGTCGCTGAGGATCTGAGCTTCTATAGTCTGGAGTTGAAAGGAGCCAGGGTCAGTGTCAGCAGTCATAGTGAGAAAACCCTAGAGAATATGAACACTGAATTGAAGGATGATGGAACCTGACTTAACAAACCAATCAACCTTCAGAGGGGAGAAGACCCCTAGAAATCTGTATTTCATATAAACTAACAACATATAAATAGTTCTTGCTCTGTGTAAGAATTACAATAGTTCTTAAGCTCAGCAATATATCATAATAAATTGACTGAAATTTTAAAAACTGTTCTAATCCTAAGAATTTAAAACTCTTTACAAATTTTCCAATAGTTATTCTAATTCTCACATATCTATCTATTTCTCTGAATGTTTTTCTGCACTTCACAATTAAGCACCTTAAATTTATGCTAATTTTATTATTCATTCATATTTTACTCTAAGATATTTTAGCTCAAAACCCATGGTGTATGTTTCATAAGGTACATTTCAACCAGAGTTTATTATTTTGTTTCTCAAATGCATTAGTTTGTTTACTACTTTAATAAAAAGAACTTAGGTGAAGATAATTGAATCTCTGTAATAATTGAGAATCTGGTAATGCTTAGAAAAGTCTCATTCTGAAGCTAAATTTTTGACATTGTATTGTCTTGGAGACATAAATGTAAAGATTGATAAAATTTTACTGATTCCATGATTAAGCTAGAAAGCTTAAAATTTTAATGAAACACACACACACACACACATCTTATTTTTATATGTTGATATTCTTCTAAAATTCAAGAAAAGCCAAATAATTTTTTATTAGTTGAGAATTTAGTTTAATTAAATTCTGTTGATTCAAGGTCTTGCTATTCTGAAAAAACTGATATTTTCATATTTGAATTTTAAAAATCCTTTCTAGTTTTCCAGAGTGATGAAAAAAAAAGAGACTTTTGAACATCTAAAATCTACCTAATGGTTATAAATTAGGTATATATGCATGCATGAAGATTTATTTATGCAATTATAGAACATTTGAAATACAGAAAATTATAATGAATACTAGTATATCCATCTCTCAGCATAATTTTACATCTTGTCATATATGTTAGAATTTTTAAAGGGTCTATATGACCTTCCTCCACCCAATTTGTCTATCCTAAATTTTCTGTTAATCATTTTATGTTTATATATATTTACGATATGTACTTTTTTACTTTTAGAATTTGATATATGCATTTTGTATTTTATATAATTCCTATATATATATATAATTTCAGAAATAATATATAGTTCCATATATTCTTATATACAGATATATTTATATATGTAACCTGATTGCTTTATATAAAAAATATGTATATTTAATGTTATCTCCATGTTATATTTATAAATTGTAAGAATTGATCTATATTTTGCTTTCTTATTTTTGTACAAAATCGGGATTTTATAATTTATCCATTTGATTCTTAAAATTTTAGTTCATTTATTATGTTGCTATGTCATAATCATTCCAATTATTTGTTCTCAGTAGATAAGCATTTTAATTATTAACAAATTATTGCTATTGCAAACAATGATGCATTAAATATTTTATACTTGTCTCATTGTATTACATATAAGAAAATTTCTCTAGAATATATGACTAGAAATGGAATCGCTGAGTCTAAAGCTAGAGGCATCTTCACTTAACTACACAAGGCCAGTAGTTCTCCAAGTAAACAGAACTTGGCTACACACTCGTAACTACACACTGTGTAGCTCCTCAACATTGCCAATATTAATTATAAAAATTTTAATATTTTGCTAATCTGATAAACTTATCAAAGTATTACTTTGAGTTGTAACCTATATTTCTGTTTATCAGCTCTTTAAATATTTATTTCTTCATTTAGTTTTCCTGTTCTGTAAATTGTTTGTTTATATTATTTCTCTAGTTTTCTTGGACAAATATATTATTTAGTAGTTTGATGACATAGTCTATTAGCAAGCCTATAGGGAATAGTTACTGTCACACAGTCCCGGTGGGGATGCAAAATGGCACAGCCTCTATGGAGGAGAATTTGACAAAATCTAGCAAAATTACATTTATTTCTACCCTTTAATGAAAAATCCCATTTCTAGGAGTCTATCCTGAAGATAAACTGGTAAAATTATTTTAAAAATCTGTTGCAGACTATTTGTGTAATAGATTGTGTAAATAATTCAAACATCCATCTGGTGGAATAAATACCACATACAAGAATGGAGTGCTGTGAAGCTACAAAACTAATGAGAAATAACTTTATATGCTATTAGAAAACTTTTTATTAAGTTAAAAAAAAATAAGGTGAGTAATAAAAGTGTGCTCATGCTATCATGTTATTATTTATACATCATTTTGATGTAGATATATATATGTATGTACACATATATTTCATATATTTGTGTGTGTGTGTGTGTGTGTGCATGCTAGGCTTCTTGGAATATACCTTGTTTTATATATTTAAATTTATTACCATATTTCAAGAAAAAATTCTTAAAAATTGAAAGCAATAAAATAAAATATATTTAAAATATTAATATTACTATGTATTGAGTTGTTAGTATAACCTGAGATGTATTATTTCAAGTATTTATAATAACTTCACTTTATCTACCCCTATTAATATAACAAAATTAAAATGAAACCTGAAAATAACTAAACTATTTTTATTAATCTTGTTAGTAGTAATATTGGTATTATTATGCTAAAATTTTAATATAACTTTCTATAATTAAGTATAAATTTAATATGTATTTTATAGATGTATAATAAAAATATAGATTTATATAATTAAATTTGCTTATATCATTAGGTAATTTATTTGTTATTTAATATTTTTCTAAGTAAAAGAAAGCAAAATTTTTAAATTATTAGCATGAATTTTAACATTTATCTTTATACAAAATGTCAATTTCTAATGCAAATATAAAAATTCTTAATATGTTGAATCATTAAAATTACATAATTTATATTTTGTTGCTTGTATGTGCATGTATGTATCTTATTCTTAGCACGATTGTTTAAATGGTGCATTAAACAAGCTCAACTGCTTTTTTTTTTTACTTTTAAATATGTGTATAATGCATATTCTATCAAAATTCTCTACCGGTGGCTTACTATTGAGTGAAAAAGGACTAGAAAGAAGAGAAATTATTACTCTATCTTTCTCTTTTCTTCTCTGTCATTGATGTAAGCATCACTGTTTGGCTAACACAGAAAAGTAACATGAGTGAAAAAAAATATGGTAGAACTCATTAGTCATGCATATTTCTTAGATGTCATTGCTCTCTTCCTGCATTTAAAGCAAATTCTTTTCCAAGTAGAAAGTACAACCTCTTGGGGCTGTTTCTTTCTCCACTTACCCACTCATGAATATAATGCACTTAATTTGTACTTGTTTTGAGTCTTGCTGAACTCTTGTGCATCCCAGATCCACCAGCATATGAAAATACTGGTGAGACTTTGAAACCACTGTATGCAATCGCGGCAACAGAAACAGCAGTGGACATGCGTAGTTTGTGCATTTCCATTGTTCAAAGGCATGTTCTTTGTTGCATTAGACTTCCCTTACAAAACACATATTCAAAGATAAATCTTTTCAGAATTTCAAGGCAGTGTCAACAGAATGTTAAACTAAGCACAAAATTCTTCTGAGCATAGCACCCTGCTTGTGCAAATTCTCATCCTGCCTGAGCCCCGGAAAATCTGTTGTAAAATGTGATTAATGATTATATGTATTGCTAAGAGTTAAATTACAAAAATACACAGATAATTTTTTAATAAAATGTCTATAAATGTACCTTATTATTGGATTCTTTCTCTAATCAAAGGGAAAGTAATGCAAAATGAAACGGGTTCACGAGAATGACAAGTACAGATTAAAAAATAGAGTTTAGTAAAAAAGAGATTATAAATAGAAGAAAGAAGTGATGACTGATGGAGAAAGATTCAAAAAGATCAGAAAGAGTTGTTGATTGTATAAAAATTAGCATGAGATTGGCCTTTGGAATAAGAAATGCCAAGTCATCCTTCAAAACACGTCACAGGAAGTAGAGTGACCACTTGTAGTAGCTGATCATTCTTTATTTCAGTTCTACACAATTGTTAAGAAAATTCCCAGTAAAGATACCAAAAGTAATAAAAACTACCAAAAATTGAAGGCACAAAGATATTTAAAAAGCAGAGGAAATTTACTCCAATATTGGCAGATTAGATTTACACATGATTTTAAGATTTATTTGTAAATTAAAATTCCATTTTGTTTATTTTGTTTCTTACTACAGTATATGTATATATTTCCTGTATAATAATCTTCTTTTTAATTTTATGCAATGTGCTGACAAAAAATTCTTCTGTCTATTCTGAGGTATTTAATTATGATATTTTAATATAAAATTGACCACTGCAAAATTTGGCATAATTTCATTACCAGATTGAGTAGATCTTAATATAACACTTTGTAGGAGGACTCGCATGCCCCTAAAATACTGGTAACAGTAGAAAATAATTTCTGAGGAAAACTAAAAAAAAGAAATCAGCTCATTTGACATTTTTATTTCTGAAATTTAGATTTTTTATGGCTTCTTTATGCCACTATGGAATAATTAAGAAATGGTTGCCTCATATCGCCATCTTTTGGATGTCAGTTACAGAATTCCCTGTATTCCCTGCATATTTTGACCTATAACATCTAAAATGACAGGATAATATTGTTTGAAAGCAGACGGACAGATAAGTGTTGTAGAATAAGGGTTAAAAAGTAGCATAAAGGTATAATGCAATATGAAAGGAAAGCCTGGGGCAGCAGTTAGAAAATAACATAGCTAAAATTAATCATGTCCAAACCATAGAAATTGCTGGGATGAAGCAACTGAGATTCATATAAATATCATAGTACTAACAGAAAAGGGATAATCATATAATTTCAGAAATTAAAAAAGAAAGGATTTTAGATGTTACTTTGCAGAAAATTCCAGAGTCTCTGATGATCTTAATGGGTCTTCTACAACAAAAAGTTGTTCCATTGTGAAATAAGGATGGGTAACATTACCCTGAAGTATGTTAATAAGTTTTCTTTACTGAAAGACTTCTAAGATAATAATACACAAATGTACATCAAGACTTTTCAAATATGGGGAACAAAAGATATTTTCTACCCATGTCAAGACTCCAACTCCATTTTTTTCCTGTTAGAATGATGCATTAAAATTTTGAAGAACTCCTCTCCTATGGTATATTTGACAAACACTGATTATTTCATGTAATCCTGAGATAAGTAAATGATGTTCTAAAATTATATAAATAATTAATGGCAGTGAGAGAGAGGCAAAGGATATTAATATTGTAGGACACAGCTTCTACATGCCAAGCATTTTATGTGCATCTTATTTAATCTTCATGACAACTCTAAAAGACAGCCATTATTATCCTCATTATAAATGAAAAAGGAGGTTCCTAGAAGGGATTTTTTATTTCAAAGCTAATAATGTACTCTTTACACTACAAAACATAAAACAATGTTTTAATTTGATTTTTAATTTAAAAGGTATATAAGGATATGACTCAATAATGTTTACTAAAAAGGAATAGCTAATAATTAATAATTCTACAATACTTACTACCTTCCAGGCACTATTTTAATTATTCTAATAATATATATTCTGTATGAATCAATACAACACAGTGAGGTAAGTACAACAATGGCAGGTTGAGTAACTTGTCCAAGGTTCACAGTTCATAAATATTGAAGCTGTCATTTGAACCCAAGTGTTGTGTTCCATAATTACAAATACATACTCTGTCTAGGGAAATAATATAAAAAACTTAAAAATGAATGGTCATACTGAGCTATATAACCAAATAAATATTTCATAATTTTTTAGAGTACCTGCAATGTGCCAAACATTGTTCAAAATATTAGGAATATGATATCGAACCAGATAAATTTTTTTTTCCTTATGGAACCTACGCTTTCAAGAGAGAATAAATTTTAAATAAAATAAATATATACTGAGATAGTGATATTTTAACAAATAAAATAGATAAATAAAATAAAAGGGAGTGTGCAGTGTGGCATTGGTGGCTACTATAGTTTGTTAGGGTAGGTAGAAGATGCTTCACTGAGCCTTATGGGAACTGAGTCCCAAATGAAGAGGACTCCAGGAAAAGTCCTGCAGTAAATGATCTTGGCTTAAAAACAAACCCAAAAGCTGGTCATTGGACTATGGTAAAGAGCTGAATTTTGTTTCTAAATGAACTAAGAAAGAAGCTTTCACAGAATTTAAGAAGGAAAGATTTGGCTCATGCACTCTGCCCATATTCAATGGGCTGGACCAATTAGATGTTCTTCAGCTGACTTCTAACTACCCAGTTCTGTACTGCTTTGCCTGGGGCTTTCTCTGAAGCTTTGGAAGGCTGGACTGCTTTCAGACAAAAAGGCTGAAGTGCTGAAAATTCACCCTGCAGAGGCAGCCCTGAGGCAACAACTGCTGTGTAAAAATACCCCAGTTCCCTTACCCTTCTTGTAGGATAACTCCAAGGAGACATTATCCAGAGCTTCTTGGGGAGATTAAATTTTAATAAACCACAGAGGTAGCTGCCTTGATAATATATCCTTTATTGGCTATCTTTCTTCCTTTTTTTTTCACTTTTCCACTCTTGTTCCACATATTGTTTTACTTCCAAAATAAAATTCTCAAACATAAATCTTTGTCAAGCAGCTGTTTCTGATGGAAACCAACTTTGATTTACTTTCTAAAATGATCACTTTGGCTGCTGTGTGAAAAATGATGTGAAAGCAAGAAAACAAATAATAGAGTGGTTTAGATGTACAAGTGAAAGATGAGAGTAGATTGAATTAAAAAGTACAAAAGGGGGAAAGTGGATGTTTTCAGAATACACTCTGAGGGTAGTGTCAACAAATATATTGTCTAGGCATCTGGTACAAAATGAGTATTCAAGAAACTTTCAAATTGTTGGCTTGAGCCCTGTGTGGATGGTAATGCCATGTCTTGAATTGGGATATATAGAGGCTGGACAGTGAAGAGAAAGAATTAATATTCTATTTAGGGAACGTTAATTGTGAGTAGACTCTTAGACATCCAGTCATATCAAGTAGACAGATCTTTAAGTTTGTTGTTGTTGAGGAGGAGAAATCAGTATGGGGGATATTCTTCTACAAGTCATCAATGCATAACTAGTATTTAACTTTATGGTAGTAAATGAAATCAACTAGAAAAAAAGTATAACTAGAGGAGACTTTGAGAACAGAGCTTTGGTGCACAAACTTTTAAAAGTATGGCTAAAATATAAAAGTAGCTAATAAAAAAGTTTGTAAAAACATCCAAGGAATTGAAGAAAAGCTAGGCAAGATCAGAGACTTCAAGAAAGCTTGCACAAAATGATTCAAGGAGATTGAAATCCTCTACTGCATCATATGGTACTAACAATTCAAGGAATTGTTATATTTGGTAAGAAAGAAGTCAATGGTGATTTTACAAATGTCATTTTGGTAAACTGGTAGGAACCAAACCTTAATGAAGGTAACAAAGAGAGAATGGAAGATGAGAAATTAATAAATAAATTATAGGCAAGTAGAAGATTAAAAAGTTTTTTGAGATAAATAGAAATGTGTTAATATCTGGACATAAAACCTTTATTCAAGTCCATCTCCCCATTTCCAGTGATATTTGTAGGCTGAAAGAATGGAATCATCAGAAGAGATTTTGATGATTTTTTAGTAGTTGTACACACATACACACAATATGACTAACAAGTAGAAATACCTTGAATATATATTTTGCCTGAATACTAAAAGACTGTTAAAATCAGTAATGGGTTAAAGATGAGGGTGAAGCCTAATGAACACTCTAAGTTAAGAATAAGTAATAAATAATGCTTCAAGTTAATTAATTAGTAATTCTATCATTTAAAAATAATATCAACCAAATTTATAAGTTTGAAAATATAGTATAGAAGAATTATTTCTCAGCACTTTCAGTGGCTAATTTCTTCTGTGATCACCAAAGGGCCTACTGCAATGCTAAACATACTTTCATTTTCAAAAGGCTTTCTAAGAATATTATTCACCTTTTGGTGCAAAGCCAAATATTTTCATTCAGAAAAAATGTTATTCCAGTAAGATACTTTTTAAGAAAAATTTTATACTTAAGATTTATAGCTTGAGCAATTCTCAAAAATCTTTTGTCTTCAACTAATAATATAAATGGCAGATTATAAAAATCATGTGAACAAGCTTTTGGTTAAAGTTTAGCCACTATAAACTCAAAACTAAAAAAGATTTTTAGAGCATTCTTATAAAGTCTGTGTTTTGAAATTTGATTAGTGAAAACAAAATGTTTTGAGTACCTCAGTTTTCTACAACATTCTTTTCTTTTGTTCATGTTCCTTTTATAATTATAGTACCTGTCTAACATGATATTTTTTTATGGCTATTGCACTGTAGTACATGATTTTGTAGTTTTCCCAATTTTTAAGATGAAATGTTGACTTGATAAAGTAGATTTTCTGATTTTAATTCAGCCTCACAAGTTCCAAAAATTCCCAAAAAGGATGTTTTCATAGAAAAAATGTATGATAGAAATGAAATTAAATAACTAATGTTTCAAAATTTCTTAAAATTTTATTTTGTTTAATGTTATAAATGTATGTATACCAAATGAATCTATAAGATTAATATTATAATATAATATTTATAGCTTTTCCTCTCATCATTTTTATAAGCATATTTTGAATCAAAAATGATATAATAACCTTTTAAAATATATTTAGCAAATTCTCTTTTACTACTTATTTAAGTCACAATCTATATTTGTGTAACTACTTGAATTTTTAATAATCAGTTCCATATATTTGTGTATATGCATGTGCATGTATGTGTGTGTGTGTGTATATACATATTTCAGATTACTTTTGTTGTTTCTAGCTCCAGATCAGCTCTCACCTTGAAAACATACATGTTGACCACACACCATGTGTAAGGTGTTGTCTAGCATTGTAGCTGTCCTAAAATAAACTGAAAATATTTTTCCTTTATGACAAACAATCAAGAAGTTTGGTCCTGAAGACCTCTGAATAATTCTTCTTCTCATTCTACTTGAAAGATTTATTTTTTTCTTAAGGAAAAGAAACAACAAAAAAGAGGTACAATGCCAAACAGCAACTTATTTAATTCCAAGGGAAGAAAAACTGAGAAGAATGGCTCAACAACTGTCTTACCTTTTGGCTCATTAATCTCCCTAGCATGTGCAAAGTTGCAGAAATAAGGTCAATGATGCTTATTTTTTTCCTAAGATCTTTGAGATTTTTAGTATATATATTTCTCTCTCTCTCTCTCTCTCTCTCTCTCTCTCTCTCTCTCTCTCACACACACACACACACACACACACACACACACACACACACGCACAATTTTGATAGGCTGGAAAATTCTCCCCAAGAATATTAGGTTCTTACTTCTTGGAACCTGTTAATAAAAATGGGAGTTTGCAGATATGATTAAGTCAAAGATCTAGAAATAAGGATTATTTTCAACTGGAATGAAGGATCCTCAGTGCTTCCACAGGTATCTTTAAAACAGGGAGTCAGAGGAAGATTTGATCACACACACTGAAAGAATAATGTGAAGATGGAGAGAGGAAGATTTGAAGATCATGGCTTTATTAGGTTTTCCAGAGAAACAGAACTAATAGTATGTATTAATTAATTCACTAATTAATTAATACAAAAAGAGATTTGTTATGAGGAATTAGCTCAGGTCATTGTAGAGGCTGAGAAGTTCTGTGATATGCTCTATGTAGGCTGGAAACCTAGGAAAGCTGGTAGTATAGTTTCAGTTCAAGTCTGAAAGCCTGAGAACAAGGAAAGCTAATGATATAAATCTCAGTCCAAGAGTAGGAAAAAACTGATTTCTCAGATCAAAAGGCAGTCAGGAAGAGGACAAATCCTTTCTTCCTCCACTTAATTGTTTTAGTCAGATTCCCAGTGGCTAAGATCATGCCCACTCACATGGGGATGGGGTAGGGAATTTACTGAGTCCACTGATTCAAATGTTAATCTCATCTAAAAACAACCAATGAGACATATTAAGAAATAATGCTTAATCTGGACACCCTATTGTCCAGTCAAATTGACATAAAAATAAACTATCATGATGTCCTTGATTTTCAAAGTGATGGGACCACAAGCCAAAGAAAACTGGAAGCTACCAGAAACTAAAAAAAACATAATGAAATTCTCCACTAGATCCTCTAGAGAGAGTGAGACCCTACTAACGCCTTGATTTGAATCCAGTGAGACTTCTGACATTTAGAATCATAGAAGAATAAAATTCTTTTGTTTTAAGCCAACAAGCTTGTAGTAATTTGCTATAGGAGCCATTGGAAAATTGTATAATCTGTGTGTATGTGTGTGTACATGTATCTTTTCTGTCTTTTTCCAAGGATATTTCAATTTAGCTCCTACTTCCAACAGATTCATATATCCAAAGTACTTGAGAACTCATGGAAATTTTGATCCTGTCTTTTATTGATTCAATACATATTTGTTGGATATGTGAAATACTATTCTATTAAGATGCTAATCTTTCTGAACACTTCAAGTACAACTCTTTCAATTCTTTGCCCTTATTTTCTCTTAAATTTTTCCACCTCAAAAGTTTTAACTCCATTTCTCATGGTTCTATCCTCACTGATTTCATGGTTATATTCAAATGTCTCCATCTTAGTAAGACTTTACATCATCTGTTTTTATAGCATTTATTGCTATGTAAGATATCATGAATATTATTTGTTTATATTTTTTATTATCTACATTGTATAAGAAATTTAACTCCATGTAGTCAGGAATTTTATATTTTTGTTTGTTGCCATACCTCAATATTAACAGTAAGCACACAACAAAATATTTGTTGAATGAATAAATAAAAGCAGATGGGAATGGATAAAGAAACAAATGAATAAATAAATGAATGAAGACTCATATATTTACCTCTTTTGTGATTTTCATCTAATTTATATGTGCATTAATTAATTAATTAATTACTTTTGCTTCAGCTACTGGATTTTTTAACTTCTCTCACAGAAATAAAAAATAAGTTAAAGCTTAGATGTGGTTCTATCAATAATATCAAAGAAAAAGTCATCTGTAAAGCAAAATTATCACCACGTAAGAAGTCCATTCATTATATATTATAATGAAAAATTACAAAGTTTTTATAATTTTTAAATAAGTTAGAATTAAAGACAATGTTTTAAAATAGTAAAATAACTTATCGTTTACTACATGTAAAAAAAAGATATCTTGAATATGAGCCTGAAGTTTAGCAATATTTAGAATAATGATGTAGTCTAGGTTGTGCACTAATCCCTCTTGACTAGTTAAAAAAAGCTCATCTTCTACCCACACGACTCTCTTCTTTAAGCTCATTATAAATTTTCTTGAGCTACCTACTATAATTTAATTTTAAGTAATATCCTTAGTGACTTTTCTAGAATTTATAAAAAGATAATTTTCCAATCTTGTCTTAAGACCTCTCTTCTGCATACCAATTTCATAATCTCTGCTGTTCATATCCACTCATATTCAACCTATTTCTTAATTGTGACAAAATCACTTTGTCATCTCTAAAAAGTTTCATTTTCTATTCTAAATGGCAATATTTATTCCCTCAACCTTTTGCCTTGTTCATGTTATCATTATCATCATCATTATCATTATTAACGTCATCATTATTATCACCATTCCACCTGTAGATTAGTATCTAGTAGCATAAATAAAGAATTACTGTGGAATAATTTAGGATGTGAAATTTGATTTATCTCCAAATGACCAGCCCATTATTATTTTTTTATTTCTTACTGAGATGAATATAGAAGTAAAAAATATAATTTTTATGTTATCATCGTATATTGGTAATTTGAATGACTCACAACTATTTATTTTTATCTTTCCAGCTAGAAATAAAATAATTTAGTTAGAACATATATTGTGTTGTGGAATTAATAGGAAGCATGCCCAAATTTTCAATTCTTGACTGCCACTAGTATGACCTTGAAAAATTCAAATATGTTATTACTTAATTTCCTCATTTATTATAAAAAATAATAACATCTACTATAGATATTTTATTATATTGTTGTCAGGCTAAAGTAAAGCATTTTATAAAAGAGTACTTTGAAAATTATCAAATCACATTAAATGCAAAAGAGCATTTAGACAGCACAGATATTATAAATCCCTCTTCTAGATTTTAAAACTTAATAATAAAAACATTTTGTTGAAATAGAATCTTGAATCATAAAGCTTTATAATTATGTTATTCTAATTACAACAAAAATACTTAGAAATTATCCAAATCCTATATGTTTCTAAGATAGTAGGGAGAAAACTGAACATTCTAACTAAATGTTAAAGTTTTTTTTTATAAATTTATATTAAATAATGTGGCATTAGTGAAAGTCTAGACAATTCAATTACTGAAACAGAATATTTTTTGAAACATACATATACACACACATGTATGCATATATACATATATATTTATATATGTATATATATGTGTATATATATATAAATTTGTTATTATTGACAGAGGCAAGAAAATATGTATACCTAACACCATAGACCAAAAAAAATCTGTAAATAAATTACAGACTTAAATGAATAATGAACAAATTTAAAACCTTAAAAAATAAAGATATAAGTATCTCTCTAATTTTGGGATAAAGATAAATTTATTAAATAAGTTGGAAAAAAAGTTAACCATAAAAAATTAATTGATAAATTCAACTATTAAAATTAAGATCTTATGTTAATTTTGACACTTGAAATAAAGGGAAAGACAAGTCCCCTCTCAAAAAACAAAAGTGAAGAAGAAGATATTTTAACACATAACACAGTCAAAAGATTAATGTGAAGAATATATAAAGAATTCCTATAATCAATAAGCAGAAAAGAAACAACCCAGGTGAAAAATTGGGAAATCTCAAGTATATCACAGTATGAAAAACAAAAGCCCTCCCCTCAAAAAACAAATGATTATTTCAGTTCTATATAAATTTTAGAATTATTTATTTTAGATCTGTGAAAATTCCATTGGTGAGAAAGAACAAAGTTGCAGATATCATGTTACTTGATGTCAAATTATATTACAAGTCTATAGTAATCAATACAACATGGTACTGACATAAAAACAGACACATAGATCAATGAAACAGAATAGGGAGTCCAGAAATAAACTCACACCCATGTGGAAAATTAGTCTATGACAAAGGAGGAAAGAATATACAAAGGGGTAAAGTCAGTCTATTCAATAAATGGTGTTGAGAAAACTAGACAAATGAAACTAGACCACTTTCTTTTACCACATACAAAAATAAACTCAAAAGGAATTAAATATTTAAATATAAGACCTGAAACCATAGAACTTCTGGAAGAAAACATAGGCAGTAAACTCTTTGACATCACTCTTAGCAATATATATATATATATATATATATATATATATATATATATATATATATATATTGATATATCTCCTCAGGCATGGGAAACAAATGAAATAAATAAACAATTGGACTACATCAAATTAAAAAGGTTTTACAAAATCAAAGAAATAATCAACAAATAAAAAGGCAACCTATTAAATAGGATAAAATATTTACCAATAATACACCACATAAGAGGTTAATATCTAATATACATAGGGAACTCATTCACCATAAGGCAAAACAAAAATAAAACAAAATAAAAACAAAACAAAAAATCCAATTAAATAATGGGCAGAAGACCTGAACAGACATTTCTCCAAAGAGGACATATAAATAGCCAGACATATGAAAAAAATGCTCAACATCATTAATCTTCAGGGAAATGCACATTAAAATCACAATGAGACATTACCTCACACATATCAGAATGGCCATCATTAATAAATCAACAAATAAAAAATGTTGACAAGGATGTGGAGAAAAGGGAAGACTCATGCATTGTTGGTGGGATTATAAATTGGTGTAGCCACAATGGAAAACAGCATGGAGATTCCTCAAAAAATTAAAACTAAAACTAACATATAACTCAGATTTACACTTCTGGATACTTATCCAGAAAAATACAAAGCACTAATTCAAAAAGACATATACATACCTATGTTCATTACAGTATTATTTACAATAGCCAAGATATGGAATCAACTTAGTCCATCAATAGACAAATGGATAAAGATGTAGTACATATATACAACGTAATATTACTCATACATAAAAAGAATAAAATCTTGTCATCTGAAACAACATGGATGGAACTAGAGGTATTATGCTATGAAATACCTGAGAGAAAGACAAATACCATATGATTTCACTTATATGTGGAATCTCAAAAACAAAATAAGTGAGCAAACAAAACAGAAACAAACTCATAGGTAAAGAGAACAAATTGATAGTTACCTGATAGGAGGGACATTGAAGAGATACATGAAAAAGGTGAAAGGAATTAAGAGATACAAATTGGAAGTTATAAAATATAAAAGGTTATAAAGTATAGCATAGGGAATATAGTTAATAATGTAATATCTATGTATGATGTCAAATGGATACTACACTTGTGGGTCAATACTTTGTAAGGTATATAAATGGCAAATCACTGTGTTCTACACCTAAAACTAATATAACATTGTATGTCAACTGTTATTAAAAAACTAATTTGTTTTTTAAATGTCAAATGGTGCTCAACTGCTTTATTAATTTGAATAAGGCCAATAATGACCACAAAAAGAAACCATTTAAGACAAAGTCAATTGGTCAAATAAGTATATTAGAGAGAATAATACACATATTATGTGTATGTATATAGTCACTCACGTATTTTTGTTATAAAGCAAATTATTACAATCATATCAAAAATAATTTGGCAAATCTTGTAAAACTGAACATCACTTTCCCAATGACTCAAAAATGACATCCTCAGCAGGAGACACCCATAAGTACATTTACACCCTGATCCTAATAGCAGAACACTGGAAACAAACCAAGTGCTTACTGAGAGGGAAAGGAACAAATTATTATATTTTCACACAATATATTATATAGACATAAAAAAGAGCTAGAGTTACATACATCAACATCTTAACATAATGTTGAGTAAAAAATACAGGTCACAGTAAACTATGTAAAGTTTGATTGAATATTTAATTGTAAGATTGGGTGATGATTTATTAGTAGTTCTGGTAGTATTTAACGTAGAGAAATAAAATAAAAGATGATAACACATAAAACAATATAATGTGTCTTTAAACAAAAATGATTATGTCAATTTTGCTTACTTAGACAAAAATAAATTTAAATTTATAAGAGTCTGTGTAATTATAAACTCTAACCTTTACCAGACTTAAGGACTTAAAGACGCCATCATTAATAAAGGTTAATCATATTATCCTTTATTAATTAAATAATGGAAGCAACCTAAATGCCCATCTACAGATGACTGAATAAAGAAATTATGGTTCATATATACAATGGAATATTACTCAGCCATTAAAAAAATGAAATCCTACCATTTACAACAACATGGATGGACGTAGAGGTTATAACACTGAGTGAAATAAGTCAGAGAAAAATAAAATGTGATTTTATTTATAGAATCTAAGGAACAAAAAGAATAAAGTAATCAAAAACAAACTCATTAATATAGTGAACAATTTAGTGATAGAGAGGAGGGGGCTTAGGAGACAGGGTGGATGGTGTGAAGGGTTAAAGAAGTACAAATTAGTAGTTGATAGATGGTCATGGAGATGGAGAGCACAGCATAGGGAATGCAGTTAGCATTCATACTTTAGCTAGGTGGAGGGCCAGGAGAGAGAGGGAGTAATTAAGGGGATTGTTTTATGAACTACATAGATGTCTAACCAATGAACAGCATACGTGAAACTAATTAAAATAAATAAATAAATTTATTTAAAAATCATATAAAATAAAAATAAATAAAATAATAATTTAAATAATAATAAAACATACTTAACTATGGGTATGTTTTCTCTGGAGCCTCTGCATTTCACTTCTTTTATTTTTTAAGTTCTGTCTTAAAGATCTCTTTTGATGATTACATATAGTATTTTATAGATTCAACTAAAACTTTTCCAGGGATAATTTAATAAAAGAATTACTCTATTTTCACATCTACCCTAGTGATATGGATTCATTTTTTCCTTTAATTACATGTGGATTAAGTAAATATGCATTGGACACCACTATGGAGGAATTATGGAGTAGTAAAAAGAACCTTAGCTTTAAAATGAGACAAAGCTGAGTTCAAAATCATGTCTTGTTTATTTGTAATGACATTTGAGTATACATATTCGCTGTGTTTTCTCGCAATTTTATTTACAATTAAATGTGAATAGCAATACCACTTTTGCTGTTTGTTGTAAGAATTAAATAAAATAATCCAAGTAAATAAGCAACTAATAGTGTATCTGAATGTAATAGACATACATGTATTTAATTCTTCCCCTCCCTAAATCTATCACAGAATGAAGGTGAATCACCTATATTTTAGCCAGTAGAAAAAATAAAGAAGGCCAGGATATTATCCTTAGAAGTCTTGTAAAAAATATAAAAAATAAATAAAACTTACCAATACCTTACAATGCAAGTCAGGACATATTTACTTGTCACAATAAACAGAAAATGGCCTTACCAAGCGTGATTTTATGTGTTTGTATATTTCATTTAATTCTCATAACAAATCTAGAATAATATTCTCAGGACCCACTTTGGTATAGGTGAGAAAACTGAGGTATAAAATAACTATTATGGGCTAAATCTGTATTTCTCCTACAAATTAATATATTGAAGGCCTATCCCCAGTATCTCAGTATGTGACTGTATTTGGAGATAGGACCTTTTAATAGATAATTAAGTTTAAATTAGGTTATTGGGGCAGACTTTAATCCAATATGACTGGCATCTTTATAGAAAAAAGGGGGGAGGATTAGACATAGATACACACAAAAGGAAAATTAAATAAGAACACTGGAAGAAGATAGCCATCTTGCAAGTCAAGGAGCAAGTCTTAGAAGTAACTAACCCTTCCACAGCTTGATCTTGGACATCTATCATCCATAACTGTGAGGAAATAAATTTCTGTTGATACTTTTTGTGGCCACTCTAGCAAACTAATATAATAATTTCCCCAAGTTCATTCAACTAGTAAATGGTAGAGCCAATATATGAATCGGGAAATTAACTTGGGTCTGCATTATGAGAAACTTCTCTGTAATATTTCTCCAGGATGAGTTAAATTTTATAATGAGATGAAAGAATAAAGTCAAGGAAATCTGAAATTTAAAAGTTCCCTGAGTATTGGAGAGGCTTTAGAAGAAGTGTTTCTTCTGACAGTCTTACACCATAAGCAGATGAATTTATTTACAAATCTATTTTTTTCTATAATGAACAATTTGTTTATGTATTTTGCATGCCTCAAATTATCTCACCTTCTGTATATGTTCCTTTCTTTTCTGTAGATATTTCTTTCCTTCCTGTTTTAACTGTATTAATTCTTTAGGGCTGCTATTACAAACCATCACAAATTAAGTGGCTTAAAATAACAGTTCCTTACAGTTCTGGAAATTACAAGCTGAAATAAGGGTATAGGTACTGTTATGCTATCTCTGAAGGATCTGGAGGAGCTCCTTGCCTCTTCCTAACTTGTCATTACTTGGCATGTAGCAGCATAAATTCGGTCTCTGCCTCTATCTTCATATGTCTACCTTCTCTCTAATGTCTCTAAATGCTTGTTTTCTTATAAGAACACCAGTCATTGGAGATAAGGTTCACTCTAATTCAATATGACTTCATCGTAACTTCATTTTATCTACAAACATCTTATATCCAATTAAGGTCATATTCAGAAATTTAAGACCTGAACATACCTTTTTTGTGGAACACAACCCATAATACTCCTAGAGACTATTTTTTTTAAAAAAAGTTATATGAATCTAAAATGAAGCCATACTCAATCCAAATAGACCAAAATATTTGAAATATTCATGCCCTATTTATAAACTTTTATTATTTAATATCAGTGGATTTATCAAATAAATTTGATATTCTGTATGAAGTAAAATATAGGACTATGTCTCAATAGATATTCAATAAATTATTAATTTGTGGAAACAAAAAAAAAATCAAGTTCTGCTGTTTTTTGTATTAGGTTATATTCATTATCCATCTCCTTCATATACTTTCAAATTTGAAAACACAATCTAGCCTTCAGAGAAATTAAGGAGATTAAGGACCAAACAGTGATTGGCAAAGTTTATTCATTTAACTAGATTATAAACTTTTCGAAAATTAGTGCCATCTTTTTATGCCTCTATGAGACATACTGCATGTAACCTTGATATTTCACACACTCCTATAATGAAAGATCAATGATGGAATAATTGCTCCAAGTTTAGATAAGGTTTTTTCTACTTGAACATTTTCATCTATTTATGTCATAAATATTTATTAATTGCCTATTATGTGCCAAACACAATTCCATAAAGATAAAAAATAAATATGAAAATATATACATCTTAGAGTTTCTGATCATTTTTACATTTCTTATAATTTTTTGAAATGATAAGGTCATTTCTCCCAAATTATTGTGTCATTTTGCTTATTTCATGTATGTTACATTATTCATGTCCTATAAGCAAATAAAGTAGAAATAAATAAAATTAAAACTCCTCGAAGACATACTTCCTTAGCTAATTCATGAGTATCCCTTGAAGATCTTATAAAAAATATAATGTATTGCAATAAACAAGTTCACTTAATGAAACAACAGAGAAGAAAATTAAGTTGTAACTTTAAAAAAGGTTTTCATGTTATAAGGCATAGAAATTGATAAAGAAGTTTTCTACAGTAGAGCTTAAATCATTGTATTTGATAATATTTTATACATCATCACTACCCCCATTCCTCAAATTATGACAATTTCAAAAAAAGAACTTAATACTTTGATCTATAGGATGGATTCACTATGTAATTTGAGAAGTAATTAAGAGTGTGAAAAGAACACCAAGATTTTTGCTACTATGAATACCAAATAGGATGCAATTCACAGAATTCAAACTGACATTGTTTTTTTCTGAAAGGAAATTGCACAGATTTTATTCCAGGTCAACTAAAAACTTATGCCTAAGAAAGTAGAACATTGCCACAGCCTTTTATGTTACCTTGGAAAAGGTTATTTCAACATTATCATTAATTTATTAGTACAAAACTGGCTAATTTCCCCAAGGTTCTTAAAATTTGAGAGCACATCTTTGAGCCTTCTGAAGTGCAATTATTGAAAAATGAATAAAAAGCTTAAATTGGAATACAGGTAATAATCTTTGTTTGACTTCTCCTAATATCACAATCAATCCAAAGAGAGTAGTTTTACCCTGTAAAGAGCTTAAAATAAAAATATGCTTCTCTGTCAGCTTAGTGTTTAAATGTGTGTGTGTCTCTGCGTATAACTTAAGTTTGTTTAAGAAAGATGTTTATGATCTTTAAAATATCTAAATCATTTGTAGAGCATACTAGATTTCTGGGGAGTATACAAAAGAAAGACACTTTCAGACAAATTACCTCTATTTCTAGCTATGGCTTTGGGCCCAAACCCCACATAATCTCCAAACCTGATGAACTGAGCTAGACTGTAAAGAAGCCTTGAAATCTCTGGTCTCTGAAATGTACATGCCTCAGTCATTATGTAAGATGTCCCACAGCATCTCCGTATTTTTAAAACAAGTTTGTCTAGAAGTCACACATGAGATTTTCTGTCTTTCTCACATGCTTTGAGGAAGGGGGAGGTTTGGAAATTGGGAACCAAGCAATCAGGAAAGAGAAACCAGCTAACTGGGCAAAAGCCAAATACCCTTCTGCTAACAGAATGACAGGAATGTTGTGAACACTATTTTTTAATACATTTTGTCTTGTCTCATATCACCCCTTAACTCTGGTAAACTAGAACCAGGACTAAACAGTTTGCTTTGGTTTGTTTTTCACCTTTCCTCTGACTCACACAGTAGATATCATTTAATTTCCCAAGGGAAAGAGGCACCTCTCAGATAAAATTATTTTGGGATATGCAATTCCATACATGTTGTCAGGAAGTGAGTGAAGCATGTATGTAAACAACTAAATGATAGCATAAAGAGAGGAGCTACAAACATGGTGTTTGCCTTCATTTTTGTCCATTTGCAATTTATTCATCTGAAAACTCCATCTACAAATGCAGTGTCTAAAATGTAAGTGTCTACACATTACATTATTTCTTGGCCAGTTTTAGAATTAATTCTCTTTGGGGGCCTAGGGGTAAATCCTAGTGCTTAGAATGTACCATTGACAAAATATGTCTCCAGAAAAGGCAAAGCCCAAATTAAAGAAATCTACTTATACATACTTAGATGTATTTGAAAAATTTAGTATTTTCAATTTTTTATCATGAATATAAAATTGTTGTTGAATTATGTTACATTTAATTATAGAAAAAAGTGATGTCATTCTTTATCCTTGCTTAACTAGAAAGCTTTTAGAAACTTTTTGTGTTCACTCTCTTCAGTCTAAATATGTGGTTTTCTTGACATTACAAAACATGCCATCATATAAATGTTCATTTAATTGTATTTTTATTCAGCAAACAATCTATTTGAAATTCTAGAATTTATATCTTAAGTATATAGATTATTTTTAATAAAAAGAAAATCAATTTTAGTAACATAAATGAAAACATTTACTTATAGAAATTAATGAGAGATTTTATAAGGAAAGACATTTTGTTATTAATAATTACTTAGTTAAAAAAATACAGCTATCTTTTTCTACTGTTCACTTTATATATTCAATTTTCTTGAATAGGCATCTAAAAAACTGACCTGAACTATAAGAGGTTATATACAATAGAATTTTCAAAATGCTTGAAAATTAAGGATTTCAAAATGAAGGTAATGTCTTTGTGATATATTCCTACAAATATTTTGAGCTACAATGTCAAAGAATACCAAGCACTGTGTATTTTTTTGTAAATCTAGATGAAAAGATGTCTCTTAAAGTCATACTTTTTCTTTAATGTATTGTTATATTAAATTTGAAAATAAATGTCTCAAACTATACAAAAGGAAAAACAGATTCATAGCTAAATTACCCATTTAAGTGAAAAATGGCTCAGCTAAACAATAAACCTGGCTAATAACAGGCTTTAGTGCAATTTAGAGCCAATTGACAAAATCATTATCAATGAGTGGCTATTTTATAGAATCGTTTTTATCCTCCAAAAATTGTTATGCTTCTCCTGAAATACTTTTTACACATTAAACTCAATACGGCAACATCCCCCGCCCCACCCCTCAGCATTTTAAATGCTATATACTAACTTCCTATTTCTCAAGCCTTTTATTTTCTCTCTGCAATCTTTATCTTCAAGTCCCTCTGTTCTCTGGAAACTCAACTGGACATTTTTAGAATCAGTGGTAAATAAATGTTTGATTTTGTCCAATTTGTTCTAATCTAACAAATAATAGTAGTTCTTTACTGTTGGTAATTGACCTCAAAACAGTATCTTTTCACATGGGAATTTTTTCAAACAAACAATGGAAAACAATCTGACTCATTCATTCACATTCATTTTGATCATTCTCACTGCAAGGATCTAAAAATAAATGGATGTACAAGTTCTTCAAATTTTTTAAACTTTACTATAATCAGTGTTTGCTCACTTACCTTTGGTTAATGAGCAGTATACTTCATATATCCAGGAAAAAATAAACCTCTTTCTCACATAAAGTTCACATCTATTTGTGTGTAAATTGCAATTAACTATTGTTCATGTGAAACAAAGCAAAAATAATATTTGCAAATCTGTTCTGCTAATGTTGAACATACATGGAGTAAATAGATAGAAGTATAAATGTATTCATTCATTCATTGTTTTCATTTTAATTTTTCCTTCAAAACTTTTACGCATGTCTATGTGTGAAATTATGTTACTATGAAAAAAGAAAAGACAGAGTCTGCACTTAGGAGCTTAAAGTCTAACATGAATGGATATGCAAGCATATAATTACCATATATCAAGTTTTTCATTATTTTATTCATCAGGGTATATGGAAGCCCTCCTGTGAGCCTGGCTCTATGCCAAGCACTTGGAGACATAATAGGGTGCAAAAATGTCATGGTCCTGCTTTCATGGATATTTACGATCCTGAGATATTGTGGAGCTAGTGGATAAGTGATACAAATAAACAGTAATTTTAAAATGTGAGAAATATTGTGAAGGCTAAATAAACAGTATATATGAATAGGACATGACCTAGTTTAGAACGTTATCCATAAAGAAGTGACTTCAGTTAAAAGCTGAAGTTTTATAAGGCATAAACCAAGTGAAAAGAAGGAGAAAAAATGAAAAATAGCTTTAATGGAGAACTGGCCAAAGCCATATTTTTGATAGCACAGGTAAGTGAAAAGAAAGGATTTATGTAGAGGAAAGGTAAGTATGTGGCCTTCACTAACTTCATACAAGGGTCTAATTTTAGGGTTTTCTGATTTTTGTAAGTAAGTATGCCTTTATTTTCACTTCAAACACTCATTTAGAATGTTGAATATTTACCATCCAATTTTAGTAATGGATAAATAAAATCATGTTTCTAGAAATCCTTTCATAGTAGTCTTATAAAAATTTAACAAACTAATCTAAATAGTCATTTCAAATAGGATGTATAACATTCACAAATGTTATGTACTAGTCACAAAAATTCTCTTAAATTTTTTCAGATCATCAATGGTTTTGTTACAACAGTTAAAAATTTAATATAAAATCAAACCAGAGAGAGGGGTGGGGAGGGAGGGAGGGAGAGAGAGGAGAGCAAGAAAATCAGTGTGCAGCAGAAAGACATGATCTTACTAATTGCTATAATCCATTCCCACCCAGGGAGTGTGCTCTCATGGAGAATATTGAATATGATCGGATAGTGATCTTTGTAAAAAGTGTCAATAGTAAACTTGCAGTAAATTGCTCACTGTTCTCTTACTCTTAACTAGAATCTATGAAATTGTTTGCTGGAACACCAGTGTTTCTTGAAATGTTAAAAGATAGGTAAATAGATATCATGAAAGGAAAACAGTGACATTTTAAAGTAGCTGTGAGATACATTGAACTAAAAATTCAAAGAGATTTTGTCCTAAAGGATTTCTCAGAATCTTTAATATATTAGACCTAGTATGTATAAGTGCCCCAATTGATTTGACCTCAAAAGCATTTCCTTTTTCAATGTACAAATATAAACATTATAAGGCTTACTTACATATCTAAGAACACATGGGTTTGGGAAACTGCTTTAAATTTTTTCTCTTGTGCTGAAGTTTTCTTCTGGAAAGAGTCTGCCTAGAACTGTAAATAAATCTGTGCTATACATTAATGCTGTTCACCAAATAGTCCCTGCCCTTCGCTCTCCAGAAACATAGTAGGATCAGACTCTTTGGCCCCCTTGTGGTAGTGTGTGGTCAAAGTGAAAAGTTCTACACAGTGATTTATGAGTGGAATTGGCAGTTTTCAATTCCAGTTTGAAGAATTTAATTGTCAGTATGAGACCTCACAAATATATTTATTTTCTTTTTCCACCATGATGGCCAGCAACATTTGAGATGATGAACGTTCTGTTTGCCTGCATTTCTGAGGATTGTGATGAGCAAAGCCTGTGATGAACACAAGACAGGAGGGAAAAATAAATCTTCTTTCTTTTAACCTCCTGAGATGTAAAAGTTGTTACTGCAGCACAATTTAGTCTATCCTGACTGATAGAGAATTCAAAGTGAAATGCTAAATATTAATACTGCCGATATCTTTTTAAATGTAACAACTGGTTTCAAACTAAGAAAGAAATGATAAACATCAGTGTTCTTTTTTTTTTCTCTTTTTTCAATCTAATATTAAAATTTTATGGCATTTTTCCTACTAGAAGATTTGTGATTTATTTATTCATTGTCCACATGACATTCAGTCAATGATAATTGATTGAGTCTAACTACATGTCAAGGCCACCAGTAACTTTAGATGAGTAGTTTCTCCAACCTCTAAAGTGAAAACTATTCTGAAGAAATCATTGGTTAAAAACAGAGCATTTAAATAAGACATACATAGTACGGCTTTTGGCTCACCCTCTTAACTTTATGAGCATGTGCTTTCTTATGAATTAACTTTCTAATTCAGAAATAGGGGACAATATAGCTATATTTTATAGAGTAAATAAAATAACTCTTAGGACTGTAAACATAACATAATAAAGAGCACTAAATAAAAACCATTATCTTACTGGGAACAACTCGATAGGAATAGTTTGGAACGTTCAGAAATAAGATATATATTCAATAAAAATCATATTTTAATTCTTGTTTAAAATTATATTTACTCTATCATATGCGTATTTCAGGAGATTACAGTTCCCTCATCCATATTTAAAGATTTATTACCTCTATATGTAATGGTAAAAGAAAAGGTTGATATGCACTTTTTAAAATTATTCAAATGATAATCTATTACAACTGATAGAGTTTTAATTTTGACTTATGTTTATGTATTTTATTTATACATAGATCAAAAAGCAATGTCAATACTAAAATATTGTGTCATTTTATGATGATAGAAAGAGAGTGACTATGGTTTATGAAAACTGTATTAATTAGGGTTCTGCAGAGAGACAGAACCAATAAATAAGATGTATGTGTATTTATGTGTGTGTGAGTATTTTTTTTTTTTAGGAAATTGACTCAAATCATTGTTGGGTCTGGCAAGTCTTAAATCACAGTGCAGGCTGGCAGGGTGGAGATCTAAGAGGTGATGTTGCAGTCTTGAGTCCAAAGGCAGTTGGAGACAGAATTTCTTCCTTTTCAAGGGATCCTCAATTTTTTCTCTTAAGGCATTCAACTAATCAGTGAAGCCCACCCACATTATAGTGGTAAATTTGATTTACTTACAGTCTACTAATTCAGATGTTAATTTTAAAAATACCTTCACAGAACTATATAACATGAGCACAGTAGCCTAGCCAAGTTGACATGTAAAGTCAACTATGACCAGAAAAATCATTTTGTGAGATTTTGGATGCAGAAAGCAAATCTATTTTCTAGTAATAGATAACTTCCAACAAATTACAATGATAGACAGAACCTTATTCTTAAAACCCCTTTGATTATTTGACCTCAAGAGTTCAAAAATTGTTTACAGTTTGGGAACTGAAAGTTGCAAAACAGTTTTTCAGCCAACTAAATGTGGGCTGTTATCCAGGGCCCATAGAGGTGTTTAATAAAGAAACTCAACATACAAATATACTTTCATACAATTTTAGAAAAAAAAATAGAAAGCAGCTTTATTAAACAATCTAAAAAGATTCTCTTTAATGAGAACTAAACATATAATACATTACTATAGAAACCAAGCTTTCTCCTTTGTTACCCTCATGATTTCTTACACTACACCACTAACATAATACATTTGACAGAGAGTGGCCTTGATCTATTTGTTTATATGCTTGTCTCTTCTGCTAAACTATTAGCTATTTGAGACCAAGGATAATACCTTGCTTTTTGTTGTGTGTATATATATCCCTGGTACATATTAGAGTGTCCAGTAGCTCTTAACAAATGTTTATGGAATTGAATTTTTACTTGGAAGTTTGAAAACTATTTTCTGATACAGTTTACATTTGTTTCAACTATATTGCATTACTTGCCATAGCTATTGTAACGAACACACACTAATTTACTGCCCTAAAACACCACGAAATATTATCTTATAGTTCTGCAAGGTATCAGCAGGCTGTATTCCTTTCTGGAGGATCTTGTTCATTCAGGTGTTGAAAGAAATCAGTTCCTTTGACTCTGTTCCTGAGGACCCCATTTCCTTGCTGGCTGTCTGCTGAGAGCAGTTCCTAGACACCAGGGACTTACCACATAGTTCACTTTCTCTGTCTCCAAAACCAGCAATAATATATTGAGTCTCTCTCATGATTTAAGTCACTGTTGCTTCTTCTGTTAAAATTATATATTTTTATAAATAATAAATACACATACACAAAGTATATATACATGCAAAATGAATAATGAAAATTAAAAGCGAAGTTAAACAATAATTAGAAAAAATAGCTGAGAAACAAGAAGTGTAAATACTAATGAGCCCTGTTCTTTATTTCCTTCATAGTTGGGTCACAAGGCTTAAGACCTAAAGCAAATCAATGTCAGACAATGAAGTGTTTGCAGAGTCGGAACAGAGATAAAAGTCCTATCCAATGGAGTAACAGTCTAATATTAGGTGGAAAGATAAGCACTGCAGCCTATGGAATGGATAGAAAGTTTGTATGGATTGTTAATAGCTACAATACAGTTTCAACGGTCACTTTATAGAACTACTTACATCATGATGAGCCAGCATTGCTATACACCTTGAGAAACTGAGACAAAGCTGTGCTTTTTCAGAGATAGACAGTTTCTTGACATACTCCAAAGCCTCTGGATTACATCTTGGACATAAAAATATAAAATCTAATAGCTGTTTTGGCAGTTAGTATGTGGTTAGCTGCTGCTGCTGCTATTCAAAAGAGGGGAAAATACTTTAAGCACACTAACAATGCCTTATCCAGTGAGGTACTTTAAGAACTATGTAAGAACTCACTAGTTATTATTTTAAATGTGGCCATTTCAATAGAATCATCTCAGTGTCTATCTACAGCACAACCCCCAAAGAATAACATACATTAAAAAAAGTCATATTTCTCTATTTGAGAAGACAGTTTAGCCTTAAGTGAAGAAAACTGTGATGATTAAACACTGTAAATATTAACTTTATGTTAAATAAAATTATAATGATATTGTAGTAGTAAATCAAAAATACCAGCCAATTCACTTTTCCATGTAAGCCAAGTGAATGTTTTGAAAAGCCAGTAAGAAAATAATCCAGTTTTTAAAACTTTCCATTTCTCTCTTAGATTAAAAAATTAAAATGAAAAAAATGTGCAAATTTAAAACTATATACTCAACACTTGATTATGCATATTAATGAGAGATCAAAGCAATGGTATTCAAAAATAAAAGATAAACCTTCAAACATTTATGTTTATCATTAGAATGTGGTCATACATACAATTGTGTAAACACTCTGTCCACATGATAACAAATCAAGTGGTTAAACAGTGAATACTTTAGGCAGTCAATGGCTTGCTTTATTTACATGATGCCAAGTTTCTGACATTTTGTTTGTATATAATGTTGACAATTCTATTGCTTAATGAATTTAAACTACTAGGTATTTTAATATATTCTAGACAAAGCTATTTTCATATGAAAATATTCCCATATGAAGTGGGACTCCTCTGTGTCTAGCTTCGGCAGCCATCTGAATGAGCCTTATATGATACATATGGCATATGAAAGGGAAAAAAGAAGGAATATGCTTGAAACAAATCATATTTTCTAATGGATGCATGTATGTGTGTATACATGCACACAAATGTTAGCAGGCACAACTTTACCTATAATTGTAAACATTGTAATTGTTATTTTATTATTATTATATTGCTTTAATTCAAAAGTAGTAATATGAATATACATTATAGGAGGTGGTACAGGTACAGAACAGAAGAGTCTGGGAGTTAGGCATACCTGGAACTCTGATCCATCTAAAGATAGCCTTTTCATGTCTTTGGGCAAATTACTTAACCTCTCTGTATATTAGATTCCTTATCCTTAAAAAGAGTCTTAAATAAGTTTATTATCTCTAAGAAATTGACTCATTCCTGGCAGACGATGTGTATACTCTCAGATAACATCAGATCTGTCTGGTTTCTCTGCTAGAGCCTGCCTAGACTATTCTGCAAATAGCAGCCCCGACCATCTGGGAGCTACGAAATAAACCTGCTTTTCATACATGACTTAGATCATAGTTTTTTAAACTTCTATGCATAAGCATCACATAGAGGCTTTCTTTAACGATGCTGACTTCCTTGTCCCTGCCTCAGTGACTCTAATTCAGTAGATATGTGGCAGGGCCTTAAAACCTACATGTTAATTATCATCTAAAATGACTCTGATGCAAGTGATTCTCAGACTATGTTTTGAGAAACACGTACCCACATCTAACAGAAGCCATAACTGCATGATGAGCATCATCATGCAGTGAGCAAGCAGTTAATGTTTGTCCTTGGATTATGGCTATAATATTAATTGAGTTGCTGTTATAATCCTGATTATTTAGCAGATGGTTTAGTCTGATTTCCTCAGAAGAAAGTACTGAGAGTAGAATTTGTGTTCAAGTGTTCTCAGGAGAAACCAGAACAGGAATGGGTAATACAAGCTAGTTTAAAGCTAAGAAACCAAGCAAGGTAAAATTACAAGGTAAAAGAGGAAATTATATTGCAGTTAGTCCCGTGTCAAGCAAGGTAAGGCAGCTGGGTCTTTAAACTATGGCACCAGACCCTCAGTAGCTACTTCGTTCCCTGTGAGATCTGAAACACCCAGACACTTCTCTTTCTGGGACAAGTGACTCCAGCACTGAAAGGATAGTCCTCTGAAGTTAACTGCAGGTTCCAACCCTTAGGAGAGGAGCGTGCAGAAGTAGGGAGTGCATTTTCCAAGGATATCTAATGAGTGGCGATCCAACAATATCCACTACAGCTGGCTATCTCATATTTTATTGAATATGAGTTGTTCCTTGGTATCTGTAGGCAACTGATTCCAAGACCCCCATGAATACCCAAATTCACAGATGCTCAAGTGTCTTATATAAAATGCCGTAGAACAATGCATACAGTTGACCCTCTGCATCTGCAGTTCCCAACTGCAGATTGAAAATACTGTTTCCATGCACAGTTAGTTAAATCTGAGGATGCAAAACCTGGGGATATGGAGGAGAGCTGACTATACACTTATTGGGAAAAAAAATTCACATATAAGTGGACCCACACAGTTCAAACCTGTGTCGTTCTAAGAACAACTGTGTATCTTGCCTTATTAACTTTATTTAAATACTTAATACTGGCAAGCTAGAAATTTGTTGCTTATGACATTCAGTTGCTCAGGAACCCCCATAATGAAAATAAAATAGTGGAATTCAGAATGTGTCACTTCTAACTATGCTGCTTTGGCATATTAATTATTTTGAGTTAAAGGGAATTGAGAAACAGCAGGTACAAGAAGGGCATCTTGATTTTGACTTTCCTTCTCTTTTTTTTCTGAAAGCAAAAGATAAAACTCTGCATTAAAGTCACCCTCCCCGTACCGTGAGGAAGAAGACATTCTTACAACCAGAAACAGAATTGAAGCTGAGGCATCTGTACAAGCAAACCTTGTTAAACCATCTTTATCTTCCCAGTCATTTCTCCACAATTGACGTGCCAGATCCTGATCCCAAACCCCTTAGTCTTATTTGTTTATTTGTTTAAAAGGTATAAAATCTTTCTGTGCTGGTCATTCTTTGGGGTCTTCAGTCTCTTCTGAAAGTTCCCACATAAAAATTTAAGCAAATTTTTATGCTTTTTTCCTGTTATTGTGTTTTATTGTCAGTTTAATTCTTAGACCCAGCCAGAGTCCCTAAGAGGCTAGAAGAGATTTTTTTCCTTCCCTAAAATAGCCACTTTACTGGAACTAATTTTTACATTTTATTTTTTATTTATATATACATATATATACATACATATATATGCGTGTGTGTATATATATATACACATATATATATATATATATAATTTCAACTATAGTTGGCATACAATGTTATATTAGTTTCAGGTGTACAACATGGTAATTAGACATTTATGTAATTTTTCCTGTGTGTTCTTCTTCTTTGTTTTTATTTCCTAATTCTGACTTTGATGTGTTTCTTAGAACTTCATCACAGTATATCACCTACTTGTTGTCGCAAAACATCCAAAGCTCAGAATATAAAATTGCATCTTGTGTTTAGTGAACCCTCGTGAATTATCAACTCCAATTCTCAGGCCACTGCCTGCTATGCATTTACTCTCTTGTTATCTTCCATTTGACCTCTGGCCTAGTCACAGTTAGACTTCCCTAGGACAACTGTCCATTCAAACAAATCCAGCTTGATTCAACTTCTGTCTGCTATGCCACGTAAAATGATGAAGATGTTGCTAAGCCAAAGTGTTAGAAACACATTCTTGTAGTTTCACTTCACTTCTAGTGGTTAGAAATGCATAGAGCTAATTCTAGAATATATTGACTTAAACTTCATATCTGAAGGATAATTAGAACTAAAAATATTGAATTTTTTTATGAGATAACAAATTTAGTGTACTTGGAGACTTGAATATTTATATAATGTTTATCTTTAAAAAAATAATTATATTCCTATCAGACAAAAGACAAAACCTTGAAAGCTGTATTGTGTGTGTGTATGTGTCTGAAATTTTCTTCAGTATTGAAGAATACATAACAGTAATTTTTTAGCTATTATTTTAAAAAATCTATTTTACTAAAAACACTAGTTTGAATATTTTATTTCCATATATTTGACTAGATATTAGGTTAAAATTAACTGATCACATTGGTTTACCTAGAAATCTAACACATAACTAGCACTTAACAATGTTTGAAATCTCCAAGCACTTTTCAAAATGATATCAATTGGCCAACTGCAGTTTAGAATTGATAATTACGTGTCTAGATTCCAATACAATATAGGTTGAAAATTTAGTTCCCGTGAATGAGAAACAATGTAGGTACAGAATCTTTCTATGAAAGCAGAGGATGGGAAGGTGAGCATTAAAGGGATTCTGTTTATTTTGGAAAAGCAGAGTGTATAGCAGCAGTATTCTATTTGTAAGGGAAAACAATAGTCATATTTATACATTTGAAAGTATTTTAGGTTTTAATTGAGTGTATTTAATAACTATTTCTATGCTTAGAATTTTAGGCTTCACTAGATCATTGTGAATAGAACATAGAATTCTTTCATATACTGTTTGTGTCATATCTGTATCTGCCAAACTCAAGTTAATTGCCTGAGATGTTTTGCGAAATAGACAAGCCAAGATCAACCACCCGGATTGTATTTTTGTAATACTAATTAAATTTATTTTTCACTCCTGAAAGCCAGTCATAATAGTCATAAAATCTAACTTTTCCCTATTTCGGATAATGCCAATCATTTGTGCCAAATTTCCCTCATAGTTTTACATTAGGTATTCCACATAAATAATTTACTATAACTCACATAGACTGAAGTGCTGTTAAATGCTAAACTAGGTTACAAAAAACTATTTAGAATACAAAAAGGGCATGAAAATTTATCGTCTATCCATCCATCCATCCATCCATCCATCCATCCATCAATCCTTAGAGCTTCACATACACACACACACACACACACACACACACACACACACGAAAAGTAAATCACATTTTTAAATCATAAAGTCAATAAAAGTATAGTGTATTTGGAGAATATCATTATTCCTAGTCACTTAGTTTTCTTTAAATAAGAAAATAGTCCAAACTTCAATCAATTCTACATGATTTCATGTTTTCTTTTATTCACTTGAGTTTATTAAAATTATTTTTTATCTACTAATTAACATATATGAGCTAAACTTCTCCAAGAAAATTTTTTCCAAAACTCAAAATTTATTTTTATCTACTTCAGAAAATAGACCTTTATTGTGAGTTCACATGCTCTATTTCATTAACAATAACACTTCAGTCCAAAATAGCAATAAAGAATTTGAGCCATTTAGAAATTGACATCCTCTCAATTGTCTAACCAATGGTGATTCAGAAATTAATACAGCTGTAATGCTCTTTTAAATCTAGCACTGCAAGAACCATTTAGGTTTGGCTTGTGTTGAAAGCATATGGATAGGAAAGGGGAGAAAGCTGCTTCTTGTTGGGTAATTTCATGGTAAGAATAAGTCTCTTTAGACAAATCCTGCAAGGAAATAATTTTTAAAAGTTGTTTCACAATTTGACAACTGTCCATTTCTTCATTAATTCAAAGAGTCATAAATGAGAAATAAAATTTAAATCTAAATCTAATTTTTGCTTTAAAGAAATTTCAAATTGTGAAATGATCAGTGAAAGAATGTGAAAAAGTTCATTATTATCTTTTAAGAACTTTTCTACTTTTCACTGAAATACATTTTACAGGTGATTTTAAATTAATATGTCTTTAACCTTTAAAATGGCTAAGAAAATCATTAAGTAAGACATAAGATTTAAAAGTGCAATAAAATAATAATAACAAAAGATAATATAATCAGAAAAATTAAAAATGTAAATTTATGTTTGCATTACTTTATTAGGTGTCTTTGAAAAACTTATTCATACTCCAATGGTCTGAGATTTATAGCTATTAAAAAAATAAATTTTATAGTTAAAGCTAATAAATTTAATGTATATTAAATATTACAATTAGTATGCATATATTGCATGTATTCATGTCACTTGCTAGATATCAACATCAACTCAGTGATAATTAATTATGCCAAAAATTTATATCATATGATTTTTGAAAAGTAGTGCAAGTTATTGATTTAACATATGTTCAAAAATAAAAAGTATACTCTGATATGACAACACATGTATATTTATATGTAAAAAATATATAATTTTAGTTAACAATCTGTTCAATGATTCAGCAGTGTCATGTGGTTCCCCCCAAAATGTTTATATTGCATAATTTTAGTCCACACTGAAAATATAGGTATATAATGTTGAAATAGTAGTCTCAAACCTTCTTTTTTTTCTTTATATCAAAATATACCTACAGCATAATTCTCCTTTATATACAAGTGGTAGATTAATGATTTCTGTAAATGTTCTTTCTTCCTTTAAGAAGTGAAGTTGATTTTCTTTCCCTTTGAACTAACTCTCTAACTTGCTTTAATCAATAGAAGCAGAAAAGGCATTGTGTAACTTCGAAGCTGAGTCTTAGATCTACAGATTCTGTTTTGGTACTCTTAAAACACTTCATTTTGGTTAACAAACTGCCATGCTGTGAGAAGGCATCGCTCTGTGCAAAGGCCATGTAAAGGGAAACAGAGGCACTCTTGTAAATAGAGTAAACTCCAAACAGAGTGCCAGCATCAACTGCCAGTCACAAAAGTGAGCCTTGTTGGACACTCTAAGCCAGTATAGCATTCTGATGCCTGTAATCTTAGCTGATACTACATAATCATAAAAGATAAAAAAAAGTGATTTTTTTATCACTTATTATTTTTAGTGACAATTAATTTATTTCCAATTATCTATTATTGGTTTATTATATAATAGATAATTAAAGGAATCTTTAAGGGTTGTAGCTAAAATTATGAATTGTGTTTAAAGAGTTATAGTTAAAATTATGAAGTATGTTTGGAGAAGAGGTCTAAGTCTTTAAAATCATCATGTTTTGTAAATATTAGCATGGAATCTGAGATTAATGTTATTTATCTTAGCTTGGTGTCAAACATGGCACATGTCCTCAGCTTTCCTCTCTGAGTCTTGTTGCTTCAGCCAGGTCTTCATGGCCCAAGCTCTGATCAGCTGATGAAAAACATTCTAATGTACTTCTGAGACTTTACTTTCACTCTGAATCCAGTGATATGGTTGGGACCTGGACAGCCTGCCTGACAATTTTTGGGCCCAGTTTCTGATTTCCTACCTTTTTCTGACTACATGGTGGTCTAGCCCAAATAAACTAAGTCAGCAGAACCCAGAACCCTTTCGTTCAGTTGACTTTGAAGTCATTTGAAGACCCATGAAAATCTCACCTCTCCAGAGGACTCCTGTAGAATAACCAAATGATTTTATTATAGATAGTAAGAAGAGGTTGAGCCATTCCAAAATGTGTTTTATAATCGTCAAGGTATTATTGAAATTTCCTGATAACATAATAGTGGGCAGTGGAACTTGACTACATAAAGAGGACATAAGAAGCAAAAAAAGAAAAAAATATTGGTAACTCTAATTTAAATAGTTTGTAGCTATTGGCTCATGTATTCATCAACTAGGTTCTATGAAGTTTACACATAATGTTAGTATTTTATAGCGTACTTGTATTGACAGACATACAGTTAACTGTAGTATAAAAAGGATACTAAAAAAGAGGTGTAATAAACATCCTATATGAGTTCAGAGGAAGGAAAGGTTAATTCCAATGTTAGAAATTGACTAGAGAGGAGAGAATAGGGTTTGAGGAAAGCTTTATGAAAAAGGGAACATAAGAGTTATATGAGAAATTAGGGCAAGAAGATGTTAGTAGGCAATAAAGAGAGTAACTGAATTCTAGATTGAGGAAATGCAAGGAACAAAAGAACAGGAAGCATAGGGAATTTGGGAAGTTTGATATAGCTGAAAAAAAATAGGATAAGAAATAAGAAATAAGAGTTTTGAGCTGCATTTCATCAGCCCTTGCTAAGAAGTTTGGTGAGGGGAGTCATTTGAATGACATGACCAAACTAAAATTTTGGAAAGATACCTGGTGGTAGAGTGGAGGATGCTCTGAGATGTGGATAAATGTGTTGCATGTAGAACCTTTAGGAGGTTTCCAAAATAATTCAGTAAAGTAGGAAATTCCCAAGAGTAAACAGAAATTAAAAATAAGACAACTATAAAAGACTATCTTAACAAAACTTGTGGTTGATTTTGAGAGTAAAAACAGATTTGAAGTCTCCAAATTAGGTAGCTGGAAAGTGCTGTAATTATCATGCTGAAGAGAACAATACTGTATTTTTGTTACAAAAAAAGCACAGAGGTGTAAAATAAGAACCTTCTAGTTTTATATGTAGAGTACAATCAAGCATTTACAATTTATTTTTTAAATTCATAAGAAAAAAAAACAAGCACGTGACATCAAAACAAGATATATCAATTGTAGAGAGAAATTGAAGCATGGGAAGAAAGGAAATAGGCAGAAAAGAATAGAGTAAAACCTGTGGGAATCTTGATAATTCAGGGGAATATGAACAAAGAGACACCAGTGAAGCAGAAAAAGACAGTCTTGAGAAAGTAGTGTTACCGAATCAAGGGGAAAGTTCATGGAGATAGGTAGTCCATGAGGCCAAAAATTCAGAAAGATTAAAGATGATGAAGAACAAAACCCAAAAATTGAATTCAAAAATAAGAAGAGAGTAATAAGAAAATTTAAAAAGCAAGTACAAGCAATATTGCAAGATAATTATCAGAGAAAAGAAAAGAACATTACAAAAAGTATATCTGAGGTATACGGACTTTCAACATATGTAACAGCTTCTCATGAGATCAGTGATAAATGATCTAAAAAGGGGTCTGAATGTAGAAAAATAAATTTTAGATTAGCAATTTATGTCATAGGGTATTTCATGTAAGGACTACACTATTATAAATTCCTAAATGATATTAACATTGTAATATTAACATTGTAATGAGAACAGAGAACACATGGGCTATTTAGAAAACACATCTGGGTAGTTTTTATTTATTTTCATCTAAAGTTTTAGCCAAATTCATCTTCAACATTTTGTTGTATAATTTTGGATGATTTGGTACATCCAAGAGAAATGCATAATTAAAAATTGGTTGTGGTTTCATTTTAAACTATATTTATATAATAAAAGAAATTAATTCATTTTATCAATATCATACACAACTGTTAGTGATCTTAAAAAGTAATGTTCAAGTTTTTTATTTTAATTCAGTAGTGTTAAGATACAGAGTAAATAAAATGTATTTTCAGTTTAATACTTGATACTAGTCATTAATCAAGAATTATTTCATGTCTTCAGAAGAATTATAAAATTCTAGAATTTACAAACAGGGCAATACAACAGTATTTAGATTTTTTTCTTGGAAGAAAGAACTATGATATCTCCATGTTATTAAGAAGAGAAAACATATGAAACTGAGCAACACAGAGCCATCAAGTCTCAAAAATCGTTTGTAAAATTTTTTGTAGATTACTTACTAAAAGTGCCTTTTCTGCAGATTCACTTCTGCTAAAAGTATTTTAGCTAAATTCAAAGCGGTAGAGTAGCAGTTTCAATTTATGTAATAAATGCTTTGACACAAAACCCTCTACTTTTAAGAGTCAGGTAGTTCCTGGTGAACTGTGACCAAATAGTTCAGCTGGTATTCCAGGAGGTCAAGTCTGTGAATGTGACAAAGCTAGGTCAGGCTTCAACAACCTGTTGTTGTTGTTTTTTCTTAATGTAATTGGATAACTCTTGGAGAAATACCTCAAAGGAAAACGAATATTTTTCACTTGTTTGTCATTAAAAACAAATTTAAAACATGTCTCTTTTAACTGGAGACACTTAATTAAAGCTAACGGAGAAAGCTAACCACTTAACAGCAGGGGTACTCATGGATACAAATGCTTCATTAATTGGATAAAAGAGAAGGAGAAAAACCTTTCCAAACATATTACTATGTGTTTCTGAACACATTTCATTAAGTTCATTTTTAATCAGTTACTGGTAGACTAGGGTGAGACCCTCTATATCATGGCTTCAAAACACTTTTAGATAGCACATCAAAATAAAGAGGTAGGTTGGAAATGAGAATAATATATTATTTTTGTTTGTTTGTTATAAAGATAGAGCAAAAATGACCATTATCTGCTTCTGAGTATAGCATATATTCCACTATGAAGCAAAGACCATTCATTCATTTATTCGATCAACAATGATTTTCTATCTATAATGCCAGTGGTCCTTTGCTAGGTGCTAAGTATAAAGCAGCAAACAATAAGGACTCTCAAAAATATGGAGTTCCAATTCCATGTGATAAGTACTATAAAACAGATAAGTACAAAGTGCTCTGGAAAGATCAAGGTAACAATTATTTCAGCCTTGGGAATACAAAAAAAAATGTTTTTCTAAGGAAGTTACTTTTACACTTAGCAACTAGAATGAAAATGAGTTAACCTGTCATGGAAAGAGGGAAAAGAATATTATAGGTTTTGTTAAAAGGTAAACTGATGATTTTAAAAGTTTCAAAAATTTGAACAAAAATCTATTTGAATCAGGCAGTGCCAAACCAGAAATGGTTAAGAGAGCTCCAGCAAGAGGAGGTAGGGACAAGACTTTTATAGCGTAGGTATGGAAGCAAAGCAAGGAAATTATTTGATTGTGTATAACTTAAGGAGTTACTTTATTTAGTTGTGCTTAGGTTCTGATTTCTTAACCTTGAGGCATTTACAGGCTTAGGATTTGGGTTACTTATGTAGGCTAAGAAGGCATTTTTCCGCCTTAGTTGAATGGCTTTCTCATTTAACTAATTCAATAGCAGAAAGAATAACATACACAGACGCCAGAAAGCAGTGAGAACTCTGGACTTCGGGAACTGCAAGTTATTCCAGCAAGTTTGTTTGGACAAAAATAGCAAAGTGAAGGGCAAGAGGTGAAGATAAGAACAGAGGCCAATAAAGGCAGAAAGCAGTTAATGATAGGCCTCAAAAGCTATGTTTATGAGAACAGATTTTATTTGAAAAATAACAATATGTGTAATCCATGTCAACAACTGTAAAATTTTGGAAACTAGATTACACATATATATTTTTTATTTATCTTTTAATATATTTAAAAAAATTTTCCAATTAGTTGATATACAATATTATATTGGTTTCAGGTGGGCAACATAGTAATTAGACATTTATATGACTTATGAAGTGATCACCCCAATAAGTCTAGTATCCATTTGAAACCATGCATAGTTATTATAATATTATTGACTATGTTCCCAATGCTATACTTTACATTCCCATGACTATTCTATACCTATCGATTAATACTTTCTAATCTCTTTTTTTTATATCCATCCCCTGAAAATCCTCCCATCTGATAAGCATCAAAATGTTCTCTATATCTATGAGTTTGTTTCTATTTTGTTTGTTTGCTTATTTTGTTTTTTATATCCACATATAAATGAAATATATGGTATTTGTCTTTCTCGGTCTTATTTCACTTAGCATAATACCCTCTAGGTCCATCCATGTTGTTGCAGATGGCAAGATATTATTTCTTTTTATGGCTGGTTAATATGCTATTGTATATATGGACACTTCTTTATTCATTGTCATACTGATTTAGTGTTGATGAATTTAGCTTTTTCTAATCTGAGAATTCTCTTCTTCAATTCTAAATGATAGCTTTGCTGGACAGAATAATCTTGCTTGTAGGCCTTTGCTTTTCATCACTTTGAATATTCAGTGACAATCCCTTCTGGCCTGAAAAGTTTCTGTTGAGAAATCAGCTCACAGTCTTAGGGGAGCCCCCTTGTAGGAAACTATCTGCTTTTCTTTTGCTGCTTTTAAGATTCTCTCTTTGTCTTTAACTATTGGCATTTAAATTATGATGTGCATTGGCATTGGCCAGTTTGGGTGTATCTTGTTGGGACTCTCTGTGCTTCCGGGGCTTGTGTGTCTATTTTTTTTTACCAGTTTAGAAAAAGCTTCCTATCATTATTTCTTCAGACAGGTCTTCAATTCCTTGTTCTTCTCTTCTCCTACTGGTACCCATATGATACGAATGTTGGTGTGCTTAATGTTATCCCAGAGGCCCTTAAAACCAGGGACCCTAACCCTTGGTCACAGACTGCTACTGGTCCATGGCCTTTTGGGACTAAGCCAGATTCCACTTTTTGAGGGTTGTGAACCTTTCTGAGATTTTAGAAAAATTTGCAGCATGAACCAAGATAGGTCATTTGTACAGAAAAGTCACACTAGAAGCAGCTTGGGTGGGGTGGGGTCTCAGGAAATCACCAGGACAAGGTGAAAGATGTTAACCAGGTTGTTAGTGGTTCAGATATGGCTCCTGCCTTCACATACTAGGTGGGTAGGAGGAGGGCTCAAAGAAGGGACAATGTCTCCTGCTAGCACTTCTATCTGTGACAAATCTGCTCCTCCAGTCCTTGCCCTGATACAAAACAATTTAGTTTCTCCCTATATGTTTCTGGCACTTTTCAAGCTGTTACCCAGTGCTGGAGCACAGAACAAGTGTATTCATCAGCAAGTAAGTCTGTGCATGGGCCCTTTAAGAAGAATGCCTCGGTGCCTTCCACCTCAGTCAGCCACAGTCTTTGCTGGTTTTCACAACCAGAAGTTATGGGGACTTCTCTTTCCAGCACAGAACATGGGCTGGGGAGACTCTTGTGGTGCTGAGACCCCCTCACTCTTCAGGGGGAACCTTCACAGCAGAGATATTCTTCCTGATATTTAACCCCACATATGGGTGTGGGACCAGCTCCTTTTGCATCTCCTCCTCTCTACCTGTCTTGATATGACTTCTTCTGTGTATTCCTAGTTCTCCTTAGCACCTCTGTTCAACTAGACTTCAGGCAGTTCTTAATAGTGGTTGTTCTGTAGGTTAGCTATGATTTTGATGTGGTCATAGGAGGAGAAGAGCCCAGCATTTACCTACTCCCCCTTCTTGACCAGAAGTGAAAATAGGTTATATTTTTAAAATATATCTGCACAAACTGTATATGAAATGCAATATGTTCAAAATCCGTTTTTCCAACCATCCAAAAAAAGTATAGACCAGAGATATCAGCAACGATCTCTTCATAAAAGCTGACTTAACAACAAATTTCATGCAATGGTTGTTTTAAGGGCAATATTACTCATCACTCTGTACACTCCTGCTATTTAACTCTAATAATAAAATTTTGAAAAGCTAAAATTCATTAATAATAAAATTAAATCCTCCAGAGCAAAATGTTTCTAAAGATCAAAAGTCAATTTTTCAACTTGATGAAATGAAAGAATACAATTTCACCATATATGTGAGAGAACTCTTGAATTTCATGCTGACAGACTATGCTTCATATTACTGTGGCATAAGAATGTGCTCTCCACCTTTGATGGACGTGGTGATGGTGGCAATGGTGGTGTCAGCAACAGAATACACATTGTATAATTTAAATCATATTCTGGCTTTGCCTACTTAGCAAAAAAGTAAATTAAAGTTGAAAATTCTCATTCACCTACTTTTGAAGAAAAGAACAGTAGAAAATGAATGGAAACTTTCTCTTTGACTTACTCACCAAGCTGCTTTAGAGAAGTTCTAATCTAAGCAATAATGCGGAGAAATATAACAATAGCAGCTAGTGCATGAACTTGATGAAATGAAAGCAGTCAGTATTCTGATAATATTAGAGGAAAATGAAATAATAATAAGCTAATGGTAACAAAATGAATTCTTTAAGGCATAAAATGTTTAGTTTTCGTCGCACTAATCACTAATGGAAGCAATGATAATTCTTCTCTAACAAGATATGCCATAAATATCACCTGATAAACCTCAAACTACATTTTTACTTTAAGAGCTGGATTTTCGCCAGAGAGTCTCAGCCACATAATGCTATGTATCTTTTAAGATCAGTTATTGCACATGTGCTGTGGAAGATATTATAAGATTTGTAGCAAAAGCTGTTATGCTTTGGAGATAAGCATCTTACTTTCAAAGGGAACAGACTTTACTTCAGCGTTTCTCTGTTTATTCTTTTTTAAAAAGTTGTAAATATTTGTCTCTTGTGGACTAAACAGATACTGATTTTATATATTTCATAACCACTACTTATGATATAATCCAAATCTTAGAGATGTATTACAAATTTCTTCACTTTCGGTTGCTGGTTATTTTGATTAGCTGGAAATTGAGCATAATTCTTGAATGGTTCCTTTATGTGAGTATTTCTATTTTTGTATAAGTCCAGGAGGCATTCTCTTTTGAGTTTTGCCACTTATATTTCTATATTTTCCTAATCTTTTTATTCACTACATCATGATCATGCAAAGACAAGGGAAATAACAGTTTTCTGTTGTGACAACAAGACAAACTACTTTCAGTTTAAATATACTCCTGGCTAGAAAAATGCAATAAATCATAGTACTTATGGAAATATATTAAGCATTTTTTGAAGTTAAATTGAAGAATTTTACATGTATATAACCAGAGAGCATTTTTGTGAGTGATTGGATTTTTTCCTTTGAGAATGATAAGGTATATCAAAATGTTCCAGACCAACTCCCTGAAGTTGAGAAAATTACTTAATTTCAGTAAATCTATTTAGGCCTGGAGAAAAAGATAATCAGTAAAAAAAATGCAAATCAATCTATACATGAAGCATGCTGGAGATTATATTTTGATAAGCAAAATTCCTCTGCTCTCAAACTTTTGTAAAAAAAATCTTAAGCCCCAAATCCAATTTTAAAAGGAAGCAATTAATTGTGGATATTAATTATCTTAGGCATCAAAAACTATTTTCATGTTCATAATATTAGAATGTCTTTTAATTTGTTTTTCATATATATTATTTATTATTTGATCACTATAGCTATTCTCCATTATAGTCATTACTTTGCATGATGTTAATGATATAAAGAAGTTAATGAATGATTTCTCTTTTCTTTACCTCCTGCCCTCTTTATTTCTCTTTTCTTTACCTCCTGCCTTCCCTGCTCTCTAAATTTGGACTTGTCAGTCCCCACAATTATGTGAGCCAATTTCTTAAAATAAATAATAAATCTTTTTAGCTAGATTATATGATAGATGATAGATAGATGATAGATGATAGAAAGATGATGATAGATGATAGATAGATAGATAGATAGATAGATAGATAGATAGATAGATAGATAGATAGATAGATAGATAGATGATAGATAGATGATAGATAGATAAAATTGTTCTTGTTTCTCTTGAGAACACTGACTGATACAGAAAGAAACTCTCTCCCTAAATGTTCTCATTGTGGTGATGAGTAAACATTTCCCTGGTATCACCAACTAATGAAGAAGATTTACTCAAATTTTGTTAAAAGAGGGAATTCTATTAATGTAAGAATCAGATCCTTCTGAATAAAATTGTTCTATCTTTCACAGTTGCATTTTTTGTAACTTATTTTTTCTATTTTCCACAGTATTTAAAAAGTGCTTGTGTAACTACCTGAGAACATTATTTATGATACATTTTCACAAAACATATTGAAGTTCAAACATATGGGCTTTCTAGTTTTCTGTTCAGATATCAAAAATGTGGAGATTATATTTATTGTCACTCTGCATTCTCATAGTATAGTCCCATTCAGGTATATGATAAGAAAGGAAATAATTCCCATTATCTTCCAGTATCTAAGAGGTCTAATCTGAATGTGCCTATGTAGTATAATTGCAGATTGTTTAACAATTTGTATCTAAGTTTACCATGCTCTACAAAAAATCTTGTTGGTAAAAATATATGTGTGACATATTTATATAAGCACATATTAAAATGTGAACAACCATAAGAGTATCATATCCTAAATCTCAAATGATATACCAGTGCTCTGGCACTTGTAAAGTACTGTCCAGATGTTAAATTTAGCTGAGTAATTAGATAAGGTGCCAGACTGGAGACAGGTCCTAAAAAACAGGAAAGACTTAGATAACCATGCAGGAGATTCAGGCATCCTGCCTCTATGACAAGTTATAGGCAATAATACAGAAATTGCCAAAAACTTTGGGATGTTAGGGACCACTACCAAGGAGGATTCACATTTTGCTATTTTAAATGTATGAAAACAAAACAAACACAACTTTGTGCTGCCAATTCAGGCTCCTTGTGTGATTATGCAGCTGCCGATAAAAAAAGGTTTACTCAAATAGAAGTTGGTATAAACTGCAATAAACAGTAACACTTTAAAATAATTGTCTAATCAATATTAATTCCTCTGGTATCTATTTAACAGCATTAATCACAGTGAACTCATTTAGTATTAATGTTAATGTCACAAGTAATTCAATTGACTTTCCACCGTAATTCAACATTAATTACTTTAACTGGGACATTATTTTAAAGCATTATCCAGTAAATATAAAAATAAAAGTAATAAAATAACACATTAAAGAATTATAATTAGTACTACACATTTTATCTATATATAATAAATTATTTGATTTATTTGAAATATTTTCTGTCAAAGGTTTAATTTATTAGAATATACACACTCACACATGCCTACAAAACTGATACATCACTTATCCATGTTTGTAAGAAAAGAGTTGAGTCTTGTAAAGAACTTTGCCAAATAGTGAGATTTCCCATTTAAGTTCCAACACTCAGTAAAACATGTTATTTTAACTGTTGACTCCCTATCTGGAAAAGAAACATTTATAAATTTTGCCACACAATATGATTCAAGGCACTATGTTTAATGGCACTTATGCTAGCTCGTCAAGATTTTTGTTTCAATTTTCACCCTAATTTAATTTAGCTGCTTTTTTTTCCACTTTTAATTTTATTCTTCTTCTACTATACTGAAAGAAAAAAAAAAGGAGAGAAGGAGAGGGGGAGGGAAAGATAGGAAGGAAAAAGAAAGACAAGCTTGTTACAAGTATGTGTGAAGGATGAATCAGTAGGTTCTAAATGACAGAACGTGAACTACCAAATATAAATATGAGCTGTCATTCACTGATTATATATAAAATATTTTAGCTTTAAAAAGCCTCAAAATATTTTTTTGATTTTTAGATTTTGTTCTGGGATGTTAAGATTTCCACATGCTGATTTTGTTCTGCAATGTATCACAAAATGTAAATGTTATACCTAAAATTATAATATACATTTGTATTTCACATATAAGCACTCAAGAAAGGGAGATTGCTTTATTCAACTTTGCATATTTCATAACATCAAGTACAAGGTTTTACAAAACAAACATTCATTGGGGAAAATATATATATATTCTTTGCCTCATTATAGGTGCTAAATAAACATGAGAATTACCTACTAAGTTGCTCATTCATACATATTTATATACCACACACTATTAGTGCAATATACAATATGACCTCTTGGTAGTTCTTAGAAATAGAACCATTAAAGAGTATGTCAAATTAAATCTTTCATGAAATCGCACTATATAACACAAACATGCATCAGATACTAGATTAAAATAGGGCAGCCTATAGGGCATCACCAAGCAACCTCAGGCCTTTAAGAAATAACCTGAAAACAGGTGATAGAGATATAAAATTAAAATCTGAGTGAAAACTAAACTCCAGAATTTATTAACTATAGGTTGTTGGTCATGAAACTTAACATTTTGAACCTCAATTTGTCTACTTGTAAAATGAGACTAAATATATCTACAAATAAGTATTGTTGTGAGGAGTAGAATAATAGACATAAGTGCCACCATTATTTTGTGTTATTGTTTATCATCCATCTATTCCAAAAATACATTTTTGTCATTTTAGTTGATATCTTTATGATTTCTAGAGAAGCTGACCATTTTTTTTTTCTGTGATGGCCATTTGTAGATATTCTTCTGTGAAATGCCTATACCTAAAATGTTTCTATTGGACTATTTGATCTTCCTTATTGATTTGCAGGATTGTTTTTTTATATATTATGGGTATTTATCTTCTAAATAAATTTTACCAGCCTGTCAACTTAAACATTTTTTTAAATAGTTTTTATCATATTGGAGTTTAACAACGTATATAGTCATACCAGCTTATTGTTTTCTTTTTAGGTTTTACATCTTTTTTTTTCTCTTGGATATAAGAAATCTGATTGCTGAATCATATGATAACTCTATTTTTAATTTGTTTTCAGGTGCTCTGAGTTTTTAAATTATCATTATCTATTTTTTTATTCCCATGTTCCTACTCCTTCCCATGTCAATTATCATCAGCTTGTTCTCTGTATCTCTGGGTCTGTTTCTGTTTTTTTTGTTGTTGTTTATTCATTTATTTTTATTTTTTTCATTTTCCACATATAAGTGTGATCACATGGTATTTGTCTTTCTCTGTCTGACTTATTTCACTTAGCATAATACCCTCTAGGTTCATCCATGATGTTACAGATTTCATTTTTCTGGTTGAATAATATTCCATTGTGCATGTGCGTGTGCATGTACGTGCGTGCGTGTGTGTGTGTACATATCACATCTTCTTTATTCATCTTTTGATGGACATCTAGGTAGTTTCCATATCTTGAAAAAAAATTCACATATATGTGTATATATATATATATACACACATATGTGTGTGTTTGTGTATATATATTTATATATATATGCAAAGAAACAAAAGAATGTGATTAGTATTAAAAATAACCTTGTTATCTGTGACAACATGGATGGTGCTTGAGGACACTAAGCTAAATGAAATAGGAAAGACAAATACTGTATGATATCACATATGTGGAATGATAGATGATAGATTAGATAGATAGATAGATATAGATAGATAGATAGATAGATAGATAGATAGATAGATAGATAGATAGATGATAGATAGATGATAGATAGATAGATAAACCAAAATACTGAGCTCATAGATACATAGAACATATTGGTGTTGGTCAAAGGTGAGAGGATAAGGGGTGGAAGAAATGGGTGAAGGTGGTCAAAAGGCACAAACTTCCAGTTATAAAATAAATAAATCATGAGCATGTAATATATAGAATGGTGACTGTAGCTAATAATATTCTATTGTATATTTGAAAACTTCTAAGACAGTAGACCTTAAAAGTTCTCATCACAAGAACAAAAATTATAACTATGTACGGTGATGGATGTCAACTAGATTTATTGTGGTGTTCATTTTGCAATATACATAAATATCCAGTCATTATATTGTACACCTAAAACTAACATAATGGTTTATGTAAGGTATATCTCAGTAAAATTCATTTAATAAATATTTTTTTTCAAGAATTATAGTTGTGGATAAAGCAGTGAACAAAACAGGCCAAGTCCTTGTCTGCATGGAGCTTATGTTCTATTGGTGGAAATGATACTAAGATAAATAATACATTATTTCAGACAGTTATAACTAATACAAACAAAAACAGAGTAGGGAAAGTGATGGAGAATTATTTTCATTTCTTTAGTGTTTAGGTAGATAATATTCAGTAGTATTTAAGAAAGCATTTGGGATAAAGTGAGGGAGAAACCAATGAGAACCTAAGGAGAGAGAGATTTCTTAGAAAGATAATGATTGTAAAGGTCCTGAGGTTGAGTGTCCCTGATGTATTGGAGAAGCACAAAGGAAGCCAGCACTAGTGTGGCTGCAGAGAATCAGATGGCTGGACCGTAATAGGAACCGAGGTCACAACATTATCAGTGACTCTGATCATGTAAAACTTTAGAACATTTTAAGATTTGACTCAGATTAGAAGATGTCGAATAATTTTGAAAAGGGATGGGAGTTGACTCACAAGTTGAAAAAATTCCTCTGCTATATGGGAGAGAAAAGCGAGGCAGCATAAGTGAAATAAAGAGTTCTAGGAGGCTCTAATCATAAAAGGTGATGGATGGTACTTGGGACTGAGGAACTAGTTATGGAGCTGGAGAAATGTGAAATTGGAATTGGGAGGTATATGTTTTGTTTTTCATTACACAACGTGTTATATATCATGACATAGTAAACACACACACATACACACATTTTGAACCAGAACAAAATTCTATGCATATTCACATTTGTATAGATACATAATCAAAGCTCTAGGAAAATACTTCCTCTTTTTGTTCCCTTCTATGGCTTTGTACTCCCACTGGCATCCTTGCTCATACGCTTGCACTCTAACTCCAATATCAGAAACATAATTTAACCTAAGTCTGCCTTCCTTTGTTTGTAAAATGCTCAGTTTTGCTGTCTAGCTTGAGTGTGAATCTAATGAGAAAGGTGGAAATGCTTTGAAAACTAAGTGTTCACAGCTGTCAAATGCAATCAATATATTATTATATATTATATTATATTAATTATATTAATTATATTATATTATATTAATTATATTTATTATATTATATTATATTATATTATATTAATTATACATTATTTTAATTAATTATATTAATTATATTAAGTATATTTGTTATATTTATTATATTATATTAAGTATATTAAGTATATTGTATTATATTAATTATATTAAGTATATTTTATATTATATTATGTTATATTATATTATATTATTTTATTTTATTTTATTATTTATTATATTATATATAATGGTTACATAAACTTTTTTATCTACTAACACTTTTCTATCTGCTAACATCTCTGATTCTACTTTTTTTCAATGTGCTATTTCTTTTTCAGTATATAGCTATATATAAAAGAGAATACTATTTGAGTCCTCATGTACTTCTACCTCAGGAGAATGTGTCATGGGGCTATTGGTGAATGCATCTGCTGAGGGAGTCCTCTCCAAATTCAGAATAACCGAGACATTGTAATATGACATATGCTACAGATGGGATAGTGTCATTGTTTTTCATTCATATATGTTGGAAAATATATCTCTTCATTATATTTTATAGCTTGCCAGTAGCTGCTAAACTCTTTTTTTTTTTTCTTTTTGGTCTATGCAGTGGTACTATATAACTAGTTTTTAATCGTCATGTATTTCCTACAGCTTCATCCAGTTTACATTACCTTATCATTTTGTTGTTGTTATTATGTTCTTTTAACTGGTTTTGTTCTTTGACCCCCAGATTTCATCAGGTTTCCCAGTCTGACGTATGTCACATGTTAAGGTTATTCTTATTATTCAGTCAGAAGACCATGACATTTGAACTGTTTTTCTACAAGTGGTAGTAGAGTTTTTGTCTTCTGAACAATTTGACCAGACTATTGATGGTTAATGAGTAACTTGCCAAACACTAGCTGAGGTTGATTAATGTTACTACAAAACGGACTTTTAAACCTGCTTAATAAGGAGGCATTAGTTAACATGTTAGAGTAAATTTTAATAAGGGTGGAAATTTTTCTCAGAACAGTCCAGTTGTAATGACATTTCCATTTCTAAAATAATACCTTTTGATAATATTTTCATACTTTCCTTCTGGTTTTTCTTTCCTCATGCAAAAGAGACTATTTAAGCTATCTGTGAAATATCTCAAATATTCATTTATTTGAGATATTTATTATTTAATATTTTATTTTTCATGAATTATTGAGATATACTTCACGTAACATAGGTTAAAAATGTCCAATTTGATTGCTTTTCAGATGGTCAAGAGTTAAGAAACCATCACTACAATCCATTTAGAACATTTTCATCACTCCAAAAGCAAACCTTATAGCCTTTAGCAGTCACTTTCTACTTCTTCTCAATAGTAGGGAAACATTTACTTTCTGTTTCTATGGATTTGCCCATTCAAAACCTTTTTTATAAATGAGATATTAAAATTTCATTTAAATATTTAAATGTAGTCTTCACAATGACTTTCTTCAACTAATAAGGTTTTCAAGGTTTATTCATGTTGCAACATGTATCAACACTTCATTCCTTTTAATGCCAAATAATATTCTATTGTAATGAATATAGCACATTGTACATATCTATTCATCAGTTCATAGACATTTTGGGTTTTTACTACTTTTTGGCTTTTATGACTACCCATGCTATGAACATTTATGTCCAAGTTTATGTGTGAATATGCGTTTTCATTCTTTTGTGCACATACTTAGGAGTGGAATTGCTGGGTTATATGGTAACTATATATGTAACCTTATAAAGAATTTTGGATAATTTTGCAAAAAAACACCTGTACCACTTCTACCAACAGTGTATGGGGAGTTAGAATTTCTCCATGTCTTTGACAACACTTCTTATTGTCTGTCTTTTTTATTCTATCCATGAGAATGAGAGTGAAGTGGTATCATATTGTGTTTTTGATTTGCATTTTCCTGATGGTTAATAGTGCTGAGTTTCTTTTCATATTTTTTGTTGACCATTTGTATACCTTCTTTGGAAAAATGTCTATTCAGATGCTTTCTACTTTTAAAAATTGTGTTACTTGTCTTTTTGTTATTGAGTTATAATCCTTCTTACATATTCTAGGTAATTATCAGAAATTTTTTACAGAATTTTTCTCCCATTCTGTGGCTTACCTCTCTACTTTTTTGGTGGTGTCCTTTGAAACACAAAAGAATTCAATTTTGAAGAAGTCTAATTTATTTATGTTTTTCTAGTGTTACTTGTGTTTTTGGTGTCATAACCTAAGAATGCATTGCTTAATCCAAGGTTATGAAGAATTACACCTATATTTATTTTAAGAGCTTTATAGTTTTAGCTCTTATATTTAGGTCTTTGATCTATTTTGAGTAAATTTTTTGTACATAGTATGAGGTAGACATGCAACTTAATATTTCTGCATGTAAATATACTGTGGTTTCTGTACTATGCATTTAAAATATTTTTTTCTATGCTAAGACATGTTTAACTTAGTGTAAAGATAACTAGTTTGCAGGAACGTCAGCAGCAGTTAGTATTCCCATGTAATTTAATAAACGTTAAGTAACCATCTGCTATATTTATTTCATCTTGGACTTTATGCTAGGATTCACTAGGTTCTCTCTCCTCTAGATATTATAATCAAATTAGATTCTCTATAAATTATTAGATATAAATAACATTTTCTATATCACACATTATAAGGTTCTGCTCTTTTTTTCTCTCTCATTCTTGTGTGTTAAAATTGAAGACATTGATAGATGACAGATAGATGATAGATGACAGATAGATGATAGATGATAGATAGATGATAGATAGATAGATAGATAGATAGATAATAGGTGGGTAGATATGAAGATTATAAATATATGTATATATATATGTGTTGTATTAATTATGTATTGATGCTTTAATTCCAATACCAAGGAGTCTCCACATTCATATAATTTTGCTTTTCTCTAGTAACTTGACAAATCAACTTAATACAAATATGAATAATAAGTTATTTGGTATTTATTGGTTCTGTTATTCTATCTTTTCTGTTTCTATTCTGGTTTCTTAAGTGCCTTTCTCCTATTTCTTGTTATTTTTGTTAAGAAATAGAGAACATCTTCTATTTTCCATGGACTCCTTAAAAAAATTAGTGTTAATTTTTAAAATAAAAAATAAAAATAATAAAAGCTACTGAAACTGTTAATTGCAGTTATTTTTGTGAGATTAGAAATACTGGAACTGACCTATACATTATTTTATTGTCTCTGGCTCCATATCTAACTATGAGCTGACTAGGACTGATGTGGTACTTGAAATTAAAAACTCAAGGTTGAATTTGTAATAAGAATATTGTTTTATTCTTTTTTACATCATTTTCAAGATGTTCAGGGTATTTTTGGCTCTATAGAATTAGTAGAAATAACAATAAATAGACTGGATAAGTACACTCCTACAACACTTGTGCAAACTGCTCTCTGCACTAATAACCCTGGTTTGGTCAATGCCTTTCGTTTCTATGAAAGCATCTTTATGATTTCCTGGAAACTGAAAAAGCTGTTGCCTAGATCAGCAGCTGCTGGTTGTACGGTGTATCTACCTCTATAACAACAGCTTTCATGAATGCAGAAGCAATCCCCACTGGAGATCTAAAATGCTAAATCAATTTCTGTTTTGAAATCTAAACCAAAGTAACTGATGTTTGATGTTACTGTTAAGAATTTTTAATTTTTGTAAAGCTCTTGGGTATTCTTCTAGAAAGCTACCCAAAATATAAGTAACATTTATTGTCTGCATTGCATTAAGTAAAACTCTCTACATTCATTTCCCTTAAAGAGAAAGATACCCTCTTAGTGATGTATTCTTTATTTCTGAGCAAATGTGTGCTTTGTAATAAAAGTTGCCCAAAGCACAAACAGTTTTCTGCTCAAACAATAGGTAGATAAGAATTATACAAATATTATAAAAAATGCTATTATCCTACTTGGGAAGTCAACTAGATTTCTCAAATCTATTGAGCAAGTAAGAAGTGGACTTGACAAAATAAAAAAAAACAATACATTCTTATTTTGTATTTGAAATGATGACATGAAAAAAAAACATAGTAAAAACATTTTGCTAGACACCTATAAAATGTGATTTTGGCATTTAAAAAATCTGCTAGAAAATTAGTTAAGAACAGTTTTCTTGAACTGACTTTAATGAGTCTTCCATCTTTTTCATCTGCAATTGAAAATTATGTTCCCTTTTCACTTAACCAGGCATTAGAAGAAACCAAAATATAGATGTGTAGATGCATGATAAGCACACTGAGGCCCGTGCCTGGTGATTATGAGAGTAATATTTAAGGTCAGTAATAGTTTAATGAATAATGGTGCTGCGTACATTCACATCCAAGTTTTTCTTGTCTAGCAACAATGTTTACAGATATGAGACCTTGGAAAAGTATTTTGACAATTTAAAAAAGAGGACCACATCTATAAAAGAGGACCATTATAATGCATGCTTTTTAGATTTGCTTTGAATATTAATTTAAGTGATGTATGTATGTATAATACATAGCATCATACCTAGCATGATTTTGTTTACAGTAAAATACTATCTTTAATTATTGCTGTTATTGGTAGCCAAAAAAAACCTCATAGTAAAATGATCTTAATGTGAAACAAAGAAGTAACAAATACACCTACTTTACCCATTAAGGAAAAAGAAAAACCACTAACTTTTTTTTCCCATTCTTGATTTCCTGTAAGATTCATAAGACCACTATGTGACTATGTAAAAAAAAAAAAGTCTACCATACTACAATAATGTTTGAAAAGTTCAAAAGAAAAAAGGCCATATAGTGTGCCCAACACAAATGAAATGTTTTCTAGTTAGCTAATTGGTTATACTAAACCGTTGCCTTCAAAAGCCTTCAAATTTAAAGGGCATGATTGTACACTTTCCGAAATTCAGAGAATGGATGATTGACTTCCGTTAACCAGATTAAAATTGTACTTAGCTTCTGAAAGTCAGGCACATGTATCGATTTAATAATTAAATGCCATATTCTCATTCCCTGTTTTACCCATGCATTTTTCTTCAGGCAGTGAATATAAATGTTGAAGAATTTTAGAGTGTAGGGTTCAGTGGGTAGTCAAAGTTGGTATGAGAAATGCATGTCATGCCAAGACAAATCTAAAGACATCTGCAGTTCTTACAATCTTAACTTTAGCAAGACACTCAATCTCCAATGGGCATCTCAAATGTCACAGATGTTTCTAAATGACAAAGGTATGCTTCTTTTTTTCCTCCCATCATCTTAGTAATTGTTGAGACTTCTCATAGAGCAATGGAATATAAAAAACAGATATTTAGATTGTACGTCCCCATTCTCTCATTTCAAAAATGATGAAATTGAAACTCAGAGTTTAAAAAAACCTTTTTTATTGCACATACATTTGATTCAACAACCATTTTCTAGGAAAAAAACGTGCATGGTGTTAGTAAAAGATGAAAACCCACTTAATATATCTACACATACCCACATACTTTTAAAAATGAATGTCTATATTTTTAAGTATATCTAAATTTTCATTTTATTAAAATTGTAAATATACAACATATTTATAAATCTGAAAATTATATATATAATATATAATATCAAGCACATTGTACATTATACAATTATATATATTTATGTAATATTAATATATGTTTTTTCTATGTATAATTATATAGCTAACTCATCTGCAACTCAAATTTTCTTAGCAATGATACCATATAAAATGAGTACATTTCATTTAGATATTTTCAGACCTTTATTATTGTTTCACATTCTATAGGCAAAATTGAATCCACATTTAAAAAATATATAAATAAACCCAATACAAACAGAAACCCAACTTCATCCAATTCTCTACACAATTTGACTCAAACCCAGTTAAAGAGTCCAGATAATGCATAAACATCATGCCATTCTCTTTTTCATTTTCATTTCTTCCATTCACCCCTAAGATTCCCTTGTTCAACAGCTAACAATCCCAATATTACTCAGTTACTAAACAAAAGCATTTAATTACATAATGTAGATTAAAAATTTGTATGTAGGGAAAGGAAGTGTACACTAGCCATGCCTGGACCTCATTAGGCTGATCAAAATGACCCATTAAATGAATAAATAAATGCATAAATACCTATCCGCATACACTGTAACTAGAAATACAACGTGTGAATTATATCCTGGTGCCTATATAAGAATTATTTAAGTTATTGTGACATCCTTCCTTGCATTTTCCAAAATATCACTATTGCATTGAAGTAAATTACTGAGCACAATCCTGATAAATTAGAAGTTGTTTGTTTTGATGAAGGAGCAAGCACAGCCAGAATGTAAAATTACTGGATAACTAAGAATACAGTAAAAAATAATTGTGAACTTGGGTGGCAACCCATTTTGACAGGAATGGGTCAGAATAATCGGATTAGAGATTAGGGTTCAAATTTCAGTTTAGACACTAACTGTACAACCTGAGATAAATTATTCAATTTTCAGCAATGGAGGGTGGAAAAATGGCTACAACACACCTTTCAAATAGGTAAAGACAGTTGTCAATAAATCATTACACTCCTGTGAAAAAATCCTTTTAAAAAAAAAGTAGTAATGTAGAAATATGAAAAGGAAAACAACCTATCTTGGGGAGATTGCTATGACTTCACAAAGTGGATAACTTAAAAGTGTTAGCAATGGTTTACTGGATGGAAAACAGAAAGGGCATTTAAGACTAGTAGAACTACATGTAAAAGTATACAGCAGTGAACAAGCATAATAAGGAAAGGAGTATATAAAGGACAGTCTGTGTGAAGGCTACTGGTTATGGGGTAGGGAAGGATATGGTCTCAGAAACCTGGAAATAAGATGAATTTTAAAGGACTCTGCTTGGCAAGTGCATTAGCCTTTGGATTTTTATGGGCAAACCAAATCACATGAAAGGTCTTTTAGTACAGAAATTATATGGTTCCGTGTGTAAGTTTAGGAAGATAACCATATCTATAGTGTGAAGATACATTTGCTATAAAATTAGGTGGTGGGCCATTTGCAATAGCCTATGCAAGGCAAGCTATTGAAAGACTTGTCTGAAACAGACACTGTGTGACTGGACAGTAGAAGCCAATTCCAGAAATATTTCTGGGCTGGAATCAATAAGTTTTGATAACCATTTAAGAGTATGGAATGGGGGATAAGAAAAAGGGAAGTCTAGAATCACATTAGATTTTTAGCTTGAAATACAGAATGAATAGTGACAACTTTTAAGAAAAATGTTGTAAACATACAAAAATTATCAAATCTGTGTTTGATTTATCGATTTAAGTTTTGACTTACTGAGTCTTGTCACCAGATAGAGATCTCATATAGAGAGTTCAAAGTATACTTTTTGAACTTGGGAGAATGGCCAGGGTAAGAGTATAAAGTTTTAGAAGCCAGCTGTTTATAAATGGTAACTGAGCCTATGGCAGAAGGTTAGGAATTCCAGGTAGAATGTGTAGAATTAAAGAAAATTAATTCAAAGGAATATCAACATTTAAAGACTAGATAAAAGATATGTAGAGGTAAAGCCAGTTAAGGTTAATTAATAGAAATAATTAGAGAGATAATAAGATTTCAAGAGCGAGTTATTGGCAAGAAGCAGAAAAGGAATGGTTTTCTAGTAGTAGAGGGTTGTCAATAGAGCCAGAGTTGTAGAGATTAAGTCTGTTGAAAGCTCCAAAGAGACCGTGTGGAAGAAAAATACCCAGAAAATAAGCAAAAAGTACACTATATTAGTAATGTGTCGTTTTATTTGAAATCAGCCTAACTGTTCTCTATATGTTACAAGTCATATAAAACATGATCTCAGTAATGACAGAAGTGAGTTAGGCCAGGAATACTAATCACTGTGTGAATATTTTTTAAAGCATTGTTGATATATTCAGAATGCAGAATTCTCACATTAACAAATTGAAATATAGTCTATTTAAATTTTATGTACTATATTTTTTCTGTTTACTTGAAAGGTATGATTATTAATCATTAATTGTCAACTTATTAATGTTTTTAACATCAGCATTGGAATATTTAGCATTCTTATAAACAAAACAGGAATAAAATGTTAGCTATAATGTTAACCACTTCCATAAAATTCTGTGTCCATGAAGGACTCAAACATTAGCACTTTTGTGTGTGTGCGTGTGTGTGTGTGTGCATGCGAGCATGTGTGTGAGCAGGCGCACATGCACAAGAGCATTTGCCACTGTGGCCAAGGTGAGATTTAGGAGAGGGGAGGGGAGGGGAAGGGAGGGGAGGGGAGGGGAGGGGAGGGGAGGGGTGGAGAGGGAGAAAGAAAGAAGGAAAGGAAGAAAGGAAGGAGGGAGAGAAAGAAAGTGGTATCTACATAAAATGACTTATAAATGTGCTCACATATGAGAAAAGAAAGTGTATGAAATTCCACATTGTAAGAACAACCTCATATTTCTCTGCATTAAGTATTGAACAGTTGAACATATCATCTCTATATTCAAATATTCACTGCTACATATTTTGTGGAAACATTCAAAAAATCATTTGTATTTTAACTCTAAAATTCAGTCTGCTTACATTTTATCACAAGTTGAAGATATTTTATGTATAAATTGGATCGAAGTATAGAAAATATAACCGTATATAGTGCATGCTAAAGCTATCTAAATAGATAATGCATTTTGATTCCTTCTTTTTTCCTTTATTTTGGAAAACAATATGATAATTCAGGATAGTGGTTATTTTCTAATGACTATCCACGTAATACCCTCTACTCTCTGTGTTGCTTTTGGGAAGGCACCATCAGGGAACATTGGAAACATACTTCTGCTACTTTGTGGTTTTCTGGGAAGCTCTGAGGTTTTAACTTTGATCTCTCTCCTCACACTCTGAGATTTTCTCCTGACTCCACTAGTCTCAACCCCTGATCTCCAAGGTAATCTTCAATATACTCTTGATAACAGAATCACTTAGTAGTAAAAGTTTCCCTCTTAACCATGAGATGTTTACTCTTCAGTGTGTGTGTTGTCCTTCCTCATCTAAGTTCAAAAGTGGCTTCTTTAAACTTTCCAACCCAGAAAGAGTCTCTCAGTCATTTTGTTCACATGCTTATTCCTTAACTAAAGTGTTGTGAGATTCCAATTTTGTTTCCTCAACTCTTTAAACTTCTTTATACAGAGGAAACTAGATTTTCTCTTTGATCTGTCAAAGAATATGTAGCATTTGACCACAGGGTGAACTTTACTTAAGTGCCTTTATATTTATTCAGTGCTTTCAGGTATCTTTTTTTTTTTTTTTTAATTCCACTTATCCAAGGCATCCCACACCTCAGATATTGAAAGCTTTTTGTTTGTTTGTTTGTTTGTTTGTTTGTTTTACTATTAACCTGATCTCAGAAATTACTCTACCATCAATCATTTCTAACTTCATATGCCATTGATATAATGGGTTATCTCAACTAGAGATATTTGTAATGGAGCCCTATTTTTCACAAATGGAAAAAAAAGGAAGAGTTTGACATAAAACATAATAAATTAACAAACTGTTGTCATTTTTGGCAGAGAAATCTTTTCCAAATTCCACCAGCTTATAGAATCATTTTCATTTTGTCATCTAATAAAAAACAGTCATGTGCAAGGGAAGGACATACTCAATATACATTGATGTCAGTCTTTCATGATAAAGTATGTGGAACATACAACTAATGCTTGAATGCACTTTACTACAGAGAACTTTCACTGATATCGTCTGACTATTAGTTCCTCACACAAAAATATATGTTAGGTGTTATCATTTGTATCCCAATTTGGTAAATAAACTAAAATTCAGAAAGGTTAAAGTTTCCCAGTTTCCCAATTAGCAGCAAATTGATCTGGAACTCTACTCCAGGTTTTCCTTCTTACATTTTGTTTCTTTTCCTACATTACAGCTGTCGTAGTTACAATTTCATCAATTCTCAAAACCTACCATTTTCCCTGTTACTTCTTTTTAACCAATGGTTAGCTTTGGATCTCAGACACCATTAAATGTGTTTAATATCAATTACAAATGGGATTCAGATTTAAATATTTTAAATGCATTTCTAAAACAAGTTGAAATAGTTTACATGTATTTATCCTAAGTGAGCTCTAGTTCTGGACCTGAGAGGTAGTGTCAGGGCATAATTATACAAATGTCAATGTTAATGTCCTTAAATTATCATTTCTCAAGTACTGCTTTGATTATCAATACTAAATCTCTTGTCACATTTTCTTTTCTTTTGTAAGCTCATTTTTGAAGCTATTTCTTCCATTAGCTACAGAGATTTCATTTAGATCATCTGGCTATTCCTAGAGTTATTGAGTCTCCTCAGGCACCAAGAGTTGGTTTATATATTTTCTATTATTATAGCTCCAAACAGAAAGGCACCAATTTCTGAATTGAATTAAATTCAATTAAAAATATTTCTAAAAGCTATCATGATCTCCAAGGAATTAAATATAAAATATTTACTATTAAAGGTAAGCTAGTTACATTCTATCATTCATCCATTCTGAAAACATTTATTGTACTAATTTCTTCCAGTTTTCAAAATCATCCCTGATCAAAATCAACCATTTCTCATAGAAATAAAGAGGGACTATTATAAAGGTATAATCACCTGGTGAAATTATGCTTCTGAGGTTGGCTTAATTTTTTGAACATCACCTATCTGTTTTTTTGTTGTTATTGTTGTTATTGTTTTGTTTTGTTTTGTTTTAAGATAAAAAATGCTAAGCTAAATTTAATGCTGGAGTCTGAATACACTCCTTGCTTTAATAGACTCACCAGGATATCTCTAACCTTCTCTGTAGCCTTGAGTGCTAAATTGAGGCCTAGTTTTCACTGACAAAAAATAATTTTAACAGATGACTAGCTATTAATTCTTGGATCTTACTTCAGTAGAAATACGCTTGATTATGCACACACACACACACATGTATACATATATACATATACACATATACACATATACACACACACACATATATATATACATGTATGTGTGTGTATGTGTGTGTGTGTGTGTGTGTGTGTGTGTGTGTGTGTATATTACCCAGACCAAAGGAATCTTGGCGATCCACTGTCATCTTTCCAACTACTATCTACTCCCCAGCCTACTCTCTAACCCTAGTTCTGTAATAGTTCCTGTATATACACATGTTAGTTGATGCTACCAGTTGAATTTATACATACAACTCATAGATTCAATATCAAGTAAGCCCCTCTTTTTCTCTCTTAAGTATAGGTAGATATTTATGAGTACCTATATATCTTCACATAAAAGCAAAATTATTTCTATATTATAAATTTTAACGTAAGAGAGTGTAGATAAACTACAACATTTTAATAACCTAAAACAATGTCATTTAGTGTTCTGTCCTTATTTAGATAAACAAAAAAAGTAAGCTTTACAAAGTACTATGGAGGTTAAAAAACAGAACCCTTGAGTTCAAGAAGTGTATATAGAGAAGGCAGTCATGGAGTGAGAATATGTTATATAATTACGGTTGCCAGTTAATTATACAAGCAATTTGGTCTAGAAGTTTGGAAATTACTTGTGGTTTAGTAGAAACAGCTTTATAGAGAAGATGATATTTAAACTGACTTGAGGGCAACCATGAAATAAATATATATATATATATATAAACTTGGGTTTAAATCTAGCCTCTGTATTTCATAGCTCTGTGCCTTCGGAAATAAAATTAGCATGCCTAATCTTTAGTTTCTAAATCTTTAAAAAATCATTGTTTCAAAGATTCATTTGGTAAATCTATGTAAAATCACCAAGCATAATGCCTTATAGATAGTAGGCTCCCGTAGTCCCACATAAGGATGGGTGAAACTTTCTTTCATAAAAGAGAAAGAGAAGTCCAAGCAAGGAAAGCAGAATGAGCATAATAATACAGGCAAAGAAGACAAGACATATTTAGTATATTAAGGATGCGGTTTGATTGACATGAGGTGTCAATATAAAGGAGGAAAAAGTCACCAGATCATGAAATCCTCCCCAGCAGAAGTCTCGACTTGATTCTCGAGAAATGAGTGACAAAATGTATTTAAACATAAACATACATTTTAAAAACACAGCATTTTTAAAGTTCAGTCATCAGCAGCTGACATTTTTTCTTAATAATTATATATATATATATATATTCAACCCAAAATGTTTTTACAACTGTATTTATTTAAACCTAATCTTCAATTATTCCTCTCACAATGATCTAATGATGCAATGATGCAGAATTATTTAAGTTAGAACCATTTTATCATTTGGCTAACAGAATTAAGGACAGCAGGGTGAAAGATTTTATCTGAGTACTTGAGGCATTTCAGCCTCCCATAGAAATCAGTTGCGCTGTTTTCAGAAACTTGTTTGTTTAAAACTTATACTCTGACAATACCATGATTACAACAGATGAGACTCCCCAAAAACTTTTGAAAATAAAGCAGGATACTGTTTGCAAAAGTATCAGTAAGCCATTATTCAGACTATTCTTTGCACTTGCTTAAGATGTCCAGCAAGTAAGTCAGGGTAAACTGCAACCTCACTCAGAAGGATGGCACTACCAAGTGTCCCAGAAGAACCTTGGAAACAACTATCACAAAGACCACCTTGGGACTTCAGTAGATAATATGATTCTGATATGACAAGTGTTTATTCTTAACAATGACTACTGCTTTGATGAAGGGGTATTTGTGTGTGTGTGCATATAAATACAGGGAGCCTGGGTAGGGAGACAGATGAGTTATATGGTTACTTTTTAGATCACTATATCAGTGACATTGCTGGAATTTCTGAGATAAGAAATACATATTATAATAAAATATCAAACATAACTGCTGATGCCTGTCTTGGGTCTTGAAAGAGCTCGAGTCTTGGGTACAATCACATTCTTAGTTACTTTGTAAAAACTCTAATGAAGAAAGTGAGAAAGATGTGTTAATATTTAATAAGCCTACTGATCGATTGCCATGCCTTCTAAAATGTTCATCTCTTTGACTGGTGGGAAATGAACTTCATTAGGATTTCTCTGTTACTTTACAGTTCCTTGTTAACATTTCTCCTTTTGGGGCCCTGAGAAAAAAATGCATAGCGTGTTTCTATGAATCTCTGCCAACCATATTTTCCTGTGCTATTTTCTATATTCATTTGATCAGAAAAGTGGATCTAAATCTCATTTTGCAAAGAAAACATTATTGATTCTTTGTGATCCAAAGTAAAATTTATAAAATGACATTTTTATGATTTAAAGAAATAACCAGTAGATTGAATTAATATATGGAAACTAGTAGTATATTTAGTTTCATGCTATGAATGTCAAAAGTATTGAACACACGTTTTCAGATTTTAGCTTCATTTTACATTTGTTTTATTTGAATAAAAAATATAGAACCTTGATAAAAGGGAAACTACAAGAAAAAAATGTGTTCACATAAAATAATTATTATGCAATTTCATTTATTTAAAAGAATTCAAATGGAGACAAAGGTATACAGGGCAACATTTATAATGCTAGCAGTGAAAGAGAAATAAAAATGCTGATGAATAAAATAATTATCAATGTGACATTTTAAAAGTCTTTTGGTACACAGTTATTTCAGTTAAATTATATATATATATATATACATATATATATATACATATATGTATACACACACACACTTCACATTGAAGCTGAACTTAATGATGGGAAAATCGTTAAATGTATTGATAACTCAATATGTGCCCGAAACTTAAACATTTGACATATATTATCTTATTCAATCCTAATAAGAAATTTAATATATATTATATATTATTATTATTCCTATTATATTAATGAGTCAAATAGATCTCCCTCTTCTGAAAAATTATGTTTTCATAGAAAGCAGAAGAAAACTCAAAGAGAAAGGCTAAAAAGCAAGGTTGTTTTAGGATTGGTCAAAATGAAAGCCAGACTTCATTTTGATTTTTTCAATCTGAATGAAAATATAATTCAAGAAACCAAGAAATGAAGAATGGCCAGAAGTTCTTTCCTGTTTTCATTCTTTTTCATCACAACGCACAACCTGTTGGCTACATAATTTGCAGTACAAAATAAAAACTCAAGACTCTTCTCCATAAATTATTAAAAATCTCAAAATGTTTGCATGATAGCTTTAAACCAGATTCAGAGCTCTGTAACTGTAGCCTGTACTTCTGTGAGACTTCCCTACCCACAACTAAATTCTGAGTGTTTATTCTGTGAACTTGTTCAAGGGGAAGTGTTTTGACCATTTATCTTATTTGCCCTTGACTAGAAATTATGGATGCTGTTCGCACACAGACTTAGCTTTCTTCCCTAATTTGAGATATTCAAATATAATTTCTTACTTCATTCAGGACACTGAGAGAAAATTACTATTTTTTTTAGAGAAAAGATCACCACCACCACCTTACGATTTCTTGACAATCTTCAAAGAGAAAGGCTTTGATTAAAAAAAATCCGAGAAAAGGGTATACATATTTTTTTTATACTCACCTAAGCAAAACTAAAAAATAGTTATAGTCTATCTACTCCTTTTTTAAAAAAATTAAAAGGACAAAATATCATTTCTGATTATTTCAGAGGGTATCCCACATCTGGAGTATATTTTTTGTATTGAGTATGGGGGGAGTGAGGAAGCAAAGATGAAAGAAAATGACTGCCAATATTCTTTCCTATGCCTCCCTCACAGCTTTTGCTGCCTCCAATTTTACTATCTCACCATTTTCCAAATAGAATTCTCAAGACTGAAACTAGGTAATCCTGTTAGGCAAAATATTGAGCACAAGAGAACTCAAGGGTTATCTACCAACCACGTTGGTACCTAAAACAAGACCCCTCACATAGAAACTAGTCAATAAATATGTAAGGAGATAATAATTTTATTAATAATATATTTACCTAATAAAAAGCTATAATAAGTTATTATAAATAACAATATAGAGAAGGGGACTCAAGTTAGAAAAAACTGGATTCTTTTGAGCAGTAGCACTTGTTAAATCAGCCTTTAATAGCAACTGCTAAAAGCTAAACATTGTTATCTTATTGAATACATTAGAGCTGCCTCTTATGACCACAAATACTCTGCAAACATACCTTAAAGAAACATCATTCTCATAGTTTTAATGTACCTTGCTCCACCTAGAGTTATGTTCCCAGTAATACTGTATAAAATATTACTGATATAATACTGTTGAATATTGAATAATAATTCATTAACATTTTTTAAGAATCCTAGTGGCAGTTATGATTACATGCTAAGAAAAAGGTGAGAGAATGTTTGGGAAAGGGATTACATTGATAAATTTGTAAAGAAATACCAACAAACAGCAGGACAATAAAATAGTATCTTTAATTTTAACTATTATTTGGAAGTGAAATGTTGAATTAAAAACCCCTGAAAGCATGATTAAATTATGATATGCACTTAATACAATATATGTGGGAAAAGGTACCATATTGCTCCAATCCCTTCTTGAGTTGTGTTCCTGAGTTTTAATTTGTAAGATTTACACATTTCTCCTCTCTTAACCTTTCCATTCTTCATGAATAATTTTTTGGTACAATCCCATGTTTTCTGATTATATAGACTTAACTTAGTCCTGCCCTTTATTGAATGTTAAATATTTAAGTACAGCTTTTATTTTCACTGCAAGCTTTTTCTTGTAGCTAAAGTTTTTGATATTCAAAAGGATAAATCTCTTCCCAAATGGCTTATATTTATCTTTAAAAGCAATTTGTAAGGAAAATAAATCTGTCATCATCAGGTCACCCAGACATAGTGCTAAAAGCATTCTAATATCTAATAAAGTCTGAAATAAGAAATGATGCTAATTTTACTTTTAAAATTCATTGTTATAAAATGGCCTTATATAAAATTGTCAGTTTTAGTGTTGGCTGATCTACACATCTTAGGAAAAGTATAACCTGGATGGAGGTATATGCAGCATAGGCATTGTTTTGCAATATTTTTTAACATAGTTTTCTCAAGTTTAATAATTTTCCCATTGATTAAACATGTCTACATGAATTAAGCATATCTTAGGTACTGGCAAGTATCTTAGATGAATCTTTGGGGGCTTTAAGATACACTTAGGGGTTTAGATTTCATTATCCAGTCTTATTCCATTATAATATAATAAAATGCAGCAAATGGATGCACTGACATGAGACTGAAAAAATAAAACTTCCAGTTATTTTTGAGGAATCGGTTGGTTAATTATAAGCTAATGCTGACTAAGCTGTGTTTGTGTGTGTTTAATTTTTTTCAAGAGGTTTATGTATTGCAGATAGCATTTATGTATGTTTTTAAAAACACTATAAAAAATAACAAAAAAAATTCTATCACAATTTGCTTTGTCTTCTGCAAGTTCTGTTCAGTGCTACAAATAAATTATACCCATTAGGTAAACTTGGTCAATTATTTTGATAATAATTGGGCAGCAATTAGTACTTTCTGGCTATAATATAAATCAGATAGTAATTTTATGTCATGAGTGGCTATTTGGAGTACACATTATTTTGCTACTAACTTATAAACTGAAAAGGAAGTTTTCATTACCTAATGCAAAAATTATAAGTAATTTCAATAGTCTTTTAACTTAAAGGGTAATGAGAATCTTTTCAGATACTTCTGACAAGGAGCATGTTCTCCTAGTGAGGGTCAAAGTTCAATTCCTGAAGTCATCCATCACTTTTTGACTGGCAAGGGCTGAATAGCTGTAAAAACTGACCTGGAGATAGGACACCCTTACAGACCTCTTAAGTCACTTTCACACACACAATTCACAACATACACATTCACAAACACCATATACAAATAACTATATTTTCAAAAGAATACTAGTAAATGGGAAAAGCAAAGTTTAAGATAACCTGGATCTCAAAAAATTTTATATATTTAAGATTTCTTTCAAAAACTTATTTTAATTAAATAACTGGAAACATTTTATACTATTATTTCAGTTACAATTAATCAGTTGAAAAATATTTATTGATGCCCTTTGTATGCTGACAATTTTGAGAGCCTCGGTAAGGGCAAAAAATGTTTAGGTAAAAGTCCCTACCTATAGGCGATCAGTGAAAACATACCTATTTCTAAGAGTTCCTTAGATACCTGTAACCTATTGGTATGTATAAATTAAATCAGAAATTTACTGTTAACTTCAAGTGCTTCTTTTTTTTTTTTTTTTTAATTGAGGCAACCCTTGGTTGACCTCACAGATTGCAAGGACCTTGTCAGCTTACAATCTCTTATTTTTTTATTTTCTATGCCTATAGCACTTGGTCTTGCTAGGTGGTCTCCCATCCACCTAGCTTGTTTTGCTTACTGAATTATATTGTAAATTTTCTCTATAACTCCACTTTCCCAATTAAAATGTGGGCTCTGTGATAACAGGGAGCAGCCTGTCTCCACAGTTGATGTCCAGTGACGAGCATATGGTAAGTTCTCATTAATTCCCTGCAAAATTATTAATTAAATAACAACAGTCCCCTCCCCCCAGAGAGAAGCCTCCCCATAAGTGAAAATAATTGAAGTCCAACACAGCATTCCTCTCAGAAGTACTAAATATGTATATTTTTTGAACAAGAGCCAATTCACATCTTTCCTACATATGAAATCAGCCTAGGACAATGTAACATATTGATAGCCAGGTGAGGTGACTTGGGGGATGTTTTTTCTGTAGGTTTATGAAATTAAACCTATTCTTGGTCTATATTTCATCTTCAGTATGAGGGAAATATTAGACTGAACTTCTTATAAATAGGAATTGACTGTCACTCTATAGTCATTGGGTCTATCACAGTCCTTGTGCATTATAGAAATTTAACAGGTTTTCTCAAATTAATTTACCTAAATTAAAAAAAAAATCTTTATTCCTCACTAAACTTTTTATTCAGAAATTGTCCCTACAATTTGGTGGATGAGGAGGCTTTAAACAAAAAATAATTGCATTCCTTCAAATTCCCTTAAAAATAGTTTCACAAGAAACTTCAAATATATCCATAAAGCAGAATCCGTGGTTCTCAATAAACTTTAAATCCAAGTCTTAAAATATATTTTATATATAAAGAGATGTTGTTATATAGGCTTTTCTTCAATATCTCTTTAATATCTCTTATTAGTTTCTAGAATAGAAAAAGTACTATTTAAGTAAGATTTGCAATCAAATATCAAAATTTCTAAATAATATTAATACTTCTGGAGAAGTAAAAGAAACAATAATAGTGTTTCAATATTATTTGCAATGTTTTATAACTTAACAAATCTTGATTTTTACCAAAAACACTTAATTTCTTATAATATCTGAGAAAATTAGAAAATTAAGTAATGGAATTGGTCTCTGACCTCTCTAAAACAGTAGTCACCAACCTTTTTGGCACCAGGGACCGGTGGTCCTATGAGAATCTAATGCCTGATGATCTGAGGTGGAGCTGAGGTGGTGATGCTGGCTCTGGGGAACGGCTGCAAGTACAGATAAAACTTCCTTCTCTTGTCTTCCGCTCACCTCCTGCTGTGCAGCTCAGTTCCTAACAGGCCACCATCCGTGGCCCCGCGGTTAGGGACCCCTGCTCTAAAATACAGTAGTCATTGGTTGACTTAAACACAATAGGATTAATAATAAAAAATTTTTAATTGGAATACTTACATGTCCGGAATTGTAATTATTCTTAAAAACTTTCTATCTTGAAATTTGGAGGAAAATATAATGATTCATTTGATGAAAAATAACTTCAGGAGTTTTCCTAAGACATGACATTCACATGTTTTAAAATTTAGAATGATTTGAAGCATAAACATATTTTGTGTAAAAATCAACAGTCGCAAATATTCTTACCAAAATTTCTTCTTTTGGAGATCTTACTAAAGTGGATAGAAACCTATATAAACACACACACACACACACACTCTCTCTCTCTCTCTCTCTCTCTCTCTCTCTCTCTCTCTCTCTCTCTTGACCTCTTTTACCAAGTGTCTGATAAAACATCCTCTTTTAGTTCTGGGTCCAGGTTTTATTCAGCTGTAAGGTTATGGCACCCCCTAGCCCAGCTTAACAAAATAGCAGTCAATTCTGGATCTTTAAAGAATACGTGTAAAATTTCTGGCTTTTTTTCACAATTAAGAAAGGTATTTTCTTTTTCTTTGGTAGCAATTGTTCTATTTATTATTGTTTAAAATTTCTGGTATATAATATGTTCTGACTCTTAATTATACTGATTGCAGATGAAGTACAGGGAACTGAATTATCCTAAATATCACATAGAGTATAAACAAATCAAAGGAATTCCCACCAGTCCTCAAAATTCACCTCCCATGCCCAATCATCAAAGAGCTAGACATTTGAAATGCAAGTATGAAATATAGGACATGGCCATTATAGTTACTGGCACATCTTATGCTAATAGGCAACAGCTCTCTGGGGAAAAAAAATACAACATTGAAAAATATATCTGAATATGACACATGTGACCACCTCAGATAAGATCTTTACCATTATTCTTTTATTCATATATCATACATTAAGGAAAGGGTTGAGAAATGAAAAATTCTGATGTGCTGTAATAAATCTAAACTGTTTTGCTTGTCCTATCTTTGAATCTTTATGGTTTCCTTATTAAGCTACAATGACTATTCCAGCATATCGTAATAGTGCTGCTTACATAGCACCTGTCAGTAGGAATTCAGCAATATAAACTTTAAAGGCTTTGATGGGAATGTAAATGGAATACCAATTTGCCAATGCAGCATTCAAGCCTGTATTATCTGTGACATTCATAGGATTTCGATTACTCTGACATTTTTTGCAGACTTCAGGAAAAAAACTATTGTAAAACTTGGAAGCAAACAAAAGGCACATTTTCTCAACTTGGCCTATTTTAGATTTATTTCTCTCTTTGCTCCATGAATACTTGAAAGTCATCATTCTTTATTCTGAGATAGTGTAAATCTAGATACTGTAAATCACTTGGTCAATGTACATTAAATTAATTTAGTCTGACCACCACTAATATTCAGACAGCAAATTGATTGTGTTACTAAAAGGTGATCGCACTGATACTGCCAGTTAATGAACTCCTTGCTTGTACATTACTCCTAATGCACACTATTTTAGATCACTTAGTCAACTCCACGCTAATTGAATTTATCATTTGAAACCTTGACTTGATGCTAATGGTCCAAAAATAGCAGAGTATTTCCAGAGTAGTCCTGTCTACAAAATGCCATATATTGATGTTTTTCTGAAACAAACACTTGTCTTTCTTATCTTTTTGTCAGGGCCGGTTGTCAGTTATTGAGGTACAATTACAAAAAAAAAAACCTTGCATTTAGAAAAAGATCTTATTGACCTCTGCAAATTGACTGGCAACATCAAAATTTGAAAGTGAAGCTCAGGCAGACTTAATGGGATATATGCAAATTCTCCAAACACAAGCCTGAAACTGTCATATGGCTGCTGTTATTTTGAGATATGCATGATCTCCTCTTTCTGTTCTACCCCTTTTATTTTCACTAAATGGAGGCAGCATGTTTGCAAGACTAGTCTGGCTTAAGAGAAATGGCAATAGCATTTGCTGGGTTCCACGGCGAAGATCATTACCAGTGCCATAAGCCAGCATTAGAAAAAAAGTGAGACTGATGTAAGATGACATTAAAACAGGAAAAGAGAGTAAAGAAAAGACATAATTTCTGTAGGTTTACAAAATCAAGACAGCATTGTAGAAATTAGAAACGAACAGAGAATAGTATCTGATTAGGCTTCAATTTTTTTAACAAAAGGAGAACCTAATTTAGTGTTGCATTGTAGTTCGAAAATAGCTCCGCATAATTCATAAGGTGTTGTACTTCAGGAGTACCGAGGCTCCTCATTATGATAATGTCTTTTGATAACTTTTATTGAACATAAGCATTCCCATGATTAAATCTCTTAATAGGCAGCTCTCTTCAGTACCAGTTGCCATAATTTCAAAGCTATGCTATATGTACACATTTCTTTACTGAAACAAGGTTATTTAACACTGCTAGCCAAAAGTCTAATGGAAGAAAAAATGTATGGAGAAATAATCTAATTACAATAAGGTCTGCAATGAAAAATTACCATTTAGACAAAGTTTTGAGCAGAGAAATAAGAGATCATCATGGATTATTCTCAGATAACTCAGGTAAAATAGAAAATTAAGCATTTCTTTTGAAGTTACCCAACTTTTCCAATCACTCTTTCTTTTTCATATGTGTGCCTTGTTAAATTCAACCTCACAGGACACATTAGCTAAGTAAAACTTTACCTACACTACCTGCCCTTCACTTGCTATATAGGGTTTGATAGAGTCCTAAATTCCAAGTAATTGAAAATTTGTCCTTGATCAGGAATGTGCCCAAACCCAGGAAATGTTTATTCACACTTAAGAGATCACCAAAACATTCAGATGCTTTCTTCTAAAACAAATCTCTGTACAGAACTGTAAAGGTCTGAGTTTTGACTCCACTTCTAAACTCACAAATGTGTCTGCCACAATTTTAGTGGCAGAAAACACAGGATTCCTGCCTGGGTCAGAGACACAGGATTTTATGACCCACAGCACAGAAAAAGTATGGGTTTTATGTTCCCTTCAGTTCCCTTGTGGCACAAATCCTACAGGATAACATGAAGGGGCCCAGAAAGATGCTTTGCATGCAGCATGTTTGTATCACAGCTGAGGAACTATGAACTCTGAATTTAGGAAACCCCAATTTTCTATAATTGATTGTAATCAAATCTGCCTCATCTTTGCCTGGAGGGAAACATTATCATTATCATACTGGGCAGCACAACCTGTCCTTTGCTCCTAGAGCAAAATGTTCTATCTTCTAAGGCTGCTTGCAATGCAAACATCCATTAAGAGATAATCTGGAACAAAGAGAATCAGTGTCTCTGCTTACACAGAAATACAATAGATCCAGGAAGAATTGTTTCCTCTGAACTTGCATAGAATGAATTTCTGTTCTGTGTCATATGTTATCTTAAATTTATTTATACTTTCATTAATACATCCAGCATCCACAAATCAACTATAAACTCCCAGCAAAAAGAACTCATTCTCATACTAATATATATCCATAATGCCTAATAGAGCATCATAAATTGTGTTCAACGTATATTTAAGAAAGATTATTGATTAGGATGATGATGATGATGACTGATTGAATAATTGATTTAGAAATGAGGCTAAAACTGAAAGATCCAGTCAGTTTTCCAGAGGTTTTGTCCTTATGATGCCAACCACCTGGATTTTTACAAATCAAAAATTTTTAGATGGTGGGCACTATGTGGAACACAGAACCATACAACCTAGAGTCTCACTATTTAATTCATGTTTTTTGATATTATGTAGAAAGCCTCTGTCCAGCAACCTAACCTGGTAAAACATATGCACATTTAGTTAGAACTTTGTGTAGAAATGCCCTTGAGAAGAAATAGAAATTTAGAATAAAGAGAAAGTGGAATTAAAATGAAATAACCCAAAATCATATGCATTTTTTGGACAGCCAATAGGTAAAAAGCTTGATTTGCTCTGTGGAAACAGAGACTTGATACTCAAATTATTTCGTTGGTAAAACTGTCTAGAGTACATTTTGCTGAAACATATTGGTAGCTTAAAAGTTTCATTGTTTAAAATCATGTTAGTAGGGACTTCTATAACATAAAAGATAACCATTACAATCAAGATTTTTAAAAAGCACATTAGAGCAAAACAACTGGATATAGAAAATAAAATAAGGTTCCTCTTCAGAAATGATAGTTTTATATCAATTAAATATTTTATCAAGTAAAACATAAGAGAATACCTTACTATAGATAGCGTTAAATGTACCTTCATATTTAAATGAACATGAAAAAAATATCAACATACTTCACAGATACTATAGATCTTATTTTGTATAAAATAAATGAAAGCTCTTCCAAAGTCTGAACTAAAAAAAAAGTGACTTCTTTTAGAGAAAAAAAAAAAAAGAATCATTTGAGATGTAAATATCCGACAAATAAGGTAGAGCAGCAAAGGGGATTTAAAAGGAGTTTGGGGAAGAATCAAGCAGTTTCCAGTTGTTAAGGTAATTAACTGTTTTTCAAGATCATTAAAAATGTTCCCCCCCTTCCCTCACACTACTAATTTTTTTTTTTCAGGTTTCAGAGGTCATCTTTTAGCAGAACAGAAAGAAAAAATAGAACTGAACGCTGCTGTTCATCTACCCAGTGCCAAGGGGGCACAAATAAGACAAACAATCAGTGTGAAATTCTTTCCTCCTGGCCTGTGTCTTCTTTCCCTGGAATTCTATTGTGAGCCAGTAAGACACAACTGTGAAAACAGCATCAATTGAGTTATTAATTACAGTTTAAATTATCAATGTAAAATAGTTCCATCAGTATTTTGAACTTGTCCCACTATCTCCACACTACTTCATATAAGAATTGGTGTTCTTTTAGACATTCAATTTTGCATGAAACGATTTGTCCCGATTGCAACTGCAGAAAATTTTCTTTTGATTCTATGCCCTGTGGAGCCAATTTCTAAGGGATAGCTACATTAAGGACGAAAATGCTGTGCTTGAAGTACTCTCACAAAACAGAAATGCTGAAAGAGTAAGTTGATGGAATAAATAGCTATAATACTAGTTCTGGCCCAGAACATGGTCATGCTGACCTCTTTAATTTCATAATTGCTTCAGTTTTTCATGTGTAAAAGTTTTATTTTCATGGGCATTGAGTAACTTAAAACACTTCTGACTTTTCTAAGAACCATTTGATAGAAGTGGAACTCAGAGCACAGCATCATATGGATCTGGAAATGATAACGAATAAATCTCACTGATTGAGTTTCTGGAAGGCTAAGCTAGTCTACCTAGTTACTGCATTGTTCAGTCCATTTATTCAATATGAGGATAAAACAGTTAAACCATTTGCAATGTGATTGGTTGAGAGTTCAACTATTCTAAAAATCAAATCAACAAATAATAAAGCCAGTGAAATATAGAGCCATGATTCAATATACATATTAAAGATAATGTAAAAGAAAGCATAGAAGATTTGAAGTTAGAAGTCTGAATTTGAATTACCCCTCACTGAAGCTTATTCAATTGCATAATTTAATAGAAGTTTTATTTAAAATATATGTACATGTATCCAGAGTTATCTGAATAACTGCTCCTTGATTTCAGCAGTGAGCTCAGGTGAGAATAAGGCATGTGGTAGAACCAGAACATGGAGCATGAATTTGAGTGCTCTGATTATTAATGATATGTTTTCATTTAGCTTGTCTCTTTTTTTCCCTGCCTCTTGATATATCTACCTCCTGCTAAATGACAAATTCACTCATATTTTCATTTCAAATTTTTGAAAAAGAAGTTGAATGCTTCCAACTATTTTTTTCCTTCCTGGTCTGCCATCTCTGGTCAAGCCGTGTCAATAAAGGCACCAACAGAGAGTGTGTTTGAGGATAAAGGGAGTCCTCCTCTGTTGGTAACAAACATGACAATGTGAAGCTACTACCTAAAGGCTAATGGTGGGCAGGTATAATGATTTATATACTTCAAAATTATATCTCTATAAGCATGGTAAAGATCTAACATAATTTGTCTGAACCAGTAGCACTCAACAACTGGTAGCTGTATGTTATAACCTAATACTTAAAGAAGTAATCATGGATGCATGTGACTTAAGAAGTTATCTAAATGATATTGATTTACAAAACTTACATGGCACCTCAAATTACCTTTATCCTTTCTACTTTTGAAAAGAGCTTTTAGAATAGGTGGTCATTTTACTATGAAGTCAGCTGCTGATTGCATTTCCTACTTTGTGCCCAGATTGATATTCATAAAGGACATATATGAACACTCTTTAGTTTAAAACCCTTTACTGATTCCCCATTTCCCTCCTGATAATACCAGCTTTTTAAAATGTACCTTCATCTTGGTTCACGTTTGGCTTCAATATCATCTTTGTCTATTCTCTTTTTCCTATCAATTTCAAATCCTATATATTAGTTAAACCATTATTTTTTTTCAGCTTGCTATGTTCTGTAGTTACTGAAATCTAAACACCAGAGTATTTTATCACTAAAATTCAATAAAACTCTTTCTAACAGGCATTGTGCCTGATTTTTATATTGAGTCTATAATTGCTACCATTATTAAGAATCAACTATCTTTAAATATACCTCTTCTAACTTTCACAACATCCTCATGAAGAATATGTTATCATGCTCATTTTGCAGCTAAGGAGAGAGGCTCTAGTAGGTTAAAAAACTTTCCCAACTTGAGAAAGCTAGTAGAATTCCTTTTGCTTTTTCTTATCTAGGAAACGTTTTATCTGTCCTTCAATTCTAAATGATAGCTTTCCTGAGTAATCTTGGTTATAGATCCTTGCTTTTCATCACTTTGAACATTTCATGTCAATCCCTTCTGGCCTGAGAAGTTCTGTTGAGAAACCAGCTGATAATATTATGGGTGACATAGACTGAAAGTAAAGGAATAGGCAAAAGTATTTCATGTAAATGAAAACAATCAAAAAACTGTGGTACAATAACTATATCAGACAAAATAGACTTTGAAACATAGACTATAACAAGAGAAAAAGAACCTAATAATCCTACTTTTGGGTATTTATCTGAAGAAACCCAAAACACTACTTCGAAGAGACATGTGAATCCATGTGTTCATTGAAGCATTATTTACAAGAGCCAAGATATGGAGACGATCTGGATGTCCATCAATAAATAGATAGAGAGGTGATACACATATACAACAGAATATTACTAAGCCATAAAAAAGAACAAAATTTTGACATCTGCAAAGACATGGAAGGACCTAGGAGGTATTATGCTGAGTAGAGTAAGTCAGACAAAGACATGCCATATAATTTTATTTATATATTGAATCTAAAGAACAAAATAAACAAACAAAAAAGAAACAAACTCTTAGATACATAGAACATTTTGATGGTTGCCAGACGATAAGGGAGTTGGGAGGATTGATGAAAAGGGTAAATGGAGTAAGAAGTACAAATTGGTAGTTAACAAAATAGTTTTGGGGATGTAAAGTATAGCATAAGGAATATAGTCAATAATATTGTAGTAACTATATTTGGTGTCAGGTAAGTACTAGATTTGCTGGGCTGATAGTTTTGTAAGATATGTAAATGTCTAATCACCATGTTGCACACCTGAAACTAATATGTTATTGTATGTCAAATGTAATTGAAAAAGTTTTAAATTATATTTTTTAAAAAAGATAGTAAAAGACAGAGCTAAATACATCTACCCAACTTTAAAATCTATTTACTGCCTTACAAGATCCTCCTGGTCTTCATGCTAATGAAGGATCTAAGGACCACTTATAGTAGAAGAAACTAGGTTATTAGTGAACATTGATAAATTATAAAGAAACACCAAATCTGGAGTTATACAGGATTGAAAAATTTTCTCCTACCTACACTAACCTTACTCCTCAAGGATGGGATATAGATACAAGCTCAAACTGTTTGCTGCTGCTATTGCACTTGCCTTTGCCCAGTGTTAGTTTTCCAATGGTGGGGAAAATGCTGTTTGCTTATAATTATGGCCACAATTAGAAGAGAATCTGAGAAAGGGATAAGAGAGTAAGGGAAAGGTATAAAAACCAGTAAGAAAATAGTCTGTTATTGCCTCCTGTAAGGGAAAAACAAATGAGAATCTTTTTTTTTTTTTTTTTGCACAAGTGTGTCAAAATTCTGGTATTCCATTTTCATTTTTTTAATCTTTCATCTTGTTTTACTAATATTACTGCTTTTAAAAACAAATAGGAAAGTGTGCTTTTTTGTTGTTTTGCTTTGTGGTTAATTAGCTGCTTAAATGTAAAAAAGTGTATTTTATAAAATATGTTTTACCTTAAAGAGATTAATAGCAAATATATATATATATATGTGTGTGTGTGTGTGTGTGTGTATGTGTGTGTGTGTGTGTGTATATATATATATATAAACATATATATATATATATGGTATCCCATGTAATAAGGAGGTTCAGAGAAAATTCAATATATTAACATGTTATGAAATTTTTTTATTAAGTTTCAAAAAGGCTAAGTACCAGTTGATTAAAAGATAAATTCATCTCTCAAACATAATAAATACATTTGTGATATAGATTATAATAATACACTGTATATTAATATAAAAATAGTAATGTGTAATAAGCCAAAAATTACAGTTTACCTCTACCAGGCACCTTTAAACCTTTGTAGAAAACCTGTTAGATATTTCACAAGTATTTGTAATTTACCTTATTTTCCTGAAATCTCAAAATTCTTATCACTGAAAACATTCTCCTTTTCACCAAACTTTAGTCAGTCTCTTCTAAACTCTCTTCTCAACTAGGGCCTGACTTTTGAGCTTCTTTGTCTCTACATTGTCCAATTTTAGCAAAAATCCTGTGAAATATGTTTAGTTCTTCTCAACATCTTGATATCTGAACATTGGATTCCTCATCCTTCACCATAGGCCTGGTGATGTCTGATCACTCTGTCCTGCCTTCAGTAAGAATCTTATTAAGTGAGGTTAGCCAGATCCACCTTATCCTTGATGTTTTCTCAGTAATTCTCCATCCACTGATCCCCATTCTGCTCATTGGTTATAAATTTTTATTTTTCCTTATTGTATTTGAAGTTGAGCACAATCTTTTCTCCCAATACAAAACCCAGCTGCAGTGATCCCTACCTACACTTATTGCAATGGTTGAATAAAGTCTGATTTACTGTTTCTTAAAGTGTCATCAAAAATTTTTTCCCCTTAACATCAGTATTTAAAGACCCTACATTGAAGTCTCCCAACTTGAAGAGTTGTTTTGAATATTCAATGAATTAGCACAAATGACATTGCTGAGTTTAATTCCAGGGACCGAAGAGGCACTGAGTATTTACCTTCTATGAAAGTATAATTTTCAATATGACAAAATCATGGCTCAGCAAATATAAAATGAACATTTATCGAAGATTTTATTTAGCTCGTCAATGGTGAAGAAACAAGAAAGATGTTAGAACCAGTTCAAATGAAAATGTCTTATATAGACATTTATTCTCTACTGAACCAAAATTATTTGCATTTCTATAGAAAGAAAACTTACATTGTTATCAGTTTTCTGCAACATAACTTCATCCCTATAGAATTGTAAAATAGCCTAGTCAATATGAAAGACAATCAAAAGTGCACAGCCTTCTAGAATCAGATAACCTCCAGTGAGTATGGCAAACAATATTCAGAGCTGCACTAAAAGGACACCCAAGAATCTCTTTTGCTATTTCTAAGTCAATTTCTTTTTAATAATTGTTTGCCCATTTTCCAAGACAATATTTTTCTGATACTTCGTTTCCCATGACTTATTTATTTTAGAGTTAAGACTTTAACAATCATTGTATCCTCAATATTTAGTACATACTTAGTAATCTAAAAAATGATGGTTTAAATAAGTTAACTTATTTAGCTTTCTTAATAATAGCTTCCTCATACATCACTTTATTAAATACAAAAGAGCTTTCTTATGCATCATCATCTATTCAATTATCTCACTTGGAACACTGAAAAAACAATACCAGTGACAAAATAGTTTTCAATTTAATTTAATAAATATTTAACAATTTAATAGATATTTAATGAGCTATTAGGTAGACATGAGTGACTGGAATGAAGGCCCAACCCAGAGTCTTCCCTTAGGACTTCTCTGAAACACCATTTTTATGGCTAAAAATTATCTTTACCTTTTGAGGAAGTAAAAACTACAAAAACAACCACTGATTGGGTCTGGCCATAAGTGCATGCATAATTAGTAAATATATTGACCTTTCTTAACTAAAGCCTTATTATACTGACATTATAATATCATACATAGTTCATGAATCCAATTATAACAGACTGAATTCTGGTAACCACATGCTCAGTAAACAAAGGGTTATGTAACAGCAGAATGTCAATCAAAAAGACCTCATATGCCAATTATCTAGCACCAACATTGGAACCAACCATTTCAGCAACAATGTAAGTTATTCTTTCCAGAATCTATGGGGCTATAGACATCTCCTGCGTAGCCCATTTCTCTCTTGAAACATACTTTAATAAATCTTGTTTTTCCTAAATCTTTCTGATCTGTAATTCTTTACTACATGAGCAGAAAGGACCAAGCCATTTCAGCATTCCCAGTGTCCCAGGAACAGTAACACTACTATATACTCCCTGAAAAAAAAGAGGAAGACGATAACTGCAGTAGCTTGATTTAGATCTCTTCACATTTCCTCCACGATAGAACACTGGGCTATTCTTTTCCATCCTCTCTTTAACATCATCACCATGGAAACACTTCTGGAGTTATATTTCTGCTTTTAAAAGGATATTTCTAGTTTGACTACCAATGGACAATATAAAAAAATCATAACTACCTCCTACTGGTTTAAACTGCCATCCTCACAATAGCTGTCTCAACAGCTTAGGAGGTGTTATAGATTGCTCCAAGAAATAGCACAAAGGAAATGAAGACTGAAGACAGAATGATGAGATCATACACATTTACAGGGACCCCATCTGCTCTTTGCTGTTTTAGTCTCAGAGAAACTTTTCTACCACATACTTTTTATCAGCTTACTTACCCTTCTCTAACCAGTCAACACACTTTCTATCCTTTAGGGATTTCACCCTTAAACCTGACTTCAGAGTAGAGGAAAGCTGTCTCTTTAGCTCTCCTTTTCTTTGTTTCTCCCAGTGATAAGTTTTTCAGAAAGAAAAACAAACAAACAAACAAACTAATAATACTAGATGTCCAGGACAGATCAGGTGCTTTGAGTTAATGGGGCCTCAAATTGAGTACATTTCATAAAAGGAGGTGTAGCTCAGAGAGGGTAAATCATCCACCCATAATTGCTAAAATGTGGCAGAGGTAGGGCTTAAGCTCAAGATTCAAGGATTGCATAGAAGGCTTAGAAGTAGTAGCTTAGATGTTGAAGTAAAGAAAAAAAGGAAGAAAGGAAAGAAAAGAAGAAAGAAAGAAAGAAAGAAAGAAAGAAAGAAAGAAAGAAAGAAAGAAAGAAAGAAAGAAAGAAGAAAGAAAGAAAGAAAGAAAGAAAGAAAGAAAGAAAGAAAGAGAAGAAAGAAAGAAAGAAAGAAAGAAAGAAAGAAAGAAAGAAAGAAAGAAAGAAAGAAAGAAAGAAAGAAAGAAAGAAACAGAGAGGGGGGGGGGATGGAGGGAGGGAGGGAGGGGGAGAGAGAGAAAGAGAGAGATTGAGAGAAGAAAGAAAGAGAGAGAAAGAAAAGAAAGAAAGAAACAGAAAGACCTCTATTTACATCAAGGTCAACCCATCTCAGTGACTGAACAAATTATTTAACTTTCTTTAATTACATAGATTTCCTCTAGAAATAGTAACAGTGAGTACCTAATAAGGCAATTTTCAGGGAAAAAAAAATAGATACTTCCTAAAAGGCAAGTTTTGAGTAATATTTTAACTTTCAATATCCTCCCTAGTTAATAAATAAATGTCAAAGCTTTTATAAGCTAATTAAAACTTAAAACCAACCAGATAACAAAAATAACATGAAGAAGTTACAAAAGTTAAGATATTTTATAAGCTCTTAATTGTAATTGGGAATATATGTGAGTGTCTGTTTTTGACATTTTTTTAAACCGGAGATGAAATTCACTGAACATTTTTATTGCAGCTCCCTACCCTGATGTTCTCCTATTTTTAAATTTTCATCCTTTTATTAAGTGATTGTTAACTCCTTATTTTAGAAAATCATCCTTCCTAGTCCAGGACCATTTAATGATTTACTCAACTGGATAATTTTTATTTTTAAGTAAGCAACCTCCATCTCAGTGGTCTACAGATAGAAAGAAAAAAGAGAAAGAGAGGGTAAGAAAAAATAAAAGGAAGAGTAAGACAGAGAGAAAGAGAGGAAGGAAGGAAGGAAGGAAGGAAGGAAGGAAGGAAGGAAGGAAGGAAGGAAGGAAGGAAGGAAGGGAGGGAGGGAGGAAGAAAGGAAGGAAAGGAAAAAACAAAGATTTCTTTTGAAAGTATGCAGTTCTCACTTTGGAGTTAAGAAATATATATATTTCATACACACACACACACACACACACACACACACACACACACACACACACACAAACATTTCTTTGTATACACTCATAGAGATTCTAGTTTACAGCTCAAGTCCTTAACCATGTGGAAAGAGGCAGTTTATCTGTGTCTGATGGAGTTCAATCCTACGGTACCCCATGTCAAAGGTGGATTTCTGCAGGATTCATTTTCAATTCTCAGCATTCATTTTATAGAGCTCAATCAAGCCATAAGTTTTAGATTGTTCTGAGCAATAAACCACTGGTGCTATTCCTTTGTTACAGTTTATCAAGGATTCAAATTATAGTAGGTATTCCTTTTCCACTACCGATAAATTTTTTTATCTCAACAGTAATTCTTGCCTGAGATTGATTGATCCTCCTCTCTTCCCTCATAACAGGCAACTAGCAATCCTTTTTTCAGACCTTCAATTCTACTTGTCACAAACTCACATGGAACAAGAAAAATTGACCCGTCTGAACTAGGACAGAAATTTGGTTCACTTTGATATTTACAAATCTTTTTTGAAAAAAAAAAATCATTCCTGATAAAAGCCTTAATTACTTTTCAAATAAATTTTAATGGGAATAAGACTACTTCTGAGAACTTGGCTATCTATTCCCTCAGTAGACTGTTCATCTTGGGAGGAGCCTAATTACTTCTCACTAGTCTTGAATTCATAATAATTTTTCACTGGATTATTTTTTCTCTGATATTGTACAATGGTTATCTAACCATCCACTTTTCCTAGAGTATTTTCCAAAGAAAGGTAGATCTAATCTTAAATTGATCTTTCTTTTTTCTGCAGCCAGATATTTAGAAAATTTTGATACATACACAAGAAAGACTCAATTGTCTAAAATGAATTTCATCATGTTAATTTTTAAATTACTTTCTGTTTTGTATCCATCTCTTCTGCAACCTGACTAGTTTTTAAATACTTCTATGGCAGAGAACACAAAAATATTTTTATTTTTCAATGTTTTTGACTCCTGGTTTCTAAAACAATGCCTACCACATACTCAGTGCTGACTAAATAAAGACCAATAACAAGAGTGAGAAACAGGCAGAGAGGTAGGGCATAAAGAAATATTAAGAAGATAGTGGAAGGAAATGAAGTTAGTTGGTATATCAATGTGTATGTAAGTATCTGGAATGCCTTTCCAATACAATAGACCAAGAACATAATGAAACATTAAGGTGCAAGTTATCCAAGTTCTGAGGAAGTACACACCCAAGAAGGCAAGTTAAAAACAAACAAACAAACAAACATTTTCTTGGGTTACAAAGTGTAGAATATATTGAAGATGGTTAACAGAGGATTTTGTTGCATTACAAACTTGGAAACCCATTGAGGATGGTTAAAAAAATATTAAAATAATTCTCATGGTTTAGGCCAGAATAAGGAGACCATAATATACCCCAGGAATTTCTCTAAAGTCCAAGAAAAAACCTGCTATTAAGTTTTACTGTGGAGGCAGCACATTGTAGGCGAACATGTATTTGAAAAACCTGACATATATGTGATATAAATATGGCACTAACCTGCAGATTCAATTTTATTGTAATCTGAGACACCTCTATCATCCTTAGAACCAGATTCCTCAAGCTATGGAGATGTTTTAAGCAGTTTAGGGTCAGACGAGTAGCAGCAACAAAATGTGCATCACTGGACTGTGCATTTGATGGGCTGAAAACATACATAAAGAATATGATTACATCAGGATGATCAACAGCTGTTTGATAATAAATGGAATGATCATGGACATGGGGAGCAGGGTCAAGAGAAATACTTGAAGATAGCACCAGACCATGTCTTCATGAAGTCTTTCCTTACCAAGACAACTGGCATGTGGCAGCAGCAGACGCTAGCCAGACTAGCAACAGGAAGAAATAAACTATTTTTAAAAAATAAACTTTGCTCCAAGGGGATATAATTTATATTAACCATAAGTCATTTAGAAAGAAGGCAGAGGACCCAGACAATGTTTAAATTTCATTTATGCTCAGTTTGGAACAGCAGACATTTATCAGCTATTTTTTTAAGCGCTGTAGTTGAAAAGACAAAAGAAAATGTTATCTATATCTAGATTTGTTTAGATATTGCAATAGACATACATAGATTCATAGATATATCAATATAACATTACTAATAACAATAACCTAGTGACCAGAAATGAGGAAGCTGAGAGTCAATATTAGGTTAAACAAACCTCTTTAACGTCAAAATGTGGAAGCCAAATTTTCTGTAGATTTTTATAAATTCTAATATATCAAGAAGCACGAAAAGGTCCAGCACTTGAATGAAAAAATATATACATAATAGCTATAAACAAATAAAATAATAAATAAAACAAGCTTTATTCTTTATTTCATGTCTATTGAAACTTCAAAAGTCCATTTCTTTACTCATCAACTCTTACATTCTAAAAGTGCTCTAGAACATTGACAGATTGTTTCCCATATGTCTCAGCTACCCACAGGTCCTGCCTCTTCTTCTTTTCCTCAAAACTTTTCCTTTTACTATGCAGATCTCCTTATCAGATTCATCTGCTTAGCTTTTAACACATAAGCCTCACACTACTGATTCTGTTCCATCACATGATATTCTCTGTAATGAGTTTGACAGCTCCTAGAAAAGATCAAGAAATTCTCCAGACACATTCATTTGTATTGTCTTGCATAAAAGTGTTTTGAATTTGCTTATTACTCAAAATAATTTTCTGAGTTTAGGACAATCTGAGGTAATATTCATTGTTCATGTTTGCTAAATCGCTATTTTCAACAACTTAAAATGTTTGTGATCAAGAGATATAACTGTGGTCTCTGGTGGGCTTTAGTATTTCTGGTCAATATTTTTTCTTCTTTATTTTCAACCATTTACACAAAAGGAACAAAATGCCCTCTCACTCAACCTCTACAATTGTGCCTACACTGAGAGTCTCAAACTTTGATCTCATTGTGTATACAATTGGTTCATAGTTCTGAAATAAACATTGAAACATTGTACCAACCTTAAATATGTTGTAGCATATTAAAATTTAATTTTTAAGTTAAAAAATCCTAGAACAAACAAGATTTTAGTTAAGATAGAGTCTAATTCAGCTAGGACAGTGAGATTGGATGAATGTTTTCTAAAAATATGAACACCCATGACATACAAAAAAGCTTTTCTGTGAGTGAGCTCTGTTCATTGACTAAAATAAATGACACTTTGTATTTTAAATAGCAGTGAGTCATAATCCTAAATCATGAATATAGAAATTACTCAAGTTTTTGTGATAAACTCATTTTTAGTGTCAAACACAATACCTGACACCAAAAAAAACTTTTCTTTATCAGAGTTAAACTTTAAATATAATCTCTTGCTTGATCTCCTGCATAATAGGCTAGAAGTCTAGCTGAGTACATGAGATATCTTATAATCTTTGTATTCAGCTATTGTCACAGGGTATTGTGCTCTAGAAGTTTATGTTGTCCAGAAAAAAATAATAAGCTCCATTTGAATACATTTGGTGGATTTAATTAGGCAACTGTATTTTGTCTGCCCAGAAACCAACATGTATTGAAAAGGTACAATTTATATATATAGAAGAATTAGCAAACTATACATTTTTACTATGGCTATCAGTGTGAGCCTGGTTATTTGAAAGTCAAATCTACACAAGAAAAAAGGTCAAAATATGTAATTTCAGGCAGTAATTTCTGAATTTACAAAAGTATTTACTGTTAAATTTTAATTAGTTATAGGCATCTTTACTCTTTCTTTAATGTTTTTTCCATATTAAACAATTAAAACAAATTAACCTATAGTTTCTGGAATACTTACTAATAAAAAATGCCTAAAATGCATATTATATTTTGAACTGTGAAAACATTTCTGGACATTTATTCTTTCTTCTAATATAATATCCAATGGCTCAGAATTTCTACAAAAAAATTACTAGATTTTGGTGAACATACATTTGTATAATATAATAGGCACAGAGTAGCAATGTTTTTTGAGAGCCTAGGAATTTTAAGTCAAAAAATTTAAGACCTGGGTCCACCATTTATGTGTTAAAGAATTTTGGAGAAAATCAGTCTGTCAGAGTCTAAGTTTCTTCAGCTGCTGTTATGTAGGTCAAATAAAACATGTTACGAGAAATTATTTTAGAAATTATACTATGATATACATGTTTGTAATTGTGATCATATCTTATGAGCACATACTTGGAAATTTTGATTTCTAATTCTTATTTTGAATATGCAAAAAAGAAGGAATTACCAATTTGACTTTCATATCTCAAGTGTTTTTCTGTCAAATTAAGCACTCTCATTATATATGTTTTTAAAGACGTTGAAAATGATAATATAATAGCAAATGTGTAAAACCCTGAAGATTTTGCTATTCAAAGTGACAGCTAGCTAAGTCACACTAACAGCCCAATCACAGCACCAAGGAAGAGTTTTATTCCTCATTTAAGAATTTGACTTCATTCCAATTTGACCCAATTCACTTGACACTATCTGAACTGCAGGTGGCTAGTTAGTTGTGTAATTACAGTTCCACAGTTTCAGTTTAATACTTTGGACTCAATTTAGTTGTACAAAGAGAATGCAAGATCACCACATAGATTAGTTCTTTAAAGACTTTTGATCCTTTTGTATTTTAATAAATTTTCTAAATGCTATTATTGCTTCTCTCAAAGACTTGATTCCTGAAAGCGTTTGCTCTTTACAAGCTTAATATCTGCTGAAGAAAGCTGCAGAAAATGTTCAATAATAGAAATACTAAGCCTTCATTCTCATAATCAACATAAGCTTTGAATCTTTATCAAACCTTTATCAACTGTTCATTACATTCTATCATTTAAGCTCATGCTGACTTAACTATTGAACTCCTCATTGTAAAATTTATATTTCTTTGTTTTGCTTTGGCAAACATTTTTCATGTGTGTTTTGACTTTTGAAGGACCTGGTATTTTTATTTTTATATGAATTTTTTTAGTGTTTAGTATTAATAATAGTTTTCTATTCAGCAACAACTACCTATAACTAGCAAAGTTTATGTACAATGAAGTTCTCAATTCATATTTTAGTTAAGTTAAAATTTACCTATAGTTAAATTAATCTCAAAATAATTTAGCAGTGGACTTTTATACATTTATCTTTCATGATCTCTACCTTTGATTTATAAATGAAAATAATATATAAATTAAAACCATTTGATCATTATTTTTTATCTGTAATAAGCTAAGTTATTGTTAGCATAAATAGCAAAGATTTTTGAGTTCAAATGTCTTTGTGTTTATATCTTTATACGTTTCTTATTTGTTTAAAAATGATTTATTTGAGGTCTACTCTGTACAAGGAACAATACTGGATACTGCATACAAGAACAAAGCTGATTTAGATATACCTCCTACCTTTAGAGGACTTCCGGTTTAATAAGAGAAATTGTTAAATATAACAAGATAAGTGCTTTAATAAAGATGAAAAGTAAGAATTGACCAATCTATGAATTTTTGCCTCAGAGACAAGGGAAAGATTTCAAAAGGACTGATATTTGAGTTGAATTATGAAGAATACACCACCAGATTAAAAATGTTTTAAAAATGTAAATAAGGAAATAAATAAAAGTGCAAATATTATTAAAGGCAGGAATATGTGGTTGGCCTTTGGATACTACTGGCCCCGGCCTTTCCCTAATATAAATAAGTTAGAGCATTGCTCCCTGTTTTGTTGTGTGTAACTCTCTGGAAACAATATGTATAAATCTGGTGTCTCATAGAGCTTATTCCCAGAACAAAATCCTAACTAAGGCTTATATCCAAACCCTTCCTGATTGATAGGTGCATAATTTGAAAGATTATTTTAGCTGCTTAAGATAGTTGAGAAATTCAGAATAACATTGACTATATTGATTTTAATTCAATTATATTTAATATTAGTAGAATTATTGTATAGGTTCATCCTACATGTTTTTCCAGTGCTATAAATACTTACATAATGTATTGTTATCAATAAGAGTAATTTGCCTTTTATTTTGTTGTTATTTGAGTGTGTTATAGAATTTTAAAGAGCACTGCTACATACTATTTCTTTTTTGTGTTTGTTATATTAAAATTCAATCTAGTGTCCATATGATAAACTTATTTCTTAATATTTAATGTGTATAATAATTGCCAAATTTTATGGACTGGATATCTGGGTCCACTTAAACCCATGTTGAAATTCTAACCCCCCAATGTGATGGTACTATTAAAAGGTGGGTCTTTGAGAGGTTATCAGATTTAGACAAGGTCATGGGCCCTTATAAGAAGAGACCAGAAAGTTTGTTCTCTTTCTCTCTATCATATGAGGATACAAGAAGAAGGCAGCCATCTCCAATACAGAAAGAAAGCTCTCACCAGGAACCAAATCAGTTGATGCTCTTATCTTGGACTTTTTGGACACCAAAACTGTGAGAAAATAAGTGTCTGTCAATTAAGCTACCCAGTTTGTGTTATTTTGTTATAACAGCCTGAGCAAACGAAGACATCATTTTAGCTTTGTATTTCTGAATATGCAAAACTTATTTTCAGACAAGCTAGTAAGTATTAAAATACTAAGAGGATACTTTAGTATGCTAACTACAGATTTTCTAGCAGTCACTCCTCCTTGTTCTGAACTCAAGTTTTGAGCTTTTTACCTAGTGGATCTTCTTTTTAATATGAGCTTTACTCTAGATTTTCAGAAGTGTCAGGAAATCTTGTTTGAGTAAGTAAAATAAAATTTTAATAAAGTTGTATATTGGTCGTGTGTTGTTTTTTATTTTTTACATGTTTGTGCAAACAATAAAGGCATTTCCACCTTTGAACTCTGTTCTTGCTTGGCTCAGTGTGACAACTGCTTAGCAATTTCTGTCAGAGTAGTATTTCAATGACATTCTGACTGCTAACCTGAGCAGACTATCTCTGCTGAGGTATGCAAGGTACCAAAAACATATGACTTATATACTTGTGCTAAAGACATATGTGGCTTGTTTGTACAACCTGTCATTATTTCATGATTAAACTATTTTTTTCCTGATGACTTTTCTACTTTTTAAGTACTATTTCTAATGATAGGACTAAAAATAGATCTATAATGATGAAGCGATTTATATATAGAAACGGTCAAGAAAAGTTTCCCTGCAGCAGATTGTTTTCACTCTTTTTAACAAAATCAATACCTCAACTGAACTTACAGCCCTTTATATTCCCAAAAGAAATGTCCTGAATAGAGATTTTTAGGCATTTTGTATAATGAAGAATGTTCTGCAATTTGATATTACAGCTTCTAATAGGCAGAGCCCTCATAGGTAGAATCAACTCAGAAAATGTTAAAGGGAGCAGGAAACACCTTTTTTTGGTCTTCTACTTCTCACTATAAGATACTGTAAAATTAATAATAGCCAATATGATTACAGAGCTACAAAAAGACACATAAATTATATCTTGTTTATTGTTTCTCTCCTATGTGTTAAATACTTCTATGGCATTATTCCAATACTGAAACACTATAAAATAAGTCTTACTATGTCTTTTATATTTGTGTAAGAGTCAAGGGTAATTCAGGTTCAGCTACTTGTCCATGTTCTTTTTTGGCAGAATAAGGATTCCAAGAGTCTGTGCTTTCTCTAAAAACATTAGTCTCTCAGTTGGGAAAATGTATAACTAGACTATTATAATAATGAATTAGAAAGTGATTTTATGTTAAAAATCAATGAGGAAACTGTGTGTGGTGAAAAATGTCGGAGCAAAAAAATGAGACTCTAAATGAAGAAAAATTTCAATGAAACTGCTTATTCAAGGATATTTTTTCCACTGAATGATAATATATTTTTCTGTCAAAATTCTTAGAAGAGTAAGACATTTATTTCAATTTAACAAGCATTTAGTGAGTGCCCATGATGTGCCTCTAACATTGTGAAATATGGTAAGACCCACTGAATTAAAAGTGAAACTACAGTAAGCCATGGAAGCCTTCCCTTAAGACCCAAAGCTCTGAGAAAAGGGAATATCACATTAGGTTTGTGAGAAAAATAAAGTCACAGACACTATTAAATTCTATAAATTAGGGCTCTTTATTTGGGGAGGATTTTCTTTAGAATATCCCCATATCATCCCTGCATCTTTGTGACTGTAACAGGGCTGCTCAAATATGACTCTATTCACCAAAATTTCTTACCTTCAATGCTGCATGCTTAACTTGTGTTTTTTGTGCATCATATTTTCAAGGTCATTCTCTTTGTCACTCAGACTAATGTTTATTTTCACTCATGTATTCCCCAACAAATGAAGGTTGAACAAGTAAATTCTGTACCTTGGAATCATCTTTATGATTTATTTGCTTCATACTCTCCATCTTAATGATTGGAAAAATTTTGATGCTACTTTCAAAGTCTAAACATTAACTGATTATTACTTCTACCTATAACAGCGTTGGCATACACCACAATGGTTCTTGCCTGAACAATTTTCTACAACTTCCTAATTATATTTCTTTCTTTTTTTCTACCTTTTCTCCCTAATGGTTTGTTATCAACAAAAGTGATAGCCAACCTTTCTCAGATCCCTTCTGACCTACTTTTGTTGACTTCCAGCTCCACATAGGGTCAAATCCAAACACTTCCCTTTAGCCTACAAGTCACATAGGGTCTTGTTACTTTATTTTTCTGGTTGCATTTTCAGCACTCTTTTCTTTGATTTTGCTCCAGCCATAGTAACTTCCTAACTGTTTCTCTAACACAGCTAGCATATTTCCACCTCAAAACCTTTATACTTGCCCTTCCTGGAACATTTCCTTCCCAAGTATTCAAGTAGTTCATTTCATCAATTTGTTTATGTCTGTGTTCACATATCAGTCACCTTATCTAAGAGCCTTCTTTAACAGTTTTATATAAAATGCCACCTTTTATCCTTCTTCTAAATCCTTGCTGTCACTTTTATTTTCTTCATAGTGTTTACCTCAACCTGGAATATTATATAATAAATGTTTAATTATTGTCTCTCTTATCCCATTATAATAAAAGATTGTCAAAGACAGAGGTATCTTTTTTATTTACTGATGTTGTTGTTGTTGTTGTTGTTGTTGTTGTTGTTGTTTTAGCATTGGTAGCACCTCAAACAGTGCATGGTATATATTAATGGCATATTTAGCATTGAGTGAGAGTCAAGAGAGGGACTGCATAGTTTTTCACAATGAGAGTGCTAACATTCAGTTTTACTTTGAATAATGACAGTTATCTGAAAGTGCTACATTATTTCTTATAAACCACTGTTTTCAAATAAAATTCTATAGTCTGATGCAAAAAATTTCTAGCTAATAGGTTCTCTGAAATCATACCCCAACACAATTGCACTTTGCTTCTTAACCTATTTAGAAAGAAGATTTTTTATATATTGGCATTTGCTTTCCATTTGTACATTGGAAAGTATTAAGTGTTATAGATATGATTAATAAAAATAATGTCTATTTAAAATAATTATCTAAATAAAACTTCTTTACAAAATATTTAACTCTTTACAACTTATAAAGGAGGACATTGTGTGTGTGTGTGTGTGTGTGTGCGCGCGCGCATGTGTGCGAACGTGCATGTTCTGTGTTCTGGGTAGCTCTCTGGATAGCCATTTTTATCAATGTTTACTTGATGATTTCACATGGATATATATAAACACATAAATTTAAAGAATCCTCTCCAGTCCATGAGTCAGTATGTCTAAGTTATAATCCTCTCAATTTATTTTAGAAACAATTCAAATTTGGGTTAATTTATTTGAAAATGCTTCAGAATTTTAGAAATAAGAATTTGCCCTCTCTCAAGTTTTCCAAATATTAATAAAAAACATTCTGTTGCCCACAAAGCTATAGATGTGTTTTGAACCTATTTTATATCAGTCTTTTATTTTGAATGCTCATAGCTTTGACTTTGGCACAGGCTACAAGAAATACACTTTATAAGTCTCTTTCTCCCAAGACTCTAAATTGCACATTCTGAAAAACTGGCTATTTCTGCTCAGAACATAGAGATTGAATGCAAGGCTATAATTCACTTCCAGGTTTTCTGCAAATGACATAAACCACCAGAGCTCGTTGGTTTATGAACAGCAACAAGACATGGAGATAGAATTATGGCATATGTCAGTGATGAGAGATAAAGAATTGGTACCTACAATCCAAAGATAATAGTTTCATTTCACTTAGATTTGAGACATGGGGGAAAAATATTTTTAAACATTTAAGAGTCATCTCTAAAAAAGTTCATGTTTTATAAAAGATAACTAACAAGTGCAATTTAAGAAAATAATAAATTTATGTTCAAGAGAACATAAAATACAAAGATCGTGTAAGAAAGTCCATAGGCAGATTTGGAATTTTACATAGGTGAGATGTTTCTGAATTTGCTGAGAAATTTACTGTTTCTTTGTTCTGAAGCAGGCCCTTACAAAGCATTACATTATCTCACTTGTAGCTTTGGCTTCTGAAAGCACTATGCTTAATCGATAGTGTAAGGAGACACTGTCTTTTTATTTGTTGCTGTTTTTTGAGAGGAAGAGTAGAAGAGAGGTATAGGCAGAATAAATAAAAGCCACAATAGTATTTTATAAGGGTAGCCTTTAAAGTGCATTCTCATAGCATCTTTTTTTTTCAAGTTCCCACAGTGTTTCATTCAGATACCAAGTTTAAACCAGGCAGCTGAGCTACTAAACTATGTATAAGCAGTCATAAGTAAAGAGAGTGTCTTAATTTGGCTCTTCTTGAGGCAATGCCTGAGATAAGGATTCTAGGGCCAGTATTTTCTTTGGGAAAGCATAGGAACATAGGCAGGAGTGAAAAAAAAAAGTGTTACAGAAAAGAGAAGACAGCTACCATAAGGTGGGTTATCAAACCAATTATCTCAGTTGCTACCGGAGCTTTGGACCACAGAGAAACCTTGGGCAACAGTGTAAAATAATTCCTCAGTATTATCCAGTTCAATTTTAATTTCAGATAAACAATGAATATTTTTTCAGTATCAGTATGTCCCAAATACTGAATGTTAAGCACCTTGTGAATGTCCACTCTCACCATGTTGTAAGGGCATACTTATATGTAAAAGTATTCATTTTTTATTTACAATTAAAATTTAAATGAGCATCCTGCCTTTGTTTGCTAAATTTGAGTTGGAGAATGGGTTAAAAGCATATTTCATGAAGTGTATAGATAAATATTTGAGCTGATGGATGTGAAGCTGGATTTCTGGTAGAAATCTAAGAATCACTATAATATGAGTTTGTGAGCCTGCATCAAGTCAATACACTATAATGCAGGATTTCTGAGCATCTTTTGGCTTTGGAGTCAGAAAGGCCCAGATTTGGGTACTGGTTCCTTCAACTCACATTCTATTTGTGTAACCTTGGCAAAGTTACTTATCTCTGAATTTCAATCTCTTCATATTGAAAAATGGCGATAATAATCTCTTGATATTTTATAAGAATTAAATAACACACAGAAAATAAATTTTAAAATAACAAAGGTGAAACACCGAAGAGAATTTCTCTGACACTGTTCCTCATAAGCTACACTATTTTAGCACATTTGAGAATAAATAACAGTTAAAAAAAATGCCAGTAAAGCACATAGTTGAAAATCACAGGTAAAATACATACTCAACATCAAATTCTTGATATAATTAAAAAGAAACTTTATATGAGACTGAGACCTGGGAAGTGGAGATTTTACTATTATTTTATACCTTGATATAGTGGGAAAATTTTTATTTTTACCTTTTGCTCTTTACATGTATTCCTTATTTAAAATATTGAACAAGAAACCATCTAGCAGTCTCTGTTGAACCTCAATGCCAGGCTTCCTTATAATCAGTTCTGAATTAGTTTTATTTTAGAGGCCTAGAAGGGGCAGAACAGAGCACATGAGAGATTCAGGGGCAAGCATAGGTCACAGCTTTCAGACACTTAAGTGTCTGAAATAGAAACAGGAAAACCAGAATAGCTGCAAGTTGAGCTGTCTGCCCCATCACGGTATTTGTTACAAGGGAGTCAGTTCATTTTGGCTGACCTCTTTCCTAAGAGTACTATTCTCCCGTCTGTGACATATCGGCTCTCTAGGGTTTTATCAGCAATGAAATATCCAGAGTTCATCATATAACTTTCATTCCCAAAGAAGAATTATTCTATGTTATTGACAGCATCAGGAGGTTAATTAAGAATTCTGCCCATGATAGTAAGAAAGCTGACATATTTTCAATATCAACTGTCATTACTCAAGCCAAAAGCATAACAGATGTTTGTTCAGTAATACTCAGATATGTAGTGGATTGGTGCAGGACACTTAATATCCTACTCTGAACATAAAATCTAGTATTAGAAAAATATGCTTTCTAGATCACTGTTATTTTCCTTAGATATAATTGTATTTCTCAAGTGGAAAAACAATTGTAAGCTATTCAGTGGATGTTGCACAGAATCATGAAGAACAACATTTTCACTTGTTTGTAGTTAAAAAACTACAAAACACAGTCGGTACACTATAGTGGAGGGCACTAAAATGTTGAAGATTCAGTTTCAAGGCAAGATTCTACCACTGATAACATGATATTAAAGTATCTGGCCCTCAGTTTTGAGGGGTATGGAGAGCTTGGGTAAGTTTTTCAGTGTTTTGGGGCACGTGAACAAGTTACGAAGGTAGAAAGAAATAGTTCTCATTCTTGTGTATATCAATTAACTGCTGTGAGTTACTTAGCCATTTGGAGTCTTATTTTTCTCTTCTGGAACTTGGAGATTATAAGAGCACCAACTTCAGTGAGTTTTTCTAAGAATAGCAGGAAAAAAAACTTTGATCATGGTGGGTAGTACATAGCAAGAACTTGAGAAGAAAGGTTCCAATTCTTCTCTTTCTTCTCCTTATTATTCCATCTCTCCCACAGCTTCTTCCTCCAAAGTCTGTGATTTTGCATTTATGTATAAGGTTATTATTTGTTTTAGATTCAGTAATATACAGGTATTCATATACTTTAAATCCCTATACAATTTATTCTTTATTATGAAATATCAAACGAGTACTTACAAGGAAAACAAAAAAGTACATTATAGGGAATATGTTATATTCAATAGGATAATGAAGCCAGGTAATAGAAAACCTAAGAATAACTTACTGAAATGAATAGCTTACTAACTTATATAAGTTAGAAACAATCACTTGCCTATTTAAGAGAGTTAAGTGAAATGAGAGCTATTTCTGCCTGGATAGATCAGACCTAGCATCTTGATGTTGTCATATGAAACCTGGAAGTTATATAGATTGTAGGGATGGTAGAAAGGGTATGGAACACAAGGAAAGGAATAAAAGAGGCACTGAGTTTGGAAATAGCTACAAATGTACAGGAATAGGCAAATACTCAACTTTGGCTATAGGATAGAGTACAAGAAAAGGAAGAGTGAGAAGTAAGCCTGGAGAGACAGCTTGGCAAGAACTTTTGGAGAGCCTTCAATAGAATCAAAGAGCTTAAAATATTTTCAATTAGCACTGAAGAGTTATTAAAGGTTTTCCAGTTGGGAGTGAGAAAGTAAATAATTAGAATTTCACTCTACAGTTATTAGTCTGACAATATCAAGTTATAGAGATTAGAGCAGAAAGTAACTAGAGGCAGTTAGGTAGATAATAATAAATGCATAGCCTTGAGAAGTGAAATTAACAATGGAGATGTGGTTTAAAAATGTCAGATGTTTATTATAATTCCAAGACATTCTAAAGGCCTTAATTATTCCCCCAAAGATGTGTTCTTTCATATCTTTAGGGCTTTTCACTTTCTGTTTTCTCTTCCTAAAGTGTTTTTTTCCACAAATAGGGACATTTTACTTATTCTCTTAGAAACAACCCAAATGTGTCTTTCTTTCAAAAGTCTTCTTTGTCTATGTATAATTGATTTTATTTTTAAAAAATTTATTCAATATGTGTTATATACCAGGTATCACTGTAAATATAGTACTTATTTCTCATTCAAAGTAGTTTGCCTCCTGAAGGAGATAGATAACTATAAAACTATTATAGTGATTGTTATTCATTGACAAAGCAAATGTATATTGAGTTTCTACTGTGATCCAGGTACTATTCTTCTAGATGCTAGGCATTGAATAATAAATGGGAGAAATAAGATTATTGACTCAATAAATTTTACATTTTATTGGTGATACAGGCTGGTAGTGGCTGCTATAGAAATTCTTTTAATTTGAATAAATAAAAAATATAATTTCATTTAGTAATGAATGTTTATATCACAGTATAAATTCAGAGTGCTTGAGTAGAGAAGGCATTCTGGTTTACCTGAGGTGATCAGTAAGGCACTTAGAAGGAGAAATTACGACCTAAATAATACAATAAAGCAAATCTTAACTACGGTCAATGAAAATGATGCACAGGAAAAGAATATATCCAGTGCAAAGGCCTAGAAGTGTATTAAGCTGAGTGTATTTGAAGAAAAAGTTTCTAATTCATTTTGGGCACTAATTAAATGTGTAGAGGCTTTTTATATGAAATCAGAGAAGTGGACTGGAACTTGTAAGGCCTTATAGGCTTTGAAAGGGAGGTTAGATTATTTTCCTACTTATAAATGAAGGTCATTGGAAGGTTTAAGTAACCAAGTAAAATAATTATGTCCTCATATGACATTTCTGGATGCTTTATAAAGTGCTAACTTTAGAAGGAAAGAATAAAAACACAGAGATTACCTAGAAGGCAATTGCTGAAGCCTAAGCAAGTTGTAATAATATAGTTTGGGCTTGGGTGGAGACAGTGGGGATGAAGAGAAATAGAAGAATTGGAGAAATGTTTTTGAAGTTGAATTTGAGGAATAATGGAAGAAGGAGAATCAAGGAGTTTTGTTTAAATAAACTCGGTGGGGAATGGTTACTAAGAAGGAGGACACTGGTGATGGCATAGATTTGAGGGATGCTTGCGAATTATTTAGGGTCCAGATGATTTTGAGATTTATCTCAGTAATGATGATGTCAAGTAAGTAGTTAAAGATATAAGGATGATGGTCAAGGAAGTTATCAGTTGAAAGCTAGGGAACTAGCTAAGGTTAACAAAGTCAATAATAAAAATAGATAAGAGAAGATGTACAGTGACAAAAATTTTGCATAAAGCCAATATTTAGAAGTTTAATAGAAGAGGAGGATAAAATAGTCTAAGAGAAAGCCTCTTAGGGAGAAAAGAAAACAGTAGATTTGGCAATACAGGGTTACTCGTTACCTTGAAAACAATTGCTTTAGTAGACTTGTGGGAGGAAAAGACTGTTTACCTTGAGTTGATAATTGAATTGAGATCAAGGTAAGTATGAAAGAGAAGCACAAACAATCATATACCACAATGTCTTTCTTATGTAACCCATATATAGTCCTTCTTGTGGCAATAGACTGTTTTAATGAAATTAACTTTCGTAAACAAACCATGACTATAGGAGTTTACTAAATAGTGGTTGATAGGAAAAAGCATGTAATAAATGAATATAAATGTGTTTCTTAAAGAAATTTGATAGTGAAAGAGGAAAGGATATTTTAGTTTGAAAGACTAGCAAAGCAAAGGAGATGTACAAATAAGACTGAGGAAAATACATGTTTGTGTGTAAAGTTATATAGCTCCATTGTCAGACACCATCACTCGCTAACCAGCTCTAAAACCTTCTGACAGATCTTCCAGCATTTTTTCTTACTACTTCCTAATCATTTCTCTAAAGTGTAAAACTTATATCCCAAGTGTTTAAATCTGATAATGATATTCCTTTTTTCATTCTTAAAAATTAAGTCCAAAGATATTAACATGGCTGATGGAACTTTTTTAATCTTTTAAATCTTCAGATCTTAGTACCTTCATCTTCTCCTTGACAGTAATTATTCTCACTCATAAACTAAGTTTTGACTCTCACCATTATGTATCTCCAAACACTGTGTCTTTCTTCATTTATCTTATAAGAGTCACTGAATATTTTCCTTCTCTTTAATTGCCCATCCTCACTAACATGTGTAAGTCGCGTCGGGAAAGAAATCATGTCTATCCTATACTAGTACAGATCTAGGTCCTCAGGTATCTCAATAAATATTTGTTTGATGAATAAATGAATTACCAAATCCCATATACAATGATGGGTTTATGATGTAAAAAAGCATAAATGTCAAGGCAGAGTTGGCATGATGTAAGATACAGGTCATAAAAGAATAACATGGGCAAAGATGAATAAATATAAGATTCAGAACACAGATGTTCAATTCTCTTATTTAAAGGGTAATTCTTACCACTTTAACCATAGGCAGAACACCTATTTATTTCTTAAAAACCAGTTTGAGAGGCTTTTTATAATTCCTTATTTCCTTTCTCCACCCAGATAAGTAATCACTTTATCTTTAAATATATTTTATAGTTTTAAAATTGTATTGATAAACTTATTGACTTGTATTATAAGTATCCATAAATTACTTAAAAACATGTCATGCCAAAGATGTAACTTATTAACTTCCCTATCTCCAATATGTCACACAGACCATGCCTATAGTGAGAATTCAATTAGATGTGGATTGAATAGCATGACTATTCATATTAAAAAGAAAAAAAAGATGATTATATGTCAGAAATTGTAAGGCAGGGCAAAAATGGAGAACTCAAAGACAACGGAAACAATTTCTAAGCATTGTGCTTTGGAGTACGCTAAGTAATCAACTAGAGACTAGTAAAAGTATTGATGAGCAATAGAGGATAAAGTTGGATTTGCCTATTATAACTGCACAGTAGAATATATTGGCCTAAATTTGTTCATTAAAACTTTATTGAACACATATGATTTATGACATTAATTTAGGTATCAAAGATGAATTTTAAAAGTTTCTGTTGTTTAGCAATTCACAAACTGTTTCATGATATCTACCTACAAATACAGCAGCCATAGAACTTTAGTTAGTAAAGTTTTATAAATATGTGTCTTATTAAGGTTAATAAGAATTGCTTGGGATAAGGGAGTCTCTACTACTAAGAAAACATGGAAAAACTGGTCATGGAGTCTGGGTTTGGTAAGGAGGCATGAAGATAAAATAGTAAATGAAATAGTGAAATACCAGATGAGAGGACAAAAAAGAAGAGAGAATGTGGAAGGTCACTAGAAGTAAGAAAATAGTGCTGGAGATTATGGCTTGAGGAAATTTTTAAACAGACTTTAATTCTTGGGCTTCATGTAAGTCTGTTTTTATTTAAAAAAAAAAAAAGTTTGTTACAAACACTGCAGGGTCTCCAATATGTCATCTTATTGACAAAACCAGCAATGGTTCAAAAAACAAAATAGTTTGAGGAAAGCTTTTGGGCAATCATTATATGTGACAATAATGGAAACGAAATAGAATATATTCACAGATTTCTGCTTTGATGTGAAATGACAAGTGCAGATGGACATAAAAATAGTTGCTCTGCAGCTTTGAATCTAAACTTACTGTTCAGTGTTTTGAAAGTGTTTAGATTAAGTATACCAATTTCAAAAATTTACAGAGTTGTGGCAGGGATGTATTACAGAGCCAGAAAATGGCTTCAGAAACAATCAAGATATTATTACTAGAGTCCACGATTTTTGGAGATGTTTTTGGAAAAGTGTAAGGTTTTATTATGTTTCCTATCTGAAGTATATATAAAATTTTTGTCAGATAGATGAAGAAAATATATGAACAATCCACAATATCAAACATTCATTGAAGGCAAGTTAAAGAGAGGTAATAAGTGAGTAGCAATTTAGCTTGTGGACATGTGGAACATTTACCTACTAAAGTAGCTAATTACAGAATGTTAATACAAAAGATAATGTATCAGCAGGGCATACTGATGCCTCCTCTCTTTGTGCGCTGCTTTTCTCTGTAACTTTCCATATAGTAAACATAGACTAAAAGCATTTTGAACATAAATATAATGTTGTAAACAGTGATTTAGCGGTCACTTGGAGTTTTGAAAATCTGTTGAAAAAAACAAAAAATAAAGGAAGGATTCATGTTTGTCAAACGCAGCTAGGATCATTCCACATATAAGTCATGCTGAGTGTTCTAAACAAGGAGGTAGGAAAGTAGGCCATCATTTCAGGCCAGGAACTCATATCTTTATTTTCAATAGGGTATAGGAAAATTTGTCCAATATAGATATTCAAGAAGTGCAATTATAGGAGACTGACGGGAAATAATGATAAATTTACCAGATTTTAGTTCAGACAGGCTTCCATAGACAAAACAACAGACCACTTCACTATCATGGAATTCAAGCACAGAATCTGGCCTCTAGCAAAAGGATAAGCAGGAATTTGGCAACAGTGTGGAGGGTAAATTTTCATAAGAGAATTGAAGGAGAAACTAGGAGGAAAGTCAATAAATCAACCTAAATACACAGTGGGCATTAGAAAGTTTACAAGATAATGTTTATTAAGATACTTAATGAGTTATATCCATTAGGTACACAAAAATTAACGGTAAAGGAAACATGATTTTATACTCTAATTTGTAATCGAGATGGGTAAGTAGGAAACAGAAATAACACACAGTAGAAACAACAAATCTACTATGTGAAAAACATTGTGGTAGGATTCAGCTTTATATTTCTTAATACCATAATACTGCAAAGAAATAAAATTAAAAAACTGTAATTCTCATTTATAGAAGGAGACCAGTGAGCCAGAAAGAAGTTACTTTGTCAATACTCATAAAATTGATGTAAAGAGAACTCCAATTTCGGATCAAATCTTTCAACTCCAAATCTAACAAGATTCTTCACTACAAAATTTTCTTCCACATTTTTCCACCTAGGTTTTCTTGGCTTAGAGCATTTGGAACTGAATTTAAAAACTTTACTTCTATTCCTGGATTTCTGATTAATAGAATGATATATGAGCTATCTCATTGATTATTGCCTTAAAATTATTAAATTTATAGAAAATGCTATTGGTAATTATTCAATAACTTTAGTTAATAAACACGAGCATTTTAATATGTGACTTTTCACATTATCTCATATTTTTTAGCTCAAACAGACACTAGTCATGAATTCACAATGAAGAACTAGATATTTGAGAATGGGGAAAATTCTGAAAAGTGAAAATAGGAAGTAAGTCTGGAAATGGACTTAACCTTAGGAGCTTCCTAGAAATCAGTGTGGAAGACAAAGTCAGAGGGTTGGGCAGTGAACCAGCTAAAACAAAGAGATGAAAAGAGGAACAGCAATGTGACATTATGACATAATATATATGTTGGTCTTCGTCCCTGGCTCCTGGATAGTGTTCCTAAAACCCTTGTCATTTTTAAAGTGATAACAGTGGTAAGAGCATGTTTCCTTATAATACTTGTTTTTGGTCCCATACTGAAGCAACTGAGGGACAAAAAAAAAGTAAAAATCTTGTTATTCTTAACAAGCCCCTTTCAATCACACTTGAATTTATATTTATGAGGTGACTTTTGGAAAGTTCTGAAGGATGCTGGGCAGGTTTCTAGGGGAACCAGCCATGTGATTAGAATTTTATAACATTCAGCCCCATCCACTGACCTCCTGGGAAGGGAGAGGGACTGGAGATTGTTTTATCACTAATGGTCAATGCTCTAATCAGTTTTGCTTATGTAATGGAGCCTCCATAAAAACTTCTAACAAAATGGTTCTGAGAGCTTCTGAGTTGCTGAACACATTGAAGTGCTGGAAGGGTGAAGTACCATAACAGGCATTGAAGCTCAGTGCCCCTTCCTCCATACCTGTCCTATGCATCTCTCCCACCTGTCTGTTTCTCAGTTGTATCCTTTCATAATAAACTGGTACTCTTAATCAGTAAACTGTTTTCCTCAGTTCAGTGAGTCATTTTAGCAAATTACCAAGCCTGAAGAGGGGTCATAGGAACCCTTGATTTCTGGCCAGTTGGCTGGAAGTATAGGGGATAATGTGGAATTTACAATTGGTATGTCATGTGAGGGGAAGTCTTGTGGAACTGAGTTGTTAACCCATGAGTTCTGTGTTAGCTCCAAGTAGTTAGTGTCAGTCACAATTGCTGAGTGCGGAAACCAACACATTTGATGTTAGAAGTGTTTGTAGAGGAGAACCAAAGGAGGGTTTTCCTTTAGTAGAATTGTAGCTTTTCTGAAATTGTAATTTAGTGAGCAATTATGGTGAAATATCAAGAGGGAAGAGTATCTGAATGATGAAGAAATTGAAGTTTAAGTGATTGCTATAGAGCAGTTAAAAAAGAAGACTCCAGAAAGGAGATAGAACACTGATGTTCTCAATAAAATTGCAGAGAAGGAATAATAATTCTTGTGAGTGTGTAATGGTAGAAAGTTAGTAGGCTGAGGAAGGAAGAAGTTTGATGGCTCAAAAATAATTTGATGAAAAAAATATATGTAACTAGAAATCAAGAAGTGGTACTAAATTGGACTTCTAAAAGGGAGTAGAAGACCACAATTCAAAAATGTTTAAGCTGTTGAATGAAGAAAACACTAATGAAAATGTTAAATTCCAAATAAATTTCCAGGAACCAGAAAATCTTAAAGACCTACAGGCCTCTGAACTGCTTCTGAGTGACCATGCAATATACATGCAATATATTTTACAACCAACCACATAATACCCGTTTAGGGGTAGTGGGGTGTGTGTGTGTGTGTGTGTGTGTGTGTGTGTGTGTGTGTGTGTGTGTGTGTGTGTGTGTGTTGTTATCTGTACATCTGCAGAGGGGGATGGGAGAGTACTGGAAGAAATGGGTAGAAAGGAAGAAAAAATGGTTATTAAATTTATTACATATTTTATTTAGATCTTTTTTTGCTTAATCATTTTTTATTGTTACAAAATGTTTTAAACTTACTTTTAATACAAATAGTCTTTCACAATGCATACTGAAGGCAGGTAAAACAGCCTTTTGATTACAGCATGAAGCAAACTTATTAAACACTCACTATAAAAATATTTTTCCAAAACACCAGTGCAAGGAAGAAGACTATTTCCATCATCCTCATGACTGTAGTACTTACTAATCACCTATGTTTGTGAACCAAGGAGCACAAAAATATTTGGAGCCATTTTTTGAACTCAGAGTAAAAATTAACTAAAAATATAAGATTGTTTTAGCACTTCAATTTTATAGTATTTTGCACTTTTGTGGGAATTATATCCCTGATTCTCAATTTTTAGAGCCAAAAAGTCCTGGATGTTTATTTTACATCAGCCATTCATTAATTATGTTACTGTTAAGCTTTGTTTTCTTTGCTCATTTATAGTTATACATTCTAAATAAAGCTTTTTAGTAAGTTTAAACTCAATATAGCATACATTAGAAAATCAACCTGCTTTTAACAATAAGGAAATATACTGGTTTATGTAATAGAAAATTTTAGAAGTAGGGCTAACTTTTAGAGTTTGGCTGACTTAGTGGCCCAATAATATCACCGAGGACTGATTTAATTGTATTTCTTTGCTCTGTCTTTCATGGCTTTAAAAGAGAGTCAGGGACAGTTTTTTGACCAACCACATAATTTTTTAGCACAAATTCAGAGAGCAAAAGTGAGTGAGAGGGCACACTTTTTTTTAACCATTGATCAAAAATTTCCGACTTTATTGGACCAAGGAGAGTTAATGTCAATTCCAAACTATAAAGCTACCACAAAATGCTAGAGATAATGTTCCCCAAAGGAAAATCTAGGTGGTGTTGAGAATAAGAAAGAAGCAAGAAATGCTGAATACATCAGCATCAATAACTTTTTACTTTCCCTAACTGCAACAAAAGGTTATTCCAAGGACTACAGGTTTTGTTCAATTTATAACTGTATCTAAAACAGAGATTAGCACAAATATTTGGCAATATCAGGAGACATGTTTGGTCATCATATTTAGAATGTGTTACTATAATCTATTAGAGACCAAGGATGCTGCCACATACCAGTGTGTAGGACAGCCTCCTACAACAGAGAATTATCTGGTTCAAAATAGGAAAAGTGCTGAGATTAAGATATCTTAGTTTATTTCATTTCTCTATTTAGAAACTTTGAAATGACTACTTAACTCTTCTCTGAAAATAATAATAAAAGTAACTAACATCACTCTTATTTGGATTTAGAATTCATTAGGAAGGCAACAAAAAGAATATTCAAAGAAGAAAAAATCTAAAAATTTTATATCCATCTATATACAAATTTGTCTCAGCATAATTTGAAAAAGAAACACATTTCATTGCAAAGTACATACTGCTATTAGAATTATTACCCAGTGGTTATGTCCAATTAAGACATAATAATTTGAAAGGTGCATTCATGAATTCTGAGTTATCTACTTAAAGTTAAAATTTTGCAAATTTTGTAGACTTTGGACTGAGTGAACTGCTGTAGAAAGGCATTTTTGTTAAGATACAGTTGTCTTTTAAATTGCTAAAAATCATTAAATTGCTGCAAATCTGCTCTTCCATCAAGCTCCAGTTGCAAAATCTTTTTTAAACATAAACATGGATAACATAAAGAATAATAATATTTCTCTAGGGATATTATAAGTCTATAATTCCTTTGAGGGTGCATGTAATGTCATAAATTCTAAGAGCAAACTCAAGCAGTTTAGTCATAGGAACCTGGAGATAAAATTACAGCTTTTATAATCCCCTGAGAGGATATTCTTTTGGTATAATGGAAATTGTAGTCATTTAAAAATACTCTGCTCTCTTGGCCCCAGAAAAGTACAATGGTCATTCTAAGATTGAAAAACACTAAGCAGGTGTCTGAAAAGTGAATTGAACTGATCATAAGAATAATAGAAAAAATATATTGAAGTCATTATGCTATTTACTAAGTATAGTATGGTATTCTTTTAAAATAAGAGTTATAAGAGACACCTACCTAATTACAGCTACAAGAAGAGATTTTATAGGTATAAACATAAAGATACTAAAATACATATTGCTAAAGCTTAGCCAGCTTTACATTAAGTATATAAAAGACTTTTATAGTTACATGAGGAGACATATTCTTTATATTAAATGTCAGTAGCTATATAAGCAAAAGTACCAAATTAAAAAGAAGAAAATTAAATATCATGGGGTGTTAAAACAGCATAAAGTTCACAAAATATAATTGTAGATATATTTAAATTGTGAGTTATAAGAACTCTAAGGCGTATTGTTCAATTTCAAAACTCTTGCATTAGGCATAAATTGCATAATGCACCTATTAATAGAATCAATTTTCCTTTCAATGAGAATAATAGGAAGTTAAATTTGGTAAATATTTCAAATTTATAATTAATGAATGACTATAAGCAGATAATAAATTTATTTTAAACAGATATATATATAATCTGTTATGTATATTTTGTCATAATTGTCAGTTAAAGTAGTCATAATTCTAACTGACAATGTAAAAAATGTTAAGAGCCAAGGTTGTAGAATGCTTTTAAAGGTTTTATAAATTAAAACAAAGGAAAAAATTTGCTTTTAGAAGATTCTATCTGAAAGAGCTCAAAATGTCAAAATTCTGAATTTTTTTCATCAATTACCTTATTTTTCTTAGGAAGAAATCTAACCACAAACTTTATTAAAAGCTACATTGTCTAGGTAAATCAATACACAAGCTTGTTTAATTTCATGTTGCTTTAAGTCTGCAATTATGAATGTTTCCCCGGAAGTCAAAGCTATAATAAATAAAGTTAGAGAAGTCTGACCATGGAAACTAACTTTTAAAAATTGCATTTATGTAATGTACGTTTTTTAGCAAATAATATAAATATATATAAAAATACTTAATGGCCAGTGGTCAGAGTAAAGAAAATAGATTCTAGAATGTTAGTGTCACCAACGAACGGGGAACAAAAACTCTACTATTTGGTTCAAATCTTATCAAGGGTTATACTTTTACATAAGAAACTTAATTGGCTCCAAAAACTAATTGAATTGCTTTCTCTAATGACTGACATTTGAAGGTTTTTATTGCCTAATAACAAATATATGGACCATCATCATTCTATTTGTTTTATTTACTGTTACATTTTAAATTGCTACTAATAAGTAAGCCATTGACCTGTAATTCATGGTATGACTTTTATAGATAATCAATATGATAAACATAAATAATAATAAAAGATCAGCCTTTTAAATTTTGCATAAAGCATATTCTTCTTTCTGCATCAATGAGATCATATCAATAGCAGATACACAAAAATGCTTAAACATAAAGACATTGTTTCAAATGACAGGATTTTCTTGTTAGAATCCAATTCGACTGGGTGTTCCAAATTTCTCTGCTCAGGTAAGATTAACAAATAAAAAGTAACCTAAATTGGTTATCTCCTGTTTTCTTTCCATTTTAGTAAAATATAAAAATACAAATTTGTAGAATTTCATTAGTTTGTCAACTTTTTAATTTTTTAAATGACAGACAAAACCTAATGCCTATTATTTAAAATCATAACTAATTTTATTTTTATAAAATAAATATTTTAACTTTTCAAATATAAAAAGAATAGGAAAGATGTAATCCTCTATCAGAGACTAAGCCTTTGAATTCAATACATAGAATTTTAAGAGTAATTCACATTGCTAAATAACATAATATTAGATTCAGCTTTATAAAAGGGCACCACTCACTCTGACACACACACAATAGCATTCAACGTGGGAATGCTTTTTTGTTGCACGCAAAAGATATCTAGAGGTAGGTAGTCTGGTTTTGGTGTGGAGAACCTATATTTATTACTTACAGGTTTCTGTCACATTGCTGCTCTGTCATTAGAGTACTGCCTGAGACTGCAAAAAATGGCTACATGAACACCAAACACATTGTCACTGTTGGGGCCAATTAGAGTTAGGTGTCACCCCAGCAGCAGGGGAAAGGGATAAAGGCACAGAAGTATAGTTAGCATTTTTCCTTGGTTCTTCCTCATTGTTGCAGTGAGGAATCACAGGACAGTGAGATTTGGAAAAGATTTATTAAAAGCATATTTAAGAAAGACAAAGAATGCCCCAAGGAAGCACATGGTCCCAGTGAAGAGCTATAACAGAGCACTGTTATGACAACTACAATAACCATTACAAAGAGGCCACAAAAAGGCCACAAAAGGACCCAGAAGTGGGAATGTCGGCATTATATTTGGGATGTGATGAGGTTGTTTCAAAGGCATTCCTAGGTGTTCGGCAAGTGAGGTCATTTTGATTGATACCTGGCTGCTATATAACTCTTTGCCTAGTACACATGTGCATTCCCAGAATTCTATTACCATTGGGGTGTTCTTTGGGCAGTCTCTAGGTTGAACTCCTATTCCTTTGTTCTCCCTATCATTCATATCTGACTAGCTACTTAACAATAGCATTTGCATTTCATGCTACAGAGATTAGGAGAGGAATGCATTCTCTCTCATCAAAGGAGACTTCTTAGAAGTCTCATATACTGCATCTACTACATCATTGGCTAGAATTTAGTCACATGGCTACATCTAGCTGTAAGAGAGACTAAGAAATGTAGCCTTCTTGATGGGTGGAATAGTGCCCAAGTAATAAAAACTGGACTTCAATTATTGAGGAATAAAAAGAGATTAATATTGAGAGTTCTTTTTTTTTTTCATTTTGGAGCTGATACAAACTTATTACTTTATAATAATGGATCAAGACCTTTTGAAAACTCTGACCTAAATACTATTTAATGAGTCTAATCTAATCTCAAGAGGATTGCGCAGTGGGGATAATATTAGAGTAGAAGTAAAGAGACCTGAAGGACTTTGAACATTTACAAGAAATTTGCTATATCTCAGATTTCTTACCTATAACATGAGATTTCATTCAACAGATTGTTCATTTAATATCATATATTAAATGCTTCCTGTACTTTATCTACTTTCTAATAATTCTATATTGCAAGCATCTCTTTTTATGTCCCAAAATGCAGAGGCTAAATATTGTAGAAGAGAGAATCTGTAAGGCAATAATCATTTTTTCATTTGTCATAAATTAAACAAAACATTCAGTTTAATGTAGCTCCAGGAAAAAGATGTTAGAATTCATTATTAGTCTTTATACTCTTAAATAAATAACATGAAACATCTATTAGAAAGGCATAGTTTCTCCCAATTAACTGTAAGTATATGAATAGCTCAAAGTTGCTTTGCTGACTTCAAACCTGAGTTGGCTCATTTTGAGAAAAAACTCAGGTTCACTTTATTTTTATTTTAATTCAAATTGCTTTGTGGTTCTCAGGGCAAAAGTCATCACCTCTGTAGTTTTTCTATGTTGGATTGACAACACAGACTATTTAAATTTCCCCTAAGGGGTGTCACTTCTATAAAAGAAAGTTGGAATCCTTTGGTTTAAGAAGAGAATCTGAAGAACAAATTGTGAAACTCAGTATCAACATAAATCATTTGATCATAAAAGACATTGATCAGAATAAAATCAATAGAGCATAACATTTCACAATGTTGTTTTTCCCTTGACTATAATGATACTATTTTAAATAATGTAATTTTGTAAAGAAATATTATACTGCTTTCAGGTTTTAATTTCACTTATGTACCTAGCAATCATCTAATGTAATTCACTAAAATACTATTAATTTTCTGATTATTAATAATATATTAAGTTGTTCCACATGTGGGGAAGCAATAAAATAATTGCTCTTGTTCTGTGTTAGACGTTATTTTTGCTCTTTTAAGAATATATAACAACATGGGTTTTTAATAATTATTTAATATTTATTTATCCAGATTTATTTAAACATGTAAAATGATTCAAAGCATTAATTATTTGAGACACTATATAGTGGCACTGAATAAATGACTACTTTATGATAGTGTAAATAATTCTATAGTTGTATATTTTATCTACATAGTAATATATAAACTAGAATACCTGGGATTTATTTCATATGTTCATTTTATTTTATATTGAATTTTTTAAGTGTAGTTTTGTTATAGACAACTTTCCCTTAACTAAAGTAATATTTTCAATATGTCACCTTATTCTTAAAATCTCAAATAAGAGACCATTACTTACAGTAGAGTTTCTCAGCCTCAGCACTGTTGATACTTGGAGCCGGATCATTATCATGGCAGTTGTCCTGTGCATTATGGGATGTTTAGCGGTACCCCTGGCCTGTACCTTCTAAGTGTTAACAGCACTCCAAGTTGTGACAACCAAAGTCTCCAGACATTGACAGACACTCTACTCCCCAGAGGTAGGAAAGCAAAATTACCCCTGGTTGAAAATCACTGGCCTACAGGATAAGTCCAATGTCAACTACAGGTAGCCATAGGAGATTCCATTTTGATGTCCTGGCATTGTTTTCTTTAATTCATTGTGCTGCAAAATTGATGATTCCTTACTGCACCCATTCAAAAGCCATCAACACAGCCAGTTGCAGGCCATACATCCATCTATTTATGCTGGCTGCCTTTCTCTAAAATAACCGCTTTCTAGATCCTTCTAAACAGTGAGTCCCCAGACCTTCCCCCAAGACTTCTTAATTTTGATTTTTTATTTTTCCCTCACGTCTATATGCTCCTCTTCTCTTGATTTTCTTCCTCGTTCATAATCAGCCTGCAAAACCTTTTATTTCAGAGGTCCCCAAACTCTGGGCTGCGAACCAGTCTCTTAAGAAATGGGCTACAAAGGAGGAGGTGAGCAACGGAGCTAGCAAGTGAAATTTCATCTATATTTGCAGCCACTCCCCAGCACTAGCATCACCCCATTTTAGTTCTGGTTCAGATTATCAGGCATGAGATTCTCACAGGAGCACCAGTCCCTGGTGCCTAAAAGGTTGGGAACTGTTGTTCCATTTAATCATCACTTTCATAGAGACCACAGACCCATAGACAGATAGTTGTAATAGTGGACTCTGAATATGTATTCCATACACTCCAAGGCTTTTACTGAAGGCTCTTGGTCTTGAACAGGCACAGTTGCACAATTTTGTAAAGAGCTTTTGTTTGTTTGTTTGTTTGTTTGTTTGTTTTTACATATTGCTGTATCCAGACTATTTTAATCACATTTAGCTCCATCAGAATGGTTGCAAATATCTTAGATTATAACTTTGGGTGGAGCAGTTCCTGAAATTCTCTGGCTTAGATGATTAAACATTTACATTAAAAATTAAGTCTTCTGATAACTATAAAATGTAAAAGTAGGGCCATTCAGGGGAATAGTCATCTTTCTGGCTTTAGCAGGCTTCCTATTAAAAGACTATCAGGACTATTTAGGTAATTGGCTCTGGGCCATCAGTTAACTTACTTATACAACAAATATTTATAGGTCATCTGCTATGAGTTAGATAGCATTCTAGAAATTGAGAATATAAAGCTGAAAACAAAGTTCTTACTAGATCCTATACCTTTTAGGTATAGGAGGAGGAGACAAGTGAACTGAAATTTAATGATGAGAGGGAAATAGCCATTTGAAGATTTGGAGAAAGACAATTCTAGGAAGACATCCACCAAGGCAAAATCATTGATGTGTTCTTAGTATTGCTGAAGGTTAGTAAATGAGAGAAAGAATGGTCAATGAGCTTGAAGAAATGAGCAGTAGCCAGATCATCTGAGAAATTTGGGGTTTATTCTAATTACAATGAAAAAACATTGGTTGATTTAAAACATGATTAATAGGATCAGAATGACACTCTGAAATAGTTAATTTGGTTATAATTGATTTCCAAGAAATATAATCACATAGAGTGAGGCTACGTTTTTATGTCCTTTCCTGGCACAATGGTCCTATGGAAGTATTTAAGGAGTTGGTGTCATCCAGAAAATTTCTGTATTCCCTATAGATGTAGATCCTTGATGGCAGAATTAGAATTCATGTTTACTGATATTTTTGGATAAGATGTAGTAAGTTATATTTAGAATATAGGAAAATATGAGAAATTGTTTGACTTTCACACCATAAAATTGAGGAGAAATAGAGAAGAACAGCAATTAGGACAACAAATCCTCAACTGGTAAGAATTTACAGTCCAGTATTAGCAGTTTTGCCCTTTTATTTCTGTCAGTAAAACAGAGGGTATGGACATAGAGATAGATGGAGATATATATAGGTATATATACACACACTAACGTATATATACATATATGTATATGTAATATGTATGCTTAATATATCTAACATTAATATATGTAACATATTTTATATATCATAAGTAATATTATAAATATATTTAAATCTAGCACTTCATGTTATAGCAAAACTTGGAAATAACCTAATTGTCCACAAATAGGAATTAAAGTATTGTGAACATGCTACTTTACTGCATATATATGTATTGACATGGAGAGATGTAGAGGACATATTAAATAAAAATAAGTTATAGAAAAATACAAATGTAGTGATGTCATTTACATAACATATTTGCCATTCGAAATATTTGTTTAGCAAAAAAGTACAGATGTTTAAATGCAGAGGAAACGTTTTCAAAGGCTCACACCCTAATGCTAAGGTAATAACTTCTGGGAAAGACAGTAAGATGGAGGAGAAGCTGTGCAATGGAGAGCTTCACTTATATTCTATATATTTCTAATTTGACATTAAAATAAAAATACAGGGGATATAACAATAGAAAATATAATTTCTAAAAGAATTTTAAAGTTGTTTTTTAAAATATTATTTTTAATATATGTGATATTTTAGCTGGTATACAGTGAAATACTTTGGTGCATTTAACTCTAATTCACGATAACTGCTGCCTAATTATGGAGCTAAGAAACCTATTTTATCCATAAGCAACTACAGATGACACTTGAATAATACTTGTTTGAACTGTGCAGTCCACTTATATGTAGATTTTTTTCAATAAATACCTGTATTATTTTTGATCTGTGGTTGGGAGTCTGCAGATTCAGAGGGCCAACGATATGCATTGATCTACAGCATTTTATATAGGGGGCATGAGCATCTAAGAATTGGAGTATCAGCAGGCATCCTAGAACAAATCCCCTGAGAGTATGGAGGGACAAATTAATTTAGGGGGAATCAGAAGTTATACATGAATTTTCAACTACACATGGGGCTGGTGCCCCTAATCCCCCACATTGTTCAAGAGTCAACCATAGTTGCATATTCATTTTTTTTCTCAGTGCAAAATAGTTTATTAAAACTCAGTATCTACCTACATTCTATCTATCATCATCTATGATCTATCTATTAATCATTTATCTATTGATCAGGTATGTATCTGTTGATAGATTTATCACTTATCTATCAATCTGTCTACCCAACAAATTCTATTTCTTAACAGTGTTCCAAATCATAGAACTATCTGCTTTCAAATCCCTAGTGTTCTTTTAAAAATTGATTCAGTGGGCATGATATCTAAAGTATAAGCAACAAAATAAGAAATAAATAAGCAGGACTACAACAAACTGAAAAGTTTTTGCCCAGCAAAAGAAACATTCAAAAAAGTGAAAAGACAACCTATGGAATGAGAAAAATATTTGCAAACCACATATCTAATCAGGGCTTAATATATAAAATATATGAAGAACTCATACTACTCAATAGAAAAAAAAATTTAATCCAATTATTAAAATGAGCAAAGGACATGGATAAACATTTTTCCAAAGAAAATATATAAGTGGCCAAAAAGAACATGAAAAGGGGCTCAACATTACCAATCATAAAGAAAATGCATATCAAAACCACAATTAGATATTACCACATACCTGTTAGAATAGCTATCATCAAAACAGAGATGATAAATGCTGGCGAGGATGTGGAGAAAAGAGAACCCTTACATACGCACTGCTGATAAAATTAAAAATAGGTATAGCCAATATGGAAAATAGTATGGTGATTCTCAAAAAATTAAAAATAAAACTACCATATGATCCAGCAATTTCACTTCTGGGAATATATTGGAAGGAAATGAAAATGCTATGCCAAAGAGATACCAGCACCCCCATGTTCATAAGAGCATTATTTATAATAGCCAAGACATGGAAATAATCTAAGTGTTCATCAATCAACAAATAAATTCATAAAAAAGTTGATACATATATTATACATTATATATATTATATATATTATTTAAACATAAAACAGAAGGAAATTATGCCATTTGTGACAACATGGAAACATGGATGAATCCTAAAGGCCTTACGCTAAGTGAAATGAGACAGAGAAAGACAAATACTGTGTGATCTTACTTATATTCATATATAATTTTAAATCTTAAAAAAACACATGTTAAATAGTATGGTTCTTTGTTAAAAGGAGGTTATATTTTTTCTCCTACACATCCCTTGTTTTATATTTTCAATTGAGGTGAAATACACACAACATGAAATTGATCATGTTATCTGTTTTTAAGTGTACGGTTCAATAGTGAATAGTACATTCACATTGTTGTGTGACCAATCTCCAGAAAACTTTACACTATGCAAAACTGAAACTCCATATGTACATTGAACAATAACTCCTCCAGGCCCTGGCAACTACTTTCTATCTCTAAAATTTGACTACTCTAGGTACCTCATATAAGTGGACTCAGTACCTTTTTTGACTGGCTTATTTCACTTGGCATAGTACCTCAAGTTTCATTCATATTGTAGTATGCATCAAAATTTCCTTCTCTTTTAAGGCAGAATAATAATATGTTGTGTGAATATAACATATTTTGTTTACCCATTCATTCCTACACAGGCACTTGGGTTGCTTCTACCTTTGGCTGTTGTGAATAATGTTTCTATGAACAAGAACATTCAAATATCTCCTTGAGATCCTTCTTCCAATTTGTTTGATTATATGCCCAGAAGTAAAATTGCTAGATCATAGGGTAATATCATTACCCATTATTTTCATATGAACTCAGCTTCCAACATCTTGGCAGGACAGTCATTATACCATCATGGCTTAAATAAAAGACCTCCCTGATATAGGCCTTTCTTCATTGGTCTAATACTATAGGATATTTACTTATTAAGTTACTCATTCACTCTTAATAAGATTATATTGATTATCTACATAGCACTGACCACTGTCAGAATTTTATTTTTATGTATATATGTACGCATATGTAATAGTTTTATTTTAAATTTATTTGTCTTTAACTAAAATTATATTTAAAATTGAATTTAAATTTTCAAATATAAGATCCATGAGGATAAAAACTGTATCTTTTTTGTTCACTGCTTTATCCCCAATGCCAGAGCTTTCAATGTTGATTGAATTTAATCAATTATAGAGTAAGAAGGTATGAATAAAGGAGTAAAAGAAACTCCAGATAATTGTAGCAACTCTTCTCTTTGCTTGTGTAGATACAGCTTTGGTACTTCTGATTTTGCAGGTGTAAAGGCACAACAGTCATTCTATAATTCTCATAAAATGAACCTAATGAAGAAAAATAAAGTCCACAATAAAAGTAATGGCTCTTTTCCACTTTTAATAGAAATTATCACGTTTATATTCTGTTAGAATATACAGAATATTACAATGGAGCTGGGAATGGTTTAAATTGAGCTAAAGATTAGCTTTTTACTCTGTGATTTCTCATTTTATCATAATGACACAACAAAGTTTAGAGAATATATTATGGTGAAAATAAAGTCTTCCAAATAACCTAGCAAGTATATATTTCAATTTAATTCACCTGTCAGCCTAGGCAATGGTGACTGAACTCATTATTGGTACTTCTGTACCATAGCTACTTTCAGACCCTTCCTGTCTACGTAGAAGTCACCAATTCACTCTATACTCTGTCTCCATGGCATTCTTTTTGAGATCTTTAGAGTAAAAATCTTGATCAGAACAAAGTGATATGTCACATTTCTCCTCTTTTGATAAGAAGAGGTATTTAATCTTTGTAGCACTGAAAAATAATCTTTTCAGTTCAAATACTTTATCAATTTTATTATAAATGAGAGGCAATCTACCTATGCTTGTGTCATCCATCATACTAAAATAATCATCTCATTTATTTTACTTTGCAAGGCAAAAAAATAAAGCAAGAAAAAAAAAGAGGTTGAGAAGATTATAGGGAAAGGAAATAATATTTCTAAATCAGCTATTCTCTTTTCTCTGGGTCACACATTGAATTTACTGTTCCTTGTTGTCTACCATAACACTTACCATGATGCTACAGGTAGAAACTCAGCTCATAAAACATATATACATAAATATGTCCATGGATAGATGAAAGCAAAATTGAGACTTGGTTGTCAAAATTTTCAAAGAATGGGTAAAGTTATGACTCATACAGATATAAAAATAATCACATATTAAATGTTTTATATACTTCATTAATGAGGAAATTGTTGAGGTGTGACGATCAACACAAAGGAAAAGCCAAGGATGGACATCTTTATAAATAGGGATATTGAAAAAAAATGTATGAATGAAGGCAAAACTGGTTATTTCTTGGGTGAATGGGTTCTTCTTCTACTAGCTAGTATTAATGTGTATGTTTATAAACAAGAATTATTTTGCACTGGTATCAGTTATCAACAACTTTCAGAGTTGTAAAATAGCTACCATATAACTAGAATAAGATAACCAAGAAGAGTGTGTTATAAACAATATGCAAATATTTTCTTACACAGATAAAATGTATATGTGGATTCTCCCCATTCAGAATTACTTGCCCCTTTCTTGGTTCTTCTACCTGCCGCACAAATACAATCACCACCAGTAAACTCTGCGCTCATAAACAATTATCAAGCAAAGTCTCATGATTATTTGGGGCCAAACGAAATGGAAAATGGTAAATATTAGAAACAAAAAGCATGCCTTATTTATGTTCTTATTTTAGGTAATAGAGAGACGTATCAATAGCCCTTAACCCACATTCCTTAATTCCTAACACATAAAAATTTAGGCATACAGGAGTTAGAGAGAGTACCTCCTTTTATAGATGAGAAAACAGAAGCTTAGGAAAATTAAGGAATAGGTCTAAGTCACACATAATTTGGTGGTAAATCTTGTTCACTTGACTACAGAAATTACTTTTACATTTCCTTGGATGAGAGAGGCATGCATGAGCAGTGTTTGAAGTTCTACCTGAGAGTTCAGCCACTGCAGTTATCACCATGAATGTGATCCAGGAGTGAACAAATATTCATCTTGTACCTCACTTTGACTGCAAGTTTGCCTCAAGGAAGATGAAGTCAGATACAGAGTAGGACAGAGAATGATCACTTCAGGCTTCATGAAATGCTGAGACAGGATTTTTGCCGGTATTACTTACAACAGTTTATGCAAAATGCTTAGTACAGTACTTGGCACATAGTGAGCATTCAATGTTAGTTAATGTAGTGGAAATAGCATGCATTACCGGTATTAATAAAATACAATCAAAAATAACCATATGATGAGAAGTTTTTCACGTGATTCCCAATTTTTATGATTTGTATGTGCCACCTTCAGGATGTGAGGCAAATTGCGGGTTACACAAGATGTTAACCTTGTCCTAATTCAATAAACTTTATATCTTACACTCTACAATTTACTTACTTGCATGTCTCTTACAGATGGAAATTTGTGGGTTGGCTGGTTGCACGAGAAGAAAGTCTACAGATGTTCCTGAAAACATATAAGTATTCCACAGAGAGGTTGTGAGAGTCAGCCAGAAGTTAGATGTTCCCAATGACATCCTGCTCGCCACACTCTTGGATAGGATCTTCTTCCAGTCACATTACCAGAACATGAACCAAGAGCAATATTTGCGACACACACACACAACTATGGCCATTATATATAATTCACACAGAAATTCAGATCATCCATTCTGCCAGAGAATTTCTATTATGATTGCTATAAAAGATACCAAGTATCATTTTCTAAAAAGAGAACTATAAGCTGCCAAAGGCACAATCCATCTGTAGCATCCAATAGAAAAAAATACATGTTTATGTATATATGTGTGCATGTATGTGTGTATACATATATATATATATATACACACATGTCTATTTTTAATTTGTTATAATTATTACCCCAATGACCATAGCTATTTGAATCAGCTTGTCCAAATTTTCTGCTATCTACAAAATGGGCTTTTATCCAAAAAAGGATAATTCTATATTTCTATGAAAATAAAGGGAAAGAAAAATGTAACCTTTCGAACATAGATTTTTGTTTTTTAAATATAAAGGAACAAAGTAACCTGTTTTGATTAGGTTTTTTAATATTTTTCAGATTTTGATGTCATGCTGACATTGAGGATACTAAATGACAAAATTCCAATCTTTCTTTGCTTCAGCTCTGTAATAAACAGCAGATAATTTTGTTAGCTCTTCAGACTACTAAATTATATAATCAAAAACAAAAATACTATTTATCCATTCCACAAAACTCTTAATTATGTTTATGGCAGAAGTATAATTTCTCCATCCTAGGTTTGTCCTATTTCAAATCTTGCTGGATTTGTTCATATTCTTTTCCTCTTTTTTTTGAAAAGTCATTTTCATGATACTTTTTTGAAAACATCATTTTTTCCAGACTTAATCATCTTCATAAATTGAAATTCATTACATTTCAGATAGACTGACTGTTTTCTTATTGAGAAAATTCCCAGTATTTTTCTTAATCTCCATTAATATTTATTGTACAATTACACTTTATTATACATAATATGTAAAATATATTATCATTAATCCTAAGAGATTTACAAATAAATATATATAAATATGTAAATAAAAGTAATAATAATAATAAGCCTATTTTTATTTGGTGTTTTCTCCAAGGTACTAGAGAAATTTTGCAAGGTGAGCTACAGTTAGAAACTAAATGAAATCATTCAAATGAAGAGACTAAAACATTACTCAGGATAGGTAGGGATTCTCTCAACATAAACATGACCACATCCATTTGAGGACACATCAACCTCAATAAATCAAAAGAGGAAAATAGTTTGTGAGATAAAAGCAAAGGAAACGGGGCATCTTATCACTGAGTGGATCCAGAAAGAATCTTAGTCTTTTTCCCATCACCCATGTGGGACTGGTTAGTGATGAGGAGAAGGCTATAAAAGGAAGCCAATCTTGGTAACCAATAAATAAATAGATGATAGATAGATAGATAGATAGATAGATAGATAGATAGATAGATAGATGGATGATAGATAAAAATCAATAGCAGACTATTAGAGTAGCAAACATTTCCTAAAAATCAGAAATGATTTTGTAGAAAAAAAATTATTCAAGGTTATACAGTGTCACTGGACCAAGAACAGTGAGAGTTCTTTAACTTAAATATACAACATACCAAGAAATATACATAGAACATGATTCTTTATTCAATTACATAGTTGCCTCTACTATCTACTGCATAAAATGAAACCAATATTTTTTTTTCCTGGAGGAGAAGGTGGTGGTACAGAAATGAAACAAGTTAGTATGCTCTTTGTAATTGTGATGAACTTTGTAATTAAACTTAATGAAAGCTCATTAGAAAATAAGTAAATCTCCAAAAATATAAAATTTCCTTTAGACATATTTTAGAACCAAGACATATTTTCATTAAAAGCTAATGTACATTATCAAGTTAATGGAAATGTTCTTAGTGATTATGTTTCATTGGTTGTGAAAATGCCATAAGATATTTAAAAAGCTAGCCATCATCTTAAATTATCCAAGCACAAGAATTATAAAAGGCACACAACAAAAATAATGTTTTTGTCTTTTAAAAATAAAAATATTTATATTTTCTGGCTGGTTTCCTTGATACACAGAAAAACAACAGATAATAATCATTTTTAAAACTTTATTGAAGTATAATTGATATAAATGATTCCTAAGTTTTACGAATGTCTCTTCTGTGTACTCATTGTTCCAATCAATATGCAGAAAATATCTATATCCCAAAATGTTCCCTAATACCCCATTTCAATTTAAATAACTCTCATTTCCCTCTCTAAGAAATCACTGTTCTGATTTCTGCCATTATAAATTAATTTTGTCTCTTTTATAATTTATATAATAGTTTTGCAGTAGGTACTCTTAATTCAGGCTACTTTCACTCAGAATGCTTCATGATTCTTTCATATTGTTAAATGAGTCAGTAGTTGATATCTTTTTGTAACTAAATAAAATCATATAATATGAATATACTGTAGTTTGTTTATCCATTCACTTTTTAATGAACATTTGTTAATTAAAAGAATCTATAAATATTTGTATAAAAGTCTTTTTGTGAATATATGTTTCTACTTCTCTTGAGTAAATACCCAGGAGTGCAATTTCTTAGTCTTATGGTAAGTAAAGGCTTAACTTAAGCTACAAACAGCTTGCCAAAGTGTTTGTACAATTTTACACTCTCTCCAGCAATGCATGAGATCCAATTATTCCCATTCTTGTGAACAGTTGCTGCTATTCATATTTTTAATTTTAGCTATTGAGGTGGGTGTGTAGGTGGTATCTCATTGTAGTTTTAATTTACTAATGATGTTGAAAATAATTCATGTGCATACTGATCATTCATGTATTTTGTAAAATATATTCTTAAACTTTGACTCATTATTCATTGTATATTTTCTTATTTTTGAAGTTCTTTATATATCTGGATACAAAACTATTCAGATACATATACTGAAAAATTCTCTCTTAGAAAGTAACCTCCTGTCAGTTTCCCAACTTTTTGTTGAAAAGCACGATGTTTAATTTTGATGAAGTTGACTTTGTACATATTTTTCATTACTTTTCTTTTTTGTTTATTGTCTTTCTTATTTATTTCTGATCTTTATCACCTTTCATTTATCTTGATTTAATTTGACTTTCTTTCTCCCAATATTGGAAATATAGATCACTGATATAAAAATCTTTTTTCATTTTAACATAAGCATTCAAAGTTGCCAATTTTCCTCTAGCCTCTGCTTATCATCGCAAAACTTTTGACAGTATGTGTTTTTATTTTTATTGAGGTAAAAATGCTTATTTCTCTTGTAATTATTTATAAATGTGTTGTATTGTTTCCAAATATTTAAGAATTTTCCAGATATCTTTTAGTTATTGACTTAAAGTTTAACTCTTTTGTGTTATAGAATATATCTTATATGATTTTAATCTTTTTAAATCTATTAAATCCTACCATACTTCAATGAAAGAGTACTTTAGGGGGCTTCATTATCACCAAAATCACCATTAATCTCAAATTTTTCTATGAAATTTCTTTTCATTTTTCTTTGAAATTTTATTCTCTAATGACAGATTTCTATGAAACTCTCTCAAATGTCTAATGTTTTCCCTCAGAACACAATTCCTGAAGAAAGGTTATCTTTTCTCCTTGTTTCACATTGCCATTTCCAGACCATTCTCCCTCACTTATTAAAAACAATTCTCTCCTTTGAATCTCATTCCAGAGCAAAATACCCACTGCCCTCCAAACTGTAGCTACCTGCTAATCCTTCACATACGAACAACTCTCACTCTATGTGTATATAAGCACCTAGCTTATACATTCACACAGGTTGTCTTTTCAATATTCTAAACCAGTGAATCCTTGACATCTCTGCAAATGAACTTGATCTCTACAAAATTTCAGCCCTCCACTCCTAGTCACCCTAATGTCTTATTCTTGTCAGTAGCTGCAAACTCTCCACAATTTCAGTTTCAAACATACCACCCTGTACCACCTTCTCATAACTTTCTTATTACTTTCCTCTACTATATCAACTCTGACAATACTTTACTACCAATTGCACCTTCAATCAATTTACCCTATCATATTTTACTTCTTCATGTACTCTTTTCTTCTAATGTTAGATTCCACAATACACCATCATCATTATCATCATCATCATCATCATCATTATTATTATTATTATTATTAATCTCCTGCTTTTATCCTCTTCTTCCTTGCCTTTATTGTTTTGGCACACTCCTTTGCCAAAATAGCAATCCTTGTTAAAACTAACTGTTCTTCTGAAATTGGGAGGAGAAAACAGACAAAATTTAAATTTATTTTGATGACACAAATAGGCACTTAATATTACCTGGCAATGACACTATGTTTCCCTTGCTTTTTTCACTCTTCTAACTTCCCAAAGAGTTATTTTAAAATTTTCTCCTCAAATCTCTAATACCTCATCCTTCATTCTTACTTTCGGCTATCTTTCTTCCCATTTAGCTAAAAAAATTGAAACCACCATGTGTTTACTACTACCTCTGTATTTGCTTTCTTATCTATATCAGGATCCATTTACTATAACTTCTAGGATGTTAGAATGGATAATCTCTCTGCTCCTAGTTAAGGCCAGCACCTCTACTGTATAACAGCTCTGAGATTCTCTTCCCTACTTAAAAACATTGTTCCAGAATTATTTCCTCTTGATCTCTGGCTCCATCACCTTTCTCCTCTCTTCTTCTTCACTGTAATTAACATAACCATACTGTTACCCCCCCTCTTTTTCTCTCTCTCTCTTTCTCTCTCTCTCCCCCCTATTCTATTCTTCAGTTACTGCACAGTGAAATTCTTTGTCACAGTTATTTATCTCTTTTGAAATTATTTAATTTACAATTTTAACAATAAATGAACTACAATCAGAATTTTCCCCTACTACCTACCACAGTGCTCCTCTCAAAGACACCAAGGACTTGTTCATTGCTAACTTTAGCAGTCATTTCTCCATTTTTGCCTTACTTGACCTGTCAGCAACTATTTATAAGATGTATCACTCTCTGCTCCCAGAAACGTATTATTTATCTGGCTTCCATCATCCCATACTTCTTTACTTTTATTTTACATGTCTTGTCACTTTGTCTTTTTCCTGGTTTCTTTATATCTCCTTAACCAGCACCAGTTATACACTTTCTGGATCCCCATGAGAAATAAAAATGTGGGGCCTATTGGTCAAAAATTAAGAATTATATGGCAAGAACAAACAAAATCTTAAAACCAGCTCAGAGTCCTTCTTAGAATGGTGTCCTGGGAAATACACAAATGTTAGAATGCCCTAAGGATCTAAGACTGAAACCTTGGATATTCTCTCTTTTCTCTTTACATCTATTCCCTAGGTGATCTCCTTCAATTTCTTGGGTTTAATTCCTTTATACATTGATGATTTCTGAATTTATATTTCTGTTATTACTCTGAACTGAATTTACTTCTTTTTTATACCCGCTGTTATCGTTCCTGTCTAGGATACTGTAATTTCTCACCTGGATTATTAAAATATTGTACTAATACCTTGCTTCTGCTATTGACTTCTTTCAGACTTCTCAATTCAACATCCAAAGTAACCTTGTTAAACATAACACAGGTAATATCACTCTTTCCATAAAACCATCTGATGAATCTCTATATCATTCAGCATGAAAGGCAAAGATCTTACTGTGTGACTTAGTCATATCCTAGATATTTATGCCCCTCTTTACGATATTCTCACCTATCTGATGTCACTGCTCTCCCCCATGACTTTCTTCCTTCCTATTCCTTGAACATATAAGAAATACTTCTTTGAGTTCACTTTTTACTCCTCTTAGGAAGTTTTTCCCCTAGATATAGATTGACAAGTCTCTCATTCTTTTAGATGTTTATTCAAATTTTACCTTTATAGTAGGTTGAATAATGTCCTTCCATCATTATGTCAGTATCCTATTCTCTAGAACCTGTCAATAAGTTACCTTATATGGTAATAGCAACTTTGCAAGTGTAATTAAGCTAAGTATCTTGAGATGGAGAGAATATCCTGGACTACCTAGGTAGGTACAATTCAATCACAAGGGTCCTTATCAGAGTAAGTCACGAGGATCAGAGTAAGTGCTAAGGCACAAGACTGGAAGCAAGAGGTTACAGTGATATAAATGAGGGAGTAATAAATCAAGGAAAGAAGGCAGCTTCTAGAAACTGGAAAAAAAAGAAAACCAGTTCTCTCGTAAAGGCAAAAATGGAACACAGCACTGCCAAGACTTTGATTTTACACTATTGACATCTAAAGCTGTAAAAATAAACTTGCATTGTTTAAGTCACTAAATTTGTGTTAATTTGTTACAGCATCACTAGGAGACTTATACATATTCTTATTGAAGTCTTCCCTGACCACCTTATCTAAAGTTTTAAGAGCTAAGCTCTCTGCTTATTTAGTTTTCTTCTTATCTTTATTATATATGACTCATACTATACAACATACTATTGATTTTAGTCAGTTATCAAGTACATGTTGTCTCTTCCACTGTTATATGAGTTCCATAAGAGCAGAGTGTGTGATGTGTTTTTATTCACCATCCTAACTGTAGGACATAGAATATGCCAGTTACACATTAGGTGCTCATTGAATATTTGCTAAAAATACTGAGGGTGAAACTAAATTTAGACTTTTTGCTTTTTTCTAATCAGTGAATTTATTCTTTTAATAATTGTATCCATGAATCTGTGTGTGTGCATGTGTGTACACAAAACTAGCATATTTATATTTAATAATTACATGATAAATTGATGGGAAGACCATGTGGTGATTTTAATATGCAATCAATAAGATTGATGAGACCAGACCAAACATTTCACATTTTATTTCTGCTCATTTTTGCCATTTAAATGATGAGTAAAATTAGTTGTGATGTTTAACTAAAACGTTACTAGAGACTACACAATGACAATAATTAAGGACAGATGACATTATTTTTATTTTATTTCAATATATTACTTAAACATGGTGGACAACATAGAAAAGAATTCTCAATGCCTCTCTTACTTTCCATGTATATTCCCTGCTCTTAGTAAATAACTATGGCCCTTCACTACTAGTGTATAGGCACAAATATATCATAGCTTTTACAAGATAATATACCACCTCTTAAGCATAGCAATAGAATTTCAATGTCAGATTTTGACCTTAAGAAAAATGTAAAACTACATACTCTATTTTCATTTACATCTGTACAGCACCAGGTTAGAGGAGCAAAACAGCCTTTGAGATAAAGTAGAACGCACTCTAAGTTTTATCTTCCCAAAGAAAACACAAAGGAAATAACTTGTGCAACTGTGCATTATCTTTTATATAAGTGACTTTTCAAAAATCCTTGCTATTCATGCTGAAACTTTTATTCTCAATAATCTTGTTAGTTATTCAGTGTCTGTAGCATATCCAGGCTCATTACACCATGCCACAGGGAGTATATCATTCTAAGGAAGACATTTCCTTAGTGATATTCTTATTTACAGACTAAAATGTAGGAATTGATTGCGTGAAATGTTCCTTCTTATTGCAGAATTAGAAACATTGGCAATTCTTTTTCAATTCTGCTTCTAGGGTTTACTTGGCAGTACAAATTTATATTTAAAGTGCACTGACAATTCTCAGGAAGGAGGTTTAATTCTATTAATTAATTGGGGTCTCCAAGAGAACTCAGTAGGGTTAAAATAAAAGCTATTGTCAATCATTTTTTTTCTTGTATCACTGAAAACTTTTCTATTGGCAGTCAGAAAATAAACACTGCTCCCTTTTCACTGTAATTTTACAGAGCAGGTATATCATTGGGATATGGAATGGGGAAAAATAGGCCACTAACATAATTCAGCATTAAGGTGTTTATATCACATTGGTGGACTAATAAAACTTTTCTGCTGTTAGGAAATCAGTATCACTAGCAGAGCCATATTCAGGGCATAGAAAAGAAGAATATGCATTTCTCAAACACTTTTAAGAAAAGTACATACGTGTTCATTGAAAGAGGCTTATGCATATGCCCCATAGGACATGGCAGAACTAAACACTTATGCATTTTCCCTTACTATCCAGCACATTCTCCTGACTAGCACCTCCAACTGAAAAGTGCAAAGCAATGTCACAGCCAGCATATATAAAAATGCTTTTTAGTATTAATAACAACATCACATATATAAATGTCAACTTTGACCAAGTAACTCAAATCATATGATAGAGTATGCTTCTTTAAGTAACTGAAACTTTACTACAGAGGAAGAAAACTGAGGAATAAAATAAATTAATTACTAACCCAAGGTCAATTTCATAGGTCAGGAACAAAGCAAAAACTTGACCTTATCCATTAGACCAGATCAGCTCCCTCACTTGAAGCTGGCATATTACACTGAAGGTAACATCATACAAGTATCTAATAAAGACTTAAGCTATTATAGTAGAGTGGCTTCAGACAGAATCCGAATTGATTGAAACTTTCCTCTGAAACTTGAATCAAAGCAAGCCCCATCTTTTTTTCTGTACATTTTCTCTTGTAGTGAAGGATCCAAAGATAGCACACAAATGGATGTTTCTCTGATACCTGTGGCTTATCAGTAAGAATAGAAGTAATGGAAATCTTATGAGAAAGCCTGCTCAAAAGATTTCCAATCCAATTTTTGAACTCAAAAGGCTTGAATTAGTCTCAGATTAACATCCAAGTCTTTCAAAGTACATTTCTCAGGATTCAGTTATCAAGAGGACATCAAACACTAGAATGTAGGTTCAATTTTTATGGCAAGAGGAGAGAAATAGACAATATGCAGGTTTTTCTTTCCTCTTTTTTTAAATTTTTTGTCTTATGCCCTCTTTTCTGTTTTTTAAATCTCTTTTCTACTTACTTATTTTTTAATATTTATTTTCTCATTTACACTTTCATTACCTTCTTGTTAAATACTTAAACACATGTCTGCATGGATGCATGTACAACCATACATATACAATGCAATGCTTCTTAATGTTCTGTTGAAGCAGTGTTAAGTCAACAGGCAACTTTATGTGACACTTCATAACTGCCACCTCTAGGAGGATTAGAGTCCAAAGACGTTCAATTTCAGTTTCCTTCACATGCATTTCAGTGGAGGAAATTCCCTTCCACAGTGCCTATGAGACAGAGCAGCTGCCATCCTTTTCCTGTCTCTGGTCCTGAGATTCAGCTCATTGCAGATATGGTTGGGCTGGTTGCCAAGCTCTGTTTCAATTTCTTTTCCCAACTTTGGGTCAGCTGCTACTGGTGCAAACATCTATAAGACAGGCAAGTGGCAAGTGTTACAGAGGTGCATCTACCTCAGTCTACTTAGGAGAATTTGAAGGAAGAGGAAGAAATATGATTTATAATTCATAATGCAAGCCTTTGGGCAAACTCATACATCACAGATGCCACTAAACATAGTGAGTATTAATTAGAGAAACAAAATTCAGTCTCTTTTAAGAGGCCACAGAGGTATTCCATCAAGAAAAATTCTACCTACTTTCAGCAACTTATTCATCTGTGTCCTTTCCAAATCTTCCTTTTGAGGATAGTTCTCCTGCTGAGGTCTAGTGTCTATAGAGGGTTAGCAGTACCTTGAAGTTTCAAACTGTAGCCCTGGGTGCTTTGTCAAATTCTAAAGAAGAAAGTGCTTCACATCTCACTGTACAAATTGAGGCAAATGCTAATATATTATGTGCACATGTTTATTTTTATGGAACTAACATTTAGTCTGTTTCAATTAAAATCAACCACATATTATTTGACTACAGATTGCACATATTTGAAAGCTGATGGCCATTATATAGGAAAAAAAAACATTTGAAAACACATTAGTTTTGTACAGTTCTGAGTCAAATATAATGTAAACTAAGGATGGTCCCTGATGGGTAATTGTAAATGCTTCTGCTGTGAATGAGGCTACTAATGTCAATGTCAGAGAAATGCTAATACAGATTCCAAAAGTTTCCTTATAACCTAAGATCTCTCCAAAACAAAATGGTTACTTGCTCTAAAAATATTTGGGTTGTTTCAATTGAAAAATGCTATTTAGCTGCCATTGTTAAACTTGATTGAGTTGGTGCCTCTATATATAAAACTACTTGAAAATTGCTTTCTACTATGAAATGCAAGACACAGAACCTTCAAAGACTACCGTGAAAATGCAACTGTATTTACATTTACTCTTAGGCAATAAGCAGGATTAAATCCTTCAAAAAGACCATTTTGTCTACATTTTATCATATTTCTCGATTCTCCTGCCTCTATTATAGGATAGTAGCTTCCAAATCACTGAACCAATAGGGTTGGGTGACTATCCTAGGATTCTGATTTTAAATCCCCAAGATGATTCTGACTAATAATCAGTTAATTTGGAAAATCTTTGTTTTAGTTCAAAAATAATCCATGAAGAACAAACTTATGATTTATAAATACATTATGCTCTAATACAGTCTACTAGACAGAAATTTACATTTTTAATATCGATCCCCCAAAGCAATACACATCTTTTTAAAACCTCATCCTAGTTTCTCTGAAACTCAACCAGGGTTTTTGTCAGTTGTAACACTAAGTAAAAACTATAGAGGAGTCTGCTCACTCTTCCCTCATAACTCCCTTTTCTGGAAGCCCTTTCTTTGTTTTCCTTTTTGTCCTGGTATTTTTCTTTCCTAAACTTAGTTTATCACTCCACTATAATTGTCTTCTCAGATACAAGGGATTCTTACTTTAACTTCTTTAGTGGTTTGAATAGGGCCCTCCTAAAATGCTTGTCTATATCCTAACTCCCAGGACCTGTAAATGTCAACTTAGTTGAAAAAAGAGTCTTTGCAGATACAAATAAATTAAAGATCTTGATTTTATGAGTTTGCTCTAAATTCAATAACAAATGTCCTCATAAGTCTGTAAAAAGGCCATGCAAAGATAAAGAGTAATTGAAGTTGTGCAGTCACAAGCCAAGGAATACTTGGGGACACCAGAAACTGGAAGAGACAAGAAAGGAATCTTCCCTAGATCATTTAGAAGGAGTGTAGCCTGGATGACAACCTCATTTTATGCATTTAGGCTCCAAAACTATGAGAACATAAATTTCTGGTTTTGTTAAGCCACCAAGTTTGTGGTAATTTGTTATTGCAGCTTCAGGAAACTAATATAGTCCTTCTTCTTTTCATATATAGCTAAATTCTCACCTATTTAACACACAGGAAAACTTATTCTGGCTCTATTTTTTTCTCTTGTCCACTCTTCAGATAGTTACATGCCATAAAATAGCTTGAGTCATAAGCTGAAGAGTAGAATTCATAATACATCTCTGTGTAGAAAACAGAAGTTATAACTAGATTTGGGTTTCTCAAGAGCAGGGGTTGTATATTCTTATTTTAGGATTGATAATATCTAGCAGAAATGCAGACACATGGCTGTTGTTTAATAAATAATTTAAATTGATAGCTTGTAAAGTTAGATCAAATTAAATTTCAGTGTTTCCAAACTAAAATTCTCTGAAAATTCTTTAAACTCAAACTCCACTTAAATTTGCCAAGATACTTTCATCTACTTCTTCAATCTCTTTAAATTCAACCTTATGTTTTCAAATACCAGTGATCCAGATGAGTAAATAATAATCATAATCATCAAAAGAATCAAATAATTATAACTCAGTCTAATGGTATCATGACAAAACTAATAATTCACTTGCACTTTGGACAAATATATTTTTGGAGTTTCATCAGGGAACTTAACTATCATTTAATATATTATTTGCATTAGAACATGTATTCTTCATTCCAAGAAATGCTTTATAAAGTAACTTCTGGAAGACAAGAGTTTTATGAGTTAGAGACTATTCTTATCTAGTCCTCATAATCCCAGCCCTATATTTGTATGCTGATTATACTTATCTTTTGTTATTTCCAAGTAATGATGTAACAAGTAAGGCAGACTTTATTCAAGAAGGACTGTTGTGATAAGTATACAGGGGGAGGGAACTACTGTAGAAGGAGTTTTGTAGTAGGAAAGAGACTGGGTTCAACATGAATACAAGAAGAAAAAGTAAGAATGTACAGCCAAAGAGCAGGGTAGAGGTGAGTGGATGAAAAATTATTAAAATTGCTAAGTAAAATTGTTAGATTTTCATTTTATGTTTAATGAAAGTCATAGTTTTATCATCTTGAAAATATACTGTTGCAGAATGGAAATCCACCTCCTAGGTGCCCAGTGTTGAGGAGAAAATTTTTTTCTCTACTCTTCTAGGTTCTTCTGGCTCATCTAATAATTAACATAAGATAGATTAACAGGAGAAACTCAAGTTTAATTATGTACATGTGGGGTCCCGCATAAGAGTATATGAGACTCAAGAGACACAACAAAGACTTCCGGTTTTCTGATTTACACATCTAAATGCATGGTGGTGCTGTTCACTGAGTGGTGTCACCCAGAAGAGAATCAGTTGGGGAAAAAAAAGTATAAATACAGGTTCGGAAATGTTGAGTTTGAGATGCTTTTGAAAAATTCAAAAAGGCTTCATTAGTGGTTAAATGTAAAGACCTAGATAATAGATGAGAGATATAGTCTACATATAAACTTGAGAACTATCTTCTTCTAAGTGGTAATTGATTAGACATGGATGGAAATACATAATAATAGGAAGAAGAAGAAATCTAGGACTGTCTTAAAAAACTGCAACAGTTAATGATAGAATCTGAGACTACAAATATATTAAAAGTTTTAAAAAATTTAAGGTTTCATTTTTTAAAATTTAATGCAGTATATGGGACTGATGTATATAAAAGTCTTTGTGAAGTGGTATTACTACAAGAAAGAATTGATATAGATTCTGGTTTGGATTTTCTTGCTTCATTCTTCAAGGGACAAATTGGTTATTTGCAGCATTATTATTATTACATCATCATTATTAATTTACTTTCTCAAGAATTGGTGAACCAGGACACAGCATTGTATAATTATCATTCTAATACTTGCATTCAGAATCTTATTTCTCATTTAAAAAAACTGTCTTTGAGTAGCACTTCTAGACACAATACATGAGCAACTTAGAGAAGTACTCAAGTTTATCAAGAAGCCAGCTCTATGCTAACTTTACAGATTGTTTTGGAAACTATTTCTGTAATTTCTGTTATAAATTCTGCAGAAACAAGATCACAAGCACTCACTGTCTAGATTAAATAGTAAGTTATAAAGTTTATAAAGTTCCTCAGACGTATAACTTTTATGACTATATAGATATATTGAATATTATTGAATTTATTGATTATTAGTCATACGACAATTTTGTCTTGATGTAAAAAGTTATACACATCTCATACTATCTGATTGAATACAATACTAATTTATTCACTTATTTATTCAAAAACCAAATATTAATATACTAAGATGCTCCAGGTACTCTATGGGACACTGGCATAGATACAACTAAGACAAAGTTCCTGTTTCATAAAGAAGTTCACAGTCTGGTAGATACATATAATGACATGTTTAATACAGTGTGTTACAATTCTCGATAAAGAATAGTTTATTATGAGAATAAACAAGAGGAGATAAACAATCCCATCAGAAATGGGATAGAGGCAGGAATCAGGGAAGCTTTAAAGGATTAGAAAGTACTGACCAGGCCAAGAAAAAATGATAAGAAATGCATTCCAGGCAGAATAAACAGTGTGATCAAAAGCACAAAGGCATGAAAGATTTTTTTAACAGTATTACAGATTTATAGCAGAAAATGGCAAGATCCATATAGATATAAATGATAAGGTCCACATTAATAAGAGACCTAGAGGGCAGGCTAGAGAATTTGGTATTATCTTAATGACAGTGGGGAGCAATAGAATGAGTTTAATTATAAAAGTTACAACAACTAGATTTGCATAGTAACTAATATTGGTATTTAAGAAAAGAATCTGAGTCGACACAACTGGTGGCATGTTGTATTCATATTATAATCCTTTTCACATTGTTAGTTTTTTTCTTTTTTAATCATGATTGTTAAGAAACATAATACTCTATTTTACTTTTACCAAACATTCTGGTCTATTGTTCACAGGAATAATGATGTGATTTTCTTTGGCAGAAAAGTAAGAAGAAATATCATGTGCTTCTACATATGCAACATAGTTTTAAAAATTGGCAAGTTGCATACTGTGTTTTACTTTCCTTTACCACAGTGATAATGTATGATAAGTCATTTAGGTGTTTGGGTTATTTGTTACTGCAACTTTTCTGGAAGAAGCTGACTGATACATAAAGTATATATCCTTGTGGTAAAACTCCTCTCATATTGGAAACTTTTTAGTAGCCTAATCATCTTACTTGTCAGATACCAATATAGTCTATGAAATATTGCTTCTCCCAAATAAGCTAAATGATATAGATAATAGTCATTAAAGAGATTTTTAACTTTAGTTACATGATTATTTATGTCTAGAAGTAATAGTTTTCTATTCTAGGTTTCTATAGAACATTTGAACACATGGAATATATTTACTCATTTACAGTCAATTTTTTTTACCCATGGTATTCATATTCTGTAAAGTTACCACAAACACTAAATTAGTGAATACTAAACTATTTCTCTAAGGGAAAATATTTGGTAAGGAGACTGCAAGCCTCTGGTCGCAACATTTTGTCAACTAAAACCAAATTTGTGTTAGATGGGCAATTTTCTAACATCCTTGTAAAATAAGCCAGTCTCATCAGCATTGATAACCAGCTTTTCTACATAACTCCTCTATAACACTTAGTAGGTATATTCTAAATTTTTTCATAGCCTCCAGATGTTAGAACCTGCATCATCTGTACATTTAGCATTTTTAATGCCATCTTGCCTTTTGAAACATGTAAGCCAGCCAGCACAGTTGGAGAAGGGTTCACCATTTTCCTGACCCTGTCGAACATGCCATAGGATTTTTTAGCACAACAATGCTGTGTACTGTACTTTTCCTAAATCAGCTAAAACCATAAATTTAGTAATTTTCTCATCTTTTCCATAGTTTCATCACACACTATAGATGTTACTTTAGCACTTTCTGGAGCAGTCTTATGTACAGATTGGTGACTTTCCTCTTTTATTTTCTGAATGTACCAGTGTTTATTCATTAATATTGAACTCATGGCCAACAGTGCTATAAATCATGCCGGAACCAAGCTTATCTAAGACATATATTTTCCCCCATAAGGCACATTACAACCTACTTGTATTTAAGAACAACTAGACAGCAATTCAGCACTGTGTTTATGGTCCATTCTAAACAGTGAAATCATACACACACACATACACACACACACACACACACATGCACATGCAAAAAAGAAAACAAGTGGCACTAAACAGACTAAAAAATAAAAATTTGTTCAAAATATAATTCCTGAAATAAGGAGGCAAAGCCTTGCATTGTTCAGCCTCATCTGGCAACCAGTGTGGTCAAATGACTCAAATTTTGGCCACTCAGCAAAAATGTGTGCAAATGATCTAAAAGTTTAAGAGTGTTGATTTGGGGGATTACAAATAAAATTTAGTTTGCAGGAAAATTTGCGTATATGGAATCTATGAAGAATGGGGATTAACTGTATTATTATCTTTACTTAATAAAATTACATGCATTGTTTGAACCAAGACTAAATAGATACCATTAAAAGTGTTGTGGAAAATGGGCACAAAACCTAATGAAGGTTTGTTTACTAAATTCTAGGGATCACATTTAATAGGAGAGAAAAAAGTCATGATGTCAAATTAGATTTATTCATTTAGGCTAACATTAGTTACCAGGTAATTTAAAATAACTAGATGATATATTTGTCGTTTAGTAAACTAAATAAATTGACTATAGTATACTTCTCTAGCAGAAGAATTGTTACAAATACTAACTATAGACAAAGCATCTAATCTGTTAACAAGGATACACTGACTTTTGACAGCAACCAAATATACAGGGTAAATTACTATAATAAACTCATTACATGTGTAGTGTGAGAAACTGAATTTGTGGCTTTGCATCTGATCCCAGCATCTGACTGAGAAATGCAAGTTTACAAAAAAAAGTTTGTTTTTAAATGTTGCTTACAAAGGACTGAGGGAAGGTTTTTCTGACTTACAAAGTACAATTGTGGGGAAGTATTTCTGGTCCAAAAGACAGAGCATATAAAATTAAAGCAAATGTATGGGGCTGCAACAGAATTAAGTTGAATGGATCAAAACAAACAGGTGTTTACTTACTTACTTGTCAGTTATATACATGTAATAATGAACAATAAAACTGTAGCTCTGAGCTATGTAAATTTTATATAAAATGTCAAATTTCTTTAGAAACTAGGAAGAATTCAGAGCCACTCAATCCAGTACCTTTGATTTCTGAAGCTTTGATAAACAAATACAACTTATTTAAACAGAATATGATATCCAACTAGTCATATCACATATGAGAGAATTAATTTTACCTTCCAAAATACACAAAGACAAATGTTAATTAAGTATATTTTCTGCACAATTATAAAAAACACTAACATCATTAAAGATAGCATTGATTGCAAAATGAAGGGCTTTCTCTCCTCCCTATTTGAAGCAGGCCTGAACCTGATAATCTCTTCAGAATCAGTTTTGACAGCTCTTGAGGGAAAGAAAAAGGCATTTTCCTTCTTGATATAATGTACATTACAGGTATGGTTGCAGTTACAGCTTGAAAGCATATTCTTAAGCACTGAAAATGACTCAATAGGGAAATGGTGTGGGTTTAAGTTCTGATAATGCCATGGTAAAGAATAGAATAAGAAACTTAAATTATATGCACTTCAGTAAAGTAACAATGTACCTTTACTTTGCAGCTTCTTGACAGGTAAAGCCATATATGACCCTTAGTTGACATGTACAACTCCTACAACTTCAGCTAGATTATAGTTTACCTGTTGAAAATTGTACTTCTTGCCATAGTTAGCAACATTTTAAGAACCATGTAAGAGGTTATATGACACAAAGATGAGACATCTTTCTCTAAGTCATTTTTCAACAAATTATCACAATATTTTTATTCCCCTTGCTTCTATACTCTCCTTTGTTGTAAGCTCTATACTCAACTCTTCCCCCTGTGTGATTGTCATGTCATACTCATCACAGCCAAAGAGTCAAAGAAACAAGAAAATAATATAAAGTAACTGATATCTTTTCACAAAGTTTTATAGCTGGAAGAAAGAAGGGTGTGATGCTACCTTTTTTGTCTAAAAGCTTTGGAAAAGATTCTTGTCCTCTCACAATAAATGTACATATGACACAGTGGGCATTAATTGTTTGTTCACATTAAAATACCTGTGAATCATTATCATTTGGTTCAAACATGATAGACTCGGAGAATTTGAACACATGAGAAGGTAGCAAGTTGAGAAGATGGTCCCTGAATGCTCTTTTTCACCTCCCTTTCTTGAGCCATATAATTATGAAAGGAAGTACATTGATGAGTTTGAAAACACACCAATTAGCTACAACTTCTCCTTGGATATCCTGGGAGAAGACAGATAAGAAACCTCCTTCTTACTGCATCAGTAAGAGTTAGCAAGCAGGAGCTGGGAAGAGGACTTGCCATTTTTAAGACCAATATCTAGCATGGTTTTAGCAGCTCTCTGAGCAAATCTAGACAGCAAAAACCAGTGACATCCCTGGAGAAAAAATAGTCCCTTTAATGCTTGTGATTCTGGGAGGACTAGCCCTACCCTAAAGGATAATTTCAGGGTAGGTTACATTAATCTCAATCATACTGTTTGGGAAAAGGCTGTGATTCATACACAGAAGATAGGCAACATCAGATTACTGCCCCATTTCTCAGCAGAAAGGTGACATTCTCCATTTTGTTACCAACTAAGCCACAAAAACAGAAATTTCTATGCTTTCATGCTAAAACTCAGTTGCCACTTTATAGGCTAGTACGAATGCTGATGAAACATATAAAGAAGAGAAGAAAGTAATGCATCACTTTAAACCACTGATGTAAAATCAAGTGTTAATTTAGAATAGTTGGCAGCAACTGAAATGGGACATGGTGAAGAGTAAGAAAAAAAACTTGAAAAAATTGCTAAGACTCATGGATAAGCAATTAGAACACAGAATGTGTTCTGGAACACATATTATATATTTTTTTTAATATAAAATGTCAATAGAGGAACTTGAAATTAGAAGGATCATTGCCAAGACAGATCTACTGATCTTAAAGATCAAATAGAAAAATAAAAATTCACAACACAGTAAAAATAAAAAAAAAAAAGGGAATCTAGAGGGAAAGGCTAAAAGATAAGAAAGACATATCTGAAAATCTAAAATGTAGATAGATAATAGGTATACCAGGAAGTGAAAAATAAATAGGTAGAAACTAATAATTTGACAATAATAGAAGAAAAATTACCTGAGCTGAAGGGTTTGCTTCTGCATAAGGAAAAAGATTCAGAAACTTCCAGGCAGGATGAATAAAAATGCACTACTTTTACATTAAAAAGAGAAATCTCACTAGGTTGAAGACAGGGGTGGAGGTAAAGAAGGGGTTATATACAATATGGGTATCAGATTATCGTTAGACTTTTCACCTGAAACATTGGGAGGCCATGAAATAATAGCTAAAAACAATTAGGTGAAATGCTACAATTCCATAATCCACTATAGTCTAGTCACAAACTAGTAGAATGATTACAATTCTTTTGTATATTGAGTAGATAAAAGATCAATATAAAATTAATAGTTTTTTAGAATAGCTGTAATCAAAACTGAAAATAATCCATTTACAATTATGATAAAACTAAAATAATATTGAGCAAACTAAGAAAGCGGTGGGGCTCATTTAAAGAGAACTGTAAATGCATTGAAAGACATCAAACAGATCCTGAAAAAAAAAAATTTAAATATGTTGTGTTCCTGCATGGCAAGACTTAATATCAGAAAAAATGTCAATTTTTGTATGTGTTTTATTATTCATTTTTTCAAGAAATGTTCATTTGTACTAGTCTGTGTATTGAGAATGTAGTAATGATAGAGGTGGGATACAGAAGACAAATAAAATAAGCAAACAAAATGTACAGCATGTTAAATAATGATAAAATGCCTTGGAGAAAAATAAAGCAGGAAAACAATAGAAACTATTGTAGAGATAGCACTTTCTCATAAGATGGTTGAAAGGCTTCAAAGAGACAATGAATTTGAATGCAGATCTGAAGGAGGTAAGAGAGCAAGCCATATGGTATCTGGGTAAAGAAACTTCCAGGCAGAGGGGAAAAGTACAATGTCTCTGAGTTTAGAGTGTATAAGAAGCTAATTTAGTAAAGTGGAGTGAGCAGAGGGCAGAGGAATACATGAGTTCAATGAGAAAGGCCCAGATTACATCACTCTAGTTTGCTTTTACTCTGAATAGGATGGGAACTCTCTGGAGGGTTATAAACAAAGGAGTGATATGATCTGACTAACTTTTTAACAGGATAACTCTGGTTACTAACTCTGGTTACTAAAGGGTGCAACCACAGAAGCAGGAAGAGCAGTCGAGAGGCTATTACAGCTATCCAGGTGAGAAATAAAGGTGACATGGGCCAGGTTGTAGCCACAGAACTTGTGAAAAATTATTGTACCCTGGACATAGTTGAAAGGTAAAGCTCTGATACTGAATTTTGATATGAGAGAAAAAGAGTAAAGAATAACATTCAAGTTTTTTACTTTAGTTCACATTAATTGGAAAAAGAAAGACCACAGCGAAAGCTTGATGTTAGACATATTACATGTGAGATGCTTATTTTAAAATTTTAAACGGAAATACATATGGGTTATACATGAGTCTGGAGTTTAGTGGAAAAGGTCTAATTATATTAATATATATTCTAGTTATTATCCAAATAGGAGCTATTTTAAAACATTAATACATTAATTTTAATTTATTTTAAAGTTAATTTAAAAGAAAAAGTCTAGGAAAATATAAGAACGTTATAATAAGAAATCACTGCAGAGATATATTTTTTTACCCACAGTAAAACTTGCTATAAATTCACTCTAATGAAAAGAGTATGATATATCAAAGGAATAAAAATATGTCCATGTAAAAGAACATCTGTAAATAAAATTTCTGTATATAAAAAAACAATATATTACAAAGATAACATTGTCCTTTAGGAAAAAATCAATTATTCAGTAAATGTTTTTGCCACATCAAAAACTATTCCTCATGCAGATAAAATATAATTATATTTAAAATAAAAATTTAAACTTTATGACAATCAACAAACACTATTTGCTTATATAATGCTTAGTAAAGTTTCCCATTCTAAATTTCATGCAAAGTGATGATTAACTAGAAACTGAGGTTTAGAGAAATTAATCAACTTGCCCACATTAATATAAGTATTAAGTAGTGAACCAGGATTTAAAATCCATCATGTTCCAAAGCAAATTCTTTTACCCTTATGCTAAATAGTATGTCTTTATTTATAAGATACAATTTGATGATTTTAAAGAAGAAGAAAAAGAGCAGATAAATAAGCTACATTTTCACACAGTACGAAGACACGAATTGAGGCTCTACTCAAATATTTGCCCCCCAGTTTTGTATAGAGACTATGCTGCCTTGCCAGCTTGGTGTGGTGATATCCTCTGAGCTGTGGTAGAGCAGCAGAGTGTGCTCTATGGAGCCCAAAGGAAAGAAGAGCAAATCTGCTGGAGACAGTAGAGAATTTCTCAGAAAAGACTTTTTCAAGGAAGTGCTATTTAAATGTGAGATGCTCAACAGGCACGGTGGAAGAGTCCTAGTCCCTTGCTCTAACTCTAGTTTCTATGATTTTTACCACCGACCTCTCCTGAGATCTGAGATTTCTTGAAATGTTTGGCTCCCTACTAGTGCACACCTTTTCAAATCAACCCTTATGCTACTGACTCAATAGATTTTGGCTTTCCCCACATTATGGTGCCAACTTCATACTGGGTTGCAAAAGGAATGAGATCTCCTCTTTAGTGTCTAACAGCAGTGTAATAATGGGAGATCACTGTCACCAAAACTCTCACTGATGGCCATGATAGCAAAGATTTCTGTAAAAACTAAATTTCTATCTCTAGGAATTTCTATCTCTAGGAATTTCTATCTCCTTCAGGCAAAATCATTTTATGCAATTCATCAAAGAACATTTTAAACATTTAATAGCCTCTATTTGAAAAAAAACAAACCAACAAACACAACGCTTTCTAATACAGATAATATAGTTAACACATAAACTCTCTTGGGAACAATCCATGGTTATATAACATTTACTAAATTCCCAAATAGATGGGTGGGTGGCTTTCTCCTCAGTAGCCTAGAAATATAAATTTTGCCTATTATCATTTTGTACTTTTTTTTTCTTTTTGAAAGGACCCCCTCACATCAAACTAATTATAAATCTATTGTTTTACATATTTGTTTGTTTTTGTGCGTGTGTGAAAACATTTAAATTCTACTCTCTTAGTAATTTTTAATTAAATAGTATGTGTTACCAACTAAAATCATATCAACTATAGTCATACATTCGATCTTTGATACTTTCTAATAAATGCTATGAGAATGTGTATGAATATTCAAGAAAGCTAAATTCAATGCAAGCATATAAATATCATATTGAAAGGAAAATTGTATTATGATACTACAAAGATTTATACACTACAATCAAGCAGATGATAAACACACTACAGACTTAGGGTGAAGCAACTTCCACATCTACTTTGGTCCCTGGGTATAATAGTTAGTTGGACTATGACTCCACCAATGTCCACATACTTAATTCTTTTAACCATAGGAATTTTACAAACTCCCAACACAATATAGCTCTCTCTATATTATTATTAAGTCACAATACCATGATGTAGAAAGAAGGAAAGAACACTTTCTTAAATAAGATCTTTACAACAGCAGCTCCAGAAATACAAAATAGAAAAATGTGTTTCCTCGCAAAAACAAACCACACATAAACTCAAAGCTGCATAGAAGTGCAGTAGTAAAAAATGACAGAAACTATAAAGGTTTGGAACATAAAATATCCTTGTTTCATATTTCATATTTCTTTGAGATAACCTGCAACCTTCACTAGTAATATGCCTATAAAAACTGAAGCAAGTTATTTGAATTTATTTTACTGAATACAGCTTAAAAAAATCACTGCCAAAGGAATTCTGGTATTTCCCACAACTAATTCTGCTGAATAGCAGAAATGGGAGACCCTCAATTGCAAGTTTTAGTTATGGAGGGAAACCAAGGCTATATCTCATAAAGTCTTTGACAAATTTCCCAACTAAAATTAGACTCTTTCACTTATGCTATTGTACTTTTGTCATAAAGTAGCAAACCCTTTATATCTGCTTTCTAGCTGATGCTCTCAATTCCTGCTGGGTGTTGAAAAAATTATTTGTACACACAGTCTTCTCTGAAGCCTTGCCTTGGGTGACAAGGCCAATTCCTCCAGTCCAACTCCTCCTTCCAAAAGGCTACACCCTCACCCCCAGGGAGGTTGATGGTTCCCGACTACATAGGATGCAGGAGATACTCCAGTCAAAAAGCAGAATACATCTATAATGCAAGTGACAATCCAGAACATTCCTTTGATTTGGCTAATGACAGAATTTGGTTGAGACCACATTCCTGTCAGCTCTTTCCTCCTCATCATTATTAAAGAGCACTACTTTAATAAGTTCAGGAGCCCAAAATTCTGCTTAAGGCAGATTAAGATTCTAGAAAACCCAACCTAAGATACAAACTATGTTTCTTCCTCATACTTAATTAGTATGCATGTTTACCTTATCTTGGGTTTAAACTTCTTGAAGAAAGGGATAATTGCTCTGGCTCATTTTGAGAAAATGTTTTCATCTAGTCTTCTAATACCCACTTTTCAACCAACATAACATCTCATTTTTCTTTTTCTATTCAGTTTTAAATGCAAGCAATGCTGGATTAGCAAGAACTTTCATGTGTGTCTTATCTATATGCCTAATAATGAACATGCTTATTCTTTATTACTTATATCATCCCTTTATCTTGGCCATTTTTATCTCCTCTAATCAGCCCCCTACATTAAAAATTAGTACAATAATTTATAATTGAACAAATCTTATGGTTAGTATGAATATGTATATGCATGTACACACATAAATCTTTTAACTATTTAAAAAATAAATATATCTTTACCTCAATAATTTTATATTTAATAAGCTGTTTTTAAATCTAAATTTTTGTAATATCGACAAAGTATTGTACGTAGACTTAGCCATAAGCTCCTACTTTTAGAGGTGTTCCATAATAAAGTAACTTTACTTAAGCACAAAAAGATTGGCCATAGGACATGTTTATTATATCGCTTAAGTAATATTATTTACTAAACTAATTTATTTCACTGGTTATTTTAGTAATCTGAATTAGTCATTACATGCCATTTCAAGTTGCATTATAGTCAAGCCAAAAGCAGTGGCTGTCTCTTTTATTGATGACATCTCTTAGTATTCTACTTTTATTTCTGGCACTTAGGTAATATATTGACATTCAGCAGACATGCATTTAATGCAAATTCATTGCATAATAGCTAAGTTTGTCCAATTCTAAGCAGTATTTAGTGATTATGTAGACAAAGAAAAGTTTTTTTCCTTACATATTGTCCACCAAAATTAAAAAAAGAAAAAACATTTTGTTTCCAGCAAATCTATATCGAAGGGGTTTTTCTTTTTCCATTTAGAACTAAAGGAGTAAAAAAAAGGAAGCATAAAACTAAACAAAAGCAAAGAATTTTAACAGCAGCATTTTAAGTTTAATGGTTCTACTTTTTTTTTTAAATAGACTCTCATTAAAGCTAGATGTTTTGAAGTGATCTAAAATACTATGTGACTACCATATAGAAACAGGGTAGAGAAAATTATACTAGCTAATAATTATAATTGTATGACTGAATCTTTTCTTTATCACACATTTTTTTTAATCTTATATTTTTGAATTTCCTTCCCAACTTTTCAAAAGTTTGCTAAACTTTGTATTGAACCAAGATTATGCGTTTTTGGAGTTGTTTTTTTTTCTATTTTTCCCCAATTTCTTCTAAGATTATAGACATATTATCACAGAAGAAACAACATACACACACTGACTTCACCCTCTTATGGACTGCTCTATTGACCAGTGGCATAAAAAAGATATTAATATAAACTGAAAGCACCAGTATAATATCCCCACAAAAAAGAGATAAAAGTGGAACAGGATCCCATATTTTCTAGAGAAGTAAAAAGTCTACAAAATTGTTTTGTTTCCTTTTTATCACTAGTTAAAATTGTTTTATTTACTCTTATTATTTGAAACTGCAAATTATACATCTACTCAAAATGCAAATTATTGATTTCATTGATTACATATACTTATTACATACTTTGGTGAATAAATGAGTGAATTAATGTGTTCACAAAGGATAAAGAACAGTAATTTTAATAAAATTAATATTACAGATTATCTTTACAAACACTATTCAGCCAGAATGTAAGCACAGAGAACTGCATCATTATTGCAAGCATGCATAATGATTTTTAGACATTTAGCATCTCTTAACAATATAATTTTGAAAATCCAGTTCTCGGTTCCACACGTAAGGAGCATAGAAGTCAACAAACACTATATTCTATCAAAAAAAAATTGAAAAATCAACAACTCTTTTGAATTCAAAAGAGAAGGGAAGAAAAGGCAAACTACTGCCCCAGAATTGGAGAAGCAGGTGAACACAGGAAGTCACAGCTTACCTGAGCAGAAACACAGGATCAGAAGCCGCCATAGAAACAAAGTAAAATCTGAACTGTAATTGACAAATTGCTGGTGGCTCAGTGTGAACAATTCTGAGAGTTAAAAACTCCAGAGAGACCCCCAAAGTATCATGAGATATATCTCCAGCAGCTCGACCATATTCTCACAGTAAATATTGGAGAAAAATCCCCTGAAGCTTCTGGCAGGAGAAAGGGTACAGGAACATTTTTTGAAATACACCAGAGCACTCAGTTCTCAGCAAGGCCTGCCCTCAGGGGAAAGTAGTTAACCAGAGCCTAACCTGATGGATATTATCAGAGCCTAACCTGGGGAAGTAACTTTCTAACCCCAGCTGTCTCTAGCAATTCTGTTTCATCTGAATGAAAGTAAAAAACTGAGAAACACTTGTGAAGTTCACAGTTCAGAGGCACAAACTCACTGAAAGACTGAGACTTGCTCATAGGACTACAGAGTGCTTCTCTGGCTCCCTCCTCATTCTCATCACTCCCCACTACATTACTGAAGGCCTTCTTAGAGCAGTTTCTTGTATTCAGTACATCATGTATGGCTATCAAGAAAAAATTACAAGGCATACCAAAATGGTAAAAAAATCCCACAATATCAAGAGGCAGAATAATTATCAGACCCAGATATGGCAGGGATGTTGAAATTATTAGACCAAGAAGTTAAAACAACTATGATTACATGGAAATTCAAAAAACAGAACCCAAAACTGAGGCTAGACATAAAAAAGAAAGAAAAAAAGAAATGCCTTTGATGGGCTTATTAGTAGACTGGACACAGCTAAAGAAAGAACCTTTGCGCTAGAGGATACATTCAATAGAATATTCAAAAACCAAAAGCAAAGAGAACAAAGGAAGAAAAAAAAAGGTCAGAAAAACCAAGGACTGTGGGACAACTACAAAAGGTATAATAGGAATACCAGAAGAGAGAAAAGAACAGAGGAAATATTTGAAAATTAATGATTGAGAATTTCCCCCAAATTTATTTCAGACACCAAACCACAGAACCAGAAAGCTCACAAAACATCAAGCGGGATAAATTAAAAAGAAAGAAAAAAATCAAACATAGGATATTATTTTAAATTACAAAATATCAAAATTAAGCAAAAAGCAGAGAGAGGCAGGGGTATCCACTTTACCTATTGAGGAACAAAGATAAGAATTACATCTGACTACTCAGAAACCATGCAAGCAAGAATAGAGTGAAGTAAAATATTTAAAATGCTTAGAGGAAAAATACCAAGTCATAATTCTTCAAAGCTAAGAGAGAAAGATTCTCAGAAAAAAAAATATATTTTTTTGAGGAAATTTGTTACCAATAGATTAGCCTCGCAAAGAAATGTTAAAGGAAGTTCTTTAGAGATAAGGAAAATAATAACAGATCTTGGATCTGAATGTTTTGACTTTTCATAAAGACGAAATGAAAAGCACTGAAGATGGAAAAATAAAGGTAAAATAAACTTTTTTCTTACTCTCAATTGATCTAACATAAAATTGAGTCGACAACCTAAATATGAGCTCTGAAACTATAAAGGTCTTAGAAAAAAACAAGTGACAAATCTTCATGACTTTGGATTTGGCAGTGGATTTATAGATGTGACACCTAAAGTACAAACAACAAAAGGGAAAAAAAAAAAGATAAATTAGACTTAATTAAAATTAAAAACTTTTATGCTTCGAAAGAACTCTGCTGAAACTATACCAATGACTTTCATATTGAAGGAGCCACTTTTTATTCCTCATGTTTAACTTTCAGTAGCATTTGCCATAATTTGTAGCTCAGTCTCTGTTCCTTTGGCATCTTTTCTGTTTTTTACACTTTCCTATTTTTTCTCCTATTTCTTTGGCTTTTCTTTTTTATCTTTTTTGTTTGTTTCTTCTCTTTCCCAGTTTCTAAATGTTAGAACACCCAGGGTTCAGTTTGTTATCTGTCTGTGTGTACCTTTCCTTATCTCTATACTCATTCCCTTACTGATTTCATCAAATCTCAGTGCTTTAAATACCATCTGTATGACTTAAGATGCACCTATTTCTTATGTATCTATCTTCTATCTATCATCTATCTATCTATCTATCTATCTATCTATCTATCTATCTATCATCTATCATCATCTATCATCTATTTATCTATTTATCTATCATCTGTTCATTTGGAGTAGCTAACCTCTAAAAATGGCCTGCCATGAGCTGCATCTACTGATATTCTCCTTTTTATATATTCCCCTCCCCTGAATCTAAGCTGAATCTGTGACTTACTCTTGACCAACAGAATACAGGGGAAGTCAGGTTATGTGATTTTTAAGGCTAAGTCAAAAAAGCCTTGAAGCTTGCCTTTGGGCCTTTGGAATGCTGGGTTTTTTGGATCTTTCTTGGAGCCTACTCATCATGCAAGCCAAAGCCACAAGAAAAAGCCACAGGTAGATGCTCTGTAGATAGTCCTGACTGAGTTACTACCTACCAGCAGCTACAACACACCATGTGAATGGATTCTTCACATGCCAGTTCAGGCTTTTGAATGATGCTAGCTAGCCCTGCTTCCATTTGACTGCAACCACAGAAGAAACCCAAAACAAGCACCCTTCAACTGAGCCCACAGAATTGTGAGAAATAATAACAAATTATTGTTTGAGACCACTAAGTTTGGGATAGTTTGTTATTCAGCAATAGATAATTTGGTCTTCTGAACACCCCATTCAGATATCCTGCCCACTTGGTGTCTATATTTGATGACAAATGCCAAACTCAGCATATCTAAAATAAACCCTTGATTTTTCTCCAAATAAATATGATTGCCTCCCAGCTTTTCCTATACCAATTATTAGTAATGCTCAGGCCAAAAACTTTGGTCTCATTATTGATTCTTTTATTCACATGGTAAATCCAATCTGACAATGAATCCTCTTAATTTTACCTTCAAATTATAACCAGAACATGGCCACTTTCCATGGTATCTACATTTTATAAAAATCTTCCCCTTCCTCAACCTAATCCAGATACCTTGGAATATTCCATATACTCTCAACCCTTAAGAATTTTCTTTTTCATGTTTCCCCACATATCAGCACACTCACTCTCTCACCTACTTCATGTTTCTGTTCAAATGGCATTTTTTTTTTCTGTGAAGACTTTTCTGACTAACCTATTTAAAATTATGGCCTCTCTCTCCCAAAGACACCAATTTACAATAATTCTTTCCTCATAGTTATGTCCCCTAATCTGATATATTATATATTTTTATTACTTATTCATTTCTGTGATTACTTATTTGTTTATTTCCTACCTCTCCACTAAGGGAATTTTTTGAAGACAGAAATTTTGACTGCTTCATCTCCAGAATTTAGAATATTATCAGAAATAAAATAATAAATACTGGTGAAATTGTGAAATAAATAAAATGATCTCTCTTTTTAAAGTTATTTAAATATATTCAGTTAAGACAACCTGTTTTTGTTTAATTTTTTCTATAATTTTATGATTTATGTGTTAAAATTAGTGACCAAATAAAGTAAGGACATGAGGAAAAAAAATGTTTTGACAAGAGTTATTAGAGATGAAACAAATTTTCTTCAACTCTCATCCTCAATGTTGTGCTATATTTTCCAAATATATTTTAAATATATGTTAGAACCCAGCACATGTTTGTGGTAGTTATAAAATTTAAAGTTAATTTACATTTTAATCCAGAATGCAATGTTTACATCTATATGCATATCTTATTTCTTGTACATTTATATTCTGAGACCAAAATCTTCGCTTTGGCTTAACACTTTATCATTAATATTCTGCAGCTAGAACAAAATATGAACACACCAGCCTAAGAAATATCTTTGGTAGGGGCAACTTGAAATTTGGAACAAAAAGTTGAATGTTGATATACATTCATGAAATTTAACTGAGAAAAATGCGTGGTGATTTTAAAATATGCAAATGATCCAAAGATGGGAGAGATCACAAATAGGTTAGATATCAGATTCCTAAGAGAACCAGTAGGCTGAGATAATGAGTTTACCTAATAAGATGAGAATTAATAAACACAAATATCAATTGCTGTTGTTCAGCTTAGTAAAAACAACTTTACAAGTATGAAATCTGGAAGTATAGCTTAGCAAAATTCTAAGAAAAAAAGACATGGATTTAAGAGACAATAAATACAAGAGAAGTGTTCCATTTCTCCAACTGAAATGTACTCAGAGATGACACCTTAGTATGCTGGGTGGTCTTGAAATAAAGTAAAATGTGAAAAAATTTAATGGGTCAGAAGGATGCTTAATTCATGAAACAAAATAGACACAAGGGAACTGAGCTCAGTAGCTATTTACAAATACATGGAGGTTTGTCTTTGTTGGAAGGTGTTTTTGACTTGTTCTAAGGACATTCAATGTAGAAGTAATATTCTTGGTTCCAAATGATACTATTGTGGCACATAAATTATCTGAAAAAAATTTTCATTTGCAAAATACTTAGATACTAGTCAATTATTACAAATTTCCTTAAATGTACTAATTTCAAAAAATAAGAAAATTAACTTCCCAGAGACTAAAAAATACTGGAGCAGAATTCTGAAGCCAAAGCTATAAGTAAATACTAAAATTATGCTTCCTCAGGATAAAAATGGATACCAGGACTTAGAACTGGGTGTTAAAGGACAGCACTTGGGAAAAAACAGATGAGCTTTTGCTCTCCACAAGGTTTAGAGAGAAGACAAAAGTGAGGATCCCTCTCCCCTCCAGGTAGTTGAATAACTCACTGGAGTCCCTTTCTCAGTACGGTGTGGTTACTCATATATCCTTATATCTATAGCAAGGAAAACCAAAGAAGCCCATCTGTTTCTGCCAAAGGTAACAGGTTGGAAAATAACCACAGCAGTAATAGCCAACTTTGAGAATTATGATTACAGGTCTAACCTCAGGTGAGTCTATTTATTACAGTGACCAGAGAACAACCGCAGTCTGAGAAACTCCAAGATAAAAAATTAAATTAAGACTAGGCCATTCATGCTCATTTCCAACAAACCCAATTCCACTCAGAAGAAAAGCCTCTCAATTTAGAATTTTAGGGGTATGTACTGATGAAGCCCTGGTAAATAGGGGCTAAAATAGGGGGAAAAATATAAAAGGAATATGAAAATATGGATATAAAAGGAAATGAGATGCCAAGAGTGAGAAAAATTCTAAGAGCAGAAACAATTATTATCAGATTTTGATGCCCAAGGGCTTCAAATATTAGAGTTATCAAATACAAAATGTAATATGTGTACAAACATGTTTGAAAAGTTTAACAATGGGCTTTGAAATATGAGTAAAAAGTCAGAGATTATTCAAAATGTTCAAGTAGATTTGAAAAATAACCAAAAATAATTACTGGAAATGAAATATCTTTATGGTGTAAGTTCAAATCCAAAAACTGGAAGGCTCCAAGCTCAAGAATAGTACACGTTTCAGTTTGAGTTCCAAAACCTGAAAAGCCTGATGTCACAGCTTAAAGGGTCCAGTAGGAGGAGTTCCCTCTTACTCAGCCTTTTCACTTTTTTCGGGTCTTCAATGCATTGGATGAGGCCTGCCTACATTAGGCCAATCTGCTTTACTCAGTCTGCCAATCAAATATTAATCTCATCCGAAAACACCCTCACCTCACAGATACACCCAGAGTAATGTTTGACCAAATGTCTGGGCACACTATTGCTGAATCAAGTTCACACATAAAATTAATCTTCACAATAATGTAAAGGCTTTATTTTTTAAATTATTAAACAAAACACAAAAGACAATTTTGTTTACAGAATGTAACAACACTAAGTAACAAATATTTGTGCATCTATATTACACTGCTGTTACAGAAAAGCATTTATCAATGTTTTTAATTTAAGGTGGGAGAAAAAATGGTTAAGCTTAAGTGCCATCCAGAGACTCTCATCACATTTCTCAGAAACTATTTTTCTGGGATTGCTTTCCTGTGTCTTAGTAAGTGACACTCTAGGTAGAGCAGCTTGGCATTGAAAATCATTTAGTTGGTAACTTACCAGTGTTTTTCTACTTATCCATGTCACATTCACTTATGCGTGGATTCCTGTATTCTGACCAGAAGACATGTGAATGGGTACAGCTCATTTCTTCAGAGCATAACATCACATTTCCATCTGTGAATTCATCATCTAAATAGAGACTATTTGTTTCTGCATGTGTGTGGATGGAAGATTATAGCATCTAATAAATCTTTACGTTAGTATATTTGAATCTGTCATCTGTCTTAAAATGTACATTTTGAATACTATTTGCCTTTAAAATTATTTTAAATGAATATAAGCTTATCAGAAAATATATAAAATATTTAAATATATTAAGATAAAAAGTGAATATTATCCAAACTTTTATCACCTAAACTTAACAACATATTATTTGAAATAATTTTTTTCCAGATCTCCTTATTGCTTCCTAAAAGATTTGGGGAATTTTTAATATAGTTTAATTATACTATATCTACAACTTGGTATCCTAGTTACTATGGAAAATAAAAATCTGCTGACATTTTAAAGTACATTCATGCTTAGATTCCACTCAAGACCTATTAAATCAGAATCCCTAGAGGTGAAGTTAGTCATATATATATTTAAGTACTCCTTAGATCATCATAAAGTTAAACCAGGGTTGCGAACCACTGGTATTACATCTAAGCATTGTTCATGTTATAAAATAGTTTTCATAAACATTCCTTTAAAAGGGTGTTTTGTATTACATAGGCATATTGAAATTTATCTAAAATTCTATTAGTGTTGGATATTTAGGTTAATTATATATATTTTAATTATATATTGACATACGGATAAATCAAAATATAGGTAAAAACTGAATCTTCCTAAATATTGTTATCAGAAGATACAGATATATTGGCCTTTTGAGAGGAGTTATAAAATGAACATAATACCCTGAAATGACATATTTTCCTTTAAGTTCTTTTGGCCTTTAACTGACAATAGCTGGGGGCTATAAAGAAAATTGGAGGAACTGAACATCACTGCTGTGATTCATAATATTGCTAAGAATCTAAAATTAATTATAACTTTAAGAAACCTCCAAAATGTGCTTTATATTTATCACTTTGCACATTATATATAAACATACAAGAAAATAAAAATAATTTTAATCATGTAGAGTGTTTTGGTGGGGTGTTATAGGATTTTATGACCTCAGTCCTTGAGAATTTTGAAGACTACTAATGCCACATTATTCATGGAAGAATAATTTATTTTAAGTAATAGAGAAAAATCACATTGTATTTGATTGGGGGGCTGTGATAAAGAGAGGTATTTTGTCAAAATCCAATTCAGATATCCCTATGGAAAATTAAGACAGTTGGGATTAGATAGTATCCACTTATCCAATTTCTGCCTCACTGTGTCTTTTTTATTTGAATTAATCTGGGTAATGAACACCCAAACCAAATTATTGTGGGTTGATTACCCATGAAAAGTGGGTTAATTGTTTAATAGCCATGGGTACAAGGGGGTATAGGTATTTTAATACACATAAACTTCTAGTTGGCATATTTGATAGTAGAATAAAATGCATATACAATGAAATCAACAATACAGTTTCACATTAAAGTCGATTAATCTTCTAGTTAGTGTAATTTAATTGTCTGTAAAATTGGTTGCTAAATACTGGAAAAAGAAGTCATCTGTTATAATTGTTTCTATTTTAAAAAAATAAGGATAAATGAATGTTTTCTAAGTACTAAACAAATAAATCTTAATTTTGAGAAAATATTGGAAGAAAAGAGGTATTTAGTGCCACTTACAATCAAAGGCAAATGTAACAAATGGTCGTACCTATTATCAGTTCAGCTTATTATCAGACTTGGATGCAGTCAGATGCAGCCTTTCAAGTTCACGGGCAGTTAAAAAAGTAAAATCTACATAAAAGTATTCAATTTTTAGGGAAGGTGGTACCTAATTGAATAATGCTGTCCAGCATTTATATCCTCTGGGCAAGAAAAATGGACCTGATCAAGAAACACCAACTGTAGCCATGTTTTCTAATTTACCTTCTGTGGTCATTAAGGGAAGACCTTATTAGAAAATAGCTACCAGAGGCATTATCTTTTTTTCACTTTCAATAAAGGTGCACAAGATTCTAATAAAAAATTCCAGTATTCAGGTCTCCTTTCACGGCAGAAGCAATGAACCCAATTAAAAAATCTGGATCCATTACATTATGTCTTTTCTTGAGAAAAACAACAACAATGGAACACAAGGGAATAACAAAATAACAACAACAACCAAAAAGATAGAGAGCAGAAGAGTGAGCATGCTCTATCAGCAGGGAGGCTGCAAATATGGACAAAGGTTATTGTAAAGTTCACAAAATTAACAATGAAGCCAACCAAAGGCTTCACTTGATTGTCAAATCATTCTAATATTCTATTTCTTTTCTTGTGTTATTTTCCTCTTTCTTCAACTTACGCTTCAGCTGATTTCTTCTGCTTCCTATGAGAAACTGGCCTGGAACCCTGGATCTGCTTTTTTGCTCTCTTAACAGATGAAGAAAGGATGATACATTTCCCTTCAGCATTAATTTCAGAGGATGTCTCCCAGCGATAACTGATTGAGAGGCATCCTTTTGGCATAGCCCTAGTAAATCTCCTTTGGCAAAATGGTTTTGGAAATCAACACTAACACAGATATCTTGATAAGTCCAATTTTTGCTGTGCAGCTGTTGCCTGTTTTTTCTTCGGTAAAAGTCAACAAAGTTTCATTCCATCTCACAACCTAGCAGCTTTAAGATGATTTTTGGTTGTGTGGCCCATGGAGACCTAATCATAGTTTATTTGCCATTTCCTCCTTCTTTTCTTCTCCTCTCCAGTGCATTACAGCTCAGTGTTCATAGCTAAGCCACCTTTCTAGACTATACCTAGGAGAGAGTCAGACTGAGAATGCTTCACAATTAGCCATGAAGCTAAGACAGAAAAAATAAGAGCACTAAATACCTACAAATTCTCACAATCAAAAGGAACTAGGGACATCCACGAGAACAAAAGAGGTGGTCATTGGGGAGCTGAGAAAAATTTCACCTAGAGAAACAAGAAAATAACAACAACAACAACAAACAAACAAACAAACAAAGCATTGGAGGAAAAGACTGTCTGGGAATTCATAAACCTTACCCAAGGCAGAGGCATGGTCAGCGGAGGCCCTGGGCTACTCAGCTCTGCTCTTCTCTGCATGCTAGCCAGATGACACTCCTACGTGACAAGATGTATTCCCAATTGTACATTTTAATTTTGATGTTTGCCTAGAGCCACAATTTCTCATTCTCTGTCAACCGGTGTAGTTAATTATATACTGTAGTATTTAAATTACAATTCTGATTATTTTTGAAAGATAATTAGACTAAGAAAAAGAAGAGACAGAGTTGCAGTGGAGGTTGTGCTGAAGGTTCTGGAAATAGCAAAAAGACAATATATTCTCCCAGAGTAAAATCATTTGTGGCACAGCTGGGCCATGGTGAGACTGCAATAAACTCTTTGGAACAATGCATTCATTTTAATTAAGGAGGGGCCATCTGATTCAGATAGAGAAAATATGATCCATTCTATTAAATGACTTGTCAAACTTTGAGTCACATGTGTCTTTCCCTAGTAAATTCTCGCCCTCTATATTTTTTTATCTTTTTGTGTCAGAACTTACATTTTGCCCCAAACATAAAAAGACTCTCTTACCTTGTTAATGTCCTTCATTTATTCAAAATCTTAAATTCCTTTGATACAAAATCTTATTGTTAAACTAAGGTATTTTATTGTCTGTCACTTACTGATATCGCTTCAAAGTTACCATAAAATATTAAATGAGGCAGCATCTTATGAATACTCGGTCAATTTTTTTTCCAACAATAGAGTTATTCATGTAAATTTAACACATGTATTCATATAATTACTGAACCTATTAGTAGGTGAATTTGTACCAAGTATGTAATATATATTCAATTAAAAAATTAGCTAATAGTGTGTTTCTCTGGCAATATCAAATACATATTTTGCATGAGGCAGTAGCTTATCTTTATTTTAAAATCTGTTTTCATTATTTTCTTACACACACTAATAAAGCCAAGTAGATATAATCAATCAAGTCATATATTCAAAGAATGATACTCAAGAGCCAAAGCTCTGAGGTGCCACAGTGTCCTCCAAATTCTTTTGCTTTCTCTTTCTTACTTTCCTCTCATGGTCCTTTCTTCCTTCTATAAACATTTGAGCAAATTTTGTGTTATTTCAGGCACAAGTTTAGGCACTGGAGAAATAAATAAGACATAATAGCAGTGGAAGCAAGTAATTATGATTTCACCCAATGTAATAAATGTTAATTCATGTAGGTTTCTTCTATTGAGCTCAAAACTATTGATAGAGAACAAAATTAAGTGATTTATTCTAGTTTATCTGTGCTTCAATTCGAATAAAAGCCAAATTACTCTGAGACATTTAGTACCAAAACAGAAAAGTAGTCTCCAACAATTGTTATAGTCATGTGAACAAACTAGATTTTCTGAACACTAATAAAATATTTCAAATTATTGGTAATAGCATAACAGAATGGGTAAAAGCTTTAGCTTTGGCTTCACACAGATTTGAGTTCTAATATCAGGGTCAACACAATAGTCATATGACTGCATAAGTTATTTAATTGAGCTGTGTCGATTTTATAATCAATATGGGATACAACTGATTTGTTTTACAGATTAAATGATACAATGTATTAAAGTGCTCACTATAAGGCCTGGCTCATATAATTAATCAATATATTGTCATTTCTTTTACAATTATTATTCCAAAATTGAAATAACCATTCCACTTGTTCAGAACACTGTTTGACAATTTCCCCATGTGCATGAATAGCTACCCAATGGTGATTTTTCTAACAGGAATCCAGTATAATTTAAGAGAAGTAAACCCTTTGGGTCTCTTAATTCTTAAGTAGACACTCTAGATTTCTTTAAAATGTCAGATTTAAGAAACATGATAATGTTCTTTAATACATAAAGAGACACATGACTAAATCAATGCGAATGCAAAGAAAAAGGAATATGTGACTAGAAGCGGAATGTAATCTTTACATCCCATTGATTAACAGCTGAATTCACAAAGAGCAAAAGAGCTTGTGGCTCTTTTGATGTGCCTAGGCTTGCTTCTACCTAACCAATCAGGGATAATCTCTTGCTCTGTTGACCTTGTAAAATAGTCTACCAAGAAAATGCTCAAGACCCCAGACAATGCTTACTACACTCCTGTTGTCTAGAGAAGATAAAAATCAAGAGATTCAGACAGATAAAAAAAAATATATAATAAGCTTTTGTGACTTTTACAAGGGATGATTCCAATTAGATTTCTCAGTAATATATTTGGAAGTATTTAGAGTAACATTAGTAATAATTTCTTTATTATTGAGTGATCTTATGAAAATATTATAATGCTAAGTAGGGGGTAGTTGCTCTCACTGAAAGTACTATGGAGTCTATATAGGTCTGTGTACTAACTTGATTATTCTTACCCTAAATATCTTGCTCCCTGTTATTAACTCAATTCCAATTTTCATTTTACAATGCCAGCCTTGTAATGAATGTTAGTTTCCTGAGATCTTAAAACACATTTTAAACAGATAACATAATTTCTAACAGCTATAATTTATGTATTCTATGTTTATAAATTGTATCACTTATTCTTATAACTTCTAAAAAGGAAGCCAGAAAAATGGATTAAAGATAAAACAAACAGAAACACATCTCTAACATTTTTTTTTCAATCAGAAAATGCAAGAATCAGTGAAAAGAAAATCACAAATGCCTCAATGCACAGAAATCAGGAAAGTGAGAAATGTTACATCTTAAGTAGCCTCTTTTCGTGATATAAGGTCTAGAAATGTCAGCCCCTATATGAAAAGCCCTAATGAATGCCTTAGTACAGAGAGACTACTGTCATCTCTTAATCAACAGTTCAAGAAAATAATAATAAAATATCATATCTGCATCTTAGAAAAAACCTAATTCGATTATTCATCAGTATACTAAAGGCATGTAGAATTATTGTCAGCTTCTTAAATGTCAGGGCATGGCACATTCAAAAAAGGCAAAACATTCTCATTCACATTATTTGGTGAGAACACTAGCTACCAATTTGTCAACTGAATCACTGACTAGATTAGTCTTGCTCTTTTATACGACTTTGTTCTGGAGCAAATTAAATAATTATTTTTCTGGTAACTGAGTTTCAGATTCTTCCCAGGAGAGCTACTAGGAAACTAAGAGGAATTTGGGGTGACATATTATAATGAATGTCATAAATATCTCATACTTTTAATTTGGTTTTAATAAGATACTTAATCTCTGTTGACTATAAATCATTGAATATTAAAACACATTTATTGAAAAATTTAACCACTAAGAATAAGATAGAGTAGGTAACTATTACATAATTTTTAACATTGTGTAAATAAGCCTGAGAGAAAAAATTATTCATATTTATTCAATAGCAACTATTTTTATTTGAAAGGATAGAGTAAACATAGTGATCTTAGTATAGTAGGTTAAAGACAAATAGAATATTTAAAGCATATTAAGTGAGATTTAATAAGCATAGACTTGACATGTACCTATGATATAGCTGCTCATCTTCAATAAATAGCTTTCTAATAAGCAGTTGGTATTTATTCAACAAAAGCAACTGTTATAATGAATAAATTAAATGCCTATTTAAGACACTTTATGCAGCATAAAGAGGTAGCACAATTTCCCTTCAGCACCAGAAACAATCATGTTAATCCTGAAGTGAAGCCAGTGCTCTAACACCCCATTGTCAGTGGGAAGCACGTCACGCTCTACTCGGCAGCATGACCAATATTACACAGCATGAAGAGGCATAACCATGAAGAATCAATCTAGGAATTTTGACAAGATTCTGTTGGCTGAAATTATTGCAACCCTTAAACATCAACCAAGAGTACATGAAAAAAAGAGCAAGTCTCTGTGTCTTTTCAACATGTCTTGAAGAAAAGGACTTTAATGTTTGCATTGATTCTATGGTTGCATACTCTTCAGTTATCAAATTTGCCACTCAATCCAGACCATGATTTGCCAACTCACCACTTGGCACATATACGCTACTTAGTAATCATGGGTGCTGCTTTACCAGCCCCAGGGATGAGATTTCTGAAGTTGCTATGAGCTCCACTGGTATATTTTCATTTGATGTTCCAGAATTATTCAATTTTTTTTCTTTAGTGAAAGTTTTTACAAAAAAATAATTTATTTCAATCACTTATTATTATCATTTGCTATACTATGGGCTTAAATAATAGGGAAGAAGCAAATAATAGTGCAGAATTAATTTGGCTATCAAATCTATCTCCAGCCAACAATACTTACCTTATATATAGTGAGTATTTTTAGATAGTACTTCTTTGGTTGCACAATTTTAGATGAGTGGATAGCTTGAATTGCATAAACAAAGTAATTCTGTTCTTATATAAGCTCTTCATAGCAAGCATCTTAAACAAAGCTTAGTGTTCACGTTTGATTCAGTTATTAAAATGGTACTTTCTTTTAGTGAACAGAAAAGTCATTATTTAAAAAATGTATTCCTATTCATCATCTTTTTTTTACTTCTGACTAGCCATAAGGTTTTTTATCAAGTTTTTTATATACAAAATAAAACTGTCCTATGTAGATCCTACAAAATTATTATGAAGATTCTAAGAGAATTGTTTTTAAGTAGTTCTAGCTATTTATTATACAGCTTGTCAGTAAAATAAGTCATGACCTTTTCTTAATTAACTAACTTGACAGGCTTTAAATTATAATAAGGATCTGTGTGTGTGTGTGTGTGTGTGTGTGTGTGTGTGTGTGTGTGTGTGTGAATATATATATTCAGGGAATTGTAATATAATAAATACAGAAAAAATACGAAACAACTCATTTCCAGGTTTCTTAAATTCCAGGAATTTAACTTTTGAAAAAATTTTTGAATAATTTCTTAAAGGCAGAGTAAAGAGAGAAAGTCTCAGTAAACTTTGTGGTGAGAAACCTATTAAGCAACTGTAAAATGAATCTTCAGGCTGAAGGGAGGAGCCAGGCACACTAGCTAATGCTTTTTGGACAACCATTTGTTTCTGATTCCAGGAAAAAAGAAAGGGGAAGGAGGACACTATAGATACAACAATTGGTCTTTGATTCTCTTCCAGCTCCTCTCCAGTCCTACCAATTACTTCAATATTTGTTAATCTTTGGAATTTTCTCTCCTTCAAACTAGAATGTTAGACAGAAAATGTGAGTGTGTATCTGTAGTTGTGTTTGTATTTTGTATATGTATTGCATACATATGTCCAATTTATCTTTTATTTTCTATTAAAAATAGGAATACATACATGATTGAGATAAGAGAAATAAGAAAGCATTGGAGACTTAAAAGTTTTCATCAAAAGAAATAAATTGTAACCATGTTAGGTGATGGAGGTTAATACACACATGCATGTACACACACACAGACACAAACTTTGTATCCAGCATTCTAGTTTGAGACAGAGAAGAAATTAAGTTCACAAAAGTCAGGTCCCCTCCCACAAAGGATGGTGGAGTTAGTCTGAAAATTTTTATTTATTTTTCCCAAATTGACAAATCAGTTGCCTTATTGCACTTCCCCAGAGTCATAGTAAGTAAAACATTAGAGAGAGACCCAGACTTACAATAATTGAGCTCATTTCCCTGGAGGGTAATATTAAGGGTGAAAGAGAATTATCCCAGTAAAAAGAAAGAAAGAGGAAGGGTGTAAAGAGAAATGGGAGAACAGGGACCTTGTTTTAATCATTTGCATAGCTAATATGTATGCTTGATTTAAAATCATTGCTCAATAAAAGCTATTGACAGAAAAGTTAAATGGTTGAAAGAATAATTATTATATTTTTGTTTAAACTTAATCACATTTCACCTACCATCAGAGACATCAAAATTGTATACCTACATAAGCACTAAGAGAAATTTAATAAACTAGGAATAACACGGAGTTTAAAACCATAAATATTCCTACTAAAAATGCTAACCAGCTAATACTTTGGTAACTTTAGCTCTTTTCTTCATATGTATATTATTAGAGTAAATACTAATTCATGGGATCATTGGAAAGATAGAATGGAAAAAAATCTATAGATGATGCTCAGTTCAGTGCATGTCACTTAGTAGGTGACTATCAAATGGAAGCCATGAACATCTGTTAACAAGTTCATCAATGTTTGCAGACTCAGACTTTTCTTTGATAATAAGTACAAAGTTAGTGCAGGCCTTAGCAAGTGTAAATGTTGAAGGCACTCTATGGCAACTGCTTCCACATGGTAACTTAGTGTTTCAGGCTGTGTTATTGTTATGACACTGCTACTTCAGCATGAAGCTTCAGAATTCTCCTATGCAGTAGAAGGAAACATGGTAATTTATATATCTCTACTTTGAAGCTTCAACTTCTGGGTGATGCTCATCACCATTTGTCAAAGCCCATTGGCCACTACCAGTTTTATGACCTTGCTCAATAGAGCAGAGAGTTGCAAAATTTAATCAAGGAAAGGGAAGGGAATCAGACATATTGATATATATATTAATGTCTCCCTCACCAAGGTTTTTGTTCTTTATTAATTTTGGTTCTTTTACTTTACTTCTACTCTTAAAGAAAACATCCAGGCTTTTCTTCACAGACTAGAACCTGAACTAGCAACAGTACTCTCCTAAACAATAATTTCTGTTCAAGGCTTCACTTTCTTAAAGATCACTATTCATGCTTCACTCTAAATACCAAAATCCAACTGCACAAATACTGGAATGAGGGAAACGTGACTTTGCTATTAAAAAAAAAAAAGGTTTAGAAAAAAAATACATAGTTTGGTGTGGTAAACAGAACAACTACCAGATTTTGGGTTTTCTTACTAGAGGCATAGTACCCCAAAATAGCCATTCCAGCCTTGTTTTTATCAATATTAGTTAAACCAAAGTTTGCATTATGTTGTTATGTTCTGGGCAATTCAGTTAGGGATAAAGATTAACTACAAAGCATTTAGAGAAGAGCACTCAGAATGGTGAGAAAATTCTATGTCCAGTTACTTGAGCAACAACTGGACTAAGATGGGGACACACAGTCAGGAAATGAGACCCCTCAGGCAGGACATGATTTCTGTCTTCAAATATTTGAGGGGCTGACATGTGGGAGAAGTGTTAGACTTGTTCTTTATAACCCTAGGAGATTGTAGTGAAAACTAGTGGTTGCAAGCAAAAAATAGACTTAATTTGGCTTATTTAAGGAAAATTCATCAAAACCAAACCACAATGTATTAGGCTGCCTCAGAAGGTAGTAAGTTTTCCATCAGTAAAATAATTCAAGCCAACTGATAACTATGTGATAGAGATATTGCAGAAAGATCTCAAGCATGAGATAGAGTCTAGACAAATAGATTTAGGTAGGATAATCGTATAATTTATCTTCCAAACAGGGAACAGTTACTCACAATGGTGCCAGAAAGACAGGCATAGACTAAATCTAGCCCAAGCAAACAGGGATGTATGGCCATTCTATATCTAAGGTATCTTCCAACTATGAGATGATTTTGCATTATTTCTTAACATTGAAATGTCGATAGCACTTTAATGATTTACATTTCTGGGTGCATTTGCTAAATAAAGAATTTGTGAACAGTCAGTGTTTTGTTTTGTGTTATTTTTTTTTTCTTTTGACATTAAGATAAGCCAATGGGGGATGTTTTGAGCAGGTTGGCATTTTTGTTTTGTAGCTTTAAATCTCATTGTGCAATTGCCTTCATGTAGAATTTGGCTACAGGTAAGTTTAGTCCCGAATACAACCATATTACAAAATGCATGGCGCATAAATACACACACACACACACACACACACACACACACACACACACACACACACATATATATATATATACATATATATATATATATATATATATATATATATATATATATAGAGAGAGAGAGAGAGAGAGAGAGAGACATATAAAAAGATGCCATGGCCTTGCAGACTTATCCCCAGGCTAATTTAGTCTGACAAGGAAGGTAGACTGAGTGCCTACTGTAAGCCAGATGCTACACTAGCTACTACACACTATTCAGATCTGACAGCATCTCTATGAAGTAGGCATTATCATTTGTCAGGTAGGTATTATTGTCTCCATTTTATAGTCTAGAAAACTATGTTTTGACTAAGAGAAGTCCCAAGACATAAACTTAAAATTTGAATCCATATCTGTCAGCATTAGATAGAAACACTAACATACCAAGATGATCTGATGTTTAAATAAGACGGCTAACATTAGTATTTTAGAGTTTTTAAATGACTTTTATTCATTTATTTTTAATTTATTACCCAAACACTTGAGCATCTACTAGGTTCCAGACACTAATCTAGGCACCGGGGATGCTAAAACAAAATAAATAAACTCTGCAAAAAAAAAAAAAAGAGTGGAATTACAACTAGATGCTACAAGAATGTGCATTACTTGTAGCCTAGTTTGCCTATATTTCAAATTTTTTAAAAAATGGAAATATGTAATAAATTTGAGAAATTTCCCTCAGCTGATAAATGGTTGGGAGAAACTTAGAGGAGGAATACAAGGAAAATGAGGATGATGTCTTCAGTGTGGTGGGGAAGGTGGGCTGGACTGAGAAGACGAGGAAGCAAGGAAAGAAGGTGGGGTGGCTTTGAACTGGTCCATATGTGAATGATCTAAGCTACCTACAGTATTGGGAGCGTGTCAGAAACATAAAGGAAAACATAATTGTACCCTCAAAACAAACATGGAATTAAAGCGTGAATTATTACTACTTACCACATGTTACAGATTAGAATGCTGAGTTACCAAAAGTCACATAAATTCCAAAGCTTGCATTCATCCCTTTCCAATACACTCTCCTAGGAATAATTGTCAGTAGCAATGATTTAACTCTAAAATAAAGGGTGGGAATGTGATAAATAAAGGTGAAAGAGCCCTTTCAGTACAGTCTTTATCTCTTGAGCATGTTGAGTTAGAACACTAACATTTTAAATTTTCTTTCCCAGGTCTGTCACATCCTCGTTTTCTTTAAAACAAAATAATGAGCAACAGACAGAGATTTCAGCTTAGCTAAACTAAAACAAGAAGGCTGAAGGCAAGAAAATAGTCCTGTAACATGTTCCAAGGAGAAATTCCAAAATAGAATGAAATATTTCCTGGTGGTATAAAATGCTCTCAGTGGACTGAAAAATTTCTTTGGAACCCAAGACAACAAGTAAAGTCTGTTCCTCATTAGCTTGTACGATAATGACCAAATCTTACATTTTCTATTTCTTTGGAATTCATTTGTTTTCATTACATCAGGTGGTTGTTATTATGATGTGTTAATGGGCTTCAAGCAGGGCTGTCCTCTGTGACTCAGACTCTGATTACCAAAATGAGAGTTTTGATATTTCTTATTATACCAACTCAGTTTGCATTCCCGTTGTTAATATTCTTGTCCACCAGAGTAGTGCTCTGAATTTCAAAGGCGAGAAAAGGAAAAAAAAGTGAGACTTATTTTTATTTTCAACTCTAGGTTCCTTTTATCCAAAAGTTTGCCTTTCATGACTTTAGCACCATATTTCAATTATTTTCGGCCCCTAGTTTCATTACTAAAGTCTTTTAGAATGTCTTTGAACGTGGAAAAACCACACAATTTCTCGCTCTTCATTTTTCCTTTCAGGTTCATAAATCATTTTCTGGCATAAACATTCTCCCTGTTTTTGCTTTCTTCTGACCCTGTTTCCACAGGAACTATCTCTAGCCATCCATATCATAACCTTTGGATGCAAGGTGATTGTAATGAACTTATGTAGCTCATTATTTTTAAATATAAATAAATTAGATGAATTGCTCTTAAACATTACTCTTCTTCAAGGGCGGGCCCCACTGCTAATATAAATAATATCAATGATTCTCTTTTTTATGTGTAAGAGTCTTGAAGCCAGAGATCAAAACTGGTTTCTTCATAAGACTAAAGAGAGAAACATGACACTTCCAGTCCGATTCAGACTAGGGCTATTTTTCAGAAGCTCTAGGTATATCCTACATATTGAGCATTTCTATGTCGCCCATTCTATTTAACCAGAACCTCCCTGATAATGAATGCATACTTTTCACTGTATTCACAGGAACAGCAAACTCCCGATTTAACTGGATAATAAAGGAACTTTTTAAAAATGTCTAAATCTACTTTTACACACACAAGATAAGATTGGTGTTTACCTAATATGACTGTCTTTACTCACTAATGTGTACTTTACAATAACTTAAGAAAACAAAAACAACCTTCTCATTCTCAGGAAAATGGTACTTGTGATAATTACAGTAATGGTAAACAGCCTTGCCTTTTCAGAAACTACAGAAATACATTTGGTTGAACACAAATGTATTTATGCAAGCAGTGCTTTATATTTTCTTTGTTTGGGTAATTGTTAATGTTATTGCTGTTTATACCATAGGACTTGCAGATAAGGCATGTATTTCTGACTGCTTCAGCTTTTGCTGATGTCTACCACATGTTGGTTTACCTTACATTATTTCTCTCCATCTCCCCTGCCCCCATAACATTCAGCATCACAGATGGCATTTTATAGACAGCTATTTCTGTGTAAGTGTGAGTATTTAACTTTTCATTCAACTGAGGACCGAAGATGTCATGAGGGCTTTGTCCTCTAAAGTGCAGTTATGTTGCTGCTTCCCTTTAAAGTTAATTGCATGTTTCCTTGTCGCTGATTAAATAGATGTTCTGAACACGTCTATATGTAGCCCTTTCTATTTCCTCCTGTTTGTTGGGGTCAGATTGCCTTTATAAAGACTCACTACAACAGATGTTTTGAAATCTTTATGATATAGAAATTTAGGAGTTGTTGAGGAGTCACAGAATTGAAACACACTGAGACAAAAATAGTAAGCTAAAAGCCAAATGTAAGCTATTTCATAAAAATATTCATTTTCATCTATGAAATAATTATACCAATGACTATTTTATTTGATGGAATGTAAAATATAACCATGTAAACTCATGATCTTTTCTTGAATTGAAGAACTCCAATGAGCAAGACAACAAGATTTTTAAAATAATATTGAGCCTAATAATTGATCAATCATTATTGACCAAACACATGTTGTGAACAAATGACTTTTACAGAAATCAAAGGGATTATAGTAAAATGTTATCATTTGTCTACCAAAGAAGAAGTATTTTTATTGTTTAATTCATCTATGAAAATCCAGCCTTTTCAAAATAAAACCAAGAAAGTTAAAAGAAAAACCAAAAGATACAAGAAAAAGCAAAAGTTAAAAAAAAAAGTGAAAAAGATGATATTCACAATTACAAACAATTTGTGGTAGAATTGTTAGCAAAAGTGAGAAGTAGCAAGTAAACAACAGATATATAATCAAAACTCAAATGCCTATGATGCAGATAAATAATGTAAATGAATTGGAAGGTAAGAAGATTTAAATTGTGACCCCAAACACTTGATTGTAATCTAAATCTTTAAGTATATTCTCTTCTTCCACAAATATACATACTCTCTCATTTTTTTTTGTTGTTGTTGTTATCTACCTATGATTCTCCCTCTTTTGATAGAGATATGGGTACAGAAATATTTCACTTTCCTCAAAGTTGTGTAATAAGTAGGCAAATGCTAAGATGTAGCAATTGACAGTAGGCCTAAGTATTAGGGAAACAAAAAGCACCACTAATTCAATGTTTTTAACAGTATAGTAGATTATAAATTCATCCAGAATAGAAACAATCATTATCCATCCTTGACACTCTAGAACATGATCCATAGAGGTCATTTATCAACAGTTTGTTGAATTAAATTAATATTTACAAATATAAAGAAGATTGAGTGACATCATTACACAATAGAAAGAGTTTGTCCACCAAGCATTAGCAGAGCCAAACAGTAAACACTAAGAATTGCAGTGGAGCAATATTAGCTATTTTATTGATGAATGGCACCACCCAAGAGAACAGAAAGCTCATGCTCAAAAGCTAGAACTCCCCAAAGGTGTGTAGGTTACAGATTATATGGGACAAAATCACAAAGCACCTTAGGTTAAGGAGTTAGGGGTCATGCTGGGAGCTGATTGGTGAAATAAGGATAATGAATCATTTCTTCAGGTCTTGAGGACAGTTCTAAGGTTTATTCTGTTGTACTTTTGTCCAGTCTCACAGGAAAGTAGCCAGGGAGTGGTCCCACCTTAGAGCTCAGCAATTGAAACATAATTTAGGCCAAGATGTTATCTTTAGCCTGCCAGAGGTCCTGACCATGTGACTATTAGTCAGGTCGAGGTTGTTGATTATAGGGTGGGGGAAGGGCCAGGTCTCTGAGGGGTGTATATAGAGAGAAGGATATGATTTCTAGAGCTAGGATTTAAAACTATATTTAAACAGAGTCGTAAGGACCCCTTGGTTTAAACAGAATGAAACTAGAATAATTCCATAAAAATGAGAGAGGTAGAGGAGAAAATATAGTCATTTCCTTCTCCATATTGTACCATTTGAAAACCATCTTCAATCATCAAGCATGTGTTTTGAGTATGTGCATATTTATGTTTGTACATAAACACTTATTGACAGCCTCACAACTGACTACCAAGCAGCCAGAAAAACATGCTTATCAAGAAAATTTAGCAGTATGGTAAGAGGGTAGACCTTGAAGAAAAGAGGTAGATAATAGATTAGGACAAGTTTATGTCATCTGGCCGCATGTCCATGTCAATGTTTTGATACAAAATGTTTCCCATAATTAGTCACAAAAAAGTCTAAATTTAAGACTCTCTGGATGAAGGATAAATGTGTAAGGAAATGAAGAATGCATTTTTTAAAGATTAAGATTAAATGAACAAAGAAAAAAATGAATATTTCAAAGATCTAGAGTTAGAATTATAAAGTAGGAAGGGAAATAATCTTATGCCTGAAAATTTTTATGTATTTTTTTTTTCATTTTTTAATGGCCCAGAGGATCATGATAAATTGCCCATGTAGATAACATCTCACAGTAAGCCTTGAGGGATGCCAGCAGTTTATTTCAAAAAAGCATTACGCTCAAGTCCTTAGCCCAATTACATTTAGCATTTTATTTTTGAAAATGTCCATTATATGTTAAACTAATAGCCTATCGTGTGCATCTTATGTGTCATACTGAATAGATAGAATTATTATTATTAAAGTGCCTTGCAGGGTCGAGTGAAATAGGACAACAAGGTACATATTTACACATGTCAGTTGAAAGACTTCTGTTTGTTTATACACATGCTTTGGGGAAGCATTATGTACTTGAAAGATTGACCTCTATACTCAGTTTTTCTTAGCTAGTCAAGAACCCACCTATGTTGTCTAGATTTGCTGATGTATTTGAATTTCCAGGGAGATATCATCAAATTATTTACAAATATTTCAATCATTTTATTTAATATACATAAGTTATTTAGGGATATTATTTTTAAAAGTTTTTTTTTATTGCACAACTAACTAGCTAATCAATTAATTCCTCCAACAACAGTATATTAAATAGCAAGTATGGAGCAGGCATTGTATAACTATTGGCAATAAACAGACCTTGGTTCCTCCTTCCTAGATCCATAGACACATTAGCTTTGGGTTACTTTTTCACGTTATACTGACTTTTGTTTGTCCAATTTCTTTACTCTACAAATTTATTCTTTGTACCCTCTTGTTTATATCAGGCTTGTGTATGATAAAATTATTTTCATTCTGGTGCTGGGGAAACCATACAGCCCCATGAATTAACATTCTTGTTTATCAGATTTATTTTTCTAGAGAATTTTCTGGGTAACACAGCACTTCTGTGCTGAGGAATTCTGTTATCTATATTTTATTAATACATTCAGTAGAATAATTACCTCCAAATTCAACAAAAAATAAACTACATTTTTTTCTATGTGGCACAAAGTAAAATATGCACTGGATATTTATATCATCATTCTGATCAATTAATAATTGATCAAATTTAGATATTTAGGAAGCTTAAAACAACATGAAACAAAATAATGGTTCTATGACCATCTTCTGATTCTTTTCAATTTTTTCCCAGCAGCTACTAGATAAGAGGAGAAGGCTGTTTCTTCTGTTCTAAGATAAATTATCTTCAGTATGGGTTTCAATATCTAAATGAAAACTGTGAAGCAGAAAAGGAAAAGTAGAAGAGAATGACATAATAAAAAGCCTGAAGTTCCTCTTCCTAAAAATATTCTTCCTGGGCATGGAGTGATTTTGCCTACCAACTTAAACAACTTGGGGATGATGGCTCTCTCACAAGTAATAATATGCACGAGAGGATTGTGGAAAACATGGAGATTCCTCAGTGGTAGAGACAGTCATTGCAGATTAATATTTCTTTCTATTTAGACCACTTTTCAAGATTACTTTCTAGATCCACACTTCTCTGGGTGTAATAGAGAACTGGATTTTAATCCCAAGTGTGCTACAAACTAGGTTACATCAACAGCTGAGGGTTTTTTTCTTGGTCTTCAGTTTCGTTGTTGTTGTTGTTTGTTTGTTTTATTTTGTTTTTGTTTCTGTTTTTTCTTTTTAATTCAGAACTTAGTTTAAGAAAGAGTGGAGCTATACGATCTCTAAAATATTTTTCAGGTCTCTGAATCTAAATCTTATTGCTAACTTATATACCAGTCCATAATAACAATGTATATTATTTCATCATCTTCTTGTGCCAGCCAGTTCACAATATATAACTGTAAAGTGAAATACTTAAGAGAGGGGTTAGGAAGTATATTAAAATACTTATTTTTTAAGCCTCTGACTGGTTTCCCGGTCATATTGGTATAGATATTGAACCAGTGACTAACACTTTACAAAAGGTGGAATATGCAAATGAGATGTCCTCATTTCACAGTTATCATATTTTTTGTTTTCCAAAGGGTTATTCAAGCATGAAGACATTTTTTCCTAGTAAAAAAATTAATTGGCTTACAACTTTTGTTTTATTTTTTGACATTTATTTCTGAGGTAGAAACGGTTTTTTGTAATGCATTTGGCATGTGACAATTTTTAAATGTATGAGATCAATTTCTTTTTATAGATACCTTGCAAAGCATTCAAATTCTACTATGAATATTCTCTTACACAGTTAAAATCCCAATTAACAAACAGTTTAGAACTCAAGCCTCAAACCTCTTCCACGATGGGATCCACTGCAAGGATTCACACTATACAGTGTCTTGAATAACTGAACTTATTATAAAGATTATAATACATAACTCTCCATAAATATCAAAAATTATCTAACCCTCACAGATGTTCAGTCTCATTATCTGCAGACTTTCTGGATCAAATGTTCAATATGAATATGTTAGTATTCAACAAAGATTGGTTTTGGCAGGGTATGTGTTGATATCAGCAGGAAATAAATAGGAAAACATTAAAAGGTATGAAACTTTAAAACAATAGCTTAAAGGTGTTTTGTAAACTACAGATGGCTTACACCATTTAAACGAATATTTGCTATGGGATGAGAAATGGTTAGGACTGAAATAGGGAAATAATTTGAAAATAATGTCTCCCATGCAAATATGTTGTAATTAAAGCAGAGATATACAATATGGAAATTGCCTCTTAATATCTGTCCTCATATTCTAGGAGAGATGAAGTATGCTAAGATGTATAAGCAAAAAATTGAAAACGTTCAAAGGAGTAATCTTAGGTTTTAGAATTTCAAAAAGGGATCTCCTTATTAATTTAAGGTCACACACACACACACACACGCACAACAGCCAAATACAATCAACTGCCATACATATACTCAGACCCACTTCTGCTTTGACTATTCCCAATTTAGTTACCATCACTGTTTATGAAAACTAAAAACTGAGGGGGAAAAAGGAAAGAAAAAGAAGGAAAGAAAGAGAAAAACAAAAGATAAAAACAAAGCTTAATTTCAAGGCAAATGAAAGCTGAAGTTCAATGAAGTCAAGTCTGTTGGTTTCGATAACTCTTCTCCTCCAGAACACTTCTGGAGCTAAGCAAATCATCCCACACCTATCTCTTCTCTTTTGCTGAACCAGTGAATCAAGCTAAAATACAGCTTTCCCCCCTTAGGCTGCAATCTCGTTAGTGCTCAGCTGAGCAGCACAAAAGCAGAGAGCACCTGGTCAGTGTACAGATGGGAGATGACTGCAGATATAAACAAAGGAGAACGGGCCAATTCACTGATGTTCTCATTCACAACTAAACCTGTGCACTGGCATAGTGCTAGAATGTATGCTTGCTTCAGGCATTGTCTCTGGAAAGTGATTTTAAACTATGTTCTCAAACATCCCTATGCAATTTTTTTTGGAATAGTTAAGGTAGTCTGGACCCCCTATAGTGAATTATTTCGTATTCATACATTCTTGATTGGTAAAAAAATTTTCTCTTTGTATCCCTACAATGAACTAATGCATTAGGCACAGCCTTAGAATTGCTTTGAATAAATCATTGTTTGTATTAATACATAAATAAAAATGTAATACATTATACCAAATATATGCTTTGGGTGCTGGAGTTGGAAAAGGTATTAGGGACAACATGTTTAATGATGTAAAAGCTGATGTAACTATTATGAAAAAACAGGTTTTACAAATTATTGCAAATCTGGATTAACATAATGTATGTAAACATTAAATTTATTTTTTCATAAGAAATTGAAGTGAATATTATAGAAAAAACTTACATTTCCCTCAAAGCATCTTTTAATAGTTACTGCCACATCTGAATCATGATATATGCCACCCTTCCCATCGTTTGTGTCTTTGATACTCTTACATTATGAGGTAACTCTTCATCAAAACTCCTTTCAAGATTAAATCCATTTGGCTTTGATTGTTTCCCTCAACCAACCACTGTTGATTCTCCATATTATGTGTCCCTATCTTGAAATATTTAATGGAAGAAGATTTACTTAAACAAAAACTTCTCTGTGGTCTGCTGTGTTATGAGCACAGGGGACTCCTGAGCAAATACCATATGGAATTCTGAAATTGCTCTGATTAGATTTTGCTTGATTAAAAAATGTTTTTTCACAAAGTCCTCATAAATCCCTGGGGATTGGGAGAAATCATGAAACTCAAGAAAGGAGAACACAAAAAAAAAGGATGGGCAGAGAAGTACCAATCGTAAATGAGGGAAGACACAGACTATTTTCTTTTCATTTTCAGTTATCAGAAAAGCCGTGATCACCACAGTAATGATGAATTATATCTGGGCCAGGAACAGTTAGGATGTTTTCAGAACTAGAAGCCTGATAGAGAAAGGCAAAGGATACAGAGGAGGAGGCAAAGAAAGGCAGACACAGATGCAGAGAATGTTCCTGGAGAGACAGTCAACTCATTTTATTGCTTGGGGATCAAAAAGAAGATACTTCAAATCAAGTCATGCAATAGATGTGGGATTTCAATTTTTACAGGTTGATTAGATTCTATTTTCACTGAACCCTGTGGACTCTCTGAGAGGACTTGAAACTCCTTTCACTGCTTTGCAAAATTTCCCTACATGTAAATTTTCTGCAAAGGTATTGCTTTGTATATTAGCCACCAAACAATAGCATGGAGAGGACAGATGCCACAGTAGACAATGGGTTGAGAGTTTGAACCACATTTGTGATTCTCCAGCTCCCAGACCATCTGATTGAAAGGAAAGCCCCCTATTAGCAGTCATATATTGTTCAGCGGCAGTATACTTTTCCAAGACTTTACTTCCTAAAGTGTAAATATGCCTCCCTGTTTTTTAATCCCTTAACATCATGTGCATAAAAACAAAAAACAAGTGGTTCTGGCCCAGTGAGTGCTTGGCATAGTGCTGAAGTATCAAGGGGGACAGAAGTTCAACAAAGAGGAATGCAAACCATCATTGCAACTGAGTTCCCAAGTAAGGGCACATATTACTGAGGACCTGAGCACCTGTGGCAGGTGTGAGACACCAAATGCCCCCAGTCTGTCTTGTCAAAGAGACTAATAGGCGGATACACTGAAGGTCCCTATCTTTCCCAATTGTATACATCCTAGATAGAATTGCATGGTGTTTATTAAAATTGTCATATTGCTAGGCGCTCAGCACAGCTCTGAGATCAGGGAAACATGTAAATATAATACAACAAGGGGAAACCAATTTCTCCTGGGTTCTACTCCATTTAAACCATGTGAATGCAAGTGGGAAAAAAACAGGCATTGGCAGACTTAGGATTCCAAGACAATGAGCTCGTTGAGAGAGAAAGTTTTGTGAGCCACTCTGTGAATTATCATAGCAAGACTCAGTGGGATAAGCGGGAAGTGGGAAGTGAGAGATCTGTGCTCTTGGGTTTTCATTCCCAAAATGACTTTGTGGAGTTCTTTGCAATTTAATGCTAGAAGTAAACAACTGCTGAGAGGAAGCAGTGATTGAAAGTAGAAAGGGGAAGATGACTGACTTGGTAGGCTGTTCAGAGGAGGCTTGTTCCCTAAGCCCTTCAGAATTTAAAGAGGAGGCTACGGGTTTTAATTGGATTTTAAATTCTATAAATAGTCGGGAAAGGTTTGGGGTGCACTGTCACCTGCTCTTTGAGCACAACAGGCAGCCGTATTTCAAAGCTGACCTTTATCAGATAGTAGTATATTTATTTTAGTCTGTTGCAGGGAAGGAATAAGAAAACACTGCTACTAGGCCATACCATTTTAGTTATAAAGATAAAAACTAACAAAACAAACACTAAAGATGCTCTGCCTACTTGGCTCAACTCCTAAGTGAGGGAATTGGGGGAGAATGCAGTAGGTTAGAGGAAGAATAGATTTCACAGCGGCAAAGGAACTGAGGCCAAAATCTTTTCGCTCAGGAACTGAAGAGAGGAAAATTGAGCTAAGATGAAACAAAAGTAGAGAAACTTGAAATAGGTGTCAAGCAGGCTTTAATTATTTGATAAAATTCAGGGCAGAACTCCAACAGTGGTCTACTTAACTCTCCTCTCCCTTTTCCTATTCCCTCATCAAGGTATTTTCTGGGTATCAAGAACTCCGGCACCTTCAGAGACTTGGCTCCAAGGTTAAGAAGAAAATGCTACGCTGTACTTTTATATAATAAAGTTCAGCCGTATCTCAAACTCTATTTCCTTTTTAATTACAATTTTCTTACCTGAGCCTCAAGTGATTCTAATGTTACCATTAGCCCTGGAGGCCCGAGTTATTTTACGTTCAGCGACAAGTATTGGAAGTGCAGTTCCTACATGGGCAATTTCTCCCTCCGTGAACTTTAAACAAGTGGGTAGCATCAGACCAAAGTTTCTAGTTACTTATGCCCTATAGAGACACTGGTGCCCTAAGGAAACAGATATTTGAAATAAACTGAAGATTATATTGCTTCTGAAATATTTGGGCACTGTGGAATTAGAGAACAGACAGCAGAATTTTCAAGTGAGGTATATTTTAAAATTGGACTTTTTATAAAAGATGTTCTAGTGCCTGTTTTAAACTGTCATTTTTGAGCCAAAATTTATTTGGAAAGTGTGATTAAGGTGGATTATTAAGAACAGATAGAGACTAATATCTTGAGGAAAACATATAGTTCAAAAAAAGAACCATTTATAACTGTTTAAAAATGGCTAACAATTGCCTCCAATTACATGGATGATGATGACAAGGTTGGAAAATACATGACACAAATACTTCGATGCCAACTCTTCATCCATGGCAGGTATCGTCAGTCTATCAGCAATGTCTCAGTTGGTACCAGATATTGGTAACTGGGTCATTAAATGGATTAACCCTTCTTCTGGGCACACAGCTAGACTTTACTTCCCAGCCTCCCCATAGTTAGGAATGACCATGCGACAGTTCTTTTCATCAGAATATAGCAGAAAGGATGTGCAGTATGTTTAGACATGGCCTTGAAATACCACTCACATGGCATTCTTCCTGCTGGTTGGACTGAGGATATTTCCAATGTGGACTTATTTATTATAGAAAGTATTCCTAGAAGGTAGAGCTGCTAGAATGAAAGTGCAATCGGGAAAGTGCAATCAGACTGGAAACACACAGATCCTCATTGCACCTGGTAAAATTGCTGTCTAGGATAACTTGAAAGTATACCTCATCTTTTGGGCAAATAGCTATCAAAGGAGTATTGGAAATAGCCAGACTGTTGGCCTCCATTGCTTAGTTTCTACAAGTTATTTAAGATTGAGATAAGAATGAAAATGGAGGGCCGGAGATGAAGAGACTCATAGATTTAGAAAGCCCAACTACTTCGGGCTCTATACATAAGTCATAAGACTGAAAAGAGTCTTCAGTGACGACTCTAGTACTACTCAGTTTAAAAGAATGGCTCAGCTTTTTCTGAAAGATCATATTAAGGCTGTTACCTTCCCAGTCAAGTTTATTGTGTCAGGTAAGCAGAGAAAAAATGAGAGACAGAGAGAGAGAGAGAGAGAGAGAGAGAGAGAGAGAGAGAGAGAGAGAGAGACTGAGTTACTACGAAGTCTCAATAGAGACTCTGTCAACCTCATGGAAATTGATTAGGATGAATCTTCATTATCTATTCCTCATTAACTTCTCTTTTACCTCATCAAAAAACATTTTTCTCAGCTTTCCTTGAACGCCATCTCTAGCTTCTTATGCCCTGCAGAATCTTATCATATCATAGATGAAACTGACCTTTCCTCTGAAAGGCAAAATAACATATTGTCCTCACCACATTTGTCAGATGCATTTTTATTCTCATGTTTAAACTTGTAGGCAGTGTGACTTATCTTCTTATCTACATTTAAATGTCTTTCCCTTCCCTCAATTCCTCCCTTCATTCTCCCTTCCCTTCTTCCTCTTTTTTCACTACCTTCTTTCTTTTCTTCCTTTGTTCCTTTTTTATGCGGATGAGAAAACTGAATCACAAAAATGATACCGCACCTTGGCCAACATTAAGGTGTAATTAATTAGTGATGGCCCACATCTTCTGATTCTTTGCTAAAGATTCCTTTTACTATAACACACACTCATATTAAAACACACTCAAGACTAACACACCTCTTCAACTGTAAGCTTTTAGCCCATTCTTTATATCTGGTAATTTTTGGAAGATAAAAATGTACCTTTTCATTTATTCTATTATACATGGTTCTTACATATCATGATTATTCCAATATTAGAATACCTATAACATATTGACTCAAATCACAAAGACATTTGCCCCATCATCACTTGTCACTTTAGGAATTTATTCATGGAATCTGGGAGACAATTCTCAAAGGTATAGGAACTTCTGGTTATATTGATACAAGTATACTTTCTGTTCTATTTTTAACCTTGATAACAAAAGGACCCATTTAAAAGCCCTTAGATTTAGAAAACTATAAAAGTGAAAATTAACATATTTTATCATCTCAAAATATTTTAAAAGTAATACATGCACAGGGTAACAAAGAGTACAGAAATTATAGAGAAAATTAATGATCCAAATTACCTACCTACCTTACCACTTTAAGTTCCACTCTTTTACTCTTTTAAGGGACTCTTTTTGGTTCTTACAGTGCTTACATCTGTAAACACCACACTTGAGAGTACTTGCTCTTATGCTACTTGAGGATTTAGTTCACTTGCACTCTCCCCTTCCTCTTCCTTTTATAATTAACACTTATCAGTTTTATTTTAAATTCTCCAATTCATTATATTTTAAACTCCAGATCCAACAACTTTGAAAAGTGTCTCTTGATCCTTCATTTTGTCAGATAAGTATGTTAGAACTTTGTATTTTCTTCAACATGTCCTAATCCTGTTTCATTCCACCTTCTCTCAGCTACATGATAATGTTTACACTATCAATACAGGTCATATTTACAGTCTAAACTGACTAAATTTGAGAATCAGTATGAACCTTACTATGATCGTGTGTGTATATACTGTGTAGTGCCAGCCCAAGCAGTGGTGCTGGGATTAGCAGGCTCAGTTCCGTTGCTCTTAAGCACTTCTAAAGCAAATGTTCTGAAAATCATAGCAAATGTATTGTGTTTTCTTACACTCCTTCAATTTCTCAGAATGATGCCACCTTTCAGTTTAGTTTATATTTCAGACTCAGTGAACCCATTTCTGCTATACTGCTAAAACGATTTGTACTTTGTAACATTTTATACCTCCACATATTCATTTTTTCCAGAACAACTCCAACTTTTTGTTCTCTTATATTTTTATTTTTCCTGTACATCACTATCCAGAGGCTCTATTTCTTGCTCCCATTGGAACTAATTTATTTCATAGACTGCTAGCTGCATAGTAGCCTCCCAGGAATTCCTTTATTTCTTTTTTTTTCACCCCAGAGTTGTGTCAGGTGTTTCCTTGATCTCATGTATCCTTTTTTGTTTTACTTCTTTATTTTGATGGTGCCCACTTTCAGGTACTTCTTGAGAGAGGTTTTGGGGAGATCAACTTTTCTAGTTCTTGCTTGTCATGAGCCCTTTCTTCCATCCTCACATATGGTTGACTGCATGATTTGATATAAAATCTGGATTGAAATCATTTGATCTCAGGACATAAGTGCCTTATTGCTTTCTAGAGTAGAGTGTAGTTGAAAGGAAGCCTCATGACTTTCTGGTTTTCACTGACCTATAAATGACTTTTTGCTTCTCTCTTCCTCTGAAACCTTATTAAAATCCTCTTTTCTCTTTTCCCGTGTTCTGGAAAGAAATAGAGTTTAAATGCATAACTACCAGATACCGAAGGCAGATTACTTAGACTTGTATATCAGTTCTGTCACTTACTCACTGGGAAATATCTGTCAGTTACTTAACCATTATGTCCTTCAGATTCCTCATCTATAAAAGGTAATAATAGTATACCTATCTCGGTAGTGTTGTGAGGATTAAATAAGTTAATATATATCAAGTACATAAAACAGGGCCTGTACATGACAAGTGCTATACGAATGTTTGCTATTAGAATTTTCTATTTCTACTGGTTTATTTTAATTTCTGCTTTCACATTTTTAACCTCTTAAGAGCTCTTTTGTGTACCTTGATCCTTTCTGGTAGCTTGAAAACTTCTTAAATATCTCAGAGAATATAAGTAAGAAATCTCTGAAACTGCTTGATACTATGAATGATCTGTTTCCTGTGAAACAACTTTTTGGTTTTTTGTTGCTTATTCTCTTCATATGCTAGTGATCTTTTGGTTTTAAGTTCACCTTGATAACAGAAGGACATGAAATTGGTACATTTCCTCTGCTTTTATTTCTGGTAGGTATCTTTTCCTGCCGTGGGGAATTCAGTCTGGGAATCCTAAGTAGGAGGATACTGTGAGGCCTGTGGATGTGTTGGTCAGCTTTACTTTGAAGAGATGGGAGTCAAATGGATGCTTACCCGCCCTACACACACATGCCAAAATGAGAAGTCATTTATTTCATGGGACCATTGGTGACCTTATAAGCCTACCTTTTCTCTTGATAGTATAAGTTATGTTAAACCTATGCTATAGCATAGGAGTCTAATATGGATTTCACTTGTTAACCTACTTTTCTCTAGGTTTATTCTCTTTATGAAAATTAAATATTTTCATTTATTAATAGTACTAACAACACTTGGTCAGCATGAAAATTTACAAATTCTTTTCAAGGAGAGTATTATTTGATCTTATGAGATTCTTAGAAAAATTGTTATAATCAAATAAATGATATACATAAAATATCTTTGAAACTATAAAACTATGCAAAATTATAAAATATTACTTTAGCTGCTACATATATTTATAGTATACTCTATTTAGAAAGTACATGTTATTACCAAATAATATATTGCTTATTTTGTTCTCCATGGAATTTCTCCTAAAAAAAGAAAAATTGATTTGAAAAGAGATATTAAGTAGAATACCAGAATGATTAGAAATCAAAATACTCTTGGGCTCTTTTACTTTATTCTATCTATGGAGAATCAGAGGCCACACAAGGTAAAGCTATGTACCTGAGGTCACAGGGCCTGTGAGTGATGTAGCCCCTCATGTCAAGGCCAAAACAAAAACTCCTAGTCCACATTTCTTTTCCTTAATTTGTTTTCACAAAATTAAAAAAGCCTAAGACATTAAATTCTTCACAGTCCTCCAGATTCCAGAATTTTGTAGGAAAAGGTACAAAAGAGGACAAAGATGAGAAAGCCGTACAATAAATACGTGGTAAGTGACCCATGCCTGAACAGAAACAAGACTAAAGTCATCCCACCAGTGCTAACAACAAAAGCAGTTGTTCCTCCAGCCTTTCAGAGTTGAAAACAATGCTACAAGGCTGCCATGCCTACAGCCAAGCTGTGGCACTGTGCTCTGTTGCTGGCAGCACTTTCCACTGGAGTGTAATAGAATACTAGAGCACTATTGTATTTTTAAAGGCAATTAATATTTTATTATGCACAGACTTTTATTTGTACCATTTGGATTCCTCTTCTCTAATTAAATCTTGTGATTTACACATACAGAACTGCTGTTCTTTAAACTGTGCAAATTATAAAAATTAACAAATACTTGTTAAAAGGAAGCGAAAGCAGCCAAGGGTCCTATTTTTGTGACAGAAACAACTGGAGGCTACAGAGTGAATTGATAGTGTCTCTAATTTGAGTGGGGCAATGTGGCAATTACATACAAAATACCTTAGTTAAGTAGAACTGATAGAAATTCCAGCTGTCTATGAAAGAAAGGTTAATTCTTTAAATAAATAAAGCCAGAGTATTTTATGTGTCCATATAGAATTTTTGCTTCATGACCTTGTGTACAGCATTTTGGGTTTTATAAATCAAGAGTGTCATTTCAGGCATGCATTACCCCAACTTTGCTTTTGTGGAATGTTTCCTAGAGCCAGGGAACAGAAAGACTCTAAGTTTAGATGCCCGCTAGCAGAATGTGCTTTGCTCCTCTTTCTCATTCTAAATGAATGGTTTCTAGGTAAATTTCAGATGAATGAGTATTATACTCACCTCCACCCCTAGCAATATATGGTGTAAAAGAAAGTATCCTTTAATGGAAAGACAAATGTCTCTCTTGAATTTTGGAAAGGCAGCAGCAGATGGGGCCTGTGTTGAGGTTTAGGATGAGGAAGAGAGAGCCAGGGCAAAAAATAATCCCCAGCTTAATGTGGCTAAAGGCTTTCACAGAAGTTTTCTGAGAATAATCTGCAGTCTCTTTGAAGGGCGTTACCCCCAGGGTCTCCAGCTGGGGAAGAAGGACGTTAGCAAGTAGATTGGGTAAAGAGCAAGGAGTCAACAGGTATAACCTCAGTAAGGATCTGTTTCATTTACTGCTCTTTTTTTCCACCCCTGGCGAAATGCAAATTTAATCGAGTAAATAAAAAGAAAGTCAAAAAATTCAATATGGAGAAATTTACTTTCTGGACAACATTTTAAGACAATACTTATTCCATATGTAGAAAGTTACTATGCAGATCTGCAATTTCTATTCTTATTTTGCATGGATTCTTCTTTTCATTCAACTTGTAAGTCACATGCTTTTTTTTTCCTTTGTGTACCAGCAGATTAATAAAGGAAAAATTTCTTGTGAACTATTTATACAAATAATTGAACATCTACCTAGCAAATATATTCAAGACAGCTCTCTTATAACCTATATTGATAAAAATGATTTCAGGATGCCTTTCTTATAACAGCTTTGAAATTGCAACAATTTTATAAATTTAGGGACAGAAAATCTTCAATGTAAAACATCCACATAAAAGGCAACACAAGTAAGATATAAATACAAGTAAAGATTAAATAAACAAACCTTTGTATTTTTTTATTTTATATCTCCCTGAAGTTTCTATTGCTCTTATGGAATTATTGTTAAAAAAAATATTTAATTCTTTTAAAGAATATTCATGCTAGTCAAGGGTAATAATCCTATTCTCCTTGCCATTGATTGATTTATATGACAGAAGTCTGGCAATAAACCATTAAAAGAAATCTTCTGGGGGTCTTTGGGGAAAAGTTTCTTTATTCTTTAAAAGAGACACAACGTAAGGCACAGTCTCTTCTTCAGTGTATACTTTTGTGGCATTCATATGATGATTATGTAGCAACCATCCTATGACCATGGACAAGGGAAGGTGACTTCTCTAAGGTGGTAGGAAGGAGTGATGAAAAGAGCATTAGTCTTTGAAGATGTGAGGTGTTAAAATAAACAACTCATCCACCACAACACAAGGCTGTGTCTAACCATGTTCTTAAAAAATAAATTAATTTTTTACTTATGACCACCAAACCATAGACCACATATTACTTAGAAGGTAATATGATACAGTAAAAAAGATCTGAAATCTGGTGCTAACAACCTGGTATTTGTAATGAAAACTTTAAATTCTCTATTATTTAATTGGTGACATCTTCTATTTATCACATAGGGATCTATGGCTTAGGAAGCCACTCTTAGTTTGGACATGATTAGGCAGTTAAAAATTAACCTAGCCTAGTATTACAAACAACTAAGTATGTGTTAAAAAGGACATAGATTTAGAAAAAAGAAGTCTCATATTCACGGTTCAACTTTCACTTGATGGACTTTCTTGAAACAATACATAAACCTCACTAAGCCTGTTTCTATATGTGTAAAACAGATATAATACACATGCTATAAGAGAAAATAGGCTAATACACATAAAATCATTTAATAAAATTTCATGTATTTATTTATTAAGAAATATTGACAGCACCTACTATATGTGTCAAGGACTGTCCTAGACTCTAGGCAAAAGCCATGAATAAAACACATTAATAGGCATGTTAATAACTGACCTATGATCAGTCCTAATTTGGTTTATAGGTAATAAAAGTAAAATAAACCATTTGCTCATGAAACAATTGTATTGCATTGTAAACTTTAGTATACAGAACTGAAATACCACAGGAGAACATATATTATAGGTTATTTTGGTTATTTTAAGTACATGACCAGGGAGCTGAGAGATTAGAATTTACATATTTTTAAAAATTGTCTATGCTAGGCTATGCTTGTTTAATTGAATTATATAAGAGTTGTGAAAGATTATTGATGAATCAGTTATGCTCTTATTTACCATTTTAGAAAAGACTGACATTCTTTTATCAGTGTTTATAATACAAAGAATTTAGAAGAGACACGAGCTCACATCATTGGACTCAACTATCATACATTAAACTTTCCAGCCCCTATTGCAAAGCTTCCTGGAATTGCACAGCCCCTTTCCCAATTTAATCCCTTCTTTCTCTTAGACCTACCAGAAACTCTATAATTTCCCACTATTGCTCTTGGCTAAAGTGACAGAAAGATTAGCTAGTAAAACCACATGGGGAAAAGTCTAGTCAGCCTTTAATATTACTTGAGTTTTATTAGTTATTTAATTCTGCTCCTCTCAAACTCCCATTCCAGATCTCCAGCTCTTTTTTCAGAGAAATACATGCTTTATGTAGTTTTGTAAGTTCAGCCTTGCTCAGGAACTGCAGGCAACGTGGGAGGTGAGGGTGAAATCCAGACTTTGTGTTCAGCCAGTCATGAACTTAGGGCCTGAATTTAGTTTTCTACCTGGATTTTGTGATGGCTTTTTACTATCTCCTTCCTATTTTTAAATGAAAGAAAGAAAGAAAAGAAAGAATGAAAGAATACATGAATGAAAGGAAGGAAGAAAGGAAGAAAGAAATGGAAGGAAGGAAGGAAGGAAGGAAAAAGGAAGAAAAAAAGGAGAGAGAAGGGAGAAGGGGAGGGAAGGAAGAAAAGGAGGAAGGGAATACATGTTGCAGGTACTTTTACAAATAAAGGCAGAAAAGTGTTGAGCTACCTATTACAAAAATCTGTTAATATTTTTTTTTTGCCCATATCATTTCTAAGAATATTTACCTCTTGTGTAAAGTATCAACATGAGAGTCAAGTTACTCAACCTAAACTAGACATAGGAAGAGAAGGATCCGACAAGGATTAAGATATGCTTGCTCCTGCTGCCAAGTTAGCTTTGCAACTAATTTCAAGAGTTCTATAAATTCAATAAATGTCCTTTTCCCAGCAGATATTCAATTTGTCAGGATTTAGAGACAGCCCCCTATGCTCTGTTATGCCAATTGCAGTATATTCTTTGTCTCTTCCTTGGCAGGACTGGTTTGGAAGAGCAGGAAATATGTTGTCCTGCAAGAACTGGAAAACCACATCTCTACCTGTCATATCGATTTACAGACAACTTTCCTTTCTGCCTTCACTTGATGGCTTGGGGTGGAGTTGGGGAGGAGTAGTAATAAAACTGAAAGCAGCAAATAAACAAACAAGACAAACAAAAACTCATAGACACAGATAACAGTACGATGCTTACTAAAGGAAAAAGGGGGTGGGGAAAAGTAGAAAAAGGTAAAGGGAGTCAAACACATGATGACAAAAGGAGATTTGACTTTGGGTGGCAAACACACAATCAATACACAGATAATGTATTATAGAATTATATACTTGAAACTTATATAATTTTATTAACCAATGTCACCTTAATGAATTTAATAATTTTTTTAAAAAAAACTGACAAACTAAATGAAGGAAAAAATATACACATAGGTAAATTTCGGTATTTATCTTTGCATTCAGAATGAATGGACCAAAGTGCAAAGTCTGGCCCTTTTCATGAGCCCTTTGTATGCATGAATTTTAAAAGTAAAAAAAAAAATTGTTGCAAATTTGTGTCATAGTCAGCATCTTCTGGGACCTAGGGTACAACTACAGGGACATGTGCCAGCACATTGAGTCATCGCCAGGCAATAGCTGCAGTCTAATTGAAAAGCCGTCATTGACCTATAAGCTGAATCCCCAAAAGGTCACAGAATAACAATGACATTTGTATTAATAAAATAAATGATAATAGTAACAACAACAAAAATATCTAACCATGATAAATATTTTACATTCATTATCTCCTGGAATAGTCATCTCAACTCTGAGATAGGTTCACTTATCATAATCTTTTAGAGATGAATAAACTGAAGCTGAGGGGGGTTAAAGGAGCAGCCCAAATTTTATAAGTAGAGAGGAAAGGAGTTGAGATTTGAATCCAGAGAGAAATACAGACTATGTAGATTCACACACTTTTTCACTAATGTTTTGCTAACAAACTAAAACAAAACATAAACACAGATAAAAAATGGTCTCTGAGATTTAGTAATAACTGCCACAGAGAGAGTACACTAAGTGTCTAGCACATTTTTACCTTGGGGAGACCCCAATCTCTCGCCAAAGGAAGGGCAATGTCATCCACTTTAGTCACTTTATAGAAGCAATCTCCTTTCAGTTAAAAGCTTTCTAAGAGCTTTAGCTTTGCCCAGAGCCAACGTCACTACTTTCTATGGGGAAATTTAGTTTACCATAAAAGCCTTTTAATTAAGCTGCAATATTATATCCAGCATGCTTTGACAATTTACACAAAACACTGTTGATGAGGCAGAATGTTCTCTCATTCTTTTTCCTTCGAGTTTCTCAGTTAAGGTGAGAACGCACAGGACAAAAAAGAAGTAAATAAAGAGATGCCTGTTTTCTACCCACTTAAAGTCCCAGGACCCTAGTTCACATGAGACAAGCTGGCTTGAGTTGTCCATGTGCACCTGTTTCCTTGCAAATTTCGCGGTCCTGCTCCCAGGCCCTACGTTGCTCCTGTAGACCGGCAAGTGCTCACCTCTGGAGTGATTATCCCCCTCCGCTCAGATGTGCTGACTCCCAGACAAGCTTTCCCTCCTGACAAAAATGGCTTTTTAAAGAGTTCAAGACTTTTGTAAGGAGTTTTAAACATTGAATGTAAACAAGACTTAATCTACACAGATAAGCTGTGCTTACTTATACAACAAGAAGAATAATATAAGTAATAATGCTTTAGTGTGCTCCAGGAGCTAAGTATTTTAACTATTCTACTAGGAATCCTTTTGCTTTAAGTTTATTGGAGAGAGAAATATTCGAAATGCAACATCAAGGACAAACAACAAACCTTCCATGAGAAAGCTTTCTCTGGTACCAATGTTGCCAGGCCATTGCCTAACTCTGGGACACAATAATTTCTCCCAGTGTGTATAGTATACTTTTAATAAAGAAAAAGAATTTATAGTTCTGGATTCCAGTGTTATTGCTATCATTTTTAGCAACATGAACTTAAATGACTGATTGATACAACCTTCTCTTCTGTAAATGTGGTCAAATAATATGTATTAGATAACCTTCTGGGGTCAGTGACATATTAGAGGACAAATACGTGTGAAAATTTTTCTGAACTGTGACGATACATAAGAAATAGACATTGTTATTTATCACCCAAAATATGTGTAAAAATTGTGATGTGGTATTAAGAAGGAATTCCTAGTTTAGTAAAGGAGGAGGAAATGGTTATGCATAGCCAATTTAGGTTCAAGATTTAGGTTCTTATAAATCTAATTCACCTGGATGAGCAAACTAATCACCTAGGATAAGCTGATTATTCTAAAAGCTAAAGGGAAGCCCTAAAAGTCAGCACTGAGTAAAATCAGGGCATTATAAATGTCAAAATAGAGTGCATATAACTTCAATGTTGGTGCATGTTGTTCCCCAAGCATTCTATTTGAATCAAAGTTTTAATAAAGAGAGTTGAAAGTAGTAACCAGTTGGGATAATGAGCTGATTAATATTTCTATAAAACTGGTTGAAGATTCTACAGAGGTTTGTATTTGAGTGAAGTTCAAAATGTACAAGGAAACAGATTTTAAAATACTAACAGTATCTACTCTAACTCACAAAGTTTTAAGAGCCTGCTAGAGTGCCTTAGAGCCTGTTTGCCTAGTAGCATCTCATACATTCTACTAATTGCTAGAGTACCCTTGATCTAATCAAATTTAATAGTATTATATAAAATGGATTTAGAATTTAGTACTAATCCGTTTGTGTATTTTGTCCTAAAATCCAATCCAAATATTTAGCATCCATAATTAGAGACGGTTTAATATAGTAATTTAATAGAATTACTGAGCACTCTTGTTTGATTTTAGATGTTTTAAAAGAAATAGTCTTTACTAAAAGTAATACATAGTTCACACTATTTTCGTTAGTTAAAGCCAAGCCACTTGATTCTTTACTCAATAATTTATTATCTAAATCTTCCTTTTAAAAAATCCAATTATCTATGAATAAGACAGATCCCAAATATTTGTTAGTAAAATAAAACAAAAAAATATTTTCTTTCTTTAATACATGTCTCCAAAATGTACAAGGAGGTAGGTCAAATCAAATGTAATTGTCTGGGCCGCATTCTCTAATGGATAGACTTTTACACCTTAGACCTAATGTGCATACATAGGCCTCTTGGAAATAGCATGGTTTGTGAGCTAATGATGTGCATTGCTAAATATTTTTACATCAGGGTGACATTTATAAATTATATTTTAATATTACAATTATTTTAGATGATTGCCCCCAAAGCCCTTTTATTTTTAGAAAATATGAAGCCTGCCTGGCCCACAGACACTCAAAACCCAAGATGCTCCAAATTGGACTCATTATCTCTCCACCCCCGCCCTAAAGCTGCTGCTCCTCTGTGTTCCCTTGCTCCAGTAATGGGGCCACTCTCCTCCCAGTCACACAGGCTAGCAAACTTCCATCATCTTTGACTCTCTCCTCTCCTGACCCTTTAAATCTAATCATCCAAGTCCTCTCAAATGTATCTTTGAAATGTCTTTGGAATCTCTCTCCTATGATTCACCCTCACCATTCCTTTTGTGGTTCAGGCTCTAAGTTATTCCAATGGCCTATCCACAAGGTCCCAGGAGCTAGCACATTCTATCTCCAAAATATCCTCCTTACATTACTAGCATTATTCTTTTAAAACACAGATATGGAGATACAACCATGCAGCAAACATTTTTGATAAATAGTATTTGACAGACAATGAAATCTAAATTTCTTAGCAAAGGACTGATCCCTTCATTTTTTTACCCCATTAGTTATTTTCTCTCAATATTTTCTAGTCCAACTACACCACTGGCTATTTCCAAATATTCTATATTTTTCTGAGGTAATTTCCTTTGAACGGGTAACCATTGCTGCCTTTCATTGGAAAATTCTAATTGTTTTTGCATTCCAATTCATCTCCTTTTTATCCTTGGAAGAAGTAATCATTTGCCACCCAGGTGCTAACAATTAGCTTATGCCTCTCTTATGATACTTATACAATCTAATAAAAATTAAAATTTTTTCAGATATGTGTTAGTCAACCCCAGTAAGCAGAGATCTCTGCATTCAGGGACCTTGCCTTTTTAATGGTTATATGCTTCATATTGTCTTTTCATGTATTTATTATTAAACCTTTTTAAAATTGTTTTATAAATTACTATTGATGCTTTTCATATTGTACCACAAAAATAACATTTTTCTTAGCAGCATATTTATGTTATATATGAAAGGGATCAATACAAATCAAGCATTAGGAGAAAATACCCAAACCTCTTGACATATTGCACAATATTTTTCATCATACCTTTGCATTATGATAATTCACATGCTTTTAAAAGGCCAAAGGAGCATATATACGTTGCAAAAGTGTTATGTTTTCTCCAAAACCTAATGAGAAAAGATAGAGACAGATGGGAGTTCAATTGGCTAATTTTCTGCCCAGCTGCTTAGACAAAAAATAAAGATGCACTGACCCTATGCTTCTGTATTCTAAACTGTTCAAATATTCAGTCTTCCTTAGTTAACTATTATGCTAAGGTTGAGTGGCCAATATCTAGATTAGCAGACACGATTCACCTGGCTGTCCCTTTTGTTCTCAGTTTTTAATGTGAAGAAAGAGAGTTCTAAAAATAGAACAAACCCTTGAAACTGAATTGCATTCCTGAATACACAATTAGATCACTATAAAATGACAAAATCTTATCACATTTATTCGAAGTAGTCCAAAAATAATAGACATTTTTTAAACTGCGTATACGTTTTCCCCTTCCATACTTTTCCAGTCTTTAAAAATGTTAACAGCAAAACAAAAAAAAAAGTGCTAATTTGCCCTTTAAAGACTAAGCAGCCTTAAAATTCTTCTCATGTTAATGTGAAGTGAGAAATCATTTCCATTTCCACTGGTAATTCAAGCCTCAAATGACTTAACTTCAACTTTTTATGTTTTATTATTGTGTATATAGACACATTTTGTGGAAGTCCTTCCTGACAACACTTTAAATGGTAATAATTTTGTGTGTGAGAGAGAAATCTTCCTTCTCTTTGACTTGCTCTTAAAGCTGTCTTTAAAAGCCCAGCCTTCCCAATCTTTCTGCTTTAATGGGCCATCCTCAAGGAGTGTTATTTAGATTCTCTGAAACCTCTACCAAAGTTTTGAATGTCCCATGATTCTACAACCAGCTGTCTGCTTCCTTGTTTATCTGTTGTGGAATTACAAAATTACCACATTTACAGAATATTTTAAGTGAGTTGTTAATATACGCAATTAAAAGATTTCACAGAAAACATCCCAGCCTCTGTGAAAAATCTGAATATCTAATGACACATTTTCTACCAAATAATAGTCAGTTGGAGGTGATAGGTTATCTTCTATTCAGGGTCAAGACAGGAGAGAGAAATCACAGCAGTTATTTGCACAAGAAATTTTTAATTTAAAAATTATTAGCTAGTAACAAGGGATAAACTTCTAAGGGGTAAAAAGAATCCTACAGGAGAGAGAAATAGTATTTCTATGAAGCAGTCACTGTCTTAGGGCTGAGCCAGAATGCCCAGGGAAGAAACACACTTAAAAGAGCTCACACTTTCCTAGATGCCTTATTGAGGAGGATGTGGCCATAGCACACTATGTGGGAAAGAAGTTTGCTGAAGTGCCAAGAACAGCGCTGGAAACAGAAAAACGCCTGCTGATTGCCAGCAAGAATCACTAGGAAGCCACCCACCGGGGTGCCAGCGAAAAGGTACTGGAGAATAAATTCCGCTGAGTATCCTATAGACTGCTGTCTATCATGTATTGCAGGAGAAAGAAGGAAAATAACACACCAGCACCTAGGAAGGATGCCTCTTCCTCCTGCACTGTCCCTTAAGTGCCCCCTCAGATAAAGTGTAACATTGTGCCAGTTATTAAATATGTTAATAGGAACCAGCCCTAATGTATCAAGGCAGCATAAAGACTGATGCATTTAGTGCTGAGAAGCAATAAATTGATAACTAACACCAAATTCTCTGTCTATTATAGATATTTGAGTTTATGGTCAAAGACCCACGATATCAGCAACCCAAAACTCACTGGTATGAGTTTCATTTCATAAAGAAAGAATTTTAGAAACTGTGAACTCTGAGTCTCAATCAGCAAAATGATAGAATCACCAGCACTGCTGACATGTAGAACTGTATCTAAGATAAGACAAACAGAATGGAAAACTTTAATCAGCCATATATTTACCTAAAATATTTTCCAAGAAATTTTTAAAAGCTGGATTTTGTAGTTATTTAAAAAGTTGTTTTTAGTACCTTAATCAAAAATGCTTGCTTTTTTTTTTTTTTGTATTTCAATTTGCTGCTATATATATTTAGCACAAATTTTATCGAACGTTCCCTGACACTGAGCTCAAATGAAGGTAAGTGATTTTGAAACTGCTTTTCCTTACCTTGGAAATTTTAAAAGAAAAAAGACACCAATTAAAATTGTATTTAAAAAGAATAACTGATTTTGGGGAGCTACTTTTGACCTTCGAGAAAATGAAATATGAAGTCTTTAAAAATATTCTGAAGAGATGTATTGGAACTTTTTGCCCCTTACTTCTAACCACTGTTTATAAGATTGTGAACTGAGGCAAGCAGTGAGCTTGTTTTTTTTTTTCTGTGTGTTCAGAAAAATTAACTGGATTGATTTTCAATAGACATTAACTTTTGCCTATGCCTCTAGAGGATCTTGCAGGTACTGATAACAAGTTGGCAAGACATCTGTCATTTATACAAGAAAAAGTCAAAATAATACCAAGGTATCATACTTCTATAAAGTAAACTAGAATCCCCAAGGAGTTTAACCTAGATGCTTATGTCATAGCTAGAGTCAATACCGACTGTGAACTGCCTTTGACAAGTTCAACATGTGAACGTATTTTAGCCAACCAGAAATATCAGGTGCAAGGATTTCTGCCCAAGAGTTAAATGAAAGAATTTATTTCTTTCTCTAAGTCATGTTAATAGCTACTAGATCAATTCCTTCTGCAGACAATATTTATTTTTTGACATATGCACATGAATACACACATACACACATACATGCGCACACACTAATATAAGGAATAAATTTTTCTGAGTATCACTGTACCAACTTTGAAAGATGAAGTATTAAAAGTGAAAACTTTTTTGGAAAGAATCTCTATTTTCTCCCATTTCTCAATTTAAGTATGCTTTTAAATTCAGTAGTTATTCATGAAAGGAAGCAGATATAATGAGGGCATTATCTTCTGTAAAAAAAAATAATTCATGTAGCCTTAAGAAATATATTCTGCAATATTTTCTAAATGCTACTGGGAACTTAGAATTTTTAAGAACAGAAACAAGAGTGTAAAAATATAACTAAACTTCAAAAGCCCTTGCGACAGCATGACTGGTGTTATATAACCTCCTTTGATCTCCCATAAATAAAGAATCATTTCTGCAAACCTTAGAGGTGAGAGCTGCAGGGTTTAAATTTACGAGTGTTCGTTTTAATGAAAACTCTGAGAAAACCAAGGTAGTGTTGGGGATTGATGAGAGAATTAGCTTTATTTTGCACTCAGGTACTGGAGTTGTGGATTCTTGCCAATGGGTAAAGAGCACCTCTCAGGTATTTATTTAGTTAAAACATTCTAACCATTATTTAACTCATTTATTAAGTACGTTGGAAGGTCTCTGGGGCTGCATAAGACATTTTTAAAACTATTGTCAGGGTAATAGTGCCAATGAAAATTCAGTGTTTGAAAGAAGCTGCAGTGTAATATCCTTGAACCTCTTTAATGGGTTTCTTTGAGGACTTATAAAACTCTCTTTGTATAAATGGACCACTTGCATTAACCTATAAAGAGAAATGTTTGGCTTGCATCTCTTTAAAAGAAGTCATATGGATGGCAAATTTGGATGCTGTTATAAATTGAGGTCATGTACTCAGATAGATAATGCAATGAATATTGTCATTTTGCACTTACTTGAGATTGCAGGAATTATCGAAAATAAAGAGAGAGAAAGAAATCAAGTGATAGTACAGAATATAGTCCCCGGGACTCAGGCTTCTTACTATTGATTTATTATTTATTTTACTTTTTTCTTTCTTTTAATTATTTTACATCCAATTTTCTCTACATAAAATCCAATAGACATTAAGGGATGAGCTTAAAGAGTTGCAATTTAGGTATAGAATATTACTTTATAGTTCAGCTGCATAACAAATTTAAATAGGTACTTGGAAAATGTAATAGAACTGAAAAGATATTTTCTGATCTTAACATTCATAAATGTCCAGTTATTTAAATTATTTTTCAACTGTAACTGTTACTTAATTTTTTACAATCTTTAAAAACGATAAAATAAATAGTAGCATAAAATAAAAATCATTATTTAGTACAGCAATAGAGTGAATTCTGTATGCAACCTGAAAAATTAATTGAAATATATATTTCTTTTATTATCTTTCATAAAACATGGTTGTTCAAAATGCTGAATGACCAAGTGTACTACATTTTTTTTCTCCAAGATTTCCTGTATTTATGATTCTTAATTAATAACATTCAAGGAAACTCCTGGTAACAGATCAGACTGAATGAAAATGGACGGCAGGTGGACTGCAGTAGGATATGAGCCTACTGTGAAAAACAAAAAACAAGTATTTAACAATTTTACTTTTTGAAGAGCACTTACATTGCTGTTTAGGTGGTTTTTCATTTGCATACCAGTTAGGTAGAGATAAAGCTGTGTGATGTTTAACATGTTAGTAAATAAGATTTCCTAGTAGATTTGTGAAATTTTATATTTCCTATATATTTAACTAAACTTCTTATGGCAGGTTTCACTCTGATGGAATTGAATTATTAGAGTATGCCAAGAACCTCATCTCCAGAATGCTTTCTTTATTGACCTGTAATATTGTGTTTAGACTGGGATGAGTGCTCAGAACTGCAACAAAAATTGACATGCCAAAATAGTACTTCTTATTCTTAATGTTCTTCATTGGTACTTCCTGATTTTTTAAGAAGTAAGTACCTTCAGATATGAATGATTTTCTAGTTTTGCTTAGTAGTTCCTGAGCTAAATATTAAGAGCTACATAATAAATATGAAATAGTATACTGAATTTTCTCCTGGCCTCTCAACATCTTTTTCTTCCACGTTCTCCTATGTGTCTCAGAGGCTGGAAACTAGTGTTTCTCAGGCTCCTTTGCCATCAAGGTCCTATTTTAGGTTCACCAATGAGAAGTTCTGAGTGTTATTTGAAAGGCAGAAGAAAATGAAAGACTATTTGTGTCCTAACAATAACAAGCTGACAGAAAGGCTAAGGCAGATAACTTCCTGCAGTTTAATGAAAAATCTGATTTACTTTAGTAAATCATCCTCCAATTCTGCAGGTTCCTGACATCATTAGTAAAGGTTCTTTGCAATTATCATAGTATCTAAATTTATGAACTTTAAAAGTATTTTCCATGGCCTTTGTTTCTATCCCTTGTATTTAATTTCTTTCAGCATAAAAAACAGGAAGCTTCTGTTTTTCTGACAAAACCCTGGCTTAATCAATTGCTTTCACATGAAAATAACCTTTTAGTTATTAGGTACTGCTAGAATATGACTAGTAAACTATTTCCTTTGCTCCATCTCTCTATACACCAATAATTTTCTTAAAATTCTATCCAAATTTAGAAGAACATTGATCATGTAATTTTCTTCTCAAAGAATGTCAAATACCACTACACATTCACTCTACTTACTGCCTCTTACTTATAAAATTCAAATTCCTCAAGTTAACTTTCTCATGAACCAGCTTTTTCAGTATTATTACCCACTTCTCTGTTTTACATACTTTATTCACTAGCCAACTGAAACATTAAGCATTTCCAATCCACCAAAAGCATTATTAAAAATTTTATTGCCATTGTTTCTATCATTTTTCTACTGAAACTTTATCTCCATCTGCCAAAATTTATCCCGATGACATATCTAAAAAGATACCTATTCTCATTTTATGTTCTTAGAAGTGATTAAGACTATCCCTATTCTGTGTGTCCATAAATTCCTAAGCAGATTTCTTTATAGAATATACTATATCATTCAGTAATAATTTTTTTTTTATCTTACCTCTCTATACCTATCAGAATTCCTGGTCTATAGTTAGTCCTCAAGATAGTTTCACTGGAAAAAATTAAAAATAAAACAGACTAGATGTCATCAGAACCAACTTTCAACCAAATATTTCCAAACGCTGGGTACAATATAAAATACGTATGATTTTAAAAGTATAGCTAATTGCCATGTGTAGGACCCCCTCCCCCCCAATAATCGAAGAACTTGAAATCTGAGTTCTAACCTTACTTGGAAGATGTGAATGATGTGGTTACATACATAAAGGTAGACCATTCAAAGAGCTATATCCAAGTGAGAATGAAACCAGGTCTGGAAAACTCAACCAAAAGAAATTAACTTAAAGTTACACCAGAATATGAAGTAATAAAAACAAATATTCTCTAGATGACTTAATCTCATTGTTAGAGCTCATTAGACTTATAAAAACAAAACAAGAAAAAAGATTGAGAGTTAGCAGAGAAAATGAAAAGCAAAGTTATAGCCACAAAGACATTAAGTATAGGAAGGTCAGTTACATGATATACAATATGCTTTATTAAATTGTTTACAAAATAAAAATAAGAAACATCAAAAAGATTAAGATTTAGAAGTTGATCAAATATAATTTGAGTAATAAATATCTATAATTGAAATAAATATCTTAATGACATATTGAATCACAGATAAAATTCAGATATCTTACAAGAGAATTAGTGAACTTCATATTAGGTATACAAAATTGATCTGGGCTGAAATAGAGAAACAAAGAGATAAAAAATATGGAAGAAATTAAGAGACATAGAACATAAAATGAAGAGGTCCAAATTATATAACTGGTGTTTTAGAATAAGAGGAGAGGAAAAAAAGAATAAAGAAGTCACAATAAAAGTGAAAATGACCAAAAAAATTCCATACTTGATGAAATACATGACTCTTTAGATCTCAAAAAGCCTGACAAATCCAAAGTCAGATAACTAATAAAAGAATTGTTCTTCATGAATCCAAAAAACACCAGAGACAAAAAAGATAATCTTAAAGAAAGTGGAGATAAGATGTCTACAAAAATAATCAATTAGAATAGCGGCATAATTTCTCAGTGCTATTATGGGAAGTCTGGATATGACAGAATGACTATTTTTTGAAAGGCTAACAAAAAATAACCTAGAATTGAATATCCAATTAAGTTAATATATTAAAATTTAGGTGAAATAAGTTTTTTTCAGAACTAAACAAACAAACCAAAATGTTTATCATAAGAGCTATTCATTTAGAAATTATCTAAATGATATACATCAGAAAGAAGGAATGTGTTTACAGAAAAACAATTGAAATACAAAAGTATGAGTAAAAGAGTTGATAAGAAGATTGGTAAATGTAAACTAAAATTTATTCTATGAACAACCATAAAAATACCTACTCTGGGAAATAAAAAATTATTGAAACTAAAATAATAGACAATAATAGCAGTCAAGACAGAAAAACTTCAGTATTTCTAACACCATTTAAAGTAGATATATGTGTTAGTTTAGAAGTATAAAGTTAAATGCTAATCATTATACTAAGAGAAACCAATGAAAGAATTTAAAAAAGTGAAATGCATAAATTCCAAAGCATCAGGAAAAAGACAGCATTAGTGAAAGTATGAGAGGAGAGAAATATAAGCACATAAAATGTAAAACAGATAGAATTAACCAAATTAAATGGTAGAAACAGATTCAAATATGTTACTACTAATAATAAAAGATAAGTAGACTAAACATACTTATAAAAAACTAGTGAAAATGAATTTTTAAAAATCTTATTATATGATATTTACAAGAGACACATGTAAAATGTAAGCACATAGAAAAATTGAAACACCGAGTATTTGTGAAAGTTATATCAGGACAATACTAACTAAATGAAAGATGATATAATTCTGTCAATATTAAATATAGTAGATTTTAAGACAAAAAATAAAGACGAAAGAAAAGCAAGATCATTATATAATGACTTCAGGTATATCATGGAAGACAGAATCTTCAAATTTGACAAATATACCAACTGGCCACTTTTAAAACATATTAGGGTAATTCATAAATTAAACAGACAAATTTAATCAAAAGAAAGATTTAAAAAGTACTATCAATAAACATAATTTAACAGATGTGTATGTAGAACTCTGCACCAATGAATGTTATAAAACACACTTTTTCAGATGCACACATTAAACACTTATGAAAATTGACTAAATACCAGTCAACTAATTATTATTATGTTGTGTCATATGAGCCATCATGATATAAAGGCTTTAGATGTGTTAGAAATGAAAAAGATATTTTCAAAAATACATTTCAGAAATGGAATAAATGAATAAATAAATCTTACTACCTTCAATCTGTATTTTACTTATCTATATATTTTTACTGTATACTTATTTATTCTCTACAGGGCACAATTATTCAACTTTAATTCTCTATGTTTAGGTGACTGCACTACTATCAGGTCACTATATATATTTACATTGGAAGTGACTCAAAAAAGTATTCACACTTAGTCTTCACTCAATACATGTTTATGATGGATGAGGAAAAGGAAGACAAACAGCATGGCTTGGGTCAGGCAAAAGACTCTAAATCTGCTTCATGTTTGAATCTTTCACTCCAAGCTACATATTTATTCCTTAAATTCAAAATAACCAAAAAAAAATCATTATTTTCCCCTTCAAACCTGTTTCTCCCTTGTTTTTTTTTTCTTCCCATCTGTAGGTGAATAGAATTGTATGCATCCAGTAAAAATGCCTTCCAACTTAGAAACTGTAGAGAGACTTTATCCTCCTTTTCAACCTCCACCACCAATCTCTCACTATTTCTCATCTTGATTATTGCATGAGCAGGCTAATACTTCTTCATGTTTCTAGTTTTGTTCTCTTCTTGTACTTTTTAATCTACAACAAAAATAATTATTCAGAGATAAAAATCAAAGTGTGACATAGTCCTTCTTAAATATTTCTTTTAATTCTCATTTCTTACAAGATAAATTCTTAATTCATTTTGCAGTATGTAATATCTTTTGAGAGCTGGTCCTTTCTCAGTTTTCTAGCTTCTAGTCTTCCCTTTTCTTTTCTCCTCTTCAAACCAGCCTAGAGAACTGCCCCATGACACAAAATGCCTTCTTTTGACTCAGTGCCAGTGTTCAGATAGCCCCCTCTGCTTGGAAAACATTGCTTGCTTATCTCGATAATTTCTACATGACTCATTACAACAGTAACTCCTTGAAGGAATGTGTAACTTCTGCTAATACAGGTGCTTTTGCCATGTGCTATTTTAGCACTGTGTGCATAATTTTATTGTAGTTCTTATCTCTGGGTAGATTAATTATTTTTTCTTGGATATAATTGCCACTAAATTAGAAGCTCTTCAAGAATAGGGAGTTAGTCATTTGTATATCCCTGGTGCCTATTATTGCTTGACATATAAAACTCATGTGTTTTTTAGAAAGGGTGTGGATGAGGTAGAATAGAGAGGAATGAAGGGAGGAAAGAAAAATGGGAGAAAGTGTAGAAAGAAGGGAAATAGTCTCTATTTCCTCATTAGCTGAATAAAGTGATTTGAATATATTACAGATCTAATGAAATTAGCTTTTGATTTATTTCAGAGACGTTTTTATCAGTATACCCTGAAATTTCCCAAAAAGCTGCAAGGTATACTTTATAAATAAATTTACTTCTCAAATCATGTATAGTATCACTAGTAATTTTAGTACATATTAAAAATTATACTAAGAAATGAGTTAATGATATTTCTATTTCAAAGACAAAGCATTGAGTAACACAATCTTTCCTGTGTTAGGTAGCTAAAACCAGATATTCTGATGTTTACTTCTTTATTATATAAGACACAGCTTTTCATTCTCTGTTTCTATCTCTCTTTCTCTATTTCTATCTCTCACTCCTGCATTGCTCTCTCTCACCATAAAAGCTTTCATTCTTTGCAGTCACAGTTATTTATTAGTATAGCAATAATAACAGAAAAAAAGAAAAACATGTATGGAGAACTTACTCTATCATAATCCTGGTGTTCATTTTCTTGAGTACCATTGCATCAAAACATTCTATGAGGTAAGTAGAATTATCACTATTTGAGTAATAGGTGAAATCTAATTACTATCTTAATAGTTAGCACCAGAATTCCACTTATGAAGGCAACTTGTTTTGGGGGAAAATCGAGAGACTTTAGCGGTATGTGTAGGAGCAGAAGTTCAGATAACAAACATGAGGGTAGAACTTTTTCTCATCAGAGAAGAAAAAAGAGTACGCCCATTCAGGCTGCTAGGTAGCTATTTATGAACAACAGAAATCTGTTTACTCAAAGATATGGAGGATGCTAGTCTGAGATCAGGGAGCCAATGTAACTGAGTGAAGCCTCTGTTTGTGTGTGTGTGTGTGTGTGTGTGTGTGTGTGTGTGTGTGTGTGTGTGTGTGTGTGTACTATTATATATATAATACTACTTTATAAGCATTAAAGTGTTTTATGTTTTTAGAAATTAGTATAATTAACCTATATTTGAAAGTTAGGTTACTAATTTATTTTTGTTGCTTAGATTTTTCATTTGCCTTTATTGTGGACTGAATGTTTATGTTCTCCCCAAAATTCATAAATCAAAGCCCAATTCCCCAAGGTGGGTCTTTGAAAAGATTAATGATCTCTTATAAAAATAGTGAGAAAAAAAATCTCTCTTTCTCTCCCTCTCACTCCTCCTCCTCTCTCCCTCTCTTTTTCTCTTTCTCTCCCTTCTCCCCCGCTACCCTCTTCCTGTCTTGTTGTGCAATCACACACCAGATCATGCGAGGACTTAACCAAAAGAAGGTAGTCGGCACCTTGATCTTGGATTTCTTAGCTTTTAGAACTGTGAGGAATAAATGTTTATCATTTAAACCATTTTATCTATGTCATTTTATTATATCAGCCCAAGCTGATTAAGATAGTCTTTAGATAGTTTCTTATATACAACAGGCATTTGAGCTAATTACATTCTTTAAAAAAAATTACATAAATTGACTCCAAAATATAATCCATTAAAATTATACATTTATAAGCTATTATTGTGCCTTACCTGCTGCAAACTTTAATATTTCATGAGTTAAGAGTGAATCAAAATGTATTTGTAACAATTCATAGTGAGACAAAATGTGATTTGCTTTAAAAAAAATAGAATAGAAATCAACTTAGAAATAGAAAACTCATACACGAAATAATGATCATAGAGTTGTACAATATTTTAGACAAATTCAAGAAGATTACTTAAAGAGAAGACAGAAACTCCCTAATATATAGTTGCTATTGTCTATCATAAATATTATCTTACTAATTCCTATTATAATAAGTTTTTATGTGTTTAATAGTGAACTGTTAACTCTTTATGTCTAAATTTTTTCTGATGCTATACGGTCAAGGTTCTCCAGAGAAATGAAACCAATACTGTATATATGTATGTATGTATGTATGTATGTATGTATTTATGTATGTATGTATGTATGTATATATATATACATATATATGTGTGTGTGTGTGTGTGTGTGTGTGTGTGTGTGTGTGTGTGTATATATATATATATTGCGCCCAGGAAAGAAATGAGAGTGTAGAGATGTCCAAAGGCTGTCTGCTAAAGAATTAATTTCCTTTTGCTTGAGGGAGGTCAGTCTTTTGTCTATTCAGGCCTTCACCTGATTAGATGAGGCCTGCCCACACTAGGGAGAACAATCTGCTTTACTCAAAGTCTACCAATTTAAATGTAAATATCATCTAAAGCACACTCACAGGACATTAAGAACAATGTTTGACCACATATCTGGGCACTTTGGCTCAGCCAAGCTGACACATAAAATAAAACATCACAGAGAATAACACCATTATTGTAGTAGTTCTACTGTAAATTATTGTAAAATTGAAACATAAATTACTATATAATTATTTCTTCATATGGGATAAGAAAATAAAATTAGCCATATGGTATCCTTTATGCTAATCTCTGTGTTCTGTTTAGCTCACCTAATTAACTCTGTGTCATATTCCAGACCTGACTTGCCTGCAGGAAAATTTTAGGGAATCTTTTGAAAAAACTTTGAGTTCATAAGAGAGGCAGATGAGTGACGAATAATTGAATATCAAAGAAAGCAAAGTGTTACTTCTTTCCTAAGAAGTTATTTGTGATATTAAGACCAGTGATTCTTTAACAGTTACCTATTCACTTGCATGCATTTATGTATATATTCTGTATTCTTCTTAGGTGTTTTTAATTATTTAAAAGTTATAATCATCAAGTAGAAATGTATTGACCTATCATGGACAAAACTAAGTATTTTATCAGCCACTTTGCTGGGAAGCAGATTAGATGGATTAAGCAGTGACTCTTTTCTAAACCAGTTCTCTAGAATTTTGTTTTATTTTGTTTTGAATTACTTTAAAACATTTTTTAATATTTTTTTTATTTTTAAAACATTTTATATGAAAAATTTTAAACATGTGTAAAAGCAAAAAATAGTATAATAAATCACCACATACTCATCAACAATTATGAAGTCATAAATTTCATTTCATGTATACTCCTTCTCCTCTCATTAACCCAGATAACAAGTCATCCATAAAAACATCTGAATGCATTTCTAAAATACAAGAAAAAAACAAAAAAAATATAATTATGACAGTTAGAGTTAACATTAATTATTTAATACCATCAAATGAGTTAAATTTCTCATTTTCATTTTGTTTGTCTACTTGCTTGCTTAAATAAGGATCCAAACAAACTACACAGTCTGTATTTGATTGATTTGTCTTTTAGGTCTCTTTTATTCTATAAGTTCTGCCTCTCTCTTTCACTATTTATTTGTTGATGAAACTTAACTATTTCCTGTAGCATTCTTATTCTTATTTTTTTATTCTTATTCTTATTATTTAGTTTTAGATATACAGCACAATAGTTAGGTATTTATATAATTTATGAAGTGATCTCCCAATTATTCTAGTACCCATCTGACACTATAAACAGTCACTACAATATTATTGAATATATTCTCTATGACATACTTCACATCCCTGTGACTGTTTTGCAACTACTAATTTGTATTCCTATAGCATCCTGTGCTCCAGACTTAGATGACTGACTCCCCATGTTTAATGTTCTTCCATCCTTTGGTAATTCAGTCTTGAGAGTTGGTATGTTTCAGGTTCAACTTGAGGCAAGAATGCTTCTTCATTGAAGGTGTTGTATACTTCTATGAGAAAGCAAATAAATTCTACCTTTTTTTTTTTGCCTTTTCTTGTGTTTGTAGCTACTGATAATCATTGCTTGAATTTATTATTTAATTAGGGGGAAAATATTCAGTAAATTAAATTTTTTACTAATAAAAGTTCTTTATCTCCAAGCCCTTATATCCACTCTGGAGAACATATGTCATTATTAAAGTATAGTGATTTACTCATTTATTTAAAAAGTGCATTGAAATCTTACTACTTGGAGGGCACTGTGTTAGCACTAAGTATACAGCACCTCCATGCCAGTGTTTCTCAAACCCGTTCCCTTATAAAATCTATTTCTTCTTCAAAACCACAAACAAACAAAAAAATTGAAACTCAGGCTCTCCCATCCTTCCCATGAGGAAACGCTAATACTGAGCTGAGAAAATATTTTTGGAATTGTACTGTCTGGTATTTATATCATTAAAATAAACATTTTTCAATTTCATTTATATTTCATATATAAAATATAAGCTTTTTAAAGTTATACCCACCTATATGAACACATAAATTAAAATAGTACATGAAATAGAGCCCAGAGTTTTAAAAAGATGGCCTTTGCTGTAGGTAATTTAAATTTAAATCCCAGTTCACTACCTGATAACAATTTGACCTTGGGCAAATTACTTAACATCAGTAATCTCAGTTTCTTCATCTCCAAAACGGAAATGAGAATGCTTAATATCCAGGGTTGTAAAGACTAAATAAAACTTTTTAAGTTGCCCAGAACAGCTTTTGTTCTTCTAGAAAGCAGAATTATTTGCTTTATAAAGATAAAGTAAAACTCCTTTTAAAAGGTTACAAACAAATGTCTTAATATAGGGATAAAATCCCCGTCTACTGAAACGTTTCTAATTCCGTTTTACTCACTACTAGCAATATTTTAACATGTATCTACTTCTTAGAGTTTTTCATCTTTACATGGAAAGAAAATAGGAAATACAGACAACCGTTGTATATCAAATTTGACCAATTTAACATTATTTTACTTAATTTAATCCTAAAAAAACTTTGGAGAAGAGATAAGGTTTTATGGCTTCTTTTTACAAATAAGAAAACTATGATTTAGTCTTTACACAGTTGGTATGCTTCCACAGTGAGTAATACTGAGCCATCTATTTGACCCAAGGGGATGCCATTTGCTCTGTCATTTTCCAGAGTAATAGTGGAATGGAATACTGTTGGTTGGCCTAAGTGAAAACTGAATAGGATCACATTAGATAGCAAGTATTGAGAATACCCGTTCTGGTTTATGGTTGTTAGAGATGCTCTGCCACCAGCCCCTGGTCTAGCTGACATTCCTGTTTGCCAGATTAACATAAATGCCTCTTTCTGAGAAAAACCTCCCAGTACCTCAGCTCCCAACCCCCACCCTCACCAGATACAGTTAATCTTTGTATTACAATCTCTTTATCTTTCATAATTAGCTCTTTCTACAATTAAACAACTCCTTTAATAATTATTCTTTTAATGCTTACACTAATCACCAGTTTATAAAATCCATGATAAAGAGAATATATCTCTTTTACCTAGCACTGTATCTCTGGTCTCTGTCATGTGCCAGCTGTTATATAAATAATTGTTGAATAAATATTGATATAAGATGTACATGACTATATATGCTTTTTAAGAATTTGGGTACAACTGCACTATAGTACTAGCTTAGCTATATATAAATTCTATGAAACAGATAAAAGAATATGAAAACTAAGGAGTAATATAACTGAATCAATCAACAAATTTGGTTTAGGGGTGTTTTAAAAGTACTGAATTTTTTTCATGTTGTTGATGTCATTAACAGGTTATGAGTTAATTAAATTCTATTTCCTTTCCTCTCATGGATTGATTTTAGAACTACAAAGCAATGGCATAATCAGATTCAATGTTATCTGTCTCATTGCAATCTGCAATAGAACAAACACATGGGATACCTGTTTTGAGGAAAAAAAAGAACGAGCAAAAATCAAAGCTTATTATTATCTGGCTTACAAGGAAACCATTTATTCATCTCCAAACATATTCAAAGATTTCACAGTTACAGTATACATGGGCAAGGCACATGCCTTTTTCAAATATTGAAATACCCAGATTTAAATTTTTGAACATATGGCATTATTGCTAATAAAATGTCTTCTATTTTTATTCATATTAATGAGTGAACTTTGATTCTATAGGTTGTATATACTTTTCACACCCATATTATTTTTAAAAATTAATTAGTAAAAGCTTATAACAGTGAATTAAATATCAGCCTAACATTAGGAAATCAAGCCAACGTTGCTTACTGTGTGTCTTTAGACAAGTTTTTGAGTTAGGTGTTAGATTTTTTTCCTATTAAATGGAAAGTATTGGCTTCTTAGGGATAGATACTTATAAGTTTGATAAAGTTCTAGTTCAAAAATTAAATATTGGTGGCCTTTAGGATGAATCTATGCTACAAAGAGGTTTTTTTGACCTGCACAGTATTTTAAACATTTTTTTTTTTGAAGAGCTGTTATTTTTTTAAGGATAATTGTCATAAAAGTCTAGATTTAAGATTTCCTGTAAAAACTCAGGAGACATGGCAACACTGAGCCAGCAGTCATATGGAAACATTAGGGGAAACTGAGGACCTGATTATCCCACTTTTAGATCGGCCATTTGCCACTGTCTCCATTTATCTCTACCCCAAGTGTCAGGTAGCAATCAACAAACCACTTTTTCCTTTTGCTTTATTTTTTTTAATTTTATATTACTTTATTGTTTACATTGGTTAGATTTCAGTTTTCTACCCTCCTTTAATTAGAGGACTACAGGACATAATACAACCAAACCCTGCAAGAAGCTTATGATTCCAGAGAAAGGCTATTTTCCACAGAGTAGGCTGATAATATGTGTTGCAGTAGAATATCATCATTTTGTGTGTGCTTCTAACACCTTTAGACAAAACATTCCTTTTCCTGCTTTTCTGGCTTTTACTGTCTATTTATCTCTAACACAGTGTCCCTGATGAGTGTTACATCCTAGGACAATATCCCTTGCTCTATTCATCCAAATTCTTCTGCACTAAACTCCAGAACAGTGTTCCCTGTCAGATGATTTGAAAAATGTATTTTCACTTTAGTAATGACCTTCACAATAAACATTCACGTCGTCTGACAAGCTCAACAGTAAACCAACTTCAAGTTTGAAGCCTACAGGAAAGTGCTGACATCCAAATATGAAAGAATGACTCTAAAACTGAAAATTTCTGAGACTTCAGTACGTTGCAGAGGTTTCCCAGGAGTTCCAAGTACATCATAAAGGCACATACCTCTTCTGTCTCGAAGTAGGACTTTTTGTGACCTTAAAGTGAAATGGAAAAATAAGGCAACATATTCTGCTTGACATCTTTATCACTGAGATAAGCTTTGCATAAGGGTTAGAATTATCTAGAGAAAAGAGTTCTCTTTAAATGTATGTACACTGTTTTATAGAACAATTAACCAGTAGAACTGAATGAGACACCTTAGATATTTTCTGAGGCAAGCCTCTCATTTTATAGATGGGTAACTAAGGTTCAGGGAGGTTAAGTGCTTTGCTGACAATCACTGATTCTTACAGAAACCAAGGTCCTGACTTCCAGCCTGTGTTTCTTACATTATGAGACACAGCTTCTTAATGAATGTGAAGAAAGACATATATAGCTTAATCATCTCTCCATTGACAGACTGGCATTATGGAAAAAGAGAAGGCCGAATTCCTCAACATTGGGAAGAGTTTGGTTAAGGTTATCTTTTACAAAGTATTGCCGTCAAAGGAAATACTTGTGACTTTGAAATTATAATAGCAGATCTCATCTTACTCTACCTCTTCTTCCTTTATTGTGTATGAATGAGAGCTTCAGATTAGTTTATTTTAATTAGGGTTTACTTTAATTGAGTAAGAACAGGATTAAAACTTTTCTTGGAAAGAAAAAAATAGAAGATTCTTTGTCAATTGTCACAAATTTTTTTCTCAGAGAATTCTTTCTAGTAGTTAATAGGAGGAAGGGGATTGTTTTCTAGGGCTAGTAACAGGAACAGATGTGCTTTTCAAGGTTGATGCTTTCCTAAACTCTTCAAATAAAAGCTGAAAATGCATATGAATCTCATTAAGTGTAAATAGGCTTGTCTTAAATAAACTTTCAGCTGTTACCTTGAAGTTGAAATAGACCTCTGAGTTCAACTAGTTTATAAGGGCTTGATTGGGGTAGCTTAGATTTTAATTTAATTTTAAGGTTATAAAAATGTAAAGAAGAATTAACTTCATATTTAATTGGGTGATCCAAAATGCTCATGCTGACTGGCCTTCATTCAAGCCATTTGCGTTGAAAATCCATTGTGTTTGGAGAGAGATATCTGGCTTTGTTGTTTTTTGGTGTTTCTTTTCTGTAGCTTTTTTTTTTTTAATTACCTTGCTTGTTTTATGCTAGTAACATGGTGCTATATCATTTCTATTAGTGTTTGCAAGTTGAAGCACACAATGTGTCACGAATTCTGACAGTAAATAATTAAAGTATTTAAATAAACTTGTGTATATGCCACAGTTCTCTGGTTGAACAAATTTGTAGAGCAAGATTTTATTCTGATCTATAATTATAGCTGCCAGTGACTGGCATGATCCTGCCTGAGTCAGATTAATTTACACACTAAGCAACCATCTGTAGACATTTTCATAGTACCTCATCTGCTGTGCTATATATCACATGGGAATTCTGAAACTGCCCTGGCCACTAGGGAGCTTTTAATTCCATGGTTGTAGACTTATAGCTATGAAGAAATTGTTCCAGACATGTATATTTTTTTCCTCTTTATTACAAGGTTACCTAATGATCCAAGAAAAGTATACAACAGTTTGGAGCCCTAATTATAGAACAATTGGTAAACTGAGAGTGTTCTTTTTATTTCATTTAAGAAAAAAAAAAGTGATCTTGGCCCTATGTTGAATAACTTAACAAATATTATGGAGCAGAACAGAATTACTATTACTTCCTTTGAAAAGAATAAATATCCTTAGTATTTGGGTCATAGTCACAAACCATATTGTAAATTTATTAGTATGCTTTCTAAAAGAGAAATAAAATAATATTCTTTTAGCATTATATAAGGCTGACCTAGAAAAAGGTAAAATCATTTTAATGTCTGCAACAGAGATATTAAAGAAAGGGTGAAAGATATTTTAGACCCCAGATAGGTAATTTACATAATATTGTTTAAATAAAAAAACAACATCTATGCAAAACTTATTTGAAAATTAAAAGTGAACATTGCATTATTTTTAGCAATGGTTCATTTGTGGAACATTAAACAATTGGGAAAAAACTAGCTCAGATTATTCAGAGCTGCTCAAATATAGTCGATTTAAAGTGCTCTTAAAATATAAAAACTTCAGCCTCTGAATGTTTGCAAACTTCAAAGCTGGGGAATATATTTCAGATTTGCAATTTATCCATTTCTCCTCTAGCTAGAGCCATTGTAATATATTTTTAAGTAAGAAAAAAAAGGAAAGAGGAAAAAAACATCTCAGAGAGAAAGATCATTAACAGCATAAAAACAAACTAGTAGTGTTAACTATTTTAGTAGAAAGATATAAGATCGAGATCCTAAAATTTTATTCTTCAAAATTTTAACTAGGGATTCCCCGTTTATACTAAACACTATAATACCGCTTTCTAAAAATTATTTTCATTAAGTGAACAACTCAAAATGTTCCCATAAAAAATGCAAAACCTAACACAGAAAAGTGACCAAGAATAGAATTTTCAAACAAAAATGCTTAGGTGAAAGAGAACTTTCAAAGCATGTCTACACTACATAATTTGCCAGGATGAGATGTGAGTAATAACACCTGCGCTCTGTCATTAACTGATTTTACAATGTATACCTGAATGCTATAATAGCAGTTGGAAGCCAATACTTTTTCTGGTACAAATGAGTTTAATATCTCATGGAGCATGGGCCATGTAGACTCTGGAACAGTCTGCTCTGTAACCATGCTAGGGTTTTATTCGAGCCTTCCATATCCTGCATGACAAACAGGCATGTAAAGCTGACTTTTATATTATTCATGCTAATATTAAACATAGATGATGAATCCCAAACAAATTAACTATTTTTATTAAACCCAGAAAATAGAGTGTACAAAAATTTTTCTATTACATGTACTAAAGGTCCTAATCAAGACTACAGATCATCTGGCTAAGCTTATAAATTATTGATACAGAAGAGGCACAAAATAGAATAGGGCGTCTGCTCTGTCAACTCTAGATATCACTGAGTGTAATTGAAATATTTACATTTCATTTTGTTTCAAGATAGTGAATTGGTATAGAAATTAAACTCTGATTGTGCCTTGATTACTTGAGAGTATAATAAACTTGGTTAAATTAGTTATTTACAGAAATTATTAGTTTAAAAACAACAAATATTAAATGACAAGGAATGAAATTAAAGCGTGGACTTCACATTGATTTATAGGCACTGTGTTATTTCTCATTAATATTCTCTCTCCTCTAAGAAAATTGTTGCACTGTAAAGCATGGTTAAATCTAGATGAAAAAGAAAGTGTTTCAATTCTTGCTTAAATAAAATAGATTCCTAATGTTGAAACTGGATAAGTAAATTTATATAACCCACCATCATAATCCTCTAATTAATAAAGACACACACACACACACACACACACATATATTATATATAGATAGATAGATGATATATAGATATGGATATAGATATAGATGATATAGATATAGATATAGATATAGATATAGATATAGATATAGATGATATAGATAGTCAATTCGGCCTATTCAATTCAAATAATTCTTGAAATAGAGGAGATAAAACCCAGTAGAGCATTTGGTTGTCTTCTTAAATTAGAAAATAAAATCAAGTTATCATCTTCATGGACAAGAGGAGAATCCACCTAAAACATAAAGATTTTTGTCAATCTCTTACTCTATTTTCTCCTAGCACTGACAAAGGTCTTGGCAAAGTATAGACTGTTCACAGAAAATATAATAATGCATTTGTATTATCTTATTAGTAACACTGTACACTATAAGTAAATATTCTTTTATTCAGAGTGGTAAATATCAATAAAGCTCCTGGCAATGTTGACATTCGTCTATCTTTTAAAGTAGATCTAGAAAAAGATTGTATAATAGCTCCTCACTTAGAAAATCTAAAACAAACAAGCAAACAAACAAACAAACAAAAAATCAGAAAAAAAAATTCTCCTGTTATCCCGGATACCTTAAGAAATAAAAAATATATAGAACCTATGGAATAACTATGTTATCACTTCCTGAAAAGATATTTGAGTTCAACAACTTAGAAATTACAATACTAATATGTCAGAAAGAGCTTTATTTACAAAAACAGCATATGATCATTTTGCCTCTTTACCAGCTGTTAAAGATTTTGGAACAACACTGTCTTGGATTTGCTAGTTACTAAGATTTAGTTCCCCAGAAAAGAATAGAATAAATGCTAAAATTTTTATCATGTTGCAGGTATATTTAGAATTAGTAATGTATCAATTATTTTCCTATTCAATGTTGCTGAATTATGAATAATTATGCTGGCTTTTTTTTATCAGCTTCAAGTAATCATTGTATAAAAACTCAATAGATACTATATTTGATGAAATGTTAAAACTAATTCCACAACTGCATGCCCAAGGATTCATGGGGTCTAGATAGAATCATGAAAGAATAAGAACATTGTGATAACTACTTTACCTAATACAAGAGGACTAAGGGTATCTCCAGGTATTTATATTCTCAAGATCACAAAGAAGTCACAACCTCTTCTCCAAACTATTAGTAAATTCTCAAAAGAAAAAAAAAATACTAGGTAAATTTATTTGAACCTCGTTTGAATTGAGCTTAAAAAAAAATTACAATGAGGAAAAAGTGCCTTTGCAATGGAGAAAACAAGCATCACCAATAATAGATTGAATTGACATTACATGAGTCTTTGTGAGATATACTGAGTAGGATCCAGCACCAACTATGTAGCATTCTTATCACAAATGTTCAAATAGAATTAAATCATGAGACAATTAGACAAATATAAATATTATATCATAAAAGCAGCTGACTTGGATTCCCCAAAAGTTTCAATGTTATAAGATAATTTTTAAAAAGGGCACTGTTTTGAATGAAAAGAAACTAAAGAGTTATAACAGTTAACTATAACATGAGATCCTTGATTGAATCTTGGCTCAACACAAAGACAACAAAATACATATAAAGGATATTATTGATATAAATGAGGCCATTGGATAATGAATAGGTCTTCAAGAGTTATAATTATTATTGTGATTATGTAGAAAAATATCCTCATGCTTTTTAAAATTCTAATTTCTGAGAGGTAGACAGGAAAGTATTTAGAGTTAAGGTTAACGCAACTGAAAAAATGGTCAGCAGAATTATGTGTGTGAGTATATGTAAAGAAAGTTAAAGTAGTAAAATGTTAACTACTTTAACTAGTATATTTAGCTGGAGTACACATAGGTGTTTATATTTTATTATTTTTTCAATTTTACCATTGGTTTTAAAATTATTAAAACAGCAACTGGGAGTTCAAATTTCTAGTTATAGAAATAATCACAGGGGTGTAAAGTACAGCATAGGATATATAATCAACGATATAATGACCATGTAGTGCATCAGATAGGTACTAGTTTTATCAAGATGATCACTTCGTAAGTTATATAACTGTCTAATCACTATGTTGTATACCTGAAACTAATATAATATTGTATGTCAACTGTAGTTCAAAACTTAAAAAAGCAGGAAGTTGGAGGAGAGAGTTTTTCCATGCAATCGTAAATTGTATGGTCAACCGACCTCTAAGATCTAAACCCTTTTTTTCAGAGAGATATTACTGAGCACTTACACTTCCTGAGCAATGTCTTTAATGCCAATTGTGAGTTCTAATTAGTATTATATGTTATTATCAATTCTCAGAGTGCAATGCGTTCATGAACTTTGGAGCTGTGCTTACTGAATCCCGAATGTAAACCTCTAGACCATGCAGAAACAATATGTGATGGCAAAATACATGGAGAACTTACATGTTGGTAATTAGTTAGAAGAAATTAATAAATGTTTTAAGAATATTAAGAAGCACAAATCAAAGTGACAATATATAGATGGATCATGAAGAAAACAAATCAGCAATAGATAGTACATGTTGTTGAAGTGAAGATGTGAGAGGAATGGTAATTCTTTTCAGGTAAAAGTATTAAACAGCCCGTAATAAACCTATAAAGTAATAAACCAGATCTAACACATGAACAGATCCAGGTTCGAGTGCTGTGCCTAGTATGTAGCAAGTTGTCAATAGATATTTCCTGAATGAATTAATGATCTTATAAGAAAAGATAAAATGACCAAAAATTATTATTCTGAGTTATTGTTTATGTTTTTATCCACAAGCCATACTGATAGCTATTAGTGTGTGGATTGTTTTGATTTTCAAGAGAAAAATAAGAATACCAACTTTTTACTGGTGCCTGCCGACAACTCTATCTGAGTTCTGCCAGAATGTTTTAGTGTGCATTCATTGGTGAGGGAGAATTTCTAGAGAGAATAATAACATCTACAGAATTGGCTCAAAATGAAATGGTTGTTACTTTCCTCATCTCCCTCTAGCATATTACTTTTACTGCCTGTTTATTCAAAACTCTCTGATGTTCAGATAAAAAAATCAATACAAGACACATTGTTATTTTAGGGTATGATATCAGTATTTTGTTTCTATTGTTCAGAAATAACAGAAGAAGCTTAAGAAAAATATTGAAAGTTTTGTGAAACTGTCACTATAGTTCTGTCAAGAGTTGTTCAGAGGTACTGAAATAGGCAAAGTAATTAGAAAGAAATTATATAAGGCAAAACAGATCTCATTTGACAGACTCTCATATCGAAAAAGGGGTCACAGAGTTGGGGAGCACAGTACAAGGAATGCAGTTAATATTAATATAATGGTTAAGTGGAGGGCCAGGGGAAGGAGGGAGCAGATGGAAGGATGTTTTATGAACTATATAGATGTCAAATCAATGTACTGTATACTTGAAAATAATTTAAATAAATTTTTTTAAAATAGTTTCACAGGGAATCCATTGGAAATGCATGCTGTTGGACATTGCTGGTTACTAGATTTTCTTCTACCCAGAAAGGGACTTCTCGAAATATAACTGAACTGCCTCTCTAAGCTAATATTTTGAATTCTGTTACAATGGTGTTTTCTCCAATGAATACAAAATATCAGAATGATTGTGCTTCACACAACTTTGGCTAACTTTCAATGAGGAATATTTTGAAATTTTTATTCCCTACTAGTTGTCATCTCATTCCAGGAAAACATAATACTCATAGAATTTTATAGCTAAAATATATTGACAAATGACATGGTTTATTTTCTTATTTTTCATGTGAGAGCTGATGAATTGAAAAGTAAAATGATCAGCTTAGGGTCTAGCTAATAGCAGATTCAGGACCAAATTGAATTCTTTGGTTATCTAGTTCAGTTCCCTAATATGCATAAATTGTTTTGCATTAATTCTTTTATTCTTTGAGGGTCAAAATAGCCCTCTCTTTCTTATACTATTTTATTACTCTAATTATTAAATTTTCTAAGTAAAAGGAAAAAATTCCAACAAATTTGACTTATGTAATTTAGAAAGAATTTTAGCAATAAAAATTATAGAAAAAATTAAGGGATTATTAATTATGAAATTTTCCAAGCATGTAATCAAGATGGCCAACTCAAATCTTAGATTGGATAAGAAATAGTATAAAGCCATATTAGTGACTACACATTATCAGATTCTGGCAAGTACTCCAAACATAAAATTAGAGCCACTAATTCATTTTTAAAACACTTAACTCCCTTAGAGATGCTAATTTAGCAGTATTTCTAATCAGGAAACATTCTGGTGTGAGTTAGCATGAAGTTTGGAGGGGTCCCTGAGTGATCATACTCTAAGGCAAGTTGTGGAGCAAAGACGTATATGTGACAATCCAGTCATAGCAACAAGTTTGGTTAAGAAAAATAAATATAAAACTAGTTGTTTTTTTTTCCCCACCAACTAGTTTTCTGAATACCAAGTAACAGAATTTCTCTATTCAAAACATTGTCTATTACCCCCTCCATGGTCTTCAGAATGGTGAATATATGCTTCACTTCTACTGCACTTTACCATTTTCAAAAACATTGCATTTCATCTTCACAATAATATTGTATGACAGTATCATTTTACAAGTGAAGAAACTGATTCTATATGAGGCTAAGCCATTTGTTTTAAGAAACATTGCTAATAAATTAACATAGCTGGAACTTAAAAACAGCTCTACTGAATGTAAGTCTGGGCAGTTATTATTTTATTGTATTTTTTAAAAAAGTTTTCTCCCGACAGGGCCACACTGTTCAAAGTACAATATTCAAATCCTTTGGCATTGGAAGATATCATCCTATTTTAGAGCAAGTAATTGTACCTATGTAAGAGCCAAGATTCAGGGTAACCAGAATCAAGGAGACAATGGTCCCCTAGCAAAAAAAAAAAAAAAAAGGGAAACCAAAGAAATGGAGGGTAATTTAAGGTAGACATAAATTAGAAAATGATCTATTTTCCCCTTCACTCTAATAGTTGAAGAAGGTAGCTGATAATTAGAAATTTCTCTCTCGCTCTTTCTCTCTCTTCCCAGGTAAAACTATAAAATATTTATTAGACATCAAAGAAACATCAATGCATATTTGTATAACTAGAGATTATAAGAGATTTAAAATTTTTTAAACTTTATTTTTATGGTCTCTACATGGTTTTAAAATTAATATTAGAAATAAAAGAATGTAGGCTAATATCATGATCTACTGATTCAACAAAGCTAGAGAAATAATAGTAAGATTCTACTTCTTCATCTCTGTTAATGATCATATTAAACCAGTCTCATTCACACCTCCAATAAAATGTATATTAAAATAGTTCAGATAGCTATTCTGTCAGTTTTTTACTATCTTAAGTCTCTTATCATTTCATTCATTAAAATTAATTATAGAGAGCCTGCTGTCTACTAATGTTCTCGGCATTTTAGAGTATAATATTGAACAAACCAGAAAATTTCTACTTTAAATTCTAGCAAGGGAGAAAGACAATAAACATAAATTTAAATAGTAAATTACATAATATGTTAAAGAGTGACAAATGCTTTGTGATATAAAAGTAGAGCAAGACATAAGGGAGTTTCAGTGCCAAGTGGAGAGAGATGTTTATGTTTATAATTTTAAATAGGATGACCAGGAAATTCCTAATAAGAAGATGACACTCAAGCCAAAATTTAAAAGTAATGATGGAATTAACCTTTCATTTAGGGAGTAAAGGTCCTAAGATGTGAGCATATCTATGATGTATGAGGATCAGCAAGGAAGCCAGTAGGGCTGCAATAGAGAAAGCTATGAGAAGAGTAGTAAGAGGGTCAGGCATGTGATAGGAACTTTGTATTACAAGAATTTTACTCAATGATTTGGAGAATCAATTACAAGATTTGAGTAGAGAAGTGGCATACGCTGATATAGTTTTTAAAAGAATAGCTCTGGCTGCTGTGTTGTGATTACATTGCAAGAGACAAAGAACAAGATTAGTTGAGAATTTATTACAGAAATCTAGAAACCCACTTCTGGTTTTTTTTTCCCAGGAAAATAAAGATTAGCAAATTTTAGTCTGTGTGACTTTTCAGTCCATCTATAAGCCTGACATCAGTTATCTTCTGAACTAGAAATTTTGATCATGTGACTTGTCTATTTCAAAATTTCACTGGTTACTCCTTGCTACAGAATTATGTCTAACTTCTTCACACACATCTCTTCAACATCTGACCCCAATATATTTTTCCGGATTAATCTCTAACTCCTTTCCTCACCCCTGACGTTTTTGCTTTAGTTATTATAAAAGGTCAGCTGCTATTTCCTGAATATACCATAGTCTGTCATGCCTCTGTGCCTCCGTGTTTGTCATTCCCACTGGTAAGAAAGCACATTTCTTTTTTCTGCCTAGTGAACTTTAAATTTTCTTATTAAGATTCAACTCAAACTTGATTATTTCTGTGATGACTTCCCTGACTCTCTTTTGCAAGACTAACCTTCCTTCATGACATTCCACTGCCCTTCATATCCATCCCTCCTGTAGCACTTATTATATCAAAGTTATTTCTTCATGTGTTGACCCCCTGGATGGACTATGAGCTTTATAAATGTAGAGACTATGACCTGGTTGTTTTATATTTCATGTCTTGATTTATAGCCCATCACAGATAAGTGATAAATAATGTTTTTTATTAAAGAAATTAATAAAAAAATAATTTTAACATGAGATACACAACATCACAAATTACATCCTAATAGATATTCGCACATAAAATTGCAAAAGTAAGACTTTAAGAAATTTAGAAAGTCATATTGGAAAGAAAAGAGTTCACATTTTTATATTTACTTTCAGGCACATTTGTTAAAGCAAATTTAGTAAAAACCTATATCCCAGACATGTATTTTTGGTAAACTATAAATTTTCTCTCATGCGTCAGTTCAAATGACCTCTTTATTTTAACTACTCCATTCTTGACTTGCCCACACAATTACTATGGATACAAAGGTAAATAAATAATATTCTCTACTCACAAACACTTCATAAACAAACAAAAGGTTCAGTTATACATAAAACAGCTAACTGGGCAAATAAGGAATGGCATTGGAAATCACTGGGTAAAGTCTCCTCAATAACTGGTTAAAAAAATGAGCTTTCCATATGGGGAATAAAAGAAAGTTCCTTATGAATTAGCAATCTAAATGAGGAAGAAAATTCAAAACTTTTACAAACATGTAGAAAAAGCTTGTTTTTGATTCTTCACCTCAAAATTAGATGGGTTTAAATAACATATAAAGATTACATAAAGGAAAAAAATGTTAAACATTATAGCAAGATAATAAAAGATTAATACAACCAAAAAGATAAAGATACTGTAACAAATGATACAATAACTAATTTAAACAAGAGACTAGAAAATTTTGACAAAACTGTGACTAAAAGTAATATTGTATCTGGAAGATATGCAGAGGTATTACAAATAAATATAAAAAAATAACAAACATTCAAGTAGAAAATGGGCAATGAATATGATCAGGCAATGTACAATAAAGGCAACTCTGTAAACTCACCCAGAAAATAACCTAGAAAGCGTACACTTTAATATAATAATAATGCCAATAAATACTGGTATTAACCATAAAAGTTGATATTCTTCCAATTTTTTATGTGCTACTCTTTTAAGCATTTTACATGTATGCAAATTCTATTACCATACATAAAGTATAATTTTCAGACTTTCAGTGCAAGTAATTTCTGTGTACTACAGCATTTCTATGTTGTAGTTACTGCTATTATTCCTTCTGAGGCAGAAAGATCTTAGCTAAAAGCCTACCTTAATTATACGAATTGTTTTTGAGTATATCAGTACATAAGACTACACACAAACCATTTCTATAAACTGTTCTGAGATACTTAAATAGTACAGCAATAAAAATTAAAATGATAAATACATTCAACAAATCACTTCTGTGATTGCCGCAGAAAAAAGGAAAGGACTGGAGCTCCGGTCATGAAAGAAACTGTTAAAATCTGAGATCATATCACTTCATTTTGTTAAGAGTAAAATCTGAAGTCCTTTTGAAGGCTTATAAAGTCTTACACACTCTGAAACCCTCCTTATCTCTCTCTATCTATCACGTATCTCCAATGGCCAACTCTGCTCTAGATATACGATCTTCCTCCCTGGTATCAGAATACCCACCTCTGGGCCCTTTCATTGGCTTTTTGTTCTGCCATTGACATTCTTCCCCAGTTAATTAAATGGTTCATTCCCTCACCTCATGGGACTACCACTATTCACTCACCGGGGCACTCTCAATTTCTCTCATCTCTTTCTATTTGATAGAACTTGTATACTTATATGCTATAAAACTTGTGTATTTATTACACTTATTGCTTATTTCCTATCTCTCCCCCTAGAATTAAGTCCTAAGAGGGAAAGATTTTCATCTATATCTTTCACCAATGTAGGTTCAACACTTAAAACAGTATCTACCACTTATAGTGCTTAGCAATTACTTCTTGAAGATATATGTATATATATAATGCACTATATATATTATTAGACTTATATATAACATGTAAAACTAATTTATTTATTATTTATATGTGTATTATAGATATTATAGATACTATTTTACTGAAAGTATAAAGAAAATATGACACGTAATTTGAAATCACCTAGGTAATATGTGTATGTGAGTCTTTTTCTTTTATTTTTAAATTTTTTTTAAATGTTGATAAAATGTAACTAAAATGTAACACATAGAAGACTATAAATGATATGAAATAAAATTGATTTTCTTGTTAGCATTTAAATGACACTGTACAAAAATAAAAACCTAAAATTATTTGTAATAAAATATTGAATTCTCAACCAGTTTTGTTCACATGAAGGTCCAGCTAGTTTTCCTCTGTATTGAATTTATAAATATAATTTACGCTACACATTCTATTATGCAGCTTAACTGCATAAAGAATAGAAAGTTATATAAATTTCACCAGAAAATAATTTGGCTTTGAACGTAATATTTTCCTTCAATTTGATCACTTAAAAATCTTATAAATAGAAATTTGAAAGGAATGTGGATTTTTTTCTTATTCATTGGAAAATGATCTTTGGATGAGTATATAGAAGAAGAGAACCAGTTAGCTGCAATTTAAAGATTTATGGAAGGACCTTTATTACATATATAGCAGAGCATTTTTACCAGACTATAATTATAACAAAAAAAAAAAAAAAAAAAAGAGGGATTAACTTCCAAGTCTTCAAAGTCAAGCCATTTTCCAGCAAGGTAATTTTTCTGAAAATCATATTATTTCCCAATTTACTTGGGTGAATAGAACCAGAGATATGCACAATTCTTTGTGAGGTCTAATGTATGGGTATATAACTTTAAGAGTATGAGCACTATCAGCAGGGAATTTTGTGAACTGGCTACATGCAGGGCATTTATGAAAAACTAAGTGAGAAACTCCAGTCCCACTATGGGTAAATTGGGAGGACAAGTTGAAAAATCTAAATTCAAACAACCAATAAACCAGATGGCTCAGAGGGGAATTTTATTGTTATACATAAAATTTAATATGGAACAGGCACCATCAAGGTAAGTTAATCTTTAAAACTCATAATATAGCAGAAAAACTTCAGTGACTAGGACTCTCAGGGTATTTCTGCATTTCAGATGGAAAAATTTCATTGTTCAATGGTCTGCCCACTAAATGAAAAACAAACAAAAAGAAAAAAGGCCATAAGAAAATTACAATAGAAAAAAATATTTTTATGCAGAGAAATAAAATTTAGAAAGAAAAAAAAAGAAAAACTTTATTCAATGTTTAACACCTAGATTTATTATTATTTTATAACTATAGGTAATTTCAATTCACTTTAATGACAGGTCAGGGACTAAGTAAGAAATTATAATAAAAGAGAAAATGAAGTGATAATCACATCGATAATGGCAGCTTTATGTTTTTCTTCTAAGTATAAAGTTGATTAAAATGTGAAAATAAAGAATTTAGTGGAGCTGTGAAATTTGACGTTGTGAATATTCAAATCTCGTGAGGCAGCTGATCTCATACCATGCTCGTGTAGCAGTGCAATAGGAAAATCTAAAATCTTACTTTTAAAGCAATGTGTTTACGGATTTTATCATCTCTGTAACATTTGGAGAGGAGCAACAAATGAGGTCCGTTTACATTTTTAGCACTATATCTTTATGTGAAAGCCCTGGTCCTTGCGATCTGGGCCCAACATTGTGAGTCACAAGAAGTCCTTTTTGTTAGACTGTCACAATTTCTATACAGCCTCGAAAATAATTTTCCCATGTGCTTTCCTTCACATCTGTCTTTTCGTAGGTTCTATACAAAGACAAAGAATAATAACATGAGGAAAATCAAACATTTAGTCCCTAGAGAGGTTTGTCACTTGAATATAACGATTTCTATTCTCCATATACCCAAAACTATAAATCTATTTGTGTGTGTTTGTGTATGTGTGTGTGTGTGTGTGTGCGTGCGTGAGCCTGTGCACGAGCACATTTGGGAATGCAACCAAAATTTCTGTTTCTATTTTAAAAAGATGATAACTTGCCCACCATAAATAAATAATATAACGCGAACCAAAAATTAGCTGACCTTAAGGGAGTTATCAGATGATGTTCTCCCTCCTCTGCATCTCTTCCAACAATTTCCCCTTCACACACTTTCCCACCCAAGTTGTCTCAGGCCTTATTTTGAGAGCAACTTACAAATTTTCAAGATGGTTGTTGGAGCTAGGTGCTACAGTTTAAAGCTACAAGACAATTCATCTTCTGTATGCAATTAATTCAACTATATTTGTGTTTGGCCTCCACATTTATTTATGACGAGTTTCCCTACCATTTCCTTCTATTTTTCCACAATTATTTAACGATCTAATAGATGTCATGCACTGTTCTCAACTCTGGTGAAGTTTAGTAACCAAACTGCTTCATTTATTTCCAAAGTATTTTGAAGAGATGTATGGAGTGCATAGACACATGAGTACAATTTTTAAAATTTGTATTATCCCCAAAACCATTTATTTACCTGTATTCTTTTTTTGAGCTCTGAATTCTGTAAGAATATACCGAAATCATGAAAGTAGGAGCAAATACATTTTTTAAAGCAATACAAAGAATTATTTTATGGAAGCTATTTAGTAGCAATTAGCTAGGACATGTCAACCCAGAGCCACAGTCAACTAGATGTGCCTGGCTTGTCTTTGAAGGAGCTAATTACTGACAAATGAGAACACTATACCTGGCCTGAAAACGAGGTATGGAAATAAAGCCACAACATTCATTTTCTTCATCAAGATTTTTAAGGTATCAGGGACAGGTTTCTTTAGGGAAGAGAGCAAAGAAGCAGAATTCTTGTTAATATGAACCAACTTGAAAACTAACAAGATTAATTTTCCTTGAAAAGTACAGAAAGATACTGAGTATGTCATCCAGATGTAATCTTTTTTTCTAAAAACATTAGAAATTTTTGAGTGTTACATTCATTTTTAATATTTAAAAAATTATAACTGACACATTCTATAATTCCAAAACAGAAAACTGCCTTTTTGTCAAATATCACACATATATTACACACACATAAAAGCATGCATAGAAATATATGAGATAATAATCTATTAATTTATCTCAAGTGTTTATTTTTCAAGCTTTAATTTTTTAATTAGACAATTTTACCATTTTTTTTACCCTATACCTTATACATAGAAACAATTACAAAAGGATGCTGCATATGTCCCCCTGGTTATATATGTGAATGTCTATAGAATTTTCACTGTGCATAGCAGTGAAAATTTTGTGCCAAAGAGTATACATATATTGTATTCAAACTATTATTTTCTATAAAAATTATTCTCCAAAATGGTTGTTCTATATCTATAGTTTCAGCAGTGTTTAAGAGTTTCTTGTCATCACTTTCTTAGGTCATTCTAATTTTCTTTTCTGTAAATTGCCTATTTATATATGTTGCCCATTGGCTTGTTGCTTTTTTCCCCACTCATATTTTCTCTTTTGTGATGTTCTTACTTATTAAGTTCTGCTTCTTCTAAACATCCCTAATAACTGACTATTCCCCACCTAAGCCTCACATTCAACAAAGTCACATGTCATGTTAGTATAGACTACAGAACATGTTTAGGAAATGACAACATAGAAACTTCCTAATCTGCTATTACTATTAAGAGAGCCTTTTCACTCTGTCACTCTACAAGTATCATAAAGCCTATATTTCTGGACCAAACTTTTTTAGTTGAGTTCAGAGTGAAGGGAAATGCTAAACAGGGACTTATAGTCCATCTTACCTACCAAGTTATTCTCCATACTCTAAATAAGAAAGTTATGCCCCCTGATCTTCCAGTTCTGAGCAGACAAATCAGAGAAAAAGATACAGAAAACACAGCATATGAAACAACAATCAGCCAAGGAGCATATATTTGAAGAAGTAAAACATCCTTAAGTTAATTGCAATAAAGAACACAAATAGCTGCAACCTATGTTGATGAGGACTCAATAATTAAAATCTGAAATGTGAGTTGTTTTTTTTCCCCCCTCAGCTGATGTTAAATGCCTTGATTTTAGTAAAGGACACCTTAGAGCAGACATGAGGTAAGAACAGTGTTCAGCACAACAGTAAAGCATAAGACAACCAGGAGTTAAAACAAAAAAAGAAATAGAATGAATTTCCCACCAGAGACAAGCTTTCTAATTCTTCAAAGATGAGATAATGTCAATAATCAACAAAACATTTTTAAGGTGAGCAATAAAATAACTATTTCAACCTCTGTAATCTAGTTCTTAAGCTTCTATCCTGCTGGGTAACGATGAAGGCAGTAAGACTTAAAATTGCCAAGTGAGAATGGCTCTGACTCCTCAAATCAGTCTCTTTAGGTAGACTCCATCTTTTGAGGGTAAAAGTTCAGTCCTGCAATCTTTCTACCCTGCTCCAATTTATCTGAAATGCCACGGACCAAAAAACTGATGGCATGAAGATATCTGCTGTGGAAGTTCAAACTTGAGGTCATTTGTCTCTGTTCATGAGCTCTTATATACCATGAATTCATCACCTGGATCGCAAAAAACACTTCAATTTTTTTGATGCTCTTACAATCTCTACGTTAAAATTCTATATATGTAGGCTACAATGAAACAGAAATGCCGCTTTTTGTTCATTTTTCTAAAGTACATGAGCCTTTGCAAATTTATCTCTATGTTGGATGTGTTGCAAAAACAATTAATTCTTTCCCAGGTCCTCCCATTTCAATCTAGATATTTCTCTCACATACCACCTTGCGGATTCCCTTAGAAAGAAAATTACTAAACCAAACTGGCACTGACTTTCTTTCACTACAACTTTCTTTCCCAGAATTTCTCAAACTTCCAAATCAAATAACTTTCCACATCCTATCTTGCCAGATAGGGTTTCTATTACATCATATCCTGAGTTCTCTCTACCTGATTTAGGGTAAAACTGACTATTCAAGCTTAGCTCTGGCAGAGCTGGCTCTTGATATGTTAATGGAAGCTTAAGGAATTTAGGAAATCCTCTTTCAGTAATTCCTAGCTTTCCAGAATATTGTCTCACAAAAGACTAAGAAGTTCTTAGTGAATTTAGTGACTAATTTAATAGTCAAAGCCTTGTTAATACTTTAATTGGTATATCCATCTTTCCCGGAGTTAAGCCTCTTGGCTTGCCCTTAAGAGAACACTACAGGGGAAAATTATTTAGAAGAAATAAAAATGAATTAAATTAATAGTTTCCAAATATTATTCCATTATTGAATAGAAGAATTGACAATAAAAAACAAATCCCATAGTATAATATTTATATTTTTTGTAAATATATACAGGTCCAAAATACACAAAACCAATAAGCAACATTCTTTGCTAAATGCCACCTCTGCCAGGCATATCTCTGTCAATGTATGCTACCACCTAGAAGTTACAATGGCGCTGATAATGTCCCATGCCTTGATTCTTAATTTTAGAATTCTCACATTACTTGCCTTAACACATAACAAAGATTTTTAAAAATACTGATTCCCCTACCTCAATTAAAAGGTCAATAGGGTTATCTCAACCAGGAAGAGTTGTTTGGATCTGGGATATCAATGGAAGTGGGAATAATAGCCGTGATATTCCCTGTAACAACACAGAGAAAGAGCAAATAACAAATGATATTAAATGAAGTAAAAAGGACAAAGTCCCCAAAGCATGCCTGACTAAGGATCTAGAAGCGAAATCAGTTGAAAGAGCCAAAAATTTTCAAAAGTCACAATAGAAGAGAAAGCATAAAGCAATAGCCTAGACCAGTTCTAGCTATGTGCTAGAGGACGTGAGGCTGGATTTTTAATTTTTTTCTTTAATTACAGTTGATATACAATATTAGTTTTAGGTGTACAACATAGTGATTAGATACTTATATAACTTACAAAGTGATCACACTAATAACCCATCTGAAACCATGTATAGTTATTACATTAGCATTGACTAATAATCCCTATGCTATACTTTACATCCCCATGACTGTTTTACAACCAACAAGTTGTACCTCTTAATTCCTCACCTTTCTTTTTTACCAATCTCCTCACCCCCTTCCATCTGACAACCATTGATTTGTTTTCTGTATCTATAGGCTTGTTTCTGTTTTATTTGCTCATTAATTTCATTTTTTGGAAATGTTGGATAGCAAAAGACAAATATAATATGGTTTCAATTATATGTGAGGCTAGATTTTGACCTTTTATGGATAATTGGCAGGTAGCTAAACCTATATAGAAAGTCTAGGATGAAATGGACTTAACTAGAACCTGAAATTTGTGTTGACACTGGAATGAGGCAGTTAAAAAATTTCCTCTGACTTTATTCATTCTCTGAATTTATAAGGCAATTTTAACAAAACAAGAAATTTTAGAAAATGTATACATAGTAGCATAGAAAGGCAATAAGATTAAAATGTTTATAATATATAGTGCTCAGAATTTAAATAATATGAATCTGTGTTAAATTATAGATACTTCTTAAAAACAGTGTGTAATATGTGGTTGTGTATTTGGGGGGGTGACATTGGTTAATAAAATTATATGGGTTTCAAGTGTACAATTAAATAATACGTCATTGATATATTATGGTGTTCACCATAATTGGTGTGTTCACCAATAAAAGAACTGAAAAGCTTTTTGCCTTAATTATCTTGATAGCTTTCCTAAATCGTATTCCATATTACTCATAACCTTTGTCCAGTTCATTCTTCAAGTGATTTCCAAATTCACATTTCTGAAACATATTTTTGATCTTGTCACTCTCATTTCTCTCTATGAAAAAAGGTAAATATCTTGACCTATCATTCGAGGTATTGCAAGGCCTTTTGCAATGATTTTCACTTATTTTCCCTTTAGAAACTATATTCCAGTGTATTCTAAAACTCTCTTCTGCTTAAACATCTTAAACTTCCAATAATTGAGAATTTGTCCCATTTTTACCCATTCAAGAAATGCTCTTCCTCTTTTTTCTTAATAACTAAAGATCATGCTTTTTTTAGTTGAAAAATGAAATAACGATTTTCATAAAATCTTTCCTATTTCCCCCAGTCTCAAATAATATATCTCTACCATAACAATGATCTCTACCACAAACTCTTCTGTAACTTATTCCATTCCACCTTTGTAGCATCGTGTGCCCAATGATGTAAATATCTAGTTATTAATTGATTTTGTTGCTGAAAAAGGTACAGGTAGAAAGATATTAAAAAATGAAAGCTAGGAGGAAGGCATCTGCAAAGCAGGTATTGGAATCCTAAGGAAATTCTTGCTAGAAAGATCAAGATCACATAATCTTTGAATTCAATTTTATTAAAACCTATTGGTATAACCAAGGATGATCCTGAAATAGATTTAGAGACAGGTCAGAATAATAGGGCCCTTAAGCTAAAATCATCATGAAGTTCCTAACTAAACTTTACCCAGAAGTTACACTGGTGAAAGTTATGGTAATTTTGGGTTTGCGAGAGGGTTTGTTCTCTTGTGATATGAATCTGTAAGTAAGTATAAAAAGATACACCCTTGGAGGTATAGGTACCAATTTGGAAATTTAGGTTTAAATATGCTTTTCTGAGGTAACATAGACATTGGTTTCTTCTTTTATTTTCACAGCAAAGACAGGCAGCAACCAGAGCAGGTTTTCAATTCTACTTACCTTGCAATGATATAATCCATCAGTCAAGCTATCGAAAGCAAAGAAACTTTCTGCATGGGAGCTATGTTAAAACTACTGGTGTTCAGTGTTGATGGAGGGTGGTCCTTTTGAAAAAAAAAAAAAAGATTGGAGAGTCTCTCTACCTCAAGGAGGTACAATTTAGTTCTAAATCCAGAAAATGTGTTGGAGATAACTGCAAGAAATTATCCTTGTGCCATCAGTAAACACAATGGAAATTTCAAATTTTCAAGAGAAAAGGATCTAAGGAAGAGGAATTGGACTTTACATTAATATATGCAAGTATGTTCTTGTTGGACAAAGTTCTTGAGGATGGCATCTGATGTTCCAGGAGTGTTCATATTTTTTGTTTGTCGGTGTTGGTAGATTTAAAAATAAAAACTAAAAAGGCCTAAATTCTTTCATTATTTATTTTTAAACATTAAATTGAATCTCCTATCAAGAAATGAATCTGGTTAGTCATTTAACTTGTGTTGGCCAACAGGACATTAGCAAATATGACACAAGCAGAGGCTTGAAAAATGCTTCACACTGGCATTTTCATTCTCTCTTTATGCTCTCGGAATGCTCTCCCATATGAAAAAGCCAAGGCTAGCCAGCAGGAAGACAACATATAGTAAAGGACAATTGAAGTCCTCAGCTAAAACAAACTGCAGATGTATGTTATTTGAGATCTAGATCAGCTAACCCCAGCCTAAAATTGTCAATTCCAATCATTGTGAGTTAAATAAACGGCTGCTTTTTAAAACCGCTACATTTTAGGGTAATTTATTACATAATAAAAGTTACCTGATATGGTGGTTTCTGACAATAAACATCTAAGTCACAATTATTTATACACAGATCTCATCTCCACTACTCAATAGTAAGGAGCTTGTGGCCAAGGTCCATATCATGCAGTCTTTTATTTTGCCATAAGGACAAGCATTGTGATTTGCAGCATAGAGCAGAATCTTAGGTATCAAAATTTGTGGCTCATATAAATGTCATATGAGAACTGAAAGGCAAAAATTCACCTAGGCAAAAGCTTAAATAAGAGTATTAGATTTTGTATTTGGCTATAGTGACCTTTCAAGTGTCTGCCACATGTCCTTAAGAATTCTAGGAAGAGTCATTTATTTTTAGAAAAAAGACATTTCTTCTCAGATGGCATTGAAAGCACATGACTCCCCCGAATATTGACTGCTTTTAATGTTTTTTTAATGACGTAAACAGAGTGTGATAATTAATTTTATGTATCTACTTGTCTGGACTAAAGGATGCCTAGATGGTGATAAAACATTATTTATGGGTTGGTTGTAAGGGCATCCCAGGAAGAGATTAGCATTTGAATCAGTCCACTGAGTAAAGATTACCTTTACTATTGTGGATGGGTGTCATCCAATTCATTGAGCACTTGAATAGAACAAAATGATTTAGGAAGTACAAATTTGCCCTCCTGCTTGAGCTGGAGCATACATCTTCTACTCTTTGGATTTGGACTAAATTCTACCACTGGCTTTCCTGGTTCCCCAGCTTGTAGAAGGCAGATCTAGCATTGGACTTCTTAAACTCCATAATTATGTGAGCCTATTTCTATAATACATCAATCCTCTTTCTGTCTCTGTCTCTGTCTCTCTCTCTCTTTCTCTCTCCATATATATATCTTGCTGATTCCGCTTCTCTAGAGAATCTGATTACAAGAGTTATATATAAAAGTTGTTACTTTACTTGACCCATGAGCTGTCAGTACGCTGTGGTCCTCTCTGTACGTAGTCCTTACTGCCTGCACAAACCAGTAGAGCCATTTGAAGTTCTTCTCATTCTGCCTCCGGGGAAGTGAATTGACAATAAGTAATTTGCAAAATAAACCGAGGATTGCTGACCTGTTTCTTTCATCAAGATAATATCCTATCATCCCTTCTCTCTCTTGGTTGGCACAGCATATATACATACATGCACATGTTTTGGTTTATAGGCCCATGTGTTTTTGTGTTTTGGTTTATAGGTCTACATGTTTTCTTTGTTTTACTTGTTTTCCCTTTTAACATAAGGTAAACCTATAACTCATTTGGATATGACTACCTCTAGAGATTATAAAGGAGATGTTCTATAAACGTTGAAATCTATATTATACAAATGCCTGCTGTTTTTGGAAAAACAGCTCACTGGGCTGCAAAAATAGCATGATGGTTGTTTTCTAAAATGTATTACCTAAATTACTATTAATAATAACATGACAAGATAATTAACACCTGCATAGCATTTTTCATTTTAAGAATACTTTAGAAATATTAATTGTATAACCTCTTCAACACCCCACTTTACAACTAGAAAAACCAAAGCAAAGGTTAAGTGATTTTTCTAAAGTAAAAATACACTGCATAAAATTTGTCAACATGCCCCTGATGTCCCTGCCTTAACCTTAGACTGACAAGTAATCTCTCTTTTCCCTTCATATCTAGGATCAGGACACTATACATGGCATTAATATAATACTCTACTACCAGCAATTTTAATAGTCAATAGTCCACCTACCAAATTATATTCAGGTGCTTCCTGAAAAAGAAAACATAATGAAAACTCAGCCAACAAAATGATAAATTAAAATCTGAAACGTCTCTCTTTTCTGATGTGTAAGTACAGAAGAAATTTTGAATACACTTGTCGGTTGTGAGTGCTATAGTCCTTTTAATTCAATACAAAGAACAATAGCTAGTCAAAAGTTAGAAGGGAAGGACAAGGATATGAGTAAGGACATTACAGAGTCTGCAAACCTCACAAATATGATTTTAGACAAACTGATAGGCAAAGCTGAAACATTTTCTCAAGTGATGCCAATCTACAGAGAGGCACTGAGGTACTAATATTTGCAGTTCATTTGACTGTTACTGGTTTCTCTAGCTACCATCTGAGAACAGTTATTCTGTTCAACAGAATTAGCAATACACAAATTTGGTTAATACCTAGTTATTAATGCAAAATATAAGCTCTATATTTTGGGAACAAATCTATGCAGTTAATCCTATTTAATAAATGTAGACTAAGGCTGAAAAGTGGTAGTGTAATTTTTGCCATATTGTATAGGTTCGATATACAGAAGCAAACCTAAGACTTTTTAGGTTTTAATTGAGGATTCTTTTCAAAATCCACCCGGTATGTCTCTGTTAAAAATCTCAATTAAAAAAATATATATGTAGAACATATAGGAAAAAGTATGCTCTTATTCAGCGAATTAAGAGAATAGTCTCAATGGTGAGATGTCAAAATGAAGAAACTTAAAGTGGGGTAGATGACAGAAATAATGTCAAAGCTAGAAATTTTATTAATTAACTGGTGCTGGCTTGATAAAAAAATGTGTTATCATTTGTAAATAAAGTAGTTTTATATGATTAAAAGTTGCTATTTTAATCAAAATCTATTAGTGTCATTAGAAATTTAATTTAAATTTTGGGAAATATATATTCAACACTTTCCATTAATTATCTTGGAACTTTTGATTTGTAATATCTGAGAGACATCAACATTTATTTGAATAGAATATACAGACTATAATGTTTCTGGCATTACGGTAGAATCTCCTGAGGGAGAATGAGAGGAGCATAAAAGAAAAAATGCACAGAGAGAGGGCAGAAATGATGTGAAAATAGAAAGTTGAGGATTTCAAGTAGATGCTAGATAACTTGAGCTCACTTTGATAGCTTTGGGGGCACTGAGATAGAAAATAAAGCCTAAAATATGGAACCCATTGAAGGTGGGAAATCTTATAGGAGACCATCTCATAAAGCTAAAAATCTAAAGGGAAACACTCTCAATATAAATGAGAAATAAACCCACCATTCAGAAGGGAATGTCAGAACAATGTCCTATGCTGGAGGGAAAAAATAACCTACTCTGAAAATTTATAACCAAAATTCAAGCCTCCTGTGGTTTTGTATTTGAAATTCATGAAAACTTTGTGGCCTGGAAAAGCTCTAAATGGTCCCAAATTGATAGTGTATCTAGGCAACTAGTAGAGGCAATTATTTATCCTCTGCAGGAAAAAAACAACCTTAACTCAAACATGAAATAATGTCTTCAGTTAAAGATTCAGGGAAATAGAGTACTCACTGTCAAAAATTTCAAATTTAAATTAACTAGGTGACATGAGTGAAAACTACCTAAAATAGCTGTGACTGACAGGGAGATGCCCAGAACTCCCTTCAGGAAGGAGGTGCTGTCCAGCTACAGGATAAGGTCAGGGGATTGCACCTCAGCTTCAGAGAGTAGCCTTTTACTTAAACCAGCCCTTCCTGAGGCAGTGCAGTTTGTAACAGAGCAAGGTGTGGGTATAAATACCCAGCCATTTCTTTCTAGGTCAACTCCAATGGACAGTATCTGCCCCCAGCTCTTTATCTTGTCAGTCGATGTTCACATGTAGCCTGCAAGCAGTATGACTTCATCTCCCTGCTCCTCACAGGAATTGACTCTTGAGAAATATTTTGTACCTCAAATTCAATCTCAACATCTGCTTTCAGAGAACCAACATGTAATAACACAAACAGAACGTGACCCTCATAGACTGAGGATACTAAAAAGGTATCAAATGCTGAATAGAAAATAAATATGTTTAATATGTTTTACAAGATAAAAAATAAGCTTAAAACATCAACAAGGAATACAGACTACTAAAAAGATTGAAAAGAACCAAATGGAGTTTCTAGAAATGAGCAGTTTTGAGTTGAAATGAAAAATTCAGCAGATGAATTAAATAGAAAAATAGACAAAGTGAAGAGATTATAAAATAGAAAATACATTTGAAAAAATTATCGAGAACATAGCTCTGAGAAGAAAATGATTAACAATATAAAAGAAAGGTTGAAAAACAGAGGAGAGCGAGATATATATCTAAGGAGATTTTCAAAAGAATAAAATGGAAAAAATGTGAAAAGTTCTATTTAGAGACATAAATGCTTAAACATTGACTGGAATTGAAATAAAACAATCCTCAGATTCAGAAAGCTGAAAAGAATCTCAAGCCTAATAAAAGAATTCCACATTCATTCACAGCATAATGACATTCTATCATAAAAACAAACAAACAAAAAAATCTTTAAAGAAAACAAAGATGAGACAGCAATTAGAATGATAATAAGAATGAGAGAGTACAGTGCGAAAATATTGGCAAATAAATAATAAATGACACCCCTAAAATATTATGCCCAGTGGTATTGCCTTTAAACAATTATTTTTTTATAAGTAAAGACATTTACAAATAAAAAAGAGCTTATCAGCAACAGATCCACAGCAAAGAAACTTACAAAACTTATATTTTAGTTGGATGGAATGTGATTCCAGATGAAAGAGCTGAGAAGAAGTAGTGAAGGTATTGATAAATATTTAAATAAAACAAACAATCTGAATATTGTTATTGGTATAAAGACAGAATAATATTGTCTAAAATAATATTAAATAACATGAATTTGGAAGGAATTAGATTTAAAGAATTTATGTTTTATATTGTTAGAGAATAAAATTTTTAAAATAAGTTTAGACTTGATCCTTAAAAAATGCTATTAAAATATCTAGAACAAAGCCCAAGAAGGTAGCAGTAAAATAAATAGCTAAGTTCTAATTCTAAGATGCTAAAAACTAAACAAATATCTTTAAAAAATCTAAAAGAAATATTTTAAAATTTCTAAGAAAGTATTAAAACACACATATACAGCATGAGCGAGTGGTATTTATTTCAGAATCAAAGATGACTATTTAGTAAATAAAAATAAATATAATTTATCATTCTAATTAAAAAGCCTTTTAAAAAATGAACATAAGACTAAAAGGATTTCCTCAGAAGATGAGCACAAAGTTTCATAAGTAAAAATTTTCTCAATATAATTATCAGACATGCAAATTCAAACTACATAATCTTAATATCTACATGATATGCAAAAGTGTAAAAGCTTGAAAATATCATTATATAACATACGTAGAGTCAAGAGGATTATCAAGCTTAGTTGTTGGAAATTGAAAAATGTTCAATCATTTGTGAAAAAAGTTTGACACTACTTAGTAAATATGAAAATGAGCACACCCTATATTCTAACCAGCACATTTTTTGAAAAATGACAGAAACACAAGGATATATGCAACAGTAGATATTTTTTAAATGTTTAGAATCATTATTCAAAACAGCAAAAAAGTCTAACCCAATCAACAAGAGACTGAACAAATAAATTGTGGTATATTCAAACAATAAGAAACCATATATTATGAAAAAATAAATTATAGCTACTAAAATTGAGCTGAATGAATTTTACATTCTTAATTCTGTAATATGACAAGATTTCTTTCATGTAAATTTCCAAAAAAAAGACATAAAATGAAACTATATAGTATATAAATTATAAAACTATAGACAAAAGAAATAATTAATTCTAAATTCATGTTTTGGTTACCTCTGAGAAGAAGATGGGGTGCTGTTACTACGGAAGGGAACAGGAAAGATACTAATCTACTTGGTTAAGCTTGGAGACATAGATGGATGGATAGATTATAGATATATACATACATAGATACATAGTCATTCATAGTCATAGTCATTTTAAAAATCTATACATGAATGTTTTGCATGGGGAACACTTTAAACAAATGAAAATACGTACTATACCTATACCCATTACCCCAATGATTGTTAAACACGCTGGATTTGAAGTCAGAAAAATCTGGATGCATGTTCTGGCTCTACCACTTCTGTGATTTTGGGCATGGTTATTCAGTCTCTCAAAACTAACTTTCTTTGTAAAATAGAATAACAGTATCTATAAACTTTACATTTGTGGAAATGTAAAGTTTAAATAAAATAGTACAGGTAAAGTACTCAGCACAGTACCTGCCACAATAGTTCTCATGATGATACATTAGCTGTCATTATAGTCATAACCACACTTCATGAAAAAAATGAAAATGTATAGAATTATGTTTGAGTTAGATATATCCAAAATCTAACTAGCTCTATGACCTCAAGTAGATTCTGTTATCTCTGGTTCTCAACTTCCCCACCCTTAAGATGGACAAATACTTTAGCTCACTTGGTAAAATGAGGACCAAATGAAACAATGTATATCAATTGCCCAGCACAGCGCCTGACCCACAATAGGCGTTCAGTGAGAGTAATTCCTGTTTTAGCAATACATTGCTATAGTAAGAAAGTATCTCAGCAGTGCATTACAGCAGCTCTATAACATATCACCTTGGCTAGGCTGAACTTCATTTTCCAAAAATCCTTCTCATTTTTTGGTTAAGGTAGGCCACAAGAGAGATTCTTGTGGGAGTTCTGAGGGTGGAAGTGAAGCAGCAGCTATTCTTGTGGCAGGCACAGGTTGGTGCTGATATGCTGGCTCACAGCAGCGTGAAACAAGCAGAGACTAGGCTTCCCCCTTCCCCTAGATCTTCCCGTAGCCTTCCTGACTTCTGGGCCAGGTGTATGTTTTGAGCTCCATAATGAAAGGTCCCAGCTTTTGAGGGACACCCATACCCTGGAGGCAACAAGACTGATGGCGTTTTAACCCTTCCCAAACCAGTTCTAGCTTGTGGGCTCTAGCTTGTTCTTGCTCTCCCTGGTTTTGCATTCATCTTCCCTTTCCCATTGCTTGCCTTGTAGACTTTAAGCTTCAGTGGCACCGGTTGCAAAAAGACAACACTCTTACTGAGACTGCTCAGCCAGCTCCCACAGTTGTATAAGGTAAAATCTTTGTTACAAAATAGTTTGTGTGTGCAGGGGGAGGGGGGATTTCTTTGTCTTCCTGACTAATATACAGCACATTATTCTCACAATTTGTAGATGTTTTTATAAATATGCCGATAATTCTGTATTCCAGATAAAAATGTTAAAAGTTGGTCCACATTAGTAAGGAGCTGTAGAGAACAGTCATATGGAAATTCTGAGTAAAGATGTAGTTCTGGCACAGGAGAAGAAGCACAATTCTGTCACCTTTATGAAGATTTAAATTATGAAAAGTCCATGTTGTTAATCAGTCTGTTTTAGCTGAAAAGTGTTCAGTAACATCACCTTCAAACATCTCTTACATTGGGAAGTACCATTTGGGACACGTTCAACAATTGAAAAGGTTTTTCATTCTGGCTACTGCCAGCATTTTCTTTGCTCAGTTATGTCTCTTCTGCTCACCTTCAGCCATTTTCCCTAGGAAGAACAGGGAATGGAAAGATGGAAGCTTTGGAAATTAATCCATCTTTCATCTGGAAGACAAAATCTGTATCTCAAAGCTAACCTCCTCTTCTATGCTCTCCTTGAATGAAAGCTGGAAAATCTAATGGCGTGGTATGAGTCTTATATGATTTAAGGTATCAATTTTATTGCCATCATGTGGTATTTATTGTGAAACCTGAGATGTGGACAGAGTCATAAAACTAATTTAATCCCACCTCTTCATGTTACAGAAAAGGAAGCTATGACTTAAATAGAGTAGTGTCAAACTTACCAAAGCCACGTAGCTATTTAGTGGCAAGGTCCTAAGGAAAACATACTTTTGGTATAAACAGGATGTCCAATACATTTTGTTTGTTTTGTTTGTTTCTCCCCTTGAAGCACAAGGCAATTCTGGGAGATTTCGATTTCTTAAAAGAATATAATCAACTAAGAACACTCTGAGGCTATGTGTTTATTATACTTTCCCAAAGTAGGTAACTGATCCTAAAATTTTTTGGCCTTCTAACAGCCTCGAGATAGAGAGGAAACACCTGGAGTATTTAAATAATATTGTTCCGTCTTATTTTAAAGTTTGTAAGGTCATACTGGTGATATTGGCCACATTTGTGTCAGTAAACCTCTGAAAACTAACTGGAAATCAATGTTACCTTTTGTCTAGTTCTCAGAGCTTCAGAAAAAATCTCTTAATGAGTGAAGATTTAACAATATTAATAAGTACTTTTATATTCTGTGAATATTTCACTGTTTCTTTTTTTCAATGAGTCAAAATAGTGTTACTATTTAGGAATATTTCTCTTTTTAGATCGTGAACTTGGTTGAGTAGGTGCTAATGAGATCATGGTCCTGCCATTGCCATCTGGGATGGGACAGTTTTTCACAGCCAAAGAATGAATTCTAAACATCATCAAGGCATATAAAAAATAAATATTCCTGAGGTACATTTAAGGATGAATCAAAGTCAATTCATTTTCCCTACTGGAAAAAATGAAGCACCCTCCATTTTCATCCATCACCATAAATTACCTAATGCCTCCCCACCCCTCACTGGCCGATATGACTCACAGAAGTACACACGCACACACTTACTTGTTATTTAACCACACTATCAGGAGAAAACAATTGAGTATAGTGCCAGGTAGTGTTGGAGTAATGGTTAAGAGCATTAACTTTGAAGCTATTTGAATAGAATGGAATTCAAGTCTTTGTTGATAAATTTGCAAGTTGTGCAACAATAGGCAAATTACTTAATCTAAGCATCAGTTTCTTCACATGTAGAATGAGAGTAATAATAATACATTATAGAGTTGTAGTGGGAGCTAATGGACAAACACATGTAACGCGCATAGCATAATGCCTTATACATTCTAGTCGATAGATGTCTAATTACATGTCTTGAAAAATAAATAATAGTCCAAATTTCAAAACAACTTTTTTTTTTTTTGGTGGCTCTTTTTGGATTATTTTTACTCTTTTTGAACATTTACATGAATTAACTTGTAGGTTTGCCTCAGAGGTGATTTTGGGCTTTTTCAAAAAAATGAAAAACCTCTGTGTTGTATGTCTTACCTATGCGGTCCCTTTATTTAGGAAATGAAGGTATGAGAGTAAATCTCTACCTTAATGAATTAAAAGTCTACTTTTCCATTATTCTATGCCTACAACTGGTTCGGTAACTGGTTCAGCCCCATCAACTCAATTTAACCAGACATTTGGTAAAGGGCAAGACACTTGAAGATATAGAAGAGGCATTTTATTGGTAGAAGAAAGAGATATACTGAATGCAGACAAGTATAGTAAAAAAGTGCAGGTGGAACTATGATCAAAGAGGCTGAATTTGGACTTGACCTAATTAGAGCGGCTGGCTCTTCTTGTAATGTAAGGCTCAGAAGCCTAAATAGAGACAGGAAAGTTTTTGGGGTTTTCAGAGTTGAGTTTCCCTGTGATGTGACTAGCAAAGAGTTAACGGTGAGAGATTTACTGAGCTCATCATTTCAGTTGCTGTACAGTCAGATTTGCACAAAAGGGAAAAACACTGGATCTGGGTTCAGGGGCATAGTCACCTCAATAGAAATTGTTTATTTTCCAGGAATGCATTTGGCTGAGATGCTAGCTAATTCTGCCTTCTGCATGTCATGACAACTTGGGTGCTCAACTGGAGAAAGCTACTGGAATCAGAATCCGTTTTCAATTCTGCTATATCAATGTACACTGCTAAGAACCCCAGTCAAATCATTGCAGATGTGCTGCTGAGTTGCTTTTTCTCCCTATTTCAAAATATGATATTATTTTAACATTGAGGAGTATGTGTGCATGTGTGTGTGTGCATATCTGGCTATGTGTTTTAGTTTGCTAGGGCTGCCCTAACAAGATAACACAATCACGTTGGCTTAAATAATAGAAACTATTGTCTCACAGTTCTGGAGGTAGACATCCTGTTTCAAGATGTAAGCAGGCTTGGCTACATTTGGCTAAGGAAGAATGTTTTTCCATGCCCTTTTCCTAGCTTTTGGTAGTTTTCTGGCAATCTTTGGAGATCTCTGACTTAAAGATGCATTTACTTCATTCTCTGCTTTTATGTTCTTATGGCATTCTCCCCATGTTTATGGTTGTACCCAAATTTTTGTTTTTTATATGGACACCAGTCATACTGGACTAGGGGCCTTGAGGCAAATGCATGACACTCCCGAGAGAAGCTTTAAAAGCAAGCCTTTATTGGGAGAGCGCTCCCCAGCAAGGTTCTCTGGTCCAGAGAGGAGAGGGGCCAGAGAAGTCGTGCCCTGGGGTGGGAGGGTGAGGCCTTTATGGGATTATGTGGGGTTAGCGGTATAGGGTGGGGAATGTTAATCAACTGCTAATTGAGCCTCCTGATTAGGGTAGTGGCACATAGGGCATTAGGGTGGGCCCTATTCAGAAGGTCTGGATTCCCAGTATCAAGCTGGGGAGTCTCCAGGCAGGCATCTGGCTAGCCCTTCCCCTGCCGACCTAACAGGGGACCACCACTGTATGACCTTGTCTTAACCAATAATACCTGCAAGGACCTTATTTCTAAGTAAGGTCTCATTTCGAGATACTTTAACATATGAATCTTGAGGGAATCAGTTCAACTCATAACACTAGAGATTCTGATAGAAGGAATCTCAATTTGAAGAAAACATGCTCTAGAGAATAAAGTGTAAGTGCCTTTCCTAGGTGTTTAAAGACAGACATTGTATAGTCTCTCAAAGTTACCTTTTAAATCTTATTTTCACTATGTCTTTTCCATATAAAATACACTAAACAGAACCACTTATTACTGTACATGCAGGAACACTTTGAACCTCAAACTTCTCCCTCTACTATTTAAAGTTCTTGCCTTTAGAGACCAAATCAAAGGCCACCTCTTCTAGGAAGCCTTCTATGATTGCTCTCACCCCACCCCCCAGTGGGCACTAACCAGTTTCCTCACCAATAACTCTGAGTCATTCTACTTTGTGCCCAAGTTACTAATACATCTAATTTTTTCTTCTATTTTAGACTCTTAGTTGCCTAAAAACAGGTAGAAAAGTTTATGTCTAATTTATCTTTAATTTCCTGTAGTGCTTGTCCATATTACATGTGTAAAGTCACTGCTCATTAAATTTTGAGTAAATTAATCAAAAAAACAAGTAGTTTCTGATGTTCCTGCACTGCTTCTTTTTACTTCTCTCTTCTTTGTGATCCAGACAGAGACTCTTTGCCCCAAATGATTTGGAATATAAAGTGGTTAAGCAATAACATCCCAAGCCCCTTCCTTCAGAAGTATGTTTAATGTTGCTACATAGGAAATGACAAAGCACCCCTCAACGGGAGATCTGTTTTCAGTTGTCTCCAACAAGGAAGTGTTTCTTCCACCCTGGAGATCAACTCACTTCTTCATTTCACCTCAGTGTGGGAGAAAGAACACAGGCACAGAGCAGGCTGGAGAGAAAGAGTTGCTGGGTCAATTCAGAGACAAGAACTGGCTTCTCAGTTAACAAGTGAAGCAGACAGCCACTATTTTTCTGAGCATGTGGAAAGGACAGTTTCTTAACAACTGAATTTAAAGTTAATTTTGAGCATTTGCATGGCAAAGAATAAGAGCCCCAAACCAAATGGCACATAGTTAATGAGGTCAGGAAAAGCAGAGAAAACAATTAACAGAACAAATCAAGAAAAGTCAGATCAGAGGCTTCAGCTGTACTGATTAGCAGTCATCACTAGCTGTTCAGTGAGGAGAAAATATGTCAACATCAGAACTTCACATCATATAGTTCAAAATTTTTACATATATTAATATTTAAATAATGCACACATTAAAAAAGTACTATTCTCATTAAAAACCTCTTCAGAGATTATATTAAGGCCAGAGCTATAGGATTGTGGGATACAAGAAGAGGACAGAAAGGACATTATAGATGTATCATAACTAAGCTTCCGATTGCTCAGAAAGAGCAAACTAAGGGAACAGCACCCTTAGAGAATGTTGTCTAAGGAGTGCTGAACTAGGTCTAAGAATTCTTCTACACATTACCCTTACTTAGCTGAGTTTTTTTTTTTTTTTACCATGGTGGATATCCCTACTGAACACCAAACCTACTAAAGAATAATAAAATTTGAATTAATTTGTTTTCCTTTTTGGTACAATATTGATCAACGTTGCTCTTTTTTGGAGGGTGGGGGTTAGATAATTCTAATTCCTTTCTATTTCATAAAGCAAAATTAGCAGTGACCCTAGTAAAACAGCAGCATTGGTCCACATTTCACTTTTAACTTACACAATTTCTCTGAAACTGACTCTTCAACTCTTCTTCCCATTATTTAGGCATTGCTTATATTTGGGATCTATTAGATCTGCAGAGCATAAACTTTCACATACTAACATTAACCATGTATCGTTGCTTTTTGCCAAGTGCTAACTCACTGACTGGAAAATGTAATGAAACACTTACACTGACACTGATACCTACCTTTTGTCACTTTGAGCTGATAATGCAACGTAAACTTCTTTTACCACCTCTAGATTCATGTGCTTTAGCAGCTACTGCTGGGAACTTACTGTGAGTGTAAGTAGTTTTAGAAAGCCTGCTGCCCTGCTGTTAACTTTCAATAACTGGAACTGAGACAACATATTTCTCCAATGCAAATCTAAGAAATTTCCTTTATATTCATATACTCAGAGTCTTGTTAATAAATAACACTAAGGCTCAAGCAACTTTATCCCAAAAAAATCTACACTATGCAAAATGAAGGCTGCAAAGTCATTGAGATACTAAATAAGAAAGACCTCTAGGATTTCTTTTCAGTATTCTATAGAAGAGATTTACTAGCGCATCCTATCTTTATGGCAAATGATGCATAAATAATGGCAAAGGTGTAGAAGGAAACATGAAAACTCACATATAGAGCATAAATTGGGGGAGCGCCAGCTTTTCTAAGGGTGAATGGTTCTGCTCACTTGTTTAGAGGATATCTTCCTGTGATGGATGCAAAACTGCAATGTTTCAGAATGCTATTTGTTTCAAGAAAAAGAGAGAGACTTGTTATCTAACAAACAGAGCTTCTGGTTTTTATACGCAGAGGGATATCTTTTTTCGATTTCAAGGGGAAGGAGCACTCAGTCAAAGGCCCCTCTGGAATTTATACCTTTGCCTATGAAGATTGAACTCATTGAAGTCCAAAGGGCATACTCTCAACCCCGTTCTCATGGCCTTTGTATTGCTTGTATAGCAAGGAATGACATTTCCAAGTAATTATAGAAATAATCATAAAAAATAATAATATTGTGATCAAAACAAATATATTAACCAAACATCTACAGGCCTCCTAATTTTATGTATTATGCTTTTATGCCATTTCCAGTGGGGCTTGAATAGAATATTCAGGAAAAAAATATTACTTCTTCAGAGACAGAAAGGCCCCTGTAGATCATCTGTTCACTGAAGGTGAGCTCCTCTGCAGGTTGACAAGGAACTGTGACATTACAAAGCCGAGGGAGGAGTGGCTTTCAACCAGCTTAACTTGTGCAGTGCTGGCACATGTTGAAAAGTCATTTGCCTGTTTTTTTTCCCCCTACAGTATCTTTTTTCATCTGTCTTCTCGTTACTTCTATAATATTTTTCAATTTTGTTTTAGGTTTGCAATTTTCTGCTACAGTGATTTAAAAATTTCTCAATAATCAATTACTGCAAGGATGATAAGAATAAATATATATATATACATATATACATGTATATATATATGTATATATACATACATATATGTGTATATATATATGTATGTATGTACACATATATAAAATCTCTGAGCTGGCTTATTAGAAAGTTAAGTTTAATTTTATATTATTCAGTCTCACAAAAATCTCTTCAGTTACCAGTAAAGCAAAATGCTCTGGCCTGGCTGTGGCAGATCTCCACCTTCCTCATTCTGGGCCACCTTGCTGTTTTGATCCAGGCCTAAAGCAACTTGCATTAAAAAATATTCAATAATTGTTCCAAATTGCTCTCCATATGGTCAGTGCGAAGGAAAATTCAACAGGTTACTGCTATCATGACTTGAGAGAAAAAAATTTTCTATTTTCTTAAATATAAGATGAAATTGAATGTAGTTTTTAGTAATAACTCCCAAAGCTAGTATTAAGTGCCTGAACAGATAAGACCATGATAAGGTCAAGAAAGAGGATATCTAAACATCTGTAGGCTTTTTCTTACTTTTTTTCCCTTTTTATACCTAAGCTTTTAAATCTTGAAAGTTCATGTCCAGTGCCTTGATCAGAGATGATAAATGAACTACTGAATTGGAAGAAGATGCTGCTATTATTTTAACCAGTAAACTAACTCAGGGTTAATCTGGGTGTTATTTAACCTATTGAAAGTGTTTTGAATGAACATATGGTTTCTATTGTGAAATCAAGGCAGAGTTTTAACTATGAATATAGATAATTACCCTTTGGACTTTAAACATTTATATGTGTCACGTTGTGTCAGAGCATTTTTCATGGTCAATAGGTTGAAAGGTTATAAAGTTGAAAATGAAAATCAGTACTTTGAGTAAAACTATATAGCCAGCACAAATAATGCAATTCACTACTGCTCTCTCTTGGAAAGAGCTAGTAATAACACTCAGGAAACAATTACTACACCAACAATTGCATAGATAGTAACTACAAAGCATGATCTCAGTTAAAAACCTAATTTTTACATTTAGAAATTTAGTCTATAAATATATATTTATGAATGACTCAATGGTTGTTTCATTAACTGAATCATAGATGAAAGATTTTTATTCTTAGTATTGAAAAAAAATGAAAACGCTTAAAACTTATTTTATAACTTTATATAAAATGTATCTATTGCAACCCTGATTGAATATTTAATAGAAGCATAGTTTTTGGACATATATTGAACTTTTACTGCAGGGACATATTTTATAAATTGCTTAACATGATCTCAATACTTTAGGCCTGAAAAAACAAACCCTTAAAATGGAATCAAACAACATTGCAAATACTCAAAGGCCTTCTGTATGGTTGGATGCCATACAGTCTCAAAAGAGCATTACCCCCTTTGTAATATGCTAACACCAAGTTATCAAATTTATAGAAGTGAGAGAGGAGAGAGAGAGAGAGAAAGAGAGAGGTGCTTTTTAGAAAAAGTCAATTTTTTTATTAATGCAACTGAAGTGGCTAATTATTAAATAATTTTTTATTTACACTACTGAATTGACAGAATGTAGCTGTAAACAAAACACTTTTAAGAATAGGAATACTACTTATTTTCAAAGTATTATTACATTTTTGAGTTACAGCATACATTTTGTTCTAGCTGGCGATGATAGCTCTGTCTTATAATAGATGACATCATAAACAAGAAAAAGCTAAGGCAGTTGCTTCTTCTATGCACTTACCTATTAAAAGACACATTTCTTGGGACAAAGTGTCTTGAGTGGCTTTGGTTTTATGAGAAAGGGAAGGCACATTGTCTGTAACATTAGCCCCTAAGTGTTATGTATTTATAGCTGGTTGCATATATATGTTATTTCTGTCTTAAAAATTAAATTGTAGATTTTTTACATTTGTTATCATTGTATTTTTTTTCTTCTTCTTCCAGAGTTAAGGCCATTTTTCCTCTAGGAAAGCCATGATATTACTCAGACAACTCCACACAAATAAATGCAACAACTAAACTTGAAGATATGTGATAATCTGAATAACTCTCAAAATAATTCTTTAAACCTAGCCACAGTGACAAGAAACATGCAAAAAGTATACCTCTGCTTATAATTCAGGTCACCATTAAATTGTCTCTAAGAGATAGACATGACAGAGAGATGGGAGTGGGGTCAGGGGATAGAATCATATTCTCAAGTAATATTGTCAATAGTGGGTGAGTGAGTAAAGCAGGAGTTTATAAGAAACCAACGATGTGCAGAAGTACATTTATTATTCTCCCAGGCAAAAGTTCTTTGCTGCGTCCCCCTTCGCACACACACTTTTTTAATTGCCTATTTATTAGCCACCTCTCACAGGCATATACTGACTGAGGAGGTAATATGTTCTAAGACGTTGACTTTTAAAAATAAAGTGCCATAATTAATCTTCAAACTACTGAGTGCACTATACATTAAAAATACATGTCATGCAGCCAACATGAGTTGAACAATATTATGCTACTTTCTTGTAATTCTGAAAATAAAATATATTTAAATAAAAAATTTTTTGAATGTTTATGTAAGTCATAGAATATCAGAATATTTATAAGTATACTACTTAATTATTTATAATATATACTTTTATATGATTTCAGAATTTGCATCCTTTTTTATACATATAAATCTTATTTTTTTCAACAATCTAATTATATCTCCCCTTTCCTAAAACTCAATGTCTTACAAATAGAACTATTTCAAGAGGGTGTGTTTAAAACTTATATGTTTGTCTATGATAATACATACAAGGTATTTCTAAGTAAAATAGTAAATGTTTTTTACATTATTTTATCCTTAAATGTTCTTCGTGAGTTTATAAAAATGATGTTTATATTAAGTTCCCAAAGTGCTTATCTTCATTTTTTCTTATATTCATGAAATATTTTAAGTATTTTTACCCCAATATTTCTCAATTTTCACTCTAGAAAGAGCAAGGGGATGAAAAAAACATAAAAAGATTTAGCTCAGGCAAAAGAAAATATTTTCTAACAAAAGTGTATTTTAAGTATTATGAGAAAATTAATTTATGCATTTTCCCTTCAATTTACTATTATTATTTATTATTATTTATTAGCCCCTGATAGTTAAATAATTAGCAAACATTTGGTCTGGTTCAAAATGTTCATGGAAACATTTGGATCATGACAAAAGTTCCTTAAAATTCAGTCCCGATATTTGGTCCATAATGAAAATCTCCAGGAGACATTTGGCCCACGTCAACCCACCTAACTCCATGTGCTGTTACTAGCCAGGCTACCTAAGCAAATATGGTTATTCTTGACAATATAGCCACAACTCAATTTTTGAACCAATAAAAAATGATTGTATTTTTTTACGTATTAGTCTTGTAAACCAAAAATATAAATAAATGTTTGGGCTATTCGAACCCAGGGACCTCTCTAAGCATGGATGTTTTTGACAGAACCAAATATCAAGGACCTTTTGGCATGGATTGAATGTCTCCCTGGACGTTTTGGACAGGGCCAAATATTGTGTAATGAATTAAGTGAATGTGTGTGCACAATATTTATACAATAGTAAAATATAAATAGTATAAATATCCAATAGTGTTTGGATCAGTGTATGGTCCACATGTTTTAACTGCTATTATTTAATCATTAATTCATGTATTTGAAATTAATAGAGTACCTACTGTGGTATTCAATGGTAAACTAGATCAACACCATCTTCCCTCTAGATTTTACAATCTAGAATGTATTATAAATTTTACCTTTATCTTAGCAGATTTTTTAAAAAGATAAACTACCGTATTTCTGGGATAGCTCAGCAGTACTCTTGCAAAGTAATGAAGGAATGGATTTAATGGATTCTCTAAAACCCTTCTATTTGCAAGAGTCTTCACAAGTTCTAATGAACCACTTTCAAAAGTAAAGCCATTTACTTTACACCCCACTCAAGGCTTGACAGATATTCATCACAACCTGAAGCTCAGCATTGTGCTGTTTAAGTAAGCTGGGGCTGAAGTCAGAGTTCAGAAGGAAAACATACCAGAAATAAGTTTGAGCAGTAGTTGAAATACTTTACCTTGTAACCTACTTCTGAGAAATGGTAAATTGGTTAATGAAGTCATCTCCATATATTTTATAAGCTCCTTAGAAATGCAATAGTGGACAAATACCAGATATTATAAGAATTTTCTAGTGCTTTAAGATCTGTTTATAAGGTTGACCCCATTATCTAAGTTGAGAGATCCATTACCTGATATTCCCAGTGCTCGCTCTCATTGGAAAGGGAAATGACAAAACTGACTTAAAAACAGTCATTATTACTACTTGAATGAATATTGAAATATTTATTAAGAATTTATAAAAAAACATTAAATAAACTTAAGGAAATTCCTGTAAAAGACATACACCTGTGAAAACACATAAAGTACCCATGACTGTGGTTCACACTCAGCATTTTATTTTACCACTTTTAATAGCATTTGCTGCACTCTATTACATCATAATCTGACTATGGTTTGTCCCTTGAGATCAAGCATAAGTATAAAGAAATGGAACTGTGTTAAGGGTATTAAAAGATATCACGGTTAGTAGAAAATGTCTAAAATTAAAAAAAAAAAAAGCACATTTTTTTTGATTTCTTCAAAGTTCTGGATATCACCATCCTATTGTTAGAATCATTTCCGGAGAGTAAGAAATGACCATTATTGCTATTATGTTAGGACTAAGATATTATTGTTCTTTTATTTTTTTTGAAAAAGTTAAGGTAAATGTAATTAGAGTTGTTATTCCATAAGACACGATTACTTTCAAAAGAAATTCTTTCCTGTGACACTGTTATTATGCCTATGAGAAAGTTTTCATTTTTTTAAATTCATTTATTTAGTTTCAAATATATTGGAGATTGATAAGAAGTCACATAGATGAATAACTAAGTCCTGATTTCAACCTATCACATTTCTAAAACTATCATTCAAAATTCCTTCAGAACACATTTATCCAATATCTTTCACAACATGTGTGTCTATTTAATTGGAAGAAACCTTGTTGCTTACACATTGAGTCCCCTACTCTCTCCATGCACTAAGCATAAAAAAAAAGACAGAGGTAATATAAGATTATCTTGTTCATACAATCCCTGATTTTATTCATAAAGGAAAAAGTCCACAAAATAGGTTTAAAAAATGCTGAAACAATTCTAAAACAATATATAACTCACAAAATATTTGGAAGTCATTTAACGTGTTGGTGGATAGAAAATTGATAACATCAGCTACTTGCTCAAGTTTAAATCCCAAAGCAGAAACTAATCAGTTCTGTAGCTTTAGGCAAATTATTTCCCCTCTCTGATCTTCAGTTTTCTCATTTGTAAAATAGTGATACTATAATCTTTCTCACAGACGTAATGTGATAGTTATTGCATTTAACCGCCTCCATGTTGTCTGCTCAAACTACTGTATTATCCTCATTTTATAAAAATCTTACCATCACTATTTAATAGAGTACATGACACATCATACATAGTGCTAACCCAAACACTAATTTTTTTTTCAGTCCTTACATTTAAAAAGTACTAGCACCTATTACCTGCTTAAACTAAATAAAACATTGTATTCAAGATAGGCTGAAATTAGCTAAAAGCATCAACCTCAAGCTTTAAGGTGCATTTGTAATGTGTCAAAAGCCATCCCCTGTATCAATCACTATTTTTACTCATTTGAATTTCTTATATATTATCTTAGTTGGAATTGAAAAAGTAAATGTTTATAAGACTGTTTGTTAGTTCACAGCATCTTCAGTTGCTTCCCAGGTGTAACCTGAAACTTGCCCCCAAAAAGAAAGGCAAGGAGAGACCCTAGAAAGAGGCAGCCCACTCTAGACTGGTAGATGGATGGGTTAATAAGCAAGAGAAATTTCTGTTTGCTTTGAGTGACTGCAAGATGAATAGTTTTCCTCACCTGCCACCAAATCTTAAAAGTTTATGTGGAGGCCTTAACGGGGTTTAGTCAGTCATGTACCCAGTCCAGATAGTCTCATCACCATATTTCTATCTCAAGGCTTGGGGCAGCTTTTAAGAGTGTGAAAGGCAAGCAGAAAGCACGTTACAAGCACAGGAGAGGGAGCGAGAAGCCTCTAGTTGCCCTAGTAAAACTCTAGGGTCAACCTGTGGCTATGTCATCTTGTCAGCAGTCCCCTACCTTTTGGGCACCAGGAACCAGTGCTCCTATGAGAATCTAATGCCTGATGATCTGAAGTGGAGCTGAGGTGGTGATGCTAGCACTGGGGCACGGCTGCAAACACAGACAAAGCTTCACTTGCTTACCCACCACTCACCTCCTGCTGTGTGGCCTAGTTCTTAACAGGCCATGTACCAGTACCAATCCACTGCCCCAGGGTTGGGAACCCCTGCATGACTTCCCCCAACCCAGTTAAATTAAAACAAAGAATTCAACCATGTAAACAGATCTGCAAATTGTGTGAAATACATTATTATTTTGGGTCTCAGAAAATGTTAATTTTCTAAAGAACAGTGGCTCTTCACAATAACTGGGTTTCCAATGTGAATGAAAAGGACAAGGTTTATATCACAAGTAGATGATAAATTATACACATATAATGTGTGTTTTTTTGAGATCATAAAAGAGGAGAATCTCTATAAAAAAATGCACAGCTAGGGCCTAAATGTCCAATTTGTTTTTTTCACCAGAAATGTACATATAAAATAATTTTGCAGGTGGCTCATTGCACCTGTTTTTCAAATGGCAGTTCTTAATGAACTGTCTTCTTTATAAAAATGTGCAGTCATAAATATGTAGGTCTTACATCAATATCAAGGCAACTGACCATTTCCTGCTCAAATATTATGGTACAAGTTTTAGGTCTCCTTTCTATGTCATTAGTACATGAAAATACTCTCTCAGGGTTTAACTAGAGCAAGGAAATAGCCTTTTTTTTTTTTTAATACAATTTATCTTTTATCCCCTTGCTGTCACTTTTAAGTCTACAAGAAACAGGTGAGTAGGATAAATTAATATCCAATGCAGTTTCTACCCATCAGATACCTGAATCCATGAGCCATAGAATTTAATACTCTTAAATTTCGCTTTACTTTCTATCCCACTGCTTTATTTTTTATAGGTGACAAGACAGACCTAGAGAAATTGAGTGATTTTTCCTCCATCACACAAATAACTAGTAACTCATATGCAAGAGGCTCTTTGGATATCCAGTCCCATTTTCACTTGTTCTTTTGTTTTAATTATAGTTATAAGAGTAGATTCACCTAGAAAGAAGTTTAACTGTGATTTTTTCTCTAATAAGATAGGATTTCTTAATTTATAATAAATTTTGTTATTCTTCCTTAGACTTAATTCTTAAGATGTGCTTCTGCTTGCTGTGAAGAAATATATTTTTAGAAATGTGTGCCACTTAATTTGTTAATTTTCTGTAACAGATGGTACAGGTATTTGATACATGCATTCACCTTCATGTGGCCTGCTATTAGCTTTTTTTAAATCTGAGGGCACTTTTTTGTTCATCACTGATATGTTAGCTACCTTTTCCTCTACATGAAATATTATTTCTAGGGAGAAAAAAATGTGAGAGAAATTTTCGCATTATTGAAATTGAGCACGATTTGGTGATTAATTGCATTGTTCTCATTATATTCTCTGCCTGATGTTCAGGGCTCATTACTGCAGCGTGAATTCAATGGAACAAGAATTTTAACCAGGTGTGGGTTATTAAAGTGGCAGTGCCCAATTTGAAATTGTTAAAGGAGGTGTATCAAAGTTGATATGCTTAACTATGTAATTCTTCTAGAAAGAAAAGTAGTGCTTGCTCAGAAGAATCACTCACATCCATCATGTGACAAAGAGTTTCAAAAACTCTTCCCTTGGGTAGAACAGGAGAGAATCTTGTATCTGTAGCATATCTCAGCAGCTTCAAATCTGACTCAACAATAGAGTTTATTAAAAAACACACATTTTGGTATTTATAAAATTATTTATTTCTTACCTCTTACAAAAGAGATGTTTTCCTTTACTTAAAGGGAAGTATAAAGTATAGGCTGAAAGAGCACATGAGGTATATATTAGTCCCCAATTACAATAAACTTAATTCAAATTCTAAAAAAAATACTCTTGAAGTTTTATTAGAGCTCACTAGCTTAAAATGGACTAATTTCTTCAGAAAGATTAAAGCACACTCAAAAATCAATTGAAAATGAAGTTTCATTAAATTCTTTATATCTTTAGGTAGTTCCATTATAGGAACATCAAGGATAGGTTCAAATGATACACTTGGGGATTACAGTGATGCAAATACGTGTCAGCTACATTTTAGAGATCCTCAGAACCACCTGTCATAATTTTTGACATGTAATGTTAGATCAACAACATATTTGACACAAAGCAAAAAAATAGATAGATATAAATTGAGAATTTGTGGGAAAATTATTACAGCGCATAGAGTTTGACAGTTTATAAAAGAATTCATAATCCAGTCCTATACAACCTTTCTTTGAGCCAGGTACAATGATTCCCATTTTGCACATAAATAAAATCAAGCTTAAAGAAAGTATATGTTTTGTCCCAAAACTTATATCTAGTTAATGGTATAATGTGGATTAGAACACTAACTTTATTGCTTCTATGTGAACTGTTTATAAGTGGTTAAAATAAAAGGATATATTCTCCATTTTACTAACCCTTACTTGTTTACTGAAAGGAAGTGAAGGGTCAAGTTATAGTTTGCTGTGATTTCTCAGCAATTGAAGAATGGCAAAGGAAACCAGCAAATGGCTCTGTGTTACCAGGAAAGACTCAGAAAAAAAAAGCTTAATTCAGAAAAAAGAAACAAAAGGCATTAGTTTTTATTGGTTATTATACAAATTAACTCATTCCATTACTGATTGCTATAAATCGACAATGAAGAATTTCTATTAGTTAAAAAGAGAATACTAGTTGGTATAAAAGAACTGAATTTTCAATTGGTCTTTATAATATTTGATTATATGAATTTATATCACCTTAGATTGGCTCAGCAGTCACAACAGAGAAGTAATAAGATGGGGATAATACCAGGTAATGGTGAAGAATGGGAGCTATGTAAAGGAAATTTGAAGTTTTGAGAACATACTGTGAAAAGTATGTCATCTTTGATAAGCAACTACTTTGCCCATAGCAAAATAATGATAAGTTGTAACATAGAGAATTTATAGCCTTTTTAGTTCCAAAATGGTTAAATAATATTCATTTTACATGGCCGAATTACCAGCAGAAGCAGAGGCCATGTACCTCAGTTCATGTATACTAAGATTCTATAGAGCAGTTGGCAGGGAAGAATATATATAATCTAGATTCACGTTCTAAATTGGGTAATTATTATTGCAAATACAAAGAAAGGAGTTAGATAACATAAATTGGGTGGAGGAGTTGGAAGAAATCCAGGAAGCCCTTCATTAAAGAGATGGCCCTAAGCCAAACTTGGGACTTCAAAGACATATAGGATCTGACAGAGAACAGATTGTTGATCGCCAGAGGCAGGATGTTGAGGGTGGGCAAAATAAATGAAGGGGGTCAAAATATACAAATTTTCAGTTAGAAAATAAGTCATGAGGATGTAACACACAGCATGGCTCTAAAGTTATGTTGCATATTTGAAAGTTATTAAGAGAGTAAACCTTAAAAGTTCTCATCACAATAAAAACAAATTCTGTAACTATGGATGGTGACGGATGTTAATTAGTTTTATTGTGGTGATCATTTCGCACTATATACAAATATCAAATCATTATGTTGTACACCTGAAACTAATATAATGTTGTATATCAACTATACCTCAATAAAAATTGTTTTTAAATTAAAAAAATAAAGACCGATAGAATGTGGAGTAGTCCTGGACAACCTGGAGTAGATGAACACAATTAACAAAATGGCAGAGATATCATAGATATTACATTTGACAGCTGTTGATCTGCTGTCTGAAGAGCTGTGTGCATAAATGTAGCTAAAAGGAAATCTATACTGAGCACAAAATTTTTATGAAGCACTGTTGTAAATGATTTATAACTAGCATATCAAATGTTTGTAACAATCTCATGAAGTAGGTACTATTATTATCTCCATTTTACAGATGAGAAAAATGAAGTACAGTAAGGTTAAGTAAATTGCCCATGACAACATTCAGTAGTAATTGGTATTCCTGGAAAAAAGGCCAAGTTCATATTCGTCGGCATCTTCTTAATCCGTGACCTGCATGGTGCTTGTATTTCTGTAATCCAAGACTGTTTCCTTTGGGAGAAGAAAATATGGCATCATTTAGTTAAAAAAATTGTTCTGATATCTGGAAGGGTAGTAGCCTTCAGCAACAGAAACTAAAAGTCCAATTTTATCACATCAATTTTGTCCTTCTGAATGAAAAAAAAAATGTATCATTTGCTAAGTTATAATTTGACTAAAGCAGCAAAAGAGAAAAATTTGAGGAGTCTATAAAAATCCCATCTACACTCTCATAGCATTATAAAGTATGCGGATGGCAGATCATATTTATATTTTCTTCCTATAAAATTATATCTATTTGGAAACTTGGATGTTGGAATTTAGCTATGTCTGAAAATGGATTTCATATTGTGGCTAAATCTATCTTCTTCACCATTTGTACTCATCCCAACTTGGAATAATTTCTAGTTCATTTATTTTATATAGAAAACTTACACTAAAATGATATTTTAAACATAAAGGGTGGTTTAAATAGAGGAAAACTGCAAAGTTCTACTGAGTTCTCAAATAGCTCCTGATTTACCAGATGTAATTTATTCAATTTACCATCATCATCCTCACTTTATCCCTCCAACAAGAGGTTTTTAAGCCATTTTATGTCCTATAGATACTAGCACTTCTATTAGGGGTTGGATATAACATGAGAGGTGAAACTCAAATCAGCCCATTTCTCTGCTACTTTATTAGTTTTAAAACAAATATTTTGACTGGGGCAGAAAATTAGCAGCTCTAATGGAAGTATTATTTATTTTTGTTGTAGCATATCCAATCTTTGTCCTTTATTTTTTCAACTATGTCAAAAAGTATTTATTTGGTCCCATAGTACCTTATACCAGCCTAAGCTTGGGTATGCTCTAGTAAGCATTATGTAAGTTTAATAAAGGGGGTTGTGCTTTTGAGTATTTTATTCAGTTATGCACAGGGCTGCTGCTTGAAAATGGCTTAACTAACTTCAAGTCAGCAGCTATTTTTACCCAGATTGTCTTCTAAGATTTTCTTCCATTTTTTTTTTTCTGCCTTGCCATTTCTCAACCTTCCCCAATATCCTAAATCTGCTTGTGTCACCATGTTTTTGCACATTCTGCTCTCTCTGCTTGCACTGCCCTGTCCTCTAATTCTCAGCCTGGCATTCACTCTGTCAAATGTCTGCTCAAATAATGCCTTTCCTAATTAGCCAGGATATTGACTATTCTCCCTCTGTGCTTCCACAGAATTCTATTATTACTATTTATTATTTATCATGTTTATACACCTCCTACATTAGATAATGAGTTTCTTGAAAGCATAAAATGCATTGTATGATAGCTTGATATCTGGCACATGCTAAAAACTCACAACAGGTTTTTTTTTAATATAAATATTATAACTAATATGTTTGAGTGTTTCCTATATCAGATTATCAGTCTGGCAACTTGAATGCATTACTCATTTACTCCTCAACATACTTTATGAATTAAGTACCGTTATTATCCCCATTTTCAGATGAAGAAACTGAGACACAGGGAGATTAAATAAATTACCCAAGAGCACCAGTGAACAAGTTGCAAAACTAGGGATTTCAGCACTAGTAATAACTTCAGAGCTAGTACTCACTATGTATGGCCTTTCTGAATGAATAAAGAAATGAAGGAATCGCTGCATGATTTACTTTCATGTTTAGACCTTGTTCACGAACAGGTGAAAATTTGGTAGCCCCATTTGTTTACTGGGCATATGTCACATGCTAGATACAGAAGGGACAGCTGTTGCCTTAAAAAAAAAAACAACCAAAAAGAATAGGCATTTTATTAATAAAAGGTAAAAAGTTGTTATAGATATTTATATAACAGAAGCAATAAATACACAGCAGTGAGTGTTTAGTTCTACATCCTTATTTTTGGATAAGTAGCATTATTTATTTAGTGAATAACTATCAATTTATGATACATCTCTAATATGCATTAAGTATTAGTAGTGATAGCGATGTCCTTGTTTTCTACCTGACATTAGTGGAAATGCCTCCTGTATTTCTTACCAAGTTAGACTAATAGATCATTTAGAAGAAGAGTCCAAAATAAAACCACATTTACATGGTCAATTGATTTTTTGACAAAAGGGTTAAGGAAATTCAATGAGAAATAGAAAGTCTTCCCCAAATGTGTTGATACAAGTGGATAAACATATAGGAAACTGAAGCAGAATCCTTCTCTCAAACCACACAAAAATATTAGTTTAAGATTGACACCTGAATATAAAAGAGAAAATCATAAAGTTTATAGGATAAAACATAGGAGATTATCTCCTGGTTTTAGGAAAATTTTTCTTAGACAACACACAGAAAGGAAAAACAAAAGACAATAATAATTTATAAACTGGATTTGATTAAATGGACTCAAAAGATATCATCAAGAATATCAAAAGACAAGCCATAGATTGGGAGAAAATATTTATATTGCATATATTCCTGACAAAAGCTTATATCTAGAATACATTAAAAAGTCTTGCATGTCATTAATAAAATAACAAACCAATCGAAACATGAGCAAAGACTTGAACATATACTGTACAAAAAAAAAAGCCTAATAAACAAATGACTAATAAGAATATGAAAAATTGCTAAACATCTTCAGTCATCAGAGCAAAGCAAATTGAAACTATAGTGACTTACATCCACTAGAATAGCTAAAATTTAGACTCTCAACAGCAAACGCTGTCAAGCATGGGGAACAGTTGGAACCTTTGCATATTGCTGGTGCAGTGTAAAATGTTACGTTCATTTTTGAAAACTGACAGTGTCTTATAAAGTCAACTGTACCTCTATCCTACAGCCTCATCAATTCTACTCCTTGGCATTTACCTTTCCAAAATGAAAACATCTACATGCAAAAAAAAAAATAGCTTGTTTATTTGGTTTTATTTATAATCTCAATTCAAAAGCCCAAATTTCCATTAACTGGAAAATGCATGAACAAATTGTATACTCTTACAAGAGATTATTTAGCACTAACAATAATGAAAAAAATTTAGACTATAGAAATGAGAACAATGTTGCTATAGAAAGGAATATGAGAAAACATTCTGCAGCGATAGAATATTCTCCACATCGATTAGAATGTTGGTTACATGGATGTATACATTTGTCAAAATTCATTAAAATGTTCTCTTAATATTCTTGCATTTCACTGCAAGAAAACTTTACCTAATGTAATTTCTTCTCGATATGAAACATACACAACATCAAAAGTTAATATGTATTGAAGTCTTTATACATCGCTGGTATGAATGTAAACTGGTTCAGCTGCCAAGGAAAACAGTTTGGAGGTCCCTCAAAACTTTAAACATAGAATTATCATATGACCTTGCATTTCTATTCCTAGGTACATACCAAAATAATTGAAAACAAACACTCAAACAAATAATTGTACATACTGTTTATAGCAGTGCTATTCACAATAACCAGAAAACAACCAGGCTATCCATCTATCCATCAACAGATAAACAGATAAACTAATTGTGATTGTGTGTGTGTGTGTGTGTGTGTGTGTGTGTGTGTGTGTGTGTGTGTGTGTGTGGTATTATTCAGACATAAAAAGGAATGAAGTACTGGTACATACTATGCATGGATAAACCTCAAAAATACTGTGCTAAAGGAAAGAAGTCAGACACAGAAGGTCACATGTATGATTTCACCTATACAAAATACCCAGAATAGGTACATCCATAGAGTTAGATACAGATTGCTGGTTGACAGGAGCTGGTGGTAGGTGAGAATGAAGAGAAATTACTTAATGGTCATGGGGTTTTTACATTCGAGTAATGGAAATATTTTGGAACTGGGTGAAAGTTGATGGTGATTAAGCAGCTTTGTGAATGTACTGAATGCCATAGGATCATTCACTTTAAAATGGTTAATTTTATATTACGTGATTTCACCTTAATACATTTTTAAACATGGAATGTGCATCAACTTTATCTTGTACTATCTAATTAAAATTTCTGAATGGTAGTAATGAATGTCTAAAAATGTGATGTACCAAGTTTTTTCCAAATCTGAGAATCTGTAATTTTCATATGCTTTTATTATGGAGAGAAAAAAAACATACTCTTACATGTTTTTATTTTTTATTAAAGTAAGACATATATATATATATATATATATATATATATATATATATATATATATATATATAAAAGTACTTGAGTATAGTATGAATTTTCTCAAATTTAAAATACTTTAACATACTTTATAACTAGCCTCAATACCAAGAAACACATGATTATATATATACCTTACAGCTTTTTATGTGCCCTTCATGTCACAAGTATCAAACCCACCTGTTTCATTGCTCTATTGACTTCTAATGGTATAAA